>OY978025.1:1416000-2832000 GCA_963854515.1 Pandemis heparana
CGGGTTTTATCGATCGTCGACAAACCCAAACAAATGGGGGATAAAGTTAACTCCATTTATAGCCGTGACGGTGTAATTTCTGGGCGGTTCCATTATGTATGCAGAATATTGAAAGATTTGCTTATCACGTCTCATCTCCAGCCCATATACGTCCCACTGCTGGGCACAGGCATCAACTCAGAACGAGAGAGCTTATGCCATAGTTCGCACAAGATTTGCTATGTCATTTGAACCAGAGTTTTTTTATAGGGTTTCTTGTAACCTTCAAGCAAAAAAGTACTTTCTAACTCTTTTTGAATTTTAGGCACAGTAGGTTTTAAGGCAGGGTAAAAACTTATTCTATAATGTATGTAGAAGGGAATAACGACGGATTTTTCAAAATGAATAGTGCATACTCATTTGTATGTATTAAAAAACTGAACAAATATCAAAACAAACACTCGAAAGTAGTTCGGAAATTCATTATGTAGCATTTTCCCAAACGGCCATTACTGGACGGAAGTGGGCCGTTACATTTAGCGCGTGTGGACGCGGCTTTATGCGCTGATTGGGGCTTAGGGGTAGGGTTACCATATCCAATTTTGGATAAATACAAAAATTACGAGTTCCTTGATTTTTTTATCACAAAACGTTACCATCAGCGATGACAATGCAATTTTTTTTCAGGATTTTTAGTGTAGAGAATAAGGATAAGAATGAAAGTATATACATTAAAAGACGACGCTTTAGGTACTTCCTTCTAAGTATTGTCATACATATTTTTGACGTAAAACGCTTGAACGTGGCAATTTTTTAAATATTAATACTTACCTGTATTTTTACTCTATATTGTTGTATTCAACCGAAATCACTAGTTCAGTTCTTCATTGCATTTTATTTCATTAAAAAAAATATGGTCACGAAATTGAAGTTCACGAAAAAGTAAAAATTACCAAATATATTCAAAAATCTGAACGTCAGAACTGTTCTTAACGTATGACAACCCTACTAAGGGGCAAGGCGAGGTGATCAAATCATAACTAATTGAACTACGTAACTTATAAATGACTACATACATACTAATTTCGTCGTATAAAAACCCTTAATGCGTTCACATCTTAATAAAATTATTTCCGTCTAAGGGCAGTTTTAGACCATACCCAAGGACAAACTATAGTTCAAAAGCCTTATAAAATGACTAGCTGTTGCCAGCGACTTCGTCTGCAAAGAATTCGTTTATCGCTATCCCGCGGGAACTACGCAATTTTCCGGGATAAAAGTATCCTATGTGCTATTCCAGACTTTTCTCTATCTATGTGCCGAATTTCATCCAGATACGTTGGGCCGTTCTGGCGTGATTGAGTAACAAACAAACATCCATCCATCCATCCATACTTTCGCATTTATAATATTAGTTAGATTTGCAGACTATTTTTTACCGACTTCAAAAAGAGCAAGTTCTCAACTCGATTATTTGTTTTTGTATTGCACCTACTCATATGACCATAGATACCTATCAGTGTGAAAACCACGTTTTTCTGGAAACACGAATCTCGAAAATGGTGTCATATAAATTAAATATCATTGTATACATATTTTGCTGTCGAATAACATTGTTGTTGCAATAAAGTTGTTTGTATGGACATCTACTCCTTTGGCCTTTAAGTCTAAAAAATTAATTACAAAAAAGTAAACGAGCAACTTAAACGCATCATAAAACACTACGGTGTTGCCAACATTTTATCAGCCGCCATATTTATTTATTGCGTCTACCAACCCCATACAAAGCTAGTACACACACATTACCGCCCCCATAACACTCGAGGGTAACTGTAACGCGCTGTTAACATTTATGGGCCGGATCGGGTACTTTGTAGTTTTGGGCTGGCAATACCGCGGTCGTCGAGAGTGATTCAGGGGGAAACGGGGAGATGTTGTGCGTGTTGCAAGCTTATTTGGGTTTTAAGGGAAAATGGTGGTGTGAAAACCGTGTACCCGGCCATAAAGATTGCAGATCGGTCTTCTCGGCTAGTTTCGGCTTCGTAGAGTTGTCTCGCTCTTATTTACTTGACGCCAATTGTCTCTTTTCAATGACCGAAGGGCAATTTTTATGGCCGGATACTGTATTTTCCTTTTTAACCGACTTCGAAAAAAAAGAATAACAGCTTTTTTGTTACATGCCGCTAGTGCTTGCACTGCTGTGTTCCGGTGTGGAGAGTAAGACAGCCGGGGAAATTACGGGCGCAAGAGGCATTTCATCTAAGTCCTCTAGGTTGGCAACGCATCTGCAATCTCTCCGGGGTTGCGGGTGTCTATGGGCAGTGGTGATCGCTTACCATCAGGTGACCCACTTGCTCGTTTGCCTTCCTATTCGCATAAAAAAAAACATGTATCGGTTACCCTTACGAGATTATCGAGACCTTATGGCCACGTTTAGCATGAATGTGAGTGTATAGGTGGAAAAGATGGGTTGCTAGCCGAATCGCCTATAACATGGTTACTAAGATTTTCAACCATTCCCCCCCCCCTCGATGGGCTTTTACTTTTACCATCTGCGCGGGAAGAGAAGCAAGTGGTACCTACACTAACAGTTATACAATACAATACAATACAAATACTCTTTATTGGACACCACAAATCAGTACAAAACAATACAGAAACAAAGTATACAAAGTAAAAAAAAAAAGTATCAAAGTGTCAAAGTATCTTTAAGTATAAATTAACTAGACGCGCTATCGGCCCCAAAGCATCCATCCGAAATCCCAGAGATGGCGTTAATACTATATTTAACGGCTAAAATTGAAATTGGATATTATAACGGCCAAATAAATTAAGCGAGGCACTTGCGCGGCCTCCTGGGGCCGGCGTCGAAGCCCTACAACCGCCGAAGCCTCCGCATGTCACCAAACTAATTTACACTCGTACGCTCTGACGACAGTAGTTGCTAAGAGATGCTTGCGAATCTGGCTTCGTTATAATCAAAGCCAAAAAGTTTATATTGAAAATAGGCCACCAAGGGCTCTTTTTACGTGTCTTTTTTTGAAACTACAGCGCTTTTGGCTATAGGCTGCTGTGTTCCGGTTTGGAGAGTAAGACAGCCGGGGAAATTACGGGCACGAGAGGCATTTCATCTAAGTCCTCTAGGTTGGCAACGCATTTGCAATCCCTCCGGGGTTGCGGGTGTCTATGGGCAGTGGTGATCACTTACCATCAGGTGACCCACTTGCTCGTTCGTCTTCCTATTCATATATAAAAAAAAAGACCGTCATGTTTAGTCAAGAATACGCGGCAAAAAAACTTGAATTATTCACGCTGGTTTGCGAGCAAAGACATGGAATGTACCAGTTGCTTCTCTTCCCGCGCTGGTGGTAAAAGCCCATCGAGAGAATGGGCGAAAATCTTAGGAATATAATATTCTCACCCCAACATACGCGTACCTATCGCTCTTTCATATCTAGTATTTCATGCTTTGTCGTTTTATTACTATATAGGTATTATCTTTAATAAGCGGTTTTTTTTGTAGGTATGTGAAATGTGATTTATGTTAACTTTTATGTTAGAATCAATGACATCCAGGTAATTAATTATTTTTGTAAATTATTTAGAAATGCGAAATAGTTATAGATGTAGGTATTTATTTTAGAGTGTTGCTGTGCCCTATCAGGGATTATGTTTTTGGACTTTTATACCTACATTAAGATCATCTAAAACAACATAATTAGCAATAAGCTATTTGAATTTAAATATTCTATGATAACTGACATCTGTCTCTTCTCTTTCCAACAGAGAATGGTCTGCTCTCCTACGAGAACCCAAACTACCACTTGGACCCATCGCGGCTGGAGTCCGCGCTCTACAGCGACCTCTACGACATGCGGGACGACAAGATGCCCGACGAATACGACGCCTATCTCGACAACAGGAGGTAAGGCCATAATAATAATATAATATAGCCTTTTTAATATTGTTGTTGTTTTTTTTTTTTTTTAATTGACGCGTAATTCGGCGTGCCTCATGGCATAGGCCTCCTCCGTGTATTGGAGGGTTTGGGCTATAGTTCCCACGCGCGCCCAGTGCCGCGATTGGGAACTTACACACCATTGAATTTCTTCGCTGATGAGTGCAGGTTCCACGATGTTTTCCTTCACACCGAAAAGCTCATGGCAAATTTCAAATGTACTTAATTTTCGCACATAAATTCCGAAAAACTCAGAGATGCGGAGCCCGGGATTTGAACCCACGACGCTCTGCTTGAGAGACCACAGGTCAAACCACTAGGTTACCACGGCTTTTTTACGGAGGTAAGGCCATACCTACATACAAATATAAATCACTTCTTCCCTTACGGGGTCGACAGAGCCCAGGGCAACACCCAAAGTCCGCGCTTAGCATGATTGTGGATGTGGGCGTATAAGTTTCAAGTCAATCGGACCATCCGTTGAAGAGTTCCCTCCTGCGGAGACGGTCCTGGCTGGACCACCAGAATTTTACTACCAGATTATTGTACTGTCATCTGACTTACACAATTATGCAAAATTCCAGCTCAATCGGATGAAGACATCTGCTTTAAAATTTAGTTTTAAGATTACACATTCCAATTCGCATAAAAAAAAATAAAAAAAAAACACCCGGACAAACATTTCAAGTGGTAGATCAAAACAAGCAATGACATGATAGTATAGTGATTATAAAATAAAATGAAAAAATAAGTTGTCAAGTACCTATATAATAATAATAGTTAGCTGGTCAATCGCATTACTAGGTTAAGTTTTGTTGCAGTGCCCTATTACAGGGTTTCATGTTAGGCAATTTATTAGCTTGTAAGATCCAATGTACACATGAAAGCGACGAATAAATGACTTATGACTTATAACATACGTAATCACGAACGAAAGTATATAATAATCTGAGAGTAGAAAAGTAAAATGTATGAGACATTTTCAAATCTTAAAGGGTTATAGCCATTGTTCAACGATGAGGTATGTGTACGAATGGTGACCACTTTCCCCTACTCAAAGAGAATATACGCCGGTTGACTTCATATTGACCACGCATTGCAATTCGAATTGTCACTTGTCATCGACAATTGTCAAATTGGTGAAATAGGGGGCCTGCACGTCTAGCACGTGAGCGCACAAGATAGACTGCCCGTCTTTTTCTTACTGTTCGATCTAGAAAGAGACGGGTATATTTCGCGCGCGACCCGATTCTCGCGCGCTCCTGTCACACGGCGGCCACGACGTACAAAATCCGCGTTCTGAAATGAACACAGGCACGACGTCGTCTGTACACGCGTCAATGTGTGCGTATGATACACAGGGCTGTCTATCGCAAAAACCTAGTACTATAAGTACTACCAATGACATAAATATAGGTAGGTACTTATAATAATTTATTTATTTATTTTTTTTAATGAAAGGAAATAGGTATCAAATTAATCAAGAAATTTACTTCTTGATTTTTAATGTTTACTTTTTACGTTTTACCGTTAGAAATTTAATTTCTAAACGACATTGAAAATTAGAACACATAGAAAAATCCGAAAAGTAAAGCTATGGCCGGGTATCGAACCCGGGTCCTCGTCATTCCGTGACGCGTGCTATACCCCTACACCACCCATAGCAGGTAACCCTATAGGTAGGTGGTGGTAGGTTTACCTGCTATGGGTGGTGTAGGGGAATCACGCGTCACGGAATGACGAGGACCCGGGTTCGATTCCCGGCCATAGCTTTACTTTTCGGATTTTTCTGTGTTCTAATTTTCAGTGTCGTTTAGAAATTAAACTTATAATGAAGACATGGCTCAGATGTGTGCAAATAAATGTACTTAATCGTTATCTATTTATTTAAACTTACTTAAAATGTGCCTGCCTGTGTATTTAATTTAAGCATTATTATTTTCAATTACAATAGATGTAGGTACGACAACAAACTTAAGCGAATGATTCTGTAGTTATTTCATGTATTAATCGCGATAATTTCAGAAAGCATTAATTTTCTAATGTTTTATAAAATGAAGTAGGTACGATAGGTTCCCGAACTTGTGACGTGCGGCCGACTTACATCGCGTTGCGAGCCCTACTAGCTACTAGTTGCCAGCAGTTTTCCGGCAGCCTGCGCTTGAGGGGTGGGGTAGCTCGAATCGGTGCGGGGCGGAGCGTGGCCATTCTGTACGTTAGTACTATTATATATTCTGTGCTGTGCTCCTGTGCTAGCCGGTCTGGAGTCAGTAGTGGTAGCCCTTGCGTAACGCGGTGCAGTGACCCCTGCGCGGCGCAGTTGCATCGATCGTGTGCACTACGCCGAATCACTGTTGCCTTTATACATCTCTTGTATGGTAATCTATGGTGTTGCCAAAGGTCTGGTGCTCATTTACCGCCAGTTACCACTCTCGTTTGCCTCTCTGTCATAAAAAAATATAATATACTCAGCGGCTTTTTGCCAGCGGCAATTGGCCCTCATTGTGTACCTACGAGTGTAGGTACAATAGGTAATTTTGCGCTGGTAGTTTCAAAAAAAGACGTGTAAAAGAGCCCTTGGCGGCCTATTTGCAAAATAAACTTTTGTTTTATTTTTTTTTTGTATGGAGAGATGGTGACTGGGCCAAAGTTTGAGCGAATACACTCTGGTTAATAAAACCAGAATAGGGAATTAAAAAAAATAACACATCTCTTAGTCAAATTAAGAAAATATCGTAAAAGACGAAAAAGCGAAATTAAAAGTAACATGGGTCAAGAAATACCGAAAATATAAGATTTTTAAACTATTAATTAGTCAGCGATTAGAAAAAGAGTTCCGAAATGGCATGCGATCTCAAGCCTAATAGATATTTGAAAAATATATTTTTTATATTATTTACTACATAAATGAGGTTTTAATGCAAGCCTTGAAAAAACATGAATATTCCCTATTGATAAATCCTGAAAAACATTAACAGTACAGTGAAACTAATATTCCGGAATGATTCTAGAGGCCTTGTACAAGAATACCGTATTCATTTTGACTACGGAACCCTAAAAAAACGAATAAAAACGGTTTAGTTACGACTTATTTCTTAATACCTCAAAATGTCAACAGTTCAACCAGTAAGCCATGTTTTATTAAACCGCTCTATCAGGGCTGGAAACGCTTGGTACGAAATCGCTGACTTAATGGCCCCACACGAGACGGAACTACATCCGCTGCGAGCGATAATAATGGTGTTTGGTGAGGTCCAAGCGAGAGGAGGTGGCGGTAGCGTTTGTGCTAGCGATTTGAAAAGCTTTTTGTTTAACTCGACCTGTTTGTGTTTTATTTGGGTCGAGTCGAATTTGACCCTGTTCTAGTTGGATTACCTTGAAATTTAGTACACCTATGTAGGATGGATGACAATGCAAGTTAAGAAAAAGTACAGGCCGCAAAAAAAGCTTCTATTAAAATTGTTTCTTTAAACAAAAAAGTTTTTATTTACATAAATAAATAAATAAATATCTTGGGACAATTGACACCAATTGACCTAGCCCCAAACTAAGCAAAGCTTGTAATATGGGCACTAGACAACGGATAAACATACTTATATAGATAAATACATACTTAAATACATATTAAACATCCAAGACTCGAGAATAAACATTCGTATTTTCATACAAATATTTGCCCCGACCGGGGATCGAACCCGGGACCTCAAGCTTCATAGTCAGGTTCTCTAACCACTAGTCGTCATAATATATATATTATGTATACGATAAGTAAGGCACACCAGCAAGAGTGTCACCTGATGGTAAGTGAACACTACCAACCATGGACACCCGCAACTCTAGAGGATTGAAGGTGCGTTGCCAGCCCTGCAGGCTAAGATAGAATACCTGCGTCTGTAATCAATAATAATAATAATAATAATAATATTCGTTTATTCAAGTAACCATGACTCAATAGTGTTAGTATTCTTAAGACTAGGTTAGTTAATCAATGATTCATCAATATTAAAATCAGTGTTTTATCGGCTGCCTTACTCTCCAAGCTGGAACACAGCAGCACTGCTGCGGCATGATTAGTGAGTAACCCCCTTATTCATAAACGCTCTATAGGCTTCTACTAACTTAGCAATCGTTTGTCCTTATCTGTAAAAGGTAAATGTCAAAGTGACAGATAAGGACAAACGATTGCTAAGTTAGCAGAGTGCTATAGAGCGTTTACGAATATGGGGGTAAGACGTCTACTTTTATGCTGTCTATTTTTTTACTAAATTAATGTTCTAATTACTTACTAAATTAATACCAAATTAATATTCTTTTGAGCCGGACTGGGGAAGTCTTGCAACAGACAGAGACGGGTGGAAAGAGTAAGGGGAGGCCTTTTCCTAGCAGTGGGACACCAAATAAGCTACAGAAAAAAAAATCACGTCCTTACATTTTCCCCCAATTTTTTCTCCATAATTGCGATAAAGATAGCCATTTTGGCAACGCTCCCGCTCGCCGCTCATGCCTCGCGCTTCTAATAACCCCGCGTAATGCGGTACGTGACGTATTCGCCTGCACTCGGTGCCACGAACTTTGCTACATTTTAACTTTTATAGCGCTCAGTGTACAACAAGCTTAGTTTTAAATTTCTCTTCGTTTTACTGCTGGCAGGTTTCTTATTTCTATAGTGTATTTGACGGTGTAGCTACAGTTGGGTTTTAATATTAGGCAATTTAAAAATATATATCACTAGTTTTAATCCTACTAATATTATAAATGCGAAAGTTTGTGAGGATGTGAGTGACGATGTGAGTGTGAGTGTGTATGTTTGTTCCTTCTTCACGCTTCAGAGGATGGACGGATTTGGATAAAATTTGGACCGGAGATAGCTAGTCTAACTTTTAGTTAAGGTAAGTAGGTTTAAGTTATTTTAAAGTTCAGACTGTTTTTTTTGTTATTATTTGTTTTTCTTTGAATAAATTCATTCACACAAAAAAAGTCTAACTAATATTATAAATGCGAAAGTATGGATGGATGGATGGATGGATGTTTGTTTGTTACTCAATCACGTCAGAACGGCCCAACGGATCTGTATGAAATTCGGCACATAGATAACAGATAGAGAAAAGTCTGAAATAGCACATAGGCCATTGCGTAGTTCCCGCGGGATAGCGATAAATGAATTCTTTGCAGACGAAGTCGCTGGCATCAGCTAGTAAGTTATATTTACGATATTATCGTAAAAGATATGGCAAAAAGTGAAATCAAAAGTAATATCGGTCAAGTACGGAAAATGTAAGAGTTTTAGGGCCTGTTCCAGCACTCTCGGTTAAGACCCTGATATTTTAAGTGTCCGTTATCTACGATGTTCTGTCTGTCTGTTTGGTAGTAAGAAATAGAGAAGGAATCATAGATAACTGACGCTTAAGATATTTAACTATTATAATTTTGTACACTTTCACTTTGTCCTTCCATTTCATTTTACAAAGTGTTCACTAATAATTAAGAACTTGATGACTCAATGACCGTAAAAGACCTTAAATTCTCTTTAAGCAGCCATTGCAAGAACAGTTTAAATTTATGCCCTATTAGAGTCGAGCTGCGTCGTAAAAATGTGAAATTAATGTTGTTTGTTCGGAGTTAGTTCAGAAATACGTTCTATCGGTTCTGAAACCGTGAATCGAAGGGTAACGGACGTTGCAAATTGTTTTATGGCCCGTTTAATGTTACATTATAATATTTTCTTGTTTACGATGATTCACGGTTAAGTTCATTCGAAATATTATACACGGGATATGAGCCGCGATTACCTTTACTGAGCTCCCGATATTTCGACGCAGTTGCATGCATCATGATCACGGGTAGACTCAGTAAAGGTAATCGCGGTTCATATCCCGTTTATAATATTTCGAATAATATTTTCTATTAAATAGCTAATATACCTACCGCTTATTATAACTTAATTTAATATACTTAACTTATTGGCACACCGACACACTGCCAAAAATAAGTAGTATTTGTTTATTAGTAGTTTTCATCTGTGTGTATTATCATGTTTTTTTTTATGTTAGAGAGGCCAGACAAACGAACTAGTGGGTCACCTGATGTTAAATGATCACCACTGTCCATAGACACCCGCAGCGCTTTATGCAATGCCAGTGCGTTGTCGGCCCTGCAGAAAATTGTACACTCGCCTCTTAAAGGCACCCAGGTCGTAACTCGATGGGAAAACCCCACCGGGAAGCTCGTTCCAAATTTTGCAAGTGCAAAAAGACCGCTTGTCTGTATACATTCCCCAAATTCTCGGCTAACGGAAGAATACAAAATGCAGTAAACATTATAATCTACTATTTGTTATCCCGCTGTTAGCCGCTATCCCGCGGGAACTAATTCGGGATAAAAACTATCCTATGTCCTTTCCCGGGACTGTAACTATCACTATACTAAATTTCAATAAAGTCGGTTTAGCCGTTTTGCTATGAAAGAGCAACAAACATCCAAACTTACAAACTTTCGCCTTTATAATATTAGTAAGATTGCATTTTTTTAATTTTAAATTGGGATTGTTCATTTTTTTACAACATACCCTGATTTGAAAACCATTTCGAAGTATGGGGCTTGCGAACTGTTTTATCTTACTGGCGTTCACAAATACTCAAGGATTACGGATATTTTGCAAAAAAAATGTTTGACCTTTATTCGACCTTACCGAGCGGCTGTTGGTAAAACCAAAAAAATAAATCGGCAAATATCTAATTTGTCTATTAAATTTATATGTCCGTATTTATATGTGATCTGTTCTTTTCTCCGGTCCATTATGGTTGCCTGGTAGAGATCGCTCTGTAGCGATAAGGCCGCCTATTGTTACCTTATTACTTGTGTATACCTTTTTTCTGTTTTGATTGTTATATGTGGTGTTCAATAAAGAGTTATTGTATTGTATTGTATTGTATATGTCAACTAGTTATCAGTGTCACCCAATGTCAGTAAAGTAAATATTGTTTTGTTGAAAACTTAAAATTGTCGGTCGATTTAAAACGAAATAATGGAAGTTACAGAAAATGCTTCGTTCCAACCTGAAATAATGACTCAAAAACCGCTCCAAAACAATAGTTCGCACACATCCGAGAAGATTTAAGAGAAAAGTGGTGTCGCGAAGTAAATGTTGAATACTTCAAAGTTTATAAGTACACTACAATATTGTTGCGAGGATCATTTCGATGTAAGTAGGTACCAAAACACAATGCCACATACTTCCACATTCATAAATTTTCAACTCATTATAACCATGATCAGGATTTAACGCAACATACAATAAGTTTGTAGGTAAACCAAAGGTAAACAGTATATTTGACATTGAGATGACAGTCACAACAGTTATTACAACTATTTTTTTTTAATTTCCAAAGGATTGTGGGAAAATTGCCTATTTCAGCCGCCGTATATAATTCACGAAAAGTCGTATCTGATTTTTTTAACCAATTATATTACCTAATTAAATTAAGCCATGAAATGACAAAATATTCAAATTAGTTTCTTAAAGTGCTCCATACTTTCTAAAAAAAATATAAAAGGGGGGGGGGGGTTACAAAAAATGAACAATCCCAATTGGTTGTATGCATGTATTAATTTTAATGTATCTTTGACTCAATCTTGTATAATACGCACTTTATAATATGAAATATGTATATGTTGACTTTGATCTCTGTTACCTATGTAGACATACTGAAATAATTCAGTTACACCACAAGACTCAATTAATGCGGATTATCAATCTTCAAACAAGTTGCATAGTTTTTTCATGATACTAGCTTTCTCTAAAATGTATTGTTCACATAGTCCGTCTACTGTAGTATTAGGGTAAATAAAAAAGGCACAAACCACAATACCGCAATTCCGTTCCCGAGATATCATATTTTGATTTGAGTCACGTTCCAGGTTCATCTTAGATGCAATTCAGCTTTTCTGGACAATTGCAATTCTGGATGCATTGACTGATATATAAGTATATTATTCCTATAGTATATAAATGTACATGTAGACAGGTAGTTTCAGCGAACGTATGGCTGGGTCTGCTGCGCTTTATTAGAAGATAGTGAACATTTTGTATCATATACATCTATGGTATACACAGTATGGCACAGATATTCAGGTAACGCGATGCCATTTTTCTATAGCGTATATATACTTTTATGTATTCAATTTGATGATAAGTTATAATAACACACATCCTAAATCCTACGTGGGAACTAGCCCAAGCCTTCTCATTCTGAGAGGCCTATACATCAGCAGTGGGAGTAGGACGTTTATACGCTGGAAATGTTGATGAATTATGAAAAAAATAGAGCTAAAAACGATGATAAATCGTTAGTAAAAATCTAACGACACATATCTTTAGATCTTGTAACACAAGCAAAGTACCAAAACTGTCACAATTAGGTGCCTGTGACAAGCGCAAAGCGAAAAATAAATATACAGATGGCGTATTTCCGAATGATGCCGACGTGTCTATCTGTCTGACTGAAGTAGCATGACAAATATCATACACATACAAATATTTCCGAGAATGGGAAAGCATTTTGCACGACATCTGTATTTGTCGAGCCACAATCAAAAGACTAGATTGAACTACTCCCTGAAATTAAACTTTACTTCCTCCAAACGCCGTTACAAAATGCCACGTCCAACGTTTTTCCAATAATACCCACTCTTTTAACAAGAATAAGTATCCGATTTTAAAAAAGCAATGGCCAGTTAGGTACATCTAGTATTGATCTTGATCGCTTGTGCACTTTCACGCCGACGGTAAATCCGCAGTTTTCAGTGAACGCTCGCATTACCTCCAGTATAACGGGGTGTGGTGTAAATTGAGGCGCCAAGCGGGTTTAAAATGTAAAAGATAAGAGATTTCAGAACGTGCGTGTCAAATTGTGAAAATAGAAATACGTCGGGCCTCAAGAGGATAATGCAAAGCTAGATGCGCAATATAGGTTCAAATTTAAAACACATAACACATATCATTGTAACAAATGTTTTTTTGACGTTTGGAAGGTCACAGCACTGTAACAAAAACTTTCGCACTGTTTTAAAGGTTAAGAAGCACAAGTTTTGTGATGTCGTCACTGAATCTTAGTCTCTATATTTTTGTATATAGCAAATAAAATGTAAGTAGAGAAATTTAGGTACACCTAAGAGTAAATCTTTAACAAATACAAATACATCAACAATAACTTAACAGGAAATTTATGTAAATTATTGTCTCGGGTGACTTTGTTAAACAAAAAAATTCAATTGCGCCCTGAACGCTGAAACGAAGATTCGATTAGGTATCAATTTATTTGAAAATGACCTATCTATCTCTATCTCCAGCCTATATACGTCCCACTGCTGGGCACAGGCCTCCTCTCAGAAAATGACCTACTATAAAAAATCAAAACAACTTACAAGCACAGGTATAGTGGCAAGAAATATTGCACTGAACACTACCAGAAAATAAGAACCCGCTACCGCTTACGCTTCTCACTTGAACACTGCAAAGTTTTCAATTTTTCAAGTAGAATAAAACTAGAAACACTCACGTACTCTTTTGTGCTGGGAATGGATTCCGATTTTTCCAACATTTTCTGGAATGCCTAGTACGTGTTTTTCCGTTTTAAACAGAGTGTTCACTTCAACTTTCCAGTTGAAACAGAGTCGTGGTTGAAAGTTTTCAAACCAAAGTTTCAAACTTTACTTTCTTGCGGAAAAATGGTTGAAAATGAAGGGTGTGTTGCTGGGTTAAAAGGTCACTGACTATTTCGTGAACAATAAAAATATTAGTTTTAGACCATCCATCTATCTTAAATTTATTTGGGTATTTATAGCATTAGCTATACGTCATAGATATAGCTTAGCAACTTTCTATTTGGGCCTGAGTTTGCTACAAACAGCCACAATTGCTTAAGGCGTGCCAAGGCGTAATAAGGGACACGGTTATGCAGCCTTATAGCTCTGTCCCTTACGCTGAATAGAACTTGGCATGCATTAAGCGATTGTGGCAACCCCCCAGCACTATAAAATGTCAGCGCTGGTCATGACCAATTTCAAAACACTGCTTATTGAAATGTTATACAATATTACCGTTCGTCGTTGTTGATGTTAGTAGTAAAAATATTTCATTGAAATTCAAAGTATATTGTTTTGCAACTTTGGTAAACTTTTTTGGTATTGTTGTGGTAGAATCGTTTATACAGACCTAATTTCGAAATATTTTTTTGTTTCTAAATAATGTTGTCTTGTCTGTTATCAAAAGGTTGCCAGTAAAATAAATCGAAACAAAGCGTAGGCGAAGGCCAAATATTAAATTGTTAGGCTTTACATTAGTTTTTGTACGCAATACATGTGCTTTTCGAATAAAAACCTATGAACATCCCTCAATTCCTTATTTACTGCCGCATCGTGACAAACCTTTGGTCAGCAACCAAGAATTTCCTATATCTTTCTCTATTTACCTGGAAAACCATTGGAAAAGGTGTTTTCTCTAGAGAGCTTACTTTTACCTCCGTGTCGTCGCCAGTCGTAAAACGCATTGCATTCGCTTGAGTGAATACTGTAACGAATTTAAATTTGAATGCTATGCGAGTTTATGGTCTGTTCTGTGGTTTTGAGAATGCTGGGAACGAAATTATGAATGAGCTTGAGTTGAACTTAGTATACACAAGTTAAACGAACAAACGGGAATTTTAAAGTGTTGCCAGAAGTGGCAGGTAGGCACTTTCAGTTTTGACAAAGAATGCCTTTTGACCTCTCTGCGGCCGGGCGTTGACATGTTCTCTAATTTGATGGAGATAATCTAATCCCATCAAAAACGGGTACTTATTAAAATACATAATGTTTAAAATGTATAATGGGTTAAAATACATAATGGTTCAAAATATATAATGCGATTTTCTCAGAAAGTAACAAATCAACAGGATTGTTATAAAACAAACCTAACCTAAACCAATAGATTACGATATCAAAAAAGTTCATTTTAACCCATTATACATTTTAAACTTTATGTATTCTGATCCGCTCCCTCAAAAACATTAAATGTAAAAGGAAGTCTCGTAACGCAGTTTTTCTATTACGAAAAAGTTTGGAGATGTAAGCCAAGTCGGATATTTTATTTACCAGGGTGCAGTTTTAAAAGCGCACGCCTAATGTCAAATTTGTTACGCTGGTAAGGTAACCGTTTTAAAAAAATCGACATTTTAATTGGTTTTAAATTATTGATCATGATCATTTTATACTCGAGAGATATAACGTCAGCCAAGTTTGTGAGTTTGTGACGTAGTAGGGGAAATCTTTGGATCTACTGAATCGATTTAAAAAAATCTTTCACCAATAAAAAGCCACATTAATCTTGAGTGTCATTGGCTATATTTAATTTTCGCGAGTCGCGAGCAACTGCTGGTTTCTAATAAAATTGTTGTATCTAAAATACAAATGGTCATAGGTTTAAATCGTTGATTTTTCATAAAAGGATTCCTCTTTTCAAGTCACTTGAGTTAAAAAATAAAGTGGATTCGTTAATTGGTGCCAAATAAGGCCGCATTTTTTTTTAATGTGAATAGGAAGGAAAACGAGCAAGTGGGTCACCTGATGGTAAGCGATCACCACTGCCCATAGACACCCGCAACCCCGGAGGGATTGCAGATGCGTTGCCAACCTAGAGGACTTAGATGAAATGCCTCTTGTGCCCGTAATTTCCCCGGCTGTCTTACTCTCCACACCGGAACACAGCAGCGCAAGCACTGCTGCTTAGCGGCAGGATTAGCGAGTAAGATGATGGTAGCGATCCGGACAGACCTTGCACAAGGCCCTACCACCCGCATGCAAGGATAGCACAAAATAACACAATTAAATCAATGTAACAGCAAAGAGCCAGATCAATTAGTAAAGTAGGTACATACTTCAAGATTCCTCACTGTAAAAAGACTATAAAGCAAATATTACTCTTCAAAAATTCACGAAACTTAGGTCGAAGGGGATTTTAACAAATTTACGGTCGCCTCAGCTCTGAAGAACCAGTTTTCAGTCCATCGACCCCAGAATTGCCAAGTTTTGGGGGGTATTAAGCAAATTACGTACAGGCCACGAACAGTGCAGAATTTGGCACAATTAGTATTCTTATAGGCCATGAAGAACCCTAATTTAGAGGGAATGCTCCAAGTTTGGCCGCGGATGGAGTGCTAAGTGCCAAGCGGCCAAGTTTGGGCCAAGAACTGCGAATAAAAGGGCATGTGGTCATTGGAGACGAAAAAATATATTTACGTCTTAAAGTTGGTGAAATATTGACACCGGGAGAGTTGTAGATGAATCTAGGTTTTGTGTGAACTGTTTTTTTATTTGGCGACCTTATTGCGAATAGAGGTTAAGTACTTTAAAAGTTCTTTTAAATTTAAAACGAAACTTGAAAAACCTGAGACTTGGTCTTTGGTCTACACCAATTGACTTAAATTGACGGCTGGATAGCCATTAGTCAAGGACCCTGACTATGAAGTCTTGAATGTTTGCTTAGTTTGGGACTGGGTCAATTAGTGTAATTTGTCCCGTGATATTTTTATTATTATCATTTAATTTGTCCAGATTTCGTTGAAATCGGATGAATAATCGGTTTTCAGACCAAATTACCGAAAAAACAGTTTGTTGCGATTTCTGGAAATTAAAGAAGAAGAAAATATAAGATGAAGAAGATGAAAGAAAAAGAAAGAAAGAAAGAGAAAGATGAAGATGGAAGATGGTGTATTGTCATAGCACGGCAGAATAGTGAGTGAGACAGCAAGATAAACCTGAAAGACATTCTAATACCTCACGGAACTTTACTTTGCTGTCTCCGCGATAATATAATGAACTAGCTTCTGCCCGTGACTGCGTCCGCGCAGATTTAGCAATTGACGTGTTTATCGCTATACCGTGAGAACTATGCAATTTTGCGGGATAAAAAGTAGCCTATGTTTTAATCTAGGGTACCACCTATCTTCGTTCCAAATTATATCCAAATCCGTCCAGTAGTTTTAGCGTGAAGAAGGAACAAACATACACACTCACTCACATCGTGTCAAACTTTCGCATTTATAATATTAGTAGGATTAGTAGGATTCCAGTCATGCAAGCTAAAAATGTCTGGTGGGTACCTTGCAGTGGCGTGGCGTCCATAGAACTCGATTCCCACCGGCTTGCCTATTTTAAGGCAGTTGGGCAATTTATTGTGCAGAATTAGAAGAAAAGGCTAGTTAAGTTCCCTTCGGCTTGCCTTCTGATATACCTACTTGACGCCACGCCACTGGTACCTTGTCCAACAAATATCGCTAGCCATTCAGCGGGGTAATGCCGCTGGCATATTTGGGACGTTTGGACCGGGTACTCATCATTCCGGGGTGTAGTTGTTAAGTTTATATGACGAAGCATGTTGCGGATTCCACTTTAGGAAATTTTGACGAAGCTTGTGGCAGCTAAAAAGAAGAATAAGAACAAATGACTTCATGTACACACAGCAAAGCTATTCGGTAAGCAGGTTTAAAGCGGCGCGTGCATGTAAAGGTTGTTACTAACAAATTATGGATGTTTCTGAAATAAATGATTATTATTATTATTATAAAGGTGCTAACCGAATGGCTTTGCTGTGTGTACGTCGGTCAAAATGTTTCCTTGATTCGGAACACAAACGTCAAACGAACTATAACGGTGTGTTCATAAATATGTATGTGTTTTAATTATTTCGATCTTGTTCGTACTGCTCCAGTTTTTACTTTCGCGTATTTACGAAGTGGGTTAACTTTAGTTATTTTTAATGTTTAAACGTGTTTTAACGAGTTGTTTTTTAATTTCAGAGTGGAAGACGAGGCTGCGTCACCTGTAACAAAATCGAAGTAAGTTTTGGGATAAAAGTATGGATCGCTATCCTGCGGGAACTACCTACGCTATTTTCCAGGATAAAAAGTAGCCTATGTGTTATTCCAGACTATCTATCTATGTGCCAAATATGATCCAGATCTGTCCAGCCGTTCTGGCGTGAAAGAGTAGATAACAAACATCCATGTGTAACGCACAAACTTTCCAATTTACATATTATATTAGTAGGACCGATATCGACCTTGAAAAATACCGGTTTATCTATTATTTATCGAAATCATAAAATGTCTTTTGTCCATATTAACTGGAGACAGGGCTGATCTTATTTCACCATCATCTCCGGCCTATATACGATGAAATCTTAGGATGTTATAGGCGATACGGCTAGCAACCCATCACTATTTTGCTTCCCCTTTCCACCTATACGCCCACAATAACGCTAAATGAGATTTCGCGTATGAATTCCGAAAAACTTAGAGGTGCGAGCCCCGATGCGATCCCATGATCCTCTACTTGAAAAACCAGCTTTTATTTTTAATTTATTTCTCTAGAAAGTTTAAATTCCAAGCAGAAAAAAGGAAAAGTTTAAGCAAGTACCTACCAATGTCAATTATAAGATTCTTGGATTATATTGTAAGAAATCACGGCACATCCGGGAGGTGTTCTTTAAAGGGCAAACAAATTCTCGTAAACGCCAGCTCAGCGCTCATTGCACTACCACCTTGGGAAATTTCGCGGTTGTACCACCTTAATACCTACAAGTAAATACTCGCATACTAGCTATTTACTTGCATTTATATGCACATTTGTGGCTTTATGCATTTAGATAACATTTCGAGATGTAAAGTTAGCTGTTACCTAACAAAGGTAAAAAGGTTTTAACGTTTGTTTGAAGACGTATACAGAGCCTAATGTAACAAGACTATAGGCCACGTTTAACATGATCGTGGGCGTATAGGTGGAAAGAACACTTAAGTAGTGAATATAGTGATAAGTTGCTGGCCATAATTCAGCGTAATTGTTAAATAGTGTTTAATTTGAAAATATGCCACAAAGGGTTCTTTTCTTGCATGTCTTTCGGTCTTCATAGCCAACCGTTCCGTTCCGTTCTGTAGCTCTGTCTGCCTGTCTGTGTGTCACAGGCATCTTACTCGGAACCAATAAGGTCTAAGTAGATTAGATGAAATTTAGTTGACCGCTTTATATTTGTTTAGATGACTCCCGAAAAAAAAAAATAGATCTTTATTTGACTCTACCAGTGTTTTTCGAAATAACGATCATTGCCGAATATTGCGTCGTACGAAGACGCATAAACAGATATATATATAACATAGGTACGATTAAAAACGTAGGTAAGTACCAACTTTTTACACGTTCGTTAGTTCTACATCAAGTTAGCTATTATATATATAACGTGCGGGTCCGGTTGTCTTCGTATAATTACGTTTCGCAAAATTAAACCTGTGTAATTGGTTTATCCGCTTGTTTTATTGACTTTTTGTTCATTCTGTTGTTTAGTATACTTCTGGGTGTTTGTGTTTGTTTTATTTTGTGTTATATTGGTGAACTAATAACTTAAATGCTGACGAAGAAGAGCAAATGCCGGCGGCGGTAATAATTTAATGTTATAGAAAGAATACGTTTGTTTTTTTAACCCCCTATGCTAAAAGAGGGGTTTTATAAGTTTGCCGTCGATATCTCTCTCTCTCTCTCTGTGTGTGTGTGTGTGTGTGTGTGTTTCGGTCTGTGCTATATTGTTGCTCTCATCGGATGATGCGGTTTTTTATTCGAAAGCCAGCTTCCTTGCCGTAATTCTTAGCCATGTTTGGTAAAAGTCGGTCCGGTAGTTTAAAGTGTACGATAATTATTATTCTAAAATAAATACGTTAATTATTCTACAAATGAATCGACTTTTTCCAAAGTTAGTTTTATCGAGATGGTTCTTAGTTTGAACCTGATGCTGCAGCTAGGTTTGTCTCACAAGAGGGAACTCCTCAATAGTTAATGTCAGTCAAATCTGAACCTAAACGTACTTGATATGTTTATGCAAATGAAAAAAAAAACCTCTATTTTTTAGTCGGTTAAAAAACAACAGAAGTGCAGTGTACCTAGTTCTTAAGTATTTTATTTGAATCCTGCCTTGAGACGGCACGATTACTGTCTGTCTGAGTCACTGGTATAGTTTATTTTATGACTTTGTATGGTTAAGGTCGTCCGCCATAATTTGTGCTGATGTCACTCTGTGAGTCAACGATTTCTGCAAATTCTAGCAAAGTTAGGTACTGTCTGAAAAACAATTCAGGCCGTGTTGTTTTAGGCAACCGTGAGGCTTTTGAGATTATTGACAAACTATAGAATATTTTTTTATTAAAATGAGATTAAGCAAAAACAATTAAATAAACAAAGCAATATTTTCAAACCGACTAATACTAAAACTAAAACTAGTAAGTACTAATTATCTAATCTAACTAATATTATAAATGCGAAAGTATGGATGGATGGATGGATGGATGGATGGATGGATGTTTGTTTGTTACTCAATCACGCCAGAACGGCCCAACGGATCTGGATGAAATTCGGCACATAAATAGAGAAAAGTCTGGAATAGCACATAGGCTACTTTTTATCCTGGAAAATTGCGTAGTTCCCGCGGGATAGCGATAAACGAATTCTTTGCAGACGAAGTCGCTGGCAACAGCTAGTCTAACTAATATTATAAATGCGAAAGTATGGATGGATGGATGGATGGATGTATGGATGTATGTTTGTTTGTTACTCAATCACGCCAGAACGGCCCAACGGATCTGGATGAAATTCAGCACATAGATAGAGAAAAGTCTGGAATAGCACATAGGCTACTTTTTATCCCGGAAATTTGCGTAGTTCCCGCGGGATAGCGATAAACGAATTCTTTGCAGACGAAGTCGCTGCCAACAGCTAGTAAAACTATAAAGTAAATATGTCGTCAAAATTTTCCGCCACAGGCATCGACCCCAAGACTCTGGCCGCATTACCTCTCTGAACTGCTATTCCTAGCCTTCGAGAGAGGTAAGTGGCCAGCACTAAACGTGTCGAAAGTTCGTGAATATTTTTTTTTATGTCCGCCGACCAAGGTCCCATTCAGGCCAAAACTAATCCAAGTTATTTGTCAGTTACCAAAGCCGTTGTTGACTAGTTCGATCTGGCCTCTCAAGCAGATATAGGTCTGGGTTCGAATCCGGGCTCGCTTCTCTGTTTTTCGAAAAATTTGTGCTTTCATTTAAAACATGAGCCTTATTGGTGAAGGAAAACATTGAGAGAAAACCTGTAGCCCCAAGCATTTTAACTATAAGCTGAGGATGATGATATGACGATTTGTCATTTACAACACCTTAACCACACGGCGGCCACGACGTACAAAATCCGCGTTCTGAAATGAACACAGGCACGACGTCGTCTGTACACGCGTCAATGTGTGCGTAAGATACACAGGGCTGTCTATCGCAAAAACCTAGTACTATAAGTACTACCAATGACATAAATATAGGTACTTATAATGAAGACATGGCTTAGATGAGTGTAAATAAATGTACTTAATCGTTATCTATTTATTTAAACTTACTTAAAATGTGTATGTCTGTGTATTTAAGCATTATTATTTTCAATTACAATAGATGTACGACAACAAACTTAAGCGAATGATTCTGTAGTTATTTCATGTATTAATCGCGATAATTTCAGAAAGCATTAATTTTCTAATGTTTTATAAAATGAAGTAGGTAGGATAGGTTCCCGAACTTGTGACGTGCGGCTGACATACATCGCGTCGCGAGCCCTACATGTTTCCAGCAGCTTTCCGGCAGACTGCGCTTGAGGGGTGGGGTAACTCGAATAGGTGCGGGGCGGAGCGTGGCCATTTTGTACGTTAGTACTATTATATATTCTGTGCCTATGTATATTAAAAAAAGTGACGAAGTGGAATGTAAAAGTTGGGACACAATTTTTCTTGTATAAGGATCGATAGGGCAAACAATTCTGAGTAAGAGAAACCCAAAATAGTTAAATTCTGGAAAAAATTATCATGTGGACTTATTTTTTGGAAAACGGCCGTCTGGTCATAAGTTGATTGGCCTGCTTGCGTGTCACTCATTAGACTCTCTCTTTCTTTCAGTGAAAAAAGTGGGCTCATCACACCTCCCCAGAATGGTGGCGAGGAGTCCCCCCCTCCGGAGAAGGAGCGGGCTGACCAGGAGGATAGCGAGAAGAGGCACTCCGTCCCCCACTCGGCGGAGGGGCCCAATGACGACCTATATGCTATCCCGGTCAAGCTGCGGGCCAAGAAAGAGCCCCCGCTGCCTCCAGGCTGGGAGAAACATGAGGGTCAGTATTCTAGGTGTGTGAAGAGGCTGTGCCCCACTCCGCGGAGGGGCCCAATGACAACTTGTAAACTATCCCGGTCAAGCTGCGGGAGAATAATCTCGTGTATTACTATTATACAAGTCCAGGGGCCTTACCATGACGTCTTAGTGCGATTCAGTTTAGGTTCGCTCGCTGTCAGCTTCATAGGTAGTAAAAGTGACAGCTAAAACTTGAACTGAGTCGGAATTAGGACGTCATGGTAAGGCCCCTGCTCCTGCTATCGTGGTTGCTCAATAACCTGTAACTGGTTTAGGTTCAAGGATTCAGAGAGTATAAATTAAAAAGACTATGTCCTAAGAGTTCACAGCTGAAACCGCGCTCTTTTGAACCCCCGAAACGAAAAGTTTGATGTCGATGTCTCTCTGTGTGTGTGTGTGTGTGTGCGCGCGTTTGTGTGTGTTTATAGAATAAGAATAAGGGAACTTTATTAGCTGATACAGAAACACAAACAGAATATTATACATGGAACTTATTCTAACCAGCCAAATGGCCGCCACTCAGCTATTTGTCACGATAATATCCAGGATAATGTTGTGACGCTCATTTTCAGTGACGCGCTGTCTGTCTGCAACATCGTAGCTCTTATGGAAAGACGGGTTAGTTCGATGCGGGTTTTTATTTCGGAAGCCAGTTTCCTTGCAGTGGTTCTTAGCACAGTTTCATAAAAATCGGTGCAGTAGTTTGAAGATCATCAACTCTTTTCCAAAGTGACGTAATCCTTTTTGGCATGAAACTGTTTCATTTACACCAAGTTTTTGCTCATCAGTAACTCTCTGAACACATTATCGACCGGATAGCCTAGTGGTTAGTGACTCTGACTATGAAGCTTGAGGTCCCGGGTTCGAATCCCGGTAGGGGGAGACTTTTTTTGATGAATACGAATGTTTGTGCCCGAGTCATGGATGCTCTATGTATTTAAGTATGTATTTATCTACATTATATAAGCATTTTTATCCGTTGCCTGGTACCCATAGTACAAGCTTTGCTTAGTTTGGGACTGGGTCAATTGGTGTAGTTTGTCGCATGATATTTATTTATTATTATATTTATTCCAGACATGGACGGCCCCTACTACTGGCACATAAAGAGCGGCACGATACAGCGGGAGATCCCTAAACTGCTGCCGGTGGACAAGGAGTCCCGCATCTCCATGGTGCGGGACTGCTCGAACCTGTCCGAGGTGAAGTACGAGGGTGTGATGACGTCTTCTGTCACTCGGAGCACGACCAGCGGGGCGCTGGACCACGTAGACCAGGAGGCCGAGAGGAAACGGAAGGAGGAGATGTCTTATAAGTAAGGATTGATTATTGATTATAAAGTAGTCCAGGGGTTTACCATGACGTCTTAATTCCGACTCAGTTCAGGTTTTAGCCGTCATTTTTAGTATGGATCTGACAGAGAGCGAACCTAAACTGAATCACATTAAGACGTCATAGTAACCCCCCAGTAGACCAGTAGACTGATATTTTTAACACCTCACTTTCACATCTGTTGAATTAGAGAGCGGTTTTACCAGTCCATTTTCGAGAAATAAGAAGTAACTACCTAATAAATAAGAAACGTTTATTATTTAAAACCGTGTAGGAATTGAAGCTGATGTTATAGATACCTAATTACCTATAGATACCAAATCATACTTGAATTTTCTACATTGACACCCATTATTTCCATCAATAGTTGCTTCTTATGTAAGCCATTAGCTTTGTATTAACTAATTTCAAGATATAAACAGTCTTATCACCATCTTCATCAACCCTCAAGCTGCCACAAGGCTGGGCTCTCATAATTAGAGTGCCTGGGGTTATAGTTCCCACGCGAGATAGTACCTACCTACATAGATACGGATTAAGTACTTCACACGCAAGATAAGATTTGCTCACGATGTTTTCCATCACCGAAAAACATGTTAAATTTCAAATGAGATTTCGCACATAAATTCCTAAAAACTCACAGGCTCGAAAACCCTTGCTTGAGAGGGCATACGTCAAACTAGCTGCCACGGCTTTTTACTACTTTTTAGAAGTACTTACTTACTTAGTTACTAAGGTATTTATAAATTTGAACCCCACAGACGGCGCAGTTTCCCCGCTCGCCCCGAGCCAGACAGCGCTCGCGCTGTTCGCTTCTTCGTGCGCTCGCTCGGCTGGGTCGAGATCTCTGAGGCCGATCTCACCCCTGAACGGTCGAGCCGGGCCGTCAACAAGTGCATTGTCGACCTCAGTATCGGACGGAATGACCTGCTCGACCAAGTCGGCCGTTGGGGTGACGTAAGTTTTAGTCACACCCTTTTTGTCTCTTTTTATTGATCTTAATAATCGTTAGTCACCTCTTGGCCGCCACACTACTAATGAAGTAGGCTCTGTTCGCCACGGGAAAAACAAACGACAAACTAATTTGATTTGCAATTCCATTGAATTTCGAGTTGAATGTTGGTTATTAGATGGATGACATTGGCGTGTGAGCCTGAACATAAAATTGTGCATTTTTCAAGAATTGGTAAAAAAACATCACAATTTAGTAGTAGATTAGGTTAGGTAACTTTTAGTGTCTTCGGGTGTGGTTTTTATTGGTCCAAAGAAAATAATCTTCACGTAAGAACAGTCCTGAAACTATACGTAATTAGTTCTTCTAAAGGACCATTTTTCGGACAAACTCAATATGTGGCCTGTTTATAAATGCTGACCTATTAGAATAATTATTTAATGATCTGGAATAATTATAGAACAATAAGACAATTGATTTTAACCTCTAACGTGCTGAACTCAATGTACAAAATATTTGAATTTGTATCAACCATCTCCGTCGCATTTAATCTTAGAACGGGAGTTCCACAAGGACCCGTTCTAGGTAGCACATTTTATTCCAGGGCAAAGACCTATTCATGGATCTCGACGACGGGGCCCTGAAGCTGATCGATCCTGAGAGCCTCAACACGCTCCATACACAGCCCATACACACCATTCGCGTGTGGGGCGTCGGAAGAGACAACGGACGGTACGGGTAACCTTTAAAATGCAAGAGTTCATGTTGTGTCCTAAATGTTCAAATTAGTGTAAAGTTTTAACAAGAGATGTTATGGATGGACATGATTATTTTATTAATCGCCAAAGAAAAGAAACAAGGCGGAGAAATCCTATCAAATTCAAAAGTAGGTATCTTATTAAGACACCGCCTTGATCCGATATTTTGTTCTATTCGGTTGAATATGGTTTCGAATAGACTTTTGTTACCGATGTCCGAAGTTTAGTTACGGTTACTGTGTTCCATAACATCCCTGGTACAACCATAATTTGCGGTACGGAATGCAGTTACAACAATTGTATCCACATTGGCACTAGCAGGAGTTGGTCTGACATCAAGACTCTCCGCTGCTTTTTCTCGTTCGTCGCTAATTATGTCCTTTTTACCCTTGTCTGTTT
Organism: Pandemis heparana; assembly: GCA_963854515.1. Classification (NCBI taxonomy): domain Eukaryota; kingdom Metazoa; phylum Arthropoda; class Insecta; order Lepidoptera; family Tortricidae; genus Pandemis; species Pandemis heparana. The sequence continues at coordinate 1,441,609 of OY978025.1, forward strand.
AAAAAGGGACGTATATAGCAACAAAAGACCCAGCTATTTGTATTACTTTTTAAAGCATGTTTTCCGCATGTTCGTTGCACCAAGCGAAATTGAGTCTTTGAATCAATTTTTTTTTTGTCATCAATGGAAAGATCATATATGAGTTTTGTAAGAAAAGTATTTTTAGTTTTTTTTTATTCGCTATAATTAACGAGTTATACCGATTTGAAAATTGATCGTCGAGTACCGCACCGAAAACACACCGACAGTTCCCGAACAAGGCCGAGCCGCGTGTGACGTCACAATGTCAGTTTCCACTCGTAGTTAGTATGCAGGTGATACAGTTTTTTGACTTTAATCTACTCTATTCTGTTATTATCCTACTATTATTATAAAATGCTAGTGCTTGTGAGAGCGTGTTTGTTTGTGACTCTTTCACGCTAAAACGGCTAAACAGATTTCGATAAAATTTGGCATACACGAAGTTTATAATTTATAACCTGGATTTACGTACCGGCTATAGTAGGTGTCATTCACGATGGATGCCATCCACCGTGGTTCTTATTACTTTGTTGTTAAAGGTTAATTTTGATACATCTACGAGTCTTTGTGGATGGCACTATCTATAAGTACTTCTATCATGCTTCTATCCCAACTTTCCACGGTACCGGGATTTAAAACCATAAAATTAGATAAGAAGAGTACACTTTGGTAATAACTATTTATATGAATAAGTAAATAAGTCGTGGGATTTCAGTTGAAAATCCCGTTGATTTTAACCCAAGGGAATTTCATAAGAAAACCCGGAATTTCGAGCACAAAGATGGCGGATGACATTTTGACACTATGATACTAAAAATGTTTATGGGTGTCGTTTTTGAGTAATTTGGTGCTTCTAAGCCTGATTTTGACATACTTTTTTGGATTCAAGATGGCGGATGACATTTTGACACTAAAAAATTTTATGGGTGTCGTTTTCGAGTAATTTGGTGGCTCTGAGCCCGATTTAGGCATAATTTTTTGGATCCAAGATGGCGGAAGACATTTTGACACTTATGACACTAAAAATGTTTATGGATGTCGTTTTCGAGTAATTTGGTGGTTCTCAGCCCGGTTTTGGCAAACCTTTTTGGATCCAAGATGGCGGATGACATTTTGATATTACTGACACAAAAAACACAAAAAAGTGTAAAATGTTACTCGAAAACGACCCCCATAAACATTTTTAGTGTCAATAGTGTCAAAATGTCATTCACCATCTTGGATCCAAAAAATTATGCCAAAATCGGGCTCAGAGCCACCAAACTACTCGAAAACGACACCCAGAATCATTTTTGGTGTCAAAGTGTCAAAATGTCACCCGCCATCTTTGATCCAAAAAATTATGCCAAAACCGGGCTCAGAGCCACCAAATTACTCGAAAACGACACCCATAAACATTTTTAGTGTCAAAGTGTCAAATGTCATTATCCGCCATCTTGAATCCAAAAAAGTATGTCAAAATCAGGCTCAGAAGCACCAAATTACTCAAAAACGACACCCATCAATATTTTAGTATCAAAATGTCAATAGTGTCAAAATGTCATCCGCCATCTTGGATTAAAAAAAATATGCCAAAATCGGGCTGTTTTACTCTCCTCACCCGGAACACATCAGCGCAAGCATTGCTGCTTGGCGGCAGGATTAGTAAGATGCTGGTACAGTCGACGTCAAAGATATCTTTACACTTTAGTGCCTTGTCGCTCCAAGCACTTTGACAACTTCATATGAAACTTCAAACATATAGTTACAACGACAAGACACTAAAGTGTAAAGTAAAGATAATCTATGACGTTGACCGTACCTAGCGATCCGGACGTACCTACCTAGAACAAGGTTAGGCTCTTACACCCGCAAAAATTCCCATTGAATATATAATACAATCCCACGGGGTTATAAAAAAACTAGGAATACCTATCAACCACAAAATCTAGCCATTAAAATTTACGTACCTACGGTCGAAGAAACTAAATCACGTAACCTACCTAATAGGTACAATTTAGCAATAATATCTCTGGCAGGGTGTATGTTAAAATTCCACAGTGGTAGGTAAGCGATTCAGTATCTTTCACTGTACTTAGGTACTTTATTGTGAAATCTCAGGTCCAGTAAAATCAATACAGTTCACATAAATTAGAAACATTTATTACCTACCTACACATGACTAAAACAAAAATTTACTTACTATAAGGTGATACGCGTGCTCGTTTGCCACCTTATTTCATAAAAAAAAAAACTTCAGCAGATATTTTTTGTATCAAATTTCGGATATTTTTAGTGAAATCAGCCGTTAACCCAGTACTGTCGTGAAATTGCTTTAACATTGTGACGTCACAGCCATGGCGACCAATCATGGCCCGTTCCCGGTCAAGTGGTCATATTTCAAATTTCATCAATTTTGAATTGCTTATAATTAACTTAAAAAAAATATTTTAAGAATTCTTTGAATTAGATATTATATAATATGTCATAAAGTTTTAAAAAACATAAAAAAAATCGATATTTTTTTTAAATTCAAAGACTCAATTGCGCGTTATGTCGAACAGAGCGGCCGAATTGACCAGATTATGACTTTAATGTTTCCTTCTGTTACTTTGCTACCGTGGAACAGTGAAAGGTAAATAGACAAAATTGTTAGGCATTGTGTACCTATCGTGATTGTGGCACTTTATTCCCTGCATTGCCTGCACTTCATTCAATTGGTTCATCATTATTGTTGTCATGCTTGTTTTATTCCGAATTCTGATTTCTTGTCACTTTTCTACGGAGAGGTGATGTGATAATATGGATTTGGATTGATCAAAACAGATCACTTTTCTCGATACTTTGAATTACAGCTGCTACATATATCTACAGCTGTAGATATTCCGGACCATTTTTGAAATACCTACCTACTTTGTTCACTTACAAGAAATACTAGTAGAACTACACCCCCTTATAAAAAAAAACGGGCACCTATGATTTTGTATTTTATGTGCATAAAAGCTTACTTTCCAAGCTTTAATGCCTAAAAATCTGAAAAACCATAGGTGCCCGATTTTTTTTGCAATGCGGTGTAGATCAGAATACCCTTAAATATACCATTCTAATGGTGGTCTCCTGACATTCGCTTCACCCGGTTCCCACCCATCACTTCTTAGCGTGCAACCAAGGTAGGCAGCGCGTACAAATTGCGTCACCTAGGATGCCTACTGCATGCCGCTGATCACCCCGCAGGGACTTCGCGTACGTGGCGCGGGACCGCGCGACGCGCCGCCACATGTGCCACGTGTTCCGCTGCGAGGCGCCTGCGCGGTCCATCGCCAACGCTCTGCGCGACATCTGCAAGCGCATCATGATAGAGCGGAGCCTGCAGCCGCCGCCGCGCCCCACGGACTTGCCTGCCGCGCGCCGTCCCCGGCCGCTCTCCGGTGAGTCTCCCTACCGTGGTACCATCTACTAAGTACCATTGATGATACTACGCAAGTACTACGGTGTTTTTTTGCCATAGTGTCATTCTTGATGACGCCACAGAGTTTTTTGTTGACCGTGGTACCGTATATACAATGGCTGACATGTTTTAAAACTGTCTTTTACTTTGACACTGGCGCAATTTTGTCTAATGGACAGAGACATTTTTTTTAATGAAAACTTCTTATCGGCATGGTTAAGCACTTTTTGGGATGGGTAAAAAATGTTAAACTCGCGTCAGACGTAAGACGGAAAGAGAGTTTAAGTACCAGCATATCAGGATTCTCTAAGAGCTTATTTTGAAATACGAATGAAGCTAGAGTCGCGTTCGATTTTTGAAGTGTATGTTAATTTCGTCGCTTTAACGTATGTGCATTTGGCCTAGTGGTATAAGGTGTGGAATAACAGTGCGTTCTCTTAAGCGACCGCAGTTCGAATCTCGTGTAGATAAAGTTTTTTTTCTTATTTTTTTTCTTTTTGCGCATATATGCGTGTGTGGTTTTCACTTCTGCTGGCACGCCTGGAGTGTTTATTTTAAATCACGTCTTTATCCCTTACGGGGTAGACAGAGCCCAATGTAACAAGCCCTAAAGGCCACGTTTAGATTGTGGGCGTGCAGGTAAAACAGAAAGAGAATTATAATCCCTTTGTTTAACCAGGGGCCTCGTTCCCGACGCCGATGGAGGAGCCCCGCAAAACGGTGCGCGCGCGCTACCTGGGCAGCGCGGAGGTGCCGCGTGCGACAGGGATGGATGTACTGAACGACGCGCTCGAGCGTCTCGCGGCTGCGCGCGCGCCGTCCGCCTGGCGCCCGGTTGCCGTCGCCGTGGCGCCATCTATGATCACTATCACTGAAGAAGGGGTGAGTAATCTTGATCCTCTTGGGTCCCGATTTTTGAAAGTAGTACTTATGTTTATGTCATTCGAAAGTAATATGTATGTATGTAAAAACTCTTTATTTTACTGTGAAGATGGGCGTTGGGAGGCAACTAATAAGGCCGAGTTCCGAGTAAATACTGTCTTTAATATAATATGCACTTACGTTTACATAGGCAAACACCAGCTCACAGTACATAAAACACATTAATTTTACAGGTGCATAAATAGATACATAAATAGATGTACAAAGGCGAACTTATCCCTTAAATATCTCTTCCAGTTAACCTTCGAACGATTGATAGGAATACAGAAACCAGAGTGTAGAGAAAATATCCTTATCTAGTAAAAATCTTCCAACATTAAAGTGAGACCCAGTCATAATTACACAAACGGATAACTCACGTAGGTATAACACGTTTCGGACTAGTTCGTAATCCGTCTTGTCGCTCGCTCCGGAGATCAAATGGTTTAAGAGGCTGACAACACCTAATTTTGTTGAAATTGATGTTATTTAAGCACTTTTTTAAGAAAAACTACACACAAAAAAATTATATTGATAATTTTCGTCATATTTCAAACACGATAGACGGACTCGATACATAATTGAGCAAAATCGGCTCGATAGAAAATAATTGCAAAGATTGGTCTTATAATCATCATTAAACGGTTCTATGTCTATATTTTTTCGACGTTATGGGTCTGCAATTAAAAACATGAAGCCAACATATTCATACCTACACGGCTAACGAGTCATATTTCACAAATAATCCATACTTTTTTTTATTTCTTCTTATTTGTGTCTTATTTGCAAGACTTTAGACGCGCGCCAAGCTGCCGGAATAGTTTCTTCTCTTTCACTCATAGGCACGCGAACCGTATGTGCGAAGAGTGGCGCTGCTCAAGGTTATTTGCTGTTGACAGCGCCTTAATTTTAAAACATAGCAACCCTGCTCATTGCTATTTTGTGAATTGTATCTGTTTCTTTATATTTGTACAATAAAGCATTACTTACTTACTTACTTACTTACTCATCACCGTATTCTGCGCAGGAGGCGAGCCCCATAGTGGAGTGCCGCGTGCGCTACCTCTCTTTCCTGGGCATCGGGCGCGACGTGCGCCGCTGCGCGTTCATAGTGCACACGGCGCAGGACCTGTACGTGGCGCATGCGTTCCACGCGGAGCCTTCCTCGGGCGCGCTCTGCAAGACTATCGAGGCCGCTTGCAAGGTAACCACTCGTCAACCGATCCGAAGTCACACCAATTTGCTACAGGTGTGACTACACCCCCTTGTAAAGAAAACGGGCTCCCACGGTTTTTGTATTTTATGTGCATAAAAGCTTAGTTTCTAGATGCAAGGGGGTGTACGTATATAGGTACACATAGGTGCTATGGGTAATTTTATCCGAAGTCGCACCACTAGCTCAACTCACCCGTGACGATCAAGAACAAAAGATGATCGAATGATTCATAACTACTTATGTATTTTTATTCGGTTCGCCCTTTAGTGTGTCGTCTGCGTATACTTATACATATAAACCTTTCCCTTGAATCTATCTATTCAAAAAAACCGCATCAAAATCCGTTGCCCAGTTTTAAAGATCTAAGCATACATAGACTCTATCTTTTGCCTAAGATACAGGCTACTTTCGTATCCTAGTTTAGGCATTTAATTTTCATCTCTCATACTCTGAAAGTAGGTCATTGATTATCTGGATATAGGGTTGAAAGGGACTCATCGCGACCCTTGGGTTGAAAGTAATTTTTTTTTCTAGCTAATCCAAATGAGAGACATAGCAATGGAAAATACGTATACAGCCATGTAATCTATGTTTAAAATAAAAATCTATACTAATAGTTCCTTTTTAATTGTAAAAGGCAAAATAGATTAGATTAGATTAGATTATTTATTCATTCAATAAAAATTACATCATAAATTGTACATTGTCAAGTTAGAAGAATTTTGATTGAAATCGTCAAGAGTAAATACAAAAAATAAAATCAAATTAAATTAAATACCTAATACAGATCAATTAAATACTACAAAAATGTCAAAATCAGAGAAAATAATAATAATAAAAAATAATAATAATAATTGGTAGGTAATAATCTTAAAATAACATTCCCACTATATATAAGCTTATGCAAGCGTATACAACGAGCATTAGTAGAAATTATTACGTTCGGTATTTTTTTTAGCTTGAAATATTTAAGTCTACAATTAATTGATAGCGACCTCCGTGTCTGCAAGTTTAAAAAAAAACTAGCCGGCCGCCATTGGTGCGCAGAAGAAATGCGCAGTGCGCGTAAATCGCGCAATAGAAAAAAGAGCGGGAAGAGAATGACAAACGTAACAAATATTAAATGCGACCATGCGACGTTAGTGAAATTTTAATTTCCTCATATTCGAAATGAAAAGTAGAGTGTTCAACTCGGATGAAATTACCCATTTCACCCTCGAACTATTGGCGCCCTCACTTCGTTCGGGTGCCAGAAATATCTCAGGTGAAATGGGTATATTTCAACCCTAGTTGATCAATCTACTATTAATTACTCTACGCACAGTTTATAATATACTGTCGTCGTAAGCGCAGGCGCACTTGTTTTATGTCGAGTTATTAGTTTAGTTCTTAATTTCGCTGTGTACTTACTAATACAAAGATAGACATAATATAGTGCTCACTAACCATTTATAATTTATTTGTACAATTGACAACATTTCATATTTCTGAGTCTATAATTTTAATGGTTCGCTGTATTTTGTCTGAAAAGATGAACATGCTGACAGTTTAATTTTTTCGCTAGGGCTTGTATTTAATTTATAATTATTTGATTGATTTTTGCTTATTCTAAAAGGGCGTAACTCCGATACTATCACAGAATACACACTTATCCCTTTGTCTTTTCTCTATAGAAAAAAAAACTGACGTTAATTTCAAATTGTCAATGTCAGGCCCTATTCTCCAATATTCGATTTTCGAGTAGGGATGGGTTATACTTGCTATATCGCGTACCAGGGCTTAAAAGTACGTCCACCTTCTCATACCAGGTGCAGAAACCAGGTATCAAAATACTTTCAAGGTATTTTCTTCCCAACGTAACGACGACTCGAATACTTGCTTCCTTGCAAGTTGCAAGGAAGCAAGTATTCGACTTGCAAGTTTAAACCTTGTTGTTATACAGATAAGATTCAAAATATTCCAATCAAGACGCAAAATACTTTGAAAGTATTTTATTTCACGTATAAGCATAATCTGAACCTTATGTGGATGAATACAAGATATAATTTTGCATTTTGAAATTTTGAGGTTTAAGTACTTGCTTTACAGTTCGCATAGGCTTCTGTTCCTTATCGCCAAATTAACGGCCACCCGCCCGGGCTACTAAATTAACGGTGAGATGTTTTCGCTGTATATGTTTTGTCAGATTGGACACTCCCGATTTAAATGTCAATTTATGGTCCCACGCCACACTTTTTTTCGGTGCCATATTTAAACACAATAAATTTATTACAACACAATATACTTAACACACACACACACACACACACACACACGCGCACACACACACACACACACACGCGCGCGCGCGCGCGCACACACACACACACGTACACACACACACACACACACAGTTTAAGAACAACTAATTGCGATTATTTGCGATGATAATCGAGCGCAAGCACAACGTAAACAAACAAATTCAGAAATACAAGAACTTTTACTTCAAAACTGTGCAAGATTAAAAATGCCGAACGTACACGCAAAATATGTACCTTGTAATCCTTCCAGTAAAGCTGTACGAATTTTAATGCAATCTTAATGCAATTACAACTTGAATGATTCAAGGTCAAGCAACATGAACGAAATGCATTATTGTACCCTATTTTTCATACAATTAAGGTTTACTTTCCAAACTAATCAAGTTGAAAACACCGAGCGAGGCGAGACCGATATACATTGCTTCGCCATCGCACGGCGCACGCCCCGAGCCCGAACGACGAGCGAGACAAGTTCCAAGAAAAATACATTCGATTCGTTTGACGTACGAGTTCGACGTAGTAGTAATTACTTTGAAGGGACAGTATACTTTAATGGGAATATACTTTCAAGTCTTGCAAGTATTTCGGGTCGTACCTGGTTGGTATACTTGCAAGGAAATACCTGGTATCAAAACCTGGTAACGTAAATACGCACCATCTCTATTTTCGAGGTTCGCTTCGTGCTGTTCCGCTCATACTAATAGTCATTATTTTGAGAGCGAGAGAAGGTATGCAACGAACTTCGAAAATAGAATTTGAGAGTTGCCCCCTTTGTACTTTGAAGTTGTCAAAAATACAAAATTATGATCGCTTATTTTTTCTCGTGAAAAAAGCAAAGGCGTTTCACATATCCTGTGGTAGTTTTGGTAAAATTAGGAAATTTTTTTAATTAATTTTTATATTTTATAATAAGCGAAATTAAATTATATAAACATATTGCAGTGATTAGGTTAGGTTAGGAGGCAAAACGCTTTCGAACCATACATATTCAGGTGTTATAAAAATGAAATGTTGTCAATTGATTATTTTGATAAATTATTTGATTCGATTTGATTTGACATAGGGACAAGACAGACGAACAGTGGAAAGCGAGTTTATAGTGATGTGTTGTGGTTTGCGGCAGCTCCGCTACCAGAAGTGCCTGGACGCGCACGGCGGCGCGCCGCCGCGGTCGCCGGGCGCGGGCGGGGGCGCGGGGGAGGCGCGCGCGTCGCTCGGGCAGACCATCAAGTCGCTCGTCGGCTCGCTCACCGGCCGCCGGCCCTCCTGAATGCCCGAGCCGCGCCACGCAGAGGTGACATACGTTAACCAGCTAGACCAACCGCTTATGAGTCTGCAGGGGCGCGGGGTAGGACCGCGGGGTTAAGGAACGCAAACCGGATAATCCGAAATAATCGGATAAATCCGGATTTTTGTCGCCTGTTATAAAATCCGGTTTTTTCGGATTTCAATTACATTTGACAAAGTTGATATTTAACCAGAATTTCCTATTGAATTTCGTTTCATTTCATTCATTCATGCGTTCGTTTCGTTCCCCGCCACGTAGCATATCTATCCCTCTCCCCTCCGCGCTTTACTGGCTACCTCATACCTAGCTTTAGATCTAGCTAGTCGGCCGGTCCGGTAGTACTGTACTGCAGACACAGCAGTACTGGACTGAAAACGCGGATTATAAAGATTTTTGCAGTTTTATTTTATATATTCTTAGGGAAATTCTAAAAACAGTAAAATTGAACACCATTAGGTTTTCAAAAACATGTAATTACATGAAAGTTTCAAAATATTAATAAAAATCCGAAAAAACCGGATAATCCCGATTTGTACAAGTTGATAATTTGTAAATCCGGATTTGAGAAAAAACCGGTTTTTGCAATCCCTACGCGGGGTGCTCTCTCGGTGCGGGCAAAGAGCTCCCACCCCGCGCGGGCGAAGACTCATTTAAGCGGTCGGTATATACACAGGTTGCAACGATCACCCCGTACGATAAAACACCAGTAGGTATGTATGTAAACTCTTTATTGTGCGAGATAAACAAGACGAATACAATTGACAAACACTGAGATCCATGCACGTACCTATAGAAGCTAAAAAATTGCACTTCCTGAACACCAAAATGTCGGTACTCGATTGGTAAACGATCTTTAAAAAAATGTTCACTACGCTCGCTCTTTACAATATGAAGATGGCTGGCATGAATGAGTGGGCGGTCACTAAATACTAGAAATACGACCCTATGTAAAACCAGAGAACCTTTTGAGAAACAGGATTATTTACGAGTTTTCTTTAGTCTAATTTTTTTTAGCTTCTATAGCTATTTATACGTACAAACACCCCAGTGAATTATCGTAAACGACGTTTGTTACAATTTGTAAATAGTATCCACGAAATACCCGCCTCAAGAAACTACGGAAACAACTGCAAAAAAACTCCCGTGTATTTCTTTGTCGCAGTCTCTTATGAAGTGTGTTATCATCTTCCTAGCGTTTTTACCGGCATTTGCCACGGCTCAGTGAGCCTGGGGTCCGCTTTGACAACCCAATTCCAAGATTTGGCGTAGGCACTAGTTTTACAGAAGCGACTGCTATCTGACCTTCCAACCCAGAAGGGTAACTGAGCCTCTTATGAAGTGTATTGCTTCCAGATAATACCCCACCGGCCCGTTCTGCCGCCGGGCGCGCGCCGCGCCTCGCTCGCGTAGCAGCTCGCGCAACGGTTGCAGTTGCTTGGGACCTCGTCTCATTCCTCCAACACATTTTGGTTCTTTCAGCTTAAATTAGTAGCAGTGAGTGTTACAACAGTGTTTTACGAAGGCATCAAAGTGAAGCATTTGACTATTAGTATTTTCATCGGATAATTTACAAGCACGGCTTACACGAGCACGCGAGAGCTGTGTCGCGCGCGCAATACTAAATCTTTTTCGTACTGTTCGTTCTAGAAAGTTCTGAAAAGACAGTTCTCGCGTGCTCATCGTGTGGTCGTGCTGACCCTATTGAGCTGGTACGGTCAGTGGCTTAACTGTAACGGAGCCCAAGGCATCATCAGTTGGGGGCCTTTCTCAATATAAAGTGCATCATCGTAACTTCAGTGCTCTAGGCCAAGCCAGTGCGGATCCCCGTAGAGCTATGGGCGCGTGGCATTTTGCCAGTTCTTAGCCTCTTAGTGTAAGTTTTCGCATATAAAAACGTCTCGAACGCATTCACGTAAACATCTCTATTACTATGGAAAAATTGGTAGCGCCACTAGCGGATCGAAACGGCAACAAGCTGTTCTCATAGTATTTGACATTTTAACGCAAACGCGTTCGTGACGTATTTTGTGACCGAAAACCTACACTAAGCGACACTAAGCATACTGTCATAGTTACGCCACTGAGTACGGAGTATACATAAATGTATACGTTATAGCGAGATTGGTCGTGGTTAGCCTCTCTATATTATACAAGCTGCTAGAAAATCAGATGCGGATAGTTCGTTTGTTTGCATCGTTGTTAGTCAGTTTAAAGCAAACTTAATTAATTACAGTATCTAATTAAAGGATGATTTTCTTTGGACGGTAGCGATAAAAAAATACCACACAATACTTAAACATTTTATGTTTTGAATTGATTCAGGTTATTAATTACCATACCCTGAAAATATCCGCTCCTAATTTTCTAGCCACCTTATATAAAAAACAAGTCGCTTACCAGAAAGCACCTTATAAACTTAAATTAACTTTCGTATTTTTAACAGACTTTAAAAAAAGGAGGTTCTCAATTCGGTTGTATTTTTTTATAAACAGTACCTATTTCGAAATTTATTTTGAAATAGTGGTGTCGCCCTGAGCTAACATGTAACTCTTCACGCCTAAGCAACTGCATTCAGCCAGATCAACTGAATGGGTCTCAATAATTCAAACTTTGCTACCTACTTTTCATTGATAGTGCAGCTTAAATTATGTACAATGGTTCTCGTCATCGCGTGGTCATCACAGTAAATTCATAGCGACCAGGGGCCTTACCATGACGTCTTAATTCCGACTCAGTTCATGTTTTAGCTGTCATTTTTAGTATGAATCTGACAGCGAGCGAACCTAAACTAAATCGCATTAAGACGTCATGGTAAGGCCCCAGCTTAACTATGTTCTTGAAGACGTGTTTTGTGTGGAATTAGTCTTCAATGGCGTAAGTGGTATGCAGACGCCTTCACAGACTGCAGCAACATACATATCTATTAGTTTTTGTAACGTCAGTGTCATAGCAAACCGAATTACGTGGTATTTTGGTGCATATGTAATATTTTAGTTTGAAATAGTACCGTACCATACATGAAAAATTGATTATTTTGGATACAGCTTGGTAATTGGGATGTCCACGAATCGATGTAAATTACATATGCATCAAAAGCTAGCTTATAGACATCATTATAATATAACAATAACATAGTGCAGTAACATATATAAAGAAGTGTTCATAACCATAACGCTATAAAATTACGTTATAATTTTGAAAGATGTGAAGCGGTTGGTGAAGTAGGTACTAAATGTTATTTTTTCAGTTAGCTATGTACTTTTACGTCGCCCTGGGCCGTATGTAGCAATTTACGCCCGCTACGCGAACGGAAATTTCCACATCCTGGCCAGGGGAAGACGTAAAATTGTGTACACAGCTCGGGCGGTGATAAAGAAAGCCCGAGGTCGCATGTTTATCGCCCTCGTCTTTGTCTCGTGCGACAAGTTCCTGCGATCTGAGCCACTCCTTATTTCACCACCGTTGGGGTGTAATGTGCTATTATTCTGTTCCTGTGTTTAAATATTCACATCCTTTTGACAACAGGCGGGACATTAAGGCAGAGCTAACACATTGAGAAACAAAAATTAACTAACATTCTTGCTTAGAAAAGAACAACTTTGCTGTCACTGAAGGCCTAAGGCTTGGCCACTTGCCATACATGTTATACTGAGTTAAATAACTCAAAAAATATGACTTAAAACCCTATCGCCCGAAGGAAAAAGAAAAGTTCTATTTCCTTCGATATCTTGCCGAGGAAAGACGCGTAGTACCAGCCGTACCTGATCTGTTAAGTAGGCAGACATGGAAGTCAGTACAAGCGTCTTGCATCTGTCAAAAAGGATCATGGAATATTTGCACTATAACTAGACTAAATTAGGTACGACAATAATGAGCAGAAACCGACAAAAGAGAAACTAATTTTCAGCCATATTTCACGTCACATGTGCAACAGTTGTATGTAGCCCTCATTTTCTTCTCTTTATTATTGTACGATTTTAATATTTCATTGTTTTAGGAAGGCCGGGTCTAACAATATTAAAGTTACTTATTTAAATTATTAACAAGGATATTTGAATTGTCAACTAAAACTGGAGGGTATTAAATGCTACTTTGTAATTGATCTCAAATTTAAAAAAAGGTTTAAAATTATGGGCTTACTACTCCCTACATTTGTTTTAAGTGAATTCCATTTCTTTTATAGCAGGAATAAAAAAAACGTTTTCTTTCATTATTATTACCAAGCGCAAATGAGACGAATTCAATCCGCTGCCTGTTCAAGAAATATCGAAATTACTGTCAGCAGTCTCGAAAAAGAGATCGCTAGTTTTTTGTTTTCTTTTATGCCTCAAACTGCGTCTGAGATAAAAAAATCGCAATTGCCTGTGCTTAAGCTATCAGGATAAAAAATAATAATAACTGGTGGTCGCATTTTCACTCCTACGTTGGCACGCGAAAGAAAACTGCGGGAGAGGTATGTAAATGCACACTTTTCTTTGATATTGGACTGCCAGAAAGGCTTTCTTTAGGCAAAAGGTTTGAGGTAGATTTGTATATGCTTTAGCTCCTAAAATTAAATTATAACACTCCTAGTCCATAGTAGTTCATTTAAAGCTTTTGTAAATTGGACGCCATATTTTTAAAATTTAATTAATCCCTCTGTGACTTCGACCGTCACCAAATAATAGCTTGTTTAATTGTAAATTTAGATTTAATGTTAAAATAAAGTATTATTAAATGACCCTGTGGAGTTTGTAAATAATTGTAAACAATGGAATTCGTTTAGTTGTAGGGTAGATAATATTGGAGTGTTAATTGGTGTGAGCTAAATGTGACAGATTCGAGATTACCAGTTACACGAAACGGACGGTTTGTGACGCAATAAAACGTTAGCTGCGGACCCCCTTGCAAAGACACATAGGTCAGCATCGTTGCTCTATCCCTGTCACTCCATAGGAGTACCAAACCTGTGAGACGGGATACGCTAGTCGGAAGAATTCTCGCTGCAGTGACTTTGCAACGGCGTCTCATCATCCAATCTGTCGAGCACGGTATGAACTAGAGATAAGAATTCATTCGGTTAAAAACTAATATACTTTGTCCCAACGTTGGACGTAGCATAGTCAAATTCGACCCTATTTGTATAGTAAAAGATATTATTTTTGCTTAGGCTTGTACAAGTTTATAAATTGTGTGAATTCAATTGCAAAAGATAAATATTTTTGGTATAACACCGCAATGTATGTTAAAATTTAACTTGTAAGCTTATATCGTGGGTATGTTTTGTTAGAAATTGTTTAAACACGTACATTATTGAGACAAAAATAATCTGTAACCTCATTAACAAGGGTGTTGTAAACACATTGAGCTTTTTACAATTATATTTCTACACAGTATATAAAATTAAGTCGCGTTCCTAAATTAAAATTGTAGCAAAAAAGTAATGAACGCACCCCTAATAGTATTCAAATAAAGCCGCCATTTTGATTGCATCCGGGTGACAAACAAAATGGCAGCTTCGGCGGTTTTGCTGGTTTTTGTTGATTTTGATAAAAATAATGGTGAGATGAATGTTTATCGTATAGAGCGTACTGGGACCCACAAGTTTTCGAATTAACTCCCAAACGAGTTCCAAAGTTAAATGTGACAAGAAGGGTAAAATAATAAAAGTAATAATAGCGTTTTTTGTGTGTCTGTAACACTACAACAAATAAGATACCTATCTATATAACGCGGGAGAGGAAATGACCTTTTTGTGCCTGTAGAAAAGTAGTATTCTACAGAGTAATAAGTCGTTCTCTGTAGTCAATATAAAAACATTTGCAGTAGAATATTCTAAGTGTTGCCATCATCTACAGGCTGCGAAGATTACAGGCAGTTAGTTAGAAAACTGAGTTTGATCTAAGAGCAACTTTGTTCTAATTTTATTGACTCAAAAACACCCAATTTGATTGTTGGTAACTTGATACCGCGTGTTTTTTCTATTTTGTGTACAGAAAGGTTTGTTTCCG
The DNA here is from genome assembly GCA_963854515.1 of Pandemis heparana. Taxonomy (NCBI): domain Eukaryota; kingdom Metazoa; phylum Arthropoda; class Insecta; order Lepidoptera; family Tortricidae; genus Pandemis; species Pandemis heparana. The sequence continues at coordinate 1,456,772 of OY978025.1, forward strand.
AAAAGGTCATTTCCATCTCCTACAACTAGATTAAGGCGTTCGGGTTAGAAATCACAAACTAGCTTCAAAGTATATTTCAAATATTAGGATCAGTGTCGCTTCTCACTTTATATAAAACCTATGTCAGTATAAAAATACACTGAGCTGTTCTAATTATACGTAAAATAGTGTTAATCACACTTTAAAGTTAAGTAATTAAAAAAAAAACATTATTTATACAAAATAATATAAATCGATATTTAATGGGCCCCTGTCGGCTGAACGAAGCTACAAACGGGGTCTATTTCACTAAGCTTCTACATAACAAATCTACAAATCTGAAACGGGGTCAAGACAGAAAATGTCAAGTGTTTGAAGCTTTGTTTTAGGTTTGTAGTAAATTATTGTGGGTTCGTGAAACAGGTCCCTGGGCCCGACTAGACGCAATAGACGTGACAATGCAAGCTTCGACTGCCTTTTATCAGATGAAGTATATGTCAATATTTTCTATAAAATGTAAACGTTTATATGTAGTTGGTTAGTTAGCTTCGGAGTCCCCGTTTTTTAGCTCACTGTTGGAAATATAAACGATGGGAATAATGTTATATACTGTCATCGCTTTAACAGCTTAAAAGCCTTCAAACTGTGGCTTTTAATGAATACTTTTGTGAAATTAATAAAAAAATATTAATAAACACACGTCTCGTCTTTTAATAACCCCTGCATACAATAAGTTTTAGCACATTACCTGTTTCCCACACAATATATAAGTTTTTGTCAAAAATTCCACTTTTCTCGATCTCGACAAATCACTTTCGATTCGATTCTTTAAAACTATCCTCAATAGTCGAATAAGTATGGAACAGGAAACTAAATTTGGGTATAATGTTGGGTTATACGTTGTTTTTGGTTCAGAATTTAAGTTATTTAAAACACAATAATCTCTATTCATTATAAATATTTATTCATAATTATTACATTCGGGCATACCGGCCTAGGTTATACACTTGTACGAAAGAACCACGTAACAAAATCCACGGATTACGCAAAAATCAATCTTATCTCCATGTATTAAGAACGTGCCTGTGGTTCTTCTAAAGTAACATAAGCTATAATAACACAACAGGGCGTAATAACTAAGACAAGTGTAAACGCGTCTTAAATTTGGAATAGCATTACTTCAAAATTGATAATTTTCAAACTTAAGAGGGTGCATCCGTGCTGAGCTCGCAACGTCGCATTTTTAGTGATTTTTTGCGATTATTTCACAGAAATTGAATGAAAGTATCAAATATCCGTCTGTAGTGCACTTTGTTTTTGGTGTATTAATGTGTCCAATGCAATAATTTATCGTGATGGACTTTTATTTTCTTATTAAACGAGATATAGTATTTTATCCCTTTAATACAAAAATAAAAGTCCATCACCATTAATCATTGCATTGGAAATATTAATACACTAAAAACGAAGTGCACTACAGACGGATATTGGAAACTTTCCTTCAATTTCTGTGAAATAATCGCAAAAAATCACCAAAAATGCGACGTTGCGAGCTCAGCACGGATGCACCCTCTTAAATTGATGTTCTATTGTTAACAGATTACATTTTATAGTTACTGCTCCATTAGGTACAAAATGGTATCAGAGTCCTACGTGCTTTCGACAATTGTCGGGGACTAGTGACATTTTTGTTTTGACATTGCATTAAGAATTGTCACTTGTCACCGACAGTTGTCGAGTTGATATTTACGGGTCAGGTATTTTATATGTTATATGATACATACTTTCAAGCGTATAAACAAATGAAGTCGGTTGAATACTACAGAGTCGTAACTCCATACTTGCGTATTAAAACTAGTGTCCGACCGAAACACGATTTTTAGCCGAAACCGAAACCGAATATTCGTTTTTTTTCTGATTTCGGCCGAAACCGAAACCGAAATTTTTGAAGACTTATCAAATCAAACAACATATTCAAAATTACTGTACAAATCGTAATTAAAAGGTTATTGCAAGGATTTCTTATATGAGAACAGTTACTTTTTTGCCCGAAATTGGCCGAAACCGAAACCGAAACTTCGGTCGGACACTAATTAAAATTGAGGTATGTTACGTCAGATATTGTCCACTGGCCTACTACTACTGTAAACCGGTTTAATATCAAAGATGATATTGAACTCGGTATCGGATGTCCGAAACAGTGCCTCATATAGTTTCGAATAATTTCGGGTAGGTGCAGTCTGGGTAAGACACGTTATGAAAAAAAACCAGCCAAACGTATTTTGCTCATTTTTAAATTACTATAAAATAAAATATCCGTCACCGAAATCATCCAAAACTATCCGATAATTCAAAATATAAAAATTATATCTGTAAAGGTGCGTCTTCACTGAGAGCATTCGCGTGTAATGAACAGAGTGGTGTGGACTGAGCCGAGCGTTACAAAGCCTACATTGATTGCTCGTCTACAAATGCTCTCAGTGAGAACGCTCCTAACTGCAACCGAAACCTCTTTGATGTTGTTGCGTATACATATCCAATTTTATTATCTCTGGTGACTGTTGTAATGTCTACAACTACACCCCCCCCCCTGCAAAAAAAAACGGGCACTTTTGTAATTTATGTGTTTTTATGCACTTTCTAAGCTTAAATGCCTAAAAATCTAAAAAAAACATAGGTGCCCGATTTTTTGAGAGCTGGTGTATTTACACTATTTTGAATCTGTTGCATATTTAATTTTATTAGTTGTCACAAACCACATTCTAAACCAGTGGTGGGCAAACTTTTTTCATGGCGGGCCAGAAAATCACAGATATTTCAAAGAAGGGCCAAAATTATACTAATATGCAATTTTTTTGACACATGACGCATGAATTACGTGGCTAGTCTAGCTGGCTCCTTTGCCTTCGCATCTATTGTTCTATTTTATACAGCAGCACCGTCTAAATATCGTCATCCTGTGCCATAACACTCCAATTCGAAGGAACGCCGGCGGGCCGCATTAAATTCTTTCGCGGGCCGGAGTTGGCCCGCGGGCCGTAGTTTGCCCATCACTGTTCTAAACTAACAGAGGAAGAGGAAAAATATAATCTATAATTAATAATCACACGACATCTTCAACAAGCGATCAACGCATTCGAAATAAAAATAAATATTGTCAAAAGTTGTAAAGTCGAAATTAAATACGTAATAAAAGAACGAATAATTTATTACCAGACGGACAGACTGTCTGTTACGCCAAAAAAGCAGTATTCTATAATAATATTTCATTGTAAAATTTTGTTCACCGATATCATTTTCTTGGTCATTATTATAATAATGATAAAAGACAGTCCATTTCTCATGTGGAATGATAGCACAGAAACAATAGTTACACTACTTTTGATGCACAATTAATGACATGGTTTCAACATAAACGTCAAGACTTCATGTAAAATGTGATGTATATGCAATTTTATAACAAAAATATACTATAGTTAGGAATATTTTCTACAAACTAGATAAATATTTTAATAAGTAGTATGTTCATTATATCGTTTCGCTACGCAGTGCCGCCTTAATGATGCATTTAGACAAAAATAAACAAACAAGCGAGTTTAAAACCTGAAAAACACATGAAAAAAGAATTGTTAAAAAAACATTGACGTACAATAAACTTCTAGATTCCCAATCACGCTCAAAAACTGTCGGAAGCAAAAGTCTGCACGACGCGACTATTGTGCAGTGCAGAGTTTTGGTTCAGTCGTGTTTCGACCGCGCTTTGATATCAATGTATGTATGTCTCTTTCGCACCGTAATCTCAAACGCTTGAGAACAAAAGAGACAACCTGGTTTCCAGCGCGTAGCGTCGTGTCATTGCTTCTCACGATCGTATGCAATTGACATTAAACATTACTGCCACGAAATAAGGTGTTAATGTGAACGAATATGTTAATGTTATCTGTGTAAGTTGATGTGTTGACACACAGAACACATAGACAACGCCGCTCGGACGTTTCTTGAGTAACTTTTGTTTGCGATTGGGAGTCTAGTTGTTTCTTCTTCTTCAAGCTGTTTATTCAATGTTAAAAAAACATGAAAGAAGACGCGTTCTGGCTCTGCCTCTTTGGTTTGAACGCACCTTTAGACGTTTTTACACAAGTGAAGATTCTTTCTAGAGGGTTACAGTCGAGGTCATAAATATCTATACAGCCAAATACGTCAAATACATGTATCACGTACCTTATTGTTTGTGGCATAAAGATGTATAGATGTTTTTGACGTCTTGTACAATTAAACAAACCACGCTGTAAACAGAGACGATAATTAACTTAAACACTTACTTGACTCGCTCCAATTAAAATTTTGGCATGAAAAATGATCACAATATATCAAGTCTCTGAGTACAGATAGTGGTAAAATAACGGAATAAATCATAATAATATTTCATGGAGCAGTAACAAGGGAGGGGCAAACAGTAAAAAAACTAAATTATATCTATACAAAATACAGAGCACTCTATACAAACCTAAATGTAAAATAACAGATCGCAGTAATAATGGTATCGCCGTAGAACATGCCTAGCCCAGGCATTTTGAAACTTTAACAGATTAAATACAAAACAAATATACAGTGAAAGGAAAAAATCATAGAAGAAATTCTCCATTAATATTCATTCATTATATTAATGGAATTTTCAATAAGAATTCATATTTAAAGATAAAGAAAGACGTAGCGATCGTTAAAAATAATAATAAGAGTATAAATAATTTTAAGATCCCACTTTCACACTAATTCATAGTTAACCTCCGGGACATGATTGAAAGATATCTCTTTCGTATTTTTTTAAAATCTCTGTAATAGTATACTATTTGAAATAAATGAGACCAGAATGCAGTTTTTTATATCGGCATAGGAAACGTTAATGATACTTTTTAATATACCGTTTCGTGCAGCCATCACATACACCGCGGTTGTCTAGGTACATATTCATTTGTCAGAATGTATCACCCCGCAAGAAATACTCCCATGTTTTTCTTTTCACTGTATTAAAAAAGGACAACAGACATTTGTCTTTTTCTCTCAAGCAGCAAGTTTTCCACAAAAGAGAGACAGCTTATTGTTCTGCTGTTCTTGTTGATGAATTCTCGAAAAATGTATCTCATGTTTGTAAAAACTAAACTGTAAAAATTAACTTTAAGTATATCACTTATTGTTTGTTTCAAAACGCCTGCGCTTACCATCTTGTATGGAATAAATAGTCTATAGTGTATAATTTATTAAAACAACCGCTTCCAGAGTTACCTTTTCTTCATTTATGGTTGCGGTAGAGCATTAACCTGAAATTGAGGAAAATCTATTTAAATAAAAAATATCTCAATAAATTTGATGAAGGCTTTTGAATTGACTTATATCCCCTTACTCATAAACGCTCTATAGGCTCCTACTAACTTAGCAATCGTTTGTCCTTATCTGTGAAAGGTAAATGTTAAAGTGACAGATAAGGACAAACAATTGTTAAGTTAGCAAAAGCAGTCCCGGCGGTATGGTATATATATAATATATAGATTTTTATAATACATATTTTATTTATTTAATAAATCACATACAGACAATTTGGCGCATACATATACAGAAGCGAACGAAGCATAAGCAGTGTTGCTAGTGGTAATGCGATGATTACATTAGTGTCAAGTTTATGATATGATTTGCTATAGACCGAACGCTTAACTGTGTCCTGGCCCGCGCGGCACTGGGGCGCGGGGTGGGACGACAAAGGGGACCGAGAGCGGTGCGGGCGGGGGTTCTCTATTGATTTGCCGAAAATTTTATTACCGAATTTCACTTTCCAACCAACGTTTGGCCGAATTTCTTTTTGCCGAATCATCATATGACAACTTGTTCAAATGATTAGTTTCATTTCCCAACCTCACGATTGCCAACTCAAGGTTTGTTTTTTTTTACATGGACACTTATTAAAATGACATTTTTTTATATAGCCAAATGGTACTACATAACCATTAGTAAAAAATAAGACATTCTAAGGTAAAATAAAGACTGTTTATAAATTAAAACAAAAATGTTCGCGGCTAAGGGCCGCCGCACCTTAACCTAAATTAATCCAAATTAATCATAAGACTTTTTCGGCCTAGTGTAACATTTGCCATGTGAAAGATATCCCAAAAGTTTAAAATCAAAATGATATTCGTCTTTATGAAAATTGGGCCAAATGAGAGGTTGGCATACTAAAATTTGCCAATTGTCAGTTGTCAAAGTGAACATTCGGTGAAACGTTGGTTGCCAAATGAAATTCGATCAAAAAAAAATTCGGCGAAAATGCAGAACACCGCGGGCGGGTAGTGCGCCTGCCGCCCGCACCTCTCTCGGCCCCCGCGGTCTCCCCTGTGCCGCGCGGGTGAGGACTCAGTTAAGCGGTCGGTCTATAAATGTGGTTGCTGGGTGGAAACGAAAATGTTAGTTTTGAATTTATCAGTACCTAAGTTACTGTTTGTTGCGAAAAAAATACATACATACATTAAATCACGTCTTTATCCTTTATGGGGTAGACAGAGCCTAAGGGAACACGACCTAAAGGCAACGTTTAGCATGATTGCGAGCGTATAAGGGATGAAAGGGATTAAAAAATGCTAGTAATTTTAGTAGGAAATAACTTCATCTAAGCCAGATAATAGAAATTCCATAGTTAGAAATAGAAATTATGTATTAATAGCTGTTGCCAGCGACTTCGTCTGCAAAGAATTCGTTCATCGCTATCCCGCGGAAACTATGCAATTTTCCGGGATAAAAAGTAGTCTATGTGCTATTCCAGACTTTTCCCTATCTATGTGCCGAATTTCATCCAGATTCGTTGGGCCGTTCTGGCGTGATTGAGTAACAAACAAACATCCATCCATCCATCCATACTTTCGCATTTATAATATTAGTTAGATTAGATTGAGTATAAAGTAGACCCCCTAGTGAAGTGTTGTCTTAAGAAAGTTTTTCCTAGTAACTTGAATTTTAATAAATCGTACTTATTTGTAAACGTAGCTGTTCATTTTGCTCGCGATCGATTTGAAAACCAGAGTGTATTTCATTCATAAATCCATTCGACCCTTGACTTAACTACCTAACCTCGCCTACGACTCGCGTAGGTATAAAAGTCTCGGGTGAAATATCGCGTTTTATGCACCTCGTACAATGTACTATTATTGGACATTGCTTTCAAGTCTTACCTGTGACGACGGCATTACATCCATCCATTTTGTTCAAAGAAGTTGGCTCTGCGCTGAAACAAATTATGTACCTATAGAAATCTATATAGCAGAGGGTTGTGGGTTCAAATCCCGGGCAAAAACCTCTGAGTTTATCGGAAATATACCACGACCTTTTCGGTGAAGGAAAACAACGTGAGGAAACCTGCACACATCTGCGAATTAATTCAATGGTGCGTGTGAAGTTCCCAATCCGCACTGGGTCCGCGTGGGAACTATAGCCCAAGCCCTCTCGTTCTGAGAGGAAGCCTGTGCTCAGCAGTGGGACGTATATAGACTGGTGATGATGATGATGATAGAAATCTAATGTGGCACCAAGAGTGGACATTTATTAATTTAAGCTGTCTATAATGATAGATCGATAGAATTATTTGTCACCTTTTTAAAAACACAATATATTTAAATGTTAAATACAGGGTGTATCAGACATCCCCTAACAATAATCCACTGGGGTATATAACCATAGCTATAAAAGCTAAAAAATATATAAAAAAAAAATTGGAGTATTTTTTTTTTATAGGAATGGTAGCATTAACTGTAATCAAAATTACTCCAATTTTTTTTAAATATTTTTTTAGCTTCTATAGCTATGGTTATATACCCCAGTGGATTATTGTTAGGGGGTGCCTGATACACCCTGTATAAGCAAATAAATATTTAATTGTAAAAAAAATTAAATGAAATTAAAACAAAATAACAACAAAATGTTATACATAAATGAGAATTTGAAGAAATGTATGCCCAAATATCCTATACCAATGAACGAGCGATATTTGTTCACTTATATTTTTGGACTAGTTGTTGCCCGTAACTTTGTCTGCGAAAAGCTTGTTCTCTATTTCTTTCTTCCTTCTTGGCTGCTGGTTAGCTAAATAGGGAATATTCATGATTTTTTTCATGGCTTCCTATAGAAGCTCATTTATGTAATTAACAATACGACAAAAATATTTTTCAAATAACTATAAAAATAACCGAAATATAAGCTATTAAAGATTTCTCTCCATCTCTTTCTAGAAAAACGGACTTTTAATATGGAGTTTATATGGGCGTTATGACAAATGACGTCACATGTCATATCGGATCTCTCTCACTCTAATCGCCGACTAATAGGTAGTTTAAAACTCTTATATTTTCCGTGTTTCTTGACCGATTTTACTTTTAATTTCACTTTTTGTCATCTTTTTTACTATATTTTCATATTTTGTAAAGAAATGTTATAATTTTTTTTAATGCATATTCCCTATTGGTTATCAGCGAGGAACAAAGGGATTTTTCCTTTACCGATGTGCGAAATCTATTAAATTATGATAATGACATGTGGCAAGCAAAATAAATACCAGTAGAAGAATTAGGAATTAGTATCACGAGAAATTCATTATACTACGAGATTAGATAAGGATAAAAGATAAGTACATCAAATGATTTAAAAACATGGCCATATAACACAATAAACAATGTTTTCAAGCACACTTACACAATCAGCAGTGCCAATGAGATAACGACAGTTCAACGACCGAGATAACTTACAGCCTGTACACAGAGACGCTAATTAACCGTTCAATTTGTCATTAAAAAAATAAGCTTAATGAGGAAGATTACGAGCCCAATTTTTACACGCAAGAAAAATGCTGCAATTTTCATTATATTGCCAAGCCACGATGCGACCAATTTATACCTCATTCGTTTAGGTATTTAAAAAAAGGTAAACAATCTTGACATATCTTTTTATTGAATTATACACTTTAAAAATCTAAATCTTTACGTTGTTATTTCATAATTAATTTGTAAAGTGAAAAGATTTACATTTTTAAAGTTGATTTCAATAAAAATACATGTCAAGATTGTTTACCTTTTTTTAAAATACCTAAAAGAATGGAGTATAGAAGTCGTCGACCCAGCGCCGACTTAATATTTTTTACATGACTGGACTTCAGAGGCTCCTCTTAAAAATTTCCGGAACGTTTCAACAGGCGGTTGGGTTGGTTGGACTAAATAGCAGTTTTTATTTTTATTTTTATATATAAGAGGGAAAACGAGCAGACGGGTCATTTGATGGAAAATCACCATCGCCTTGGGACACCTGCAAGACTTGGGGAATCACAGGTGCGTTGCTGGCCCTTTCAAGAACAGGAAGCTCGCTTTTATGTACTGTACATCTAGCCCCCTTATTCATAAACGCTCTACAGGCTTCTGCTAACTTAGCAATCGTTTGTCCTTATCTGTGAAAGGTAAATGTCAAAGTGACAGATAAGGACAAACGATTGCTAAGTTAGCAGAAGCCTACAGTGCGTTTATGAATAAGGGGGTAGGAATTGATCGATGTTCGAACTGATCCGCGTCAAGGTCCGACCACACCGCCGCGTATACGCAGTGACGTGTCATATGCGTCACGTTTTCTCACCGTTTCTTCATACATTTTGTTGCGATTCCGTAACGTCACCGTTTTTTAAGCGGCGGTGTGGTCGCACCTTCAAGGGTGGGAAAGGAATAAAAAAAAAATTAAAATCATTGACTTACGTCAACCAACTAGACTCCCAATCACAAACAAAAGTGCCTCAAGAAACGTCCGACCGGCGTTGTCCATGTATTGTGTGTGTCAACACATCAACTTACACGGATAACATTAACATATTCGTTCAAATTAACACCTTATTTCGTGGCAGTAATGTTTAATGTCAATTGCATACGATCGTGAGAAGTAATAACACGACGCCACGCGCTGGAAACCTGTCTGTCTCTTGTTCTCAAGCGTTTGAGATTACGGTGCGAAAGAGATGTACATCGTTATCGAAGCGCGGTCGAAACACGACTGAACCAAAACTCTACACTGCACAATAGACGCGTCGTGCAGACTTTTGCTTCCGACAGTTTTTGAGCGTGATTGGAAGTCTAGTTGTTTATCGTAACTCAATGATTAAAATATATTTGTGGAGGTATTCAGTCAGAACTAAATCCCCCCCCCCACGTGCTGAAAATATTGCGGAAAAAACCGAGAGACTTTGTATGATTTATAAACAGTGACCAACCCAGAAGCGAAGATGTCTACGCAATAGCCAAGCATGAAGTGCAGAGGCGAGTTGGAAGAAACTTACAATTTGTCTTTATCGTTACGACCGTCCCCGAATATAGCATTTCTTGAGCCGTATTGCCCTTTGGAAGACCTCTCGTGCTTGGCTGGACAAAAACCAGAGTTATAACCTACCTTCACACCACCAAAGGATACGGAAGCATACATGTAGGGTATTTTTCTTGAAGTAATTTTGCATGAAAAAACTTTTCAACGCTAACGACGTACATATAATATATTATATCTGTTACAGATTACCAGATTACAGATAGCTTTAGATATATCGTAGCAAATATATAAAGCCAGGTACCATCAACCAAATATGTGGTCCACCTCATATTTTTTTTTTTTTTTTTATTATGATCAGTAACATGCAATCAGTCCCTGGACTATAACCAGTTTTTTTGGTAACCTCCCTAAGGTTGAAAATATTTTGCATGTACATAATACATTACACCCCGAGGGTGGTGAAATAATGTCTCAAATCGCAGCAACTTGTCGCACGAGCCAAAGGCGAGGGCGATAAACATGCGACCTAAGGCTTCCTTTATGACCACCCACACAATGTCGATAATACGTGGCCGTCAACTTCAAAGATCAGCCGTAGCGACATATTCATTTGATAGGAAGTTGGATGAAAAGTGATAAACCAATGTGCCAGGCCAGACCAATATATTTGGACAACACTGTCACTACGTATATATGACGATTGTGTGACTGTCCATGTAAAATATAAATTAGTGTTTATCTAAAAATGTTAGGTAAATGCTTACCACTGTTTATAACTCCTCCAAATGTGTTGAATTTTGGCGTCTCTTGTGAATGCTGTAATGTTAAAATGACACATTGATAACTAAGAATTAACCAGCTAAAAAAGATTGAAAATTAGAAACGGGATGGATAAAAAAAGTACACCATCAACATTTAGTGCACAAATATAATATTTCACCGTTTTTACGGCATTTTACTTTACGTCACCATCCTTACTACTAGTAATTTAGTTAAAAAAGAACAGTCCAGTTTATTTTAAGTTATAGAAAACTATACCGTTAACTGGGGTGACTTTGATAATTTTGGGGCTACTTTGATCGTTTTAAAACTGCTATATAATCTTTATTTTCCATATGCGGTGAATATGAAGACATCGATTGGAAGCAGTAAGTAAACGCATATAAAAATTAATGATTTCATCATTATAACTAATTTTTAAAGTCACCCTGGTTTACGGTACTAAGAAGCAAAAAAACCGGGTCACTTCCCGTAGAAAGTTGTATAAAAAGTAACCCGTTTTTTTTGCTCCCTATTGTCGTAGTGGCTGGTCCCCACGGTCCCCATGGCTGGTCCCCACGGGAGCACTAGACCAACCCTCTCCAGCAAGCTGGAGGAGGCCTGCGCCAAGAGGCACGCCGAATTACGCGATTTTAAAAACATATATATTGAATTGAAACTGTAGCGATTCGGAATAAAGGGGCTATGTTATTATTGTAGTAACCATGGGAGCACAGTAAAGCTTGAATATTCATGCAGTCAACCACATAAGGGCTGCTACTTTCTCCCTTTCCAAAACTGTTCAGAACTAAATCACTTAAGCACATTCTACCTGCTGCTCGCAACGTAAGTCTGCAAAGAATTCGTTTATCGCTATCCCGCGGGAACTACACAATTTACGCAAAAATTAGAATATGTCTTATTCCAGACTATAATCTATCTATGTTCCAAATTTCATCCAGATCTGTTCAGCCGTTCCGGCATGAAAGAGTAACAAACGTCCATGAATATACTCACAAACTTTCGCATTTCTAATAATAATATAATATAGCCTTTTTATTCCGAATTAGCTACAATCTCAGAAAGTACATGTTGTTGTTTGATTGTTTTAGCGCGAGCCTGGGATTTGAACCCACGACGCTCTACTTGAGAGGCCACAGGTCAAACCTAGTGGTTTGACCAAACCATAGAACAAGTATTAGAAGTAGGCCAGGAGATTAGAATGGGCAAACAAAACCAAACTAAGGAGCTTCATAGACGAATAACGCTAATGTGGGCAGCCTACACTACGCGAAACTGTATTTTACGTACAAAATTCAAATCTGTGAGGACAGAATAAGAAAGAATATTTGACCAGTACATTCTACCGGTGCTCACCTATGTTACTGAAACCTGGGCTTTCACCAAGGAAACCAAATTAAATAGATTGGAAGTGGCTCGAAGGGCAGTAGAGAGAAAACTGGCAGGGTTTGAAATGCGTGGTAGCCTAGTGGCTACCACGCATTTCTAATATTAGTAGGATATGTTTGAATAAGACAAATAACAAACCTCCATTTCCTTCAAATTCTTCATGACAGTGCTAAAATCATCCTCCGGTACATCATCAGTCTTCTCCCTCCGATGGTTCTCCGGCCTCTCTTTCGCACGCTCTTTAGAATTGGAGGAATGTTTCGCGTTCATGTCCTTCTTGTGGTTAGAATCTACACTCACTTTGTCTTTAGAAGGCACTGGGTCACAATTTAAACGTTTAGGTTCACTTTTAGAGTCCTCAATCACTTCAACGTCACTGCTGCTGTCGTCCACAGCCACCACCGGTTCCGGTTGAACGTCTCCCAAAGGATCCAAGTCCGATATGATAACGATTTCTTTCTTCTTTTTAACTTCGGGTGGCCTTTTATCCGGTTTCGCAAACGTCGGGGAATGATGGACAGGGACTAACGCAGGCCTAGGTATATTGTTTTCGGCCACTCTCATGTTTTCTATTTGCTTCTTCGTGACCTCTTCCTTCGTTAACGTCGGACTAGGCGTCGGTTCTTTCTTGTTCGGCTGGTAACTCGTGTCCACATGCAACGGTGAGTCGACTCTCTTTTCTTTCACAATCTGCGTTCTCTCTTTCGGTTTTTGCTTCTCCTTCTTGGCCATTTCGTTCAGCATAGCGGGCGATTTAACCCTGAGCAGCGGTTCTTTCTTTTCCGTAACTGTAACGTTGCTCGGTTTCTTTTCTTTCTGAGCGGCTACGGGTGTGATCGTTATGCTGCCTATACTGTTCATCGGGGCGTATTCTTCTTTGCTTTTATCGGTCACTTCTTTTTTGTCCGGCGTTTCGATTATCAGTTCTTTGCCTAGCGGGAAGCCAAAGACGGATGGTACTTTAGTTTTTTCCTTGTCTTCTTCTGTGTCGTGCGGCTTTAGCGTGGTAGTGACGGTGAGCGAGCTGGGGAAGGTGATCTGTTCGGGCGCCGGCGGGGGCGGCGCGGCGGCCGGGGGCGCCGCCAGCTGCGACGCGGACCGCTGACGCTTCACGTCTGACACCTTCAGTTCTTTGTTGAGGCTGAAATGGAGATGGGTATAGTATGAGCAATTTTGTTTCTTCACTATTTTCTATAAATAAAAAGGGCAACACAATCGTCTACGTAAAGATCTTCACTCAGGTTATAAGTCCTGCTTCACTTCACGCCATGGCCACACCGCACTTGGCGACGCTTTGTCGCCGTTTGATTTCTATAATATACGCTGCTTGCGACGTCGTCATGGCGTCCCGGTCAGTCAAACGTAGGGAGAGTGAGGTATTGATAGATACTACAGCCCGGCTGGCACGACAGCGCCCAAGAGTCGCGTCGCGCGCGAGTTAGACTACCAATTTCTTTCTATACTGTATTTTTTTGGTCCGTGGAATTCTGACAGCTGTCATATTCAGACGTTTCAGGGGTCACCAACATTTTTTTCTGCTGGACAAATAATTGTCAGACTAAGCTTTTGTTATTTTAACTAATAAATCACGGAAGAAAAAGTACAGAAGCTAAATAACGTTATTTTACAGCAATTCTTAATATCTTTGATTAAAGTAAACGAAGAAGCCATGGTATTTCTTAATAATTTGTATATTTTCCGGCAAGTATATACAGTTTTATTTTGAAGACAATTGGCTAATTAGAGTACGGGACTTTTAAATTAAAAACTTTACAAGTCACATTTATTATTAGGGAAATCATTTTACGAAATAAATTATTATAATCGTAGACCGAAAGTTTGACACATGTGACAATCATCAAAGTAATACCCAAAACCATTTATTTTCTACCCAAAAAAAAATATAAATTATTAATTATGTCTAAATTATGCGATTTAAAATTAAACTAATTATTATTATTATTATTATTATTATTAAACACTTGTGTGTGTTAATTACTAATATGTAGAAATGATTGTTAATTTAAGTATTTCAACTTCAACATTATGTTCTACATTTATTTGTATTTTGCATTTCTCACCACAGATTTAAGGAACGTTTTTTTGACTGGTAATACCAAGAAATGTCAGAATTCCACGGAGTAAAAAAATACACTTTAGAACGAACAGCAAGAAACAGACGGGCAATACATCTCGCGCGCGACGCGACTCTTCTTCTTCTCGTGCTAGACGTGCCGGCTGTCGTTGGTGGTGGTGCAGTCTGACTGAACCATTGGTGCACGTTTAGTGGTACCCCACTATTTGCCCCACTCACTCGGCCTGGCGCAGCAGCGTGGGCATGCGCACGAAGCCCTGCGGGAACAGCGGCAGCGCGCGGCGCAGCAGCACGGCGGGGGCGTCGCGGCCCGCCAGCCGCGCCAGCCGCGCCAGCAGCGCCCGGCTGCGCGGGCACCACGGGAACCGGCGCTTCGGCAGCCGCTTCTCTATCGTACGCCCGTCCGACGCCATTTGCAATTTCTTCCTGCGAAACACGAGGGCCGATGTCAGATAAAATGATCGAAAATCGCCAGTGATGGTGATCACGGAGTCGACTTTTTCGTGAAGGCAAACAAACAAACAAACGCCTTTCGGACCGTTCTGTCCGCTTCCCAAAACATCCGTTCGCCAATAGTGATAGTGATAGTGATAGTATTTATTCATAATGACCGACCGATCACCATGCGTTGGACCGATCAGGTTAAGACTGAAAAGTCCGCTCCACAAATGTACGAGAAGAGCTACAGTGATGGACACTACACACGGTTTTCCATAAAGTGCTTTTCCCAGAAGATATGTTTGTCTTGACATCTGTTTCCCAAAACACCTGTTGTGTGTGACTGTGAATGTTCTATGTAAAAATATTCTTCTGGTTGCTTTGAGACTAAAAAACCTTAAAGAAGATGGCGGCCGAATGGGGCCTAAATAACTTTTCAACATAGAAATTACCTTTCTTCTAGGACCCTGTCGCATTCCGCTTGATAATTGGCTATCATGTTGGGCTGGCGATCATCTATTAACACTTTTAACCTGCAACAATACATGTAATTACATACATACATAAATCACGTAGTTATCACTTACAGGTTAGACAGAGCATAAGGTAATAAGGCCTATAGTCTGGCAGCTAAACCACTGCAGCCAGATGACACTTCCAGATGTCATTTTACGAAATAATGATACCACATTTATTTCACTAGTGCTCGACTAAGGTCACGTAATGAATGATTTGATTATTGAACGAACGAAACATTTTATGAATGTCACATTCTCAGTTTAGTATATTTCAAAATAAGCGCGATACTTTTGAGGCATTCAAGGTTCATATTAACATAGTAGATAAAATGTGCGATGACTTTGTAATATACGTAAATAGTGACAGCAGCAGTGAAATTGATTCGGAATCATTTAAGTTTTTAAGTAAAAGTACAAAGGTAGAAAAAAATATTAATGTGATCATTGTTGTTTTATTTATGGCAAAATGGGTAATGAGTTGAAAACTGGTAACTGATTTGACATGCTTCCGCACATTTCCAAATCGCGCTCTTACACTACAAACTAGAAAACATCCAAAAAAACCTTATTGAACAATCCATTTTATTAAAATACGCTTTGAAAATTCTCATTTATGACGCAATTTAATTTCATTACATCGTTCATTCTTTCATTCACTCACTAAGTCACATCACTATTTAATATTTGCCAAAAACTGACAACACTGAAAGTGTCATCTGGCTGCAGTGGTTTATCTGCCAGACTATAAAAGCTTTAAATACATAATTATTTACATGAAATCAAGTTACATGACCAAGAGTAACATAAAACCTTTCAACCTTTTTGCGGGTGGTAGGGCCTTGTGCAAGGTCCGTCCTGATCGCTACCACCATCTTACTCGCTAATCCTGCCGCTAAGCAACAATGCTTGCACTGCTGTGTTCCGGTGTGGAGAGTAAGACAGCCGGGGAAATTACGGGCACATGAGGCATTTCATCTAAGTCCTCTAGGTTGGCAACGCATCTGCAATCCCTCCGGGGTTGCGGGTGTCTATGGGCAGTGGTGATCGCTTACCATCAGGTGACCCACTTGCTCGTTTTCCTTCCTATTCACATAAAAAAAAAACCTCTATCTACTTATGGAAAACAGTGCCCTAGGGTTGGGGTAAGGGTGTTGTAGGGTGGTAGGGTTGTTGTTGTTGTTTAATATGTTGTGATTGTCATAAATAAACTTCCTTTCTTTCTTTAATCTCCAAACTTTGAAATCCAGGATTTGAATGTAGAAATACCAGGACATTTCGGTTTAAAGCCAAGATATAATAAGAGGCCCAGTGAAACGATTGGACACAGTAGCGGCGCGCCAATTTTAAAACAGGTCCTTAACAGGACTCCTTAAAAAATCAGGACGATGCTTAGAACCAATCCAGGACAGCCCAGGACACCCCAGAAAGCAGGACATGTCCTGGGAAAACAGGACGGCTGGCAACCCCAGTCAATCCAAGCAGGCAGTTATAAGTCTGAATTGCATTAAGTTACTTTTTTGCCTATTGATCCCACCGTGGAACCCTTCCCAACCCACCGTGGAAATCATTGTAGGTATTTAAATTGTATGTCACCCATGACGACCCATAATGGACAAAACAACATCATTTTCATACTGCGCATATCCCCTCCACGTTTTACTTATTTGCCGCCACCTATATCTTATTATAATTTTTAATTGTTGACATATTTATCCTGAGCGGACGATTTCAATAGAAATTCTTTGACATTTAATTTTAAGCGATGATGTAATTTTATATTGAATGATCAAATAAACATAAACATGTGACATTTACTGTGAGAACTACAGCCAAAGACAAGTGGGATGTATTTATATAGGCTTCTGACGACAATGATATTAGAAACCCTAGATTCACTACGAGCGCTCAAAACTCGCCCCGAGCAGAGAGTGCTTAGAATCTGTCATTAAGCACTCTCTGGCCCTATGGAGCTGTCAATTAAAATTTTAATAATCTCGTATATTCCGGACACATGCATTTGAAATAAAACTGTAATGTTTGTGTTATACAGTCGTATTTCGAACATTTTAAAATGTGGTTGAAATATCATTTGGCATTTGCGACTTTCATATTTTTGGAATGTACTTTTGGGACAAGTTTTGGCGGTGCATCTAGAGTTTATAATATCATTGGCTGACGATGATGAAAGCTACGTCATAAAATCATAGTCACCTCTGCAAAGTTTCCACGATCTTAGCTTCCCTCTCCTCGGGCGTGAGCCTGCTGACATCTTCGTCAGCATCGTCGGGAGTTTTCCGCTTGTTGTTGGCGGGAACGGCCGCCGGTTGAGCATTTGTGGCTGGAGTTTCTGGAATTTTATAGGTAATTAATGTAAATATTGGCACCGTGCACGATAGTAACGCCATCTCGCAAACGCTACTTTAGGGGCAGGGTCAAACATAAAATAAGGTTCCAGTCCAAAAGTATACCTACTGTAAGGACCAGTAGAGACTTTCTACATCTTTACTGTAGACTAATATAATTAAAGGTCCTTTTATAAATGTATTAATGGTATTATAGGTAAGTTAAGTAGAATTTAACAGCCTTATTCATAAAAAGTTAAGAGGCTCGCTATAGGACAGATGCAAAAAAACATGATTCATATACGTCTGTTAGCGCTAACCAGTCCATCAAGGCTCTGTTAAGTAGTCCGAAAGTTAGCGGACCGTAGACCCTGCTTCATCTCTCTGCTAACTCACAAAATGGCCGCCACAAATGTGAACAGCTGATTTTAGCAAGAGCAAAACCATACGCAAGACATTTTTTTTGTTTTAAGTTTATCCCCTCCGGGAAAGGTAAAGGAAACTAGATCCACACCGCCTCGTCTGTCGTGTTAATTCGCTGGTTTCCCGCTAATTCGCTGCCACTGCTGTCAATTTGTTTTTTTTTATTCACTAAAAGGTCATTTTTGGTCTATGATTTGTCAAGGTGGCCAACATAACGCGTCTAATCCATCCATCAACGGCTCATTAGCTAACAGACTGCTAGCAAGCGTTTATGAATCATACTTTTTAACAACTGTCAAATAAGCTTAATCAGTCTGTTATCTAATAGACCGATCAAACCTCAATTAAGGATGTTTTATGAATAAGGCTGTAAGTACCTACTGTTGCAAATCTATTTTATTCTGAAAAAAAAAAAAAAAAAACTTTATGCCAAGTTTCTTGCGGCGCATTCTTCTTGGCAATGATGGTCTTTCCGAATGCGCTGGTAAATTTCAAAAAAAGACATGTAAGAGAGCCCTTGGCGGCTTAGCACTTTTAGCAGAACATGACTGTAAGGAATATAGAACGAAAACTAATGGCAATAGTTATCTAATACGAGCCAACATAATTCGCAAAACATCGGTGACCTTAACATTATAAAACAAGTTTAATAATGACCCAATTTCAAAGCAACATGTTTGACTAAGCCTCTATTTTTGCACATTTCTGTCACGGCATGCGCTGTGATCGTTTTCTTTACCCCCACCATACACTTCGAACGTTACCAATAGCTAGATTGCGACAGCATTTTATTTTACCACGAAAATCCCAGGCTCTCTGGCCCCTATTTTATAAAGCTACAAGTTAAAATGGGTTAGGCGCATAATGTCCCACAGACGTTTAGCGAAATGGGTGGGACCTTTTGAGAAAGGGACGTTTCGCGAGTGGGACGTTATGCGGCCAAACCGTTACAATGTACAAGCGGATGTCTCTTTTTGACGCTATGTAATAGATAGAGACTTCCGCTTGTAAATTGTAACTTGCAGCCATTGACTTACGATAAACAACAAGACTCACAATCACGCTCAAAAACTGTCGGAAGCAAAAGTCTGCACGACGCGTCTATTGTGCAGAGTTTTGGTTCAGTCGTGTTTCGACCGCGCTTCGATAACAATGTACATGTCTCTTTCGCACCGTAATCTCAAACGGATGAGAATAAGAGACAGACAGGTTTCCAGCGCGTGGCGTCGTGTTATTACTTCGCACGATCGTATGCAATTGACATTAAACATTACTGCCACGAAATGAGGTGTTAATTTGAATGAATATGTTAATGTTATCTGTGTAAGTTGATGTGTTGACACACACAACACATAGACAACGCCGCTCGGACGTTTCTTGAGGCACTTTTGTTTGCGATTGGGAGTCTAGTTGTTTATTTTAAGTCAACGCTTGTAGCTTTATAAAATAGGGCCGTGTACTCACGAGTATTGTTAAGTTGTTTGGCGGGCGCGGGCGCTTGTGCGGGCGGCGCGTGCGCATGCGGTTGGGCCAGCGCGAGCACGCGGTGCAGCAGCTTGGCGCGGGACGCGTGCAGCGCGCGCGCCGCGCGGCCCCACGCAGCGCGCTTGTGCCGCGTCGCGGCGTTGCTCGACACCAGCGCCTTCTCCAAACTGGAATACACATGATACGCTTTAGCAGCAGCTATAGACCGACCGCTTACCGAGTCCTCGACCGTGCTGTGCAGGGGCGCGGGGTGGTACGAACGCGGGGGGCGAGAGGTCTCCCTTTTTGAAGTGGAAACTTCTTTAGCGACGCTGAGCACTTATTATACTTCATTTAATTTAGAATGAGAAACCACAACAACATTATATTGCGGCTCGTGAACTGTAATCTCTTTACAATTTGTGCTAGAGCAACAATTGACGACACGCAAATAAAGTGACATTAAAACAATTTTATTTCGCGGCTGCCATACTATTGCACTGTACTGTTTGCAAAGTAAGAAATAGTTGACCAGACGCAATATAATGTTATTGTAGTTTCTCATTCTAAATTAAATGAAGTATAGGATTGTTAAACTCGCGTCAGACGTAAGACGGAGGGAGACTAAGTACCAGGATATCAGGATCCTCTAAGAGCTTATTTTGAAATACGAAAGAAGCTAGAGTAGCGTTCGATTTTTGAAGTGTACTTTAATTTCGTCGCCTCAACGTACGTGCGTTTGGCCTAGTGGTAAAAGGTGTGGAATAACAGTGCGTTCACTCAAGTGACCGCAGTTCAAATCTCGTGTAGAAATTTTTGTTTCCTTTTCTTTTTGTGCGAGTGTGCGTGTGCAGTTTTCACTTCTGCCGGCACTCCCGGAGTGCTATCCGCTGTTTTTTTATTTTTATTTTGATTATCATGATAATGATCATTGATAATTATCCTTTCGAACCTTGGTGTGTGTGTGTGTGTGTGTGTGTGTGTGTGTGTGTGTGTGTGTGTGTGTGTGTGTGTGCGTGCGTGTGTGTGTGTGTGTGTGTGTGTGTGTGCGTGCGTGTGTGTGTGTGTGTGTGTGTGTGTGTGTGTGTGTGTGTTTTAACTATAGAGTGGTATGTATTCGCCACTGACCCCAGGCGTTACAAATACAATACAAATACAAATAGTTTATTTAAATAAGCGGATTTAACAGAGGAAAATATCCATCAGACTCCAAACCAGGCTGAGCCTGTATCTTGGTCGTCTGCGAGAGCGATTACAACTAAGTGATTACCAAGATACATTAACAAATGGGCGTTTAAAAAAGCAACGGTGAAGTGCATGCAAAAAGTGAACACAAATACAATACATATAAAGAGCGACAGAGAGTTCGTAACGAAAAGCATAATACAATAATTTACAAGTGTGTGTGTGTGTGTGTGTGTTTGGATGAAGTTCCCGTATGAAATACCCGTATGAATTACATACAGTCTGGCGACTGTCCCCGGCAGTTACCTGATGAGATGTTTCTCGTTGGCGGCGGTGAGCTGCGCAACCGGCAGGCCGGGGTTGTCGGCCTTCTGCTTGCTGGCGGCGGCCTCTATCAGCTCCAGCACCAGGGCCACTGGCTGGGGCAGCTTCACTTCAGACTTTTCCACATCCCTGGAATAGATCATAAATAGGCTGAATTTTAATACCTAAAAATTACTGACAAATGGTCATTTGACAAGCAACGTTTCACCAAATGATCAAGTGGCAAACGAGACATTTGACAAATGTATCATCTTACAAAAACTCACTTGGCAAATGATCAATTAGCAAACACTACACTTGGTAAATGTATTAAATAATAAAATGCCAATTGGTCTTTTTCCGTTCCACCAAATAATACGTTTCGCATAATATTGTAAAGGGTCTGGCCGGAAGGTAATAGTAAAATCGCCCCTGGCTGAATTTAAAATATTGTTATGCACGTTTGTTTGTTTTATTATAAGATATAATTTTACTGAATATTAAGACTTAAATGCTTACGGTTAGCGAAAAAATAAAAAAAAATAAAAATTCAGTATATAATAAAACAAACAAACGTGCATAACAATATTTAAAATTCAGCCAGGGGCGATTTTACTATTACCTTCCGGCCAGACCCTTTCAAAATTTATCATACGTTTTTCGGACTGTCATAATAAAATAACCCTAACCTAACCTTACCGAGTCGCTCCCGCCGGGATGGGTCTTGCTATAGTGTAAAAGATGGTTTCTTAGACCAATTGTAGTTTTGTCTGATAACTTAGTTGCTAAATGTTAATTTTGTCAAATAATCTAACTAATGGTTGGATGGATGGATGTTTGTTTGTTACTTAATCACACCAGAACGGCCCAACGGATCTGGATGAAATTCGGCACATAGATAGAGAAAAGTCTGGAATAGCACATAGGCTACTTTTTATCCCGAAAAATTGCATAGCTCCCGCGGGATAGCGATAAACGAATTATTTGCAGACGAAGTCGCTGGCAACAGCTAGTTATTTATATTTATAAAATGTAAATTTAACTGTTGATAATTTGAAAAAGAGTCATTTGTAAAATGACTAAATAAATAAATAAATTGACCCAGTCCCAAACTAAGCAAAGCTTGTACTATGGTTGCCAAGCAACGGACCAGTACCGGGACTAGTAGTAAAATGTTCAATTGGCGAAACATTTTTTTGGCAAAACGTTATTTGCCAAATGTAATCTTGCCAAATGACTTTCGGTCAAATGGCAGGATACCTGTGGGGATACTTACCGGGAGCTATCAGAAGTGATCGCGTTTTCAGAGCTAGGCGCAGGTTTGGAGGCCGCGGAAGAGTGAGAGGTCCGAGAGTCCGCACTCTCTGCGTCGCCATGCCCGTTGTCTATGGAAATAAGACAACTATAAATAAATATCCTAACCTAAAAATTTCATCCCAACCAAACATCATAACCAAAAAATATTATTGGTCAAATTGGACTGTAGCAAACATACAAAACAATTGAAAAAAAAAAAGAAAAAGTGTTTATTCCAAATAAATTTTGCAGTCATACAACTACGGGCCCTGTGCCAGTATACCCTGTGTACAGGACCCTTAACTAACAAATTAAAATTTAAATATAAATAATAAAATAAATATCAGGGAACAATTCACACAAATTGACCTAGTCCCAAAGTAAGCACTAGTAAGGCTTGTGTTATAGGTACTAGACAACGATATACATACTTGTATAGAGAAATACATACTTAAATAGATAGAAACATCTATAACTCAGGAACAAGTATTCGTGCTCATCACACAAATATTTGCCCTTACCCGGATTCGAACCCAGGACGCTTGCTTCGCAGGCAGGGTCACTGCCAACTAGGCCAACCGCGTCGTCAAATATAATCTAATTTAACTAATATTATAAATGCGAAAGTATGGATGAATGGATGGATGGATGGATGGATGTTTATTTGTTACTCAATCACGCCAGAACGGGCCAACGGGTCTGGATGAAATTCGGCACATAGATAGAGAAAAGTCTGGAGTAGCTAATAAATGCAACAATACCGTCAGAAGTCTGTTTTCCAGATGTAGCGGCCGATGAATCTGTTCTTCTTATCTTCTTCGCTTTCTTCTTATCAACATCTTTGTTTTTCTGAAACAATAACATTCAGTATTAGATAAGACATAAGTACCTACATTTATCTAGATTTTGCTCGTCATCATGGTTACCAACTTATGCTAGGTATTTGAAAGCAGGCCAGACTGCTTTGGGCTTACAACCACTAAATTTCATAGTACCTTATTCACTAATACCCCTAAAAAATACCTGAAAAATCAAAATGTCCCTTGTAACAATTTGACATTTTAGGTATTATGGCCCATGGTAATTTGAAAATTAGGGGTATTAGTGAATAAGGTATTATGAAATTTAGTGCTTGTAAGCCCAAAGCGCCAGACTTTATACTATTAATCGTATACGCCGTATCGTTCAGCTGTCAGTGTGTCAGAGAAAATCCCTAATAGCACAGTAAGCGAATTGTTCGGACAGGCGTATCTTGAATTTTGATATCATTGATGATAAGGCTTTAAATGACTAGTGTAACGTAACTGAATACCTTCTTCCGATGCTCGTTGTGTGAATGAACCTCCCCGTTGGCTATAACGGCTTTCGGTTCCTTTTCATCCGCACTGGACTCCGATGAACTCTCCGACGACTCTTCCTCTCCGCTGCTGCTCGATGAAATACGTCTCTGTAAATTAATTAATTAGTAAAAAAGAGAGAAACAAAACATTTATTCGTGACAGCAAAAAAAATCTAGTAAGTTGTGCTAGTTAAACATTATCCCCCTTATTCATAATACGCTCTGTAGGTTTCTGCTAACTTAGCAATCGTTTGTCCTTATCTGTCTCATTGACATTTACCTTTCATAGATAAGGACAAACGATTGCTAAGTTAGCAGAAGCCTATAGAGCGTTTACGAATAAGGGAGTACATCTCAATGGCTGCATTGTTATTTAAAAAAAAACAATCTGCCCAAATAGCAGAATAACTAAGTCAAAATATGAAAATGTGGGCTCGGGTGGGAACTATAGCCCTTTCATTCTGAGTGGAAGCCCGTGACCAGCAGTGGAACGTATAGGCTAGAAACAGATTAAGTATAGTGTGCTAAGTCATGGTAACTATCCCCGCCCCCCCCCAATTCGACAATTGTCGGTGACAAGTGACAATTTGAATTCCAATACGTAGTCAATATGAAGCCAACCGGCCAATGGCGTAACTACAACGTCAGGGGCCTGCGGAAAATTCATTAGAAGGGGCCCTTCCTCACTATAAAGAAGTTCATCTTCCCTTCTGTGCTCAAAGCCAAGCCAGTTCGGAGCCCTGTAGGGACCGTGGTTTTACCAGCCCTGCCACCTTGTTACGCCACTACAACCGGCGTATATTCTCTTCTTCTTCTTCTTTTATTAATATGACCCCATCGACCGATGCGATGATTTCGCCAATGTCAAAGTAATAAATATTCAAAAATCTCGTGACAAAAATGTCGGCAACGTTCGGTAGAACACGGTCAAACGACCCCCTCCCCCCCCCTGTCCGGCTCTTAGCCAACGGACAATGATATCCCTCGGAGACCGTCAGGAAATCATTAACTGAAGCCCAGGGTGCACCGGACCAAGCACTGCTCTTCCCCCCGGACGGATCCAGAAACGAACCGCAAGCTCTTGACCACATGCGGAGGTAACCCGACTCGCACCCCGCGTATATTCTCGTCGAGTTTGTAATGCAATCAGAATTGTCACCGAAAATTGTGGAAAAGTCAAAAGTCTAAAGTTAATTTTGCAAATAGGCCGCCAAGGGCACTTTTACATGTCTTTTTTTGATCATATCGCGTCTTGTCGCGTTGGTGTAATAGCCTATAAGCTTTGTACCTTATTCCTTCTCCCGTTCTCAGCATCAGACGTTGCTCTGTTCTCCGGCACATTCTTGAACTCCAGAGAGCCGCTGTTGATGTAGAAACCACCGTAGAACGTGTCACATTCAGGCGGCACTATCTCATCGTACTAGAAAAATTAAACAGTTTAAAATTACTGTAAAGAACATAATAATACCAGTTAATTAGCTCATACTAATCTTCTTTCTCATTAACATACATAAATTACGTCTTTAGCCCTTACAGGCGCCTTACCATGACATCCTAATTCTGTCGGACTCTATTCAACTTTTAGCTGTCACTTTTAGTATGAATCTGACAGCGAGCGAACCTAAACTGAGTCGCATTAAGACGTCATGGTAAGGCCCCAGGTAACAAGACCTAAAGGCCATTGTCAGCCCATACATGAACTGTCAAAATGAACACGATGGCGATTGTGAGCGAGTTATACAATAAGCCTACTGGATGGACTTTTACCTGCGCGAGAAGAGAAGAAACTGGCACATTCTATGTTTTTTTCTTTACTCCCAGACCAGCATAACGATTTGTCAAAACTCCAAAACGTTTTTGGTTATTTAAAATATAAATTATAATGCATTTCTAGCTAATTCTCATTCAGTTATTCATCTGCTTTGATGCTTTCTATTGTAGCTTTTAGAAAGTATATTAATTTGTGTTAGGTATATCATTATCCCGGAAAACAGCAGTTTCCGCGGTATAGCGAAAAGCGTACCTATTATGCGCAGACGTAGTCGCAGGTTACAGCTAGTATATTACGCAACTGTTTAAGGGCCACTTGCACGGACCAGGGTTAACGACTTAACCCCGTGTTAGATGCTAACCCGGGGCTAAGTAGTGTCAAAATGTATGGAACTGTCAAACCTTCCCCGAGTTAGTGGTTAAATTTTTTAACTCTGGACTGTGCAAGGCCTTAGTAAAATACAGCTGCATTATAATGTACCGTACCGGTAAATGCATTATCCAAGTGGTAAATTTACATAGTTTAAATTTTATTGATTCAAGTGTCAATTTATGCGCATTCACAAAATATAGCACAATTTTAACGTACAGTCAACATCAAATACAATACATAATAGTTACGGTACCCGGCCATAAACATTGCACAATACAATACAATACAAATACTCTTTATTGAACACCACAAATCAGTACAAAACAATACAGAAACAATGAACAAAGTATACAATAGGCGGTCTTATCGCTTAACAGTGATCTCTACCAGACAACCAATAAGACAGAGAAATAAGTTGGAGACAGAGTTGTTGGTCAGTCAGAGTTGGGCATATCCATCTTCTGGGCTAATATCGGCTTCATAGAGCGTTGTCTCATTCAAACTTAAGTGAAGACAAGCTGTCTCTTTCCAAAGGCATTTCCACGGTGTGTGAAGTTCTCAATCCGCACTGGACTCGCGTGGGAACTACAGCCTAAGGCCTAAGCCCACTTATTATGAGAGGCCTGTGCCCAGCAGTGGGACTTATAGGATAATGATCAAAGTAGTTTAATTCTTACATTGTCTGTGTTGTCGATGAAGGAGTCGTTGTCATCATACCCGGCCCCAATGTCAGCAAAATCATCGTTTTTCGTGCGGGCCTTCTTCCCATATGTACTCTTGCCACCCTGGAAGATATAAATAACAGCATTGTCAATGTTGATTATTATAATTATTATTTATAATAATACACTGGTAGCTCTTTGAGCTGATGCGCGTATATCACTGCACTTGTGTTCTCTGACTTTTTAAATGAATGTCTAGTCTATTTTTAAAACTGTATACTGAAGGTGCACTTATCACAGCACGGTTAGATAGGAAATGTTTTCTGGGGTTACTTGGGCTTGGCTGCCTGTAGGCTTATTGTCTAACTCGCTCGCAATCGCCATCGTGTTCATTTTGACAGTTCTTATATGAATGTGACAGCTAGCTGATTTCGATGCCAATTGTCAGCCCATACATGAACACGATGGCGATTGCGAGCGAGTTAGACAATAAGCCAGCTGATCAGTTTTAAAGAATGCCCTCTCAAACGTGTATTTGTGAGATTGTAAAGGATTTAGAACCAAAATAAGGTATTTATATTGCGGGTGGTAGGGCCTTGTGCAAGGTCCGTCCGGAACGCTACCACCATCTTTCTCACTAATCCTGCCGCTAAGCAGCAGTGCTTGCGCTGCTGTGTTCCGGTGTAGAGAGTAAGACAGCCGGGGAAATTACGGGCACAAGAGGCCTTTCATCTAAGTCCTCTAGGTTGTCAACGCATCTGCAATCCCTCCGGGGTTGCGGGTGTCTATGGGCAATGGTGATCGCTTACCATCAGGTGACCCACTTGCTCGTTTGCCTTCCTATTTACATAAAAATATATATATACATATATACAGGGTGTATCAGATAGCCCCTAACAATAATCAACTGGGGTATATAACCATAGCTATAGAAGCTAAAAAAAATATTTAAAAAAATAGGAATATTTTGTTTTATGTTTTCTGTAGGAATGATTACAGTTAATACTACCATTCCTATAGAAAATAAAAAAAAAAAACTACAATTCTTTTTTTAAATATTTTTTTTAGCTTCTGTAGCTATGGTTATATACCCCAGTTGATTATTGTTAGGGGCTATCTGATACACCCTGTATACCCAATGTCTCTGGTACTCTGGTCTAAGTGTGAAGAGGAAATAGACAGACAGAGACAGACTGTCACATTTAAAAAATTAAGTACAGATAAAAATACACAAGTAATAAGGTTATCTCCATGCAAAATAAGATACTTGTACAAGCACTCACATATTTTTGTTCAAACTTCTTGGCAACGCGCTCCACATCATCATCGTTGTCCGAGAATGGATCTGACTTATTGCATTTGCCATTTTCAACCACTTTCTTTCTCTGAAACGAAATAAAACGTAATATAATGTACCTATAAATAAAAAGTAATTTCAACTAGATACCTAGTTAGGTCCTGCGGCTTTACCCACGTTTAGGTCATTAATGAAAACTAGGTATCTATCAATTTACGTGTGCCAAATTCGAAATTCTAGGTTTAGTATTTAAAAAAGGTGTTGTTAACCTATTTTGAGCAATATAAATAAATAATTAAAAAAAAAAAACTTTATTTCAGACCAGACTGATCCATAGGATGTTAGTAACAATTGACTTAAGACTAGTATTAGTATAGTTATAAACATAGATATAAACAAAGATATTAATTTTAACACTTTTAACTTTTATTTAAAAAAATACAAGCTTCAAAAAAGTAAAATGCTAAACATCAATCATCTTTGGCAAATACAATGTACCTACTGCTATAATATTTTTTTTTATTCTATAATAATCAACTTAGAAGTTAGGCGAAGCAATGTACCTAAATTAAATACTGGGGACATATTAATACAAATTAAAAACATTTAGCATACATGAGTACAAGACCCACTTGTTTCCCACTTGATTAAAAAAAAAAACTTAAGTACAGGGAATCGTAATTATATTCACCCATTAGTTATGTATACTTAAGTACCCATTAGTTTCACTTTGATTTTTCCCAGTGTTTACTCTAAGTCTACTTTAAGTTTAACCAAATCTTGTAACAGTAATGTAGTCTACTTTTTACTTCAGATACCATCTAAGGAAGAGAGGTGAATCTTAACACAGGTTTTTAACAAACTTAAAGATGCACCAAACAATTGTTAAACATAGTAACTTAAGATACCGAAATAAAAATTTCTTTATTATTATTATTCACATTCATACTAAAATTGAGTCCTTACCTTAAGTCTATTATTCGTCTATTATTAGTCTATTATTTTGTAGGTCAAGTGCAAAAATAACTATCAATACAAACTACTCAAAAATATGTCCCACAACCTTTATTTTGACAGTGTGAGAGCATAGTTCTTATTTTTTTATACTTCAAATTTCATAATGTTACACAATTGACTTTACCATAATTAGGTATAGGTATAATGTCACCTTAGATGTGTAAACTCAACCAAGTAGGACTTTTGTTTATCTATACTTTTTTTTACCTAAGCTCTTATGACATTTATAAAAATTTTAAGTAGGTATTTATTTAGCTAATTAGGTAAATATTCAATCATTATTACACTAACAAACATACAAAACACACAAGTCATTGCGTTTTTTAACTTAGTACCTAAATCTTAGCATCCCTAATAATACTAAACGCAAGTTTATTCCGTCATAGAAAGAGACATAGCCATACGCCAAAGCGAGAAAGAACGTACTTCTCACTTGCACACCATGCTTGCATCTCATTCTTGTTCGCGAGAGCGAAAAGAAGCACGATATCGTTTTTCACGTGAGCAAACAAAAAGTAATGACCGACACAATTATCGGTAAGTTAGAAAGAGAGAGCGGTCAAAGAGCGGGAGAATCGGTGGTAGATTATATTTTATAGATAGGTATTTCTTTTATTTAATTTTCAACATTAATAAAAATAGGACACAATAAAATATTTTGGCAAAACCACTACTGAATAAAATCATATACCTAGTAACTATTCAAAAACAAAAATTACGTATTCCTATTTTTAAACATTTAACAGTCTATAATAATATAAAACCAAACTTAAGCTTCAACAAAGAATAACAATTATAACACAAAACAACAAAAATACTTCGAATCCAACACCGCAATGTCGAAAAACAAAGTCGAAAGCGACATCTATTAACCCAATCTATAAATAACCTGACAGGTCACGCAAATAAAATAGGTAACCTCTCAAAATTTAAACACGTTCATATTCTTCATACACGCCCATCAAGCAGCCACCAACACAACTAAATGCACTGTCAATCATTCACACACACAGCTGCAAGTATATAGCACTTAACCTCTTTTATATACTTGGCCATCACACATATAGCAATCGATAGAAACGATTAAAATACTATCCAAGACGAAACACATAACAAACACTTTATGCCAAACCTCTTTAAATTCCCAAGCTCTTTCAACTTGGCAACATTGTAGGTATCGTGTTTGCAAACAAAGTATATAAGCATTAAATATCTGTAATATCTCAATGCATAAGCAATAAGCCATTTAAAATGAAAAAGTAATAAACATACACCTCAACAGCGTGCAAGAGCAGTACGACAATACGATACACGGCATACCTACATAAGTATATACATCCGCTATCTCATTATATACGTCGATATCTATTACCTATATACCTAAAAGTTAAAGCAAACAGCTGTTAATACTTTCATAATCAAATCAATTTAAAGTTTAAGAAAAAATAACCTTACAACACGATTGACTATCGCTCAAAACAACACCGCATTAGGCGGGCTAACCTAGGTCACAAAGGTAGGACTTTCGCTTGCTAATTGCTGTCCTACGTGTTTGTGGTTTCGTCAGCAGTCATGCGACGTGGTCCTAATAATAATACCACAAGATAAATGCAAAAATTCCCACAAAAACAGACCCAGTCACAATCAAAACATTGCTCTCGTAAATGTCCTAGGTTGACAACGATCATTCTAAGATTGTTGCAAACATGGCGACCGCTATCTGAGCTTCTCGTGCAGCTCGTGGACGCGAATTCATGTAACAAACCTAATACAAAGCACTGTAACGTAAGCAAAAAATATCCTAAAATGATCTCGGCTCGGCTCCTTTCTGACCAGCTGTACGTTATCAACCCTTCAAGTTACACGCTTCATTTATTTTAGACAGATTCCCTGGACTTTAAGGAGCTGGAAAACCAGTATGGTTGCGTAAATTGCTATGATTTTCTGTTATAACTTACGTCTTCTGCAATGACTAGTTCCTTGTAATTCAACTCTGGATATTTACTTTCGTTGCTTTCATCCAGATTTATAGTTAATCTCACTGTTTTACACACACTATTCTTTGCACTTTTAGGGGCACCCACTGTTATAAGAGTAGCACGTTTAGGGTCCGACATTTTTTACCAAATTGTAGCATAAAATGATTTTTTTCAAGGCATGACACGGCCTGCATTTTCAAACAGTGTAGCACATTTCCACCATGTTGGAATTCATTGTTTGGGTTGTGAGCGCCGCGGATAAAAGATGAACTAAAACTAAGTTACGTGGTAGGAAACATAGATGGCAACGGTTGTTACTAAGAAATGACAGTAGATGTCCATACATTCGTAGAAAATGTTTCTAATTCAGTTACAAATAAACCGGAAATTTTAACAAAACAAATTAGAATGATAAATTAGTTTGAATATGAATGGATTATGGCTATAATGGACATAAATATTTTACTATATAATTTTAAAACATGTTTTTGACAGCTGTCATTCTTGCGTCATTGAAAGCGACGTTGAAAGTCAACGATAGAACTAAACGACATCGCTATTTGCCACTAGATGTCACTTTTGTCAAGTTCGGCAGTAAATCTGCTTTATCCACAGGTAAATTTTAAATTTTGGTTTAGAATTTCGTCCTGATAAAGAACTTAGCTGACTTATTATTAGTAAACCACCTTTTTAATTTAAATATCGAAGAGATAGACTTACTTCTCATTCTGAGAGGAGGCCTGTGCCCAGCAGTGGGACGTATTAATTATGTAGGCTGGAGATGTCAATAATGATGATGAGACTTTCGTATAGGTAGGCATGTACTTAATTGTCGAATATCTTGCATTGCACTGCTTGCTAGTACCTACAATGAACTCACATTTATAATGTAACGAAATAAAACTGTATTAAATTTAGGTGTCTGATGTTTTCTAATCTAACTAATATTATAAATGCGAAAGTATGGATGGATGGATGTTTATTTGTTACTCAATCACGCCAGAACGGCCCCACGAATCTGGATGAAATTCGGCACATAGATAGAGAAAAGTCTGGAATAGCACATAAGCTACTTTTATCCCGGAAAATTGCATAGCTCCCGCGGGATAGCGATAAGCGAATTCTACGCAGACGGAGTCGCGGGCAATAGCTAGTATGACAAATATTAGAATTGAGAATTATTTTGAGTTTCTTGTGTAAATTTGGTTAATAATAAAAAAAACATACATTTTTTGCTAATTGTCTTTATTTTTACTGTATTTGCATTGCATTGTCATCAAATCTATAGATATTATATAACTAAAATAATATAACTTAATTTAATACAAGTTCTTTTCACTGTGAATGTTTTGTTGTTTTAGGTAGGTAGGTGCGGTCGGCCAAAATTGGTCTATCACTTTTCGTCCCGTTTTCATCCAACTTCCTATCAAATGAAAATGTCGCTAAAGTCTTCTTCTTCTTCTTTTATTAATATGGCCCCATCGATCAATGCGATGATTTCGCCAATGTCAAAGTAAAAAATACAGTATTCCAAAATCTTGTGACAAAAATGTCGGCAACGTTGTACGGTAGAACACGGTCAAACGACCCCCTCCCCCCCTGTCGGGCTCTTAGCCAACGGACAATGATATCCCACGGAGACCGCCAGGAAATTATTAACCGAAGCCCAGGGTGCACCGGACCAAGCACTGCTCTTCCCCTCGGACGGATCCAAAAACGAACCGCAGCTCTTGACCACACGCGAAGGTAACCCGACTCGCACCCCATGGCTAAAGTCGAATTTTTAAGTTGACAACCACATTATTGTCGACATTACATTTTATGACGTGCAATTCAACCTTACTCAAGATTATTTAGCAATAAAAATAAATGCTAAATATAATTAAGCCCGAGATTATGTGCGGAGTACATTTTTCAAAAAAATCTGAGATGGATTTTTATTGAGGTAACTAGGTAGTTATTTTCCTATGTTTGGTATATGATCTGCTCACCTATTTCCTTTTATGTTTGTCGTTCTACTTATATAGGACACCCAACACCCTGCAGCACGCTGCATCTTCCACATATTATATCTCTTGGACGTACACAGGAAAAAAAAAGTATTGTAGGCAGATAGCAAAAATAACGGTCACCTCTATTTGTCTTTGGGTCGCTGCTGAGTCAATGGAAACTAAGCTCTTTTCTTTGCCCAATTTGAATAAATTGAAGTTATTAAAAAAAGTCACTATCCGCAAAAAGTGGGGAGATAACGCGAAGTAATTTCAAGTTAGATTCGGTATCAATTTTTTTTTGAATATACATATAAATACCACAAACTTAATTTCATCAAGAGGCATTTCATCTAAGTCCTTTAGGTTGGCAACGCATCTGCGATCCCTCCAGGGTTGCGGGTGTCTATGGGCAGTGGTGATCGCTTACCATGGTGACCCACTTGCTCGTTTTCCTTCCTATTCACATTAAAAAAAAAAAACTTAATTACCCCTTACACCACTCGCTAACGTGTTTCGATCCCTATACGGGATTCTCAGTGTTCACTTTTTTTGTTAATTGAAATGGACCTTCGGCAAGTAACGCCTGATTCAATAAATATTTGAAATTTGGTACACATAATGTGTAAGACAGTCACGATGCATCGAATATTAAACAAAAACATATTATTCAATTTGTAGCACGCTTAACGCCGGAATCGAGTAAAATCTTTGACTTACTCAGGCATAGATACCAGGAAAACGGAAAAGACAAGCGGTGTCCACATCTACAGTTCCCGCCATCTACAGCTGATAGTCCTTAAGAAGGGTATTTTCGGAAAACGCTGATGACTTGGACATTATGAAACCAAGATTCCTATTAAGATACGGGACATTAGTCTCACTTAGGACTCGTTTAGTTGTCGTTCCAGTTACTTGTGGACTATAACTGGCGCGTCCTCTTACACTTCAATTTTGTGTAGGTAAAAATGTGTTCCGTAAAAAGGATCTCCTAAGGTCATTACAGATGGACTGCATTCCTACTGCAGCTGTCGTCTGCCCATACATTTCGATCGCAGTTAGCGTGCAGAACTGTAATAGAAAATGTACGGGCAGTCTGAATGCTGCGCCTGTGATGGTACCTACGCCTTGTGTTCTTTTTTGTCGTACCTACGAAACATTTCAAACGCGTCTGCTTGTCCATGTAACTTCTAACTAATATTATAAATGCGAAAGTATGGATTGATGGATGGATAATGGATGGATGTTTGTTTGTTACTCAATCACGCCAGAACGGCCCAACGAATCTGGATGAAATTCGGCACATAGATAGAGAAAAGTCTGGAATAGCACATAGGCTACTTTTTATCCCCGAAAATTCCCGCAGGATAGCGATAAACGAATTCTTTGCAGACGAAGTCGCAGGCAACAGCTATTAGTGAATTGTCAACATGGTCGTGGTCGAGCCGTTTAGTTCTTGCACGTAAAACTTACACTACGCTCTATACTGTAATTTTTCAATGTGTGACTACTGACTAACACGAAATGAAAATAAAGCTTCTAACTAGCTCAGTGCTGAATTTACACATTTTCCGTCATTCGATGGCGCTCAAGGGCTCGAATTTTAAAAGCACATCACTCGAAAGGTCGAAAGTATCTTTCAACAATCTGGCGCCTGTGATCTTTATCTACACTCAATAGGAAAGAGACGCACAGCCCGGCTAGTACGATAGCGCGCAAGAGTCGCGTCGCGTGCGAGATAGACTACCCGTCTCTTTCTAGAACGAACAGTAAAGAAAAATACAGGTAGTACTTAGTCTAAATCGCGCGCGACGCGACTCTCACGCGCTCTCCTGCTAGACGCGCTGGTCAACAAGCGAGAAACAACCTCCCACTGCCCAGTTACTGTCTTAACAAAGAAGGAATCATTTTGGCCGAGTACTAACCCCACACAAAGACGGCACTAAGTATTATTCCACAATCCTGAGATATGGAGGTACTTTCAGAATATTATTCATTAGGAATGAAATTTGACCTCCTCGTGACCCGGTTTTAAGGTGCCTATTCCGACATTGGGTCTGTAATAATAATTTCTTCCACCCTTTAAAATATTATAGCCGTAATACGAAGATCGGATTTATGCGTAGGTCGAATTATAATGGTCTGTTTTGTTAGATTAAGAGGTTAATTTTGACGGGTGAGTTGAGCTTAGAAATAAAGTTAATATTAAACGTTTCACGTGAACGTTATAATGTACCTATTTAATACTTTAGGTAGCATGTTTTTATTAAACTTTGGTTAAATAAATAAATACTTAAATAAATATCTTGGGACAATTGATACCAATTGACCTAGCCCCAAAATAAGCAAAGCGTGTTATATGGGCACTAGACAACGGATAAACATTCTTATATAGATAAATACATACTTAAATACATATTAAACATCCAAGACTCGAGAACAAACAATTCGTATTTTCATACAAATATCTGCCCCGACCGGGGATCGAACCCGGGACCTCAAGATTCATACTCAGGTTCTCTAACCACTAGGCCATTCGGTCGTCGGTTACAATTATATGGATTGTAAATGTTTTTAGTTAATTGAAATGAACCACCGCAAAATAACGCCTGGTTCAATGAATAAAATACGAATCAAAAGTTATGTTAATGTGGGCGCATACGGAGAGCTTTTGATTTATTTTACAAAAAAACGTCATCCTCAAAAATCACATGCATTCTTAACAGTCTTGTAGGTAGTCCCGTAGAATAAATACCTACTCGTTACGTCGGTCGTTCAATACCGACCTAGATCCCTGTAATATTTTCGCTGAAAATACCCCGGAAAAGTCGATTCTGTATCCACGTATCGGGACATAGAGTAAACTATGACGTTATCTTTTCATTTTAGTCACATAAAATGCAGGATGACCACAAGATCCAAGCAAATTTACCTCACTCTAAAAGTTTACAGTTTTTTAGATGTTAACTACTTGCTAATCCTGCTACCAAGAATCAATCTAACTAATATTATAAATGCGAAAGTATGGATGGATGGATGGATGGATGTTGTTTATTACTAAATGACTTTCTGCCAAGTTTCTTGCGGCGCATTCTTCTTGGCAATGATGGTCTTTCCGAATGCGCTGGTAGATTCAAAAAAAGACATGTAAAAGAGCCCTCGGCGGCCTATTTGCAAAATAAACTTTTGACTTTTGACTTTTGACTTTTGACTTACTCAATCACGCCAGAACGGCCCAACGGATCTGGATGAAATTCGGCACATAGATAGAGAAAAGTCTGGAATAGCACATAGGCTACTTTTATCCCGGAAAATTGCGTAGTTCCCACGGGATAGCGATAAACGGATTCTTTGCAGACGAAGTCGCTGGCAACAGCTAGTAGGGAATAATCATGATTTTTTTTCATGGCTTGCAGAAGCTCATTTGTGTAATAAACAATATAAGATTTGCATTTTTTTTTATTTGAAGCGAAAGAGGTATGTCAGGATCGTAGGAAGTGGAACAAAGTAGTCTCTGCCTACCCCTGTGGGA
Organism: Pandemis heparana; assembly: GCA_963854515.1. Taxonomy (NCBI): domain Eukaryota; kingdom Metazoa; phylum Arthropoda; class Insecta; order Lepidoptera; family Tortricidae; genus Pandemis; species Pandemis heparana. Next base: position 1,493,270 of record OY978025.1, read on the forward strand.
AAGAGGCGTGACGATATGTATGTATGTATGTATGTAGATTTGCATGTCGTTCTCTCGCGACTGAATACTGTACTTGAGATACATCAATATCTTGTATTATTATAGTTGTGTATTCTGGGAAATAAACGATTCTTATTCTTATACTTACTTATTCTAAAATTCTTGATTCATTGATACCTAAGTACTTAGTGGATTCCGGTTCGTACTTGGCTGGTTTTTTAAAGTTTCATTACCTGGGGCCTTACCATGACGCCTTAATACGATTCAATTCAAACTCAGTTCAGGTTTTAGCCGTCATTTTTACTATGGATCTGACAACGAGCGAACCTAAACTGAATCGGGATTGAGTCGTATTATGAAGGCCCCAGGGGCCTTACCATGACGTCCTAATTCCGACTCAGTTCAAGTTTCACTTGTACATAGTTTTACTTTTAGTATGAATCGCATTAAGACGTTATGGATGGTTATGATAACGCCCCTGGTACCTACCTTCTGATCTCGTTATCTGTGAATGAAAGTTTTCTTATTATTATCCTTATTCTTATAACATTTAAATAATTCAATTTGCTTGTCACGCGCCCTACTCTGTGAGACTTGGTCCAGGTGCATATTGCATGCAATTGCATCTCCGATATAACCCGGTTTTACATATCATTAACTTTTATACAACCGGTATTGTGAAATGCTCTTTATTGCGTCTTTTAAGGCACTGACGGTAGAAGAATGCAAAGATTATCATTACTATCAAATGAATCAAGAATTTTACTTCTCGATTTTTATGTTTATACTTTTACGGTTTTACCGTTGAACGACACTGAAAATTAGAACACAGAAAAATCCGAAAAGCCATAGCTTTCCTTTTCGGATTTTTCTATATGTTCTAATTTTCAGTGTCGTTTACAAATTTAAGATTATTATTAGTTATGCGTGTTTAAAACAACTCAAAGACTCTATGGGCGCGTGATTTGCGAATTATATTTTATATTAAGGCTGTCTTTCAGCAAATATGTACTCAGAAGCAACGAAACTGGGTCACTTCCCGTAGAAAGTTGTTCGCGCGCTAAAAACCTCTTTTGGTTACATGCAGTGCAGGGGTGCTCTATGGCACACATAAAGAAAAATATCATCTGTCAATAATTGTTCATCTCACGACGTGGATACCGCTACGTGTATATTTCTACGTATTACTTTTACCGCTCCTCGATATCAAGTTCTGCACCCGCATCGCCATCCTCCGCTCCAACTACGCAGCCAGGAGTACGCCCTACAGGTGAGTGCCTCTGCACTGTCAAAATTGTATCCTTTAGGCATCAGCGCACTCCCGGCCTTCCGCTAAATTCAAAATTGGCTATTTACACGCCCTAACATAACAAAAGTTATATGAAAAGTAACCCGGATTTTTTGCTACCAAGTATCTTTAGATGACTAGAGAAACTCGAAAATTCCTGATTTCACGGGCTATAACTACTATTTCTATAAAAAACAATGTTAGTTTTGCTGGTGGTAAAATGAAAACCTTTAAAAGTTAAATACTTACAGTTTTTAAACACGGACCCAGCCCCAGCACACCATTCCCACTCCCACTTGCCAGTTTTTACTGAAAATCTAACTTCGTTAAACTTTGCGTTAAATTTCGGAAGATTTAACTAAAGTTAACCTTAAGACGTGGCAAAATTACATTTTTTATGTCGTTGCGGTAGTGATCTTCTTAACAGTTAAATTGGGTTCTAGAATTTAATTAATAGCGAACCGCTTGCGTCAATTTTTTAAAATAAACGTGCGGTATCTTTTGCTAAACACTAGGCAAGCTGGATTAATGCTCAACGGGCTCGAGGAAAGTTAACAGAAAATAACGAGCCATTTAATATTTTTTTAAATCAACTTTTTAACAAACCGTTAACCAATAACTTCGTTAGTTAACGATTAACCCATTAACCGTTTTGCGTCGCTACGTTCCAGGTTATCCAAATGGCCGACGGCTAGTTCTTCATAAAACCAATAGATCAGCACTTAGAACAATATTTTCCCGCGGACGGGAAACTACGGCCATTACCCAGTTTAATGTCGTAGAAACAATATATATGGGTTTTTATTGCTGTTCTACCCACAAAGTGGATTGAGCTGCATTATTTTTCCAATAACACGCAAAATGACATTTGATCCACATTAAATTGCAGTAGTTTATCATGTACCTACCGCAACAAATTAGTGAAAAAAAAAGTTGAATAATATTTTTTCACCGCCTGTAGGTATTTCGTAAAATTATCAACAAATTCGACCCAAAAGTTGTCCGCTATCACTTCAGCCTAACCACAAACCCTTACAATACAGTTCCCCAATTAACGAGATTAATTGAAAACTAATATCCGACGACAATAAACACTAGGAATTAATATGGAAACTTTGCTCGCGAAGTTTTCCAATCATCCCGCTCTTTGTACTGCCCGCAATTTATGGTGACACTGGCGAGAGTGTGGGGTGTTCCTTATGCGGAATAATCGCAATTGGACATATGATTTTTCATTAAGCGTGCGGATGGTAGGACTTGGTGTATGACGATGATGATGATGATGATGGGTGGGGACGCCTGGCTGGATCAGGCGGGCTGTCGATCCTCTTCAGCGATCATTCAGCCCAGTTCCCCTTGGCTGGAGCCGCCGGTTACTGTCCCAGCGGCGCTCCCACACAGCAACTCTCCTCAAATCTCCTTATTTTCCTGCCGAACGAAAGGACATCTTTAAGTTCGATATCCCCTAGCTCGTCCTCCCTCAGCTCGTCACTCCCGAATGCATCTCGCCGCGCTGCCGCGTACATAACACACTCGGTGAGCACGTGTTTGCTTGTCTCCTCCTTCCCACAGGAGGGGTTGTGGACTTGGTGTAAGGTCTGTCTGGTGCCTCTGGCATTTCTGACACAAATTTATTTTTAAGTGAATACTTTTTTAGCGGCGTTGAGCACTTTTTGAGATGGGTAAATTTTTTTAAACTCGCGTCAGACGTAAGACGGAGGGAGAGTTTAAGTAGGTACCAATATCAGATCCTTTAAGAGCTTATTTTGAAATACGAATGAATCGCATTCGATTTTTGAATTGTTTTTTTGTTGAGTCGTGGAGCAAAAGTACTAGGGCATCAGCACATTGTTAGAGGTCTGTCAATATAGATAATACTTAAGAAGACTTAAGTACGTTTTTTTTGTAATGTATTTTTATCAATAATTTCTTGTAGTGCCGAATCGGAATTCCGCACAAGGGGTTAGTGCCCGAAACTCAGTTCTTCTGTAAGACTGTAGCTAGCAGAATAAAGCTATAATTGTGTTAGCGCTTCTTGATTGTCCTTACAAATGGCTACCATAGCTTTTCATTCAATGTATTTTATGGAATAAGTTCTTAAAGCACTAAAAGTGGTAAGTAAGTAAAGTAAAAAAGTATTTATTTATAATATTATGCAAAAGGTTACAATGGGTTTGTTCAGCAGCCTCCGCACTAGACCCCCTAGAGACGGTTATAACACAATAGGTATATAAGGGACAAATATAAACAACACAAAATTATGTGTGTGTGTGTGTGTGAGTAGCATGATTGTGATACTTAAATGTATAATACCAATTAGGATGTTGGCACTAGTGTTGGACACTTTAAGCTAACAAGCGCTAGTAAATGGACTGAAATTATAAATTTACTGTTGTAAAAGAAATTATTATCCCTTCTTTTCTTTTAAATAAGAGTTTTGCGCATTATTGGGTCTTTGTGTATTACTGGTGCCGTCATCCTACCTATACCTAATAATAGTCCAAGACTAGAGAAGTTTTTCGGACTCAACCTTAATCGAACCCGGGACCTAAGGTCAGGTTGTCTGACTACTAAGCTATTTAAGTCTCGTTTGCAGTCTATGCGACCTTTTGACTGTGTGTTTGTGTGTGCACCCATGCTAATCTTGTAAACAGAGTGGGTAGCGAGCCCCGGGCTATGTTGGCGAGGGTTGTGGACTTACCCCGAATCTCTCGATTAAGCTATGTTTTCTAAAGGCAAAGTAAACTGACATGTTTGTATAGTTACTGTGATGTTATTTAATGTTTTCTTGATTTAAATTTTATAAAACTTCTCGGACGCGGTCGCTTTGACGTCTCAATTTGTGATTAAAAATTTATACAATAGTCCGTTCCGAACCATTTTTACTTTTGTAAACAAACAAGTTTCCCTCAAGTTCAAATACAATTTAAATAAATCATAGTATACCTAGTTAATTTCTAAATGACACTGAAAATTAGAACACATAGAAAAATCCGAAAAGTAAAGCTATGGCCGGGAATCGAACCCGGGTCCTCGTCATTCCGTGATGCGTGCTATACCCCTACACCACCCATAGCAGGTAAAAATAAAAAGGTAGGTTTAAATTTCTAACGGTAAAACCGTAAAAGTAAACATGAAAAATCAAGAAATAAATTTCTTTATTCATTTGATATTTCGTATACCTAGTTGTTATAAAATGTCGTAAGATGTAAAGTTTAAGTATAATCCTTTAACATTCCGGTGGTTATGACGCTAATTGCATACAATAATGTGTGGTAATTAAGATGAAATCGGTTTGTTTACAAAGTGTTAAAATGGACTGGAATCCTACTAATATTATAAATGCGAAAGTTTGTGACGATTTGAGTGAGTGAGTGTGTTTGTTCCTTTTCACGCTAAAACGACTGGACGGATAAGGATAAAATTTGGAACGAAGATAGCTGATACCCTAGATTAAAACATAAGCTACTTTTTATCCCGGAAAATTGCATAATTCTCGCGGGATAGCGATAAACATGTCAAACGTCGTAGCTGCCTAGAGTCGCAACGCACATAATTATCGCAGAATATACTATTGAGTACCGACATCGGTTCTTAAGGCGCTGTCAACAGCAAATGACCTGGAGCAGCGCCACTCTTCACACATACGGTTCACGTGCCTGTTAGTGAAAGAGAAGAAACTATTCCGGCAGCTTGGCGCGCGTCTAAAATCTTGCAAATAAGACACAAACCATAAGAAATAAACAAAAGTATGGATTATTTGTGAAATATGACTAGTTAGCCGTGTAGGTATGAATATGTTGACTTCATGTTTTTAATTGTAGACCCATACGTCGAAAAAATAAAGACATAGAACCGTTTAATGATGATTTTAAGACCAATCTTTGCAATTATTTTCTATCGAGCCGATTTTGTTCAATTATGTATCGAGCCCGTCTAGCGTGTTTGAAATATGATGAAAATTAACATTATATTTTTTTTGTATTTTTTTTGTGTGCAGTTTTTCTATTAGGTGTTGTCAGCCTCTTAAGTCTAATTTTACGCGGATGAAGTCGCGGGTAGAAGCTAGTGAAGTATAAATCATGGTCCCGCTTTTATTCATAGTATTTTCCGTTAGTTCCCAGTTAGCATTCTAATGGCTAATTTAGTAACATTCGGCGTACGTGCGGCAGAACATTAGGCTACTAATTTAATTCCATCCCAACACTACAGACGTGTGTAATGGGTTATAGAAATAATTTCAAATTTCGCTCGAAAACGTAGTGGAACGCTAAATCTGGAATTAGGAACAATCCGTGCTGAATATGAATTTGATATTTTGTTTTATTAGTTTCGATGCACGTAGTCTCGGTCCTCTCCATTATTATAATGTAGGTAACCTATTTTAATATGCATTTATTTTCGTGCATCAGGATGGTATTTTTTCAAAATTTCCACGGGAATCTTCTAATATTATAGGTAAATGCGAAAGTTTGTAACGATGTGAGCGAGTGTGTATGTTTGTTCCTTATTCACGCTGAAACGACTGGACGGATTTGGATCAAATTTGGAACGGAGATAGTTGGTAACTTGGAATAAAACAAAGGCTACTTTTTATTCCGGAAAATTGCATAGTTCCCGTGGGATAGCGATAAATATGTCCAAGGTCGTAGCTGCCTAGATTTGCAATGTAAATAATTTTGCTAACAAATTGCTAATTCGAGCAACCGTTGTTCATAATTCATAATAAAACAAGCGTTCATTAAATTACTCTTTCAAATTTAAACATCTGAAAAGGTCTATCTTAAGGGAGAACCATTGACACGATTTTTCCCGTTCCGTTACCTTATTTATTTCAGTTGTAAACACGTTCCCTCGGGAACCTGAAACCCGGAATATCAGGCTCGACTCATAAGTCACGTACTACAACTATTCCGTGGGATAAAGTCCTAATCCAGCGCGAAAGTGGAACTGGCTTGGAACTCTGTCAACCTAATCGAATCACGAATTACGCTGGTTTTGACGTGTGATCAAAAGTTTTTTGCGTGAAATACGATCTAACTCGGCCTCACTTTACCCCTATGGGTGCGAATGGGACGGACGAGTCGTATAAAGTTTCAGCGGCAATATTTTCTTTGCACGAGTCGATTTTGTGGACGAAAATGCGAATGGAAAACTAAAGATTTTGCTCCTACGAATCTATGAATAGGTTTTATTTTCTCGGTGTCGACTGTTTTCTTTGGAACTAGTAGGATGTACCTATATAGGTATTTGACATACACAAATACATGCTTACGTACACCAATCACGAATTACGGGGTAGACAGAATTCATCGAGAAAAAAAACAAAAAACTATAATACCTACTTACCTTAGAAATTATGGTTATAAGCGATGCGGCTAGCAACCCATCTCTATTTTGAGTCCCATTTCCACCTAAATGTGCTAAACCACAGTCATGCTAAACGTGGCCTTTAGATCTGTACCTTAGGCTCAGTCTACCCCGTAAAGAATAAAGACGTGATTTGTGTATGTATGTACTTACATAAACAAACCAACATTTTCAACAATCGAGTCGCATCCAATGAACATTTTACAGAACAGCTGACAGATGGACGGTCTTACCCCGAGAGCTCCGCATTTTTTATACACTTACCATATCTTGGGGTAACAAAGACGTTCCAAAAGCGCAAAGTGAAATAAATCGTTGTTTAAGTCAAGTAAAGCCGGGATCAGCGCGAATGGGGTCAGGCGTGTCTAACAGATTTTTTAGAGGAAATACCTTTAAGAGAATTAAGTTAGCTGCAATCAAAGATATGCCTTAAACGGCATCTGTTTTTTTATATATTAGAACCGACAAACGACCACTTTGCGTACAATACAATATAATACAAATACTCTTTATTGAACACCACAAATCAGTACAAAACAATACAGAAACAATGAACAAAGTATACAATACAATAGGCGGTCTTGTCGCTTAATAGACGACCTTTAAGATAGAGAAATAAGTTGGAGACAGTTTAAGTAGGTGGCGGAAACAAATAGACGGGAGAAAAGCGGGGATAATAAAACAATACTTACATAAATATAATACATAGCTTAATAAATAAAATAATACATACACACACCGTACCGTGCGTACCTCACACTTTGAGGGTCGATAGATTGACTTGATAGATACTAAATGATTTAACCAAGTGCCGACAGATGGCGTAACTTAGCCTACTACCCCCAAAAGCAACCATTTATCGTTATCACGTAAAACTATCATCCGTAAATCGACTTCGTAGACAACCGGTTTTTTTTTTGGGATTCTTACTAACAAAGTCTTCTTTCGATTGCACGTGTGTGTATTTATCAAACATATAACAAGAAGCAACTTATTAACAATTCGGTTTACACAACTTCGCGACCTACTAGGTGGAAGTCTTATAAAATTTTCTTAGAAATGAATTGTGAGCCGACCTCCGGCATGAAATGAAATATAAGATTCCATTTGCATTTTACACGAAAAGAATTAGCTCGGGAACTTTGTAATGTTGCCAGACCTAACACAATTTTAGGTAAGAAAGAAAGAAAGAAAGAAAAAAAGTTTATTTATGACAATCACAACACACACATTCATGACATTCTAACAAATGTATCTGTTATAACTACCTGAATTGCACACACAATAAAGATTTATGATTTACACATCAAATAAATATAAATAAACACATCAAACATGTTATAAATAAATTGACACAAAATGGTCCCAACTCAGCATTTGCTAGCCTTGCAGCCAGCGCTGGTCTTCCGTTGGGACCATATAGGGTGATACATACATTGATATATTGAAACCAAGGTAGTGGTACCTATTTCAATATTTTAAAGCATTTCTGAAGTTTTCCATTTCTAAAAATGTGTCATACCAGCAAAATGATTATCTACTGCGACTCCGTCAGTGCACATTCAGGGATTTTCCAATCCCGTGGGAAAATCAAGATAAAATGTCACTTCTGTTATTCCAGACAAACAGCATACATAGCTGCATCCACAACCGTCCAGCCATTTTAGCGTGAAGGCGTAACAAACACAAACTTTCACATTTTTAATATTAGAGTTGGAATAGTGATGAAACTAAACATAATTAATTTCTACTTTCAACAAAATACTAGAGCAAACTCCACAATTTTCTCAACGCAGCCACGTTTGAGGCGCGGAAACAGCAGTATTGTAGTCACAAACATTTACTGCCATGGGCAGTGGTGATCGCTTACCATCAGGTGACCCACTTGCTCGTTTTCCTTCCTAATGCTATTCGTGTATAAAAAAAAGACAGAAAAGAAGCGTCCATTTTTACGTGAGGCAATTATCGCGGTATTTTTGAAAATCTTACAACTTTTCGCAAGAATGAGACACCCATTTTTCTTACGAGCCATTATGGTTAGTGTAATTACAACATTTTCATGAGAAAACGTTCTCAAACAAAGTGAATCGGATTCTGCTTTTTTTTAATATTACCATATTGAAAAATTTATTTTCTAAATGGTTGCTAGTTACTACTTTTAAAAAGAATAATATTATTACTTATGTTGCTGCGTTGTATAAAAATGTTCAATTCAGGGCCTGCGACTACGTCCGCGAAGAATTAGCAATTGACATTATTTATTGCTATCCCGCGGGAACTACTTATGCATACAATACAACCGGGATACAATATAGCCTATGTTTTAATATAGGTTACCAGCTATGTCTGTTCCAAATTTCGGCCAAATTTGTTGTCGTTTTATTGTTAAGAAGGAACAAACATACACACTCACATCCTCACCACCACCACCACCACCACCTCTTGGCCAAAGTGAACAGACACCTTCTAGGCAAACGTGTACCATCTTAGGCCTCATCTTCGCCTTCCATCAAGCGAGATTGAGGTCAAACGTAAGCCCATTTTATGTAAAAAAAAAAACAACTTTCGCATTTATAATATTAGTAGGACTTTTGCATGTGTTATTTGGTTATTCAGTAGATTTGTTGTTTTTTTTTATTACTACTGGCAACACAGTTTGTAGATTAAGAAAGTGCCACTGGTTTTCCTCATCGGGACTTTTGGACGTCTTGAAAACTGAAAAGTCATTGTTACTTTCAACTTTATTGCTAAAAAGAAACAAGTTAACGTAAATCGTGATAAATAAGAAACTTTATTAAGCGTTTGTTCAAGTACAAAAAAATGCTTGAATTTCAAATTATTGTCTAATACCTATCTCTTAATGTTAACATAGAAAACAAACAAGTTAGATGACAGAACATCCTGCCGTTAAGCAGCAGTGCTTAAACTGCTGTGTTCCGGTGTGGAGGGTAAGACAGCCGGAGAAATTACGAGCACAAGAGGCATTACATCTAAGTCCTCTAGGTTGGCAACGCATCTGCAATCCCTCCGGGGTTGCGGGTGTCTATGGGCAGTGGTGATCACTTACCATCAGGTGACCCACTTGCTCGTTTTCCTTCCTATTCACATAAAAAAAAAACATGTACAAAAGTGACATGGGGCATTAACATGACGTAAAAATGTGATTCATTCCGATTAAGTTTAGGTTCGCTCGCTGTCAGATCCATAGTAAAAATGACAGCTAAAACCTGAACTGAGTCTGGATTGAATCGCATTAAGACACAATGGTAAGGCCCCTTATCCGTTGAAGGCATCTCCATTGGTCTCCCTCATTTGTAAAGTAAGACATCTAAATAAAACTACACAATACAATACACACAAACACCACACCAACACTAATGTACGGTAGCGAAAGTTGGGTATGGCAAAAGAAGCATGAAAGTAGAATGAATGGCAGTAGAAATGAGAGCGTTAAGAAGTATGGAAGGTGTATTCACTGAAAGATAGAATAAGGAATAGTGTGATAAGGGAACGTGCTGGTGTGAAAGAAGATATAGTGACTAGGATAGAAAAAGTATGCTTAGTTGGTTTGGTCACGTAGAGAGGATGGATGAAAGAAGATTAACTAAACAGATTTATATGGGGAATGTGAATGGGTGCGTTGGGAAGGGAAGGCCTAGGCGGACGTTCCATGATCAAATTGGGGACGTTTTGGAAAAAGGCCAGGTCAAGAGTACCCGAAACCGACGAGCATGTATGAAGAGATTGATGAATGTGGATGAAACGAAAGAGGTATGTCAGGATCGTAGCAAGTGGAACAAAGTAGTCTCTGCCTACCCTTGTGGGAAAGAGGCGTGACGATATGTATGTATGTATGTATGTATACAATACACCACAAAATGCGAAAAGTATTTCTGGAATAGTTTTCCCAGAAATTCCTACAAAAGACTTGCCGGGAATTCAAGCGAATTATGTTGGAATTATGATGTAGTAGCTCAAAGGTCTTTCTCAAATAGTTGCTAGTTATCTACGTAAAACCCTATCTCATGTAATCCCAATGCAGGCGACGCCGCGAGGCGGAAGTATGTACGTGAGGCAGTGAGGCTATTTTATAAAAGGGATGGGCGATGCCGGATGAAGAATCCCAAGCTGGCATTATCGCGGATACTTTTACTATTAGGCAAGACAAGTTAGTACCTAATGAGTGAGCGAAATATCATTTAAGAAAGGAGACAGAAAAACAAAGAAAAAACTGGCCAAGTGCGAGTCGGACTCGCGCACCGAGGGTTCCGTACCATCTAATCTAACTAATATTATAAATGCGAAAGTATGGATGGATGGATGGATGGATGGATGGATGGATGGAAGGATGTTTGTTTGTTACTCAATCACGCCAGAACGGCCCAACGGATCTGGACGAAAAACGGCATAGATAGAGAAAAGTCTGGAATAGCACATAGGCTACTTTTTATCCCGGAAAATGCGTAGTTCCCGCAAACGAATTCTTTGCAGACGAAGTCGCTGGCAACAGCTAGTTGTCTATAAATATCTAAAAACCAGTATAAGCAGAGCCCTGCTCCAAATTAAAATGTACGCAGTGTGGGGTCACTTTATATTGGTCATTGATACATACAGACATACATACATATTTACGGTTTCCGCTATTATTCCTATATCTGTACTATAAGACCTACCTTCATGCCAAATGTCAAGATTCTGAGTTCACGGGAAGTACCCTGTAGGTTTTGATTCCCTTGAGAGTTTCCAAAATTTGCGGCATAAACGGCTGTATCTTTTGATTGCGTTGGCTTAGAAGTTTGATTTTTCACAGATCCAAGGGGCAGTAAACCTGAGTATTTGATATAGGTAAATTTCAGCTTGATACCTTTACGCGTTCTTGGGGAAAAGGGTCTTGACCGACGGACGGACGGACGGACAACGAAGTGATCCTATAAGGGTTCCAACGGTTTAATGTCAAAGATCTCCTCAATGTATGCCCTATCTATATCCACCACAGCTTTCACAAGAGCACGCAAAATGTGTCGCGAGTAAATAGTACTACCAGTCTCTTTCTGGAACGAACAATATGCTGTGCTAGCCGTATAATGCCACTTATACAAGTGTGCGTGATTTGTCATAGGACAGATTTCAGTGTTTATAATATCCGCGAAACCCCTCATACTTAATAATAATAATAACTTTATTTTCACCACAGAAGTTACAAATGCATAACATTTTACAAAGCACACATTGTTACATAGAGATGGGTAGATGACATTTTTATGCTGTAAGTGAAACGACTCTGGGTCTGTATCGCGAGTGCCAAGGAAGTACACAAAATACAAGAACAATACAAATAATAAAAGAGAGAGAGAAATAGCTAGAAAGTAGTGTGTTTGTGTGTGTGTATGTGTAAGTTCGCGTGCGTGTGTGCGTGCGTGCGCGCGCGTGTGTGTGTGTGTGTGTGTGTGTGTGTGTGTGTGTGTGTGTGTGTGTGTGTGTGTGTGTGTGTGTGTGTGTGTGTGTGTGTGTGTGTGTGTGTGTGTGTGTGTGTGTGTGTGTGTGTGCGTGTGACACAGAAGTCTAGGGGCAGACATTTGTATGATGAATACAAATGTTTGTACCCGAGTCATGGATGTTGTATGTATTTAAGTGTATTTATCTACATGTATAAGTATGTATGTATGTATGTATGTAAACTCTTTATTGTGCAAAATAAACAAGACAAATACAATTGACAAACAATGAGATACATGCACAAAGTATAAGTATGTTTATCCGTTGCCTGGTACCCATAGTACAAGCTTTGCATGGTTTGGGACTGGGTCAATTGGTGTAATTTGTCCCATGATATTTATTTTTATTTATCTAACATCCATCCAACATCCAATCTGTATTCCAGCACTAGAGCATATAATGTGGCGATATTATGCGCCCCGGAGATTTACACGGCAGCTTACCGGCCTAGGTCTAGCCTATTGAAATTTACGTCTTGCTCGTAAGCCCTGGATACCTAGAATTATTGTGGATTTTCTTCAGAAGATATCGCTTCGAGTGTGGAAACTTTTGGATGGTTTTAGAGCTCCGTACTGCAAAGGGTCCAGACATACCTCGTTCGCTTTACTCTCGTTCATCAATCTCTTCATGCATGCTCGCAGCAGCTTAGATTAGATTTTAATGTTGTAACCTCCATGACGCTCAAGAAGTGTACCGTACTGGCCGCTTACAAAAAAACGTAGGTAAGTACGTATTATCTATATTGACAGACCTCTAACAATGTGCTGATGCCCTAGTACTTGTGCTTCACGACTCAACAAAAAAACACTGCAAAAATCGAACGCGATTCATTCGTATTTCAAAATATGCTCTTAGAGGATCTGATTCCTGGTACCTATAGTAGGCGGCAAATAAGTAAAACGTGGAGGGGATATACGCAGTATGAAAAACAACATCATTTTCATACTGCGCTTATCCCCTCCACGTTTTAATTATTTGCCGCCTACTATACTTAAACTCTCCCACCGTCTTACGCCTGACGCGAAATTAACATTTTTTACCCATCCCAAAAAGTTCCCAACACCGCTAAAGAAGATTTCACTTCAAAAACATAGAATGTAGGTACTTACCAGCTGGTCCTACGCAGATGCTAAAAGCCCATCGAGGTCATGGGCGAAAATCTTAGGAATCATGTTTTAGGCGATGCAGCTAGCAACTAGAAATATCCGGAACTCGTTAAGAGGCTGACAACACCTAATTTTGTTGAAATTTATGTTATTTAAGCACTTTTTTAAGAAAAACTACACACAAAAAAAATAAAAATAAAATATAATGTTAATTTTCATCATATTTCAAACACGCTAGACGGACTCGATACATAATTGAACAAAATCGGCTCGATAGAAAATAATTGCAAAGATTGGTCTTAAAATCATCATTAAACGGTTCTATGTCTTTATTTTTTCGACGTATGAGTCTGCAATTAAAAACATGAAGTCAACATATTCATACCTACACGGCTAACGAGTCATATTTCACAAATAATCCATACTTTTTTTTATTTCTTCTTATTTGTGTCTTATTTGCAAGATTTTAGACGCGCGCCAAGCTGCCGGAATAGTTTCTTCTCTTTCACTCACAGGCACGCGAACCGTATGTGTGAAGAGTGTCGCTGCTCAAGGTCATTTGCTGTTGACAGCGCCTTAATAGTAATAACGATCTATAATCCCATTGATAGCATGTCTTATACCAATGCCTTTATCTAGAGTCTAGATTCTAGACAACACGATAAACCCAGCTCTAACAGCTTACGTACAAAGGCACCTTTGTTCAAGGCACAATAAAGGTGGAAACACATTATTAACACGCGACGCGACCCGATGCAACGAATGTATGCGCATGGCGTCGCGTCGGATGTTCATAGTGTGGTTCTGGTCATAGAAAATAATACAATTTGATTCGACTCAACACGCGTCGCGTTGCATCGGGTCGCGTCGCGTGTTAACAATGTGTTTCCACCTTAACAACCAAGGCAAGATCAAAGCCAGAACCGGAGGAAATAAAAAAATAGAGTGGCATAAGGGCTGTAAAATTGTGGCAACACATCTGACTTTTTGGTTATATACCAGACTAACGCTTATTTTTCGCGATAGTATTTCTTTTTTTTTCTACACGGAACAAAGTCATTTAAGGAATTGGAATTTTGAATATATTTTTTTTTCTGGTTTTTACTATATTAATTGAGTTTCACTCACTATGCCACAAAACGACTAAACATTAACCCCCTTAGTCATAAACGCTCTATAAGCCTCTGCTAACTTAGCAATCGTTAGTCCTTATCTGTCACTTTGACATTTGACACTGTCACTTTCACAGATAAGGACAACCGATTGCTAAGTTAGCAGAAGCCTACAGAGCGTTTATGAATAAGAGGTTAAATCCACAGTGATCAAGCTTGCTCAATTCTACTGACCTGTTTGACCTTCCGCTGGCCAATCAGAATGGAGTAATCGCCAATTTCGGCTTGGCTTAATTTCATAACATACCTACTAGCTTCTCCCCGCGACTTCGTTTGCATAAAATAGGTACATATAAACCTTCCTCTTGAATCACTATCTATAAAAAAAAAACCGTATCAAAATCCGTGACATAGTTTTAAAGATTTAAGCTTTGCTTAGTTTGGTGTAATTTGTCCCACAATTTTTTTTTTTTTTTTAGGTATTTATTTTAAGCTTACATAGGGACAGACAGCGGAAAGCGACTTTATTTTATACTATGTAGTGATAAATTACATGGCATTTCCTCTCCATTAGGTTGTCTTCTCTATAGCCAGAACCGTCCCAACACCCAGATATCCAATGCAAAACCTAGCTGCACCGTAATACCGGTATTAACTGGTCATTTTCGGATCGGACATTATGTTGTAACCGGTTTATACCTCGTATGGCCACATGCGTCCGGATAATTGGCCGTGTATAGCGATTCCATTCAATTCGATGGGCGATTGTGCCCGTAAATAAATTGGTGGTTTTGGGCCAGATGAGGCCATCATCGCCGGGAATGGCCTGTGATGGCTTCTGATACATGCCAACATCAAATAAGACAGTCATAATAAGAATGGTCATAGATTAAAATTGAAATTGAAATTTGTACATAGTTTCAGGACTGCGTCCCGCCCCGCTGCTAGAAGCCGATGCCCGATTGTTAAAAACTCATCACTCAAAAGTGGTGAATTTGTAAACTTTTTATCATTTTTTTATTTTTTCCTATACCTACGTTTTGACCCTAATACGCGGTGAGCTGGGATTTACCTATTTTAGTGTTTATTTTAAAACTAACTGACATATATGGGAAAGTGGTCACCATTCGTAAACTTTTTAGATTTCATTTTTTATTTAATTGTCAAATTTATCTATTTTTTGTACCTAAGTGTAAAGTGTAACAAATATATTGTAGTTTGTTTCAAAAAAGTCCGAAACTTTTATGTCAAAAATATTTCAACGATGAGGTATGTGTACGAATGGTGACCACTTTTCCCTAATTATTATTTAATAAAATTCGTACCATCGGAACATTTTTTAGTGAAAATATTTTTTATCGACGTTCGAACTTCAATTTTGTCCCTAGTCACCCCGTTTTACGATACCAAATTTAAGTTTATCCATTTACCTAACCTACGGATCACCGCAAAATAAAGCTTCATTATACACAGCATTCGAAAAAACCATTTATCAATTTTCAAATTAAACAAAATCCTATACAAAATGAACTCACTAAGAACACAAACTGACTTCAATGTTGGTACACCGCTCCAACCTTAATCCGCTTCCAAAACAATATTCTAAAGAAGCTACTAGAATCCAATCCAATCTATGCAGGAACTTGGCAAGTTTGAATGGCGCTTAAGTTATACACTGTAATATCGAACACTAGTTTCGTAGTAATTTGGAGTTGAGAGCTCAGATAGCTTCATTAAACGCGAGGTACAATTTATACTATGTTAACGACGTCCGTTATGTTTCTGAAAGTCGAGTGTAAGTTTTTCGCAGGTGATGGAAAGACTTTTTAAACTCACTCTTTGTCGGTCCCTCGCTTAATGCTCCTCTCATCTATTCAAAGGTAAATTGGTAGAGACCCCTTATAAAGATAAGTTCGCTTTTGTGCATATAATTGACATAATCTAACCTCGTTTTGATTAGGAGTAAATCGTGCTTTAGCTGTGTATACCTAGCTGCTTAGGTGCCTACAGACGTTATGTTTTGAGAAACGTAATAATAAACCAAAACGTCGCTGAAATGGAATGGATTAAAGCTAGGAGTAGACTCAATTAATTATATTTTCACCTTGTGTATGTTTTATGCGAAATCCCCGTCTTACACCGAAGTTAAAGCGGGGCTCCTAGACAAGCGGAAAATTAATATTAGGTAATATTTAATTAATATTTTTATTACATAACAATAACTTTTAAAAAATTGCCACAGCAGTGGGTCCCTGACGACGGATATAGGAACAGAGGCAGACCAAAACGGAGATGGCGGGACGACCTGGATTACTATCTAGGGAAATGGCAGGAACACGCGGACCATAGGGAAGATTGGCGAAGAAGAGGAGAGGCCTTTGCCCATCAGTGGGACACGAAATAGGCTATTTAGATTTAGATTAGATAGACAATAACTTTTTATTGAACACCACATACAATAATTGTAGATGCCTTCCTTTTGCAACCCCTGCTCGACTCCTTGTGATTCTGTTGTGTTGTGTATGCAAACTCTTTAATTGTGCATAATAAACATAAAACAATCTTGAATCAAGGCATCTTGATTCTGGAGTTGATCTCTGGGGAAGAGAATTTTTTTTTAAAGTAGGTACTTAACTAATGTTAATTATTGTTGCCGATCAACCTTTTATGTGTACTTACCTATTTACTTCATGTTTTGTTTCTATATGTCGGCGCGATTGATGTTTACGCCATCTAGTGGTGGCGCTATGAACGTTCAGAGATTGTTTAAATCGTAACAGCCTTTCTTGTGACGCCATCTAGCGACGGATGCTGTAATTACGATTGGAATTCACTCTGTGGATCGGAGATCGGGATCGGCGGTAGGGGGGTTCTCACGATAGCGTGACTGAGTTACTTTTGGTCCGACCGCCGAGCCGCCCAGTCGTCGAACTTGGTGAGCGTATCCACCTGAACCACTTTCACTGTGTTGAGCTAGGTATTCTTGTTGTCTTTTGTGTGCCTACCCTCTATTTAGGCTAGTGAATGGGTTGGCCCACGCTTGAGCTTCAACCACGAAGGACTACCGGGCCGCCCGTCTGTCTAATTGTCTAGTAAGTGCCCGATTAGTATGGTCCTAAGAAGAAACCGGTGAGTTCGTTCTTTAATAACTAGCTGTGTTATTCTTACTGTGTATTTTCTAGCACTGATACAGAACTGTACTAGTGCACTGTCTTTTGTAAGCGCCGTTGTTAGCGCGTAGTCAATACTACAATACTTGCCTCCACGGAGGTTCGTATTAACAAAGGAGGCGTGAGGTCGTGGGGAAGGATACGGTGGACCTCCCGGGGTCCTGTGGACCCCGGCTTTCTTATGTGCAACCTGTACAGTTGTGTAGCCAAAACTAGGTTAAGGAGAATCTATGTGATTACCCGATAATGCCCTACTCGCACTGTGTTGGACGAACTATTGCGAAGCAGATCTATAATCATGAGTTTCCACTATAGCACTAAAACGAGTTACGTCCTCATATGTAGTGGTTGACTATTCTGGCCTTTACCCGAGCGCCAGGCATATACAGACTCACCTACAGCTACCTCATAACTCCGACATCGGAAGTGAGAATCAGCAACTATAATCGCCCGCTAATATGACCCCGCCAGTATCTGACCTAACGAATAACTCGGCGACTGGTTGCATTTTGTCGTCGTTGGCCGTTTATTTAGAAAAATTTACAAATCAACAGCGAGGTGGGTATTTTTGTTCATTGAAATGGACCTCCGCAAAGTAACGCCTGATTCAATAAAATATTCTCTGTTTCAACTCTTTTAGCCGTTATTATTGTGCTTCTGACTTTTGAAAATTATTCTCAACCCGATATTCAGAACCGATATTTGATCAAAGTGTTACTGTGTCACTTACTGCTATTATTTCGAATTAGTCTTAACCTAATTTAACCGATATAAAGATCTTTTTATCATCAATTTCGACCCGATATCGAGACCCGATATTTGACACCGAGTTTTCGGAATGTAACTATATCCTTATAAATAATTATTTTAACATCAGACAAACAAACCGTTCGCGTTGTGTTACTGAGATTTTGATATCGAGGGTCTACCCTCTAATTTAGTTTCCCTTATTCCTAAGATGTACCATTGAAATGAAATGAAATGAAATAATTTGCTTTACCATGTCTAAATGGTAAAAAAAAAGTGATCTATCTAGTGTTAATGTCCAGCAACCCGTATAACCAAATAAATTGGCATGCAAACATTATCTTATTTTCTAAAGTGGATTTTGCAGTTTGAAATTTGAAATAGCATATTTTACAGTGTTTTCATTATTATTAAACAGTAAATAGAAATAAATTAAAATATGTATGTTACTATAAATTGGCAGAAGGCACTGTAGATCGTACACAGCCGGATACCTACGTTCGCAAGAAAAAGATAAGTAAGGCTTAGAAGACAAGCAAAGATTCGACGAAGGCAAAGCACGAGTATCTAGATTTCAGAAAGGCGAAACTGTATTGCTTAAAACTAACACAAGAACTTAAATCGGGCTAGATTTAAAATACCCAGAAACTAACGAAGTTTGGAAAATGTCTCCCAAAGACCACTACCGGATTAAGAGGGTGTGTGGCAAGGGGAAACCGAAAAGGGTTGCTCGTGACCGGCTCCGCCTCGCACCGAGGCCGGGAATTTGTGATGGCCAAATAATCTCTGAAATTGACCTTTTTAACATCTCTTTAGCCAGACATAAGGCTATCATTAGTAATGATGTAATTTGTTTGCTGGATTACAATTTGATTGCCTGTAGTAGGTCTTAGTTTTGTTTCTATGTTTTGTGAAAATAGGTTAAATTCACATCCTCGAATTGTAACCGATTCATTTCGTGTATGCTCCTTTTATACGAGTTTGCTGTTTTATTATGTGAATCAGTAACCTGTGGCAACTGTATAAGTCGTATTGTACCGTTTGTAGTGTTGGCAATAACGGATGTTTTACAGTGGTGAATAACAGTGTTATGTTATTCTTAAATGGCTGTTGTTGTAAACTGTTGTCTGTTATCCTATTATATTGCTGTTTTACAGAACGATAATGAGCTTATTGTTGAATAATTTTTGTACTTGTTTCGTCGCGATCGCAGCGTGGTGGAAGCGTACGAGAACTAACGCGAGGCAGCGCTCTGTTGCCTTGTTTGTTATTTTGTACTGACTGACAGCGGGCAGCAGCAGCTAGTAGTGATGCCAAAGGTCGGTTATTTGAGTTGCGATTGCGATGCGAGCTCGCGCGTGTGGCGCTGTCTCTCCCACACAGCTACTTGATTTGTTGCGCGCTCGCTTGCGCTTCTATGCCAAGTGCGGCAGCGGTGCGCGTGTGAACGGCGTTGACAACGGACAACTAATAGTGATGGCGGGATGGTTGACGATTCGATAATGTGTTGTTCCTTGCGTGCGGATGGTGCATTGCGTTATCTGCTGTTGTAGTAGCGACCATCACTAACCGTTTGTGCCCGAATAAACATTAGAAAGAAAAAAAAAAAAAATAACCGCGTCGGCGAGTAAAATACCCAGTATAGAAAATTTTGATACGAGTGAACTGTCCTAAAAAAATTACACAGGTAGGTAGTTAGTGTTTTGAAAAGAACGTTCTTTTGTTACCTACTAGTTTTGCGATACCTGATTAACATTAACATTTACGCGATTGTTCAATGTCTAGTAACATGGCAAAAAGGAGTAAAAAAATATTGAAACAAGCTAATCGAATGTTTGGTTTTCGAGTTATGACCTTCCAACATTCAAATTTTCAGATTACGGACGAGAGGAATAAACTTATCGGTATCAATTGTGTATTCTTAAGGGATTAAAAATTTATACCGTGAATAGATATTTGAAATATCTAATTGTTATTAAAGTTGCTAGTATGGTGGAAAAGTTGGAATATATTCGACACCAGATTAGTAATGTAATGAATAGAATAATTATCAGATTCATTCACAAATTTCAGGATGTCGATTGCTTTGCTTCTAGTGATATACCCGTAGTCGGTTGCGTGTGATTTGTTAAAAACTCAAGGTCAAACTGTGTTAAAAGAATGACTGGTTGAGTTAAACAAAATGTTTTACTTTTGCTTTATTTAATTCAATTACATTATTTATTACCGTATCATTGTGGATGAATGTACGACACATACAGATCATTAAAGGTTAAGGAAGTAACAAATTACCTATCGGCCGTTCTTATTTGGAATTTATCTGTGTAAGTTTTACTGTCGTAACGCGTGTCGAGGGCTGGGGCCTCCACGCTGTTGGTTGAAAACGAACGTTTGAGGTCGGTTGAGGACAGGGGCCTCCTTCCTTAACGTTCACACACATTCACATAGCCACACACACACACACACAATATAGTTCGCATAGTCGTGGAGGACAGGGGCCTCCACGCTATTGGTTGGAACACGTGTCAAGGACAGGGGCCTGCACGCTGTTGGTTGGAACACATAGTTGTTGAGGACAGGGTCCTCTTTCTATGAACACGAATGCTTGAAGTCGTTGAGGACAGGGGCCTCCTTCTTTGGCATTCATTACAGTCACATGGTTGTTGAGGACAGGGGCCTCCTTCTATGAACACGCACGCTTGAGCTTACATAGTCACACACACACACACACACACACACACACACATAGTTCACATAGTCATGGAGGACAGGGGCCTCCACGCTATTGGTTGGAACACGTGTCGAGGACAGGGCCCTCCACGCTGTTGGTTGGAACACATAGTTGTAGAGGACAGGGGCCTCCTTCTATGAACACGAATGCTTAAGGTCGTTGAGGACAGGGGCCTCCTTTCTTGGCATTCATTACAGTCACATAGCTGTTGAGGACAGGGGCCTCCTTCTATGAACACGCACGCTTGAGGTCACATAGTCACACACACACAAATCGTATTGTACCCATGACGACCCATAATGAAGAAAATATCTTTATTTTAGTTTACTTGTTATCTTGTTTTAATTTTTAATTGTTGACATTTCTTCTGAGCTGACAATTTCAATATAAATTCTTGGACACTTGTGATGATGTAATTTTATATTGAATGATCAAATAGACCTAAACATAAACACACACACACGCATGGTTCATATAGTCGTTGAGGACAGGGGCCTCCTTCTATAAACGCGAATGCTTGAGGCCGATTGAGGACAGGGGCCTCCTTCTATGCGATCTTGCTGTAGAATTGGCCGAGTGGCTAATTATTGATTTTGTGAATGATGATGTGAGTGATAATGATATTGTTTTTGTAGTGCCTGTCGAGCGCGACATGTCGCAGGACGGCCGTGTCGGCGCGATTGATGTTTACGCCATCTAGTGGTGGCGCTATGAACGTTCAGAGATTGTTTAAATCGTAACAGCCTTTCTTGTGACGCCATCTAGCGACGGATGCTGTAATTACGATTGGAATTCACTCTGTGGATCGGAGATCGGGATCGGCGGTAGGGGGGTTCTCACGATAGCGTGACTGAGTTACTTTTGGTCCGACCGCCGAGCCGCCCAGTCGTCGAACTTGGTGAGCGTATCCACCTGAACCACTTTCACTGTGTTGAGCTAGGTATTCTTGTTGTCTTTTGTGTGCCTACCCTCTATTTAGGCTAGTGAATGGGTTGGCCCACGCTTGAGCTTCAACCACGAAGGACTACCGGGCCGCCCGTCTGTCTAATTGTCTAGTAAGTGCCCGATTAGTATGGTCCTAAGAAGAAACCGGTGAGTTCGTTCTTTAATAACTAGCTGTGTTATTCTTACTGTGTATTTTCTAGCACTGATACAGAACTGTACTAGTGCACTGTCTTTTGTAAGCGCCGTTGTTAGCGCGTAGTCAATACTACAATACTTGCCTCCACGGAGGTTCGTATTAACAAAGGAGGCGTGAGGAGAGGTCGTGGGGAAGGATACGGTGGACCTCCCGGGGTCCTGTGGACCCCGGCTTTCTTATGTGCAACCTGTACAGTTGTGTAGCCAAAACTAGGTTAAGGAGAATCTATGTGATTACCCGATAATGCCCTACTCGCACTGTGTTGGACGAACTATTGCGAAGCAGATCTATAATCATGAGTTTCCACTATAGCACTAAAACGAGTTACGTCCTCATATGTAGTGGTTGACTATTCTGGCCTTTACCCGAGCGCCAGGCATATACAGACTCACCTACAGCTACCTCATAACTCCGACATATATTTTTAAATATTATAAAATAAGATGATTGTCTATGATCTTAACGCCATACTCGTACAGATACTACAGATGTAATACATATACGGAGGTAATGAAATTGCTATATTGCCAAGTTTTGTACGTGTTTTCGCATTCATACGTTTCATTAATAATAAGCTTGTTTTACTGTCTGCATTTAAATAGTTAAGTCTGCATGTCTGTATAGAATTAAATTTAATGTTTGCATAATTTTTCTCAGCTTCAAATAAGTATTAAAATCGCGACTTTTAAAGCCCAACTTAAAACCGTTTTACTCACACAACGAAGAACACGGTGAGAAAATTTCATCTGCTCTTACTTATTGTCGCGTATTCCTTGAGGGAATAAAGTTAATACTAACTGCACATAAAATTCAATTATGTACCATTATCATCACCTAATGCACTATTAAACTGGGGCTCTAGTCACAAAGATTTCCGATATATCATATTTTCGCCGTTTGTTAAACTAACCTCACTTTCACTTCACAAGTAAATTAATTAATTACTTTCCATGAGTTATTTATTTGTCAGTTCAACGTCCTCGTCGCCAATGTTATATTTAAATAAATACACTTAATTTCGTGTTCAGTTTAGGTATTATTTATTAGAAAACAATAGTACGAACAACGTTTCGACGCCATCACAGGGCATAGACCGCGAGTGTTGCCATAATACTACAATATTAACCACAAAATATCTCATGAAACTTCGCGTCTGTTATCAAAGTTAACAAAACTTGATAAAGAACTCTACGAAAACTCAGTGTTCGGAGGGAAATTATTTCAAAAGTGATGGAATCTGAGTTTGTTTCCATGATTGATGATACTAAGTCAAGTCTTTCATTTGAAACAAAGGAGAATTTTATCGACCAAAGGATCGCTTGGCGTTGAGTTCAATGTCCCTGCTATGCAATTCTTTACTTAGTAGTCTTGCAAGCAAGTCAATGAATAAAGTATTAGTATTAAATAAGCAATGAACTACAAGCTGCCTTCAAATATACCGAAATATTTCAGGAGTTTTTGACGCTGTTTATTTTGTACTCAAACAGTTAAAAATCCTGAAAACAACAGCAGTAGACAATCCAACTAATTCATTTATTTATCTGCTGAATATGAGTTTCATTTTAAAACATAGTGTATTATTAAAGGAAAAATCTTAAGTGATAGCTACATTTTCTCTTCTTATATTATGGTCACCCAATGTTGGGCATAAGCCTCTCCATGAGCACGCCAAGTATGTGGTCCCGTGCCGTTAGCATCCAGCCAACTGAAACCTTACGATCTTCAAAATATTGCATGTGCAATGCAGGGTATCTATACAAATTCCCTTAACGAAAGAAAATGATGGAAATTAGAAATATAACCCTTTCTTGTTCAACTGCCGCATACGTAACTTTCTCGGAACTAAACTACTAACACTGCAGTTAATAAAATGTTCCTAAATCGGCTAGGCCGAAGTTAGGCTAGTTTGGGAAAGTTGAAGGGTCATATGTTTTGCATACAAGATGTGCATGTTGCATAATGTGCTCGTAAAGTGTCCGCAGGAGGCTGCTGCAATCTGTCGATCTTCTATCACACCGTATCGTTGTGTTTATCTTAACACACTCGCTGCCAAGCTGTCAAACCTGAGAGAAACATTTATTTACACACATTCGATACACGTAGATATATAAAAGGAAGAGTACATTATGATTAAAAGAATATTACCGATATGGTGTAAGATGTGACTTTTTATTGGTAAAATAATTTTTATAATCGGATCTGTAGGTCCAGAGATTACCCCCTAAAACCTCACAAACTCACTAACTTTACGTCTTTATAATATTATAGATAACTAGCTTCTGCTTGCGACTTCGTCCGTGTAGAATCAGCAATTGACGTGTTTATCGCTATCCCGCGGGAACTATGCAATTATCCGGGATAAAAAGTAGCCTATATTTCAACGTAAGGTACCACTATCTCCGTTCCAAATTTTATCCAAATCCGTCCATCCGTTGAAGCGTGAAGAAGGAACAAACATACACACTCACTCACATCGTCACAAACTTTCGTATTTATAATATTAGTAGGATACTCGTAATTGTAGACTATGCTTTGTATACAAACCTATGATTATTACGATGTCGAAATAACTTGTGTAGATATTTCTGTCACGTGTACCTTTATATATTATTGAGTACCCTCACGTCCCCTTAGTGCTAATTTTCTCGAGCTATCTTCAACCAGACTTTGCACAAGAAAATGTGTCGACAATTTTGCCCGAAAGCGTTTCAACGCTGCTAATATGGTACGACAGTAATGTGACATCGTGTTTGATTTAGTTTAAAATGAAATAAATATAACTGTTTTGTGGCACTCTATGGGTATTTTTTGAAGGAGATTTTGAAAGATACAGTACCACTTGCTTCATAGTCAGACGTATTAACAACTTAACACTTATCTTAGTATAGTACTTAGTACTTATTCTCAGTATGGTACAGTCAGAATCAGAAGTTGATAAATGAAGAGTTATTATTATTACTTTGGTGATAGAGTTGTGTGTAGATCACTTTGACCTCTTCAACTGTTTATCTACTTCTGATGCTGACTATACTTAACATTTATTTCAGTACAGTACGTGCTTAACACTTATCTTAGTACAGTAGGTACAATAGGTTGGTACTTAACACTTCTCTCAGTGTAGTAGTTACTTAGTACAGTAGGTAGGTACAATAGGTTGGTATTTAACACTTCTCTCAGTGTAGTAGTCACTTAACACTTATCTCAGTTTGAAACATTATACTTATCTCAGTACAGTAAATAACTATAAGTAATTTTGCGGATGGTAGGGCCTTGTGCAAGGTCCGTCCGAATCGCTACCACCATCTTACTCGCTAATCCTGCTGCTAAGCAGCAGTGCTTGCACTGCTGTGTTCCGGTGTGGAGAGTAAGACAACCGGGGAAATTACGAGCACAAGAGGCATTTTATCTTTGCCCTCTAAGTTGGCAACGCATCTGAGATCCCTCCGGGGTTGCGGGTGTCTGTGGGTGGGTAGTGAGTGGTGATCACTTACCATCAGGTGACCCACATGCTCGTTTGCCTTCCTATTCATATAAAAAAAACACTATTAATACCTACCTTACACACTCAGGATTCAGATTCATAAGATAGAACTCTATGAAAGACGGACGTACCCGTTTGCAATCTATACTGTTGTTTTTCTGTCTTAACCTGTCGTGGTTCCTCGAAGGTGCTAACTTTTTCCCAATCCAATATATCAAATATTCATGGAATTCGTTTTAATAATTACGAAACTGAATAATTTATTAAACTTTGGTGTAACTGATTCCCAGTTTAGAAGTTGCGAGGCGGCCTAAATATCCTGTGGGGGGGAAGTGGGGGTAAACGACCCTTAAGTTATTATGACCTAGATCATCATTATGCGGGAAACGCGCGTATTTTTACCTACCACGAGTACTGAAAAGATGACGTTAAGTTGATGGTTTATGTGGTTGTACGGGGAAAAAATTACCACATAAAGGTAGAAGAGTTTTTTTGGTAAGAGCCGGTGCTTAATTTTTTTCTTATGATATTAAAATAGTTTGAAAAATTAGGTTTAAGTGGCAATGGGCAGTCCACATAGCTCGAAGAACAGACCGTTGGGGAATAAAGGTTCTCAAGTGTCAAAAATGAGCCAAGAGGTGCCCCCGAATCGAGTCATAACTTCAAACTCACATGAGAGAGAGAGAGAGGGAGAGAGAAAGAGAGAGAGAGAAACATTTATTTACACACATTCGATACACTTAGATATAAAACAAGGAGAAATACAATATACTAAGGAATAGTACCGATATGGTGTAAAATGGATCCCACTCAGCATAATGTTGCGGCAAGCCGCAACGCTGTTTTTCAGTGGGACCCAGATAAAATTATAAAACTAAACACAAAAACACATACACTGTGGCGACACGAACGCCAGTGGAAAGCACTTCACAAACAAGCTGACAAATACACGGAAGTATGTATGGCAACACTCGATAAGATGTATCATCACATCATATAAAATTCCAAAAAAAAAAACATCACATCATCATGTCCTCCTTGACGTATCCGTCACCGGTAAACCCTGCTAGCTCCGGAGGTGTGGGTGTACGTGTAGAAAGGCTTAGGGCAGATCTTTTTGTGAAGGCGTTTGGCTTCGAGGTCTTTAACACGGAGCTTTTCAAAATTTTTGACTGCCTTATGGACAGAGTTGCGCCATCGTAATCTCTGTCGCGTAAGCTCTTCCCAACTGGGGTATGCTACAGGCTGTTAAGTGCCTTTTTAGGACGTCTTTGTAGCGCAAAAACTGACCACCACGCGTACGCTTCCCTTCCTTCGACTCTAAAAAGAAGACAGCTTTAGAAAGCCTCGTGTAAGCATACGCACAACATGTCCACACCATCTTATCTTACGTGTTCGTGTGTGTGTGTGTGTTGAGTGCGGCCGCGCATTCACTGCAAAAATCGGCTACGTCAGTCACCTGTGGCCGTTTCAATTTAGGTTCGCAAGCTGCCAGATCCATACTAAAAGTGACAGCTAAAACTTGAACTGAGTCGGAATTAGGACGTCATGGTAAGGCCCTTGAGAGCGCATCAACGACGCTCTCAGCGTTAGGAACCAGTCGCGGTAGCCAGACACGGCTAAGAGAAGATGATGATTGACGTGTTCTCACATTACTCACACTACGAAAACTCACGTTCTACAATCTCAATTTTGTCTAATAATCTAAGTGTTGCTACTCGTAGTAATACTATCGTACTCTGTTCTCTGAAATATCAACCGCAGCTGTATCTAGAACTAGACGGCTCCTACATCTAACTGGAAGAGGAGACGTTTCAATTTGTACCGCTAAGGTAACACCTCTTCCGACGAACGACTAACAACACTATTAAGGAGAAGGTATCTTAGATTTGGGAATTATAAAAATATCGTAAAAAGATGACAAACAGTGTACTTAATTAAAAGTAAAATCGGTCAATAAATACGGAAAATATAAGTGTTAAACTACTAATTAGTCAGCTATTAGAAACAGAGATTCGATGTAAAGATCATTGTAGTTAAAAAAATTAAGTCGTTCCTTTGACGCCGTTCTGTGCTGTACTGTTTGTCTGTCCGTCTGTCCGTCTGACTGTCACCAGGTTCTAGGAACTGTGATAGCTATACAGTTGAAATTTTTAGATTATGTATTTCTGTTGACGCTATAACATCAAACACTAAAAACAGAATATTTTTATTGCTGTATACATTTACATACACTTAATATAAGTAACCAACATAAAATAACCTAACATTGCCTACATTTTGCTTAGGAGACAGGGCTCTGCTAACAGTAGATTTTATATTCAATTGCCACTTGCTAGTTTGCCTTCCTATTCACATAAAAAATAAATAAAAAAAATTGCCGAATTTCTACGGAACCCTCGGTGCGCGAGTCCAACTCGTACTTGGCCGGTATTTCATATGTTTCTTCCCGTTGTACTGTAGTACTTATTACTGTTCTACACACAACTGTTTTGTCGTTGCAGCTGTCTTCATGTTCCAAGTTCAAAATACCACATCCACCATTTATACCATCCTTCTCGCACTTAGCGGAAGTCGCGGTACTCTCGTACCTCTGTTTCGAATTGCCTGTTGGTTTTAGCAAAATGTATCGCCGTTTAAATTCTTGTTGACTGTACTCGATATTAAATTGGGCACTCTAGCGTTACGAAGCTGTGGACTGTACAGTTTCGTGTCTACGCGGAGTATGATACTCAGAGTTTGACTCAAAGACTATAATTAAGTTATTTGGGTTTCCTATCTATGTCGGGAGGTGGCAATAACTCCACCGATAAGTAGTAACGCCCTGGTCAAACACAGGGTTCGAAGTCGGTCTGTCTGCCTTTCTGTCCATCTCAGGAACGAGTAGAGGTAAGTACCTACCTATCACCTTGAAATTAATTCCCAATATTGCAGTCTGCGGTCTCTTTAGATCTGTAAAGAAAAAATCAATCCTCTAAGTCTACGCAATCAATAAAATACATAGGTAGGTAGTCCTCAGATCATCTACTAACATTAATCGTTAGAAAAGGTGTACCAAAATATGAAGGGTACTTCCAGTTGTCGCAGAATTTTTAAATTTGCTGTGAAAGTAGGTTCTCTATTGTTTGCCCGAATTTCATATAAACTAATTTCACATGCCCGAATTTCATTTGCCATAATTTTATATTCCATAACGATATATATGCCATAATGATCATTAGCTATATTTTCATTTGCCATAATTTTTAGGTGCCATAACGATACGTTTGCCATAAATTTCGTTTTTCCTATTATCAATTGTCCTAATATCATTTGCCATAAAATTCAAATGCCATAATAATTATTTGCCATAAAAAACCCAGAATTTTGCTTCTTGTTATAATAATAATTACTAATTAAAAATGTTATTTTTTTACTACGGGTTGTGTTAATTATCTACCTTTAACAGATGTGATGACATGTGTAGAAAACAAACAAAAATATGAACTGAATGACCCTGAGGCGAAGCCGACGGAGCTCCGCTTCGCGGAGCTCCTATTCCGCCTAGTTTTGGCGCTTCGCGCCTTGACGCCATTCTAACCTAACCTAACCTAATTAATTGACCAGGCATGTGGCTATTGAGGAGGGCTTTGCCCCCCGAGCCCCCCGAGCCCCCCGAGCCCTTAGAGATGCTTCTATTTCAGCTCTGAGGGTCGCAAGAAACCTAACGAATCTACCGTGTTTCGGTAGCAGTAAATTTCAACAGTCTGGATCTGTTTTTTCCTTAGTTATGGCAAATGATTGTTATGGCATGAAATATTAGTGATTTTGAAAGTTATGGAAAGTAAAAATTATGGAAAGTGATATTATGGTATCTAATATTAGGGATGTTGAACATTATGACGTTTGAGTATTATGGCATTCAAAAATTATGGCATGTGATATTAGGGCAAATTAAGGTTATAGCCAGTGACCATTATGGCAAATGAAATTAGTACAAATGAAATTATGGGAAATGGAGGGATCCCGTGAAAGTAGCTCTTATATTAAACACAAGTAATTATTACATTCATTTGAAATTTCTTTTCTGTATCAGGTTAGCTGGAAGAGATCCCTTCTTCTATTTTCTGTGTACTTCTGTATTTTTAATTTTTTATGTTCAATAAAGAGTTTACATACATACATACCTACATACATAAATTTACCAAGAGCTTTTCGGTGAAGGAAAACATCGTAAGAAAAGCGGACACATCTGCGAAGCAATTCAGTGGTGGCCATTTTTTTTGTCGCTTTAAGAATTCAGTTTTAAAATCCCTTTTATGCGCCGATTGCATAAAATTGTATACTCTCAATTTTGATATCGCTCAATATATTCGAACATCCCCAATTTACCAATTTTATCCAAACAAGCTCAATTCGTCGGCCTCCGCATATTAAATTACATCCCCAGGCCTCTGCTGGGCTTCAATGATATTATTTTAACAACATACATTTCGTAAACTATATAAATTATTATGTTTGGATTATTCAAAACTAACTTGCTTGAAACACCACTGCACTCCACTTTTTGATGCATCCTCAGCGAACGTTGACACTGCGACGGTCGGTCGAAGAATCTGATTGATTTTCGCAATGCAACGCCTAAATCTGTTTTTACAGTCACAAAGGTCTTGACACTGACAAACAGACAGACGTGAGACAGAGGTCATTCAAGTGACCTTATTAGGGTTCTATTTTGCCTGTTGAGTTGTGGAACCCTAAAAAATAAAAGTAAATAAACACAATCATTAAAATCAGATACACGTTAGTATTTACAGTCATTATGTGTGTTTATGGTCATCGAAGCATTGGCAGACGCAGAAGATAGCGGGATGACATGGACGCATATCAAATAGAGTGGCAGGAGTATGTCCTCGACCGGGACGAAAAAGGGGAGACCTTTGCCCAGCAGTGGGATACTCAATTAGGCTAATATAATAATAATAATTCCTACTAAAGAAGTTGAGCGCAGAATTAAGAAAGCGTGGAACGCATATTGGTCATACAAAAACATTTTTAAGTTTTAAATAGATCTAAAATTAAAGAAGAAAGTGATGGACTCTGTTATAACTCCCACGTTACTCTACGGTTGTCAGACATGGCCAATGACTAAACAGACAATTAAAAAAATCCAAGTATTCCAAAGAACTGCTGAAAGAAGCATGCTGGGCATCAAACTGAAGGATAGAGTAAAAAACACGGTCTAGAACCCAAATAAGAGATGCCGCGGCAAGAACCAAGGACGGACGGTGGAGCGAAAAAGTTCTACACTGGTACCCAAGGGCGTCGACTAGACCCCGTGGCCGGCCATGCCGCCGCTGGCGCGACGACGTGGAGGCAGTGGCAGGCGTAGCCTGGACCAGACTCGCCGCTGACAGAGAGACATGGCATGAGATGGAGGAGGCCTATGTCCAGAAATGGACAGCCCAATAGTCATAAAATAAAAAATATATATTTTCACCTAAATTATTTATGAATATTTTTCAATTAATTAATATTTCTAAATGCATGCTATGTAAAATTTTAATATACTGTCTATTGGAAATAAAAGGCTTTATTATTATTATTATTATTATTATTATAATAATTTATATAATTTATATTTTTATTTATTTTGTATGCTTAGTTGGTTTGGTCACGTAGAGAGGATGGATGAAAGAAGATTAACTAAACAGATTTATATGGGGAGTGTGAATGGGTGCGTTGGGAGGGGAAGGCCTAGGCCAGTGGTGGGCAAACTTTTTTCATGGCGGGCCAGAAAATCACAGATATTTCAAAGAAGAGCCAAAATTATACTAAAATGCAATTTTTTTGACACATGACGCGTGAACTACGTGGCTAGTCTAGCTGGCTTCTTTGCCTTCGCATCTATTATTCCATTTTATACAGCAGCACCGTCTAAATATCGTCATCCTGTGCCATAACACTCCAATTCGAAGGAACGCCGGCGGGCCGCATTAAATTCTTTCGCGGGCCGGAGTTGGCCCGCGGGCCGTAGTTTGCCCATCACTGGCCTAGGCGGACGTTCCGTGATCAAATTGGGGACGTTTTGGAGAAAGGCCAGGTCAAGAGTACCCGAAACCGACGAGCATGTATGAAGAGATTGATGAATGTGGATGAAGCGAAAGAGGTATGTCAGGATCGTAGCAAGTGGAACAAAGTAGTCTCTGCCTACCCCTGTGGGAAAGAGGCGTGACGATATGTATGTATGTGTGTATGTATTATAATTTACACTCGAAGGATATCCGACAGGATTTCATCCCCAGACACAACTTTATCTCGTTGCAGTAGGACTGTAACAAAAAGTTACTTCCTAGAGGTACCAATTTAGTTTACAAGAAAAATATGCATCTCTAGAGGAAGCTAAATGAGCAAAGTAAATCCTTAGCTGCCGACTCTATATGATAGAAAAATGCTGCATAAAGAGAAAATATGAACGCGCTTTCTAGAAATAATATTGTGATGGTAAATAAACTGGTTATATTATTAATAACGAGAAACTTTGAAAAGCATTATTCACCAGTCTATTTTTTTAAAGCATTTCAGTCAAATTTTTGATTACATTATTATACAGCTATTTTTTGAAGTGATAACTTCTTATGGTAGGGTAAACCGCTTCGTAACGTAACGCGTTACGGCGCCAGTCTGTTTGGCTTCCCTTTCTCTGACGCATACGGCAGCGGCAGGCAGGCTCTTCATCTCTCACTCTAACCCAGAAGTGCTAGTCCACAGTTGCTAGTCGTATTTTATCCATATTTTCTATTAGATCAGAAACATGAACTCCCACAAGAGCCAACATGCATAATGCATATTTGTCACTAGTGTGTTTCATGCTGCCTTGCATTCCATGTAAAAAGTTGGTTTTATATTGACGTCACATGAGCTTATCACAAACTCAGACCAAGTTCTGGAAATATTATAGACGGGATATGAACCGCCATTACCTTTATTGAGCTCCCGGTTGACTGTCTACCCGTGATCATGATGCATGCAACTGCGTCGAAATATCGGGAGCTTAATAAAGGTAATCACGGTTCATAGCCCGTCTGTTATATTTCGAATGAACTTAACCGTGAATAATTGAAAACTCTTCATGTTCTAGAAGTCGCTAATCGCTTCACGCGGGACTGCATCCACAGCCTCAACAATCCGTCACATCTTTTGAAGGTCCTATCAAACGAATCTATCAGCGAATAGTTGAGCTTTGGGCTTAGCAACTCGCAATCCTTTACAAGTCTTGTTTTGTACCGGAGATATCCTCTTCAGTTTTCTAATCATTTTGCCGTAGGTTCTCGTACTTGTATGCCAACTTTCAGAGTCCGAGTTAAGAAAACTTTTAACCCCGCCCTTGTTTAAGAATAAGAATAAGATAACTTTATTAGCTGATACGGAAACACAAACAGAATATTACAAATGGATACTTATTCTAACCAGCCAAATGGTCGCCACTCAGCTATGTGTCACGATAAGATCTAGGATAATGTCGTGACGCTGATTTTCAGTGACGCCAGTTACAGAGGTGGCTGTCACCAGGCACACATCCCAGTACATACTGGTTTACGAAATCACCACTTCCAATACCCATACCTAATACAAGAGTTATGTTTACAATTTCATTATTTATAAGTTTGACAGTATTACAACAATTAAATCATTGACACATATTAATGTTGTGCGTAAGTATACCTATGTGTGTGTATGTGCTTGTTTGTGTGTGCGTGTATGTGTGTGTATATATGTGTAGATACATTTAGGGGCAGCTAATGAGTTCGGTGATTACCTATAGGGATTTTTGCTTGTCCGTTAAGAATTTCTTGAGATGCAATTTGAATGATTCTATTGTATTTGAATTCCTTATTGGGGGAGGTAAATCATTCCAGCACTTTGAGGCAGCAAACCGAAAGCTACCCCTAAAAGCAGCCGTGTAGTGTCGTGGGCATCGTAGTTGCAGAGCCTGTCTCACCTGACGTTGAGAGAAAATTAGCTTTTCATGTAGGTAACAAGGTTGCCTGTTTTTTTTTTTTTTGTTTCTAAAAATCACTATTTTAATTACCCTTGACACCTATACGTCCACAATCATGATAGGTAAACGTGGCCTTTAGGTCTTGCTAACTTTAGGCGTGGTTTACCCCGTAAGGGATAAAGACGCGATTTATGTAAGTATCAAAAAGTTAAATCACAGACTTTTTAACAATTTCAACTAAGTAATTATTAAACATTTTCAACACGACCCCAAAATTAGATTTTAAAAACCATAAAATTCCTACAGAGTCACGACCACCCTTGATTCGTCAATTTACACCCCACAATCGCATTCTGATGATCTTACATCAAAACGTTTGCAACAAAGTAGGTATCCAATGAATGGAAATGACGGATAGCTTTTCATTAAATACACTGAGTCTCTGATGAAACGCTTTTTGATTGCAAAAGCTTGGGGCTTGATTGATTTTGAGCTTTGGGTAGGGTAATGGCGGTCAAATTTTTATCTATTGACGGATGATTTGGTGGCTTTGCGCTTTATTTTATGGCCAAGGAGCCTGCAGGCTTATTACATAACTCGCTCGCAATCGCTATTGTGTTCAATTTGACAGTTCTAGTATGAATGTGACAGCTAGCTGATTCCGACTGATTGAATTGTCAGCCCATACATGAACTGTCAAAATGAAGACGATGGTGATCGCGAGTGAGTAACGTAATAAGCTTGCGGATCCTTGGCAGAATGTTATTGATGCCAATCGAAAGTGACGAAAAATTGTGCTGAATTTGAAGTATACGTGAGAAGGAAAAATACAGCTTAAACTGAAGGACACCATGAAGGACTTCCTACATCTACCTGTCCCTTTCTTGCTTCTTTTATTGCTGCTCACAGAATTTTTAACACTTTCGAATGATTATACGCGATTTTACGGGATAAAAAACCTACTTGTACCAGACTATAGTCTATCTCTGTGGCAAATTCCATTCTGATCTGTTCCGCGTTTTGGCGAAAAGAGTAACAAACATTCATATTTTATATCCATACACACATCCTTACAAACTCTGAGTGCATAATGTTTTGTTACTTCTTTACTTTAAAATGTCCGTCTGGACTTAAATATTTGTATGAAATTGTTTGCTTAATGTTACGTGGGCGGACACACGGGCCAATCCTACTTCCTACTAATATTATAAATGCGAAAGTTTGTGACGATGTGACGATTGTGACGATGTGAGTGAGTGAGTGTGTATGTTTGTTCCTTTTTGGATTTGGATAAAATTTGGAACGAAGATAGCTGATAGATTAAAACATAGGCTACTTTTTATCTCGGAAAATGCATTGTTCCCGGGGGATAGCCATAAGCATGTCAATTGCTAATTCTACGCAGACGAAGTCGCGGGCTGAAGCTAGTAACGAATAATTAAAACAAACTTTGAATTGTTTTGATGACACGCACCATTCTCCCACATAAGCCACATAACTCAGAGTAACAAACTCTGACGACATTCGCAAAACTACCCAATAGCAGCTAAGGACAGAATAAACTCAGGTGATCAAATACACTACACTACTATAAACAAGGGGCGCTCAAATTGAAGATTCTTGCGAAACGTGGGGTACGATGGAGTGTAGATGCGGCATTAGAATTTTTAATAATTACAGTAGGTCTGTGTCGCGGTAAAAGTGGTAGCCTAGTGGTTTGAACTGTGGCCTTTCAAGCAGAGGGTTGCGGGTTCGAATCCCGGGATCGCACTTCTGACTTTTTCGGAATTTATGTGCGAAATTTAATTTCAAATTTACCATTAGCTTTTCGGTGAAGGGAAACATCGTGAGGAAACCGGACCAATCCCAATAAGGCTTAGTTACCCTTCTGAGTTGGAAGGTCAGATGGCAGTCGCTTCTGTAAAAACTAGTGCCTACGCCAAATCTTGGGATTAGGTTGTCAAAGCGGGCCCCAGGCTCACTGAGCTGTGGCAAATGCCGGGAAAAACGCTAGGAATATGATGAAGTTGATGACAGTAGGTCTGTGCCCAGCAGTGGGAAATTATTATAGGCTAGAAATGATGATGGTGACAGTATTTGGTAGAGTTGATAGGTTCTTCTGACGAGTTTCTTGTAAACACGAAGGTGGGAGGGTGTTTTGTATGTATGTACAACTCTTTATCGTTTTTTATTCGTTTTGCATGGTATTATTTTTTATTAAATGGGGTGGTGAAAGAGCGAGAGGGTCGCCTGATGGTAAGCGAGCACCACCAACCATAGACATCCGTAATATCAAAAAAAATTGGTTGCCTGTAAAGTCGGTATACGGGCGAAAGTTTTACGTGACAACGACTTTGAGTGGTAAAATAATTTTAATGTGAATATTCATTCGTATAGTAGGAAGAAGGACGTGTAAACTTGTATGCAGGCGCCTAAGCGAAATAGAAGCGCAAGACATGCACCGGTGTGTATGCCTATCTCTCTCACTCTCTCTCTCTCGCTCTGTCTCTCTCGCTCTTAGGCGGGCTAACTGTGCTCGAGTGGAAGGGACGCGTGCCTTTCACTTTTTATGTCTGTCTCACTCGCTCTCATTGTGAGCGCATAACGTGAGCGGAGCGTAACGCAGTTTCTTGAAGTGTCACCCGGCAAACCAATTTATAAGACGTTGTCACGTCAAAAGAAAAGAGCTAAGATGGGATACCTCTGTGTCACTAATGCGCTATTCCCTTCTCCACACCAGCCGCGAAAACGGGATCCTGCACAAGACCAGGAAAAATCAAATGTTAAACAAAAACCTATTACGATTTCGTTTGTAGTCACACGAACACGTCTTTGCAAATCAATTAAGATTCAGTTTAGGTCCGCTCGCTGTCAGATTTATACTAAAAATGACAGCTAAAACCTGAACTGAGTTAGAATTGAATCGCCTTAAGAAGTCATGGTAAGGTTTGTTCGAAAAGAACATTTAAGAGGCTGACAACACCTAATTTTGTTGAAATTGATGTTATTTGAGCACTTTTTAAAAAAAAACTACACACAATAAAAATCCAAAAAAATATGTATGTCAATTTTCATCATATTTCAAACACGCTGGACGGACTCGATACATAATTGAACAAAATCGGCTCGATAGAAAATAATTGCAAAGATTGGTCTTAAAATCATCATTAAACGGGTCTATGTCTTTATTTTTTCAACGTATGGGTCTACAGTTAAAAACATGAAGTCAACATATTCAATACCTACACGGCTAACGAGTCATATTTCACAAATAATCTATACTTTTTTTTATTTCTTATTATTTGTGTTTTATTTGCAAGATTTTAGACGCGCGCCGGGTCATTGTGAAGAGAAAGTGGCGTTGGGCAGGTCACGTAAGTCGCCGAACGGACGGGAGATGGAGCCGGAAAGTGTTGGAGTGGAGACCGAGGCAGGCCCCTCTTCTCCACTGGGCACTATGGGCACGTGCCCAGGGCCCCGCGATCGAATGGGGCCCCCTAGTTCCTGCCAGATTACCAAATGATAACCGATATTTAGGTCTTAAGGGCCCCATGATCCTAATGTGCCCAGGGCCTCAAATAGTTTAAAGACGGCCCTGGACCAAGGATGGGAAGCAGAAGTGTTGGTCGCCAACCAACCAGATGGGCGGACGATATAGCCAAAGTGTGCGGGAAGAACTGGTTGTACAAAGCCCGAGACCGAACCGGATGGCGTGTTGATGAGGAGGCCTATGCCCAACAATGGGTTAATTTAGGCTGAAGAAGAAGAAGAAGACGCGCGCCAAGCTGCCTAAATAGTTTCTTCTCCTTCACTAACAGGCACGCGAACCGTATGTGTGAAGAGTGGCGCTGCTCAAGGTCATTTGCTGTTGACAGCGCCTTAAGGTAACAAGACCTAAAGGTTTCGTTCAGCATGATTGAGGGCAGGTGGAAAGGGGAATCAAATAGTGATGGGTTGCTAGCCGCATCGCATATAACCGATTCCTAAGATTTTTTCCCATTCTCTCGATGAGCTTTTACCATAGTTATGCGCGGGGAGAGAAGCGGTTAGCCGTTTAAGTATGAATATGTTGACTTCATGTTTTTAATTGTGGACCCATACGTCGAAAAAATAAAGACATAGAACCGTCTAATGATGATTTTAAGATCAATCTTTGCAATTATTTTCTATCGAGTCGATTTTGTTCAATCATGTATCGAGTCCGTCCAGCGTGTTTGAAATATGATGAAAACTAACATATTTTTTTTTGTTTTTTTTTTTGTTTTTTTTTTTGTGTGTAGTTTTTCTTAAAAAAGTGCTTAAATAACATCAATTTCAACATAATTAGGTGTTGTCAGCCTCTTAAGGGTGCGACCAAACGGCCGCGTATACGCAGTGACGTGTCGTATCCGTCACGTTTTCTCACCGTTTCTTCATACATTTTGCTGCGATTCCGTAACGTCACCGTTTTTTAAGCGGCGGTGTGGTCGCACCCTAAAAACATACGCTTTGTTTACCCCGTAAAGGATATATATGCGATTTGTATGAATGACTATGAGCCAGACTACGTTTTATTAATATCCTAGCCATATCTGTTTCCTACACACATCCCGGGCAAGTGCGACAATATTTACATTACTAGAGGGAACCAAATAATTCGCGCCGCTTTCCTAGTCGCGAAACGTCAGAACTCACTCGCGATACCACAATACCAAACACAACAACAAAGACAAAGCTCGGATTAATCGCATTACTATATCAATATTAGATGAATAAAACCATCATCGTAAGACGGCTACTGCTAAAATCAATGGTTCAGTGAACTAAATGCATAGTAAAAATCTATATAAATAAAAATTAATGTTGCTAAAGTCTATTTTATTCATACTTACTAGATACTAAATTGACAATTGCAAATGTCAAATTGTGAAATAATGATAGGTACCAGATTTTATTGTTTAATGGCGTACTCAAAACCATCGTGTGGTCTGGATACAAGTGGTTTGGCCATGTTATATTATGACTTGGGTTTACCGTACACCTATACATATCTAAGACCGGAAGATTGGAAGACGCAGGGCGTAGGATGATATGACTGATGACTTGGCGAATCTCGCGGGAGTCTGCGGGATGAAGGCCGCTCAAGACCAACTTGTTGAAGTTATATCAACAATGTACCAGTGCTGCCATCTGTGGCGCTATATCTAACTATCTGTTTTTTTAACTAAAAATCTACTTCCTGTTTTTGCCACTGAACGTGTAGTTTTATTTGAGGTTATGGGCCTCTGCAATTAATAAAATTACGAGTTTTTAACAAGAATTTCGGACTTTAACGAGTGTTATAAACTACCTTGAACCGTGATCGTAAACGTGAAAAGTTGTCAAAAGTTTTTTCGCAGTCCAAGAAGGTCTAATCTAACTAAGAAAAAGTAACCGGCCGTTGTAGTAATGGCGGCGACCTACCTAGTTAATGTGCCGAAATTAAAAGGACGTGAAAATTACAGCTAATGGTGTTTCGCAGCAGAGAATTTTATAATCCTCGAAGGCATGAAGCATTGTGTGCAGCCAATAGAAGGAACGACCATAAAACCTGCAGATGACGAGAAAACCAAAGCTAAATTGATTATGACAATCGATCCGTCTTTATACGTACACGTAAAGAATGTGAAATCTTCGAAAGAATTGTGGGATAAATTGAAACAATTATTCGATGATAATGGTTTCACGCGAAAAATCAGCTTGCTGCGGAATTTAATTTCAATTCGACGGGATAACTGCAGTTCGATGACGTCCTACGTGACTCAGATTATCGATACAGCACAGAAATTAAGCGGTACAGGCTTTGAAATTAATGATCAGTGGACAGGATCGTTGCTGTTAGCAGGTTTGCCAGATCGTTTTTCACCAATGATCATGGCTATTGAGCATTCAGGTATTTCGATAACGACAGATACCATCAAAACAAAATT
Organism: Pandemis heparana; assembly: GCA_963854515.1. Classification (NCBI taxonomy): domain Eukaryota; kingdom Metazoa; phylum Arthropoda; class Insecta; order Lepidoptera; family Tortricidae; genus Pandemis; species Pandemis heparana. Next base: position 1,532,841 of record OY978025.1, read on the forward strand.
GTTAGACATGGAATTAGCAACGGAACAGGATGAGAGTGAAGTTAGCGGTGCATTTGCTGCTCATAATAAAAAATATCATTGGTCTATGGCAAAGAAGAAAAATGTTGGTAACTTTGACGCGTCAACGTCAAACTCAAATGTCAATGTCAAAGTGGTGAAATGTTATCGATGCAAACAAAATGGCCATTATAGAAACAAATGTCCGAATAACGACAAGAACTCATCAAATTCCAAGAATAAAAATACAATGCAAACAAATGCGTTTAGCGCCGTTTTCCTGAGTGGAAATTTTAACGCCAACGAATGGTATATTGATTCTGGTGCAAGTATACACCTAACGGCACACGAAAGTTGGGTGATGAATGCTTCGTATGAACAAGAAAAAGAAATTGTTGTAGCAAACAGTGAAAAGGTGTCAGTTTTATGTTCCGGCGATGTGAAAATTAAGACCACGACTGATAATTTTGAATACGATATTGTGGTAGAAGATGTATATTGTGTTCCAACACTAACAACAAATTTACTTTCCGTTAGCGAATTAATTAGGAAAGGAAATAAGATATCGTTTTCTGAAAATGGCTGTTCAGTGTACAACAGAAAGAATGTGTTGGTGGCTACGGCATCATTGACAAATGGAGTGTACAAGGTAAACTTATCTAACCAAGTACACTTGGCTGCATCAGTTGTACCAGGAATTGTGTGGCATCGCAGATTGGGACATATCAATAAAGACTATTTGAACCAGATGAAGAATGCTGTACTTGGTATGTCATGTGCTGACAAGGTGGATGTAACCAAGTCATCTTGTCCTACATGCTGTGAAGGTAAGCAGAGTCGCTTACCATTCAAGAATACTGGTCAAAGAAGTGGCAATCTGCTCGATATAGTGCATACAGATATCTGTGGGCCTATGGAACAAATTTCTCTAGGAGGCTCCAGATATTTTTTGTTATTCATTGATGACCATAGCCGTATGATATTTGTTTATTTTCTGAAACACAAGAATGAAGCTTTGAAGTATTTTAAACAATTTAAAGCTCAAGTGGAAAATCCAACAAAGAGAACAATAAAAATATTACGAAGCGATAACGGGCTGGAATACTGCAACAAAGAATTTGATAACTATTTGAGTACTGCTGGTGTGATTCATCAAAAGAGTAACCCATATACGCCTCAACAAAATGGTTTGAGTGAAAGATTTAATCGCACAATAGTTGAGAAGGCGAGATGTCTGCTCTTCGATGCGAACCTAGGCAAGGAGTTCTGGGGAGAAGCCACTAATACTGCAGTGTATCTCCAAAACCGGATTGTGGCAGCGGCTCTAGACTACAGAACACCTTATGAAATATGGACAGGTTCTAAACCAGATATAAGCCATATTAGAATTTTTGGGAGCATCGTGATGGCTCATATTGCCAAAGAGAAACGAAAAAAGTGGGATAAAAATCAGAAAAATGTATTCTGATTGGATATCCAGATAACATTAAAGGATATAGACTTTTTAACCCACAAACGAAGACTGTGTTGACTAGCAGAGATGTCATTATAACTGAGCTGGAATCAAAACCTAACTGTCAAATTGAAGTACAAAATCAAGGTTTTGATTCAGTGGGGGAAGAATCCAAGCCAGAAGAAATCGACAAGAAAACAATAGAAGCAAGTTCTAGTCAGGATGATACAGAAGTCTTGGATAATACTAATTTGTCATCAGGGAACATACTTCTCGACATTGATGACACATATGTTCCCAGTGATTATGAAGATGCTAGCAGCATTCTGGAGAACACAGAAATGACTGAAGTGAACTATATGACCAGAAATAAACGTGAAAGGAAGAGACCAGATAGATATGGTTTTTCAAATCTTTGCATAAACAATGCTATATATGAAAATGCAGCTGGCATGTCTCTGAAGGAAGCTCTAAATGGACCAGAGAAGGAGCAGTGGAAGATGGCTATGAGTGAAGAGTTGCAAAGTTTTAAGGACAATGATGCGTGGGAGTTGAGTAATGCTCCACAAGATGGTAGAGTTGTGCGATGCAAGTGGGTGTTGTGTAAAAAATATGATAGTGATAATAATGTGCGATTTCGTGCGCGTCTAGTGGCCAAAGGCTTTTCTCAGGTCGAAGGTGTTGACTATACGGACACATTTTCTCCAGTAGTGAGATATACTACTTTAAGATTACTATTTGCATTGTCAGTACAACTGGGTCTAGATGTAACACATCTTGATGTGACAACTGCTTTCTTGAACGGAAACCTTGAGGAAGAAATTTATATGGAGATACCAGAAGGTTTTTCTGAAATTAAGGAGAATGGTACAGTTCTTAAATTAAAAAAGGCTATATATGGCCTTAAGCAGTCCTCAAGGGCATGGTACAAGAAAGTAGATGAATGTTTATCAAAAGTTGGCTATGTTCGTTCTAAAATAGAGCCATGTATGTATTTAAAAAATCAAGATAAATTGAAAACGATTGCCACACTGTATGTCGATGATTTTTTTATTTTTTCAAATGATTGTAGAGAGACCGAGTGTTTGAAGGGCATTTTAGCTAGTCACTTCAAAATAAAAGATCTAGGGCAGGTTAAAAAATGTCTAGGTGTTAATGTAACTGTTAATAAAATAACAAAACTGTAACATTAAGTCAAAAAGATTATATTGATCAGTTATTGTACAAATTCAATATGAGTCAGTGTAAAACTGTTCAAACTCCTATGGAAACAAAGTTACAGCTATTAAAAGGTGAAAGTTATGTTGGCAAATTTCCCTATCAACAAATAATAGGCTGTCTCATGTATTTGGCAGTGCTTACTAGGCCTGACATAGCATTTTCAGTAGGTTTTTTGAGTCAGTTCAATAATTGTTACACAAAGGAACACTGTTTATATGTTAAACGTATATTGAGATATTTGAAACATACAAAATATTATGGCTTAAAATATACTGCTGATGGGAGTTCAGTTTTAGAGGGGTTTGTTGACGCTGACTGGGGAGCTAATGTTATTGACAGAAGGTCATATACTGGCTTCTGTTTTTCTTTATCTGGTTGTGTAATTTCTTGGGAGGTGAAGAAACAGCAAACCGTGGCTCTATCCAGCAGTGAAGCAGAGTACATGGGGTTGGCTGAGGCCTGCAAAGAATCGATTTACTTGAGGAATTTGCAATGTGAAATAACAAATAAAATGTACACTATTAATCTCTTTAATGATAATCAGAGTGCACTGAAGATGTCTGCAAACCCGGTTTATCATAAAAGAACCAAACACATAGATATCAAATATCATTTTTGTAGAGATTGTGTAACTAACAAAATTGTAAATATTAAGTATTTGCCTACAGCTGAAATGCCAGCTGACCTGTTAACTAAGAGTTTATGTTCTGCTAAACATTATTATTTTTTAAATAAGTTGGGTGTTTTACATTTAGGTTTAGCTTAAATATATTATGTTGTGTGTGGTCACATTGTTGAATATAGTGGGGGTGTTGAAGTTATATCAACAATGTACCAGTGCTGCCATCTGTGGCGCTATATCTAACTAACTGTTTTTTTTAAATAAAAATCTACTTTCTGTTTTTGCCACTGAACGTGTTGTTTTATGGAGCTCTTTGGAGGAGGCCGGAGGCCCATGTTCAGCAGTGGACGCTTTTTGACTGATGATGATGATGTGTGTATGTATGTATAACTCTTACAACTTCTTTTTCTCCTTTGTTTCTATTTTTTCTTTTTCTCTTTCTTCTTCTTCTTTTATTTTTTTCTCTTTCTTTTATTTTCTCTTCTCTTCTTCTTTGTGATGATGATGTTACCAACTTAGGTTGTTTTCAGCAAGTACTGTTTAATCTGGTGTTCAACGAGTTATTAATATTGTGCCTATTGCAGTGCAGTTCCATTTAATTTGTCAGTTGTGTGGAGCTTTGTCTCTGTTAGACATTTACTAACTGTTACAGCTAGACTCGCGATTATGTAGTACGAGAATAACGTTGAACGGTTAATAATTTGACTTTAACTGAAACGAGAGTTCAGGCAATTTATGGCAACATGCATTGAGTACACAGCATGCAATCGCGTCTTTTCCACATCTACCGGAGAGTCAAGCAGAGGTGGGATTTCGTCACAGTCAAGTATTTTTTCATAATTAATATGGCTACAGTCTAATAAGAAAGAAAGAAGACATTAATATTTTATTCGTTTTTGAAAGACACAAATATTGCAGAAATAGAGTGTGTCTCCGCAAAAGTGGTGGCTCAGCATGACGCTGAGGCGTTAAACAGCACTAATTATTTATAAAAATATTTCGCGAATGTCGAGGTCAAATACAGTATTGTACGAGTATAGTAAAAATATCGAACCTAACCAAGCTTCTCTAGTCGAAAATCAGCCAACGGCCGTTGTTGCCCCGGATGAACCGGCCTAAATGCTACACATTACCCATTATATCATTATTTGAAGCATTGACTGCATGAATAGAAATTATTCAACGGGATTGTGAGCTGTTTTGAGCGAGTTGACCTCACTATATTAATATTATCATCATAAAAACTATTCTGTGTCCTTCCCCGGGGCTGAGACTCCCTGTACCAAATTTCATTAAAATTGACCGTAGTTTAAGCGTGAATGCGAAACAGACAGAGAATAAGTACTTTCGCATTTATAATATTAGTAGGAATAAAGCGATACCATTATTAAATAGATATCCCTCAATTTCAAAGATACATCCATCTTACTCACCAGACCGCGACATGTCTCTATTTTCATACATCTTAATCGCAGATCCTCAAATAAAAAGAGCAAAGTCACTTCTCAAAACTTTTCCCGTTACAATCAAGCAGTTTTTGCGGCGTTTCATCAAAAAAGTTGGGGAAAACAGGAAGGGCCGTTAGCACAAGAAAATAAAGCAATCAGTTATCCCTGGGTTTGTTTTAGATAAAACGTTGACTTTGCAATCTTGACTCGAATTAAGGTGTCACACGGTTCACGAAGAAAGGAAGACAGAAAGAAGACATTTTATTCTCCTCTGAAAGACACACAAATAGAGTTTATACAAAATTCGAAGCGATGTTTTTTTTAATTGAAATTGAACCTAAGCAAAGTAACGTGATTCAGTAAAATTACTTATTGTCTAACAACAATAGTGACAGACAGAGACGAAAGACCATAGCTTTAATTTAGATGGATAGATAGATAGATATATCGTTTATTTGAATGCTACAATACACACAATCAAGTTAAAAAACAATAGAAAACAAAAACAAAAAATTACACATTAGACTTAACTTAAGTATTTTGTTGCGTGCGTTGCAGCAGTGCAAAAGGAAAAAAAATCGGATTTTTCTATGTGTTTTCAGTATCGTATAGATTTTTTTTCTATTTATTTTTCACTATCGTATGTTATTGTGACCTCATTGCACCGATTTTGCTGCAAAATCTACGATCACTGAGCATAACATAAAAACAAAATATCTGTTTGCGCTCTCAAGGTAATTAATCTGTGGCATGACAAAAATCTTGCCAAGTCGATGATTTATACCGAATCGTCGTACTCTTTTCCGTATTACAATACCATATTTCGTGAGCCCCGCAGCGTATATCGCTTCTTCAGTAAGTAGGAAAGAAATTTACATTTTAATTTTCTTTCTTTAGCACCGACTAAATTTTGTTAGTCGTGAATGATCCCTTGATGAGGGCCTCTACCTTGTTGCTTAATCTGTGGCGCGAATGAAATTTATTAGAGTGAAATAGAGAGAAAGATTTAATAACACACATTCGATACACAGCAGTGGCGTGGCGTCCTTAGAACTCGATTCCCACCGGCTTGCCTATTTTAAGGCAGTTGGGTACTTTATTGTGCTGAATTATAGGAAAAGGCTACTTAAATTCCCTTTGGCTTGCCTTCTGATATACTTCACGCCGCGCGACTGATACACAGAGAGAAAAGAAACAGTACATTAATATCACAGTATTAGAAACGGTATTACCGGTAGGTATTCATGAGTTCCAAGATGATATTGGGTTCAGTCATACAGCTTCCTAATCCCGACGCCAAGCAGCATTACTTGCGCAGCAATGTTTCAGCTTGGAGAGTAAAAAAAAAACAAATGACTGGCACATTAGGTAGGTTCATTCGAGGACTTTAATTGTTGAGCATACATGGAACGCTGTCATAGAGTCATACTTGTTTTATCTTAGCCCTCTTGGCCGTGTAACCGTAGATGATAAGACAGCTAAGGATGAAAAGTTAGCGGACCGTAGACCCTACTTTATCTCTTTGCTAACTCACAAAATGGCCGCCACAAATGTGAACAGCTGATTTTGGCAAGAGCAAAACCATACGCAAGACAGTTTTTTTGTTTTAAGTTTTTATTCCCTCCGGAAAAGGTAAAGGAAACTAGATCCACACTGCCTAGTCTGTCGTGTTAATTCGCTGGTTTCCCGCTAATTCGCTGCCACTGCTGTAATTTTTTTTTAAATTCGCTAAAAGGCCATTTTTGGTCTATGATTTGTCAAGGTGACAACATAACGCGTTTATCCATCTATCAGCAGCTCATTAGCTAACTGCTAGCAAGCGTTTATGAATCATACTTTTTAACAACTTTCAAATAAGCTTAATCAGTCTGTTAACTAATAGACTGATCAAACCTCAATTAAGGTTTTTTTATGAATAAGGCTGTATATCTATAAGAATGAGTTGATTATATTATGGGTGTTTAATTAGTCAAACTAACAAAACCACCTGCTAAATTATTCCGGAACAGTTTTAAGAGCCCCCGAATAACGTTTACATGCTTAGCTAGCCCTAGTCGTAAACCATATCGATTACCTATAAAACTGTTATGGACTAGTAAAATAAAGCACAAGATGAAAATAATATATTCCAACATTAAAATAACGACGCCACAAAACCGAATTATGTTTGCCGGCAAAATTAACGGCAAAACATCCAGGAAATAAAAACTGTGGCAGAATAGAAATGCTTTCTGGAAATGTTAAATAATGTGCATTTGTTTCCCAAGGAGTTGGGTGATAAATTTGTTCACTAGTTTTTCGAGTTAGGTTGCAAATAAAGCTTTAAGTTGATTAAGCTATCAAAATCTCGTTTGTGTTCGAATTGCGTCAAAACAATTAAGAAGTTTTTGGTAATGAACAACGAAACATTTAAACTAAACGACACTGAAAATTAGAACACAGAAAAATCCGAAAAGCAAAGCTATGGCCGGGAGTCGAATCCGGACGGAGCATTTCATTTGCCCGAATTTCATATGCCATAATGTAATTTTTGCCAATAATGATCATTTGCCACAACTCTTTTTTTCTGAAACCGTATTTTTTTCAGGAGCATTGAAATGGCAATCCTGTAGGCTAGGTTAGGTTTATTTTATTACAATCCTGAACAATTAACAGTTAAAGAGAAAAAAAGAGTTATGGCAAATGATCATTATGGCAAACAATACATTTATGGCATATGAAATTCGGGCAAACGTTAGAGATCCGGATTCTCATCATTCCGTGATATTCCGCTACACCACCCATAGCAGGTGAGTAAGCCTTCGAATCTTTCTATCTGTACCAGCTGTGACTTTGTTACTATGCGATTTTTTGTCGCTAAGCGTCATCTGTTTGAATGATGTGTCTGTACGACGCAATTACAAACCCCCGTAGAACATCTACCTACTGCTCACCAGGGACGAGAGAAGGCACTGTTTTTCAAATGATACATAGGTAAGTACTTACTACTTTGCTGCCACACGCTCAGTGTTGCACGTGTGGTAAATGAATAGCGAGGTAAATGTTTTTTTGTTCATAAAAATGGACCTCCGCAAAGTAACGCCTAAGGATGCGACCAAACCGCCGCGTAAACGCAGTGACGTGTCGTATGCGTCACGTTTTCTCACCGTTTCTTCATACATTTTGTTGCGATTCCGTAACGTCGCCGTTTTTTAAGCGGCGGTGTGGTCGCACCCTAATTTAATCAATTTCTAAGTTTTTGGTTACAACATGCAACCTATTTTTCTGGCTGTACTTGTATTGTTACTCGGTCTTTATCTATATCATTAAAATCAAATTTCAGGTCAATCTAATATACATGTGAAAGTCGGTGAAATTCGACATGCGAAATTTCAACTTTTATAAAAGCTTTTTAAATAAGAATTCGCGGTGTCGTGGTTTTATATTACCTTTTAATTATTATTATAATTAAATTCACCAAATTGCTTTTAACATAGCGCTGTATTAATTTTATTATACGATTTCGTTTAATTTACCATTGCCATCAATTTTGTACCTATTAATATTTTAAAAATAAATTAAATTCGGATCCGATTCCAAGTGAAACTGGTTGTAATATAGCGATATTTGAATGTAATCAGGTTATGGGAATTGCGAGGGATTTCAGTCGTGTATTTTTTACACAAGAAGTACATACTTACAAGTGAGTAAGTAAGTAAGTAATGCTTCATTGTACAAATATAAAGAAACAGATACAATAATACGTTTCAGTCACATTAAGTAGTTTTGTTTACTACACCACCATAACCATAATATATTATTATTATGTAGGTACTATAAAACTACCTATACATAAATATGTCTGCTCGACACATAAATGAAATACCACACATACCAAAATACCACCCAAACGTAACTTATACGCATTTCAAATTCTGCACGAGCCCCACTTTTATAATAGGAGAAGCCATTTTTTTCTGCTAGGTAGGTAGGTACTTTATTACATTAGAGCTTACAAATCTCATCGAAAATAAAATCTCATCTAATCAATCATTATAATCTTAATTTCGAGACAATTTTGTTACGCAGCGACCAGTGGCGTAACCACAACGTCAGGGGCCCGCGGCAAATTCATCAGAAAATTCATCCATCAAAAGGGAATGTGAGCTGGGATTAGACCGTCGTGAGACAGGTTAGTTTTACCCTACTGATGGCCTGTCGTTGCGATAGTAATACTGCTCAGTACGAGAGGAACCGCAGTTTCGGACATTTGGTTCATGCACTCGGCCGAGCGGCCGGTGGTGCGAAGCTACCATCCGCGGGATTATGCCTGAACGCCTCTAAGGCCGAAGCCAGCCTAGCCGAATCCGGCAAGGATATGCTCACTGTGGAGCCCCGAGAGTCGGGAGGCTCTAAACAATGTGACTTTACTAGTCGCGCTTTACTCGTAAGGTGCGACGTCGAAGCCCATTTGGATCTCGGAGATCGGTGCAGTACGGTTTAACACGTGCATCACGGCTCCGCGGGTCCTAACATAACTCAGTTCGATGTCGGGGCTCGGAATAGTCTGTAGACGACTTCCGTTCATTGCCTTTCCCTTCCTCACTATAAAGAAGTGCATCATCTTCCCTTCTGTGCTCAAGGCCAAGCCAGTTCGGGGCCCCGTAAAGGTGGGGGCCCGTAGCATTTTACCAGCCCTGCACCCTATAGTTACGCCACTGGCAGCGACAGTGAAAGTGAAGAATTAATGTCTTAAAATGTGACTACGATGGTATATACATACCTACGTACCGTCACGCCTCTTTCCCACAAGGGTAGACAGGGGCTATAGCCGACTTTGACGTTCAAAAGGTTTATTAATAACCTCCAAATTCAATTAAGTCCAACAATCCTTCTACTCGCAGTTGGTACACGCAGCAATTTATATTATTTTCCTGCCATATTGTTCGTAACGACTGCTCCACGAATGGCTGCCATAATACTGCGCTGAATGGTGCCGTAAAACAGCTATTGTCTATAATTAAAGGCTGTACCAAACGCACAAGGACTTCAACCTATTATTTGTTGACATTCATATCCGTATTCCGAGAAACTTAGAAGTACGAGACTGGGTTTGAACCTTGAACCCAGGACCTTCTGTTCAAGGGGGTCGCCAGCAGATGACCAAGGGGGGAGGGGAGGGGCTAGAAGAAGTATAGCGTCTACCGATAGACCTACCGGTGGAAAATATACTTTATGTTTGCAGCAAACAGTTTAAATTACAGTGAATTATACATGTAAACGAGTACACTATAGGTGACATCTTTCATTTTGGTATGACGTATGAGCCATATTTCTGTTTTGTTTGGAATTCGAATCTATTATTACAGACGTAGGGTTTATTTTCCACAAATGTTCAGATCTTTATGATCAGGCAGACTGCGTCGATACCTTTGACGATCTGTGCTTCCTGGTATTTAACTTTATTGAACGTTCCGAATTTATTGAAGAGTCGGTGCTCTTATATTTATGACGAATGGCGTAATCTGATGCTATTAACCTGCTGCTCCGAAATATTTGAAGACCTCGCCCGCTGCGATATATCTACCTATTTGATGGCGATTGTACCTATACAATTGCGTCCGTGTAGAGTTTAGTATTGTTACTATATATTTATTTATGTATTTATTATATTTACTTAGTATATTACTGTGGACACAGAGGGTGACTAATGAAGAAGTCTTACTACGTGTCACTGAGAAACGATGTCTCTGGAATATCATCCGTCAAAGAAAAGTGGCGTATCTGGGACATGTGATGCGACATGATTGATACTGTCTTCTGCAGCTCATTATGATGGGCAAAGTCGCTGGCAAAAGACACGTAGGCCGTCGAAAGAAATCTTGGCTCAGGAATCTTCGGGAGTGGACCGGCATCGCGAGTGCTGCCCATCTATTTCGCCTCGCGAGAGACAGGGAGAAATACTCAGAACTGACTGCCATCCTTCGCTAGTCGGAGAGGCATCTAAAGAAGAAGAAGTATATTATTAACAATTACCAATGGGCTAAAAATCGGCGTGCAATCAAAGTACACGTAAATCATGGACCAGACGTAATAATTCACGCCTCACCTCATGCTATGAAATATGTGTAGTGTAGTTCATGAGTTGTGTCGGAGAAAGTAGATGCGGGTAGAGGAAAGTGATCATTCTGGAAAAAGTATTAACTGATTTGTACTTATTACCCAGGACAAACGGAACGGAACGGAAACGGTATATTATATGAAAATGAAAATGAAATGAAAATGAAAATGAAAATGAAAATGAAAATTGACCATTCAGAAGTACATAATGAGAAGGTTAGGGACCTCCTAGTAGGTATGCAAGACACCTGTAGCAGAAGACCCCACTTTTCCAATAAAATGCAGCAAGGTAATCAGACAATATTTTCTAAGATATACCTATCCAATTTCTAATTTCAAATTTCAATTTACTTTACTTATATAAAACAAGATCAGGAGTAATTAAATTATAATCAAATTTATATAATATCAATCACAATCAAATGCGTATAAGTTTCTTGCGGCGCATTCTTCTTGGCAATGTCTTTCCGAATGCGCTGGTAGTTTAAGGCAAACAGCCCTTGGCGGCCTATTTGCATAATAAACTTTTGATTTTGATTTTGCGTTTGAAATTAGAGAATGTGTGTTTGATTATATTTTGTTTTTTTATGTGAAAGGGTAAAAACGGGACCTTATTACTAAGACTTCGCTGTCCTTCCGTCTGTCTGCCACCAGGCTGTATCTCAGGAACCACGAGACAGTTGAAATCTGTCGAGGAAATCCCAAGCTACTTTTTATTCCGGAAAATTGCATAGCTTCCGCGGGATAGCGATAAACATGAAAGACAATTGCTAGTTCTACAGGGACTAAGTCGCAAGCAGAAGCTAGTTGTAAAGCTCCTATGATTGACTCTGTCTATTCTGTCTTTTAAATATTCTGTGGATTTACTAAAAATGTCGCCGAAAAAATACCAACAATACATCGTGTCACCTATCACTGGCAATAAAATTTCTAAGGGCATATACACATGGCTATCGGCCGGTACAGGGGTCACATCCGCCTTCGACCCTCTCAGGGCGTGTAAGTGCCAGGCAAAGAGTAATTAACAGATAGAGTGGCAATACCACCTATCCCTAGAACACAAGAAATCTCTCTCTCACATGAGTGAATTGTAACTACCGCGCTACCACCAGTTTTAAGTTACTTTAACTAGTGATAGGACTTAGTGCAAACTCTGTCCGGATTGATAACATCATCTTACTGACTAATAGGTACCGCTGTCAAGCAGCAGTGCTTCCGCTGATGCGTTCTAACGTGGAGAGTAAGACAACCGGTGAAAACCTTGGTAACGTATATATAAATATGCCCTACTTAGTAGAGTTATGCAAAATAATTTCACTAAATCAAGAGAGTTTTAGGTATTCATCAGGTACCTAGATTAGGGAGGCCGCCTATTGTTACCTTATTACTTCTGTATACCTTTTTTCTGTTTTCATTGTTATATGTGCTGTTCAATTAAGCGTTATTGTATTGTAGATACACCACGCAATTAAATATTTATCTTTTTACCGTCTGCTTGCCCATCAAACCGCAGCAACTTTGAATTTTTTTCGAACAAATCGTATAACATCAAATTTCCACTCTATTGGTTTTACTCTACCGTACCATGCCACTGGCTATGACTACGACCGTGACACGGCGAGCAAATCTGTAATACATTGCGTGTTTTGACATTAAAACGTTTGGTGGTCAGTGTCTCAGCCACGCAATGAACGGCGAATTTGCGTCACGCATCGCTAGTAGTAGACAGTAGTGGCCTGTAAGTGTGCCTAAGGGTGCTCTAACGATGTGAATACTTGGGTTATTTATTGAGGAAATTGTTTGTTCTTTGAGGTTAAGGTGGGCAGGTTTTTAAGAAATAGCTTCAGGGGTTTTTGAGAGGCAAGTGGAAGCAAAGAACAGACCAAGTGTCTCTAGTATCTACCTAGTGTGGAAATTACAGGTAAGGTTTATTCGGGTAATTTTGGAAAATTATTAAAATCAGTCATATTCCGTAATATTAAGTTCCATTTTTGAAATAACTTGATTACCGAAATGGGACTCTTATGTGTGACTGATTAAGTACATATATTGATTTTCGGAATTATTCGATTTCCGGAATTTTCTGAATACTTACAACTTATACATAGTTCTAAAAAAAACTAAGATTTTTTTTTGTCACACTACTTTGCGAGTATAAGGACAATAGTAAGACTAGATTATGCCCGCGACTTCGCTTCCCGTGGTAGAATAAAAATAGGCTAATTCCTTATCCTTTTGGAATAAACAAACCTTTTTTTCTCTTTTTTAGCCAAATTCCAAGCCTTCAATGGTTTAGACTGTGCACTTCCCGTTAGTCAGTCTAACAGTCAGTCACAGTACTAAGTAGACTGAAATGTTTCACACACACGTGTATGTATGTATGTATGTATGTATAACTCTTACTCTCTCTCTCTCTTACCTGTGTACTTCGTCTATACGCTTATTTTCCACTAAACCACCAGTTCATTCACAAACATTCGCTTTTCTAAAAACCGAATGTTCAGATATAGAACAGCACATTTTCTATTCGGCTCCGCTACTCTTACGACCACTTCCAAATATCAAAATCTGGGGGGGCTACTCAGTTCAAATTTCGAAGTTCGTATCTTACCGTCCCTCTCACTCTCAAGTTATTGACTATAAGCGTGAGTGGAACGGGACGAAACGAACTTCGAAATTTGAATTTCGAAGTATAAGGCTTGTACACCGTTGCTAGTTCGACCGCTAATTCTCGTAGTGGGCATCGTCAAAGGATACTATCGCGGTCACCGTCAGTTTGTACTAATCCTAAAAGCAGCCAGAAGGTAGGTAACTGGCCGCGATAGGTATAAAGAGTAGAACGCGGATATAAAACTATATGAAGAGACAAGATGAGTATGGAAGGTGTATCACTGAAAGATAGAATAAGGAATAGTGTCATAAGGGAACGTGCTGGCGTGAAAGAAGATATACTGACTAGGATAGAAAAAAGTATGCTTAGTTGGTTTGGCCACGTAGAGAGGATGGATGAAAGAAGATTAACTAAACAGATTTATATGGGAAGTGTGAATGGGTACGTTGGAAGGGGAAGGCCTAGACGGACGTTCCGTGATCAAATTGAGGATGTTTTGGAAAAAGGCCAGGTCAAGAGTACCTACCCAAAACCGACGAGCATGTATGAAGAGATTGATGAATGTGGATGAAGCGAAAGAGGTATCTCAGGATCGTAGCAAGTGGAACAAAGTAGTCTCTGCCTACCCCTGTGGGAAAGAGGTGTGACGGTATCTATGTATGTAAAAACTATTTCGAGAGAAATGCTTGTAGAACATAAAAAAAATATTTTTGGATTCTTTGTACAGTATTTTTTGCCAAAACTAGCAAAATATGTAAAACGGGAAATGTCATACAGCTGGTCCAACTTTTTGTATACTTACGACAACCGGTTATAAAAAAACTTAAAACTTTCGAGTTCCCGTTTGACATTTACGACGTTGACATTTCCGCGAGCGACTCTCTTGGGATAACTAGGTCCCATGGATGTCGGTGCTTGATTATTATCGGGCGACCTTGCTCTCACTTGCCTCCTTACCGTTCTATCCAGCGCCTATAAGTCCTGGTTCCATCACAAAGCAGGCTACACACTAGAGCGCTGCGCTCCGCACAAACAGTGAGTACACGGCTCAATTTCATAGCGCAAACACGGCGTGTGTACTCTGCTCGACACTGTATAGCGACCTATGTCCATATAGGGCGATGGAATCAATTTATCAGACCCTTTTTAAATGACATTAAAGAAGATGGAAGTTTAAAAATCTCTCTTTCTGAACTCGAGAGCTCTCTTTCTAACCTGAGCGTAATTTTACGTATCTATCTACTAATATTGTAAATGTAAATTTGTGAGTTTGTTACTCCTTCACGCTAAAACCACTGGACCAATTTGGACGAAATTTGGTATGTAGATAGCTGGTTGTCTGACTGGAGTAACACATAGGCTACTTTTTATCCCAATTTTCCTACGGGATGAGAAAATTCCAAAATGTTGTATCACTAAAGCTACAGACTTGAAAGGCATTTCTTGAAGTATCATAGAGGAGCACTAAGAAGCCATTTTTTGCGATTCCCACTGAATAAGAAATTAATGGATGCACAATGAAAGGATTTATCAAATTTCCCGCGGGATCAAAGATCGGGATAAAAAATAAAATAAATAAATAAATAAAATAAATAAATATTAGGAACAATTCACACAAATTTACCTAGTCCCAAAGTAAGAGCTAGTAAGGCTTGTATTATGGGTACTAGACAACGACATACTTATATAGATTGAAAACATCCATAACTTAGGAACAAATATTCGTGCTCATCACACAAATATATGCCCTTACCAGCTAGCTTATTACGTAACTCGCTCGCAATCGCCATCGTGTTCATGTTGACAGTTCTTGTATGAATGTGACAGCTAGCTGATTCCGATGCCAATTGTCAGCCCATACATGAACTGTCAAAATGAACACGATGGTGATCGCTAGCGAGTTACGTAATAAGCTTGCTGGATTCGAAACCAGGATGCTTGCTTCGCAGGCAGGGTCACCACCAACTAGGCCAACCGCGTCGTCAATAAATAGTCGTAGCGTAGTCAATAAGACTTTACAATTGAATACATGAATGATAGAAGGGGGTACGTCACTCGGACGTTATTTGCGTGGACGAAGTCGCGGTTAATAGCTAGTTTAGCATAACGGATAATCCCCCGGCTCTTAGAATGTGCAAACTCGTCCAAGTTCCCGGCGAGGGGGTGATTCCGGGACTAATTAATAAGCAGCTAAGTGCTACGCTATGTCGCTGCTATTAATTACCGGACACCTCACTATTTACTTAAAGTTCGCAAAGATAACGGCCTTATTCATAAACGCTTGGATCTTCTGTAAACTTAACTTTCATTTGTAATTTTTGAAGTGAAAACTTCTTTAATAATAATAATAAAGTTATTTATTCAGACAACAAAAATCCAATTATTATTAGTAGGTAATTATAATTACTTATGACTATGTTAGTATTCATATTGGACAAGAGACATCGTATTTTTAATTAAATGTTGCATCATGGAGCACTCATTTCTTTAGCGGCACAGCACTTTTTGGGATGGGTAAAAAATGTTAAACTCCCGTCAGGCGTAAGACAGAGGGAGAATTTAAGTATAACCAGGATATTAGGATCCTCTAAGAGCTTATTTTTAAATACGAATGAAGCTAGAGTCGCGTTCAATTTTTGAAGTGTACCTTACCTACGTTAATTTCGTCGCTTTAACGTATGTGCGTTTGGCCTATTAGTATAAGGTGTGGAATAACCTGTGTTCTCTCAGGTGACCGCAGTTCAAATCTCGTGTATCTTGTCTTCTTTTTGCGCGAGTGTGCGTGTGTGTAGTTTTCACTTCTGTCGGCATTCCCGGAGTGCTGCCCGGTGTTTTTTTTTATGAATGAGTTATTTTAGCGACCATTTTAGTCCTTGCGAATTGCAACCATTTTAAAATCATGGTGTATTTAAATCCTTAGATTATTACCTATTTTATTTTATTCGAGCGCCGGCCTAGTTTTGTAAATTTTCCTTCCATATTCAAGTATGGATGAAGACTCCTTTTTAAGGATAATTTAGCCTTTGTGCTACTTTCGTTGCCTAGTGCTAGTCGCGTGTTGTGTCGTGTCTCATATGCCAGTTTAGGTACTATAGTATTGAAGAGTACGAAATGTGGACTGTATGAATAATTAAGGCAAGTGGAATAAGTAATGAAAAATGAGAACACCAGCAAAACTGAACCACTCTTTTACTTCTTCAACAAGACTGACAAAACGAAACTGACAAGACATAACAAAGAAAGATTCAAAAAGCAAAAAAAAATTAAAAAATATATAAAAAGTATCAAAAAGGTAAAGAGTTCGCAACAAGTATTTTATGAGAGAAATAAAGTTAACAATTAATATTGATGAAAAATGCAGAATAAACTCCCTCCCGCTTATCTTGTTCAGTTATTCGTCCTATTTCCTAAAAAAAAAAAAATTGCTTTGCCGCCCGAAGGCCTCGACGCAACAAAGTCGCCGGCCCGCCCACATTGTGTCGCCACCACACTTCGATTACTCGGCAACTTTGTTGTGGAGGAGCTTTAGCGTCCTAAATAATTTCGGTTCGTCGTTGAACATAGGTAACCTCGAAAGCAAGATCTAATAAGTTCAATACGTTTATTACTGTACTTATCAAATGTCTATATTTTCGTTAGGCTAGTTTTATACCAGTGACAATTTACCTAGTACAAACTCAGTCTATCCTCTATAAACACAGGCATGTACAGTTAAAGACATAAATATCGATACATCCATCATGTCAAATATATGGGTCAGCGGCCTTATTGTTTACGGCATAAAGGTGTATAGATAATTTTGATTTTGATTTTGAATTTTTTCTTGGTAACGTTCATATATTAATGCCATTGACTGTACTAGACAGTTATATGCACTACATAATTTCGTCTCTTCGTTCAAAAAGCCGCGCTTCTCTACTGTCACAAAAGTCAACACAATAATGCCATACAGATCCAAACATAATTGTAAGATTTTTTTTTACTCCCTCCCGATACAATAACAGGGGTGCTATAAGTTTGACATCAATCTCTCTCTTTCTCTCTCTCTCTGTGTATTGGATGGACCGATTTTGATGCAGTTTTTTATTTG
This sequence comes from Pandemis heparana, assembly GCA_963854515.1. Classification (NCBI taxonomy): domain Eukaryota; kingdom Metazoa; phylum Arthropoda; class Insecta; order Lepidoptera; family Tortricidae; genus Pandemis; species Pandemis heparana. Next base: position 1,550,382 of record OY978025.1, read on the forward strand.
AAAGCCAGTTTCCTGTTGTTTGCAGGGGTTTTTAGCCATGTTTAGTAAAAATCGGTCTAGCGGTTTGAAGAGTACCTAACAGCTCTTTTTGGCATAGGTAAGATTGTTTTTTTATTTATGACTAGCTTTTGCCCGCGACTTCGTCCGCGTAGACTTCATTTATTTTCAAATAGCTTTTGCCTGCGGCTTCTCTCGCTTGTAGGTTGGTACCTATTTCAATCCCGTTTTTTTCCCGTTTCCGTAAGAATTTCGGTAAATGCTCTCTTAATGCTACCCTACACTCCTCAAGCAACCCACTTGCCAAATTTCAGCTTTCTACAACCTGTAAAACGAAAAATCCCGTTTTTTCCCGTTCGTTTCCTTCAGAATTTCGGGAAATCCTTTAGTCTGTAATACTTCTGTAATTTCAGTTTTCTACGACCAGATCCTGTAGAACTGTATATAAATCCCGTTTTTTCCTTATCCCGTGGAAATTACTTTCTTAGTTATGTAATCACCTACTTGTGTACGAAATTTGAAGAGTCTAGTTCTTTAATATAGTTACGTAGATAGGGTCACACGAAATCGAATATATAAATCCCGTTTCTTCCAGTTTCCGTGGAAATTTCCAAAAATAGGTACGTGTGTTTTTGTTTTCGTAATCAGCGACCCGATAAACCGTAAAATTATATACCCATTTTGATTTTCAGACTGTCACCACATTTCCCCCTTTTAGGGGTTGAATTTTCAAAAAACCTGAAAGAGGTGTTTACACATTTATCGTCAGGAATACTCCTGCGAAGTTTCGAATAAAATAGTCTAATCTTGTTTCCCCATACAAACTTTGGACCCCCATTTAACCCATTTAGGTGTCGAATTTTGAAAAATACTTTCTTAGTGTCTTTTGAATGTCTAGAACCAGCGGTTTAGGCTGTGCGTTGATATGTCAGTCAGTCGTTTCTTCTTTTATATATTTAGATTTTTAGAAACAGCCCCGAAGTTGAATGCACTTATTCTGTCCCGCGGGAAATTCGCATTTTCCCGGAGAACATGTTTTAGTGCTACAATCGTCTACAGGTATGCCAAAATTGAAGAGTCCAGTTATTACAGTTATGTACTGAGAAATATATAAATCACATTTAATTCCTAACTCGTGGGGATTTCACAAAATCCCTTCTTAGTGCTCCTTTGGGTTGGGATAATCAAGATATACGTCTGCCAAATTTCAAGATCCTAGGTCCAGTGGTTTAGGCTGTGCGTTGTCTGTCAGTCACTCTGAATGTAACATATAAATCTAATTTTTTTCTTATTCCGTAGGAATATGAAAAAATCCTGAAATTAGTTTTTTAGTGTTACAATCATCTACATGTGTGCCGAATTTGAACAGTCTAGTTATTACTGTTACTGAGAAATATATGAGCCTCATTGATTCCCTATCCCGTGGGAATTAAAAAAAAATCCTTCTTAGCGCTCCTTTGGGATACTCAAGATATACGTCTGTCAAATTTCAAGTTCTTAGGTCCAGCGGTTTAGGCTGTGCGTTGTCAATCAGTCACTCTGAATCGAACATATAAATCCCATTTTTTCCTTATCCCGTGGGAATATCAAAAAATCCTGAAATTAGTTTCTTAGTGTTACGATCATCTACATGTGTGTTGAATTTGAACAGTCCAGCTATTACAGTTTTACTGAAAAATATATAAGCCTCATTTATTCCCTATCCCGTGGGAATTTCGAAAAATCCCTTCTTAGTGCTCCTCTGGGATACTCAAGGTATATGTGTGCCAAATTTCAAGTTTCTAAGTCCAGTGGTTTAGGCTGTGCGTTGTCTGTCAGTCACTTAGTAACGGAACAGTTTTATATATACAGATTATATTGCCTTATACTTGGGGGTTTTTCAAAATTCTAATTTAATAGTTGTTATTAGTCAATCAAGAATTAATGTAACGAGAGTTTAACAGCCTTATTCATAAAAAACCCTTAATTGAGGTTTGATCAGTCGATTAGTTAACAGACTGATTAAGCTTATTTGACAGTTGTTAAAAAGTATGATTCATAAACGTTTGCTAGCAGTCTGTTAGCTAATGAGCTGCTGATGGATGGATTAGACGCGTTATGTTGTCACCTTGACAAATCATAGACCAAAAATGGCCTTTTAGTGAATTCAAAATAGTAAATTGACAGCAGTGGCAGCGAATTAGCGGGAAACCAGCGAATTAACACGACAGACTAGGCAGTGTGGATCTAGTTTCCTTTACCTTTCCCGGAGGGAATAAAAGCTTAAAACAAAAAAAAACTGTCTTGCGTATGGTTTTGCTCTTGCCAAAATCAGCTGTTCACATGTGTGGCGGCCATTTTGTGAGTTAGCAGAGAGATAAAGTAGGGTCTACGGTCCGCTAACTTTCGGAAGACTTAACAGACCCTTGAAGGACTGATTAGCGCTAATTGACGTTTATGAATCATGTTTTTTTGCATCGGTTCTATAGCGAGCTTATAGCGAGCCTCTACCTTTTTATGAATAAGGCTGTTAGTCAATCAAGAATGAATGTAACGAGAGTTTAACACTGTAAAAAATCTTTAGTACGCTAAATGTCAAGGGTCGGGCTTATGCCTTATAGAAATGACAAGCGTCCCACTCCAATCTCTAATCCCCCTGTATCCGGGTGAGCGACCGCCGACAATGTTGTAAATCAAAAATAATTCCGTTTTTCAGGGTTCTGCAATTATATTATGGAACCCTGTAGGCCTATGACCTGGGGGAGTCTTATAAATTTAATTTTTGAATTTCGTTTCATATCTTCCTTCTCACTCTCTTATTAATAGTCATTAATAGTCATGTCACCGCTTCAGCGTTCGTAACGAAGTGATCCGACAGAGAACCAAAATTATCGACATAGCCCATCGCATTAGCACGCTGAAGTGGCAATGGGCCGGTCATCTAACCCGAAGAACCGATAACCGTTGGGGTAGACGAGTTCTTGAGTGGAGACCACGGATCGGCAAACATAGCGTAGGACGTCTTCAAACTCGGTGGAGCGAGGATCTTCGCAAGGCGGCTGGCAAGAGCTGGATGAGAGTGGCCGAGGATCGTGCTCAGTGGCGTGCCATGGGAGAGGCCTATGTCCAGCAGTGGACGAACATAGGCAGATGATGATGAATAGTCATGTGTGAGCGTAATGAGTGTGAATGGAAGGAGACGAAACGAATATTGAATTTCGAATTTGAGAGTATAAAGGCCATTTACGACTGAAGTCGTCTGGCTGTCTTTTGACATAACACTGTCATTGTTGAAAGAAAACAATATTACAACGAAATAAAGAAAGCCCTACCTATCGAAGAAATACCTACGAGATGAGTACAAAAATAACACATATACATGCATACATATATAAATCACGTCTTTATCCCTATCGGGGTACACAGAGCCCAAAGTTACAAGACCTAAAGGCAACGCATGACTGTGGGCGGATACGTGGAAACGGGAATCAAAACAGTGATGGGTTGCTAGCCGCATTGCTTATAACATGATTCTTACGATTTTCGCCGATCCTCTCGATCAGTTTTACTATCTGCGTGGGAAGAGAAGCAACGGTACATTCTAGGTTTTACTTTGCCTATCAGAACAGTGAAGGGATGAAAAATGCAGCTGTTATTATTGTTACCAATTAACTAATCCACATTGTTACTAATATAATGTTAATAACACAAATGAGTGATAAAAAATCTGTCCACGGAGATATCACATTGCAATCGAAAATTTTAAAAATTGAAATTTTCTAAAATATTAAATTTATTTCAACTAGTTTTAGTGATGCCCTTTTAATAATCGGGTCCGCGGTTGGACTGGCGCATGAAATCTCGACTCGCACTTGACCAGTTCCCTTACAATGGCGTTTTTCGATTCTGAGCAACAATGGCCGTTAAAAAATAACAATAATTGGAAGGCGACGGGGCAGCATTCAATTTGTAGGTCGCAATACGTTTCCGATTGCGCTGTCATGCGGCTGATAGATGGTGTTTGTAAAACGTCTCAGGACACGCACTGGCAAAGGTTGGGCGGTTTGTAGCAGCGTTTTTTTTAACGCACACACAAAAAAGAAAAACAAAAATATATACGTGCCGGCACGTAAGTCTAGCGATGACGAGTCACGTGGAGGGGATCTGCGCACCCGCGGATACATTTTATACTTCTGCGCATACAAGGTCATCGCTAGACTTACGTGCCGGCACTTATTATACTCAATAGATCATTTCATACGTTAAAGCTGTTAAATTTTTTAACAAACCACTCCGTGACCAGTTATGGGTTTTTTTGTAGAATGTTAAGCTTTCACAGTGTTGATGAGAGATTTATGCGGGATCATCATCATCTCCAGCCTATATATGTTCCACTGCTGGGCACAGGCCTCCTCTCAGAATGAGAGGGCTTGGGCTATAGTTCCCACGCGGGTCCAGTGCGGATTGGGAACTTCACACACACCATTGAATTGCTTCGCAGTTGTGTGCAGGTTTCCTCACGATGTTTTCCTTCACCGAAAAGCTCATGGTAAATTTCAAATGAGAAAAAGAAAAAGCCGTGGTAGCCTAGTGGTTTGACCTGTAGCCTCTCAAGCAGGGGGTCGTGGGTTCGAATCCCGGGCTCGCACCTCTGAGTTTTTCGAAATTTATGTGCCATATCTCATTTGAAATTTATGCAAATGGCTGGTGCAATTAGTTATTTCAGTTATACGTGTCACAACTAAGACATTCCTGTGACTGACAAACAATAGAACCTTAGTATTACTGCCGCGTTTCTATAAATAAGTGCGTAGTAAACTAAATATGATTCGTCTTACTTCTTTTCTTCTGTTCACGGGCGGAGACCTAAAAAAAACAGTGACACACAGATTGTTTGTCTTAAGCAACAAGTCCTCGGAAACGTTATCTCCTGCCAAGTTTATGCTGACCTATTTATGGGACTCGTATTTCGCAGAAATTCGATGTTTCAGCGTTTCTCAGGGAATCCACGATTGATTGAGGAAAAGCTTGGTGAAATATAAACACGCTCTATTTAGCTGTATACAGCTTTAAAAAAGAAATCTCTTAGATCATCATCTCCAGCCTATTATAATAATAATTATGCTACTGTAAAAAGTACAGTGCAATAGTATTTAAAGAGACCTTCGGGTCTGTTATGCTGTCTCACTCACTCCTATGGGTTTGACACTCGAATAAGCCGATCGTACCCGAAACCAGAACGTCGTTCTGGGACCTGCCGGACTGTTTGTAGTTAATAAGTCTGTAGTAAGTAAAGACTTACAGCTTACAGCCTTATTCATAAAAAATCCTTAATTGAGGTTTGATCAGTTCATTAGTTAACAGACTGATTAAGCTTATTTGACAGTTGTTAAAAAGTATGATTCATTAACGCTTGCTAGCAGTCTGTTAACTAATGAGCTGTTGATGAATGGATTAGACGCGTTATGTTGTCACCTCGACAAATCATAGACCATAAATGGTTTTTTAGTGAATTAAAAAAAAAATTGACAGCAGTGGCAGCGAATTAGCGGGAAACCAGCAAATTAACACGACAGACGAAGCAGTGTGGATCTAGTTTCCTTTACCTTTCTCGAAAGGGATACAAACTTAAAACAAAAAAAACTGTCTTGCGTATGGTTTTGCTCTTGCCAAAATCAGCTGTTCATATTTGTGGCGGCCATTTTGTGAGTTAGCAGAGAGATAAAGGTCCACTAACTTTCGGAAGACTTAACAGACCCTTGAAGGACTGATTAGCGCTAATTGACGTTTATGAATCATGTTTTTTTGCATCGGTCATATAGCGAGCTTATAGCGAGCCTCGAACTTTTTATGAATAAGGCTGTTAGATTCAGGTGTGAAATTGCGGAGGTCCATGTTAAAAATAGATAACGATGCTTTTCTGCTCCGCTTAATAGATACGTACATACATAAGTCACGTCTGCGCGGGAAGATAAGCAATTTGCTCCCAGACCAGCAAGCTTAAACGTAAATCGCTCGCAATCGCCATCGTGTTTATTTTGACAGTTCTTGTATGAATGTGACAGCTAGCTGATTCCGATGCCAATTGTCAGCCCATACATGAACTGTCAAAATGGTGATCGCGAGCGAGTTACGTAAAAGGCCTGATGCAGCGTGGAAGTGTTTATAAAGTAAGTCTGTTTATTATCTAAATGTAGATCATTGACGAACAAAATCACTTACAAAGTTAGAGAAAACGAACTACTAATTGAAGGAAAAGTCATTGCCGCATCAATCTTTGTGAAAGTGAACTTCCCATTTACGAGACAGATCGTCCCAAGTTTCCGAGCTTCCCTCTGATTAATTCGAATCTGTTTGCATAGAAATAATTGTTATTGTCTTTGCTATTTGCTATTCATTTATTTAAAACTACAAACTATTAACAACGGTTTGTCTAACGGTAAAACTAGGGTAAAACGTAAAAAGTAATCATTAAAAATCAAGAAGTAAAATTTCTTGATTCATTTTGATATTTCCTATCATTTGAAAAACAGCGCCTTCTCTCGTCCCTGGTGAGCAGTACATGTTCCACGGGAGTTTGTAATTGTGTAGTACAGACACATCATTCAAACACCGGACGCTTCACGAAGGTCACGTGACAGTTGGTAACAGATAGAAAAATTCGAAGGCTTACTCACCTGCTATGGGTGGTGTAGGGGTATAGCACGCGTCACGGAATGACGAGTACCCGGGTTCGATTCCCGGCCATAGCTTTACTTTTCGGATTTTTCTATTTGTGTTCTAATTTTCAGTGTCGTTTAGAAATTAACTATTAACAACTTAATAACAATAGAACACTAAAACTACGAAAGTTGATTTAAAGTAAAGAGTTAAGAATGATTAAAAATTAACTTAAAAAATCCCCTCCCTGTTTCGTGCCTGGTTCAGGTTCCCAGTATGCTGGCCGCGTTGCCTCTTCGAACTGCAGTGGCAACCCTTTGAACCAGCCACGAACCAGAGCGAGGATCGCAACCCCTATCTGTTAGACTGCGGCCCAGCTCCCTGAATAGCTCATTAATGAATTACGAATAACTAATAATATCATTATAATTTGCTATTTAAAATGCAGGTGACTCTTTTGGAGAGACTTTGTATTTGTAGCTTAGTACCTATAGTTTATAATACTGTCTCTCAAGTAGACGATCGTGGATTCGAATCCAGGCTCATACCTCTGATATTTTTTAATTTAGCTCTTGCCTGCGGCCTCGTGGGATTAGTATTTTGGATAGCTTATTTTTAACGCCTACAAAATACAATACAATACAATACAAATACTCTTTATTGAACACCACAAATCAGTACAAAACAATACAGAAACATAGAACAAAGTAGAAAAATAAAAAGAGAGTAAAATAGTTAGTAGCGAACATTATATTAGAGCACAAATTATATTACTCAAAAGATAACGAATCTTCGTAGTAAATTTCGCCTCCTCTTTTCACGTCCTTAAGAGATGATTCTCATAGTAGTCATAATAAAAACTATTCTATGGCCAATTCCAGAACCAAATTTCGTGTAAACAAATCGGTTCTGCGGTTTAAGCGTAATGAGGTAACATACAGACAGACACACTTATGCATTTATAATATTTATATAAATATTTAACAAAAGATCCACGAATGGGTCGAAGTGTGTCCGTAGGGACCCCTAGATTTAAGATAAGATAAGATAAGATGGCTCACCGTATGCAACAACGTAATAGTATTACATTACATTTCGTCCGATTGCAGATTCCTCAGATTGCAGGAATTTGTCACACGAGCCAAAGGCGAGGGCGATAAACATGCGACCAGACCTGAACCTGATGCTTTCTTTATCACCGGCCGAAGTGTGTACACCATTTTACGTCTTCCCCTGGCCAGGAAGTGGAAATTTCCGTTCACCTAGCGGGTGGTAAATTGCTATTTACTACTTAAAAAACATGGCGGGTGATAACGACTCGACACTTATACTTCATTTAATTTAGAATGAGAAACCACAATAGCGTTATATTGCGTCTGGTCAACTATTTTTTACCTAGCAAATAGTACAGTGCAATAGTTTGGCAGCCGCAAAATAAAATTGTTTTAATGTCACTTTATTTGCGTGTCGTCAATTTATTGTTACTCTAGTATAAATTGTAAAGAGATTACAGTTCACGAACCGTTAATTTCAGTAAATACCTACATTGTTTTGTTTTAATTTAATTTTATTAAATTGTCGCGTAATTCGGCGTGCCTCATGGCATAGGCCTTCTCCGTGTATTGGAGGGTTTGGGCTATAGTTCCCACGCGCGCCCATTGCGGATTGGGAACTTAACACACACCATTGAATTTCTTCGCAGATGTGTGCAGGTTTCCTCACGATGTTTTCCTTCACCGAAAAGCTCATGGCAAATTTCAAATGTAATTTTCGCACATAAATTCCGAAAAACTCAGAGGTGCGAGCCCAGGATTTGAACCCACGACGCTCTGCTTGAGAGGCCACAGGTCAAACCACTAGGCTACCACGGCTTTTTTAACAACTTTATACTTCCGAGTACAAATAACAGATATCTAGCTTTCCGTATAAAGTTGTATGAAATGCGAGCCGTTGTTGCTCGCGAGTGTAGATAAAGTTTCAAAACAACTAAACAGTCGAACTTTATTGTCAACACAATCTGCTTTGATGTTCCACAATTAACAGTGTAACAGAAGACGTTACCGTGGCAGAGGTCACCCCTCGCCATCAAGAAAATACCCATACCCCCCTAATAGTTCCTGGGGGTATTATTTCATTTCCGCCCCAAACTTGGGGCTATAAAGTGTATAATACTATTACCATAACGTATATGCGGCGAAAGTTGTGTGGTTGGGTTGAGGTTAGGTTCAGTGACCTTGGCTGGCTGAAGGGTGTATGCATTAACAGTGTTTGCGCACTTAATTCTCTTTTATTATGCAGTGAATGTTACGAAAATTGCCAAACACGACAGAAGTAATTAATTCTGTATAATTTACAAATCTCTGTCTCATTTTCATTATCCTATTGTCTTAACTAAAACTAACTAAGTAAATAAATACACAAAATACGTGGCTAAAATACGCAATTATTACATAATTTAGTTTATTATTCGTTCAATATAAAATACTTCGTCCGCGTAGACTCGTTTATTGACAATAAAATATATAAATATACTCGGGCAGAGAAACCAGGTCACTTTTTATACAAATTTCTACGGGAAGTGACCTGGTTTCTTTGCTTTCGAGTATAGTTACATGATTCGGATACGTCTATTGTTTTTTCGTTAACAACGTGTTATATTTACGGTAACGAACGGGTACGGGGTACAGGAAGATATAGTGACTAGGATAGAAAAAAGTATGCTTAGTTGGTTTGGTCACGTAAAGAGGATGGATGAAAGAAGATTAACTAAACAGATTTATATGGAGTGTGAATGGGTGCGTTGGGAGGGGAAGGCCTAGGCGGACGTTCCGTGACCAAATTGGGGACGTTTTGGAAAAAGGCCAGGTCAAGAGTACCCGAAACCGACGAGCATGTATGAAGAGATTGATGAATGTGGATGAAGCGAAAGAGGTATGTCAGGATCGTAGCAAGTGGAACAAAGTAGTCTCTGCCTACCCCTGTGGGAAAGAGGCGTGACGATATGTATGTATGTATGTGTATGTAAATTTACGGTAATTGAGTAGGACCCACAAACTATGTATAATTAACTGTAACTATGTTAAAGGAGCACTATCTGTCATCCTGTCCATGATTCTTATAGCTGGTTTTCTTTTTATGTATGTGTGTATGTGTCTATATACATATATCTCCATTTATTATAAATGTGTTTCATGTATAGTGTATTATTTCTTGTATTATGTGTAATAGTATGTATGTATTTTCACTACTTAGGTATATTAATCAATCAATCAATCAATCAATCATTTATTTGATAAAAGTAGGTGGTACAAGTATAAGTGACATAATAAAATGAGTTTCTCCACTTTTTGCCATTTTAGGCGTACAAATATTTAGGAGGGTTGCACCAAACGACAACCACAGCAGAACTACGCATGCACAATTAGTTCTAAAAAAAGAATTATAATAAGCTTTACAGAATAAATTAAATTAAAATTAATACAGAAGATCAAATCAAATAGAATAAAATAAAATAAAATAAGAATATAAACGGCTGGCAACGATTGGACAGATTCTGGTAACTTGTTAAACAATTTGATTACCATGCGGAATATGCTCTTTCTAAATAAGGCACATCTAGATCGCGGAGCTGAGTAACCACTTCTCTGGCGCAAATTTAGTGCGAGATTAATTTGGCGTTTGTTAAAGCGCCTGTTATATTTTTTAACAAACAATAGGCATTCCAGAATGTATAGAGAAGGAACTGGTAATATTCCTAAGTTTTTAAAGAAAGGTTTACAACTTTCCCATGACTTTAAACCTACTATAGCACTAATATATATTCTAAATTGCGCCACCTGCTCAGATCTGTCTTTTCTCCGGTCCGTTATGGTTGCCTGGTAGAGATCGCTCTGTAGCGATAAGACCTATTGTTACCTTATTACTTCTGTATACCTTTTTCTGTTTTGATTGTTATATGTGGTGTTCAATAAAGAGTTATTGTATTGTATTGTATAAGTACTATAGTAACAAAGTCTGTGGCGTATTGACATGTAGCTCAAACGCCCTAGTTCTTCTGGCAAGACTGACACAGGTCTTGTTCGGGATTTCTCTCGAGGCTTGGAATATGACAAGCTCTGTAACGCAATATGCTTGCTGCTTGCTTTTCTGTGATTGGAATTATTTAAACCACATTATCACGACACCGGCATTTTACATTCATCTTCTAATTCGTAATTACATATCAGAGAGTAGTATTACAAAGGCGAAATGATCCTTAAAAAGGGATTTCTTCCAGCTAACTGTGCAGTAACGTGTAGCTGTGCCCAGTTACCATTTTTTACAATAAAACCACTATCCTATCACGTGAGTACCCTGAAACCTTAATACAAAATAATATAATGATTTAATCAAAAGTCGTCTGTTCACATAAAGGCTTAGCTTGACAAAGTTTTATCCATTACGGCTAACTACTTCCGGGCCTGGCCGCGTTTCCGGAAGCGGATACCGCCATTATTATAAGTATAAATCTGACGCCATCTTGTTTAGGTACGTAGTGAAATTTAATATAATAATATCTTAATCTTAAAGTTGTAAGTAAATGCTTTATTGTACAAATGTAAAGAAACAGATACAATTCACAAAAAATTAAAAACAACATTAATTATAATATAACTTATCCCTATAAAGGATCTCTACCAGTTAACCTTTCAGTAGATGAGAGGAGCATTAAACGAGGGACCTACAAAGAGTGAGTTTAAAAATCCAGATAGATTATCATAGATAGATTTCAGATATCATTACGATGGAAGACGAGTATTATTTACTAAGCAATGAGCAAGCAATCTACGTGTGTGTAAATAAATGTTTCTCTCTTTCTCTCTCAATGACAATTGAGAATGAGCTGACAGCTATTCTATACTAGCTGTTGCCAGCGACTTCGTCTGCAAAGAATTCGTTTATCGCTATCCCGCGGGAACTATGCAATTTTTCGGGATAAAAAGTAGCCTATGTGCTATTCCAGACTTTTCTCTATCTATGTGCCGAATTTCATCCAGATCCCTTGGGCCGTTCTGGCGTGATAGAGTAACAAACAAACATCCATCCATCCATCCATCTATCCATCCATCCATACTTTCGCATTTATAATATTAGTTAGATAGGTAGTTACTTACGTCAAATTGTATATTAAATGTGGCTTAAAAATTTCAAGTAGCAGCTATCCTGACGGCGCACTGTTTTTCTTTTTTTTTTCTTGATGCAACAGAATTAAACTCGAGCTGTTTTCTGCCAGAGCGATAAAAAGTAGCCAAGTCAAAGTTGTGCGAAAGCTCCAGCTTGCAAAAAGCGAAGCTTGCTTTTGCCACGTCCGCGTCCGGGGACCGAGGACTGCTTAAATGGCCCCGGACAACTTCGGGTTAGGGCTTTGCCACACTGAATACTGAATACTGGAACAAGTCAGTTCAAATCTGGGGTAGGCAAGCGAGCAAGTTGGCCACTTGAAAGAGAGAGAAAGATAAATATTTGGGTCTATATTTTGTCTCATAAAATTGAAATTCCGAATGCATGGTTTGCCATAGTTTTCTTTAGTCATAAAGCGTGTTATATAAATTTATTTATTTATTTTTGGTGAACCAACAGTATAAATTACAAAATCTATAGCGTAGCATAGCTATAGAAGCTAAAAAATATATAAAAAAAAATTGGAGCAAAATTTTTTTTTATGTTTTCTATAGGAATGATTACAGTTAATACTACCATTCCGATAGAAAATATAAAAAAAATTTACTCCAATTTTTTTCGAATATTTTTTTTAGCTTCTGTAGCTATGGTTATATACCCCAGTTCATTATTGTTACGGGGTATCTGATACACCCTGTATAGTACCAATGAAGCCAATTATAGGATCTCACAACTAGACATCTGAGAGAGAAAGTATTTTTTTTGGATTGATAGTAAACTAACCTAACTTGACCTTCAAACCTGACATTCGGATGACTGTTTCAAAATTCCTGAAAAATGCAGGTCATTGTGTTATGATTATGACCAAAATAATGATGACTAACGATTATTATGACCAATAACAGTTGGGACAAAAAGGGACCCCGAAATATTTATTTACACACAATCTATACACATAGAAAACACTGGACACACACTGATACACTTGATGGTAAGTATGGACTACGATACAACCCATGGACACACGCAAAAAAAGGACTACAGGTGCGTTGATAAACTAGAATAGAATAGAATATTATTGATTTTTAAACAATAATTGTCACATAATTTGGCTCAGTCTCCAATCAAAATTACCTACATTGGATAAGTATGAAGACCACATTTTTTGCCACTGAATATACAATAATAATGTATAACCAACTTATAGGCTAAAAATCGCAAAAGAGAAAAATACGTAGCGCAAGTGCTTAGCGGCAGTAACATGGTGGCAGTGATCCGAACGGACACCATCTGCTATATTTGGCGGTAATCTGAGCCTCTAGTGTAAGTTTTCGCGTATAAAAACATCTCGAACGCGTTCATGTAAACGTCTCAATTACTAAAGAAAAATAGGCAGCGCCACTTGCGGATCCAAACGGCAACAAACTGTCTCATAGTATTTGACGACGTATTTTGTGACGCAAAAACCTACACTAAGCATACTGCCATATTTCATATTTTATTTAAATCGCGTTCAGTATAAACGAGGCACAACTAACTACAGAGTCGCTAGGTACGCTGTAATGGTAGAAGTTACATATAAAAGGCGAACTCCACACCCTGACTACAAGTACACTTAGATTAATGAATAAAATAGTGTGGCGCGAGCCAAATACTAGCTAATTTATTTGGAGGTCTTTTGTTTCTGAAGTGCCTCTCGGAAATAGCTGTAATAAAATTTCAATATGACGCCAAAAAAGTCCATTTAGTGAATTTTTATAATCAAAACGTATCAGTAGAGGTATCAGACCGGTTTTTGACATCAAATTGATCGTAAATAACTATAAAAACGTCTACGCAGTCTGTGTATTGGAACAAAACAGTTCAAAATACATTTTCGCCTATTTAACAAGGTAAAATTACAGCTGCAATTTTCTTCTCTTGTCGTATTTCAAATTCGGAACAATTTTCTAACAACCAATCACGAAAGAGTTACTGGTCGCCATTATGCAATAAGCGTTTACCAAGTTTGAGGAGGTCTAATTTATTCAAATTTCAAATCATCCACCAACATTCCAAAGGACAATGACGGCTTTGTTCCAATGAAATCAGAGCCGGTTTAATGTCCGACGGCTGAGCGAAAACCGGTAACAAATTTGGCTAATCCGTGATTTGTATGGACTATTAAGTGAATGAAGTACCTACGTATTTATACCTCATTTTGGATGTATTCATTAGGGAACCGAATTGATTCAGGCTTTAATGCAGCATCAATGGTGACGAAAATTAGCTGTCCATCAAAATTGATAATGTTGGAAGCGACATCGTTGGCTTTAACAGAGCAGAAAGCACTTTTGATACAATATTCCGTTTTCGTTTTCCCGTCAGTCAAAGATACAAGGTCTCTTTTTCCGGAATTAGCCGGTGGTTGGGTCAGTTCGACTGAACAAAACACACTGTAGCATTAAGCTAACACAAAAAATAAACACGTAGAATTTCACATCAAATCACACTTTATTCAATCACCTTGAGAATATAAAAAGAAACACAATATAATAAACACAGTTAAACACGGCTTAAAAATAAACACTATACAGTTAGAATAGGGTTTAGGGTTGTCGAGTTGTTGGCGTTAGAAAGTTGGTAAACCGAAATAAACACCCAAAATAAAGATGGCCTGCCAAGGGCTTTTAGAATTTAGAAAAATTGGGAATCAAAGACAAGACTTCGCATGAGCAATAGGTAAATTAAGCATTCGCTATGCAGGAAATTACATGGCAAAGAAATAGTTATTTATGCGCATAAACACCTTACCTTTTAATCTTCCTATAAAGCTATCTTTTAATTCGCCTATGAAAAGTCTTAGGTATAACCAAATTACACAAATTTATCAGTAAGTCTTAAAATTAACTAGTTTGGATAAATACGTAATAAATTTAAAAAAAGGAAAAGGTTAGAGTGTAAACCAGAATATTACGTCGAAGTGGAGCGAATCCCCCGTCACAGGATCCGATAGTCAGGATCCGGAAAATAAAATATTTGATAAATCACGTCGAGTAATTATTGCACATATACATGTGCCTTAGTAAAGCAGATGCTCGTCGCTGCCGTATATTGATGTACAGCACCAAAATGAATGGAAAATCACCCCGTAAGGTGAAAGCTGGAAAGAAAACTGACGTGAACCTATGCACCATGAAATAACCCACTATACTCAAAACGGACAGCAGAAATGAAATAAAACTCTTACCCGTTGCGAAAAATCCGGCTTGAATATAATTATGAATTCGTGGAATATCAACCCAAAACTTTTTACGGCTTGAAATATAAGGGCTTTCACGACAAATTCGTTTTACTTGAACCCAAAAACAGCTCTTCAACACAATTCAATCTCAATCTGTCCTTACACGGGAAACAAATCTGAATGACTTGTTTTCCTAGTGTCAATTTTGATATATTTTTTTCCTCAGAACATCAGTTTAAAATTTAAACATATCAGCCGAAAGAATTATACTCAAATAGCAACCAGTACGATATTCCACAGAAAAGTTATTACTATAAATTTATAACAAATAAGACCACATAATCATGCAGCAATAATAATGCTGCAGACATCCCCCTACCAAAAGAAATTAAAATCGAATTTGGGAAAGAATACAACCATAAAAAGATCAAGAACTAATAAAATATTAACACCCGCATTTAATTTTTTTTGACAACCCTAAAATAACAACATTTCGACAACCCTAGCTGTCTAAAATTTAAACAGCCCTAAAAACCAAAATTTAACAAAGCACCAAACCACAAGTGGCAAATAGGTAGGTACCTAAAGAACCATAGCGATATTTTTAAAGTATTCAAAAAAATCAATGACAACAACCCATATTATATACCCATTTCCAAAACCAAGTGTCTCTAACTATACTAATTAGAGGTACACGGAAACCCAAAATCATATAATATATGAAACAACACAAACTAGCCGCTATAACTACTGGACAATAATAGCTAAAACTATTATTGAACGTTAGAAAAGCTAACTTACATTCACACACCGCAATCGCACCATAAAACAAAATAACCGCGTTTTTAATTGAAAGTAAATATAACGTGTAAGACAGAACCTAAAGTTGCGCCATCTACTAAACCTCCGAGGAATTAACTACATACCCTTGTATGTAAACAAGCAAAACCTAAGCTGACAAAATAAGTGTCACACAACAATGCCACCTATAATAAATTTCGGAAACAAAGTTTACAATGCCATCTGTAATACCAAATCTAAACCATCGCGGTTTGTCTAAGCAGAGAATAAATTTCAGTATTAACTTACAGACGCCCTCTATTAATTAACGTAGAACTAAAAACACATATGTACAGTTAGCTACAAAAACTGGACACACTGTCACTAATAGTGCGATCGACTCGCTTCTACAATAACCTAAGCTAACCTAACTTTCTAATTAAAGAAGAACGAAAACTGGGTACGGACGCGACAAAGTATGAGTCGGCTCTTCCTCATCTTGAAGCAGACCATAACATCAGGACGTGGTCTTCGTAGAATCTAACCTAAACACACTAAATATACAACTTAGCCAACGAATAATTACATTAAGTTGAATAAATTACAAGATATCTGGCAGGTCCGACTTTCGTTGAATCCTCAAAACTAGAGTCTGACCTAGCAATGCCAGTACAAAGACATACAAGTAGTTACAACTATGATACAGTCGACTTGAAAAGACGACATCACACGTCACCAAAAAAAAATTGGCGAAATAGTTTAGAATTATTGAAAAAAAAGGTACAGTCAGTCTGGAAAAAAATCGTGAAGACTTCGAGAAACAAAAATAGAACGGGTAAAAAACAATAGATATTTTACCTAATGTTGGGAAAGAAAGAGAATAGGACGGACGATGCGTCTTTTGGAAATAAGGGGAAAATTACGTATCGAAGTGAATACTAGTGGAATGATTGGAGACCAGAAAAGAATTGGACGGACAATGCGTCTTTCGGAATTTAGGGAAATTATGTATTAAAGTGAATAACATACATTATTTGTCGAATGATTGGAGATCAGAAAAGAATAGGACGGACGATGCGTCTTTTGGAATTTAGGGAATGTTGGGAATCAAAGACAAGACTTCGCATGAGCAATAGGTAAATTAAGCATTCGCTATGCAGGAAATTACATGGCAAAGAAATAGTTATTTATGCGCATAAACACCTTACCTTTTAATCTTCCTATAAAGCTATCTTTTAATTCGCCTATGAAAAGTCTTAGGTATAACCAAATTACACAAATTTATCAGTAAGTCTTAAAATTAACTAGTTTGGATAAATACGTAATAAATTTAAAAAAAGGAAAAGGTTAGAGTGTAAACCAGAATATTACGTCGAAGTGGAGCGAATCCCCCGTCACAGGATCCGATAGTCAGGATCCGGAAAATAAAATATTTGATAAATCACGTCGAGTAATTATTGCACATATACATGTGCCTTAGTAAAGCAGATGCTCGTCGCTGCCGTATATTGATGTACAGCACCAAAATGAATGGAAAATCACCCCGTAAGGTGAAAGCTGGAAAGAAAACTGACGTGAACCTATGCACCATGAAATAACCCACTATACTCAAAACGGACAGCAGAAATGAAATAAAACTCTTACCCGTTGCGAAAAATCCGGCTTGAATATAATTATGAATTCGTGGAATATCAACCCAAAACTTTTTACGGCTTGAAATATAAGGGCTTTCACGACAAATTCGTTTTACTTGAACCCAAAAACAGCTCTTCAACACAATTCAATCTCAATCTGTCCTTACACGGGAAACAAATCTGAATGACTTGTTTTCCTAGTGTCAATTTTGATATATTTTTTTCCTCAGAACATCAGTTTAAAATTTAAACATATCAGCCGAAAGAATTATACTCAAATAGCAACCAGTACGATATTCCACAGAAAAGTTATTACTATAAATTTATAACAAATAAGACCACATTATCATGCAGCAATAATAATGCTGCAACACATACAAAGATTAGTCCTTAAAATTTTAGATACAAAATTTAGTCCCGTCCATAACGTGTTTTATTTTGAACCTCGAACAATGTAAGGAAACATTTTTGTCGACTATGATTCAAAAATCCTGAAAATACATAACTGAAATATTCCGGAAAAAAATTAAAACACCCTGCATACAAGTCTTGATTTTTTTTAATCTTTCAACAATTTTCGATTCCATAATAAGTCGCCTATGTGACATTAATCTCTGCCTACCTCTCTCTCTGTAGGAGAGAGTACGTATGTACGCATGTACGTTTTTACGTCATAGGATCCAACTCATAAATCCACCAAATGAAGTGATCTCTTATTTGTATAAAGATGATAAGGAAAACCGTGATTGACGTTTTTTGGCTTGAAATAAACATTTCATTGGCGACGGAATATTTTCAAGCAGCCGCAAGGGACGCAGTATGAAAAATGCAAACGTAATTTATGCTGCCACGGTGTAGCAGAGAAAATACAGAAGGAGCAATGAACCTGTTGGCTACTGGGTTTGCGGCCTATTTTACCTTTTGATACCAGTCAATGTACATTCCTTCAATTAGTCTTCCTTGTGCCACCATTGCATTGTATTTACTGTCATTCTTTTGCCTTTAATAATTAAATATACTAATAGATTTAGAAGGTGTTTCCATCATCCTCCATTCGCTCTATACAGTCCATTTCCAGTAGATATCAGAACCGTTTCTGCATTTCTCCCTCGGAACCTACTACATCACTACTAAGCACGAGAGATGACTACAGTGTTACGGAGACCGGACAAGGTAACACCGCTAATCATGTTTTCATTTACCTCTATATAAAGGTATTTTCAGTTGTCTGGAACACGTTTTCTGACTAGCCTTCACATGACAACATTTAATGAAAATCGTCCATAGTGTAAATGTTAGAAGTCCAAAAAAAAGTCTCGAACGCTGACAAAAAAGAGCGACTTGAGGCCTAACCCGCTTATTCATAAACGCTCTATAGGAGGCTTCTGCTAACTTAGTAATCGTTTGTCCTTATCTGTCACTTTGACATTTACCTTTCAAAGATAAGGACAAACGATTGCTAAGTGCTAAGTTAAGAGCGTTTATGAATAAGGGGTTAAGGCTATTGCTGCAACTCATCCTTCATAATCCCTATCTGTAACAAGACTACCGTTGTTTTCGCAACATTCTTTGCCAAAGGAAGCAGTGAAACGGAAGCGCCTGGAGAGAACTTCTGAAATTCTTCTACATTCTTCAAGTTCCGAAATTCTTACCGCCTTATTTTTTAAGGAAACAGTAATTTGTTGGCACTAGTTTTAAATGCTGTTGGACAGTGTCAGCATAGATTAATAATTTACTCGTAGTTCCTATCTGACAGGCACTAGTCTTGCAAACTAATTGACGACCAAAATGACAGATATTTCTCGTTTCTCTCGTGTAAAAGAGAGTGTATTTTGGTCTCTATATATTTTTGTGTAGATTGGTTGGTACGATCAATAATGGTCACACATACAAATCATGTAACAAGACTTAAGGGAAGGGCCACGTTTAGCATGATTGTGGGCAATAATAAATCAATAAAGTAATCGGTTAAGTAGATTCGAAGCCATCTGGATGACTAATAGGAAAACAGACAGACAAGACGCTCCTATGTAATTATTGTTTTTGAAGCGTGGATTAAAAATAACTGACTATAGCTGAGATAAATGAAGGCAACAGCACAGCTCATCACATTCCTTTGACTTTCTCTTTAATTCTCCATCTATAACTACGAAATTAGCACATTTCAATGCCCAATGGCTGTCATTCCGCACACATAATTCCTCCCCATCACAATCAAACTAACGCAAACCACTATTATATCCCTAAGTATGTAAGCGTATAACAATCGGACTATTACCGGCACGTGCGGTAATGTACGGTGCCGTGTTCCTTATGACAAAGCGGTGTAATTTATTACCCGCGATGACGCATCGGCAGAGCGGCCATCTTGTTATGCGTGTATTCAAAATGGCGGATTTGAATGCTGACGATGCGGACGGTTTGAGTCAGGTATGCGTTGTGTTCGGTAACCGAGATGTACGTGAATTTATTCGACTTACCTACTCATATTTAATAATCTAACTAATATTATAAATGCGAAAGTATGGATGGATGGATGGATGGATGTTTGTTTGTTTGTTTGTTACTCAATCACGCCATAACGGCCCAATGAATCTGGATGAAATTCGGCACATAGTTAGAAAAAAGTCTGGAATAGCATATAGGCTACTTTTTATCCCGGAAAATTCCTGCGGCTTAGCGATAAACGAATTCTTTGCAGACGAAGTCGCTGGCAACAGCTAGTGAATTATAATTATTAAAGTGTTATTCTCAGGGTTTTTAGAATTACATTAAGGTCGTTTTTAAGGTCTTATATATGTTCATGTCATGTGTGTAAAAAAAATAGTTGTGTTCCTCATACTTCATTTTTTTGTGTGGAGATAATTAATACATTATCTGTAGCAAATCTAAGCCCTTAAATTGCTCCTAAGTGGTTCAAACGGTTGCGCCAACTGTTACTATGAGCTTCATTTCACCGAGTACATCCATGCTTCCTAACTATCTTAAATAGGTCTAGTTTCCCAAAACCATTTCAGTTTTGACGTTCATTTCGGATATCCCCGGCCTTCCAAGCTTACAGCGCTAAACCAACCGGAGGCGACGTGCGCACTTATGTCTGTACCTTCTGTCAGTCCTGATGAAGGAGCGAGGCGGCGTTACGCATAAAAATGATAATACTGCATGTCTTGACGACATTTTTCATATTCTGACAAATCTGTTCTAATAATTTCAGACACGAATATAGCAAGACTGTCAATCCCGTACACAATCTTACTTATGAATGCAAGTCTCAGATATTATATAGTATATATACAAGTAAATAAATGAGCTAGCCACTTTTATGGTAACTTTTAATTTTCGATGTTAAGTAGGTACCTAGATGCGTGAGGAAAAAAGCCTGAAATATTTTAGTATCTTACTCATTTGCCATTATTTATGCTCGCCCTCTCGGTCCATCGATGCCGTCTCCGGATGGTTTAATATTCTAAGTTTGTAAGTGACTAAAGTTGCCAGCTTACAGCCGCTTTCATATTTCGTCGTAATGTTGCAAGTTTTCGGAATAGACTCGTGTTTGCGCAAACGATGCCAATGCGAAAGGGGGTATGATACTAAATTATAATTTAAAAAGTTATGGACGAGTTAAATATTAATCCTTTTTCCGGTTATAGAAGTATTAAACTTAGTTTTTTGTAAAAAATGTCACTTACGTCGTTTTGGGTTTAGAAGGTGATATGGCTCAACTTTCGGCGGAAATTCTAAGTTTACGTTACGGCGTGGTTTAGTTTTACGATAATTACGAGTAAGTATGTTTGTTATATTAATTTTCGTGGCAGCGGAAATTGTAATCAGAAAAAAAACAAAAATTTTAATTTATATCCCAGGCAGCTTGGCTTTTCCCGACACTACCACAATAATAGCGTTATATTTCAACCAATTTACACAAAACCTTAATAAATTATACATCTGAACCTTCGTCGTGAATCATTCTATCTTTTCTATCTTTTGGTGGTGATGAATATGCGTTTCATAGCTTTTTAGTTTAATCGCAAATAGACCGACATAAACGCGGCGGTGACCTGTATATTTGACAATATTTTGGTGTTTTAATTGGGTGCGCGTCAGAATACATAAAGTTTAAAATGTATAGTGGGTTAAAATACATAATGGTTCAAAATACATAATGCTGTTTTCTCAGAAACTATTAACAAAATTAACAGTTTTGATATCGTAATCTATAGATTGGTTTAGGTTAGGTTTGTTTTATAACAATCCTGTTAATTTTTCACTTTCTGAGAAAATCGCATTATATATTTTGAACCATTATGTATTTTAACCCATTATGCATTTTAAACTTTATGTATTAAAATACGTACCCGTTTTAATTGATATTGCCGAAATTTTCTTCGATTTGGGAGCAAAGAAAAAATATTGAATGTACCAGTTGCTTCTCTTCCCGCACAGATGGTAAAAGCCCATCGAGGGAATGGGCGAAAATCTTAGGAATCATCATATGCGATGCGGCTAGCAACCCATCACTATTTTGATTCCCCTATCCACCTATTCGCTCACAATCATGGTAAACGTGGCCTTTAAGGTTTTGTTACCTTAGGCTCTATCTACCCCGTAGGGAATAAATAGGTACGTGAATTTATGTATGTATAGAAAGTTATTCTGATACACACTGATATAGAGACCCCCTTCTAAATTTACTTCCTTGCAAAAGATTATGATGATTTTGAATATTCGTAGGAGACTATGATACTGCCTAATAAAAGGGATGAAAACTTATATAAATCCTACTAATCCTACTAATATTATAAATGCGAAAGTTTGTGACGATGTGACGATGCGAATGATTGAGTGTGTATGTTTGTTCCTTCTTCACCCTAAAGCGACTGTCCCGGATTTGGATAAAATTTGGAACGAAGATAGCGGTACCCTAGATTAAAACATAGGCTACTTATTATCCCGGAAAATTGCATAATTCCCGCGATAGCGATAAACATATTAAAGGTCGTAGCTGCCTAGAGTCGTAACGTAAATAATTATTGCAGAATATACTATCAACATCAGTTCGTATTTTAGTATAATTCTACGCGGACGAAGTCGCGGGCAGAAGCTAGTGCTCTAATAGATATTGAAAAATTCTATGCAATATATCATAAACAGACTAGAAGACGTAGCTTTTGTATAAATTATTGGCGTATATAGCGTCCAGTTTAGCAATAAATCTTATACGTAAACAGATTACTCTTAGGTCTTTTAAATATTTTACATTTTAAAAACCAATGAAATATCATGTACCGAACAGTGCCTGGGTGTGGCCATTGAATCAGCGTTTTTGAAGTGAAAACTGCACTGAACGCTTTTTGGGATGGGTAAAAAATTATAATTTCGCGACAAACGTAAGACGGAGGGAGAGTTTAAGTACCCTAGTAAGTATATCAGGATCTTCTAAGAGCTTATTTTGAATTACGAATGAATCGCGTTCGATTTTTGAAGTGTTTTTTGTTAGTCGCGGAGCAAAAGTACTAGGGCATCAGCACATTGTTAGAGGTCTGTCAATGTAGATAATACAAACGTTTTTTTTTTTTGTTTCTTTGATACGAAACTTCGTAATTATAAGTTGCAGCAATCTGTACGTCGCTCGCGATCACCATCGTCTTCATTTTGACAGTTCATATATGGGCTGACAATTGGCATTGGAATCAGCTAGCTGTCACATTCATACAAGAACTGTCATAATGAACACGATGGCGATTGCGAGCGGGTTACGCAATAAGCCTGTAGGATGCTGTCTAAAGCCGGGTACTCATGTGTGAGCTGCATGAATCTGAATCTGAATCTGAATCTGAACCCTTGCAGTACCTACGTTACAGTGACCAAAAACCCTAGTAAGTGTATCGTAACGTTCCGCTTACGGCAGGCTCGCAAGCCAAGCCACACTAGGGTTTTTGGTAACTGTAACAGCTCGCTGATGAGTACCCGGCTGAAGGATGACTTGGATTATTCGTTAATCTTGTACACTTGTAGCAGGATACTGTTCCAACATTTACACACGTGTAACTTGCGATAAGGTACACATTTATTTTGACATTTCGACGTCAAAGGGGATCTAGTGAATCAGCCGCGACTGTCGGACAACGTGAGACGTTGATGTGTTTGTTGTTGCTTTAGCCTCATGCATGTAAAGGAGACGAGGGTCAGCTAACTGATGAGGATCATTAACTAACAATCCCATATTATTCATTTGATTTTCGTGTACATTTCGGTGATAAACACTGTCTCCCAACATTTGCAGCTCTTACATACTTTAATTTTCATTTTTAAGCAAGTTCGAGACTGAGAAACTGAGGACAAGTACGATACACAAACGTAGTTAAGGTATATAATCAATTTTAAAAACCTGATGGAAAACTTCATACGTGATTCGTTTGAACGTTAGATTGTTGTACGTATGTGTATATTTTATTATTAATTATTAATAATTTAAAGCGGTTATTATCAAAACAAAAAGTCCATTTTGCAAAACGGTTGTTTTAGGTTTTTTATTCGTTACAGATAGACCATTAGTCTAAGATAAATGTGCTGTAAGAAACTTAGCAGAAAGTCATTACTTCACTATAAAAAAACATGTTACATTCTACAAGTATTTAACCATTTGTGCAAGTAAAACACACTAAATATAGAGCAAAATAAAATTAAAGGATTATCAATTATTCCGTACGAATATCATTTTGTGGAATATACCTACTCATATAGGATCTAAGATAGCGCTATGGATGACAAAATGTCAACTGAAAACCAATCTTTTTCCCTCTTTACACCGCTGATTCTGTGGCCGCAAACTGAAAAATGAGCGCAAATATTTGGTTATATCTTTCCCATTTCGCCGGCAAAGTGACAGGAGACGCAGGCTTTAAGGGGGGATATTAAAAAGGTCCGAATTTTTTGTAAGTCGCGGTTTTACAAACCTTTGTTGGTGGTTGTAAAAGCAACAATAAGCTGGCAAACAAAGCCGCTCGTAAATCATTCGATATTTGACACCGCGTCAACATTGTGAACGGGACATTAATCAGGGATAATCGTTATTTGCATTAATTTTGTATTATTATTAAGGGTGTTGATTTTTTAGCACGCACTGCACAAGGCCGCGTTCACACCGAAAGCGACTGGCTTGTGTACGGTGGTTCGTTTTGATTTAGTTTATTTTATCCTCCTAAGACCCAGAGTATTACGTTTTACTTTTCAAAAAGTACCTTTCTGTCATTCACATAATTTTGAAATTGGAATGTGGAATATGTACAAAAATTTGTACGCGGGGTCTTAGGAGGATAAATCTCACTAGATGTCGCTGTACAATGCCCTAAGCATTCCTGAATCGCGCTGTTAAGATTTTTCCTAGCAAGTATAAAAATTTTGACTAACTTAATCAATTTGTCAGTCACCGAGCGACCCGTCGTAAGACTTTTACCTAAGTTTTAAAAATTTTAATGTATGAAGGACACCTGCTACGAGACTTTCCCAAGAATATTATAGAAGGAAAGAGAGGAAGAGGAAGATCAAGGAGAAGTATATTCAGAAAATTAAGGAGAAGATTATGTCCTACCAAAAAACGAAGCACTTGTCATTGTCAGAGGACAAGGATGGCTGGCGATGACTCCACTGACAAGAACGAAACTATTTAGCAGAGAAAGAGAGAGAGGGAGAGCGAGAGAGGGAGTGAGAAAAGTTATACACGTAAGAATAAGAACGCAGCGTGGAAGAAGTGTGGTAGGATCTTGTGCTAGGTCCCTCCGGTTTACTACCACCATCTTACTTATTCTGCTAAGTAGCAGTGCTTACGTTTCTGTGTTTGGCATGGCGGTGAAATTACTGGCACATATATGTTTTATCAAATGTGCAAAATTCAATATTCAATTTAATGGTTGACAGTTGACATATTGACACTGTCAACATGGCGGACAGATTACATTTGTCAGGATAAGCGTTTGCATTGAATTTGTATTTAATTTGAGCATTGTGCACGTACTATGTGTAAAGATTCTGATGATCAAAGTCGTCATGTTCTTTTTCTGAGGGGAAAGCACGCGTTGTCTACTCCTGTTGTTAGTGCTTCAATTCTAACCTATTAAAAAAAAAAAGATAAATCCCTACTTAAATTTTTAATGGAAATGTAATCCTGTCTGTCTATTTGCCTGTTACCACTTCACTCATAATCTGCTGAATCGATTAAGGTGAAATGTGATGCGGAGATAGTTTGCATCTCGAACATATATAATAGTCTTTTCCCCGGAAAATTACATCATCATCATGTCGAGCTTATTACATCCTACTGCTGGGCACAGGTCTCCTCTCAGAACGAGAGGGCTTGGGCTATAGTTACCTCGCTTCCCCAGTTCGGGTTGGGAAAATTTCATAATTGGAATAGCTATATAAACGAATTGACGAATATGGATGAAGCGAAAGAGGTATGTCAGGATCGTAGCAAGTGGAACAAAGTAGTCTCTGCCTACCCCTGTGGGACTGTATGTTTGAATGTATGTAGGCATGTATAAACGAATTCTTCGCAGACAAAGTCTCGGATAACGGCTAGCATAATATAACCTCAAATGCCCGTAAATTGGTTAGAGCAGAGTTTCCGATTAAGCAGGCCACAATGATCCCACAAGCCGAAATTTCCAGTCAGTGGCGACCATAGAGGAATTAAGTAGTAGAGTGGAAAAGTCACACAGCCAATCTTTATTTAAAAAAAAAAATCGCCAAGGCGAGAGTAGCGATTGCTGCTCTTTGATTCCCTGAAGGTCAAGCAGGTCACTGGAGTTGGGCAAGCAGCTATTATAATCGACTAGCTTATGCCCGCAACTTCGTCTGCGTAGAATTAGTATTTTGGGTACCTAGCTTATTGTTAGTTTTAGGCAAACATGCAATTAGAGCACAAATTAAATATGTTACCCTTAGGGTATTGCAACTTCGAAGTAAATTTTATTGCCCTTTTCACATCTTTGATGTTTTCTGCAATCAAAAACAATTCTATTGATTGCTAGTGCAGTTAGCGTTAGGCATATCATCATGCCTAACACTAATTGCGCTAAACGCGCTGGTAGATTCAAAAAAAGACATGTAAAAGAGCCCTTGGCGGCCTATTTGCAAAATAAACTTTTGACTTTTGACTTTTGACTTTTATCGACATGTTACCACCCCTACGGTAACTGACGTTTATGCCTGACTCGCCACTTGGTTTTGTGGATACTAACCCCCTTATTCATAAACACTCTAGCTTCTGCTAACATAGCAATCGTTTGTCCTTATCTGTCACATTGACATTTACCTTTCACAGATAAGGACAAACGATTGCTAAGTTAATAGAAGCCTATAGAGCGTTTATGAATAAGGAGGGAAGTATACATGTCCCCGAACATCACTCTATTTGAATATTTTATTGAATCAGGCGTTACTTTGCGGAGGTCCATTTTAATTGACATAAAATATTTACCTCGCTAAGCTTATATATTTCGCACAGGCTTGGTTATCTTGCACGTGAGTAGCGGAGTAGCAAGGTAAATATTTTATGTTCACTCTATTTGGTAATTTCCTCTACGGCGGCAACCCTATGATCCCATCTCTAATAAAATTTAAAGCGTCCACGCACTTCTCCTAACCCAGGGTACTTTATTAGGGTGTCCAAAAAGCGGGAAAATTTTGGGAAATTCCAAATGACACCTTAGCCGGAAGTTGTAATTAAATTAGTGTCCCCCGGGACGAAATATGCGTGGGCGCGGGATATGTTGTCCGGGCCTTTTTTAATTTAAAAAGTTCATTAGACCACACCGGACGTTAAACAGGGCTATCCAAGGTTGGATCGAACTAGATGTGATGTGATAATAGACGTTTTACAAGCTTTATATTAGCTTTATTTTATTTATATTTTGACTAGCTGTTGCCAGCGACTTCTTCAAAGAATTCGTTTATCGCTATCCCGCGGGAACTATGCAATTTTCCGGGATAAAAAGTAGCCTATGTGCTATTCCAGACTTTTCTCTATCTATGAGCCAAATTTCATCCAGATCCGTTGGGCCGTTCTGGCGTGATTGAGTAACAAACAAACATCCATCCATCTATCCATCCATCCATCCATTCATCCATCCATCCATCCTTACTTTCGCATTTATAATATTAGTTAGATTCTCCTTTCCACCTTAGGTATACGCCGACAATCATACTAAACGTGGCCTTTAGGGGTTATCTTAGGCTCTGTCTACCCCGTAAGGGATACAGATGTGGTTAATGAATGTACTAGCTGTTGCCAGCGACTTCGTCTGCAAAGAATTCGTTTATCGCTATCCCGCGAGAACTATGCAATTTTACGGGGTAAAAAGTAGCCTATGTGCTATTCCAGACTTTTCTTTACCTATGTGCCAAATTTCATCCAGATCCGTTGGGCCGTTCTGGCGTGATTGAGTAACAAACAAACAAACATCCATCCATACTTTCGTATTTATAATATTAGTTAGATTAGATTAGATGTATGTAAATAGCCGTGGTAGCCTAGTGGTTTGACCTGTGGTCTCTCAAGTAGAGGGTCGCGGGTTCGAATCTCGGGCTCGCACCTGACTTTTTCGGAATTTATGTGCGAAATTACATTAGAAATTAACCATGAGCTTTTCGGTGAAGCAAAACATCGTGAGGAAACCGGAGCAATCCCAATAAGGCTTAGTAGGCTTCTGGGTTGGAAGGTCAAATGGCAGTCGCTTTTGTAAAAACTAGTGCCTACGCCAAACCTTGGGATTAGGTTGTCAAAGCGGACCCCAGGCTCACTGAGCCGTGGCAAATGCCGGGAAAAACGCTAGGAAGATGATAATGATGTGATGTAAGTAAATGGGCCAATATTTTAATTCACGTAGATGTTATAGCTTATGCGTATCCAGTAACAGTATAACATTGTACTTGTCACCCTAAATTTATTACGGGATGGCGTAAAAACAGATTTTTCCCAGGCAGTTAAAATTTATAATAAGCTCTTTATAAAATCCACAAAATCTGCATTAAAATTCAACAGGTTGAAGGGAAAATACATTTTTATGAACGTATTTTGGAGCGTTATTTATGCATAGCAAATCAGTATGCTTAGTGTAGGTTTTCGGTCACAAAATACGTCTCGAACGCGTTTGCGTTAAAATGTCAAATACTATTAGAACAGTTTGTTGCCGTTTCGATCCGCAAGTGGCGCTGCTAATTCTTCCATAGTAATTGCGACGTCTACGTGAACGCGTTCGAGACGTTTTTATATGCGAAAACTTACACTAGTGGCTCAGAAATACGTCTCGAACGCGTTTGCGTTAAAATGTCAAATACTATGAGAAATTTTAGTTGTCATTTCGTTCCGCTTGTGGCGCTGTTCATTTTTCCATAGTAATTGAAACGTTAACGCGAACGTGTTCGAGACGTTTGTCGTGCCTAAAACTTACACTAGAGGCTCAGGAAACTTTAGAATTTCGTCCCCATGTTTATGAAAATAATCAATCAATTTAGAGTACCGGGCATTAACGTCTCAACGCGCTTCAATTCCTAATAAAAAACAAAATATATAATACTAGCTTCTGCCCGCGACTTCGTCCGCGTAGAATTAGAATTACATTAGGCAGCTACGACCTTTGACATGTTTATCGCTATCCCGCGGTAACTATGCAACTTTCCGGGATAAAAAGTAGCCAATATGTTAATCTAGGGTACCAGCTAGCTCCGTTCCAAATTTTATCCAAATCCATCCAGTCGTTTCAGCGTGAAGAAGCAACAAACATGCACACTCACATCGTCACATCCATCCATTCATCCATTCTCACAAACTTTCGCATTTATAGTATTAGTAGGATTATAATATAAAAATATTATTCCAACGCTTACTATCTAGGAACAGGACAAAAGCGACTAATCAACGCAGCATAATTAATTTTTAAAACCGCAATCTCAACGGAGTTAAATGACCGAATAAAGTGGGTTTAATTAAACATGTATACCTACTGTTAGAGGACAGCCCTTGGGTGCGTGACGTGAAATATAAATAAGTACTATGTTAGGCTTAAGCTACACTGGAGGTGATACGCTTAAAGCCGAGTTTACACCACCAAAAGTTTGGGTCATACACATTTTTTTGTTCGCGTCTCTCCTATGGACATGGCAAATGTTAAGGGTCTACAGTCAATATTTTTAAGTCAAGTCTACATCGGCGTGTGGGACGCCTCGCCATCTTTCGGTCTATTTAAATAAACCTTAAGTTTGAGAGAGAGAGAGAGAGAGAGAGAGAGAGAAACATTTATTTACACACATTCGATACACGTAGATTTTTTCGGTCGTAGTTTGCCGACTCGGAGTCGCTAATTTTATGAACTTTTGTCTCTTACGGTGTGTATGACTCAACTATGTGCATTCATCGCTCACTAACCGACGAACCGACGAGCATGTATGAAGAGATTGATGAATGTGGATGAAGCGAAAGAGGTTTGTCAGGATCGTAGCAAGTGGAACAAAGTAGTCTCTGCCTACCCCTGTGGGAAAGAGGCGTGACGATATGTATGTATGTATCGCTCACTACATCGTACAATGCTATGCTCAGAATTTCTTTGCGCGGTATAATTCTGAAAGTGGAAATTCGCCGACGAACTAGTCACCGACATAGCTCGAAGGGTGTAGCGAGGTTGTAGCAGATTGTTGTAATTTGGTGGGTGGCAATGCAAGTTACAGTCAGCAAAAAAAGGATTTATTAAAAACTAGCTTCTGCCCGCGACTTCGTCCACGTAGAATTAGCAATTGACATGTTTATCGCTATCCCTCGGGAACTGTGCCATTTTCCGGGATAAAAAGTAGCCTATGTTTCAATCTAGGGTTCCAGCTATCTTCGTACCAAATTTTATCCAAATCCGTCTAGTCATTTTAGCGTGAAGAAGGAACAAACCTACACACTCACTCAATCACATCGTCACATCATCACATCGTCACATCGTCACAAACTTTCGCATTTATAATATTAGTAGGATGGGATGAAATTTTAGACGGAAACTTATTCATTTATCAGCTTCGTCATACTGGCCATATACTCCGAAATTCAGTTTTCGAAGTTCGTTGCGCCGTTCCGCACAGAGTGTGAGAGGGATGGTATGATAATTATGATCGAATTTTGGAGTAGCCCCTTTGGTCCATCTGAACAGGCAATGATCTCGACCTTTTTTCTCTTTCTAGGATACGACACGCCATGTAAATTGCGTATTAAAGGGTTCGCTGCCTGTTGACTGCTTCTTTCGGTGTACCCTCACCGTTAGGGTTGGGCCTTAATTTAAAACTTCATTATCCCCGAATATCGTAGAGCTGGGAAATACCGGTTTTAATAAATAATGGTACGTCACCTTTTACGGTTCGCGGTTAGAGTTGTTTGTGTCGGGGTTTTAGTTTCAATAGGGAATTTATTTAAGCGTTGTTTAAAGAGAAAGGGGACTGCGAGATGCTGCAGGACCTTGCTTAAGGTCTCTCCAGATATCGCTACCACTATCTTTCTTGTGGCGACAGCCTTATTATTATATATAGTATATTGTAAATAGTTTTAAATACAGTACCCGGCCATAAACATGTGTTCCGGTGTGGAGAGTAAGACAGCATTTCATCTTAGTCCTCTAGGTTGGCAACGCATCTGCAATCCCTCCGGGGTTGCGGGTGTCTATGGGCAGTGATGATCACTTACCATCAGGTGACCCTCTTGCTCGTTTTCCTTCCTATTCATATAAAAAAAACATTGCACATTGGTCTTCTCGGCCAATTTAGTTTTCGTTGAGCGTTGTCGAGCTTTAACTCTCTTTTGCTTCTTTTCCTTCTTCATATTCAAAATAAAGAAAAATTTACCGCATCACATGTTTAAATCACTTATGTTGCAGAATTGGATAAAACTCACATGGACAAACACATCGTCTACATAACATGTAAGTACCTATACAATTATTAATCACGTCTTTATCCCTTATGCGGTAGACAGAACCCTGGGTAAAACCTAAAAGCCCGTTTAGCGTGATTGTGGGCACACAGGGTGGTTGATCATGATTGCTAACATTTTCACCCATTCTCTCGATAAGATTTTATGATCTGCGCGGGAAGAGAAACAAGTAGTACACTCTGTTTTATCTTTGCCAGACCAACGTGGAAGAACGCTGTCTATGCGTGTTCATCATCTTCCTAGCGTTTTTCCCGGCATTTGCCACGGCTCAGTGAACCCGAGGTCCGCTTGACAACCTAATCCCAAGATTTGGCGTAGGCACTAGTTTTTACAGAAGCGACTGCCACCCAGAAGAGTAACTAAGCCTTATTGGGATTGGTCCGGTTTCCTCACGATGTTTTCCTTCACCGAAAAGCTCATGGTAAATTTCAAATGTAATTTCGCACATAAATTCCGAAAAACTCAGAGGTGCGAGCCCGGGATTCGAACCCGCGACCATCTGCTTGAGAGGCCACAGGTCAAACCACTAGGCTACCACGGCTTTTCTTGGCTGTCTATGCGTGTTAAAATACACAAATTAAATGATTAGAAAGATAGCTTGTGCTATATGTTCTACATTCATCATCAGCCCGTATCAGTCCACTGCTGGACATAGGCCTCTCCCATAGCACGCCATTGGGCTCGACCTTCAGCTCTCCTCCAATCCCTGCCCGCCGCCTTTCGAATATCATCGCCCCATCTAGCAACAGGACGCTCTACACTGCGTTTGCCAACACGCGGTCTCCACTCCAGAACCAGTTTGCCCCAACGTCCATCAGTTCTGCGGCATATTTATTTATTTATTTATCTTTATATATACAGTTGACACCATAGCGTTACATTAGATACTTAAAATTAGATATGTGACCTGCCCACTGCCAGTTCAGCGTGCTAATTCGCTGAGCTGTGTTAATGTTCTATATTGACTCGTCATAATGGTTCAGAGGTCTCTACATAATAGATTGATTATATTTAAACCTCCCGCTACCCTCACTGCAGCCGTTAAAAGTTGCGCCTTAAAAATAACGGCGCAAAAATATTTTGTCGAGCCCTCACAGGATGATAAAACGACTCGATAAATTTCAGTTAGCCGACATCTGCTTTCTCATTAGAGTTGATTTAGAAACGGAACGAAAGAAATTAAATTAGCTGGAACAGAATAATAAATAAGGGACAATTTGTTGTTGTTTTTTTTTAATAAAACTCCGCGGTGATAATTAAAAGAAATGGTTAGCATAATTTCGGGATGGCGGTCGTTTATTTTGTTTGTTGCTATGATTGCTCGTTTTCTGTTAACAGTAATATATAGTTATTGTGAAAAGCTTCTAAAACACTATAATAACGTACATTTAACTTAAACTATTGACGGTCGTTCGTCACCTTGCCTAATGAACTTTAATAGTTTCTTAGCGTAGGGATGGTGACTTTTTTCTTTGTCTATCAATACATTATCAAAAAGAAATAAACATGTTTTTTTTTTCATTCAAACATTACAGAGATATTGAGTTCAAAATGTCGCATGGCGTCACGTCTCGGTACAATTTTTACTCCGAAATGACGTCACGAGCCATTTCCGAACTTCGACGCGCTTTGTTTGTTTGACGAAGGGCACGTCCAATATCATTCGAAAATCCAACTGACTAAATACTTTAGTTTTCTTTACCCAGTTACTTCTTTATTACTAGAAGTTACCTACCATTTTGCGTCAAAACAAAACGCTGTCACAATACAATACAATACAACAACTCTTTATTGAACACCTATAACAACCAAAACCAAAAAAGATATAAGTACAAAATAGTATTACAATCTAGCTAGTGTTAGAATATTTTTTTATCGATATCGATGGTTGAGTAAATTGAAAAAAATGGTCCACCAAATAAAAATATTTATTTTCAAAAATTACGTGTGGTTTGTAAAAATAATGTAAAAACAGATACAATAGTAGAACCTTTTCTACTGAGTAATTTTCCATTTTTATGGTCGGATAACTGACATGAAGTTAATCTTAAATTCCAGGCCGAGGTTCAAAGTCTCAAATCACCTATGACGGGAGCTACCCTTGGGCCTTGGCCATGAGCATGAGTCATGAGCTTGGCAGAGAGATGACTCTGCTACATTATATCTGCTTAGTACCCTTTTTTCGTTTACGTAGCAATAATCTATTTGCAAATCAATACCTCTAGCGACATGACTTGGTGAAATACTCAGTTTTTACATAAGATTTGACTTAGTAGGCATGGAAAAATTGGCAGGGCAAGGTGAAATGGGGAATCAAAATAGTAATGTTGCTAGCCGCATCGCCTATAACACGATTCTTCACGAAACAAAATGAAAAATAAGGAAAAAATGACGTTCCTCTAAACCCTTACAGAAATTATAGATGAAAAAAACACAGATGAAGCTAATTTCTGATTACCACCATGGTCATGCCTGTTTTTTGACAAGGGAGAAAGCTCGCAGGTGCCATCTCCCGTTCGAAAGTCCTCTGTGTATGGTCTATACATTTGAGTATAACATGTGCAATAAGCTCTCGTTTAACGAAGCTTTTTTGAATTTTTAAATTACGTCGAGCTACAACACTTCGCTTATGATTGGCTAGGAAGCTTCGGATGGTGGGTCCGAATTGTGTGATGAAATGTGTGCGTGTATGTATGTGTATGTTATTGCAGTAGCAACCTCCAATTATTTAGCTATATTTTATAAAATTAATTAAAAGAATAATACGTAAAATAAATAACTTCGCAAAAATAATACGCGTTCCTAGCGCCATCTGTCACAATTTGTCGTAACTAGGAAGGTAGTTAGCTGACAATTACAAAAGACGGTATAAGCTGGATTTTGCCGTGTGACAAAGTATCAAAAGTTAAATCACAGACTTTTTAACAATTTCAACTAAGTAAATATTAAACATTTTCAACACGACCCCAAAATTAGATTTTAAAAACCATAAAATTCCTACAGAGTCACGACCACCCTTGATTCGTCAATTTACACCCCACAATCGCATTCTGATGATCTTACATCAAAACGTTTGCAACAAAGTAGGTATCCAATGAATGGAAATGACGGATAGCTTTTCATTAAATACACTGAGTCTCTGATGAAACGCTTTTTGATTGCAAAAGATTGGGGCTTGATTGATTTTGAGCTTTGGGTAGGGTAATGGCGGTCAAATTTTTATCTATTGACGGATGATTTGGTGGCTTTGCGCTTTATTTTATGGCCAAGGAGCCTGCAGGCTTATTACATAACTCGCTCGCAATCGCTATTGTGTTCAATTTGACAGTTCTAGTATGAATGTGACAGCTAGCTGATTCCGATTGATTGAATTGTCAGCCCATACATGAACTGTCAAAATGAAGACGATGGTGATCGCGAGTGAGTAACGTAATAAGCTTGCGGATCCTTGGCAGAATGTTATTGATGCCAATCGAAAGTGACGAAAAATTGTGCTGAATTTGAAGTATACGTGAGAAGGAAAAATACAGCTTAAACTGAAGGACACCATGAAGGACTTCCTACATCTACCTGTCCCTTTCTTGCTTATTATTGGCAATCCACTGAAGCTCCTGAAGCGTAGAGCAATGAAAAGACTTTCGCAGTAGGGTTGGATACAGCAGGCGTACTAACTACACTGACGAGCAGAAATATGTGGTCCCTTTATATACAACTTTGTATGGAATGACCTGTTATTTTTGCTCCTGAGTTTAGCTAACCTAAATCCAAACACTCTTAGGCCCATTTGCGCAGTCCAGAGTTAAAAAAATAAATCGCTAACTCAGGGTTAGGTTTGACAATTTCATACATTTTGACACTACTAAGCCCCGGGTTAGCATCTAACATGGGGTTAAGTCGTTAACCCTGGTCCGTCTGGCCCTTAGAAGAGCAAGAGTGGTTATCGTTGAGGAAAGGGTCACTTTTCATACATCAGTGTGACACAGGCTAAAAAAATAGATTCAGGCGTTAAGTTTCGGAGGTCTACATGTCACAAAAAAATGGAATGGACGAACGGTTGAAGCGTCAACTTCCACTAAGGATGCCTCGGAGGGAGCAAAACACATGTTCGGAATATTCTGTATTGGTGGTGGTTCTGATTGTCATTGCGGTGGTTTTTCCGTTGCTTTCTGTTTTGTGTTGTTGCTGTTTTCTCGAACATTGACTGTATGAATAGGATTCGACGGGAGCGTGACCGGTTTGCATGATTTGACCTCAATTTAGCGAGTAGTAGCAAAGTAAAGCTATACATTTATTTAAAAAAAATGACATTGAACCTTAGAAGAAGATGGTGGGATGACTTGGACGCATATCAAGTAGAGTGGCAGGAGCAAGGCGGGACGAATGGTGGAAAAAAGGGGAGGCCTTTGCCCAGCAGTGGGGCACTCAATTAGGCTAATACAATAATTGAACCTTAGAGTGGAAAAGAAATTTCTAACGGTCGTTCATTACAAGGTCTCGATAACATAGATTTGGCATAGATAGATTCTTTAGGTTGTAAGTAACTTCAAAAAACGAAACATTTCCTTCTGTATAGCCACCACCATTATATTTCAGTTATCAGAATCGACAGTCGAACATAACACTGTCATGCAACAGTAACTGTTCCGCGCTCGCTTCATTTTACATCGAGATATAAATACTTTGTCATGTTCCTGTTTGAGTCGGACATTACTGGTTTGGAGCGGTTTGGACTGGATTGTTCTGCTTTTAAAACGTAATGGCTGCGCTTTCTATTTTTAGGGTTAAAAATTTTTAGGTATCAAGTTTTTTTTTATACGACAAGGAAGGCAAATGAGCAAGTGGGTCACCTGATGGTAAGCAAACACCACCACCATTGGACACCCGCAACACTAGAAGATTGCGGATGCGTTGCCAGCCTAGAGTCTTCAGCCTTATGCTAGTAATTTCACTGGCTGTCTTACTCTTCCACAGTACAGCTGTAACTAAAATTGAAATGATTAAGTAGATAATTATGCAAACTTAATTATAAACGTTCAGAAGCTCACTGACTGCCCGACTCATCAACACCCAGCCTAAACCCTTCGACCCAGAAAGGTGGAACTTTGCACAGATCTTCCCAATGACGTACATTATATAGGTAACACATCACATCACATAATATACATAGTATCACATAGTATTCATGGATGGGGTATGGTATAAATATACAAGACCTCAGATAAGTAATATTTCTGCTGTTTTTTTATAGCGTAAATTAAACGTTACTCAAATATTATCCGTTGCTTATCCGTTGCCTTGTGCTTAGTTTGGGACTGGGTCAATTGGTGTAATTTGTCCCCTGATATTTATTTATTTATTTATTTTATATATTCCAATGTATTTTGCTAACCCTTACGGAGTGCCATGAAATTTGAACATTGATACCGATGTTTTCGCTATATTTCCGCTAGCGTCCTCCAACGGCTCTAACAGAGTTCATAAAACAGTGGTATCAGCCCTGCAACCGCCAAAGCCACATGAATAGGTAAAAAATGAAATTTACAAGAGAAATGAAGTGCGGGGAGAAAAGCAATTTCCTGCTGAGAACAGCGTAATGGCTACTTTGCGATGCGATGCTGCATAAGCGATGGAGCCGGTAATTCTTAATGTGGGAACCCATTTCTTACCACATTATTACATTGAAGGTTGTTATTGCACTAATAGTAGATTCAGAAGTTAATTTGCTGAAGTCCGAGAGGACCAAACACGAGTCTGAAAAGAGTCAAGAGAAGAACTGTATTTCTACGATTTTCTCATCCAAAAATGAACAAAAAGTCAAAAGTCAAAAGTTTATTTTGCAAATAGGTCGCCAAGGGCTCTTTTACATGGTCTTTTTTTGAATATATCAGCGCATTCTTTCTTTCTTTCTTTCTTTCATTCGGAAAGACCATCATTGCCAAGAAGAATGCGCCGCAAGAAACTTGGCAGAAATTATTTTTTTCATGTAGAAGGTCTCTTAAAATTATTCTGGATGGAAGAAGCCTATGTCCAACAGTAGAGAGAGAGAGAGAGAGAGAGAGAGATAGAGAGATAGAGAGAGAGAGATTTGATACACGTAGGTTTAAAATATAAAGAAATGCAATATACTTAAAAATAGTACCCATATGGTGTACAAAATAAGCTCCACTCAGCATAATGTTGCGGCAAGCCGTAACGCTGTTTTTCAGTGGGACCCAGATAAAATTAAAAACTAAACACAAAAACAAACACACACTCACTGTGGCGACATGAACGCCAGTGGAAAGCACTTCACAAATAAGCTGACAAATATACGGAAAATATAAAGATGATGATGAGCAAAATAAGTCAGGTACTACTCCATTAATGTATGTGTATTAGTATGTATGTATTTTCACTACTTAGGTATATTAATATGTATTCTAAAATGCACCACCTGCTCAGATCTGTTCTTTTCTCCAGTCCGTTATGGTTGCCTGGTAGAGATCGCTCTGTAGCGATAAGGCCGCCTATTGTTACCTTATTACTTCTGTATACCTTTTTCTGTTTTGATTGTTATATGTGGTGTTCAATAAAGAGTTATTGTATTGTATTGTATTGTATTGTATTAATTCGTAAATCTTACACTTACCTCAGTTTTAGCTGTACGTGTAGCCGAAATTGTTTATTTATTATGCTTACGAGTATAATCATAATGAAATGAAGTTCATTATATTATTTCTCATATTTTTCAGGTTCGTATTGTTTCAGTATATACCTTCCTCTCTAGGTAAGTATACTTAAATTATGATTCTAGCAAAAAACCTTCCTAATCCTCGCATTAAAATAACCATCGTCCGACATTGTTAAGCTCGAAAACTTTACAAGGCCTCCTTACAAGAATATTCCAAAAATTATGTGTCAATTGCTGAAAATCAGAATGTTAAAGTGCCATTGACCGGGATCCTTAATGGGGCCCTAAGTATGGCTCGAGGGTCCTTCTGAGAGGCGGGGGGCCCTGAAATGGGGCCTCGCGTCAGCTCGGTTCGCTCTCGAGCCAAGGGCCGTCGGACACGGGGCCCTATGTATAGTACACGTGTATAACGAGCGATCCTTCTGACACTTCGAATATTTATGGAACGCTTGTTGTTTGCTCAGATTTGATGTTTCGATGTATTTCTGATATACCTCAGCTGAATTACTTCTTCGGCACCATTCCCAAGGTGACCTCTTTTAATATTGTATTTTAGTTGTAGTTTATATTTATTTCATTTACATTAAGTTTAAGCTAAACTTGAAATACATCATCTGTGAAAGTTAACAGATAGACCACACAGACAGACGGACAGTGGAGCCTATTACAAGGGTCCCGTTTTTACCGTTTCGAAACCCTAAAAAGCAGTGTAAGCAAAGCTTACAAATTGCATCATCTACTCACAGAATACTACTCGTAATCTACCTATTAATAAATTACAAAACTCAACACGTATTCTCAAGTTGGTCCGCGGAGTAACATTTGCAAAGGCCGGCCAATCATTAACACCGCCGCTGCAGCGCTGTGCAAACGGCCATTTATATCGTTAACCGCCGACGTGCTCACTAATCTTTCAAAACGGGCCTGAGAGGCCCCTCGAAGCGCAGTGGACGTGTTAAAAACAATACGGGGATTTGCAGTCTCATAGGTGTTAACTAACAGATTTATATGGGGAGTGTGAAGGGTGCGTTGGGAGGGGAAGGCCTAGACGTTCCGTGAT
The DNA here is from genome assembly GCA_963854515.1 of Pandemis heparana. Lineage (NCBI taxonomy): Eukaryota > Metazoa > Arthropoda > Insecta > Lepidoptera > Tortricidae > Pandemis > Pandemis heparana. The sequence continues at coordinate 1,589,505 of OY978025.1, forward strand.
CAAATCGGGGACGTTTTGGAAAAAGGTCAGGTCAAGAGTAACCGAAACCTACGAGCATGTATGAAGATTGATGAATGTGGATGAAGCGAAAGAGGTATGTCAGGATCGTAGCAAGTGGAACAAAGTAGTCTCTGCCTACCCCTGTGGGAAAGAGGCTTGACGGTATGTGTTGAATCCGCATTTAGTTGTGTTTAATTTATTTTCCTATTTGTTTATTACGATTGGTTGTCGTGAAATGTGTTTAGATTAGAGCAAACCGCAGACACTGCAGAGTTTTTTTTTAATTTATCAATATTACTTATCATAAAATCTGGATGGAAGTAGCTGTGATGCGATGTACTTATTATAAAATTTATTTTCTACAATTTTAGTGATATTACACCCCCTTGCAAAAAAACTGGGCACCCATAGTTTTTGTATTTTATGTGCATAAAAGCTTACTTTCTAAGCCTCAATGCCTAAAAATCTGAAAACCATAGGTGCCGGATTTTTTTGCAAGGGAGTGTATATTAGTACGTTACAGTTAACGCACTGGTTGCTTCGAAGCCGAGGAGTTGTACCTATTCTATAAAAATTATAGATAAGGTACTTGTTGAAATAAATAGTTTTAACTATATAAAAGAACTTGCCAAAATTTTACTTCCAAGGGCGGCCACTAGGTATCTACGCCACCCATGAGTCGATACTATTATTTGGAAAATCAGCTTTGAACGTTATTAGTTTCATACACAAAAAGGTGTCAGTTAAATGGTTTCAGTTGTTGTTTATTATTACTACATACTTCCTAATTTAATCAGATATTTTCTAATATTTAAAAACGATTGTTTTACTGTATCTGCTATGTATACTGCGCCAAGAGGCCCTCGAGTCAGCGTGAGGATAGTGAATATGCATCTGACCCTCTTTCGCCGCCCTAAGTGCGAGCGAGATGCAGCACCGTTTCAGCTTACCAAGCTATTTGCCGTGTTTTTTCCTGGAACCGTGCTTATACAGAGTTTCGCGTAGAACAGGAGATGCAATAATCGTAGGTTTTATGCTCTTGCGACGCTTGCGACATCATTAAAAGTATAAGTACCTACCTACGTTGCTGATTTTAAAATTCAAGCTTCGTGTAAGCGCATTTAATATTTAAAAAGCCGGCCAAGTGCGAATCGGACTCGCGCACCGAGGGTACCGTACAAATTCGGCAAGTGAATATGAAATCGTGTTCGCAGAGCCCTAACCCAGACATACAAATTACTTAAACTTTCAATTGCCTAGCTATCACGGTTCATGAGATACAGCCTGGTCACATACGGACAGACAGACACACAGATATAGATGTGATTTAGGTATGTATGTGTCTATCTAGTATCTATCTATCACAAATCACGTCTTTCCCCCCTATTCATAAACGCTCTATAGGCTTCTACTAACTTAGCAATCGTTTGTCGTTATCTGTCACATTGACATTTACCTTTCACAGATAAGGACAAACGATTGTCAAAAAGTCAAAAGTCAAAAGTTTATTTTGCAAATAGGCCGCCGAGGGCTCTTTTACATGTCTTTTTTTGAATCTACCAGCGCATTCGGAAAGACCATCATTGCCAAGAAGAATGCGCCGCAAGAAACTTGGCAGAAAGTCATTTTTTCAAAATAAAATAGATTTACAATAGTACTTAAATTTTACTTAACTTACCTATAATACAATTAATACATTTTATAAAAGTTAGTAGAAGCCTATGAATAAGGGGGTATATCCCGTAATGAAATTAGACTCTCATAATCACCTTCCTATCCCATAAAAGGATAATATAATTAGCAATTACCCATATTTAAGTAATTTCCCTCCGTATTTCAGGTCATACAATCTTCGATCAATTTTTAATTAAACCGCGGCACTATACAAGATGGCGAGGGCAATAAATTTGATCGTAAAAGCCTTTGGTTCATATTTAACATCTTGCCTCTTCTGTTATACAAAACTTATAACAGAAAGGTTACTTTTACATAATTCCGTTTTAAATTGCTCACACCCAAAAAGCAGTACATACCTAACCTACCGCGGCTGTGTACTGTAGGCTTATTGTCTAACTCGCTCGCAATCGCCATCGTCTTCATTTTGACAGTTCATGTATGGGCTGACAATCGGCATCGGAATCAGCTAGCTGTCACATTCATACAAGAACTGTCAAAATGAACACGATGGCGATTGCGAGCGAGTTAGGTAATAAGCCTACTGGGGCCTTACCATGACGTCCTAATTCCGATTCAGTTTAAGTTTTAGCTGTCACTTTTAGTATGAATCTGACAGCGAGCGAACCTAAACTGAATCGCACTAAGACGTCACGGTAAGGCCCCTGGCGTGAGGGAATCGCCTGTGAAATTACTGGCACAAGAGCTGGCTTTTTTAACGCTGGCAACGCATTTCTATCCTCCAGTGTTCCGGATGACCATGGGAGCTGGTATTCTACTACTCACCATCAGATGTAGCAGTTTCAAAAGCGTGGTTCAATTATTTTCAGCCAAAGAAAGCAATCAAGTATCGGCCAAATTATTACTCGCCTCCTCGCCTTAACCGGAAATTAACGATCTCAAACCTTCTGAATCCACAATTCATACCAATTTGGGAACTTTCACATTTATAGTCACCTGTCATTTTGCCATTTGCTTGCTTATGGAAGTTGTGGACCAATGTCACACGGGTAATCGCTCTTAAGGGTTCACTAACGTTTGACTTAAAAATTATTGACAAAATGATCATTTGACAAACTTTAAATATCTAAATATCTGATAAACTGTAAAAAAAAATTTAAAGTTATAAAACAAACCTAACCTAATGTGAGCCACGCATAAAGGTTTTCGATTTTATAAAAAAGTTCAATTTTAATTTCAAGTTCGCGGTTTATAAGATATTTAAATTTTGTCTAATGATCATTTTGTAAAATGATGCTTTTGTCAATAATTTGTAGGTCAAATGGTAGGACACCCGCTCTTAAGTCATCCGTTGGGGATAGATTTAGAATTCACCGATTTTTATTGTTAGTTCACTTTGGGACCTAATTTTGTCGTTAAACTCAGTTACTGTGCTGTAATGTCGCAAATTCTCGTGAATGCTATATCACTGCAAGAGAACTACAAAGTAGACTGTCTTCTAAAATCCTTGAGTGCACTATCTTCATGCTGCGTAAGCTGTGACAGTGTAGGCGTGAGATCCCACGTAAAATAATTGGTTAATATGAAATTATGATGCACTGTACATCTGTTAGACTTAATGGTTTTATCTTAAAACGTGAATTAATTATAATACACCGTGTAAAGGCCAAGGTAATGTTTGTTATACGTGACAAAGATACAGAATATTTATGTGGTTAATTTTGATTCCCCTTCCCATCCATACGCATGCTAAACATGGCCCATAGGTTGATGGTAGCCATAGGCGGGTGGTAGAGCCTTGTGCAAGGTCCGTCCGGATCGCTACCACCATCTTACTCGCTAATCCTGCCGCTAAGCAGCAGTGCTTGCACTGCTGTGTTCCGGTGTGGAGAGTAAGACAGCCGGGGAAATTACTGGCACAAGAGGCATTTCATCTAAGTCCTCTAGGTTGGCAACGCATCTGTAATCCCTCCGGGTGTCTATGGGCAGTGGTGATCGCTTACCATCAGGTGACTTGCTCGTTTGCCTTCCTATTCACATAAAAAAAAAGGTCTTTGCTATCTGGTGTTGGACTCTCTCTCTCTTTTTCTGTTTTGATTGTTATATGTGGTGTTTAATAAAGAGTTATTGTATTGTATTGTATTGTATTGACTCTGTTATTGTATGTATGTATAACCACAACGCAACAGTTAACATCATCATCATCAGCCTGAAGACGTTCACTGTTGAACAAAGGCCTCCCCCTTAGCACACCATAATGAACGACAAGTCGCCACCTGCATCCACCGGTTTCCCGCAACTTTCACGATATCGGTCCACCTAGTGGGAGGCCTGCCAATGCGTCTTCCGGTTCGTGGTCGCCACTCGAGAACTTTTCTCCCCCAACGGTTGTCTATTCTACGAGCGATGTGGCCTGCCCATTGCCACTTCAACGTACCTACATACTCTTCGAGCTATGTTGGTGACTCTGCCAATAATAATATGACTGTTTGCAATGTGAGTGTGGAGTATGGCCTCCATATCAACCGAACCAAGACGAAACTGATGTTTGTTGACCGAGCAGGTGCTTTGCGGCGAACCGGAGAGCTAGCCGATCTGGATGCAGTACAGAGTTTCGTGTACCTTGGATCTCTGATAACCACGGATGGCGATTGTGAGAAAGAGGTGGTTAGAAGAGCCCAAATTGCTAAGACTGCGGTAAAGCGGCTTGAGAAAATATGGAGAAATAGAGGAGTCAGCAAGGAAACAAAAGTTAAACTGATGCGTGACCTGATCTTCTCTATTTTTCTGTACGCTGCGGAAACCTGGACCTTAAAGGCGAGAGTACGGAGCAGGATTGACGCATTCGAAATGTGGTGCTGGCGCAAGATGTTAGGTATCCCATGGACGGCGCGCCGTACAAATGCGTCAATCCTTGCTGAACTAAAAATCAAGCACCGCCTTTCCACTACCTGCATGCAACGACTTCTCCAATACTTCGGACACGTGGCCAGACGTGAACCTGACAACCTAGAGAAACTCATTGTAGTTGGTCACGTGGAAGGAAAGAGGAGTCGTGGAAGATCTCCAACCCGATGGACTGATGCGGTGAAGGAAGTCTGCAAATGCAACTTGCAGACCTCCATCCGGATGGCCGAGAACCGTGCTGCCTGGAGAGAGCTGGTACGCCGCGCAACGACCTCGCATGGTCACGACCCTCAGTCATGAGGAAGCGACAGAGAAGAAGTTTGCAATGAACACAAAATATTTACCTTGCTACTCCGCTACTTACGTGCAAGATAACCAAGCTTGTGCGAAATATATACGTTTTGCATGCAAACCCTCCCACCACTACTACCACACAAAACGCATATAAAACGTAAAACGCCTACGTACGTACGTAAGCGTCTTGCATGCAAAACGTATATATTTCGCACAAGCTTGGTTATCTTGCAAGTAAGTAGCGGAGTAGCAAGGTAAATATTTTGTGTTCATTGAAATGGACCTCCGCAAAGTAACGCCTGATTCAATAAAATATGACTGTTTGCCTTTTTTGTAAGCTATTCCTTTTTATACCAGGTTAGCTGGAAGAGATCCCTTCTTAGGGATAAGTTCGCCTTTGTACCAATTTTTATGTGCGATAAAGAGTTTACATACATACATTTACATACATAAATACTCTTGCGATTCTCCGTATAACAATAAACATACTCACTAATAATAAACCGTTCACTAAATACTCGACGCACAAAGTATTGCGACAATGATTTTAGTGCCAGGATACGCCGTAAAGGCTAAGTGCGTGAGGTTTATGAAAGCATAACGCTGCGGTTATGATGTAAGGGTGGACAGACAGACTGATAAACCGGCGAGCATGTTCAAATTATTATTTTTTGTTGAAATAATGCTAATGAGCATTATCTATGATCTGAAATGAAATTTGGCAATATAGTAGTTTCGAATTCATATACTTAGATACCTAACGGTAGTAAGTAGTAGTGAAGGAATAAAGATACTTTCGATGCCTCTGATTTTGAAAATAATTCTGACGTGGTCAATAAAAGCCGCGGTAGCCTATAGTGGTCTGACCTGTGGCCGCCCAAGCAGAGGGTCGCGGGTTCGAATCCCGGGCTTGCACCTCTGAGTTTTTCGGAATTTATGTGCGAAATTACATTTGAAATTTACCATGAGCTTTTCGGTGAAGGAAAACATTGTGAGGAAACCGGACCGATCCCAATAAGGCTTAGTTAATCTTCTGGGTTGGAAGGTCAGATGGCAGTCGCTTCTGTAAAACTAGTGCCTACGCCGAATCTTGGGATTAGGTTGTCAAAGCGGACCCCAGGCTCACTGAGCCGTGGCAAATGCCGGGAAAAACGCTAGGAAGATGATGCTGACGTGGTCAATAAGTTCCGTATTCTTGTTGTACCAGTAGTGTGGACAGGTGGAGTGAACCTTGTGGTGACTTTTTGACTCTAGAAACTGATAAAAGTGGTAAATGGACTTACTTGGAAGTTTTGGATGCAAACATTTTTTCGTATCGTAATTATTTAAAATTTAATAAGCTAATTAAAATATTCTAAAGGTGCGTTAAGTATAATAATAATAATAAATAATAATTTTTGTTTTTTTTTTAGTTTCTTACAATTAACTAACAAAAAATGTTGAAATATTCATTTATTGGGATAAACATAAGATTATAAATAGAAACTAAAACGAAATTAAACTATAATTAATTTAAAGCAACTACTAATAAGTTAATTTATCTTGTAATACATTATTATTTTATATTGAATTATCAAGTAAACCAAATTAAACTAATATTTAAAAAGTTGCAGGTTTCAATTACCGGAACAAAGATCTTAAATATTATTATGTAAAAATAAACACAAAGTTTTCAGCAGAAATGTTTACCGAAACCCCGCACCGTATGTTTCTATGTTAAGTAAAGCTACTGGACATAAAACGCGTTCATCGCGATAAACTAGCGATATAATGGTTCCAAGTGGACACTTAATATTTCCTTGCATACTGAACGATGATAAAAACCAACAATTTTACGTGTATTGTGCAGTATAAATTGTTTTATGTGCTATGAGAGTGTTAGAAATTGTTACATTGACTGCAGACTTTCAGTCGCGTAACGGTGTTCAGTGTGACTGTTATAGGAGCTAATGATGTTAATAACCACTGTATGCGTACAAATAGCAAGTAAAGAAGAGATGGAAGAATTGAAGACTAACAAATATATTAAACTGATATTGATATTTGAAGGCTAAGTTTTAAATTTTTAAAAAACCTTAGTTTGTACGTAGACCGCGCCTCTTTTACATGTTTCTTTTTTTTATTCTTCCAGGCATTTCAAAAAGACCATCATTGCCAAATCCCTGACTAACTCAACAACGTCCATAGTACTCCATGAAATAAGAAAGATTTTTGGTAAATTTCCACAGTCAACATCATAATTATTGAAACTGCGACGAGTAATTTTACTTTGAAATTTCACGAACAAAAGCTCACTGCAACTGCGGAGCAGATTCATAGCCCTTATATTACCCGTCCATAATTCGTAGTGCAACCACAACACCTTTATACGACTATTGCGTGCTAATACGGCTCTACACTGTAATCGGCGGATTTACACTGGCGTGCAATGTAACGCGCGTGTAACAATTAAACGAACGTTTGCGGCAGCTGGTGCCCGCTGTGTACGAATGCCGCGTAGCGATAATTTTGCACCTTATATGACTTTTATGCGGCTTACGCACCTGGGTTGTTTTAAATTAAGAGGTTCTGGTAGTTAGACTATTGACTGAGGTTTATTTAAAAGTTGAAGTTAATCAAATTTCTACTTAGCTACTCTAAGTAAACGCATATTTATTCATTTGTTTTGTTTACTTTACTTACTTAACACTTAAATCACTAATATCGAGTTTCAAAAACAATTTCCGTATATAATCACTACAAAGCAAAATTTAATTTACTCTACAACAAATTAAGGTACCTACCTCACAATTTCTAGTAGCCACCTGTTTAAACTTAGTCTCCCAAATTTTCTAGACAGTTCTAAACAGTAGTGCTATCTCACCTGATCTCATCTGGCCAAGCCCAGGTGTCCTACCCTCATTCATAATCTCAACGTCAGTAGCGTCAGTCGGTTATTAACTCTTCGTCATTTCGTGGGACAGTCAGTCCCGCCGCTCGTCATTCTGACAAGCGGGATTAGAGGCGACGTAGAGATTCGCTTTTGTTTATTTCTAGGCATTTTATTTCATTAACAAAAGTACTAATGTGGTTAGTGTTTGGTTCTGTGCTTAATAAAAGGCCGATTTAGCACTCTTGAAGTTTTATTTATATTTTTCAATCAGTTTATTTTATTTTTACAAATTTTATTGCTGAGAGTAAAGTCGTATCTGCGCCATTTTGAGAGACAGAGTGAGAGCACGCCCTGTGCGAGAGGGAGCGCAGCTTAGGCGTTTTTATAGTTAAATGCATGCAGTTAGAATGGCATAGGTACCTACATTGAAATGGTTTGGTGTTATAAGAATTTGTAATTTTTAACTCTATATTGAAGTGACCAGGGGCCTTACCATGACGTCTTAATGCGATTCAGTTTAGGTTCGCTCGCTGTCAGATTCATACTAAAAGTGACAGCTAAAACTTGAACTGAGTCGGAATTAGGACGTCATGGTAAGGCCCCTGGCCCTATTTTACTAACGCGTCAATTGTCAGAGACAAGTATCAATTCTGTTTACATTACATAGTCGTCAAGATTCTACGCCAGTTGCCTTCGTATTTAACGCATTGCACTTCGAATTGGGCGGGCGGGGCACATTGCTCGCAGGACCGATGGCCGATGGGGTCAGAAGGTTCTCGAATGGCGTCCGCGGACCGGGAGTCGAGCTGTCGGTAGGCCTCCAACAAGATGGAGCGACGGCCTGATCAGGATCGCAGGATCGCGGTGGATGCGGAAGGCACAGGACCGGTCCGAGTGGAGAGCCTTAGGGGAGGCCTATGTCCAGCAGTGGACGTCTTTCGGCTGATATGAATGAATTAATTAATTTCGAATTGTCTCTTGCCACTGACAATTGTTGTCGAGTTGTTGAAATAGTAGCACGCTCGAGATTGGTTAGCATTCACCCCCTTATTCATAAACGCTCTATAGGCTTCTGCTAACGTAGTAATCGTTTGTCCTTATAAGCGCGTGCATAAGTTATAAGTCCGTTATTGTTAAGAGTTTTTAATGATTCACGGTTAAGTTCATTCGAAATATTATAAACGGGATGTGAACCACGATTACCTTTATTGACCTCCTGATATTTCGATACAGTTGCATGCATCATGATCACGGGTAGACATCATCATGATCATGATGCATGCAACTGTATCGAAATATCGGGAGCTCAATAAATAATTGCGGTTCACATCCCGTTTATAATATTTCGAATGAACTTAACCGTGAATCATTAAAAACTCTTTCTGCTAACTTAGCAATCGTTTGTCCTTCACTGTCACTTTGACATTTACCTTTCACAATACAATACAATTCAATACAATAACTACACCACATATAACAATCGTAACAGAAAAAGGTATACAGAAGTAATAAGGTAACAATAGGCGGTCTTATCGCTACAGAGCGATCTCTACCAGGCAACCATAACGGAATATTATAAACGGGATGTGAACCGCGATAACCTTTTTTTTAAGGTAATCGCGGTTCACATCCCGTTTATAATATTTCGAATGAACTTAACCGTGAATCATTAAAAACTCTTAACAATAACGGACTTATAACTTATGCACGCGCTTATAAGGACAAACGATTACTAAGTTAGCAGAAGCCTATGGAGCGTTTATGAATAAGGGGGAATGGTTTAAGGCGCTGTCAACAGCAAATGACCTTGAGCAGCGCCACTCTTCACACATACGGATCGCATGCCTGTTAGTGAAAGAGAAGAAACTATTCCGGCAGCTTGGCGCGCGTCTAAAATCTTGCAAATAAGACACAAATAAAAAGAAAAAAAAAAGTATAGATTATTTGTGAAATATGACTCGTTAGCCGCGTAGGTATTGAATATGTTGACTTCATGTTTTTAACTGTAGACCCATACGTTGAAAAAATAAAGACATAGAACCGTTTAATGATGATTTTAAGACCAATCTTTGCAATTATTTTCTATCTAGCCGATTTTGTCCAATTATGTATCGAGTCCGTCCAGCGTGTTTGAAATATGATGAAAATTGACATTCATATTTTTTTGGATTTTTATTGTGTGTAGTTTTTCTTAAAAAAGTGTTTAAATAACATCAATTTCAACAAAATTAGGTGTTGTCAGCCTCTTAACGATATACCTACCAGCGGGGTAGACTAGAAAAATAAAATAAATCTCCACTTTACAAATATCGTTAGGATTTGACAAGCATCATGCCAACTTGCATCGTCACCATCAATTCTCGTCAGGGACCCCGACGTATGCACAAGACATGCACCGCTTGACCTTGTACGTGACAAACAAACGTGCAGTGAGAAACGCGCATGCTACATGCATGTCATGCAGATGCATGTACGTGTCCCGGGTACGTTAAGTGTTGTAACGTGTCCGTCAAGTACAAGGACATAAATGTATGTATGTATAACTCTTTATTGTACACAAAGCACATTAATTTTACAGGCGAACTTATACCTCAAAGGGATCTCTTTCAGTTAACCTTCGAACGATTGACAGGACAACAGAAACCAGAGTATAGAGAGTAGACATACAAACAAATAAAGCATTAAAATAATAATAATAATACACCTGCACAAGAATACAGGATAACTCTAATACGTATAAAAATACGATAAACTAATATAAGTATGTCAGAAATAAACTAAATATACACACACAAAACACACTAAGTCCACTTAAGAAGATTCATCGAGCCAATACACTTCTTCAGGCGATTTCGCAGGGCGACAACCGACTGACACTGCCTGTAGGCTTATTGTCTAACTCGCTCGCAATCGCCATCGTGTTCATTTTGACAGTTCATGTATGGGCTGACAATTGGCATCGGAATCAGCTAACTGTCACATTCATAACATTTCTAGTTTTGGGCGAATGGGCGTAATAGGTAAGCTCACTCGGAGTACAGGTCGTTTAAGAGCGGTGCCACATCGAATGGCGCTGGCGGAAAAAAACCCACGCGTTATCGGCCCCCGGTTCTATGAACATCTACCATCCGATTTAAAGAGTGAAACAGATGACAAATCGTTTGGTCGTCGCCTGAAAGTCCTTTTGTTGGAAAACCCATTTTATTCTGTTAATAAATTTTTAAATTTGACATTTTAACCTAGTTCTCCATGTTTTTATAATTATTATTTTTGTTTCTTTTAATGTTAATTTCCATTTTATGACATGTTTTTCATTTGTATTTAAATTGTATGTTACCCATGACGACCCATAATGGAGAAAATATCTTTATTTTAGTTTACTTGTTGTTATACCGATTATATTATTTTAAATATTTTATTGAATTAGGCGTTACTTTGCGGAGGTCCATTTCAATGAACACAAAATATTTACCTTGCTACTCCGCTACTTACGTGCAAGATAACCAAGCTTGTGCGAAATATATACGTTTTAAGCTTGGTTATCTTGCACGTAAGTAGCGGAGTAGCAAGGTAAATAATTTGTGTTCATTTATATTATTTTAATTTTTAATTGTTGACATATTTATTCTGAGCTGACGATTTCAATATGAATTCTTTGACATTTAATTTTAAGTGATGATGTAATTTTATATTGAATGATCAAATAAACATAAACATAAACAAACATACAAGAACTGTCAAAATGAACACGATGGCGATTGCGGGCGAGTTACACAATAAGCCTACTGATCTCAACAGGTTAACGATTCCACAGACTAACACCAAGACTGTACGGAAGGAAGGAGGAAATATAATGTACGTTACCAAGACGTCAAAAACCTCTCACCTTTATGCCACAAACAAGGTGACACATATATATGACATTGTGGTTGGAGTTCTGCTAATAACAAAGCGACGCCGGTTTAAGCTGCGCCTTGTCGTGTGGGTGTGTGCGTGTCTCAAACAGGTTGTTTGACAAAGTTTGGTTGCCTTCGTGTGCCTGCAAGTGTACGCACACAAATGCAAGTCACTACATTGTATAAAACAAAGTCACTTTCTCTGTCCTTAAGTCCTTATGTCCCTATGTCCCTATGTCCCTATGTATGAATCTTTAAAACTACGCAACGGATTTTGATGCGGTTTATTTAATAGATAGAGTGAATCAAGAGGAAGGTTTATATGTATAATATATGCTATTAGTATAGTATAAAACAATGTCGCTTTCTCTGTCCTTATGTCCTTATATCCCTATATCCCTATGTCCCTATGTCCCTATTGTCCCTAAGTATGAATCTTTAAAACTACGCAACGGACTTTGATGCCGTTATTTTAGTAGATAGAGTGATTCAGGAGGAAGGTTTATACGATTATGTATAATCCTACGCAGACGAAGTCGCGGGCAGAAGCTAGTGTACTATAAAAATCTTTTTTCATACTCCTACAAGTTCAATAGTATAATAATAATAGAATAGTAATGGTAGTAGTAGTCTCTGCCTACCCCTGTGGGAAAGAGGCGTGACGGTGTGTAATGTATGTACAAGTTCAATGAAACACCAAAACAGAATTCAAACGCATATAGTTCTTTTTGAAAGCAAAACAATGATGTATGGTGCTTTTATTTGCATCGCATTAGAGGTTTATCCGTAAAACGGAATGGAAAATGTAGTCAGGTCTTTCATTCAATTCGGAGAGCAAATTTTATTCGTCTAGACTACAGACACGTTTGTAAACTGCTGCACCAAAATATCATAAAGTACGGTGACAATTTTTCTAAACGAACTTGAGTATCACAACATAGTATAAATAAAACAAAGTCGCTTTCCGCTGTCTGTCTCTATGTATGTATATCTGTATATCTTTAAAACTACTTATTGAAAACTGAAAAGGATGATAAATATTTATGTATGATTTGATTAAATTAACTGTTATAATAATTTAGTAAAATGAAGTAGCGAAAAGTCAAAGTTAGTACAAATGTTTTATGAAAACTTTGTTCAAACTGTGCTTACTTTAGAAATAATAGAATAATTTAGCGTTTTCTTTATGTAAATTAGATTAAGTTAATAATTTGATGAAAGTGACTTTTGAAACCCCCGACGCAACAAGAGGCTGTTATAAGTTAGACGTCAATGTCTGTGTCTGTGTGTCTGTCTGTGGCATCATAGCTCTCAAGTGAATGGACCTAATTCGATGCGGTTTTTCCATTCGAAAGCCAGTTTCCTTGCGATGGTTTTTATGTAAAAATTGGTTCAGTGGTTTGAAGACTATCAGCTCTTTTCCAAAATGATGTAAGGTAGGCATAAAAGTTGCGGGAAACCGGTGGATGCAGGTGGCGACTTATCGTTCAGTATGGTGTGCTAAGGGGGAGGCCTTTGTTCAACAGTGGACGTCTTCAGGCTGATGATGATGATGATGATGATGATGATGATGATGAGGCGTAAAATTGAATCATTTCTTTATTTACGTAGGAATTATTATTCGATTAAAGCGTGGAGGGTTATTTTAATTTTATTTATTAAATGTTACATGTAATAAGTTAGTTATTTTAGTATCTTCTAGTTCAGTTCTTGCCAGCCACCTTGCGAAGATCATCTAGTCTGAGGGCGTCCCCACTACTTTTGCTGATCCGCGGTCTCCACTCAAGATCTCGTCGAAGTCTTGTCAGCCAAAAATCGATTTCAGGAGTCCCATATATGGGTATTGGCTGTCTGCGCACCCAAAGTGGAACAGAAAGTGACCATAATGCTTGTTGTTTTGTTTTGTCGCGGCGTCTTTGCTTAGTTTTGCTTCAATGAGACCGAAATTGATTTTTGTTTTTACTTTTTACTTTTTGTGCGTTTTTACACTTTTTTTGTATGTACTTAGTATTTTGTGACCGTGTACTATTGTACTTAAGAATTAATTATTTAGTGACTATGTAAATAAGATACCTACTTTATAAGAATATGGGTGTATTTTGCCTGAAATAAATATTCTGTGTAGGTATTTTTTTTTATAAAAACAAATAAATATAGTATAGTATAATATTATTAAACAATTTTACAAGTTTAGCGCAGGGTATTATGCCGATTACAGCAATGACGCATGTAAGAGTCCACCCCGTCTCCTACCACAGATATACGTGCCGGCACGTAAGTCTAGCGTTGACGAGTCACGTGGAAGGGATCTGCGCACCCACGGATACCGTATTTTATACTTCTGCGCATACAAGGTCATCGCTAGACTTACGTGCAGGCACTTATAGGAGTCTGTTGGGGCTGCCCGCACCCGGCTAAGTAAAATATTACTTTTTCATCTCTCATACTCTGAAAGTAGGTCATTGATTATCTGGATATAGGGTTGAAAGTGACTCATCGCAACCCTTGGGTTGAAAGTATTTTTTTTTTCTAGCCAATCCAAATGAGGTATATAGCAATGGAAATACATATACAGCCATGTAATCTATGTTTAAAATAATAATCTATACTAATAGTTCCTTTTAATTGTAAAAGGCAAAATAATCTAAAAATAACATTCCCGCTATATATAAGGTTATGCAAGCGTATACAACGAGAATTAGTAGAAATTATTACGTACGGTATTTTTTTTAGCTTGAAATATTTATAGCAACCTCCGTGTCTGCAAGTTTAAAAAAAAAACTAGCCGGCCGCCATTGGTGCGCAGAAGAAATGCGCAATGCGCGCAAATCGCGCAATAGAAAAAAGAGCGGGAAGAGAATGACAAACGTAACAAATATTAAATGCGACCATACGACGTTAGTGAAATTTTAATTTCCTCATATTCGAAATGAAAAGTAGAGTGTTCAACTCGGATGAAATTACCCATTTCACCCTCGAACTATTGGCACCCTCACTTCGTTCGGGTGCCAGAAATATCTTAGGTGAAATGGGTATATTTTAACCCTAGTTTATCAATCTACTATTCTTTATAAACGTGTTATGAAGGCTGTATATGTATATGAAGGCTGCAGCATAAATTATAAGAAAGGATTAATTCTCGCGCCATCGCATTAAGAGCAGTTAATTGCTTGTCGCATACCCTCCTCGCTTTAAGGCGAAGCCTGTTTTTGACATCTTTCCTTTTAAACTTTAACCAATCCACGGACGACATAATGTCATTCCAAATCTGACAGTAGTAGTAGGGATAAGTTCGCCTTTGTACATTTGTGTTGTCCTGTATTTACCTTTTTCATGTGTTTTATGTACAATAAAGAGTTATACATACATACATACATACATACCTAACCAATAATCACTAGTTACGTCGGGAAGAGAAATGTCAAAACGGGGCTTTTATTTTGCGACGACGTTAGGCGAGCTTAGGGCGTCTTGTATTTGACGTGGCTGCGAAGGTTAAACTACATCCCCTTAACCACTGCGACAGTGCATATAAACAGGTCCATGCGCGCCGCAGAACTACCAGTAGTGTATAATTGGGGGACCTGGATCAAACGAGATCCAGGATCCCCCAATCATACGTTATATTGATTACTGATCATGAATCAATACATTAATATATGTCAATCGAATTATCTGTTGAGCATATAATTACAGTACAATCCGATAATCAAATACTAGTTCAATCAAAAACTACTTCAATTAAATTCTATTTCTAATAGGTACACTCTGATATCGTTGGTTATGGAGCAAACATATATATTAAGTCACCATTTTTATACAATCATATTATCATTCAAATACTTACGATATTAAATTCTTTGTTAGCAATAGAGAAAATGCAAGCTAGTGCATTCGTGATAATGGCGTGTTGTTTGACGAATCATTGAGACGTAGTATAAACAACGGCTCAGGTGAGACCGAGTTTTTAAGCTGTCATCTTTCACTAGCGATGCTATAATATGAAACAGGGATTCAATTTTGTTATTTTTTTATTTAATCAATAATTCTTTGTTTATAAATTTATTGTAAGAAGAGAATACTTAATGTAAGGTTTCGATATGTTTCACTATAAATTGCTTAATATAATTCAATAATCTGATTTTGACGTACGAAACGGGTAAGATATTAAATAGGTAATATGTTATCATTATTGTGTAACATCAGTGATGCATATTTCATGAGAAACCGTTGTCCATTCTACTAGGTATTCAATTTGGATTGAAAGCTCAATCAGAAAAGTATCCAGCCTACCCTAGAGCAGAATCCGCTGCACACCACTGTGCAACAGACCTACCTCGCTCACCAGTTACTATGCTGACTATGTTATATTACGTGTCTTACGCAGAAACTTATTTATTTTATTTGATTCTTGAATAGTAATTTAATTACGTAATTCTAAATTGAAGTCTAAATTTATTTATTCAGCGTTCAGACTCGTAATTATATAAGATTATTAACGCTATAGTTAAGTATCTGAATTATTATAAATAAAACATATCATATTACATTAACTCCTTTATTTTTAATAAGTAGACAATATAGTAGTACATTATTATACTTAACTAACACATTTTAGTTATTCTCAAATCCATATCATCCTGAATTTTACTTATGATATCTTTAGTTGCGCTATATACGTCATCAAATAATATACCCTTCACAACATATTGGGCGCAGATTTCTGCTTCACAAGTACACATTGAATGTTCAGATTTCGGTGCGTTCTCGGCGTCATAAATTTCTATTTTAATTATTTTTGTCGCACGTTTTACAGTTCTTTTTATGTATGAAGAATATGGTAGTTCGGTTCTGGTTCTCTTGCGAGAAGCGCCATCATGAGTGGTAGATCTTTGTTCTGCTCCATGCGTAGCACGCTGATCCGCTGGTACAAAATTAAAGAGATCTTCTGTATCCTGTAAAGAAAAGACATTCAAAATTTTTGAATCAAATAATTGTCAGTAACATTGGCGTTTGATAACAATTAATCGTAATTTATCGATAATTAACAAAAGAATTCTTATCATGACTAAACGACATTAAAATTTATAAATCGAGTATTACAATAAAGCTTGCATTGGATTACTATATAAATAAATATCAGAGACAATTGATGTCGATTAACCTGAGTCTAAAGTAAGGTAAGCTTACGTTATAGGTGCTGGCCAACGAATAAACATACTTATATAGATAGATATATACTTAAATACTAAACACTTTACTTATATATTAAACACTCGAAGCTCAAGAACAAACTTTCATATTTTTCATACATAATATCTGTCTCAAGCTTTGTCGCCTGATTCTCTAACCACTCAGCTATCCAGTCGTCGGTATGGATATTGATTATTATTAAATAATAACAAGTATAATAAAATAGGTACACACTCACCGACATTACTGAATCACCAGTGTATTGCAAAAATACTAATCGTTAAAATGTTCTAATTTCTTGTTATTTATATTATTTTTTAAGTATAAAAAAGAAACCATAAGGTTTAATATCGCATAGTAAAATCGTTTTATCGTTAATATGAGACCTAACCATATATCAAAGATGTCTATGCTAAATGAGTCTCAATGATTTGCAATGTCGACATTTGCATCCACATACACTGAATTTGGAGGTAAGTATGTCTGTTTGTTGATCTCGTATATGAAAACTAACAAACGTTTTTTTATTTTATTTCGCACAATAGGTTATATAAACTAAAACCAATTGTGAAGTTAGTGAATCAGTTAGTAAATCCGTATCGGCCAAGCAAAACCACAGTATTAAACTATACAAAATCATCGCTTCCCATTTAAGACTAAGCGTTAACGCAGAAGTTTAAGATTACACCGCTTAAAAGGGTTACTGCTGATACATGATGAGACCTATTTTAAAGTCACGCGGATACTTTCCGTATAAGGAAGATATTCACGTGGATTAGAGAGTACTTAAGCGGTTGATACCGAATCTAGTGCATCATTCATCTCCTCTGCAAAGTAAAGAACCAGCCATCACCTCATCTCCTAAGCTGAAGGATCATCATCAAAAAAAATGTAAGTGTCTATCTTATTAACTAAATGTATTTATTAAATTATGCAACCATCATTACGATTGAATAGTCGAGTCGTTTGTAACATAACACCGACTATAAAGCGAGGTTGCGGATTTCTGGACTGATGGATATTTATTTATTATTTATCTATTCGAATAGATACCTAGAAAAGTTAATTACTTTTCTAGCTTCAATTATGCTGTCTAATAATTTAAATGTTGATGTTTTTATACATTGGAGTCATTAATATTATCAATAAAATTATTCGTCATTCGAATAGTAGTGTAAATATTGGAATTTGATAGAGTTATGCTAACTAATTCTGGCTTCAATATAAATGATGCTGTTTATTGAATAGAGTAATTTAACTTAATATCATCAATAAAATTATGAGTCATTCGAATAGCGGTAAAGAATAATAGTTTAATGATGGTATGTTATTATGCGTCATTCTTATAGTAGTGCAAAATTTTATAATTTCGGGGAGGGCTGCGCTAGTAAATTGTATGAAACAAGACGAATGACGATACTTTTTAAATATACCTCTATCTTATTTAAATACTTACTATAAAACGAAAAGTAGGGTCAAATATTATAGATAACTTAAATACTGTAGTTAAAATGTTTTAATATTTATTTCAGGTCGAAGATTTATAGCTCTAACAATGCTGAAACACTATTTCCGTCGGAAGACGAGTCAGCGATGCAGGCCGAATCGAGTGAGATAAGAAAGAGGAAGCATAGCAAAACGTAAGTATTCAATTTATCTTTTGATTCGACTCGATACTAAAGATTATTCTGTGTTATTGAATGATGTTGTTTAAGTTTAATCAGACCCAATCAATATTTTAATTACTTTCATTGAATATCCTCTAATGTAGTCAAGTCTCTGCAAAAATTTTATTAGCTCGATTTAATTTAACGATCGTTTTTTATTTTTTCAGATTGAAACATTCATCTAAAGCTGTAGTTTCTTCGTCAAGCTCTGAAGATGAAGCTGCGAGACCGGCTGAATCGAGTGAAAAAAAGAAAAAGCACGCAAAGTCACCGCAATCATCTTCAAGTGCTTCAAAAAAGAAGATCAAAATTAATCCTGTACCTGCGAAACCACACCACGCAACTGCTGCGGAGCTTTTTGGAAGCGGTAGCGAGGATGAGAAGCAGTCCTCGAGTATCACCCCTGCACCTGGTAAAGGTAAATTACAGTCTTGTATCACGCGAAGACTAGCCAATGGGTTTTCACGACAGGAGAATCATTCAAAAACAGGTTCACACTTTATTGAACTAAAAGTTTACAAGTGCGACGAGATTAAAAACGTGTTACCTGTTAATAGATGGCGGCAAGCCATAGTCAGCATAAAAACTCAGACGGATGATAATACTACAGCTTGGCAGCACTTATCAAACTTTATTACATCGACTCGTAAGGAATATAGAACTTGTACTCCGACATTTGTTAGCAACGCCTATAACGAATCGATTACAGCTTTCCGATTATAAAACAGCGCTACACACCAAAAAAAATTTTAGACGAAAAATGAATCTGATTAAATCCATTAAACATGTTTTATATTCACAGGAAGTAAACAAAGTAGTTTTAAACAGTAATGATGACAAGAGGCAAATATTAGCTGGTAACATAGAAACGCTCCCCTGGGGTCACTGTAATACAATTTTTTAATAGATATACGAAATACCTTGTACGTATTTGAAAAGATTTCTTTAAGTATATAAGTAGTTAATTATATTATCATATTGAAGATATGATATTAATAAAAAAAACAGTCTTATATAAAAGGTTATTATATTTTTAAATGTAATTTAGAGCTATGTATTGGTTTTTCTTTTTAAGAAATCGTAAAATTGTATTCGTGTGATGTGTGTTTAGAAGTATAATTATGCTTTGTTTATATTGAGCTTAAAAAAGGAATAAATATATTTCAGCATGAATGAAAAAGTTTTTATATATGCAACCAAATCAAATCAAATAAATTATTAAATGTATCTCTTTCTTTTGATCGTCATTTTAAGCAACGATCTAGACTAGACCCAAGATAATTAAATAAAGAAAAACCAAGCAAAGTCACTACAATCATCTTCAAGTGCTTCAAAAAAGGTCAAAATTAATCCCATAGCTGTGAAACCACACCGCACAACTGCTACGGAGCTTTTTGGAAGCGATAGCGAGGATGAGAAGCGATCCTCGAGTATCATCCCCACGTCTAGTAAATTACGGTCTTATATCACGCGAAGACTAGCCAAGGGGTTTTCACGACAGGAGAATCATTCAAAAACAGGTTCGCACTTTATTGAACTAAAAGTTTACAAGTGCTCCGAGATTCAAAACATGTTACCTGTTAATAGATGGCGACAAGCCATAGTTAATATAAAAACTCAGACGGATGATAATACTACAGCTTGGCAGCACTTATCAGACTTTATTACATTGACTCGTAGGGAATATAGAACTTGTACTCCGATATTTATTAGCAACTACTATTAATGTTTTATTTTTATGTTTTCTTTTTATTCTTATTGTATTTAATGATCACGAAATTGGTATGTTATTCATGATTAGTGCATTATAGAGCGGGTTTACCAACATAGTGTTAATATTAATTTATACCTTTATTATTAACTATGTATAAAATATGTATGTATGTATGTAAACTCTTTATTGTGCAAAATAAAGAAGACAAAAATAAAAAATATTTTATTGTATCAAAAACAATGTAAAAAAAAAATACACAAAAAGAAAACAATTTGTCGAATAATCCATCCCGCGACATACCCAGCACAAAGGTGCCCCCTCACCCTCGCAGCATTACCACGCTGTACTATGTATTAGATAAATCTATGACTAAATACTATCAATAAAATCATATTTTTGTTTACAGCTCCGCCTACTTACCTCGACTCATTCAGCAATGTTTTTATGCGATGTGATCATTGTCAGATTGAGATGGCTATAAATAAATACAGATTTCATTTAAGAACAAATTTGCACAAATCAAATTGTTCATCGGAAACCGCTTGTAAACATATTGAAATAATTGGCACAACAGTTAGAAACAGAATTGCTACATATCGCTTAAACCTTCCTAGGAAATCAAATGCCTTACACTCTAGACTTTCCTATGCGGGATTCGAAGTGATATTTTATACCTTATTAAATCCGCATTATTGAAACATGATTGCGTTAAAATGAACAGCGAGCTGTTTGTTCATTTTACATTACCGAATTCATGTAACCACTAGCTTTAGTCTTTTAACACAAAATATAGTATCGTATTTAAAAGCACAAATTTGAATGAATTATAATTATATGACTATGATTGAGAACTTAAAAAAATATACTTATAGGTACTATAATAGGCAGATAGACTAGGTCCACTTCTGCCAAGCTTATCACACATAAATATAACAGTGGGGCGGACTGAGGCACCGACTTCAACATATAAATAATTAGATAGCACTTACCGAAAAATAATTTTAATTTGACATTTTTAAAGTAGCGAATTGAAGGCGGTTCTATTTTTTATTTTAAATTTTTTTTTGTACAACATTTACTACGAATAAATATTTCATTTCATTTCATATCATATGATAGAAGATTTTGGTCGTGTAAATCTTGTAATAGAACTAAACGGATTAAATATACATGTATTAAAATAGTGTAAATTAATATTATATCTATTAACTGCTTGTTGCTCGTTATTATAGTCTACACTCCAGTCTGATATACTATACTTCCTAATCCTAGCACAAATGTCAATGTTTAATTCACTAAATACACGAGCTTGCGGGTCAGGATCGCCTTTAAACACTTCATCTAGGAAATAGTTCCTCATTTCCAGAACCTCATGCGATACGGAATATTTCCGGCTGCTGACTAGCAAGCTCTGTCAGATGCTCCTTCCATCGATTGTGTCCGTAGTCAGCGGTGATGTTGAACCGAGTAACGTATGCATTTCGCATACTCAACTCCATCCATGCCACAGTACTTTGCGAGATATCCTCATACCCTCGGCCTATGTAATGATAGGCCTCGCAGGTTAATTTCAGCAGGTGATGATGCTCCTCGCAATACCTATTCCGTAGTTGGGTGTAATTGAGGCACGGTCTGCCATAAGTGTTAGCCTCACACTTTCTTAAGTCTTTAAATTTCAAGCTATCTAACCGCTTGTTAATATAACACTTAATGGGAAATATAAACGACATCGTTACACTGTTTAATAGTCTGTCTTTGTTATACACTCCCGTGATCAGCGCTGGACGGTGCTGAATGATAAATATGGACAGGTTTATCATAGAGAGCATAATGCACACATAAACCTTATTTTCGTTTCCAATTGCTCTTGTCTGTAATATAACACATCCCCATTTAAGTTTTACACGTTCCTCGATCCATCGTCATCGAAAATTATATATGATGTCTAGAATTATGTAACTCCTGCTTTATAAGCGAAATATGCGATTCGGACGTGGAGTTAATAAATAAAGTTTATTTTATCACTTTCAAATGTTTTTATTCGATTTAACACAAAATACGTACAAAAGTCCACCTTTTAGTGTAAACGGTAAATAATCAATATTGATCGATTTGACAACACTTTGGGTAATAGTTCACTTTACAGTGTAAACTGTATGTAAAAGTTCAATTCACAATTTAATTATAATGTTTGAAAGTTCAGGTCCGAACCGTCTGAATAATATTTTAGATCTGACTTATCTTTTACTCTCGAACTGTGCATCGGAGCCGTCGCGAGGCGAGCTATCTAAAGGAATTCGCAACGTAGCGTCTGCAGCGCCTCCGGTACGTCGCCAGTGCACAGAGATTAAGTATTCTTAGAACCTATACAGTTAAACGAATTCTTATAATCTAGTTAACTTTACGTGAAGTGTCTTAATAATATAACAAGCGTAGTAATCTTCTCATTTAACATAACAGCCTACTGTGCAAGCGTTAGATCTGTTGAAAATAGGACTCTTATCTATTAAGAAATAGCATCAAAATCCGTTTCATAGTTTTAAAGATCTAATCATACATAGTTGATAGTTGCTAACGAATGCGGGTAATAACCTTTACGCATAGCTTTATTTAATACTAGCTGATGCCCGCGACTTCGTCTGCAAAGAATTCGTTTATCACTATCCCGCGGGAACTACACAATTTTCCAGGATAAAAAGTAGCCTATGTGTTATTCCAGACCATAATTTATCTCTGTTCCAAATTTCATCCAGATCCGTTAAGCCGTACTGGCGTGAAAGAGTAACAAACATCCATACATCCATACATCCATACTTACAAACTTTCGCCTTTATAATAGTAGTAGGAAGTACATAGTTAATAATATTCATAATACACATACAGATTCTGTACTCTTTACATGCAGCAATGACGAAGCTTGCCAAATGCTGGCAAACGTCTCTATTAATCATCGATCGGGGTTTTAATTGTTACTATAGATTGACGCCATCTGTTAACCGGTAACACCTTCTCAATCTCACTGCTCTTATATATTTTTTAGGTCTATGTAATGTGATCCGGTTTTGAGGGATGGGTCTGTCGTGAATTCGAACTCGAACCCGATGATATAGGTTTTGAAGTAGGTAAATAGGATTGATGTAGGTTTTTATACAACCCGATTTCATGTTTGTATTATACGCCTTCAGCATAGAAATCATTCAGTATTTATTAGAAAACTTTTCATTTAAAACAATGTGATCAATAACAAGTGAGTACTTATAGAATATTATTCGGAATCTATCGAGCTAAGTTCTAAAGTTACACTATACATCATTTAAATTAAACATTTACGTTTTGATGCTTCTTGCGTGCTTGCTTTTTTTATTTTCGCGCGTCTCAAGAGGTATCGCCGATTCGGGCTCAGACCCGGATTAATTGATTGATTGTTGGATTGATTGACTGATTCATGGATTCGAATATTGTTCCGAGTATGGTTCTACATGAAACTTATGTATAAAATAAAAAGTTTTAAAGAATACTTATATGATTTCATACTCAAGAACTGTACTGAACTCGGTAAGAGTATCGGAGGGGAGGAGGTAGTCAGAAACAGGAACCAAACCGTGGGTCACAGGAACTCTGAGTTATGCTTTAAATAATGTTCAAATCATGTGTGTATACAAAATACTATCTAATTTTCATTTGTGCATCGTATACATAAACGTTAATAGCATGCTGGAAAATAACTTCTAGCTTCATATACATATTGGTCAATATCCGCTACCATCTTTTCGTATTAGAATAAACTACATAAAACTAGTCTTCACTCGCGAGTTTGCTGGCTCACAAGAAGTATGGAAAAAATAACATTAATGTGTCGTACAGACAGACGAGTATTATCTTTGCAGCATAGTTGTAAACACAGTCGGTGTTATCTTACTGCCGACGCAGCATAATTATTTTTTCTTATAAGGAATGTTAGCTCTCTTTGAAATAAATTAGCGATTTTGAACTCTGACGACCAGCATTCCGATTAATATAAATTATAAAAAAATTCACTGAAATAATTCATAACTTATTTTCTAAGCGAGCGGTTCTCTATCACTGAAAATGTTGGTAAGTAAAGTGAAACAATTTAACTTTTTCTAGTGAATAAGCTATAATTATTATTTCCATTTCTCAATTAAATATTAGTCATAATTATTACTAAAGGCTCCAACTATGTAATTTCCAGATAAAAAGTATTCTACGTCTTAATCGAACCATAAACTCTCTTATACATAAAACTCACATTAATATTATTGCTTATTCGGGTTTTCACGATACGGAAGATCATCTCTTCAATTTTATTCCATCGAGTCAGCCGCGAGAACATTCGGCCGAACCACGAATGATGGGATTAGCTCGTAAAAGAAAACCAGAAATTCTATGCTTTACTCATACATCAAAAAACCAAACCGAGGTGTCGCTACTAAAATAATCAGAATAGAAATATTTGATGCTGATAAATTTGATCACAGTGATCAAATCTGTAAGTGCGAAGTCGGATTGTGTGCTCAATACTCGGTAAAACGTCTTGACGGATGATACTTACCAGACTGTGCGAAATATTATCAATAGAATTGAGGAGTCTCTATCAGCGGACTCCTATAATAGTTATACGTTATTGTAATGGCGAAGTATTCTATAAATACTGTACTGCGATCTTTCGAACGACGAAGTTGAATGTTGAATACATGTTTTGAATAGATGATTGTTAGTATGAACGATCTCTCGAATAAAGAAATTGAATGACGAATACTAATTTGAATGATGATTGGCGCATCTTAATTTCTTCTGATTGTGATCTTATATTTAATTTTGAAGAATTGCATAAAATGTTTAATAATGTCGGCAATCCGTATATTAAATGTAGTAGTGTATAATTGGGGGACCTGGATCAAACGAGATCCAGGATCCCCCAATCATACGTTATATTGATTACTGATCATGAATCAATACATTAATATATGTCAATCGAATTATCTGTTGAGCATATAATTACAGTACAATCCGATAATCAAATACTAGTTCAATCAAAAACTACTTCAATTAAATTCTATTTCTAATAGGTACACTCTGATATCGTTGGTTATGGAGCAAACATATATATTAAGTCACCATTTTTATACAATCATATTATCATTCAAATACTTACGATATTAAATTCTTTGTTAGCAATAGAGAAAATGCAAGCTAGTGCATTCGTGATAATGGCGTGTTGTTTGACGAATCATTGAGACGTAGTATAAACAACGGCTCAGGTGAGACCGAGTTTTTAAGCTGTCATCTTTCACTAGCGATGCTATAATATGAAACAGGGATTCAATTTTGTTATTTTTTTATTTAATCAATAATTCTTTGTTTATAAATTTATTGTAAGAAGAGAATACTTAATGTGAGGTTTCGATATGTTTCACTATAAATTGCTTAATATAATTCAATAATCTGATTTTGACGTACGAAACGGGTAAGATATTAAATAGGTAATATGTTATCATTATTGTGTAACATCAGTGATGCATATTTCATGAGAAACCGTTGCCCATTCTACTAGGTATTCAATTTGGATTGAAAGCTCAATCAGAAAAGTATCCAGCCTACCCTAGAGCAGAATCCGCTGCACACCACTGTGCAACAGACCTACCTCGCTCACCAGTTACTATGCTGACTATGTTATATTACGTGTCTTACGCAGAAACTTATTTATTTTATTTGATTCTTGAATAGTAATTTAATTACGTAATTCTAAATTGAAGTCTAAATTTATTTATTCAGCGTTCAGACTCGTAATTATATAAGATTATTAACGCTATAGTTAAGTATCTGAATTATTATAAATAAAACATATCATATTACATTAACTCCTTTATTTTTAATAAGTAGACAATATAGTAGTACATTATTATACTTAACTAACACATTTTAGTTATTCTCAAATCCATATCATCCTGAATTTTACTTATGATATCTTTAGTTGCGCTATATACGTCATCAAATAATATACCCTTCACAACATATTGGGCGCAGATTTCTGCTTCACAAGTACACATTGAATGTTCAGATTTCGGTGCGTTCTCGGCGTCATAAATTTCTATTTTAATTATTTTTGTCGCACGTTTTACAGTTCTTTTTATGTATGAAGAATATGGTAGTTCGGTTCTGGTTCTCTTGCGAGAAGCGCCATCATGAGTGGTAGATCTTTGTTCTGCTCCATGCGTAGCACGCTGATCCGCTGGTACAAAATTAAAGAGATCTTCTGTATCCTGTAAAGAAAAGACATTCAAAATTTTTGAATCAAATAATTGTCAGTAACATTGGCGTTTGATAACAATTAATCGTAATTTATCGATAATTAACAAAAGAATTCTTATCATGACTAAACGACATTAAAATTTATAAATCGAGTATTACAATAAAGCTTGCATTGGATTACTATATAAATAAATATCAGAGACAATTGATGTCGATTAACCTGAGTCTAAAGTAAGGTAAGCTTACGTTATAGGTGCTGGCCAACGAATAAACATACTTATATAGATAGATATATACTTAAATACTAAACACTCGAAGCTCAAGAACAAACTTTCATATTTTTCATACATAATATCTGTCTCAAGCTTTGTCGCCTGATTCTCTAACCACTCAGCTATCCAGTCGTCGGTATGGATATTGATTATTATTAAATAATAACAAGTATAATAAAATAGGTACACACTCACCGACATTACTGAACTGCTCACCAGTGTATTGCAAAAATACTAATCGTTAAAATGTTCTAATTTCTTGTTATTTATATTATTTTTTAAGTATAAAAAAGAAACCATAAGGTTTAATATCGCATAGTAAAATCGTTTTATCGTTAATATGAGACCTAACCATATATGAAAGATGTCTATGCTAAATGAGTCTCAATGATTTGCAATGTCGACATTTGCATCCACATACACTGAATTTGGAGGTAAGTATGTCTGTTTGTTGATCTCGTATATGAAAACTAACAAACGTTTTTTTATTTTATTTCGCACAATAGGTTATATAAACTAAAACCAATTGTGAAGTTAGTGAATCAGTTAGTAAATCCGTATCGGCCAAGCAAAACCACAGTATTAAACTATACAAAATCATCGCTTCCCATTTAAGACTAAGCGTTAAATTATTAAATGTATCTCTTTCTTTTGATCGTCATTTTAAGCAACGATCTAGACTAGACCCAAGATTATATAAGCAATAAAATCCGGGATTCCCCGCATTTCATCATGATCTTTGATAAACAGAGTCAAACTTTGGAAGTAAATACTTTCAAAGTAAAAAATGACACACAAAAATTAAAACATAGTTCGTTGTTACCTAATACCATTCGCTGCATAATATGCGGTCCTTCAAATTGTGGTAAAACTAATGTTATGTTAAATTTATTGTTACACGAAAATGGTTTGAAATTTAAACATATTTATTTATACTCGAAGACCGCTTTTCAACCAAAGTACCTCTTTTTAAGACAAGTTATGGAAAGTGTTCCAGGAGCGGAGCTATTTGTATTTAATGATCACAAAGAAGTTCTTCACCCCAACGATGCTTTGACAAATTCCATTATGATTTTCGATGATGTCGCATGTGAAAATCAAATTAATATTAGAAATTATTTTACTATGGGAAGACATAGGCAGATAGATTGTTTTTACTTATCGCAAACTTATTCGAAAATACCTAAACAACTGATCAGAGATAATGTTAATGTTTTAATTATCTTCAAACAAGATGATACCAATTTAAAACATATATACAATGAACATGTAAATACAGATTTAGATTGGATACAATTTAAGCAACTTTGTTCTGTTATATGGCAAGATCGATTCAGTTTCTTAGTTATAAATAAAGATTGTGCGATAAATAATGGACGATATAGACAAGGATTTGACACGTTTGTCCGCTTCTAACTTAGTTATATATTCCGATTTCTAGTTTAAAAATCTCACTTGAAAACAAGGGGTTTTAAGAAACGGTAGTCATATTAATAAGTTGGAAAGTAAAATGGATACCGATTTAAAAGCACAACTCATTAAATCAGTTAACAATATAAAAAACAAAATAAAGAAGATTAAAAATGAAGATTATGAAGCTGATCTGAAATACAAAAAAGTATTTAAACCTATTACTGATTCTTTAGAAACAGTTGTCAAGATAAATCAAACACCTCACTCTGCTTTTAACATAACACCAAGAAATGGTAAAAATAACACGCAGATCGATTTAAACTCTTCTTTAGACTATAATAATTTTAAAGACATAATTAATGCTGATTCTAATCACCATTCAGAATATTATGGATGTTCTAATGATAATGATAAAAATACAACAAATCAAAGTAACAGTCACGATACACTTTTATCTTTGAAAAAAGAAGACATGATGGATATGTATGAGCAAGTCAATGTTCCGTTTGGTATTTATGTTAAAGATAAGAACCTGATGATGGGAAACACTGTTGTTAGTTTATCTTTTAAAAATAACACTGATAATACTTTGGGAAAAAAATACATGATTACTGTCAAAAATAAGAATTATGAATTGAGCGGTGGTTTAAAAGAACTTTTATTGCGAAACAGACCTAATCTTAAGCTTGTAACTGAAGAAGATAAAACAAAATACAAAGAAATTTTAAGTAACACAAACGCGCACAAACGGGACTTTGATCCGGCCGGACAATTAAAAGGTGACAAAGGATTAAAATACTGTACAATAATCAAGCCTCTATTTTCACAAGTAACTGACGAAAATAATGAGTTCACTCAACAGTTGCCGCAATTGAAAATCGGTCAAGGTTTGCCTGAATTAAAACGATATAAAAGTAATACGGATTATATTTATTGGGATGATCCTAACGAACTTATTGAAAGACTGAAACTTTTAATTGCATCTAAAAGTGCTGGTAACAGCAATCATGACAATGAAATTATATCAATTATTGAAGAGTTAAAGGAAGCGGGTATAATAAAAGAATAAATTCTGTTTTCGTGTAGTCATTTCGTCTAGTAATCTAATAAGCATTAGACATGAATGAAGAGAAAAAAGGAAATTTTAATGTTGATAGTTATAAACTGGAAGTAATTAAAATATCATCTATAGATAAACGTGAAGTATCCGACGTTGTTAATAAAGAGATCGTTGATAAATTTAATAAGAATAATTCTGAAAAACTTGCGCATATTGAAAAGCTGGTTATGATTTTAACAGACCGTGTAAAAAATATTGAAAAAGATATTGCATTAAAGGAGCTTGAGGGAAAATTAAACAAGCATTATGAGCAAAGCCGACGTTGTTAATGAAATTCATAAAAACGTACGAGTAAACTTCCCTCGGAGAAGCGTAATATTAAGAGATATAGATGACCTTTGGCAAGCGGATTTGATAGATATGCAAGCTTTATCCAAATTAAATGCTGGTTATAAATACATACTAGTAATTATAGACGGTTTCTCAAAATATGCTTGGGCATTCCCGATTAAACAAAAGACTAAAGAAATCGTATCTAAAGAGTTTCAAACATTGTTGGAAAATGGTCGTCACCCAAAAAATTTACAAACTGATATGGGTACAGAATTTTATAATAATAAATTCAAAAAAGTTATTGAAAAGTATCACATAAATCATTACTCTTCTTATTCTACAAAAAAAGCATCAATCGTAGAAAGACTTATAAGAACTCTCAAAACTAAGCTTTACAAAGAATTTAGTTTGAAAGGAAATTATAAATGGATCGATGGGACTCTTGACAAGAAAGTTTACGAATACAATCATACCTTTCATAGAACCATAGGAAAAACGCCGGCTGAAATTAATCATAATAATAAAGAAATTGTCTTACAAAGATACATTAACAATTCGCTATCCGAAAAAAGACCGAATCGTCATGTTTTTCAAGTTGGAGATTTTGTAAGAATCAGTAAATACAAGGGATGTTTTGAAAAAGGATTTACACCTAATTGGTCAACCGAAATATTTAAGATAAGAAAAGTCCAACAAACTAACCCACTCACATATTTATTAGAAGACGCAAAGTCTAGGCCTATTTTAGGAGCATTCTACAGACAAGAAATTCAGAAAACTGCTCACCCTGATGTATATCTTGTTGAAAAAGTTGTAAAAAGCAAAGGAAACAAAGTATATGTTAAGTGGCTGGGTCTTCCATCAAGTGAGAACAGTTGGATTGATAAAAACAATCGTTTGTAGTGATTTTAGTACATTAAATAAGCTATTCATACTTAATACACTCATTTGCACTTGGATCTTTATGCAAGAAAGTCAACTTTAAATAAAGCATTTTAATCATACCAATATTACTATTATTAAAATGAAACACACACGAAGTAATACTAAAAAAGAAGCGCATCATAAGGAAAAAACATTATTAGCACCCTCCCAGAAAACGGGAGCTGGTCTGAAAAAAACCTTTAGTAATATTGTATCGCACACTAAAAAACATATTCGAAATTTGAAACCAAAGTGCAAGAAATTGCTAACGGAGTTAGCATACGCGGCTGCTCGAGAATTTGCTTCTGACATAACCGTGCAATCCCCGAGAGTGATACCTGTACCTAAAACTGGTGGATTTTTACCATTAATTCCTATTCTTGCCGGCTTATCTGCTACGGGGAGCTTGGCTGGAGGTGTTGCGGGAATCACCAAAGCTATCAATCATTATAAATCGGCACAAAAACATCTTGCAGAGTTAAAAAGACATAACATGAAAATGGAGGCTATGTGTATTGGTAAAGGATTACATCTTAAACCGTACAAACACGGGTTAGGAATTTACGTTTCAAACAAAAAAAACTAGATACTGGGCTACCTGATCGAGCGCTAACTAATATCGATATAATAAAGCATGCGAAAAATATACCCCATTTTCGAGGCGTATTTATGCGAGATGAATTACCAGAAAAGCCGTGGCTGATGGAATGCGGTGTGATTAATTTAGATTCATCTAAAAATGTTGGTACTCACTGGGTAGCCTATGGAAAAATTAAAGACTATATTGAATATTTTGACAGTTACGGTAACTTAAAACCGCCAAAAGAATTCTTAGCATATGTCGGAACAAATATTCGGTATAATTATGTCAATTTACAAGGCAATCATTTATACAACTGTGGACATTTATGTTTGAAATTTCTAAAATCATTTTGGAAAAGTAAATCGAGACTAAATAAATAAATAACGAAACGGATTAAACATATAGTTACGATTGTTAAATGATAATAAAATAAAATGCTAAACCGGATTAGGACATTCCTTCGCGAACAGTATTCAGAATTGGGCGTTGAGTACATAACAGTCTGCCGAGTTTAGTACAAATAACCGCTTCAATTTATTATAAGTATACAATTAAATATGTATGTTTTCAATAAAAACAACATCAAAGAACAAAAATGTACTATTAATCTTCCAGTGTTCAAAGGAAGAACACGATTAAGTACGACAAATAAAATTACTAAAAGTAATAAAATCTTTCTTCATTCTCTCGGCTTAAAAATAAAATAAAAATAAATATAATATGCTGCAAATAACTGAACTACCGCAGCAAGATAATTCTATTGAAAGCTACGAGATTCACAGCTACAATCCATACAATCACAGCTTTAAAGAAAACGATGAAATCAGAATACCTATTCATCAGCAAGATGTTTATGTATTACCATCTGCAAGCTCCATTTACATCGAAGGACATGCGAGTGTATTTGAACTAGATACAGCAGGAAAAAAGAAGAAGAAAGAGTTTAAGTTTATAAATAATCCTATATTGTTTTTATTTCAAGATATAAGATACGAATTAAATGGGGTAGAAATAGATCATGTTAAAAATGCTGGAATCACAACTACGATTAAATCTCTTATCTCAATGAACGTAGGCGAAAGTAAAAGTTCAGCATTGTGGGGGTGGAATTTAAACGGAAGTGCGAAAAAAGGGGATAATTTTTCTGTTATTATACCGCTTAATAAAGTGTTAGGGTTTGCAGAAGATTATAACAAAATTGTCGCCAATTGTAGACATGAACTTATACTTCATAGAAACAATTCCGTTTTGAATAGTGTTATAACTGATACAAATGATACTATAGAAATAGACATACATAAGGTTCAGTGGCGTATCCCTCATGTTAAAGTTTCGGATCGCAATAGATTATTGCTGCTTAAGCACTTGGAAAAAGATCGAGCAATACAACTAGCTTTCCGAAATTGGGATTTATATGAATATCCGCTTTTACCTAAAGCAACAAAACACTCGTGGTCTGTCAAAACTGCTTCTCAGTTAGAAAAACCGAGATATGTTATATTCGGTGTTCAAACTGATAGAAAACTGAATCGAACGAAGAGTTCATCAGAATTTGATCATTGTAACATAACAAATGTCAAGTTGTTTTTAAATTCACAGTACTTTCCTTATGATTCACTTAATTTAAAATTTAATGAAGATAAGTATAGTATATTATACGAAATGTATGTTAACTTTCGTCAGTCGTATTACAACACCGGAATCGATCCCCTGCTTGATTTAAATACATTCGGGAAAAAAGCCCCACTGTTCGTTATTGATTGTTCACGACAAAATGATTCGTTGAAAACAGGACCGGTTGATGTCCGTTTAGAAATCGAGTCTTCAGAAGATATACCTGACAATACAACAGCGTACTGTCTAATCATAAATGATCGTCTAATCGAGTATAAACCCTTGAGTAATATAGTGCGAAAATTATCATGAATGTGATTATGGATGTTCAAGGTTTTAAAAACGAAAACAATACATTTATACCTAAAGAAATAGCAATTATTTGCAAAAAAGGTGTCATTGTGTTGTTGATTAAACCACCTTATCCTTTTTATAATTTAACTAAGAAAGAACGGTTGCAAGCCTCATGGATAGAGAGAAACAGAGGAATATTATGGAATGAGGGGTATGTGCCATACTTCAACTATAAGAGTTTGATATTAAACTTTTGTAAAAATAGACGTATTTATACAAAAGGTACTGAAAAAGTGGTCTGGTTAAAGAAGATAATAGAAAGTGACAATGTTTACAATTTAGAAGACTTTAATTGTCCTAATTTAAAAACACTTAGTGAGAAATATTCGATTTCTTCCGACATTTATAATTGTATTTACCATACCAAAACATGTGCTTTTAAAAATGTATCTTGTTTAAATAAGTGGTGTGTAGATAATAATATTTTTAAGTAAATAAATCAACAATCATATTATATATTTGTTTAATACTGATATTTGTCAACGTATATATTTTATAATAAGTATATAATCAAAATGAATATCAACAAAGGAGATATCGTTGAGGTTATCATTGATAAATGTCAGCTTCATGGTCGTCATGATGTCAAAATATTAAACGCTGAGCACTATTCTGGTGTGCTAATAACTCAGAGTTATTATAAAACTAAACGCTCGCGAATCTTTTACACGGGATTACAAGTAGCAGCTCGAGTAATTAGAATAGATAAATGTTATATAGACTTGCTACCAATCTAATTGGAAGTTTCTAAATCATTACGCTGAGTGGTTATAGAAACCTGAGCATGTTATAAATAGAAATAGTAGTGTTGTGAAGGATATGATGGTGTTCTATTTATTCACTGTGTATAATAATAAACATTTTGATTTTAATGTTTGTACCTTTAAAAATGTATGTTTTATAAATAAATCATGTATACTTAATCCTTGTTTACTTTCTTCCTAAAGTTAGGAATAAACCTAAAGATATAATTTGATTTGATTACCGTCTGCGAAATTCGAGCATAATAATTATCGTTTATTATACGAACAATACGCTACACTTCAACAGTCGTATCACAACCGTCATAGTCTAGAACTGCTTCTTGTTTTCGAAGAAACTAATATGAATTCAAATACTTACATAATTGACGTACAAGGCTTCAAGGTTGTGAATCTGGAAAACATCAATCCGTATCTGGTGTGTCCAAGAACATTTCTGCGATTTTGTTCGACAGAGCAAAAGCTAATGAATCTGAGCATTAACATTGTGTGATTGAAAACGAGGAGCGCTGTTTTACAATGTAAGCTAAAGCTCGGTCGCCTAGTTAGTGCTTTATTTATTTATACAAACAATACGCTAGGCTTCAATCAGTAGTATCCCAACCGTTATCGTGTAGAACTGCTTCTTGTTTGCGAAGAAAGTATCATGAATTCAAATACTTACATAGTCGACGTGCAAGGCTTCAAGGTGAAGGAGAATAATTTTATAATAAAGGAATTTGCCTTCGCTGCAGAAAATTATGCGCAAAATAGTTTAATAAAATCGCCGTACCCGTATTCTAAGTTAACAGATGAAGAACGAAAACAGGTGCAGTGCACTAGGAAAAACTATGGCATAACATGGAGTGAAGGAAATATTGACTATCCAGATTTCAAAGGATATGCGGAGTATTTGTTAAAAAATAAGACCATTTTAGTGAGAGGTTCTGAAAAAGTTAAGTGGGTAAAAGAAATAAGTTCTAATTGTGATATTATTGATGTAGAAGAAATGGGGTGTCCAGACTTTGAAGAATTGCATAAAATGTTTAGTGATGTTGGCGATCTGTATTTTAGATGTATTAAACATAAAAAAAAAAGATGTGCTTTAACAAATGTAAAGTGTATTAGACGGTGGTACATAGAATGTAACAACCTTATTCATAATTAAATAAATGATTTTAATTATAAATATCAGTGCATTTTATTTCACTATTCAAAGTTCGTAAATAAAGCAAGACTAGTATTTGTGATCGAGGGTGTTTGTGGCGGTTCTGGCTCAGAGTGTATTAGAACTAGAATTTAATTGAAGTAGTTTTTGATTGAACTAGCACTTGATTATCGGATTGTACTGTAATTATATGCTCAACAGATAATTCGATTGACATGTATTAATGTATTGATTCATGATCAGTAATCAATATAACGTATGATTGGGGGATCCTGGATCTCGTTTGATCCAGGTCCCCCAATTATACACTACTAAATGTATTAAACAAAAAAAAGGTATGCTTTAAAAAATTTAAGCGTATTAGACAGTTATACATAGAATATAACAATCTTATTAATAGTTAAATAAATGGTTTTAATTATTATTGCAGCATTTTATTTCAATATTGAAAGTTCATAAATAAAACAAGACTAGTATTTGTGATCGATGGTGTTTGTGGCGGTTCTGGCTCAGAGTGTATTAGAACTAGAATTTAATTGAAGTTAAGTAGTTTTTGATTGAACTAGCTTTTGATTATCGGATTGTACTGTAATTATATGCTCAACAGATAATTCGATTGGCATGTATAAATGTATTGATTCACGATCAGTGATCATTATAATGTATAATTGGAGGGGTCCTGGATCTCGTATGCTTTTAAATACAATACTATATTTTGTGTTAAAAGACTTAAGCTGCTGGTTACATGAATTCGAACGATTAACATTATGAATAAAATAATTTCGTAATAGCCTGTAGATCAGCAGTACTTGCTTACGAACGTGAGGGAGTACAGGTTCTGTACTCTTTACATGCAGCAACGACGAAGTTTGCCAAATGCTGGTAAGCTTCTGTATTAATCATCGATCAGGGTTTTAATTGTTACTATAGATTGATGCCATCAGATTCAGATTCAGATTCAGATTCATACATTTATACCTAAAGAAATAGCAATTATTTGCAAAAAAGGTGTCATTGTGTTGTTGATTAAACCGCCTTATCCATTTTATAATTTAACTAAGAAAGAACGGTTGCAAGCCTCATGGATAGAGAGAAACAGAGGAATATTACGGTATGAGGGCTATGTGTCATACTTCAATTATAAGAGTTTGATATTTAACTTTTGTAAAAATAAGCGTATTTATACAAAAGGTACTGAAAAAGTGGTAGAAGATAATAGAAAGTGACAATGTATACAATTTAGAAGACTTTAATTGTCCTAATTTAAAAACACTTAGTGAGAAATATTTGATTTCTTCCGACATTTATAATTGTATTAACCGTATCCAAAACATGTGCTTTTAAAAATGTATCTTGTTTAAATAAGTGGTGTGTAGATAATAATATTTTTATGTAAATAAATTAACAATCATATTATATATTTGTGTAATACCAATATTTGTCAACGTAACAGCTTTATAATAAGTATATAATCAAAATGAATATCAGCATAGGAGATATCGTCGAGGCTATCATTGATAAATGTTAGCTTCATGGTCGTCATGATGTCAAAATATTAAACGCTGAGCACTATTCTGGTGTGCTAATAACTCAGAGTTATTATAAAACTAAACGTTCACGAATCTTTTACACAGGATTACGAGTAGCAGCTCGAGTAATTAAAATAGATAAATGTTATATAGACTTGCTACCAATCTAATTGGAAGTTTCTAAATCATTACGCTGAGTGGTTACAGAAACCTGAGCATGTTATGTATAGAAATAGTAGTGTTGTGAAGGATATGATGGTGTTCTATTTATTCGCTGCGGATAATAATAAACAATTTGATTATAATGTTTGTGTCTTTAAAAATGTATGTTGTATAAATAAATTATGTAATACTTAATCCTTGTTTACTTTCTTCCTAATGTTAGGAATAAACCTAAAGATATAATTTGATTTTATTACCGTCTGCGAAATTCGAGCATAATAATTATCGTTTATTATACGAACAATACGCTAGACTTCAACAGTCGTATCACAACCGTCATAGTCTAGAACTGCTTCTTGTTTTCGAAGAAACTAATATGAATTCAAATACTTACGTAATTAACATTGTGTGATTGAAAACGGGGAGCGCTGTTTTACAATGTAAGCTAAAGCTTGGTTGTTTAGCTAGTGCTTTATTTATTTATACAAACAATACGCTAGGCTTCAATCAGTAGTATCCCCCACCGTTATTGTGTAGAACTGCTTCTTGTTTGCGAAGAAAGTATCATGAATTCAAATACTTACATAGTCGACGTGCAAGGCTTCAAGGTGAAGGAGAATAATTTTATAATAAAGGAATTTGCCTTCGCTGCAGAAAATTATGCGCAAAATAGTTTAATATAATCACCGTACCCGTATTCTAAGTTAACAGATGAAGAACGAAAACAGGTGCGGTGCATGAGGAAAAACTGTGGCATAACATGGAGTGAAGGAAATATTGACTATCCAGATTTCAAAGGATATGCTGAGTATTTGTTATTAATATAATATCAGTGCATTTTATTTCACTATTCAAAGTTCATAAATAAAACAAGACTAGTATTTGTGATCGATGGTGTTTGTGGCGGTTCTGGCTCAGAGTGTATTAGAACTAGAATTTAATTGAAGTAGTTTTTGATTGAACTAGCACTTGATTATCGGATTGTACTGTAATTATATGCTCAACAGATAATTCGATTGACATATATTAATGTATTGATTCATGATCAGTAATCAATATAACGTATGATTGGGGGATCCTGGATCTCGTTTGATCCAGGTCCCCCAATTATACACTACTACTACCCTTAATTAAGAACCAGTTTACGACCTTTAGAATTACAACCTCAGTACGACTGGTGTCGTTTTAGTACACTCACAGACTGTGGACTGTTAGTTGTGGGATAGTAAGCTTCTTGAAGGGGTTGTGGTCGACTGAATATGAATAATATGTCGAATTGTCGAATTGTTTTCAAAAGAATATGTCACTAAAGTCGAACTTTCGAGTTGACTGCCATGGCTTATCGACATTATCCTACTAATATTATAAATGCGAAAGTTTGTGACGATGTGATGATGTGACGATGTTGAAAGGTATTAGTCCAGGGTCCAGGGTTCTTGATATTGCTAAGCAGGAGCCGAAGTAAAGCACGTCCATACGTTACGCTATTTATTGAAGAACAAGAAACTACCCTACATACAAAAAGCAAGCATAGTCTTAATCTACTCACATATCTCACAGATGTGACGATGTGAGTGAGTGTGTGTGTATGTTTGTTCCTTCTTCACGCTAAAACGACTGGATGGATTTTTGATAAAATTTGGAACGAAGATCGTTGGTACCCTAGATTAAAACATAGGCTAATTTTTATCCCGGAAAATTGTATAATTCCCGCGGAATAGCGATAAAGATAATATCAATTGCTAATTCTACGCGGACGAAGTCGCGGGCAGAAGCTAGTATTTTATAACGTGCAAAGAATTTTTCATCTTAGGATGGTAGACCACACATCTGACTGATGGCGTTTATGCCTTGAATACACCAGACTAGTTTCTCACGTTAGGATAGCAAGCTAGTACAATTCACACGACAATACCTATCCTCCAGAAATATCGCAGACTTACACAAATTACAGAACTCAAAAGACGCAATTATACAGAAGTACAATCTTCATAAAAATTTCAAAGTTCACCGCAGTTACAAAGAAATCGGGACAGAGGAAAGGGGGATAATGAAGCCAATTTAAATTGGACTCGAAACTTGGTAAATGTGCCTACCAAGGGCAATAATTACCTCTTTGTTAAAGCTCACTTTCATCTTTGGAGGGGTAATAAATCATCTGAAATTATGAAGTCTTTTTGCCAAAATTTGTTTCTTATTTCAAGTAATGAAACAAGGTCATACGGGTTTCGGGGTATAATTAATATACGTACTAATATTTTATATTTAAATATTAAACTGAATTTCTTACGTCCTACCTACGTCACGAACATTAATAATGGAGGATCCTATCATAACGTAAATTACTTCGCGAATTTCCATGTCAAACTGCAATCCATCAAAAAATGTATCGGCTTAAAAAACTTTTGATTGATTTCGCCATGAGGCGGAAGATCGTGTTGTTTTCCCATGATTAATATTAATTTTGCATTTCGAAAATGTAATATAATGTCGCGTGACGCGTGATGTTCAAAATTATCTGTGAGAAATTCACATCAAATAAACTCGCGTCTCTGAGTTGACAATTGAACGTTTACTGCGACGCTATAGTAACGATACAGTACAATGGGTTTGGCCTACCGTACAGAACAGGGACCGGAACCGTTATTGATATACCTGTTAATATCGATCCAATATCATTATTTTATTTCGTTCGATAATATACCGGTTAATTGATGGAACGAACAAAAAAAATTGAAATGGTCTTCCTTACCGTTAAGTACAGAGAACGAAATTTTAACGTTCGCGTTAACGGAATTATACCGGTTAAACCATGTTAAACCCAGCCGCCGCCGACATACCTACGTCTGCGCGTGCGCGAAGTGGCGCAGACGCGATGATTGGTACAGAATAAAACAAATAGTTACACTCAACATAAAATTCAATGTCAACGTAATTTTCAGAATAAGTAGTGATGTTTCCATTAAAAGTCTTCAATACACAAAAATACCTTCAATAACAGAACTCCGGCTTAAAATTACATATCACCGAAGCCCCACATGAATTTATAATAACCAAACCTTACAATGCCTGAAGCCGAAGCGATTCAACAGACTGGACGCCTAAATATCGCGTTGAAAAGAAAACCGAGCCAGCCCTCAATAGGGGCTGAGGTCGACCCTCGTCAAATCACTTTAAGCTTGATATGTCCAAACTTTGGATATAATGTTTAACATATTATTATGGGGTCACGCCAAGCGGTATTGAATTTTTTTTGAAGCGTTTAGGTAAACTGTTTGCGTAGTTTTTAGGGTCTCTTTAAGTGTTCTAGAATATTTCTGCAAGTGGTCTGGTTGGTTTAACTAAAATTAAATAGCACTGGTAATGTTTTTCAGGAATTTTGATTCATAGCTGAGTAATGTTTCTAATTGTAATAATTCTAACTTCTAAATAAATACATTGATCGATATTCAAAGTGAACCCGTCGAGGAGAGTTTTGAATCAAAATTTGAATGAAAATGAAAAATGTTTGTAGGAGTGTTGAGTTGAACTAACCTGCTGGAATATTCCGGAACAATTCTGAGAATCCTTGTATGTATACATCTTACGGCAGAGCACAGGCTTTCTCTTAGAATGAGAGGGCTTGACTGTAAAAATAAAACTCCTTGCTGGCTTGCACACTTTTATGCTTATAATTTCGATTTGTATGATGCTAATATGTTTTTTTGCATAGGTACTTAACAAGGAATGAAAAGAAGCAATTAGATAACCTGTGGCGGAAAATCACCACAGTCCATGGACATCCGAAACACCGGAGCATCACAGATACTTCACCAGCCTAAAGGGGTGTGATAAAATACATACCCTCGGTACCACTCCGCTTTCAGAGCATGACACATGAGTGCGTGAGAGCCAACATTGGGGGCGGCAGACGTAAGCTTGCCTTCGGAATCCAAAAGCTTACTGGTTACTTACTTGACATGAAATGCATATTTCATAAAAAAAAATTATCGACGTTGGAGATATCTCCAATTAATTTATTTGACAGTGGAGGCGTTTTACACTTACACTGAACTTAAATTATTTTTGTTAGTTTTTTTTAACTCTCTTTTTATCACATTATCTTGTTTCGCTTTGACCAGTAGAGACTTTATACATCTCTACTATAGACTAATATAATTTATGGGACGAACTGAACTTGGGTACCTTATACATCCCTTATTATATAAATGTATTAATTGTGTTATTGATTATTTTAATAAATAATTTGATTTGATTCGATTTTTGATATACTTAAGTTAATAAGAATTTAAGTACTGTTGTTGTAATCTATTTTATTCTGAAAAAATGACTTTCTGCCAAGTTTCTTGCGGCGCATTCTTCTTGGCAATGATGGTCTTTCCGAATGCGCTTGTAGTTTCAAAAAATGACACGTAATAGAGCCCTTGGCGGTCTATTTGCAAAATAAACTTTTGATTTTGATTTTACATCCTGCTCCACGCTATCGCAGCAGCTACGGGTAAAACCTGACATCAAATTTTGTACAGAAATAAAAATCACAAACATCACAAATCGATTTTCACACGGAATATAAAATTTTGCTTCCCAGGTGTGCCCGACACGGTCCTCACTTCACGCCTACAAAATGGGATAATTGTTATGCAAATCTGTCTCTTCGCCCTTGTCACGTGAATCGTATACCGTACCCTTAAAATCTATTTTGGAGTGCTGCAAACCAAATTTGTCCTGCATTTGATGTCTCGTTAAGCCACTGAAATGATGTGGCCATGAATGGAAATTTGGGAATTAAACGTGTGAATATGATTTTTGTTGCGAAAAGTTTGATGGCAACTTTTCGCGTTAAACGATTTATTTGTGTGTATATTGTATTGAATATTTAATTTGTAATTTCTAAACGACACTGAAAATTAGAACACATAGAAAAATCCGAAAAGTAAAGCTATGGCCAGGAAACGAACCCGGGTCCTCGTCATTCCGTGACGCGTGCTATACCCCTACACCACCCATAGCAGGTGAGTAAGCCTCCGAATTTTTCTATCTGTTACCAAATGTCACGTGACCTTGTTACTACGCGAATATTTGTCGCTAAGCGTCATCTGTTTGAATGATGTGTCTGTACGACACAATTACAAACTCCCGTGGAACATGTACTGCTCACCAGGGACGAGAGAAGGCGCTGTTTTTAATTTATTATGTTTTTATTAATTGTTTTGTTTTAATTTGATATTTCCTATTTAATTTGTATTTGAATGTTTACATGAAATTGACACAGTTGTACGGTTTATTACGTTTAAGTTCAATTTACCTCCTGCCGCCCATTGTCCTAAATAAAGCACAACAAGGAAATTCTGAGCTGACGATTTCAATATAA
Organism: Pandemis heparana; assembly: GCA_963854515.1. Classification (NCBI taxonomy): domain Eukaryota; kingdom Metazoa; phylum Arthropoda; class Insecta; order Lepidoptera; family Tortricidae; genus Pandemis; species Pandemis heparana. The sequence continues at coordinate 1,631,479 of OY978025.1, forward strand.
ATTCTTTGACATTAAATTTGAAGTGATGATGGAATTTTATATTGAATGATCAAATAAACAAAAAACAAAACAAATTGTCAAAGTAAATTTGAATTTTACACGAATGACACTAGATACCTAAGACAGGAATTCCAAACCAAAATTTGACTTTGGGAGGAGGTTAAATAATAATTTATAGCTTAATAGCTTATGGGCCATTTCATTAAGCTCTACACTTAACTTTTTTTTGGGATTTTGTTTTATTTTCAGAATCACAATGTCACCTGGATTTTAGTTCCATTCCGTTACGGTCGTACAAATTTGTATGAAACAAGTTACGGATTGAATAATGCAAAAAACGGTGACTAGGAGTCCAAGCTGTGAAACTAAAAAAAATATCATGTCGCGTCAGTATAGGTAATAAAATCGCTTAGTCTGTGGCCTCCCTAACATCACCGCTGTAGAATTTTGAAACATTCCGCCTCAGGTAAGATATTAAAAATTCTCTGCCGCAGCTATTTCTAGTGTTGCCGCTCTATAGTCGACTATCGATAATAGAATCGATAGTTAACAATACTATCGATACTGTTGGTAAACTACAAAACTATAGATATATTTATGGTATATTTTTTTAATTTTGTAACTTTTGATTGTATTGTATTGAAATTGAAATAGTAAATAGCTTTGATAATTGTAATGGATATTGCAGAGATATAATGCGGCTAAAGTGTTTTAAATAGGTCACAGCTATGTGGTGTATGTCTAGCTAGGTAGATTAATATATAAGTTGTGTATTCATTTGTATGTTTAATTTTTAAAACACTCTCATTGAATAAACACGTATCTACTCAATATGTAATATTTCAATACCTCGAACCGTTACAGCTACTTGAAAAATTATTAAACTATAGATATTATCGATAGTATTGATCCTTAACGATGAATAAACTATCGATAACATTGATTGTATTGATACAATAAAATTGCTTTTCAGTATTACATGAACTATTGATACCTACTGTCAATAATATTGATAAGTAATATAGATAGGTAGTTTTGAAAAATTATGTCTTCTTACCGACAATGATACTACTTAAGTATACCAATATAATTACTAGATAATTATCAATAGTATCGATAGGCCTATCAATATTATAACATTTTTAGATTAAAACTATCGATATCGCAGCAGCTCTAGCTATTTCGTGCATACGTGGAGTTACAAGTGCTTTGCGTTCACACCTGGGGGTCTATTACTACTATCACGATCGACATTCGAAATTCGTTAGGTTATATTATACTGTCCCTTTCAAGCTTTAACTACGTACTAGATTATATGAGAGGGTTGGTGCGATCCCAATTTTTTTTTTCGAAATAATAACAACTGCTGTGATCAACTTTTTTCGTTGTCACTGACGATGACTACCTATTTTATTTTAAACTAGCTATTGCCCACGACTTCGTCCGCACAAAATAAAATAATATAGTCTGGTTACTCAGATATTTTTATTTATTTATAAGCCTTTTTTTATTCCGAATTCGCTATAATTTCAGTAAGTACATGTTGTTGTTATTGTCGTTTATTTTATTAAATTGTCGCGTAATTCGGCGTGCCTCATGGCATGGGCCTCCTCGATTTATTGCAGGGTTTGGGCTCTCAGATATAATAGCATGCAAATGGTGGAAGAATTTCCGTAATCGAGAAACTATTAAAATATTTGAAAAACTTACAGAAAATTTCGTACGCAACGCTAGTGGCATGACAAAAACTGATTCTAAGGCGAACAAAGTTTGAATTTTCAGCTAGTTACACATAAAACCTTCATAAAACCAAACAACGCCTTCGAGATGAAGATTCGACGTACCACCGTAAAACGTGACGCCTACGACACGTCACTACAGTATATTATATAATCTAAAGCAGTAGGGAAGATAGGCTTACTTTTTGAAATAAGTACCTACAGTCCAATAAAGCGTTAGGGTTGTCGATTAAATTTTTGTTAAATTGAAAAGTTTTTTGTCTAGTTAGCGCTATAATATCATCTGGTAAGGCCTGTTCTAGAGTAACTAGCTACACTTAATTAAGAGTATTAGGGTTGGCACCCATAATTTGAGTAAAAGAGAAACAAACGTTTATAATGGATTCTATATTAATTAAATAATAATCGAATGAATTAACTACTTTTTAAATATAATAGGGTATTTAAAAAAGACTTCAACAGTTTAAGATTTTTTATTTGTCGGTAGGTAAGTATTATATATTACTTACTGAAAAATACTTTCGCCTACTACGACACGTTCGGAAAGCTCTGTTATTAAATTTTATTGTAATTCTCATCCGCATAAATAGCTTTCTTAAATAAACTATTGGGAAACATGGACACGGCACTATAAAACTGTTTTTTTCTAGTTCTTTGTAAATTAATAAAGCTAATTTGCAATTTATGTTTATTTCGGTTTTGAAGAAGCCGAGTTCAAGCAGCCGTACACTGCGCAATATACGCTCTTGGCATATTTAAAACGAAAAAACGGCCGCTCGTCTCAATGCGCCACGCGCAGCTGACAGCACCGCGACATCCGCTTAGGGGCCGTGTAAAAGCGCGCGTCTATGTGTGCGTTCGTTTCGACCGTTTTGTTCGTAGATTCCCTACTGCTTTAGCTTATATATATACTGTGACGTCACTGCGTATACGCGGCGGTGTAGTCGCACCTTAAGGTGACAATATCACTCTATACCATTTTCATTCTTACCTGTCCTATTTGGTAAACAAAATTCTAACCTCAATGTGCAAATTTTTGTAAAAAATAAGGTGTATTATCAACATGAAACTACCGTGAGACTCACACATAATTACAACACACCGACTAACTCACGTAAGTATAAAAGCCGAAGGGTTGCTCCGACAATTGTTTCGGACTATTTCGTAGCCCTTCATCAGAGAGCTACGAAATAGTCCGAAACAATTGTCGGAGCAACCTTTCGGCTTTTATACGTGAGTTATCCGGTGTGTTGTAATTAAGGTGTATTATGTTATCAAATAAACCTGAGGTAATATTTTGTACATAATTTTGCTGTTATTTTATCTCCAGTACCTTTATTTACGATGAAATAGTTAAAAAATAACAAAAATGAGACGTTTTGAGGTTAGAATTTTGTTTACCAAAAAGGACAGGTAAGAATGAAAATGGTATAGTTTGAGTGATGGCGGCCCGTCGACTTCGACGGGGTTCTACAGTTGTACATGAATACATTTTCCACATACTACACCGATAACGTTCGGCGACTCTCTCGCTGGAACTTTCTGACCTCATCGACTGTCTACCCACTTCTGTACGAAAATTTTCACACATTGATCGCTCCCGATCCCTAAATAATACCCCCAACCAATGGGAGTTAATGCCCTTTTAATGGAGGTCCTGAATGCCTGCGTCGGTCGCAGGCGGGTTTCCGCGGAGCGATTTATTTTGTCACGCGCCCATATTATTAATATAATTTTCTTTTGGGAAATCACCGGCTGATTTGTGAGAGCTCGGTGAAATGTTTGTGAATAGAAATTTGAATACGTATTTGTTGTTGGCGCGAATGTTTACTTTTTAATCTCATCCGTTTTATTAGAACGGTTTTCTGTTTACGTACCTACCAATATTTTAAATGTATCGATACATTTAAAATATTTGTAGGTACAACAGTGTTAAGGTACTTTCTTTTGTTTTACATATTGGCTAATGGGTATAAATTAAAATATTGGTATAAAATGTTTTACGAACACAAACGGTTAATTCACGTATAAAAGACGAGTAACGCTCGACCAGTTTCGGGCTAATTCGCAGTCCTTCCTCCTGGATCGCTCGCCGCGGCGGCGGCGAAACGATCATTAACTATGATTGAGTCTCACGGTAGCACACGGTAGATTCATAAAATATTTTTTTTATCGAAATCTTTCTTGCCGAATGTAACGTTCCCCTAATATTAATTTATTTCATTTAACCTTTTTTGCCGAATGTAACATTCCCCTAATATTAATTTATTTAATTTAATTTCAAAGATAAAATTAAATTCAACTGCCGGAGAAAACTTGGACCTTTATATTAGGGTCCTCATCACGCAGGCAGCATTCCCGCGTTGTATCGCAATTGCGAGTACTTGAATTTCATGTTAATTATTAAAATTTGTAAAATTTTAATAGCTTTAGCGATAATTATTTATGTCTCAGAAACTCAAGAGACATGTAAAAATACTTATTTATTTACCAAAACGAATGGGAAAACTCAATCCTAAGTGAGAAAACTCCAAAATAGGAAATACTGTAACGAGCATGAAATTCAAAAGCGACATGGCTAAATTTAATTAATTTGAAATTTTAAACACAGCGTAAGTGTTTTATTATCATGCCTTTAAAAAGGGCATTAACCGTGTGTTATTTATTGCGAGCGAAATGTCCTTTTAAACTATCATAGCGCCGCGTCGGGCGGCGGCGCTCGCCTGATCAATCCCCGTCACAACCAATTTGACGAGCGTAAAGGCGATCGCATCTTGGGCAAAACGCCAGTCGGAAAAAGTAGTCTATTTAGTACCTTACTTAGAAACGTTTCTTTTTTAAATTCGTACGTAACAGGGTACGTTTGCCCTCGTATTTATACAGTTTGTAGCTCCGCTGTTTCTGCTTTCTGTTGTCTGCAGGTGTTGTTCATTGATATAGATCTCTCATCCTTTCCATTATCATTTATCCATCGGAGTGAATTAAATTAAATAGTTAATAGTTAGTTAGTTAGTTATTAGTTATAGTTAGTTAGTTAGTGTTAGTTAGTTAGTTTGTGTTCTAATTTTCAGTGTCGTTTAGAAATTAAATTTCTAACGGTAAAACCGTAAAAGTAAAGATAAAAATTAAGAAAAAAAAAAAAAAAAAATTCTTGATTCATTTGATATTTCCTATCATTTGAAAAACAGCGCCATCTCTCGTCCCTGGTGAGCAGTAGATGTTCCACGGGAGTTTGTAATTGTGTCGTACAGACACATCATTCAAATAGATGACGCTTCGCGACAAATAATCGCATAGTAACAAGGTCACGTGACAGTTAGTAATAGATAGAAAAATTCGAACGTTTACTCACCTGCTATGGGTGGTGTAGGGGTAGGTATAGCACGCGTCACGGAATGACGAGGACCCGGGTTCGATTCCCGGCCATAGCTTTACTTTTCGGATTTTTCTATGTGTTCTAATTTTCAGTGTCGTTTAGAAATTTTAGTTAGTTTAGTTAATAGTTAGTTAGTTAGTTAGTTATAGTTAGTGTTAGTTAGTTAGTTTAGTTAATAGTTAGTTAGTTAGTTATTAGTTATAGTTAGTTAGTTAGTGTTAGTTAATAGTTAGTTAGTTAGTTAGTGGTTAGTGGTAGTTAGTTGGTGGTGACCCACTTGCTCGTTTGCCTTCCTATTATCATAAAAAAAAAAGTTGTTGGAACCAATAGGCATTGCTGGGGACGACGGCAAGGGAGCGGACGGTATGACACTGATTCCGTGAAGTGTGGAACGTGCATGCAACGTACGTAGACACACAGCCTTGTCTCACCTTTGCGAAACCAGCAGCAGAACAGGCGTGGCTGCAGAAGCAGCCGAATCAGATAAGACAAATAAATATAGGGGTTTCAGCGCCAAAAACAACTTTGTTCCTTTCGGTGTTGAGGCCCTTGGTCCGTGGGGTCCTAGCGCTATTAGCCTCTTCAAAGAGATTTCGAAGAAGCTAATAGACGGTACGGGTGACCGCAGAGCTGGCAGCTTCCTTAGACATTGGTATCGCTGTCCAAAGGGGAAATGCTGCCAGCATCTGCGGTACTATGCCACTGGGGCCTATCCTTTTTTAATTGTTTTATTTTGAGATTAGTTTAAGTTTCGTTTTTAATTTGTTTTTAATTAGTTATAGTTCAATTTGTATTTTATTTTATTCATAATCTTATGTTTATTCCAATAAAGTCATTTCCTTAAAAAAAATAGGTAGTAGGAAAAAAAAGCAGTGGAAGAGTTGGGGAGATGCATTTGCTCAGCAGAATAAGAACAAGAATAAGAATAACTTTATTTCGCAGTGGGACACAATAAGCCCTAAAAAAAAGTATGTAATGGAATATGCAATTAGTTTTTTTTTAATAAAGGACGTCATGTTCAGGTTGAGGTGTTAAAATTTTGTCTCAGTACCTATTTGATTAAGTATAAATTTTAGACTAATTCTATTAGAGTCTAGACTAATACCTACTTCCCAATTCCAACTTGACATGAACTTAATTTTTACATCGTTTGCTATTTAGGTAGAGGTAATTTTAAATTACTGAAAGCGATAGCAGACTAAAAAAAGAAATAGATCTATATAGAAGCCCTTGGTGGCTTATTTTCTGAACAAACCTTTGATTTAATTTGATTTTTATTTACCACGCACGCTCAAATAACCTAATCGAAACGTAACATGTCGAAGCTGTTCAATCCAAATGGAAAAGAGAATCCTAGAAACACCCCTAGTGATACAAAGTAAACTGTGACATAGATTGATTTGGAGTACGACAGAACAATTGGACGGAGTATCGAATGGAAAATTGAAATTTCATAACCATTCGATCTTCACGCTGGTACAAATATGAAACAAATCGAAATCTATACAAGAGTGGCAAGTTTTTTGATTGCGATCCAACCCATCTGCCACTGTTTTGTGTTCCGTTCGATTTAAAACGCTTTTTTTATGCACAGCTGGTATAATATTTGTTGTAACGAAATGAAAAAGCGATGGCGAAGGGTACACCTGTTGTTAAAATACAATTTTCTCAAGCATGCTCGGAAATGTACGCGTTAATGTCGCGAAATGAAGCCAAGAAGTTTCACATTTACGGCCTTGGCCAAGAAGTAATGTGGTGCGGTCGAAATGAAGCCAAGAAGTTTTACATTTACGGCCTAGGCCAAGAAGTAATGTGGCGCGGTCGTCGGGTGCGCTCGGCGCGGCGCGGCGGCGCGGGGCGGGGCGCGGGGAACATGGCGCGAGCAATAGTTTGTTCAAACGGTATGTTTCAAAAATTAAAAATGCGGCTAATTAAACAATTTTTACTTGATTTCCTCGCATTGCTTGAGAAAAGCACTATACAATCCTCGGCCGGAAACAGCGATTGCAGGACTCGCTTTATCCGGCCTCGTCTACGACTCGGCCGTGTACCCCAATCTCGTCCTGCAATCCCTTACTTCACGGCCTCTGCAGTAATGTACTTACTATTTTTTTTATTCTTTAATTTAAGGAGCTTGGTCGACAAACGATCACGCCGCTCAAAAAATACAATTGCTCTTAGTTCTTGCACTATTTACATAAATAGCACTATTTATATAAATATATTTATAGGTAAATAAATCACGTCTTTAACCCTTCCGGGGTAGTCAGAGCCTAAGGTAACAAGACCTAAAAGCCATGTTTAAAGGGGTTTTTTAAAGGGGTATTAAAATAGTGATGGGTACATGGGCTAGCAAGCCGCATCGCCTATAACATGATTAAAGTTTTTCCGGCAAGACAACCTTAGAGAGTAGTGTATAATTGGGGGACCTGGATCAAACGAGATCCAGGATCCCCCAATCATACGTTATATTGATTACTGATCATGAATCAATACATTAATATATGTCAATCGAATTATCTGTTGAGCATATAATTACAGTACAATCCGATAATCAAATACTAGTTCAATCAAAAACTACTTCAATTAAATTCTATTTCTAATAGGTACACTCTGATATCGTTGGTTATGGAGCAAACATATATATTAAGTCACCATTTTTATACAATCATATTATCATTCAAATACTTACGATATTAAATTCTTTGTTAGCAATAGAGAAAATGCAAGCTAGTGCATTCGTGATAATGGCGTGTTGTTTGACGAATCATTGAGACGTAGTATAAACAACGGCTCAGGTGAGACCGAGTTTTTAAGCTGTCATCTTTCACTAGCGATGCTATAATATGAAACAGGGATTCAATTTTGTTATTTTTTTATTTAATCAATAATTCTTTGTTTATAAATTTATTGTAAGAAGAGAATACTTAATGTGAGGTTTCGATATGTTTCACTATAAATTGCTTAATATAATTCAATAATCTGATTTTGACGTACGAAACGGGTAAGATATTAAATAGGTAATATGTTATCATTATTGTGTAACATCAGTGATGCATATTTCATGAGAAACCGTTGTCCATTCTACTAGGTATTCAATTTGGATTGAAAGCTCAATCAGAAAAGTATCCAGCCTACCCTAGAGCAGAATCCGCTGCACACCACTGTGCAACAGACCTACCTCGCTCACCAGTTACTATGCTGACTATGTTATATTACGTGTCTTACGCAGAAACTTATTTATTTTATTTGATTCTTGAATAGTAATTTAATTACGTAATTCTAAATTGAAGTCTAAATTTATTTATTCAGCGTTCAGACTCGTAATTATATAAGATTATTAACGCTATAGTTAAGTATCTGAATTATTATAAATAAAACATATCATATTACATTAACTCCTTTATTTTTAATAAGTAGACAATATAGTAGTACATTATTATACTTAACTAACACATTTTAGTTATTCTCAAATCCATATCATCCTGAATTTTACTTATGATATCTTTAGTTGCGCTATATACGTCATCAAATAATATACCCTTCACAACATATTGGGCGCAGATTTCTGCTTCACAAGTACACATTGAATGTTCAGATTTCGGTGCGTTCTCGGCGTCATAAATTTCTATTTTAATTATTTTTGTCGCACGTTTTACAGTTCTTTTTATGTATGAAGAATATGGTAGTTCGGTTCTGGTTCTCTTGCGAGAAGCGCCATCATGAGTGGTAGATCTTTGTTCTGCTCCATGCGTAGCACGCTGATCCGCTGGTACAAAATTAAAGAGATCTTCTGTATCCTGTAAAGAAAAGACATTCAAAATTTTTGAATCAAATAATTGTCAGTAACATTGGCGTTTGATAACAATTAATCGTAATTTATCGATAATTAACAAAAGAATTCTTATCATGACTAAACGACATTAAAATTTATAAATCGAGTATTACAATAAAGCTTGCATTGGATTACTATATAAATAAATATCAGAGACAATTGATGTCGATTAACCTGAGTCTAAAGTAAGGTAAGCTTACGTTATAGGTGCTGGCCAACGAATAAACATACTTATATAGATAGATATATACTTAAATACTAAACACTTTACTTATATATTAAACACTCGAAGCTCAAGAACAAACTTTCATATTTTTCATACATAATATCTGTCTCAAGCTTTGTCGCCTGATTCTCTAACCACTCAGCTATCCAGTCGTCGGTATGGATATTGATTATTATTAAATAATAACAAGTATAATAAAATAGGTACACACTCACCGACATTACTGAACTGCTCACCAGTGTATTGCAAAAATACTAATCGCTAAAATGTTCTAATTTCTTGTTATTTATATTATTTTTTAAGTATAAAAAAGAAACCATAAGGTTTAATATCGCATAGTAAAATCGTTTTATCGTTAATATGAGACCTAACCATATATGAAAGATGTCTATGCTAAATGAGTCTCAATGATTTGCAATGTCGACATTTGCATCCACATACACTGAATTTGGAGGTAAGTATGTCTGTTTGTTGATCTCGTATATGAAAACTAACAAACGTTTTTTTATTTTATTTCGCACAATAGGTTATATAAACTAAAACCAATTGTGAAGTTAGTGAATCAGTTAGTAAATCCGTATCGGCCAAGCAAAACCACAGTATTAAACTATACAAAATCATCGCTTCCCATTTAAGACTAAGCGTTAACGCAGAAGTTTAAGATTACACCGCTTAAAAGGGTTACTGCTGATACATGATGAGACCTATTTTAAAGTCACGCGGATACTTTCCGTATAAGGAAGATATTCACGTGGATTAGAGAGTACTTAAGCGGTTGATACCGAATCTAGTGCATCATTCATCTCCTCTGCAAAGTAAAGAACCAGCCATCACCTCATCTCCTAAGCTGAAGGATCATCATCAAAAAAAATGTAAGTGTCTATCTTATTAACTAAATGTATTTATTAAATTATGCAACCATCATTACGATTGAATAGTCGAGTCGTTTGTAACATAACACCGACTATAAAGCGAGGTTGCGGATTTCTGGACTGATGGATATTTATTTATTATTTATCTATTCGAATAGATACCTAGAAAAGTTAATTACTTTTCTAGCTTCAATTATGCTGTCTAATAATTTAAATGTTGATGTTTTTATACATTGGAGTCATTAATATTATCAATAAAATTATTCGTCATTCGAATAGTAGTGTAAATATTGGAATTTGATAGAGTTATGCTAACTAATTCTGGCTTCAATATAAATGATGCTGTTTATTGAATAGAGTAATTTAACTTAATATCATCAATAAAATTATGAGTCATTCGAATAGCGGTAAAGAATAATAGTTTAATGATGCTATGTTATTATGCGTCATTCTTATAGTAGTGCAAAATTTTATAATTTCGGGGAGGGCTGCGCTAGTAAATTGTATGAAACAAGACGAATGACGATACTTTTTAAATATACCTCTATCTTATTTAAATACTTACTATAAAACGAAAAGTAGGGTCAAATATTATAGATAACTTAAATACTGTAGTTAAAATGTTTTAATATTTATTTCAGGTCGAAGATTTATAGCTCTAACAATGCTGAAACACTATTTCCGTCGGAAGACGAGTCAGCGATGCAGGCCGAATCGAGTGAGATAAGAAAGAGGAAGCATAGCAAAACGTAAGTATTCAATTTATCTTTTGATTCGACTCGATACTAAAGATTATTCTGTGTTATTGAATGATGTTGTTTAAGTTTAATCAGACCCAATCAATATTTTAATTACTTTCATTGAATATCCTCTAATGTAGTCAAGTCTCTGCAAAAATTTTATTAGCTCGATTTAATTTAACGATCGTTTTTATTTTTTCAGATTGAAACATTCATCTAAAGCTGTAGTTTCTTCGTCAAGCTCTGAAGATGAAGCTGCGAGACCGGCTGAATCGAGTGAAAAAAAGAAAAAGCACGCAAAGTCACCGCAATCATCTTCAAGTGCTTCAAAAAAGAAGATCAAAATTAATCCTGTACCTGCGAAACCACACCACGCAACTGCTGCGGAGCTTTTTGGAAGCGGTAGCGAGGATGAGAAGCAGTCCTCGAGTATCACCCCTGCACCTGGTAAATTACAGTCTTGTATCACGCGAAGACTAGCCAATGGGTTTTCACGACAGGACAATCATTCAAAAACAGGTTCACACTTTATTGAACTAAAAGTTTACAAGTGCGACGAGATTAAAAACGTGTTACCTGTTAATAGATGGCGGCAAGCCATAGTCAGCATAAAAACTCAGACGGATGATAATACTACAGCTTGGCAGCACTTATCAAACTTTATTACATCGACTCGTAAGGAATATAGAACTTGTACTCCGACATTTGTTAGCAACTACTATTAATGTTTTATTTTTATTCTTTTTGTATTTAATGATTACGAAATTAGTATGTTATTCATGATTAGTGCATTATAGAGAGCGCTTACCAATTCATGCCTTTATTATTAACCTATGTATTAGATAAATCTATGAATAAATACTATCAATAAAATCATATTTTTGTTTACAGCTCCGTCTACTTACCCCGAGTCATCCACCAATGTATTTATGCGATGTGATCATTGTCAGATCGAGATGCCTATAAATAAATACAGATTTCATTTAAGAACAAATTTGCATAAATCAAATTGTTTATCGAAAACCGATTTTAAACACATTGAAATAATTAGCACAGCATTTAGAAACAGAATTGCTACATATCGCTTAAACCCCTCACAGGATGTCGAATGCCTTACACCTGAGACTTTCCTATGCGGGATTCGAAGTGATATTTTATACCTTATGAAATCCGCATTATTGAAACATGATTGTGTTAAAATGAACAGCGAGCTGTTTGTTCATTTTACATTACCGAATTCATGTAACCAACAGCTTAAGTCTTTTAACACAAAATATAGTATTGTATTTAAAAACACAAATTTTAATGAATTATATATGACTATGATCGAGAACTTAAAAAATAAACTAATCGAATTCGAACATCGTGAGTCCGGGTGGTCTTATTCTACAATTAGTCACTTAGAAATCAATATAAATAAATATAACCCAATGAGAGGTGGTACTTACATACCGTTACCAGTTAATATCAAGAATACTAAAACCTGTATAAACATTCAGAACAGCGATAGTCATTGTTTTTTATGGAGCATTATGGCAGCTCTATTTCCTTCAAAGAATAATGCGTGTCGAGTTAAGTCTTATCCGCACTATTCAACCGTTTTAAATATAAAAGGAATGTCATTCCCTCCGTCTGCTAATGATGTAAGGTTGTTTGAGAAAAGTAATAGTGATATAAGCATTAATATCTATGGGCTAGACAAGGGTATTGTAACAGGACCGTTGTACCGCACGAAATCCAAGAAAATAAATCATATCAATTTGTTATATATTGAACAAAACGGTGCAGGTCATTACTGCTTAATCAAAGATCTAGTGCGTCTAGTTCGTCGTCAAATAACTCACCACAAGGGTAATATGTATTTTTGCGATTCTTGCCTTCAATTTTTCACCACTGAAAAAAAATATAATTCACATCATTGTTCTCACATTCTTACTGTTTTACCTGAAAAAAATGCAGCGATTCAATTTAAAAACTTTGAACGACAACAAAAAATTAATTATATAATTTACGCTGACTTTGAGAGTATGTTAATAAATTGTGAAGATGCGAGTACACAAAACACTCAAACCGTTAAACAGCATCTTCCATCATGTTTTGGGTATTATATTTGTTGTTCGCATGATCCTCGTTTAAACAAATATGTTACCTATAGAGGTGAAGATTGCGTCGAGATTTTTATAAAGTGGTTAATCGATGATATACAGAACATTAATTCAATATTGTCTCAAAATAATGTAATGAAACCTTTAACTACCGAACAAGTAGCTAGCCATACAAATGCTGATAAATGTCACATATGCAAACAATTTTTGTTCGGTGATAAAGTTCATGATCATGATCATATTACTTCAGAGTATAGAGGTGCCGCTCATTCACTTTGCAATTTAAGATACAGAATATGTCCATTTATACCAGTTGTTTTTCATAACCTAGCTGGTTATGACTGTCATTTGTTTATTAAAGAACTGGCAAAATATCCTGGTTCTGTGAAAATTATTCCTCAATCCAAAGAGAAATATACGTCTATTACAAAAATTATAGAATCAACAAACCAGTCGCAACCAATCAATATTAAGTTTATAGATTCTTTTCAATTTCTTAGTTCAGGCTTAAATGAATTAACAAAAAATTTGAATGAAAAGGATTTCCACAACTTATCAAAAGAATTTCAAAGCTATAATAAAATTAATTTGCTGAGACGTAAAGGTATTTATCCCTATGATTATATTAATTCTTGGTCTAAATACGAAGAGGATAAACTACCATATAAAGAACATTTTTTCAATTCTTTAAAAGATGAGCATATCACTGATGCTGAGTATACACATGCGCAACTCGTATGGTCTACCTTTAATATAAGTTCATTAGGAGAATATACCGACTTATACTTGAAATGCGACGTTCTATTATTGTGTGATATATTTGAACATTTCAGAAGTACAAGTTTACGACATTATAATCTTGATCCGGCTTATTATGTGTCTGCACCTAGTTTAAGTTGGGATGCTATGCTTTTGTGTACAGGTGTTCAATTACAGCTATTAGATGATTTAAATATGTATCAGATGCTTGAGAACGGGATACGAGGGGGATTAGCTCAATGTTCTCTTCGACATGTAAAGGCGAATAATAAATATATTCCAGAATTTAATGATTCAAAACCATCATCATATTTAATATATCTCGATTGTAACAATCTATACGGTTATGCGATGAGGAAAAAAATGCCTATTTCAGATTTTGAATTTTTAACTGAAGATGAAGTTAAATATTTTAACGTAATGACAGTGCCAAATGATGGAGAATTTGGATATATTTTAGAAGTAGACCTGACTTATCCCGAACATTTACATGATTATCACAGTGAGTTACCTTTCGCCCCAGAAAAATTCATTCCGCCAGGCGGTAAATCAAAAAAATTAGTTGCTAATTTATATGATAAATACAATTACGTCATACATTATGTTCACTTGAAAGAATGTTTGAAAAATGGTTTAATATTAAGGAATGTTCACAGAGTCTTACGCTTCAGACAAGATAACTTTTTACAAAAGTACATTGATTTAAATACTCGTTTAAGACAAAGTGCTACTACAGCGTTCGAAAAAGACTTTTTCAAACTTCTAAATAATGCGGTATTCGGTAAGACGATTGAAAATAAACGAAAGCGAATAGAAGTTAAATTAGTCACAAAATGGAAGGATTGTAGCAATAAAACAAATAAATATATAGGAGCAGAAAAAATCTTACTAAAACCAAATGTAAAAAACGTATGCATATTTTCAGAAAATTTTGTAGCTATCCATTTAGCTCCTGAAAAAATTTTACTAGACAGACCAATATATATCGGATTTACAGTACTAGAATTCGCTAAACAGCATTTGTATCGATTTCACTATGATGTTATAAAAAAAAAATATAATTCAAAGGCTGCACTTTGTTACACGGATACTGATAGTCTTCTGTATAATATTGTAACACCAGACTTTTACCAAGACCTACATAATGATATTACGAAATTTGATACAAGTAATTATGATGAGGATAACCCGTACGGCATACCTCAAATTAACGCTAAAGTACCGGGATTATTTAAAGATGAAATGGGTGGTGACGTAATTACTGAATTTGTAGGCTTAAGAGCTAAACTCTACTGTTTAAAGACAGTTAAAACTTCATTAAACAAAGCTAAAGGTGTTTCGAAACCTATAACGAATCGATTACAACTTTCCGATTATAAAACAGCGCTACACACCAAAAAAAATTTTAGACGAAAAATGAATCTGATTAAATCCATTAAACATGTTTTATATTCACAGGAAGTAAACAAAGTAGTTTTAAACAGTAATGATGACAAGAGGCAAATATTAGCTGGTAACATAGAAACGCTCCCCTGGGGTCACTGTAATACAATTTTTTAATAGATATACGAAATACCTTGTACGTATTTGAAAAGATTTCTTTAAGTATATAAGTAGTTAATTATATTATCATATTGAAGATATGATATTAATAAAAAAAACAGTCTTATATAAAAGGTTATTATATTTTTAAATGTAATTTAGAGCTATGTATTGGTTTTTCTTTTTAAGAAATCGTAAAATTGTATTCGTGTGATGTGTGTTTAGAAGTATAATTATGCTTTGTTTATATTGAGCTTAAAAAAGGAATAAATATATTTCAGCATGAATGAAAAAGTTTTTATATATGCAACCAAATCAAATCAAATAAATTATTAAATGTATCTCTTTCTTTTGATCGTCATTTTAAGCAACGATCTAGACTAGACCCAAGATTATATAAGCAATAAAATCCGAGATTCCCCGCATTTCATCATGATCTTTGATAAACAGAGTCAAACTTTGGAAGTAAATACTTTCAAAGTAAAAAATGACACACAAAAATTAAAACATAGTTCGTTGTTACCTAATACCATTCGCTGCATAATATGCGGTCCTTCAAATTGTGGTAAAACTAATGTTATGTTAAATTTATTGTTACACGAAAATGGTTTGAAATTTAAACATATTTATTTATACTCGAAGACCGCTTTTCAACCAAAGTACCTCTTTTTAAGACAAGTTATGGAAAGTGTTCCAGGAGCGGAGCTATTTGTATTTAATGATCACAAAGAAGTTCTTCACCCCAACGATGCTTTGACAAATTCCATTATGATTTTCGATGATGTCGCATGTGAAAATCAAATTAATATTAGAAATTATTTTACTATGGGAAGACATAGGCAGATAGATTGTTTTTACTTATCGCAAACTTATTCGAAAATACCTAAACAACTGATCAGAGATAATGTTAATGTTTTAATTATCTTCAAACAAGATGATACCAATTTAAAACATATATACAATGAACATGTAAATACAGATTTAGATTGGATACAATTTAAGCAACTTTGTTCTGTTATATGGCAAGATCGATTCAGTTTCTTAGTTATAAATAAAGATTGCGCGATAAATAACGGACGATATAGACAAGGATTTGACACGTTTGTCCGCTTCTAACTTAGTTATATATTCCGATTTCTAGTTTAAAAATCTCACTTGAAAACAAGGGGTTTTAAGAAACGGTAGTCATATTAATAAGTTGGAAAGTAAAATGGATACCGATTTAAAAGCACAACTCATTAAATCAGTTAACAATATAAAAAACAAAATAAAGAAGATTAAAAATGAAGATTATGAAGCTGATCTGAAATACAAAAAAGTATTTAAACCTATTACTGATTCTTTAGAAACAGTTGTCAAGATAAATCAAACACCTCACTCTGCTTTTAACATAACACCAAGAAATGGTAAAAATAACACGCAGATCGATTTAAACTCTTCTTTAGACTATAATAATTTTAAAGACATAATTAATGCTGATTCTAATCACCATTCAGAATATTATGGATGTTCTAATGATAATGATAAAAATACAACAAATCAAAGTAACAGTCACGATACACTTTTATCTTTGAAAAAAGAAGACATGATGGATATGTATGAGCAAGTCAATGTTCCGTTTGGTATTTATGTTAAAGATAAGAACCTGATGATGGGAAACACTGTTGTTAGTTTATCTTTTAAAAATAACACTGATAATACTTTGGGAAAAAAATACATGATTACTGTCAAAAATAAGAATTATGAATTGACCGGTGGTTTAAAAGAACTTTTATTGCGAAACAGACCTAATCTTAAGCTTGTAACTGAAGAAGATAAAACAAAATACAAAGAAATTTTAAGTAACACAAACGCGCACAAACGGGACTTTGACCCGGCCGGACAATTAAAAGGTGACAAAGGATTAAAATACTGTACAATAATCAAGCCTCTATTTTCACAAGTAACTGACGAAAATAATGAGTTCACTCAACAGTTGCCGCAATTGAAAATCGGTCAAGGTTTGCCTGAATTAAAACGATATAAAAGTAATACGGATTATATTTATTGGGATGATCCTAACGAACTTATTGAAAGACTGAAACTTTTAATTGCATCTAAAAGTGCTGGTAACAGCAATCATGACAATGAAATTATATCAATTATTGAAGAGTTAAAGGAAGCGGGTATAATAAAAGAATAAATTCTGTTTTCGTGTAGTCATTTCGTCTAGTAATCTAATAAGCATTAGACATGAATGAAGAGAAAAAAGGAAATTTTAATGTTGATAGTTATAAACTGGAAGTAATTAAAATATCATCTATAGATAAACGTGAAGTATCCGACGTTGTTAATAAAGAGATCGTTGATAAATTTAATAAGAATAATTCTGAAAAACTTGCGCATATTGAAAAGCTGGTTATGATTTTAACAGACCGTGTAAAAAATATTGAAAAAGATATTGCATTAAAGGAGCTTGAGGGAAAATTAAACAAGCATTATGAGCAAAGCCGACGTTGTTAATGAAATTCATAAAAACGTACGAGTAAACTTCCCTCGGAGAAGCGTAATATTAAGAGATATAGATGACCTTTGGCAAGCGGATTTGATAGATATGCAAGCTTTATCCAAATTAAATGCTGGTTATAAATACATACTAGTAATTATAGACGGTTTCTCAAAATATGCTTGGGCATTCCCGATTAAACAAAAGACTAAAGAAATCGTATCTAAAGAGTTTCAAACATTGTTGGAAAATGGTCGTCACCCAAAAAATTTACAAACTGATATGGGTACAGAATTTTATAATAATAAATTCAAAAAAGTTATTGAAAAGTATCACATAAATCATTACTCTTCTTATTCTACAAAAAAAGCATCAATCGTAGAAAGACTTATAAGAACTCTCAAAACTAAGCTTTACAAAGAATTTAGTTTGAAAGGAAATTATAAATGGATCGATGGGACTCTTGACAAGAAAGTTTACGAATACAATCATACCTTTCATAGAACCATAGGAAAAACGCCGGCTGAAATTAATCATAATAATAAAGAAATTGTCTTACAAAGATACATTAACAATTCGCTATCCGAAAAAAGACCGAATCGTCATGTTTTTCAAGTTGGAGATTTTGTAAGAATCAGTAAATACAAGGGATGTTTTGAAAAAGGATTTACACCTAATTGGTCAACCGAAATATTTAAGATAAGAAAAGTCCAACAAACTAACCCACTCACATATTTATTAGAAGACGCAAAGTCTAGGCCTATTTTAGGAGCATTCTACAGACAAGAAATTCAGAAAACTGCTCACCCTGATGTATATCTTGTTGAAAAAGTTGTAAAAAGCAAAGGAAACAAAGTATATGTTAAGTGGCTGGGTCTTCCATCAAGTGAGAACAGTTGGATTGATAAAAACAATCGTTTGTAGTGATTTTAGTACATTAAATAAGCTATTCATACTTAATACGCTCATTTGCACTTGGATCTTTATGCAAGAAAGTCAACTTTAAATAAAGCATTTTAATCATACCAATATTACTATTATTAAAATGAAACACACACGAAGTAATACTAAAAAAGAAGCGCATCATAAGGAAAAAACATTATTAGCACCCTCCCAGAAAACGGGAGCTGGTCTGAAAAAAACCTTTAGTAATATTGTATCGCACACTAAAAAACATATTCGAAATTTGAAACCAAAGTGCAAGAAATTGCTAACGGAGTTAGCATACGCGGCTGCTCGAGAATTTGCTTCTGACATAACCGTGCAATCCCCGAGAGTGATACCTGTACCTAAAACTGGTGGATTTTTACCATTAATTCCTATTCTTGCCGGCTTATCTGCTACGGGGAGCTTGGCTGGAGGTGTTGCGGGAATCACCAAAGCTATCAATCATTATAAATCGGCACAAAAACATCTTGCAGAGTTAAAAAGACATAACATGAAAATGGAGGCTATGTGTATTGGTAAAGGATTACATCTTAAACCGTACAAACACGGGTTAGGAATTTACGTTTCAAACAAAAAAAACTAGATACTGGGCTACCTGATCGAGCGCTAACTAATATCGATATAATAAAGCATGCGAAAAATATACCCCATTTTCGAGGCGTATTTATGCGAGATGAATTACCAGAAAAGCCGTGGCTGATGGAATGCGGTGTGATTAATTTAGATTCATCTAAAAATGTTGGTACTCACTGGGTAGCCTATGGAAAAATTAAAGACTATATTGAATATTTTGACAGTTACGGTAACTTAAAACCGCCAAAAGAATTCTTAGCATATGTCGGAACAAATATTCGGTATAATTATGTCAATTTACAAGGCAATCATTTATACAACTGTGGACATTTATGTTTGAAATTTCTAAAATCATTTTGGAAAAGTAAATCGAGACTAAATAAATAAATAACGAAACGGATTAAACATATAGTTACGGTTGTTAAATGATAATAAAATAAAATGCTAAACCGGATTAGGACATTCCTTCGCGAACAGTATTCAGAATTGGGCGTTGAGTACATAACAGTCTGCCGAGTTTAGTACAAATAACCGCTTCAATTTATTATAAGTATACAATTAAATATGTATGTTTTCAATAAAAACAACATCAAAGAACAAAAATGTACTATTAATCTTCCAGTGTTCAAAGGAAGAACACGATTAAGTACGACAAATAAAATTACTAAAAGTAATAAAATCTTTCTTCATTCTCTCGGCTTAAAAATAAAATAAAAATAAATATAATATGCTGCAAATAACTGAACTACCGCAGCAAGATAATTCTATTGAAAGCTACGAGATTCACAGCTACAATCCATACAATCACAGCTTTAAAGAAAACGATGAAATCAGAATACCTATTCATCAGCAAGATGTTTATGTATTACCATCTGCAAGCTCCATTTACATCGAAGGACATGCGAGTGTATTTGAACTAGATACAGCAGGAAAAAAGAAGAAGAAAGAGTTTAAGTTTATAAATAATCCTATATTGTTTTTATTTCAAGATATAAGATACGAATTAAATGGGGTAGAAATAGATCATGTTAAAAATGCTGGAATCACAACTACGATTAAATCTCTTATCTCAATGAACGTAGGCGAAAGTAAAAGTTCAGCATTGTGGGGGTGGAATTTAAACGGAAGTGCGAAAAAAGGGGATAATTTTTCTGTTATTATACCGCTTAATAAAGTGTTAGGGTTTGCAGAAGATTATAACAAAATTGTTGCCAATTGTAGACATGAACTTATACTTCATAGAAACAATTCCGTTTTGAATAGTGTTATAACTGATACAAATGATACTATAGAAATAGACATACATAAGGTTCAGTGGCGTATCCCTCATGTTAAAGTTTCGGATCGCAATAGATTATTGCTGCTTAAGCACTTGGAAAAAGATCGAGCAATACAACTAGCTTTCCGAAATTGGGATTTATATGAATATCCGCTTTTACCTAAAGCAACAAAACACTCGTGGTCTGTCAAAACTGCTTCTCAGTTAGAAAAACCGAGATATGTTATATTCGGTGTTCAAACTGATAGAAAACTGAATCGAACGAAGAGTTCATCAGAATTTGATCATTGTAACATAACAAATGTCAAGTTGTTTTTAAATTCACAGTACTTTCCTTATGATTCACTTAATTTAAAATTTAATGAAGATAAGTATAGTATATTATACGAAATGTATGTTAACTTTCGTCAGTCGTATTACAACACCGGAATCGATCCCCTGCTTGATTTAAATACATTCGGGAAAAAAGCCCCACTGTTCGTTATTGATTGTTCACGACAAAATGATTCGTTGAAAACAGGACCGGTTGATGTCCGTTTAGAAATCGAGTCTTCAGAAGATATACCTGACAATACAACAGCGTACTGTCTAATCATAAATGATCGTCTAATCGAGTATAAACCCTTGAGTAATATAGTGCGAAAATTATCATGAATGTGATTATGGATGTTCAAGGTTTTAAAAACGAAAACAATACATTTATACCTAAAGAAATAGCAATTATTTGCAAAAAAGGTGTCATTGTGTTGTTGATTAAACCACCTTATCCTTTTTATAATTTAACTAAGAAAGAACGGTTGCAAGCCTCATGGATAGAGAGAAACAGAGGAATATTATGGAATGAGGGGTATGTGCCATACTTCAACTATAAGAGTTTGATATTAAACTTTTGTAAAAATAGACGTATTTATACAAAAGGTACTGAAAAAGTGGTCTGGTTAAAGAAGATAATAGAAAGTGACAATGTTTACAATTTAGAAGACTTTAATTGTCCTAATTTAAAAACACTTAGTGAGAAATATTCGATTTCTTCCGACATTTATAATTGTATTTACCATACCAAAACATGTGCTTTTAAAAATGTATCTTGTTTAAATAAGTGGTGTGTAGATAATAATATTTTTAAGTAAATAAATCAACAATCATATTATATATTTGTTTAATACTGATATTTGTCAACGTATATATTTTATAATAAGTATATAATCAAAATGAATATCAACAAAGGAGATATCGTTGAGGTTATCATTGATAAATGTCAGCTTCATGGTCGTCATGATGTCAAAATATTAAACGCTGAGCACTATTCTGGTGTGCTAATAACTCAGAGTTATTATAAAACTAAACGCTCACGAATCTTTTACACGGGATTACAAGTAGCAGCTCGAGTAATTAGAATAGATAAATGTTATATAGACTTGCTACCAATCTAATTGGAAGTTTCTAAATCATTACGCTGAGTGGTTATAGAAACCTGAGCATGTTATAAATAGAAATAGTAGTGTTGTGAAGGATATGATGGTGTTCTATTTATTCACTGTGTATAATAATAAACATTTTGATTTTAATGTTTGTACCTTTAAAAATGTATGTTTTATAAATAAATCATGTATACTTAATCCTTGTTTACTTTCTTCCTAAAGTTAGGAATAAACCTAAAGATATAATTTGATTTGATTACCGTCTGCGAAATTCGAGCATAATAATTATCGTTTATTATACGAACAATACGCTACACTTCAACAGTCGTATCACAACCGTCATAGTCTAGAACTGCTTCTTGTTTTCGAAGAAACTAATATGAATTCAAATACTTACATAATTGACGTACAAGGCTTCAAGGTTGTGAATCTGGAAAACATCAATCCGTATCTGGTGTGTCCAAGAACATTTCTGCGATTTTGTTCGACAGAGCAAAAGCTAATGAATCTGAGCATTAACATTGTGTGATTGAAAACGAGGAGCGCTGTTTTACAATGTAAGCTAAAGCTCGGTCGCCTAGTTAGTGCTTTATTTATTTATACAAACAATACGCTAGGCTTCAATCAGTAGTATCCCAACCGTTATCGTGTAGAACTGCTTCTTGTTTGCGAAGAAAGTATCATGAATTCAAATACTTACATAGTCGACGTGCAAGGCTTCAAGGTGAAGGAGAATAATTTTATAATAAAGGAATTTGCCTTCGCTGCAGAAAATTATGCGCAAAATAGTTTAATAAAATCGCCGTACCCGTATTCTAAGTTAACAGATGAAGAACGAAAACAGGTGCAGTGCACTAGGAAAAACTATGGCATAACATGGAGTGAAGGAAATATTGACTATCCAGATTTCAAAGGATATGCGGAGTATTTGTTAAAAAATAAGACCATTTTAGTGAGAGGTTCTGAAAAAGTTAAGTGGGTAAAAGAAATAAGTTCTAATTGTGATATTATTGATGTAGAAGAAATGGGGTGTCCAGACTTTGAAGAATTGCATAAAATGTTTAGTGATGTTGGCGATCTGTATTTTAGATGTATTAAACATAAAAAAAAAAGATGTGCTTTAACAAATGTAAAGTGTATTAGACGGTGGTACATAGAATGTAACAACCTTATTCATAATTAAATAAATGATTTTAATTATAAATATCAGTGCATTTTATTTCACTATTCAAAGTTCGTAAATAAAGCAAGACTAGTATTTGTGATCGAGGGTGTTTTGTGGCGGTTCTGGCTCAGAGTGTATTAGAACTAGAATTTAATTGAAGTAGTTTTTGATTGAACTAGCACTTGATTATCGGATTGTACTGTAATTATATGCTCAACAGATAATTCGATTGACATGTATTAATGTATTGATTCATGATCAGTAATCATTATAACGTATGATTGGGGGATCCTGGATCTCGTTTGATCCAGGTCCCCCAATTATACACTACTTTAGAGTACCGTCAACTGGGGTGACTTTGGTAATTTTGGGGCTACTTTGATCGTTTTAAAATTGCTATAAAATCGATAATTATCCATATCCGGTGAATGTTTGGCATGTAGACGCAAAGGCGATCGACGAAGACATTGATTGGAAGCAGTAAACGCAAATAAAAAATTATGGTTTTGACATTAAAACTACTTTTTAAAGTCACCCCGTAAATCAATACCTAGTCTTTTTCGTGTAAAGCTTTCTATTTCCCATGCGTATGTATATACCTTAAAAATGATTAGTCTAACCGATTCGATTCACATAACGCAACTCAATTGTTTCTAAACCTCCATTTTTCATTTGCTTCCATTAGCCGTATCGGCGCTTCTCCCAAATCCGGAATAATGCGGAATAATCCGGTTTCCGGCGATTCGGCGCGTTTGCCGGCTTTGGAGCAGTCGGCATTTTTTTTTCGCCGAAATTACTGGTCGCACTTTTAGCCGAACGCCGTGGTTATTAGCGGCCAATGTCAGTTAGCTGTGTTTCATAATCCTCGCGTCCGATGACGTTTTGGATACCAAGTGATGCATGCAAATTTGTGTTATCAAAATGCCGCTTCATAAATCCTTACCAAAAAATCTTTGCAATTATGCATGTAAATTTCTTTAAAAAACCGCTTTTCCTTAGAAAAATAATTGCAAGTTTTCATTCCTGAGAGCCAAAATAAGTAGGCGGTAGTAGTATCAATGTTATAATTAATATTTTCAATTGTAATTATTCGTTTGGCAGCAAGTCAGTGAAATGTGAAAAAAGTCTGTTCATATTATTTTTTAGGCAACTCATTTAAGGCGGAACCACATTATTAACACGCGACGCGACCCGACGCAACGCGACGCGTGTTGAGTCGAATCAAATTGTATTATTTTCTATGACCAGAACCACATCGATGAAGCTCGCTCTAAGGCGAGATCTTCGAAAATTTTCAGTAAAACTAAATATTAAATTAACTAAGGTGTTGAAGTTCAAATTAGTATTTAAGTTAATATTAAGATGCACTGGCTGTAGTGTAGTTCCTGGCAAATAAATGAATAAATATGTTTGCATGTGAAATTGCTATACGTTTGTATCAGGAATAGTTAAGTCTAGAGTATAAGAGATTTTGCTTGTCATTGCTACCTCTGTAACGAAAGCTGTTGCATTAAAAATCTGTCTCCTTATTTTAACTTGCGAAGTTTAATTTTTAAAACACTATTATCTCCTCAACATGGTCCTACGAACCTGGATAATTAATAAAATTACCAGTACTTAAAATAATTGGAGATAAATACTGAAGAATTTAAGATTGCACTGGACGAACTTGGAGGATAAAAGAAGGTCGTCATAATTCTGTGAAAAGTGATCAGAATTCAGTTATTGGACAATAATATTCGCAGTGATAAGTGCTAATTTTAAATTAATTTTCACCCAACACTAAAAAAAGGTATAATTTAGCGTAAGTTTTAAAAAAAACCTGATAAGGTTAGTACAAAGTATTTTATTACTTCACCCTTTATTCAATTATCAAATTAGAGTTAAGTGTACCGTTTTGAGTACTCAATAGAACCAAAGTGTTTATTATTAGGTATTAATAATCTTAATTTGTACCAAAACGCTCAAATTTTCACTCTTAATTCTATTGGATCGGGTATCAGTAGAATAGTAATAAAGTGTGTTAACTTTTACTTCAATCATTAATATTTATATCAGTTGAGGCAGTTTTTATATAAATTCATAGCACAACAGCAATAATCTATAAAAGTAATCAAATTATTTCTATGCACAATTAAAATAGAAGTACAAGTTATATACATGTAGGTAGGTACTTAAATTAAACATTTATTAAATAGTTGAACTGATAGCTTAAAAACAAACTTAACAATTATCATTATATTTACAAAATTTAACCTTTGTTATATGTATAAAATTCCAGGAAGACTTAACACACGTTTCCCAGAATGGCTGACGAAAAAGAATTGATTAGAAGGCGTGGAAGTTATAAAGGGCAAATAACTACATTTTCAACCTACTTAAATAACTTGGACGTTTCCGAATTGTCCCCAACGGAGGTGAACGAGTTACGATTGCGAGTTGGTAAGATAACTTCGTTGTATGAGCATTACGACGAGGTACAACTAAAGCTTGAATGCATATCTGAAAATATGGATACTCGCTTGGCTGAGCGAACGGAATTCGAGTCTCAATATTATGCATTATTATCCACAGCGCAAAGTATAATAGATAACTGTGCTAATAAGCAGGATAGCTTTGGATCTGCTGCAAGCGAGCACGGTTCTCGCTCAAGTAATAATCACAAACTTGTTAAATTGCCCACAATTCAATTGCCGAAATTTGCTGGCTCCTATGATAATTGGCTGGAGTTTCGCGACACTTTCAAAAGCCTCATTCACTCTAACGACGAGATAGATAATATCAATAAATTTCACTACCTTAGGTCTTCCCTGGAGTCACTTGCAGCAGTAGTAATCCAATCCATTGAGTTTTCCGCTAAAAATTACACTGTAGCATGGGAACTTTTATGCGAACGATTCGATAACAAGCGTTTATTGCTGCAAAACCATGTTTCTGCCTTGTTCAATATCGAACCTATAACAAGGGAATCTTCATTTAATTTAAAAAGGATCATTGATCAAGTAAACAAAAATTTACGCTCACTGGAATCATTAGGTGAACCCGTCAAACAGTGGGATACTTTGCTCATTCACATCATTACACAAAAATTAGATTCTAAAACATTTCGTGAATGGGAAGAGTACAAAGGTCGTTTAGACAAAAATAAATCAATTTCATTCGATGCTTTCCTAAAATTCACGCGAGATCGCGCAGACTTGCTAGAAACACTTGAGTTATCAACAAATAAACCTACGCAGGCTATTAAAACAACTTCCAAAGTAAAATCTATGATCACGGTACAAGAAAATAAAAATCATAATAATAATTCACCTACGAAGCCTTGTCCGAGTTGCAAGGGAGATCATTGTTTGAGTAATTGTCCTCAGTTTCTAGCATTAAGCTGTACATCACGGTTGCAATTACTACCGAATTATAAGGTTTGTTATAACTGTTTCCGTAGTGGTCATTACGCAAATCACTGCAAAAAGCCAGGCTGTAAAATATGCAAACGAAAGCACCACACACTGATTCATATCACGGAGTTCAAGCCTAGTTCAAATAATGTGGATAGTAACAGGTACGCGTCCAGGCACAGCGGCGGCGAGCCCGGGAATAACGGGAATGCGCCCGCGCCGCCTGCGCCCCCCGCACCCCATGGAATCGAGTCTCGTCTTCCTCTTACGCTGTCAGCAAATGTCGGAACCTCCTCATCCTGACATGGTCGGGACGTACTGCTGTCCACTGCGCTAATTAAATTATATGATATAAACAAGCGCGAGTGTATTGCTCGCGCTGTTTTAGACAGCGGCAGTACGTCTTGTATTATTACAGAAAAAATGTGTAACAAGTTAAATTTACCTACCGATATAGTAAATAAATCCGTCTTAGGTATAAACAACACGTCATCGCCCATAGGTAGAATGTGTCGAATTCCGATGAAGTCACTTAACGAGCTATTTTCAACACATATTCAATGCTTTGTTTTGCCTTCTATAACAGATGACGTTCCCTGCCGTCAAATAGATTTGTCGAACCTTAAAATCCCATCAGATATTTGTTTAGCAGATCCTTATTTTCATACGCCAGCCGATGTGGATTTAATAATCGGCGCAGATCTGTTTTGGGATTTATTAGGCTCGCAAAAAATTAGATTAGGTGATGGACAGCCAGTACTTTGTGAAACCAGATTAGGCTGGTTGGTCTCAGGCCCAATCACAAGTCGCCATGTACTGTCTTCGTCTGATAAAATTAAATGTAATTTTTCAACTGTTCATACACACAGTACCGAGTTGTGTAATGATGTCAGCGACATTCAAAACCAATTGATGCGTTTTTGGCAGCTCGAAGAAGTCAGCCCTCAGTCACTGTCTCATTATTCTCAAGAAGAGAAGTCATGCGAAGAACATTTCGTAAATAACACAACTCGCTTAGAAAATGGTAGCTTTTGTGTTCGAATACCATTCAAACAGAACCCACAAATTCTAGGTGATTCCTTTCAGCGTGCTAAGCATTGTTTTTTATCTCTAGAGCGCAGATTTAAAAATAGACCATCATTTTCAAAGATGTACAAAGACTTTATGTCAGAGTATCACTCTTTAGGTCATATGTCTAGGGTTGAGCTCACTGAATTAAATCATCCTATTTATTTTATACCTCACCATGGCGTTCTCCGCGAAAGTAGTACCACAACTAAATTAAGGGTCGTATTTAATGCGAGTAGTCCCACGACATCAGGCATGTCATTAAATAGTCTACAGATGATCGGCCCCACGGTTCAAGACGACTTATTGTCTATACTTCTCCGCTTTAGAATCCATAAATATATTATATCTGCAGATGTGGAGAAAATGTATAGAACCGTGATGTTGCATCCTAATGATCGCGACTTGCATTTAATTATTTGGCGTGATAAGGAGTACGACCCTCTTCAGGTGTATAAATTAAATACAGTCACCTACGGGACCACTAGCGCTCCGTTCTTGGCAACTAGGTGCCTACAACAAATAGGATTAGAGTGTGAGGATGCTAGGATACGAGACGCTATAATCCATGACTTTTACGTCGATGATCTTTTAAGTGGTGGTGACAGTTTAGAAGACGTTCTTCAACTCCGGCGAGGAGTTAGCGATGCACTTGCTGCAGCATGTATGCACTTGAGAAAGTGGAAATCGAACGACCGACTGTTAGTGACCACACCCTCGCAACCGTCTGTCGATTTAAATATGGGTACCACAGAATCTAGCAAGACTTTAGGTCTCAGTTGGCTGCCAGACTGTGATCAATTACATTTTCCTATTGGTACGTCAGTTGCTAATAAAAATACGAAACGCGACATGCTTTCGATAATTGCACAAATCTTTGATCCCTTAGGACTCTTGTCTGTGATAGTTATTTCAATGAAAATCCTTATGCAACGTTTGTGGATGCTTAAATTATCCTGGGACGAACAGCTGTCACCGGAGATCATGAGTCAATGGCTGGACATAATAAAATGCTTGCCACTTCTTGACATTCGTGTTCCGCGTAGGGTCGTGTGTGAGTCGCATGAGCAGATCGAACTGCACATATTCACAGACGCCTCGGAACGTGCTTACGGCGCATGCGTATACGTTCGTAGCATCAACCACAAGGGTGAAGTTTTAGTGCGATTGCTCATGGCTAAGAGTCGTGTAGCTCCAATAAAACCCATGACTATTCCACGCTTGGAACTTTGCGGTGCATTGGTTGGTAGTCGTCTGTATGAAAAGGTTAAGGATTCACTTCGTACTCAAATTGATAGAACAATCTTCTGGACTGACTCCACCATAGTTTTGGGATGGCTCAAAATGGTACCATCCAAACTTCAACCTTTTGTAAGAAACCGTGTAGCCGACATATTGGAAATGACTGGTACCTGTGCTTGGAGGCATGTCCCTACAGATCAGAATCCAGCTGATCATTTATCTCGTGGCGTTAGTGTTAGTTCAATAGTAGCCCTTGATACGTGGTGGTTAGGCCCAAGTTTTTTAATGCATAATGCTTCAACTTGGCCTTCACATCCTGGCACAGATCTTACTGTACTACCTGAAATTCGACCCGAAACCGTCTTATTCACCCTTGATCAGGGTACTAGTAAGTTAAAGTCGCTTATCGACTTCGACCGTTTTTCAAACCTTTTACGACTTAAACGGACGGTTGCTTACGTGATGCGTTTTATTAATGCTTGTAAAAGGAAGCCTATCATGACCAGTCATTTGAGTGATGTTGAATTAAAGAACGCATTGAATATTTTAATTAGGATTTCTCAAAATGATTCATTTCCTGAGTATAAAATGTTGCTAGGCAAACAAAAATTACGTAAAAAGAGTCCGCTGCTAAAATTCAATGTTTTCCTAGATGACGATCAAATAATGCGAGTTGGGGGACGTCTCGCCAACTCCGACTTTCCGTACGAAAAGAAACACCCTATTATCATACACTCAGCTCAAAGATTTACAAAATTGTTGTTTCTTTTCGAACACAGACGGCTATTGCACGCGGGACCCCAGCTGCTACTATCCACAATTAAAGATAATTATTGGCCGATAGGAGGTTTGAATTTATCAAAGGCTTGTTTTCGTCAGTGTGTGCTGTGTAGTCGCATAAAAGGTCAAACACTTACCCCACTCATGGGAAATCTCCCAAAACATCGTGTCTCTCCAGGTGGCTTTCCCTTTGACAGTGTAGGCGTGGACTATGCTGGACCTATCATTTCAGCTAGTCGTCAAGGGAGAGGATGTAGGCTGGAGAAAGTGTATGTTGCCGTCTTTATCTGCTTCGCAACCAAGGCGGTGCATTTAGAATTAGTGGGTGATTTAACAAGTAATAATTACCTTTCTGCTTTGCGGCGCTTCAGGTCACGTAGAGGAAAGCCTAGCCATATCTATTCGGATAACGGTACCTCGTTTGTTGGCGCATACAACGAAATTTCTAAATTCTTGCTGCAAAATCGTAACTCGTTGGCTGAGACTGCGGCAAATGAGGAAATTAACTTCCACTTCATCCCTGCTTACTCGCCACATTTCGGAGGTCTCTGGGAAGCAGGCGTTAAGTCTACGAAATTCCATTTAAAGAGAGTGCTGGGAAATTGTCACCTCACGTACGAGGAGCTTAATACCGTGTTAGTTCAGGTAGAGGCGATACTGAATTCTCGACCACTGACACCCATGACACAGGACCCTGAAGATTTAACGTCGCTAACGCCTGGACACTTCCTCATCGGACGGCCGTTGACTTCGTTACCAGTGCAAGATTGTCTCGGTTCTTCAACCAGTCACATGACTCGCTTCCAGCGGATCGAACAACTCCGTCAGCATTTCTGGTCCCGCTGGAGCAAAGAATATGTGTCAGAACTCCAGCAACGAGTAAAGTGGCGTACCAGCGGTGACACGTTGCGTCTCCATGCACTTGTGGTCATTAAAGAGGACAACCTTCCACCTCTGAAATGGCGACTTGGCCGCATCGTTGCCATTCATCCTGGTCCAGACGGTATCAACCGAGTAGCTGACGTGAAGACGGTGAATGGAATCGTCCGACGAGCATTCACGAAGATCTGCCCACTTCCAGAAGCTGATGTCCCTTGATGTTCTTTGTTGAAAGACGAGCTTTCAACGCCCGGGGGCATGTTGAAGTTCAAATTAGTATTTAAGTTAATATTAAGATGCACTGGCTGTAGTGTAGTTCCTGGCAAATAAATGAATAAATATGTTTGCATGTGAAATTGCTATACGTTTGTATCAGGAATAGTTAAGTCTAGAGTATAAGAGATTTTGCTTGTCATTGCTACCTCTGTAACGAAAGCTGTTGCATTAAAAATCTGTCTCCTTATTTTAACTTGCGAAGTTTAATTTTTAAAACACTATTATCTCCTCAACATAAGGATAAAAAAAAAACAAATCGCCGCGAATAGGGAGGGTTCCCAGAAGGCTGGCAACATTGCTACGTTGTATGGCAATGCTGATTCGCTGAGCGAAATATTAGCCAGCTCTCTGGTCACGGGAGGCCTCTTTAAGGCGCACCGAGATTGTTCACACGGCGCGCGCTTGGCTCCATGGCCCCAGAGTTTCGACTCCAAACGCCCATTCAGACAATTTTTCAGTTGTTTTTGCAGTTCAGCCTGTCTACAAAAAGTTTCGCATTTCTACCACAGCGCTCGCTGTAAGCGTTCACTCTGGCCGCTATAAATTTTGGTACTTACTTGTATAGACTGTTTCTTTTTATGTATAGTTTTGGATAATGAATGCCTAAAGTTAAGCAGCTTACGTTCCAGCATGCACTTCTGAAAGCTATACATACTAAGTCGCAGCTTAAGTTCTTAGTGTGTACAAAGCCGCGTTTTCGTGTTGCCTTTTAAAAGTACAACATTGTGCTGCGTTATTTTCGCGTTATCTTCCTATGTGTATTTTCGTTCTTTTTTAAGATCTCTGTTTTTCTTGCATTGTTTGGTCATCTTTCTCCATTTATCAGTAATGTTCCACTTCATTTGACATAATTACGAATGATTGTGTGTTGTGAAAAAAAAATCTCACGTTGTCTATCTATGTAAATCAAATTCATTTCGACCATAACCAGCAAAATTTGACAAGATTTTTAAGTTTAAATCATCCAATGAACACGGATGTAGCGTGATATAGACGAAAGTGGTATTTAAAAGTTTTGTTTTTTTGCTGTCTACAAGTCCGAATGAACTAAATAATTGTTGCGGTTCATTATTCCCTGGAAAGCATTTATAATCTAGCTAGTGTAGGTAACCGCAAATTAAAAATGTAAGATTACTCATCATTTGTACCTCATACTTAATTTAATTTAGAATGAGAAACCACAACAACATTATATTGCGGCTCGTGGACTGTAATCTTTTTACAATTTGTACTAGAAGAGTAACAATTAACGGCACGCAAATAAAGTGACATTACAACAATTTTATTTTGCGGCTCCCAGAAAATCGTACATGGGCCTTACCATGACGTCTTAATGCGTTTCAGATTAGGTTTGCTCGCTGTCAGTTTCATACTAAAAGTGACAGCTAAAACTTGAACTGAGTCGGAATTAGGACGTCATGGTAAGGCCCCAGTACTATTTGCTAGGTAAGAAATAATTGACCAGACGCAATATAATGTTATTATGGTTTCTTCTAAATTACATGAAGTATAAAGCCCGCTTTTGAATCGTACTTGTTGACTAATCCCACTAAAAGTAGTGGAAATAGAGTCGTAGCAAAAACGCTATTCATGCCCTCCAAGACAAATGGAGCCCACCGGGAGAGGTTACAAGAAGGACATTTATTTTAGCTCTCTGGCTGGTTTTGGATGTTTTACGCGCCATTTAACGTCCTTACTTTGAATGACTGCAATGTCAACTTAAGGTGACGTTATTTACTAGGAAATGGCGGGAAAAATGCGCTATGCGTTTCAGTTCGTGTCTGTTGAAGTGTTAATTTGTGTTTTCCAGCTCTCTCTATCTTTAGAGCGCTTTAGGGATTCATTAAGGACGACGATTTTAATGTCCTGTATAAAGGACACCTAGTTTTAATGTATCCGCATTGATTTTAAAGATGAATCTTCGAACGAACCGATGTTAAGTCTTTTAAGCCAATACTTTTTTTTTTTTTTGGCTTAAAAGACTTAGCATCCAGGCCATAAAATATTTAAAAAAAACATCTTTTGTGGAGCTTAGACTGACGAACCGATTAGCATGGATTTATTTATCTCTTTGTATACTTACTTCTCTTCTTCAATCTTCCATGTTGTCTGGGAGTAAAGAGAAAAAGTTTTTTTTTGCTTCCAGATCAACGTGGAAGTGTTATTGAGTACCCAATTAAGGGGTTTTACTAATAAATGCCTCGAGAATTCACGAGTAGAAAACTATCGGAGTTCCACAAAATTGTCTAACCAAATTTTAAAAAGATTCCTTTATTCGCGAAAACCATTCAAGAGGCAAATTCACTGGAACACACGAAATCCTCTTACAAGAGTGTATAACTAGTGCAGCGACATGACATAATAAAGAAATAAAAATAACAAAACGGCTTCGCGGTTGCATTTCGCTTTGAGAAAATGTCGCTTTAAGCGTAACATGACAGGCCGCAGTAAACCGAGTAGAAACAGTAAGCATGAGCATTACTTATGGACGCAGACTTCGACCCTTTACTTCGCCGTGTTGATTATAATCAACATACTTTAAGATCGTTTAAAATAATCTAATGAATGACGCTTAAATTGCGTATACCTGATCCGACTTGTGAAATAAAGGCAAAGAGTTAATGTAACAGTACGCTTGACTGTCATGTCAATATATTATTTCAATATGCATGTAGGCAGTTGGAAGTGTAGGAGATTGTAATGACTGCTTAAAATAAATATAAATCAGTCTTCAATTAGCTGTCGTTATTATTGCAACCTTAGACACTTGACATGGCGCAGCCGGTAGGATTACAGATGTTTCATAATTATTTCACCTTCCTTTCTTATTCTCATTCATATAGCATACAATATGAAGGCATATGCTGATTAAAATTACAATGACAGCCTGAAGATTGCCGGAGATCGTTGGTAAAACAGAAACTTTTGTCAGGAATTACAGGTGAAGAACTGACCTGAATAGCGCTGAGTAGTTAATTACGTAATCATCTCATCACAGTCAGAATTGGCTACATTAGCCAAATTAGAGCATGTCATCAGAGCTCCATTAATTAGGAAGCGGGATGATATCATCATAGACAGTGTAAGTGGTAGGTATAATATGTATCGTTTAAACTGTTAACACAATGGTTAGGTAGAAACATGGACGAAATAAATAGAAAATAGTGATTTTATCAACCAATGCCAGTTGACTTTGTTTGCCTTAAGCAGTCACATTCCTGTTTTTTTTTTTGAAAATAATGACGTTACTTTGTGTCTATTTGCCATCAAATGCCAAGCGGAAAGAAACACGATAGCAGCCAAACATGCACATTCATTAATATATGCGTAAATTTTTGACTTTAATCTTTTAATAGATGTGACATTATCCCGTCCGTACTGTTGGCAACACTGAGTGCTGCAACAGTGTTACTAGCTCTCGGCTGGACGTGAAATTAGTTGAAACGAGCTCGCGAAACGACCTCTTTACAGGGCCTCTTAACGGCCAGAATCATTTGGTACGAGGCTCTTTTACGGGTGTTTAAGAAGGGTTTTAAGCATGCTTTGAATTTGGAATACAAAGTTGACGTTTTTTTAGATTAGGCACAAGAAAGGAATTAAAGAAAATTATGCTTCTTCCGTTTATCTGAATCTAGATTAGCTGAAAGACTTCGCATGAAATTCGTTAACCTTAGTCGAAAGTCGCGGTGGATGCGGAAGGCACAGGACCGGTCCGAGTGGAGAGCCTTGGGGGAGGCCTATGTCCAGCAGTGGACGTCTTTCGGCTGATATGATGATGATGATGATGAGTCGAACTAAAAACACTTTTAAAATACTTAACTAGTTGTACTGACACACGTCGTTTTGTTCAGAACTATTTCACTATTTCGGATCAACTTTCTTTTTTTTTCTCTTCATAAGATTTTCCATCGGACTTCAATCAATATAAAAAAAAAACGAGTTATTGGTCCAGCTGTCTTCGAGTTTTAGACTTAACAAAATATACATTTAGTCAGTCATTTTCATTTATAATTTCATTTGTAAATAAAGCCGTCGTAGCCTCGTGCTTTGACCTATGGCATGGCCTCTCAAGCAGAGGCTTGTGGCTTCAAGCTCTGGCTTGCACTTGAGTTTTTCGGAATTTATGTGCTAAATCTCATTTGAAAGTCACCATGACTTTCGGTGAACGAAAACATAGTAACGAGGCAATCAATGGTGGGTGAAGTTTCCGATCCGCACTGGGCCCACGTGGGAACTAAGCCCAAGCCCTCTCATCATGAGAGAAGACCCTGTGCCCATCTGTGTGACGTATACATTAGGTTGGAGATGGAGATGATTTAATTTACTTACTGACTGGGCGCAGTGACTCGAAGTGGATCTTGGCCTTCGACACCAGACTTCTCCATGCCTTGCGATCCTGGGCCAGCTCTCGCCAGCCATCGGCCCCGAGATCCAAGAGATCCCCTTGGACCAAGACGCATTAATCTGACTAATCTAATCTAACTAATATTATAAATGCGAAAGTAAGTAAGTATGGATGTATGGATGGATGGATGTTTGTTTGTTACTCAATCACGCCAGGACGGCCCAACGAATCTGGATGAAATTCGGCACATAGATAGGGAAAAGTCTGGAATAGCACATAAACTACTTTTTATCCCGGAAAATTCCCGCGGGATAGCGATAAACGAATTCTTTGCAGACGAAGTCGCTGGCAACAGCTAGTTAGCTCATATGTAGAAAATTTTTAGGTGGATACGACGTCACTGGCCTCGGAATAAGGAGAAGCTGAAAACAAAACTTTGCTTCAGTTAGCAAATAAAATGTGTTACAAAACCGCAACAAGACAAGCGGAAACAAATCCCTATGTGAATCTATTCAAAATACTTTTATACCAAAGCACGTCATCGCTGCTCACAAAAGCTATCACACATTATTCTGACTTGCCCTCAAGCCAACGCGTTTGCATTTCATACGTTGCCTTTGAGACGCTATGCTCGCAAATCGTCTCGGGAACGATTTGCAGCGATTTGAACTGTTTGCATTCGAGTGACGGACTGGAATGGTTATAGGTAAAACGTTTAAGGCACTATTTACTCTGCTATGTCTGTGTGAACTACGGATAGCTCGGTATATGTGCAACAGATTGGAATAAAAAGAAAAGAACAACTGACCTAGGGCCTTACCATGACGTCCTAATTCCGACTCAGTTTAAGTTTTAGCTGTCACTTTTAGTATGAATCTGACAGCGAGCGAACCTAAACTGAACCGCATTAAGACGTCATGGTAAGGCCCCTGTTCTCCCTTAGAATATAACTAAAGTTTTACTCATAAAGGTTTCCTTTATATAGGGATAGGGAGTCCTGGAATGGATGAAAAACCTGGTAAGCAACAACTGGTAAGTAACAAGTCCAAGGAACACCTTTTGTTATGAGTATATATTATGGCCGGCAGTGATTTCTTTTCATCAGGTGACCCCCTTGCTCGTTTGTCGTTTCATTCAATTTCAACATTCCATTTTCAATACAAACTTTTCTACTGACAAGTTTTGTTGACCACTCCATTTTCACCTATTCTACAATAAGTACCAAATTTCAATTTGTGCTGATTAGAAACTTTACACGGTACCTACACCATTTTGTTCAATTGAGCACCTAAGTATCGACCACAAATTTCGAAAAACTCAGAGGTGTGACTAGGTTCGAACCCACTATCCTCTGCATAAGAGGCAAGTCAAACCGCTAGGCTGCTACTGATTAAAAACTATCGGAGTAGAAGGTACATAATACCAAACGCAACATGCCTAGATTGGATGGATGTTCCATTTCTAAGATTATGCAGCTTAACGTCTGTTCAAATGGAAACCTTGCTTGCAACTAAATTCCCATTTCCGTGGAAACACTAAGCCAGGGCATTAGAATATCAGATTTCGATGCCAATGGACTCAACTGCGAAACTACTGGTGTCGCGTAAACCTCTGTAGCATATGTTCTAAGCTTAACAGTCACCTCAGTATCCGGAGTCCCTTTACTATGATTTTAACGAAATTAAACCGGATAAATTATGTAAATGCCTTTTTTTATTTTCATAACGAATTGTAAAAGACTGCAAAATAGCTGACTGAGGATTTAATTGCCGGATAGAAGTATCGTCGTAAAAGTTAATGGCGTATTGAATTTATTTTTACGTGGACGCGGATATCTGGTGTAAGGTGAGTTGTAAACTGTGGGCACTTGGACTCTTGCCTGATATTTTTATTTTTCAAATGATACGTGTGCGCGTGTTGAGTTCATATGTGTTTGTCTGATTATTAACTTGAAAGATTTAAATCACTAATTTCACGTTGAATCCTACTAATATTATAAATACGAAAGTTTGTGGCGATGTGAGTGAGTGAGTGAGTGTGTATGTTTGTTCCTTCTTCACGTTTAAACGACTGGACGGATTTGGATAAAATTTTAAATAAAGATAGCTGGCACCCTAGATTAAAATATAGACTACTTTTTACACAGCAAAATTGCATAGTTCCCACGGGATAACGATAAGCAAGTTGAAAGTCGTAGCTGCCTAGAATCGTAACGTAAATAATTATTGCAGGATATACTATCGAAACAACATCAGTTCTTAAGTCTATTTCTACGCAGACGAAGTCGCGGGCAAAAGCTAGTAGGACAATAAAAACAGATACTTAATTCCGAAGAAAATAAATACAATATAATTTCTAGGCATACTCCTACTCATACTCATACTCATTTATTCGTAATAATTATTGTTATTACATGTCATTTTTATCATAAAAAGCTGTGCAAGCCCCGGGCTCGTTTCCGAGTAGTCGTGTAATACAGCTTTTATGTAATAACTGCAATTTACCATCTGTTTCTATACAGTGTAGTAACCAACGAAGTACTAATTTAAACTGAAATGTTCCGCCCTAGGGTTCCGTTAAAGCGTCGCCAAAAAGTTACCCGTATTTTATTTTGGGTAGGTAAAAAACTAAGTAAGTAAACACACACAAACACCTGCGCGCGCGGTTAGCGCGTTCGCACACTAGTTAAGTAGTTAAGTTAGTGAATAGTGGTAGAATTAGTTCTGCTTGGTTTTGTTAACCTTCTAGTTAAGGAAGAGCGGAGCATTCCAAGACAAGCATTTCTCATGCTTAAAGGAAGGTTCCAACTTATTTTATTGTAACTTAAAAAAAAACAAATAAACATTTTTCATTTTTTCATTTTCATTTTTTTCATTTCCAAACTAATAAAAGAAAAAAAGAAAAGAAAAAGAAAAAGAAAAAAAGAAGGAAAAAGGAAAAAGGAAAAGAAGAAGGAAGAAAGGAAAGAGGTATGTCAGGGTCGTAGCAAGTAGAACAAAGTAGTCTCGGCCTACCCCTATGGGAAAGAGGCGTGACTGTAGGTATATATGTATGTATGTAAGTAAATTATTTATTGTGCAAGATAAACATTTAAGACAAATAAATACAATTGACAAACATAGATACATGTATAAAGGCGGACTTATCCCTTATAGATTGGTTTTCAGCGAAAAATGAATTTTTACCATAAACGAAAAAAAATGTTGATGTGCCAGACGGGCTTTGAACCCGCGTCTCGAGACCACAGGGAGTCAAGCGTCCTAACAACTGGACCATCGGGACAGACAATCTCTGAAAAACTACTTGCATCGCTTGAAAAAATTTGGTTCATAATAGAAACTTAGTAGTAGATTTGGCTTTGTTTTTCGAGTGTATGTATGTATGTATATTTATTTGGCACGCTCTAGATCCTAAACAGTGATTTGTGTTATTTTTACCCGGTTCATACCGGTAAAGGTTTTAGCTAGGTAACTCAAACAATAAAACCATTTTACGACAAACAATTTTATCTTCAGAAGACCAGACCCTGAATAAAGCCAGAGGGATTTTGTTAATCAATAACAGAGGCCAGGTACAAAGATATTTCTTTTCTTTTACTGAAAAATAAAACCGAGAACCCTAATTGTCTGCCTTGTATGTCCTTGTCAGACAGTAATAATGATCCAAATGTTCCGTTTTTTATGAAACAAACTTTACAGAGATGAAGCTACGGACTTCAAAGTGCTTTCCTTTATTTCGAACAAATTCAGGCTCCAAAGTAAATGTAAGTTCATAATTTGTCAACAGAGTTTATTGTTATGTCTTATGGGATGTTTTCGGGCGTTCTTGGATGGACGTTTATTCTGCTGTTTTATTTGTTTTACATCTGTCGCTGCCCGACGTTAATTAAAAATGTAATATTATAGAAATGATAAATCATACGTAAGACTACAGAAAACTCAGACGCGTACCGGATTTCGTATGATTCGTATCCTTTGTAAGATCACACACACACAAAAATCCAAATTACGTCTTTATTCCTTACGGGGTAAACAGAGCCCAAGGTCACAAGACCTTAAGGCCAGATTTAGCATGATTTATGACGATTTATGAGTATTGAATGAGTTATCAAATGTCAAATGGTTGTCGGTCTTTGTCCGGGCACCGTGAAAATAACATTTCATGTGAAGTAAGGAACCATTAAGGCGCTGTCAACAGCAAATGACCTGGAGCAGCGCCACTCTTCACACATACGGTTCACGTGCCTGTTAGTGAAAGAGAAGAAACTATTCCGGCAGCTTGGCGCGCGTCTAAAATCTTGCAAATAAGACACAAATCATAAGAAATAAACAAAAGTATGGATTATTTGTGAAATATGACTCGTTAGCCGTTTAGGTATGAATATGTTGACTTTATATTTTTAATTGCAGACCCATACGTCGAAAAAATAAAGACATAGAACCGTTTAGTGATGATTTTAAGACCAATCTTTGCAATTATTTTCTATCGAGCCGATTTTGTTCAATTATGTATGGAGCCCGTCTAGCGTGTTTGAAATATGATGAAAATTAACATTATATTTTTTTTGTATTTTTTTTGTGTGCAGTTTTTCTTAAAAAAGTGTTTAAATAACATCAATTTCAACAAAATTAGGTGTTGTCAGCCTCTTAAATTTGTGGTGCTGGAGGAGAATGCTCGGAGTATCGTGGACTGAATTCCAGATCAACGAGTCTATATTTCGAGAACTCGGCGTCAAGCAGCGTTTGTCATCTTTGGCATAGTCGCGTATCCTTACCTTTTTTGGTCACGTATGCCGCCGAGGGGAGGTTGCTATTGAGTGACTTGTGGTCCAAGGAAAGGTTGAGGGTACCAGGCCACGAGGAAGATCGCCAATGAGGTGGATTGACCAGATAAAAGCGGCAGTAAATGACTCGTCATCACTGCATGAATGCACGAGGAAGGCGGCCACTAGAGAGGAGTAGCGGCGTGTTGTGAAGCTTGCCACCAGTACCTGAAGTGATGACCACGACCACTCTGTCAAGAGTGATACCGACAAAGAAGAAAAATACGAAGAAGAAGGAACCATGAAATCTTTGAAATGTACCTATTTAATGCCATACAACATGTACTTTGTTGGGGGCTTCGTTTTACATGGCTTTTGGACAAGACTCCGTTTTGCATACGCTTTGCATACTGCCCGAGCGACGCTATAAGTGAGTTTCGGAGACGATTCTCAACTAAATTGCTTGCTCGGACCATTCATTTCCATATGGATATTTTAGAACTATGGGAATACCGTCATTTTGGGGCACTAACTTTTAAAATTACTAGCTTTGGTCTACGGCTCCCTCTGACCTCCATTTTGAATTTTTACACTACTAAATTACGCACTTATTTCCTGTCTACACATCATAAAGGGAGCTCTATACATTATAGGGTTTCAGGTTTAAGGGATCCCTGCGCAAGCAACGTTGAATCTGCATTTGTTTGCTTGAAAAATATTTTGAACATTTTTGCTCACCACACCGCAGAATTTCACTTAGTCCCTTTTTACTACACTCACAGGAAGAAACAGGGCCTTCCAATTCTAGGCACGGCACCGCAATACTAAGCAGGGGCCTTACCTTAAGGTCTTAATGCGATTCAGTTCCCGCTCAGTTTAGGTTTTAGCTGTCATTTTGAGTATGGATCTGACAGCCAGCGAACCCAAACTGAGTCAGAATTGTATCGCATTAAGACGTCATGGTAGTCCTCCAGTTTGGAACCCTAAAAATACCCAAAATCTTCCATTTTACAATCGATATCTTTTGGAGAAAATCTACAATTATATTAGGAGCGGTGACAACTTAGGGGTTTTACCCCTAAATTTTGGTGTTAAAAATGTGACCAGGGGAGTTTTAGAGGTAGAATTTCTTTAGGGATTTTTAAGGGCTCTGATAAAACCTGCCCTACATTACTAAAAGTCCAATTCAAACCTGTATTTTATGTATCAAAAAAAATTAAGACTCGATTTGCATTCCTTAAAAAAGATGATTATAAAAAATATTTGGGGGTTTGTATAGGGGTATATGAAAAAGAAACTCGGGGAAATTGGGAACACATTGGCAACACTTTCGAGCAAGGCTTACTCCGCTAGCTTTCCACGGAAGAGCACCTGTAAGAAGTCCGTCTTCCCTCTATAAACAAAAATAGCACAGATACAGCACACGTTCCACGTCACCTGTTCTGACACAAACTTAATGCGAGGGGTAATGGCGGACATTTGGGGCATTCCGGCGCTGATTGCATGCGTAATGACGTCATCGCTCTAACGACCGGACCCCGAATTGTTGGACCCGCGCTTTGTTGCTATTTTTAAGTTAAGACATTAGCGACATGGACCTTCACGATTTTGTGTGTATATTTACATGGTTGTTAAAAAAATATTAATCTGGGTACAAACTGTAAGCTTTCTCTCACTCAGCTGATTCAAGTACCAAACCCATAAGAGTGAGCGAAACAGCAAAATAAACCCGAAAGGCATTCTAAGAGCTGTATGTATGCAGTAAGTATGTATGACTTTTTATCACTACATACTCGTAGTATAAAACAAAGCCGCTGTCTGTCTGTCTATCCCTATGTATGCTTAGATCTTTAAAACTACTGCACGGATTTTGATGCGGATTTTTTAATAGATAGAGTCATTCAAGAGGAAGGTTTACATGTATAATTTTACGTAGACGAAGTCGCGGGCAGAAGCTAGTTGTACATAAAATACAAGGAAATGATGAATGTTTACATTGTACTTTTAAGCTGTACACACCAGGGGTCTTACCAATGACGTCTTAATGCTATTCCGTTTAGGTTTGCTCGCTGTCAAAATCATGCTAAAAGAGACAGCTAAAACTTGAACAATCGGAATTAGGACGTCATGGTAAGGTCCCTGGTAATATTCTCCACGAATTGGTGTAGACAGTGACATAACGCCCACAGACCTTGCTATTATCACCTACG
Source organism: Pandemis heparana (assembly GCA_963854515.1). NCBI lineage: Eukaryota > Metazoa > Arthropoda > Insecta > Lepidoptera > Tortricidae > Pandemis > Pandemis heparana. The sequence goes on from OY978025.1 coordinate 1,673,501, forward strand.
ATCCTGTCTACAACCTCACCTATGATCTGTGGTCAGTTTACCTTCACAAGTACGTAACACGTGCATAGCTAAGATGATCCACTCGGTCGAACTGCACGCTCGACCGACTCGCGATCTTCGCATTCGGAATGGTGGTTTGTGGTTGCCTGAAACGTAGCTTTGTTGTATCTGGGGGTTCTATTCTGCATTGAGAGGGGATTCTTGTTAGGAATCGCACAGATTGGCATGAATAGTGTGTATTGATTTATTGTGCGATGTTTGATGGTGACAGAAAGGAAGCCAGGGCTTTGACTAATCAAATTTACAAGCAAAATGGATCACATTAGCCACATAATAAAAATGCCCAAGTGCAAGTCGGACTCGCGCACGGAGGGTTCCGTAAAAATTCGGCAAGTGAATATAAAATCCAACGTCAGCAGAGCTCTGCCTCCTAAGCAAAATGTAGGCAGTGCGAGGTCAAAGTTTGATTTAAGAAAGAAAGAAAGAAAAGAAAGAAAATAGGTTTATTTGACGCATATTGCGTTTATTAATATTTACTCATATAGCGGCAACAGAAATAGATACATCAACTGTGAAAATTTACTGTCTAACTATCACGGTTCATGAGATACAAGCCTGGTGACAGACAGACAGTGGAGTTTTAGTAATAGGGTCCCGTGTTTACCCTTTGGATACGGAACCCTAAAATGATGGCGAATTAGGAACAAATCGTGGATTCCATCTATATAACTGGTAAGATGAACTGGCCACGCCGTTCTAAGTTACACCAATATTGTGCTAAACCCCCTGTGCACAGTTTTGAATGTGTTTGCTGACAAATACGGGTTAGCGCCGCATGGGGGTCGATTGATTCGACCCCCGACGCCATTGCCCCATCAGAGTTGACGACGGTGTTAAGACGGTCTTATATAAATTGATTGCGTGGTCATTGATGGAACGATTATCTGGTGTGTGTTAGATGTATAGAAAATCATAGAATGTACTAGTTGCTTCTGTCCTGCTCATGGTAAAAGCTCATCGAGGGAATGGGCAAAATTTTGAGGAATCATGTTATAGGCGGTGCGGCTAGCAACCCATTACTATTTTGATTCCCCTTTCCGTATTCGTCCACAATAGGCTCTGTCTGCCCCGTTGATTTAATGAAAGAAAGAAAGAAAGACAGAAAACATTTATTGACACAAAACGACACATCTAACTAATATTATAAATGCGAAAGTATGGATGGATGGATGGATGGATGGATGTTTGTTTGTTACTCAATCACGCCAGAACGGCCCAACGGATCTGGATGAAATTCGGCACATAGATAGAGAAAAGTCTGGAATAGCATATAGGCTACTTTTTATCCCGGAAAATTACGTAGTTCCCGCGGGATAGCGATAAACGAATTCTTTGCAGACGAAGTCGCTGGCAACAGCTAGTAAAAAATAAAATAAAAAACAAAAAAGAACATTTCAAAAAATATTGCATGTGCCGCAAGTGCCAAAAGGGCCACATTCAGCATGTTGCTGCGGCAGGCCGCAGCGCTGATTTTCAGTGTACCCTTTTGCCTAAAAATTTAAGTGGTTTTAATTGAAAAACACCCAGAAGTGCCATACCGGAAAATCAAATAATAAACAGAAGTTAATTTCCTAGCAGGAAAATAATTTTAACTTGTGTTTCAGCGTGCATTGTACGAAACAATGGCGGGTTCCCAGAATAACTCTACGCTAGAATTTTCTAAGCGATGCGGTGGTTTTTTTGCCACTTTTAGAATTCTTAGCCACCAAAATAAGACATACTTTTCTTCCATCCTGGTCTGGGAGTAAAGAAAATCATAGAATGTACCAGTTGCTTCGCTTCCCGCGCAGATGGTAAAGCGAAAGAATGGGCGAAAATCTTGGGAATCGTGTTATAGGCGATGCGGCTAGCAACCCATCACTATTTTGATTCCTCTTTCCTTTAACTAGGTCTTGTTACCTTAGGCTCTGTCTACCCCGTAAGGGATAAAGACGTGATTTATACATAGGTGGGTATACATACGAGATTTGTAAGTCGCATTATTGAATGTTTTGTCCTTCACGTGTCGAATTACCCAAAAAAACACCTGACTCAATAAATGCTACTAATATAATAAATGCGAAAGTTTGTGACGATGTGAGTGAATGAGTGTTTATATTTGTTCCTTCTTCACACTAAAACGACTGGACGGATTTGGATTAAATTTGGAATGGAGATAGCTTGTATCCTGGATTAAAATATAGGCTACTTTTTACTCTGGAAAATTGCATAGTTCCCGCGGGATAGCGATAAACATGTCGATTGCTAATTCTACGCAGACGAAGTCGCGGGCAGAAGCTAGTATAATAAATGCGAAAATTTGTGACGATGTGAGTGAGTAAGTGTGTATGTTTGTTCCTTCTTCACCATAAAACGACTGAACGGATTTGGATAAAATTTGGAACGAAGATAGTTGGTAGGTATCCTAGATTAAAACATAGTCTACTTTTTGTTCCGGAAAATTGCATAGTTCCCGCGGGATAGCGATATACATGTTAAAGGTCATAGCTCCCTAATGTAAGTCTAATTCTACGCGGACGGAGTCGCAGGCAGAAGTTAGTTATTAATAAATTAATTTACATTTGATTGTAAAATAGTCACGTCAATTCTAAATTACATGATTCAGAAAATAAAAATAAAATTTACCTACGCACTCAAACAGAAATAGCCTCTCATCCAAAATAGTCTTTCAAACAAAATCACTTGTGTCTCTTCACTAATTATATATTATATTCCGCATACATTTTAAAGGTAAAGTTCTAGTGTCGTTTAACTAAATAAGTGCACGGTAGCACAGTTAGAACATAACTCGGGCAACTCCGGGGGGCAGAAATTAATTAGAACTAGCACTAGCAAACGGTTATTGGGGGTTGAGCAAAAATTTATTGGACAACTATTACCCGAGTGGACGGTGGAAGTGATAGGAAACCGGCGGAGAGCGGAGCGAGAAGCGGAGCGTGTTTGCCACATAGAGGGCAACTGTGGCGACGGGTCGCCATCCGAGCATCGAGTAACAAATCGCACTAATATTATAAAGGCGAAAGTTAGTGAGCATGGATGGATGTTTGTTACTCTTTCACGCCAGAACGGCTGGACAGATTTGGCACTGAGATAGATTATAGCCTTGAATAACACATAGGCAAATTTGCGTAGTTCCCGCGGGATGGCGATACATGAATTCTCTGCTGACGAAGTCGCGGGTAACAGCTAGTGTTACATAGCAAGCGGTAGGTGCGAAGCAAAGGATGGCTTTAAAAATTGAAGGGTACGAACAATATACGAACAATAATCATAAGTGCTTGTAAAGCCTAAATTGAATAAAGATATTTTGACTTTGACTTTTGACTTTGAATACGACACATTGATGACAGCAGAAAAATTTCTGAGCTATTAGTGTCTTGTTATCACTGATCCAAAAATCACTAAAGGTGTCTAACTAAAATTGGTTTGAAAGTATGACAAAATTGCTAATCTTCAATTGTATGATTTCACCAGTGTTTCAATGATAAAATTATACTTAGTTCTAAAATACAAAATTGCATAATGAAACAGGTTCGCGATCAGCTGACAGAATTCTCGCAGTCCACTGTGGTGCTTTCAGATCTTACACATACAAGACTTTAAGTTCGTCTTTGTGCATATAATTATTGTTGTTTTTATTTTTTCAGTACTAAACTAAACAACCGCTCGAATCTTGTCCCTTGAGCCGCTAAGGGCGTGTCCTCACTGCGCCCGGAGCGAGCGGTAAGTGTTTCGGACGTAAGCCGCGTTACTGTGATTGAATGCGGTGGAATGGCTCCTCTGTCCTCCGCTTACATAAGAATAGCTCATGAAAACAAATAGAAGCGGTGCGCTTTTTCAGGGCTCAGTAGGTACTATGTTGTCGCCGGCTAGCGGAGAACAGTAAGGAAAACAAGGCGTGGGTGTAAAAATATTATACAAAATAAATATGTACAAAGTCGTTTCAGTCAGCACTGCTTTTGAAGGATAACAAGCACTGGCCTGAGGCTTCGGGTAGGCAGGAAAGCAGGCAGGGCGTCGGGATGGCCTCGGACTGCTCCGAGGCGTCAGAGCGGAGGAAGTGTGGTGTGGTGTAGTAGGACGGGAAAGGAGGGGCTGTAATCAAACACGCTGCTTAAACCGTGGCTCGTAAAGCCTATCCAAGCCTCGTATTAGTGCAGCCTAGGCCAGTGAGGAAAACTAAACGAGACTTGGATTAGGTTTCACAAAATATAAACAAGATAATAAACACTAGGAAAAGTGAAACTAATATTTACAAGTACCTGCAATAGTGGCAGCCGTTTCTATGATTATAAACAAGTAGAATACACAGCAATCTTTAGTTTTACAAAATAGCGTTACTAAAAATCCGAAATGCGGCTTATGCCTTGCCGAATCATCAAGCGAGTCCCAGAAAAAACAAAAGCCGATCGTAAATTTAGAATTTTGTATTTAGTTTTTATTTGTAAGCGGCCAGTGCGCTTTTGGCGCGTCTCGGAGGTTTGACCATGTTACAATCAAATGTAACATGCACAGTATGCATGTATAATATAGTGTATATATATGTGGTGTATGTATATGTAGTGTGCAGTATGTATGTAGTATGTATGTGTGTGTAATGTATGCATGTATGTGTACATTCAGCATCAGATTTATCATTATAGCAGCGAAATTGTCGCAATACATGAAAGGCTTCATGTCAAAGGCTACATATTTGGCCAGTTTGGTCACTAAGGAAAACTTTTTCGGGTGGTAGGGCCTTGTGCAAGGTTCGTCCGGATCGCTACCACCATCTTACTCGCTAATCCTGCCGGTAAGCAGCAGTGCTTGCACTGCTGTGTTCCAGTGTGGAGAGTAAGACAGCCGGGGAAGCTACGAACACAAGAGGCATTTCATCTTAGTCCTCTAGGTTGGCATCATCTGCGATCCCTCCGGGGTTGCGGGTCTCTATGGGCAGTGGTGATCACTTACCATCAGGTGACCCACTTGCTAGTTTGTCTTCCTATTCATATATAAAAAAAAGCTGACGCTGACTGTGTTTACTTTAAAGGTGAACCAGAGAAGGAATCAAATAAAATACTTCCCCACAATGCCACCGGTTTCAAAGGTAGTTTAACTTGGTGGGTTTGCTTGGTGGTAGCGATCTGACTAGACATTGCACAATTTCCCACCACCAAAGTTAACATAATCTACACGCGATAAGCTTGAATTGATTTAGGAGTGATTTCAACCAGTCTTTATCCTGGTTTCAGCACAGTGCTACCAATTCAGCAATTTTGTCGCTTGAAATGGCGGCTTTTTTTCGCAGGTCCTAGCGACAACATTATTTTGCGACTTTTTCTGACAAATTATGGACTTATTTTTATATTTTTGTTACATTTCAGGCAGTTAAGGAGTACCTAGTTACTATTTTTGATAGTTTATCAATGTCGTCAAAAAAAAGTAAAATGAATCATCATCTCCAGCCTATATACGTCCCACTGCTGGGCACAGGTCTCTTCTCAGAATGAGAGGGCTTGGGCTATAGTTCCCACGCGGGCTCAGTGCGGATTTTGAACTTCACACACACCATTGAATTGCTTCGCAGGTGTGTACAGGTTTCCTCACGATGTTTATTTCACCGAAAAACTCATGGTAAATTTCAAATGAGATATCGCACATAAATTAAAATGTAAAATTAATCATTACGCCAAAATTATCGGTTAACTGGAAGAGATCCCTCTCAGGCATAAGTTCGCTTTTGTGAATTTGTGTTGTCCTGTATTCATCTTTTTCATGTGTTTTATGTACAATAGTAGAAATTGTTGACCAGACGCAATAATAATGTTATTGTGGTTTCTAATTCTGAAAAAACCGAATTATAGAGACTTTCTAGCGACTTTTGACGTCGAGCTTAGCGACTTGGATCTTTTGCAGTTGGTAATACCCTCCAGCATTCTGTTCCAGGCCATATCTGTCAACCATAACTTTTTTACTTTTACGCCCCCAGCCTTCGCATACGGGACTTCATTGCTCTGACAATTATCCCTTTATTAGGACCCGTAAAAGCTAATGGGAGGCTGTGCAGCTGAGATATAGGCCTGCCGAGTGATCACATAAGTTCAGCTTAAGAGTTTCCTTATGGCTGGATAAACAATGGCGGCTATAGGAATAACATTTGTTACTTAAGCCGTGGCAGCCTAGCGTTTTGACCTATGGTCTTTCAAGCAGAGGGCCGCAGGTTCGAATCCCGGGCTCGCACCTCTGAGTTTTTCAGAATTTATGTGCGAAAGTACATTTGAAGTTTACCATGAGCTTTTCGGTGAAGGAAGTTTCGTGAGGAAACCGGACCAATCCCAATAAGGCTTAGTTACTCTTCTGGGTTGGAAGGTCAGATGGCAGTTGCTTCTGTAAAACTAGTGCCTACGCCAAATCTTGGGATTAGGTTGTCAAAGCGGACCCCAGGCTCACTGAGCCGTGGCAAATGCCGGGAAAAACGCTAGGAAGATGACGGTCGGGAGTCCCGTGGTCTAACTGGAAGGACGCTTGGCAGAAATAGCCACGAAAGGGTGCGACCAAACCGCCGCATTTACGCAGTGACGTGCCGTATGCGTCACGTTTTCTCACCGTTTCTTCATACATTTTGTTGCGATTCCGTAACGTCACCGTTTTTTAAGCGGCGGTGTGGTCGCACCCAAACGTGGGTTCAAGTCCCGTCATTCAAGAAACTTTTTCGTTTATTTATAACTTAAATAGATATATAGATCAATTGTAGAAAACGGAAACGTTTCAATATACAGTAAGCCTCTTAGTAAATAATGAAAAAGAGAACGTTCGTAAAGTACGAGGACAACAAACATGCGGGAAAATTTTTCGTGAAATATATAAAATAGTACCGACATTGCGAATATATATATTATTTGTGAGAAAGAAAATACAGACTTGAACGTCGAAGTAGAGAATAGTAGTATTATTTTTTACAGCTATTGTTAATATTTATCTGACACACGGTCCCAATACTGCTTTTTTTAGATATAATTTTGATAAACCCTGATGTCTTCGCAACAAATTATTGAAATAATCTAATCTAACTAATCTAACTAATATCTAACTAATATTATAAATGCGAAAGTATGGATGGATGGATAGATGGATGGATGGATGGATGGATGTTTGTTTGTTTGTTACTCAATCACGCCAGAACGGGCCAACGGATCTGGATAAAATTTGGCACATAGATAGAGAGAAGTCTGGAATAGCATATAGGCTACTTTTTATCCCGGAAAATTGCATAGTTCCCGCGGGATAGCGATAAACGAATTCTTTGCAGACGAAGTCGCTGGCAGCAGCTAGTAATATTATAAATGCCAAAGTATGGATGGATGGATGGATGGATGGATGGATGGATGGATGGATGTTTGTTTGTTACTCAATCACGCCAGAACGGCCCAACGGATCTGGATGAAATTCGGCACATAGATAGAGAAAATAAAAATAATTCTCTTATTTATAATGTATTGCATGGAATTCCTTAAAGCAATAAATGACTGATTACTGATTACTGATTACAGAAAAGTCTGGAATAGCACATAGCCTACTTTTTATCCCGGAAAATTGCGTAGTTCCCGCGGGATAGCGGTAATCGAATTCTTTGCAGACGAAGTCGCTGGCAACAGCTAGTTAATTATAAACAGACAACTTAGAATTTGATCTGATTCCGATCTGATCTGAATTTGATTTCTAAACAATACTTAGGTATAACTATAGCGGCAGGCGCACTACTCGCCCGCACCTCTCTCGCTCCCTTTGGTTGACTAATATTAAAATATCAATTCATGAACCAAATACGTTTATTTTTACAACTGACATTATTCAAAAAAGAATAAAAAAACATAGACAAAACAAGGAAACAAGGTTGTATGGACACAGTCGTGCACAGTCCCCTTTGTCGTCCTACCCCGCGCCCCTGTGCCGCGCGGGCGAGGACTCTGTTAAGCGGTCGGTCTATAGTTTCAGATGGAAAAAGGGGTAAAAAGTGGTATAAGGTGCATCACGGATTGATGAGGATTCGGGACGATAGCCCAGTCACAGCTGTACTTTTCGGATTTTTCTGTGTTTTAGTTATCAGTATTGTTTAGAAGTATAACTGTAAATATAATCTATCTAATATTATAAATGCGAAAGTATGGATTAATGGATGGATGGATGTTTGTTTGTTACTCAATCACGCCAGAACGGCCCAACAGATCTGGATGAAATTCGGCACATAGATAGAGAAAAGTCTGGAATAGCACATAGGCTACTTTTTATCCCGGAAAATTGCTCAGTTCCCGCGGGATAGCGATAAACGAATTCTTTGCAGACGAAGTCGCTGGCAACAGCTAGTAATATTATAAATGCGAAAGTATGGATGGATGGATAGATGGATGGACGGATGGATGGATGTTTGTTTGTTACCCAATCACGCCAGAACGGCCCATCGGATCTGGATGAAATTCGGCACATAGATAGAGAAAAGTCTGGAATAGCACATAGGCTACTTTTTATCTCGGAAAATTGCTCAGTTCCCGCGGGATAGCGATAAACTAATTCTTTGCAGACGAAGTCGCTGGCAACAGCTAGTAATATTATAAATGCGAAAGTATGGATGGATGGATAGATGGATGGACGGATGGATGGATGTTTGTTTGTTACCCAATCACGCCAGAACGGCCCATCGGATCTGGATGAAATTCGGCACATAGATAGAGAAAAGTCTGGAATAGCACATAGGCTACTTTTTATCCCGGAAAATTGCGTAGTTCCCGCGGGATAGCGATAAACGAATTCTTTGCAGACGAAGTCGCAGGCAACAGCTAGTAATATTATTGGGATTTGAAGAGAAATGAACACTATTTAGAAAACTTTCTTTAATTGAAAAATATAACACCATCCTTCGACAGCCATTACAGAGCAAGAGAGAGATAGAGTGTCTTCTCTCCTTTTCCAACAGGAACTTAAGTGTTACTACCTACAAATAATTAATAAAAAACTAAACCTATGTTTTGCATTGCTAATTGCAGCAAATATAATAATAACAAATAGCATCAAACGTAGGATCGAGATAAACGGAGAACATATCGCATATGTCCAGGAGTACATTTACTTGGGCCAATTAGTTTCCTTCCAGGCTCGACAGCAAAAAGAAGTCGAAAGACGGACAGAAAATGCCTGGAAGAGCTATTGGTCCATGAAACACCTGATGAAAGGCAACTTTCCACTTTCTTTTAAAAAGAAGCTTATGGACATGTGCGTACTTCCAATTCTCACCTACGGTGCTCAAACTTGGTCTTTGACAGAGGCTCTCAAGTCCAAGATCGGGGTTTGCCAACGAGCCATGGAACGCAGCATGCTAGGTGTAAAACTAGTGGATCGAATCCGGAACACCGACCTGCGCTCCATGACTCAAGTCACAGACGTTGGTCGAAAGGCGGCAAAGCTGAAGTGGGACTGGGCTGGTCATATTTGTCGTATGCCGGATGAGTTATGGGCCAAGATAACCACCAAGTGGAGTCCCACTAACTCAAACCGGCGGCCCGGTAGACCTAGACGGCGATGGCGGGACGAGTTAGACGCCTTCTTGAACGACTGGATGCCTACCGCAGCAGACCGGGAGCAGTGGAAGAGTTGGGGAGAGGCCTTTGCTCAGCAGTGGGACACAATAGGCTGATAATAATAATAATAATAATAATAATAAAATTCTTATTTGATATGGCTGTATTGTTATTTATCTAACCAACCAACTGCCACCAAAAAACAAAATAAATAAATGGTTTTGGAAGACCAGCGCTGCCTGTAAGGCCAGCATTATGCTTAGGTGGAACCTTCTTTCTTTTTTCTTTGTATTTTTTTTTAAATATTTATTTCCAACAAAAATTCTATTTTATATCTTAGATTTTGAAAAGTTACATCCCCGCCGCGCGTGTGTCCGCAAATCATGCTTGTCGGATTATTGTTTGTGACGGTCTGATCTCCGGATATTACACGGATTTACGCGAACGTTTTATTAACACAATCTGAGCCGTGACGTATTGCCTGCGACATGCCTGCGTGTGATGTGCGTGAAGCTTAAATATAGCTGTCGTTGTCACGAACCGGGATCGTTGAGCCACTTGCCATTGTTCGCAATTTAGCCGTGTTTTCAATGACCTATGTTTTTTTTTTACTCTAAACCTCCATCATTATCGGAACCTATTTATTCTACAATTTGTCCTAGTTTTCGCTCAAATACTAAATCTCGCTTCTGCTACTTCTTATACTTACATGCAATATGTATACAATTGTTCTTTCTTTCATTAATTTTACTTAGGTTCATCATCAGCCTGAAGACGTCCACTGTTGAACAAAGGCCTCCCCTAGCACACCATAATTAACGAAAACTTACTTAGGGTATCTACTCAAAATCATAAGCTATGTGGTATCCGTGAAGAGACAATAAATAGCTATTAGTTTACGGAAAAAGTGTCTGTACTTTTTTTTACTTTAGGTGTACAAAAAAGGGCAAAAATAGTAGATTGTACAACAAGAGCATAAAACAAGCCATTTCACCCGAGACGTTCATATAGCCACCCGAGCCGGTACGGCGAGGGTGGATAGACACGCCGAGGGGAAAATGGGTTTTATGAACGAGTTATACACTCTGCTTTTCACTTAGATTGCGAAGAAACAAAACAAAAACATTGCAAATTCTAGGACGTTCCCGCCTGAGTTCCCGCCAATTAACTTTTTTTCTTTTTTTTTAAACGTGATACTGCGGTAAGGTAGGCAGGTGTTAATTTATATTTTAAAAAGTTTTATTTTTCATGTACTTATTTGTTTCAATAATAACTTATCAAATTATTGTTAGTTACCTAGTTTTAGGTACTAGTTAAATAGTTTAATAGACCGCAGATTATAATAAAAAAAAAAAAACTTAAAAAAATAAACAAAATATGCTGTCGTAGTTTTGTGGCTGTTGGCACCCGATTGTCTTGGTATTAGACGAAGATTTTACTTTATGCACAAGAGCATAAAATACCATTTTATGCAGCCTACATCCAGCATAAAGTCGAACTTTTTGAGCATGAGAAGTGAAAAAGTTATTTAATAAATGGAGACGGTTTTTTTTCAACGTTTTTTTTTTATGTGAATAGGAAGGCAAACGAGCAAGTGAGTCACCTGATGGTAAGCGATCACCACTGCCCATAGACACCCACAACCCCGGAGGGATTGCAGATGCGTTGCCAACCTAGAGGACTTAGATGAAATGCCTCTTGTGCCCGTAATTTCCCCGGCTGTCTTACTCTCCGCACCGGAACACAGCAGTGCAAGCACTGCTGCTTAGCGGCAGGATTAGCGAGTAAGATGGTGGTAGCGATCCGGACGGACCTTGCACAAGGCCCTACCACCCGCAAAACCAATAATTACCAAATTATGAAATAAAAGCAACAGTTTTAAATGAAAATCGCAAGTAATATACCTTGCTGTAATCTGAACAAAATATTGAAATAGCTGGAGCAAAAATCCAAGAAACTACGAGTATAGGTGCTTGAAGGCGTTAAGTTTAAAATCATGAGAAACGAGTGTTGGTAAAGTTCCCGGCACTGTTGGAAACATTGTTCGCCTTATTAGTTAGGGAATTTAACTCTCCATACTATGTATTATCATAATAATGTATGTTCTGCATTATATTTAAAAAAAAAACTAAAACTAACTAGATACTTACTAATTCCAGCACAATTGGCTCATTTAAATATAAATATTAGAAATATCTTCTGGAAATTCAAAAACTTTATTAGTCGGTCCGTACAGTGTTTATTCCCCTTGTATTTAGTACGTATTTGGTTGTTATAGATATACACATATATTATACATACTTATATCCATAGTACACTACGCTTCTTGTCACACATCGTGTCTATTGGGCTCTTGGTGTTTGGCGGCTGTAGATATTGTCTCATCTGTGTAAAACAGCTTTTATTTTGTTAGTTTTTCGCTGTTTTTAATTAAGTTATTAAATCTGTATTTTTGCTTCTCTCCCTCTTTTTAATCATGGGCTTCACTGTAAACCAGCGTTGCTGCACTTTTGTGTGGCAACATATGCTGAGTGGAGACCCTTTTTCGGTGTCCTTCTGGACCATCACAAACTGTATTAGTAATAAGCAATATTTTTAGTTATAATGTTTATGGTGGTGGTACCTTGGGAACGGAAATAAAATATTTTTCTTTCTTTCTTTCTTTCTAATAGTAAATATGAATTTCTGATAAGTCGCCAGTCATTTCTAAATTTTCGTATGCATACACATCCGTCTTTCTCTCCTCCAATCTTCCCTTCTAAAGTATTATACCGAAGTAATACGACGTTTTTTTTAATATATTGCAGAACATAAGAGTTAAATTCCCTAACTAATAAGGCGAACAATGTTTCCAACAGTGCTTATTATATCAATTGATTTTGTTTAAACACTGTTTAAACACTGGCGATTCTCATCGAAAAAGAATTTAACTGTAGCCAATTGTTTAATTGTAGGTAATTATCATTTTTTTATTTTTGTTATATTCAATTTATTTTTATTATTTTATTTCATTTAATCTTCAAAAAGGAGAGGCTCCGTGGCATAGAACGACAAACGCTGGTAGCATTTCCCCTTTGGACAGCGATACTAATACGCTGTCGGAAGCTGCCAGCTCTGCGGTCACCCGTAGCATCTATTAGCCTCTTCGAAATATCTTTGACGACATGGCAGAGTGCTCAAGACCGCGGCCATTGCATCGTGCATGGCCGAAACGTCGACATAATTAAAAACAATTTTTACGCGGTTAAGTCCCGACAGCAATACTTTAAATATCTTTGAAGAGGCTAATAGCCAAGGACCCAAAGATTAATGGTCTCAACACCACTGTCGACAATTTCAATCTAAACTTTCTAAACTGATATTGACAATTTGTAATGATAGGTATTTTTATTGAATAAATAAATAATGTAATGTAGACTATGACGGATTTTACTATTGACCTTCTTGAGTAAATAACTCTTAAAAACTTCAAAACAACACTTCCACGTTGCCTCGAGACAAACCCCGCACGTCCATTACACATAGAAAATGGAGATGTATCCAGAATCTTAAGGGTCATCTCGAGGCGGATGCAAAATGTAAATTTATACGGCAACATAAATTACTGTCCGGAAAACTTCCCCTTAACAAGACGTCTAGTGAATTCACCCACTGAATTACGCGGGTAGTTATAAATCTTTTCGTTTGTTCTTGTGGAAAAAGAAAAAGTGAAATTTTGTAAGCTATGTAGTATGTTGAAAGCTGTGGGATATTTTTTTAATGAAAATCAACTTCATATCGTGAGACTTAATCATACTAAAATTACACAAACGGATAACTCACTACTGGCGAGAGAAAAGTTTAAATTTCATTCCGCGGAAAGTTCGTGTAAGCCATTGAAATAAGTCGGTATCCCAATTTTAATCGTGACAGCGGATGGTTGACGCCCCCCAGTTGGAAAACTGTTTTAAATATTGACCAAACGGTGAGTGTGAGCGAACTTTTACAAAGTGACGTGATCAGTGGTGTGTGCTCTACTTTTGACAATAATAAAAATGACGTTGAAAACAAGGGTAGTTGTGCGCCGCTGTCAGTTGCGTCGAGTTTAACCGTTTCACATTAAATATCATAGTGACGTTAAGTACATTGAATTGGCAAGGAAAATCATTGCGACGTTCACTGTGAAAACGTTCTACGTGGGTCAGGAATCAACCTTGCTATCAGAAAATAACAGGCATCTGAAACTTCCTTCCGCTTCCAACAAGAAATAACGTGCATTTCATGTTTCTTGCTCCGCAGCATTTAAAATATTGCGCCATTTTTTTCGCACACAATCCGCGTCAGGTCATAAATCGCTTTAACCATAGTAAATGACATTTCAATAGAAAAGTGCCATTAAAAACACATTAGGGCGAATCAGTGTTATACGTCATTAACCCTTCGTGTATTGTGTTTACCCTATCATAGACAAAGGCTATAAGGTCGTGGGATTTTAATATAATGGATTATGTAAAGGTTTCCGACGCGGTGAGGTCAAGGGATGGAAAAGTATCATTCAAGCGAGCGAAGCCGCGGGTAAAAGCTAGTCTGTATGTGTACACGGTCACTTAGAATTATTTCGGAATATTTCAGACTAAACAGATATATATGGGAAGTGTGAATGGTTGCGTTGGGAGGGGAAGGCCAAGACATACGTTCCGGGACCAAGAAAAAAAAGGTCAGGTCAGGAGTACCCCAAACCGGCGAGCATGTTGAAGGTTGTATGAAGAGATTGACGAATGTGGATGAAGCGAAAGAGGTATGTCAGGAACAAAGTAGCCTCTGCCTACCCCTATGGGAAAGAGGCGCGACGGTATGTATGTCGATACCTTTAGGTTCAATTGGCGTAAAGGACAAAATGCTACTTTTCAGGAGAAGCAAAAAACGTTTTTTTATTTTTAAAACCTTTGTATTTTTTTTATTTGTGGACCTATTTCTTCGATGCATATGACAAAAGTGCTTAGAATTCTTCTCTCTACGCAGTAGAATGGTAACCACAACGATAAATAGCATACTTTAGAAGTTAAGTGTCCTTTACACCCCGGAAAAAAGCGTCGATAGTCCCTTACGCCCCGACCTTTTTAAAGAATTCAAAAGTTTTGAGGTTGTAAAGGTCAGTTTTTTATAAAATTATACAATTTTCGGGTGTATAGCTCACTATAATTTAGATGTTTTATGTTATTTTCCTTACATAACCGTAATTAAAGGTATCAATGACACAAAATATTTTACTATTTGCTAAAATGTACCTTTGGGAATTATTATATTTTTATTTTATTGGTAATGTAGCATTCAAATGTCATTAACAGGCTGACAATCATTTGTGTCTTATTTGCAAAGACTTTAGACGCACGCTACGCTGCCAAAATAGTTTCTTCTCTATCACTAACAGGCACTCGAACCATATGTGTGAACAGTGGCACTGCTCAAAGTCATTGAGAAAGAAGAAGAAAAGAAGAAAGAAAAGAATATTGTAAATGAAAGCACGAATTATAATAATTGTAACAAAATGTTTGATCATTATAAGTATTAAATCAGGTATCATAAACATTAATAAGTACGTCACTTATATTTATCATTTAACGCAACCATACACAAAACGAGATCGTTATAAGTTAAATTTTGTATCATTTAGGTACCTATAGATTATGTATTTTGGTGTTTTTGTTAAATATTGCTAACAAACGAATATTGCTTTCAAAATCTGTCTGATAAGGTATACCTATGTTTATACTTGTTGGCAATTAATGATTTCAGTTTATGTGAGCAATAACTAATGACAAATTGTACATGAAATCTTCCAATGACACTTAGTTGGATTGAATCTAATCTAACTATCTAACTAATAATGCGAAAGTATGGATGGATAGATGGATGGATGTTTGTTTGTTACTCAATCACGCCAGAACGGTCAAACGGATCTGGATGAAATTTGGCACATACATAGAAAAAAGTCTGGAATAGCACAAAGGCTACTTTTTATCCCGGAAAATTGGTTAGTTCCCGCGGGATAGCGATAAACGAATTCTTTGCAGACGAAGTCGCTATTAACAGCTAGTAATTAATAAGTGACGTGCTTAATATTTGTGAGCTCTTAGATACCTACTTGATTTAAGATTTATAATATTTGGACATTTTGTTACAATTATGACTATTGTGCTTTCATTTACTATACAATAGTCTTACCCTGGGTAAATCTACATGTTTTATTACATAAATAATCGTTTATAAATATAACTAAACTGTTTAAAATATGTACTTATGTTAAATGAAATTAATAAATAAAAATAACATACATATTATTAAGATAACGATTGCTAACGTTTAACTTTAGCTAATCTATACGACACGTATAAATACTTATAATTATAAAGAACAATACATATATAACATACATAAATCACGTTTTATCCCTTACAGCGTAGACAGAGCCTAAGGTAACAAGACCTAAAGGACATGTTCAGCATAATTGTGGGTATAGGTGGAAAGGGGAATCAGCAATTACAGTTATTTAAGAACTATTTAGTAAGTTACAGTGAACTATACACCCCAAAATTGTATAATTTTATATAAAACTGACCTTTACAACCTCAAAACTTTTGAGTTCTTTAGAAAGGTCGGGGCGTAAGGGACTACCGACGCTTTTTTCCGGGGTGTAAAGGACACTTAACTTCTAAAATATGCTATTTATCGTTGTGGTTACCATTTTACTGCGTAGGGTAAAGAATTCTAAGCACTTTTGTCATATACATCGAAGATATAGGTCCCCAAATAAAAAAAATATTTAGCTTAAAAAAAATTATTTTACTTCTCCTGAAAAGTAGCATTTTTGTCCTTTACACCAATTTTATTGATCCTTAAAGTGTCGAATTTATAGAGATACACTTACTTTCTCATCAAAATTAGACCTAAGGATTTATGTTTGTGTCTTAATCAGGTCGTATAATCCAAGAAATAAATATCTATTTTTATATACGTCTTTTACGCCGTAGTTTTGATTTGGTATTAAATTATAATGAATAGAAGTAAAGGTCGTAAAGGACAAATAAGTAAATTCAGTCCTATAAAAGTAGGTCTTAAAGGATAATATGGTAAATTTAGGTTTATACGTCGTTGTTTATAACTTCATGATTTCCTTTATGTTTCATGTGATTTCAGGTTTGTTACTTACACCCCCAAAAAAAGCACATTTTGGTGATAAGTGATCCAAAAATATGGGGCGTAAAGGTCAAATTTTATGAGATATCAAAATTCTAAGTATACAGTTCGATAGAGCTTAAAATTCTGAACAAAACTGTATATTTAACTCATTTTCGGCATTTTGTCCTTTACGCCAATTGAACCTAAAGGTATCGATGTATGTATGATTTTCAGAAAATGGTTAGTTTAGTGTGAAAATCGATAGTACTCGTGATTTTGAGCAAAACTACATCCAATTTGTAAAATTTGAGGAAACGGGTGAGTGGACTTTTATTCAGAAAAATGATCATTAAGGTGGTTGAAAGAGCTTAGCTATAATATTTTATTCTACGCGGACAAAGTTGCCGGTAACAGCTAGTTTAAAACAATCCAAATGTCATTTTTCTAGAGAACAACGAGCAGTGAATTCTACTATTGTTGCTGCGAGCAAGAATTTGCCAAAAGCACTTCTGTGGGCTCAAAGGAGTTTACTATTTCCATCTTTAACATACATGTTTCATATTTCATTCTTTCAGGGAATACGCGGTTTGCGATGCAACAAAATGCAAGATGACTAAACTTTTACAAGATAAAATATTGTTCGAAATCTTTGCTTTGTATGAAAACAAAGCCGCTTACGACGTCTGTATGTAGCTTAGGTCTTTTAAAATACCTACGCAACGAATTTCAATGCGGGTTTTGTCAACAGATATACGTGCCGGCACGTAAGTCTAACGATGACGAGAGTATTTTATACTTTTGCGCATACAAGGTCAGATTAGACTTACGTGCCGGCACTTATATGATGATTAAAAAAAATATATGTCGGAGCGTCGTCACAATGACTAGACTTTTGATAGCTAAGGAGATGTACCTTGTAGTTGCGAACATTCGTTAATTGTACTTTGTTGAATGTACCCTCATACCTTATTGCTTTAATGAAACGTCAAGCGGTATTGCGGTATCGCTTGGGGGTGGTCTGTGTTTGGCTCACTTGCAACTACCTGCAATGTTAGTTAGAATGACAGAATGACATCTGGTGATAGTAAGAAGCGAGAGGCATTCCTTGATCGTGACTTGACTGAGTTCAGACGTCGAAAGTGATCCGTTTGCTTCGACGTACCGTTTTATGTTTAATGGTGAATTGTTAGTGATTCGGATTGTTAAGTGTAACTTATTTCGGTAATAAGCGGTATTGAGAACATTGATAGGGTAGTTCGTGGGCGCAAGCACTGAACTCTCCGCGTTTCATTATTAGAGTGTGTAATAGTCCACAGTCCTTTGTGTAAGCGCTATTTCAATAAAGACTGGCTATACAAGTGAAACATGGTGTGTGCTGTTATTTCTATCTCATTAATGTACCTTGAAGATGGACAAGACGGTGACCTAAGCTCGGCTATGCATAAAGCTCGTTTGAATTCTAACCGACCAACCTGACAGTTTATCCAGCCTTTGTCTTCGACATCAGAATTTGGGATCGGAATTAACACGCCTGTTCTACGACATCGGAGTTGGAAATGTGACTACATGTCCTACATGAAGAAAATCAGAATTTTGATGGAAACAAAAAATTAAGAAAATGAAAGTGACTGCCGTGAGCGACGTGAACCACGTGACGTGAGCCTGCTGTGACTCTGCAACGGAGTCATCCTGTTACTTTGGTTTGCTGAGTTTCCTGTGCATGTTATGTGTACGTGGCTTTCTGTGTGGAAAGCTAGAACAAGGACTGCGCTCCATGGATTCTAAAAGGTCATGTGTTTGTTCCTTTTTTTTTTAATGCTTGTGCGGTTCAGTCGTGTGGACCTGTGCTACATTGAACGGATAAATTTTGCTTGTGAGTCGTTTTCATTTTGTTTACATGAGTGCAAAATGGTTTTCGTTAGCTCTTAATATAGCCAAGCAAAACTCATTTGGTGCTGGTAGCCTGTGTGGCATCCGAGCCTGTGTGGCTGGTGCTGGTGGGCCTGTGTGGCATCCGAGCCTGTGTGGCTGGTGCTGGTAAGCCTGTGTGGCATCCGAGCCTGTGTGGCTGGTGCTGGTGGGCCTGTGTGGCATCCGAGCCTGTGTGGCTGGTGCTGGTAGCCTGTGTGGCATCTGAGCCTGTGTGGCTGGTGCTGGTGGACCTGTGTGGCATCCGAGCCTGTGTGGCTGGTGCTGGTGGACCTGTGTGGCATCCGAGCCTGTGTGGCTAGTGCTGGTAAGCCTGTGTGGCATCCGAGCCTGTGTGGCTTCCGAGCCTGTGTGGCTTCCGAGCCTGTGTGGCTGGTACTGGTAAGCCTGTGTGGCTGGTGCTGGTGGGCCTGTGTGGCATCCGAGCCTGTGTGGCTGGTGCTGGTAAGCCTGTGTGGCTTGTGGGAGAAAGAGCACTGTGCACTCATGTGAGAGCGTTATCTTATCTTATCTAACAAACTAGGGGTGCCTACGGATACACTTCGACCCATTTGTGGATCTTTTGTGTAAACATATGAGAGCGTTGGTAATGTTTAAACATTGTGGTGATTTGATTTTTGCTTGATCAGTAGAGACTGGAAACTTATGTCGACCAGTAGAATTATTTTCGTTATTTGCTAGATTCCAGATCAAATTTAATTTAAAGAAAATAAAATTATTTTTTAGGAGAGTACCTACATATGGTCAGGAAGGTTGAGTGGAAAAGTGTTACTGTTCAGATTTTGTATCTGTAGTATAGCAATCCTATTACTCTTAGTTTTAATCAGGATTGGCCGAACGGAAACTGTGCTGTTTTGTTTTTCTATTTCAGATGTACACACGAGGACGTGTGTAACGCAGGATGGCCGTGTCGGAGCGTCGTCACAATGACTAGACTTTTGATAGCTAAGGAGATGTACCTTGTAGTTGCGAACATTCGTTAATTGTACTTTGTTGAATGTACCCTCATACCTTATTGCTTTAATGAAACGTCAAGCGGTATTGCGGTATCGCTTGGGGGTGGTCTGTGTTTGGCTCACTTGCAACTACCTGCAATGTTAGTTAGAATGACAGAATGACATCTGGTGATAGTAAGAAGCGAGAGGCATTCCTTGATCGTGACTTCACTGAGTTCAGACGTCGAAAGTGATCCGTTTGCTTCGACGTACCGTTTTATGTTTAATGGTGAATTGTTAGTGATTCGGATTGTTAAGTGTAACTTATTTCGGTAATAAGCGGTATTGAGAACATTGATAGGGTAGTTCGTGGGCGCAAGCACTGAACTCTCCGCGTTTCATTATTAGAGTGTGTAATAGTCCACAGTCCTTTGTGTAAGCGCTATTTCAATAAAGACTGGCTATACAAGTGAAACATGGTGTGTGCTGTTATTTCTATCTCATTAATGTACCTTGAAGATGGACAAGACGGTGACCTAAGCTCGGCTATGCATAAAGCTCGTTTGAATTCTAACCGACCAACCTGACAGTTTATCCAGCCTTTGTCTTCGACATATATATCTTTACATGACATAACGCGGAGTAGCGAAGTAAATTTATCCATTTAATTAGACATGGAACTCCGCAAAGTAACGCTGGCCCCTATTACACCAATTCGACAATTGTCGGCGACATTGTGACAATTCTGTTCACATTACAAACTCGACGAGAGGCTACGCCGGCTTCATATTGAATGCGCGTTGCATTGCGATTGTCACAATGTCGCCGACAATTGTCGAATTGGTGATATAGGGGCCAGATAGCGCTAGTTCCATATTTCTAAGCAATATTATAAATGAGAAAGTGTCTGCCTGTTACCTTTTCACACTTAAACCGCTGAACCGATGCAGTCGCGGCTCCATCTGCGCAGAATTCCTTTAGCACTATCCCGCGGGAACTATGCTATTTTCCGGGGTAAAAACGACCACATTTCCTTCTCCGGGACTGAAACTATCTGTAAACCAAATTTCAGCTAAATCTGTCCAATGATTTAGACGTGAAAACGTATCAGACAGACAGAGTTTCTTTCGCATAATTAATATTAGTAGGAATAAAATAAGAAAAATGATGGTGATTTTGACCGAGATATCTTTAACATGTTTTTACCCAGTTGTCTCTCGGGGTTCCAATTGTAATTTTTTCTCGACCAAAGATGATATGCCATCTGGTCAACTCCTCTCTTCCTACACGAATATTGAGCACTAGATTTGTAGTTTTGACTGTCCTAACCTACAAAAGAGTCAGCTAAACGAGGTTTTCATGGTTCCAGGTGGCGTATGGCAATCAAACAACCATTTCCTCTGACTGCCCGTACAATTGTTTGCCCATCAATATAGTGCTGTCTCGTTTCCTCCTTTTTCGGAAGCATGCAAAAGTGGAACAAAAAAATGCGATACAGACTTGATACTCAATTATTTGGTCAAGTTAAAAATGATTAAAACGTATGTCATAGTGGGTGGGTGTGTTATGCTATTTTTTCTTTCCTTTTTCATTGTCAATTTACGACCTTTTTGTAAGATTTTTGGTAATTTTGTTCAATTAAATACGCAAGATTTATTGGTACGTGAAACACACTTTTCATCGCTGAGTAAAAATCAATTTAAACTCACAGGCTTCTATAAATGAAGCTGGAGTTAAAGTTAGGATGAAAATCAATCGAAATTATTTATTTTTATCTTAGACAACTTAAAGATATTCGTTTACGAAGTAACTTATTTTTATATGAAAATATTTACATACATAAATCACGTCTTATCGTCATTCTAACTACAACTTTACAATCTTGTACTTGCGATAGCGAAGTACCAAGTTAATTAGTTAATCCTACTAATAATTATAAATGCGAAAGTTTGAGACGATGTGAGAGAGTGTGTATGTTTGTCACTTCTTCACGCTAAAACGACTGGACGGATTTGGATAAAAAAAATTACGGAGATAGCTGGTACCCTAGATTAAAACATAGACTACTTTTTATCCCGGAAAATTTCATAGTTCCCGCGGGATAGCGATAAACATGTTGAATATCGTAGCTGCCTAGAGTCACAACGTAAATAATTATGCCAGTATATTTATCAACATCAGTTCGTAAGTTTAATTCTACGCGGACATAGTCGCGGGCAGAAGCTAGTTTAATAAGTTTTAGTTTTCTTACACGGCCTCCATCAAAGTGACTCTTAATTCTGCTTTTAAATTGCTTTGAACCGTATTAACAAAACAATAAATTAAATTTTCAACTGTCCTTCCTATTCGTTTGCCAAAGCCATTTGTTCCCGAGATCTTAAGCCAGATTATAAAAACATTCGGAGTTGAAGTTAAGCAGAGTCATCAACTCGAGGCTCCATAAAACATAGTCATATATCCCAGCTTTAACAACAACCTGATTTCAACTCTATTCTCTCAATAAGAACGCTTAATGTGGATTATTACAAGATGAGCCATGTGATGTTTCTGCGTTGTAGTCATCAAGCCGCGTCCGAGTTAGGATTCGTGGAAGCAAAGAAGTTTTCCCTCTCATCTGTTGGAGTTCTTAAGTGAGATTTGTATTAACAACAGTGCAACTTATTAAGACGACGTTAGCAGGAAAACAAAGCATTCGCGAACCATTACAATTACATTAAACGATATTGCTTATATTTATCCGAATTAGGACCTCGACGTTTATAGCTAGAAAACAAAAAGAACTCGCGTAATTTTGCCACCTTAAACTGTCTCCGACTTATTTCTTTCTTTTATTGGTTGTCTTGTAGAGATCGCTATTAAGCGATAAGACCGCCTATTGTATACTTTGTTCATTGTTTCTGTATTGTTTTGTACTGATTTGTGGTGTTCAATAAAGAGTATTAGTATTGTATTGTATTTTTTTATAGTTAGTTTAAGTTTAGTTTTTAATTTAATCCTAGTTTAATTTGTTTTTTGTAAATATGTATATCTTTGTTCTTTGTTTCTGTATTGTTTGTATTGTATTCTTATTTTGAATACTTACGAATGTTATACGTTGTTGGCTGTCATATTATAGTATTTTTTTTTATGTGAATAGGAAGGCAAACGAGCAAGTGGGTCACCTGATGGTAAGCGATCACCACTGCCCTTAGACACCCGCAACCCTGGAAGGATTGCAGATGCGTTGCCAACCTAGAGGACTTAGATGAAATGTCTCTTGTGCCCGTAATTTCCCCGGCTGTCTTACTCTCCACATCGGAACACAGCAGTGCAAGCACTGCTGCTTAGCGGCAGGATTAGCGAGTAAGATGGTGGTAGCGATCCGGACGGACCTTGCACAAGGCCCTACCACCCGCAAATATCGCTACATACTTACCCATTTCTACACCATTATGTTTATTTATAGGTTTTCAAATTAGTACGACGTTGGTTTGCATATGCATCAGTTGTGCTCTCTAACTTTGAAAATGATCCCGTAGAGGGATCGAAACGCGCGTCAGTTGAGTTGGGATTTAAATATGTTTTATGTTGCAGTAGTGGAGGGAGGGTTTGCATCCAAAACATTATATATTTCGCACAGGCTTGGTTATCTTGCACGTGAGTAGCGGAGTAGCAAGGTAAATATTTTATGTTCATTAAAATGGACCTCCGCAAAGTAACGCCTGATTCAATAAAATAATAAAAAAAACGTAATTGTACCCTATTTCTGAAATTCCTTAACTACGAAGATTGAGGTCCCACGTTCGATTCCCAGCTGGTACTGATATTATGTATGATCAGGGGGGTTACCATGACGTTTTAATTCGATTCAATACCGATTCAGTTTAGGTTCGCTCGCTGTCAGATCCATACTAAAAAGGACAGCTAAAACCTGAACTGAGTTGGAATTGAATCCCATTAAGACGCCATGGTAAGGACCCAGTACAACTTACAGTACCTATGTATTTCTCTAAAGTGTAATATAATGTAATGTAGTGCAATTGTGTCGTACAGACACATCATTAAACAGATGACGCTTAGCGACAAATATTCGCATAGTAACAAGGTCACGTGACAGTTGGTAACAGATAGAAAAATTCGAACGCTTACTCACCTGCTATGGGTGGTGTAGGGGTATAGCACGCGTCACGAAATGACGAGGACCCGGGTTCGATTCCCGGCCATATAGCTTTACTTTTACCTGCTATGGGTGGTGTAGGGGTATAGGACGCGTCACGGAATGACGAGGACCCGGGTTCGATTCCCGGCCATAGCTTTACTTTTCGGATTTTTCTATGTGTTCTAATTTTCAGTGTCGTTTAGAAATGTAATATAATGTTTAGACGCTGAACCCACAGTACGAGCTCTGCTCAGTTACGGATTAATTCAATTGGTGTCACTTGTATAATGGTATTTAATTATCAAGGTCACCCAGGGGGTTAAGGTCTGTCCTTTGAGCGACCTTGATAAGTCTGTCCCCAAAGTTTCTATAAGAGGACAACTTAGAAATCAAGATACACGCAGGGGACCTCTGTCAAAGTAAACGACAAAGCTCAAAGACCAAGTTAATACATACATATATCTTTATTTTTAAAAAGCTAAGTGTTTTGACGTTGGCATGGCATGTCACGTACATCAGAAAAGCTTGTGTATTTGTCAAGAATCATCCCGATAAGTTCGAAAGGAGAGCACATGTTTCTGTTAGAACACAGAGAGCACAGTACAGAGAACTTTTATATTTTCCTCGCAGTCGTACCGCTATATTACGAGTACAGGATTTTTTTTTATTGTATGTGTATCGTCTTGTATTACAAGCTGCCGGAGGAGTTGAAACTATTGCAGGGTCATTACAGTCTTCAAATCCAAGATTACTACATGGTTACTTGAAAAATGTTTTTATAGCGTTAAAGAATTTTTAGACTATTAATGTACTTAATACAATTTTTTTTCTTGGAATTGGACATACCATCATTTTATAATTGTCGTAATGTTGCATGTACTTACTTAGTATTGTTGTTTATATTTAGTGAAATTGACATTTAATTAAAATTAAGATTTGCATGTCGTTCTCTCGCGACTGAATACTGTACTTGAAATACATCAATATCTTGTATTATTATAATTGTGTATTCTGGCAAATAATATATTCTTATTCTTATTCTTATTTATCCCTTACAGGATAGACAAAGCCTAAGATAACAACCTTACGTTTACGAGTACCTTAAAGCCACGTTTAGCATGATTAAGGGCATATAGGTGTAAAGGGAAATCAAAATAGTGATGGGTTGCTAGCCGTATCGCCTATACGATTAACATAACATGATTCCTAAGATTTTCGCCCATTCCCTCAAGTTAAATTTGTTGCTAAGGTAAGAGGGTGTCCCAATAGTAGTACAATTAAAAAAGGGGAATATAGGATATAGGTGAGCAGGTCATCTACGTACCAAATATAAAAAATCTCATCATGACTGGTAGTCTGTCTAACGAAAGCTGAACCTGTAAAAACGCGGCAATTTTAAAAATTATGGCAGGGTAACACAGGATCACTCACACAGCTGCAATTTTCTCAGAAAAATGACAATTTGACATACAACATGACACCTCAGATAGACACACTTAGAGACAAAATGTTGCCAATCAAATAACTAGTGGGTTCAGCTTTGGTTAGACAGACTCTAATCTCACCGTTTTTGAGATTCGATGTTGAGGGTTCCGTACCCAAAGGGTAAAAACGTGACCCTATTACAAAGTTTTTGCTGTTCGTCCGTCCGTGTGTCTGTCTGTCCGTCTGTCACCAGGCTGTATTCGAAAAACCGTGATGCTTGACAATTGAAATTTTCACAGATAATTTATTACTGTTGCCGCTCTAACAACGAATACTAAATTAGCACGCAATGAACAGTAAACAATGCAGTAAAGTTAAGATAAAAAGTTTGACGTGTGACATTGAATGTGACAACCAAAATTAATTTGTGTTACATTGCTGCTCGACAGCATCTTTAAAATATAATTACGTCGAGTTAGAGTAAATTAAAAAATTATGATTGAATATCGTTTCTACCGCTAAAACCAAACCCCCTTCATAAACGCTCTATAGGCTTTGCTAACTTAGCAATCGTTTGTCATTATCTGTCACTTTGACATTTACCTTTCACAGATAAGAAAAAACCATTGCTAAGGTAGCAGAAGCCTATAGAGCTTTTATGAATAAGGGGGTATGTCTAGTTAAAGGTTTCGGCCGTATTCCAAATACACGCAGTATAGTGTAGAGACGTGGTCATAAATAGTACCTATTTAACTTATCCTATAATACGCTCCTTAAATGATTGTTCTTTGTTTCCTTCGAGAAGATTAACAGAAGGTACTGTCTATGAGTTGTACAATATTTTTATAGTCGTTTCCCGTTTACAAACAATTCCTATTTGTCTTAATAAAAGGCAAATAGCAATGTCCGGGAACGAGACTAACTTTTTCCATTTATTTTTGGCATGACGGTAATGATGTTGTAAGTCATGCTATTTGTTGTCTGTGGCGATAAAGTGAAGATTGAGTTGTCTGTGTTTGTTGTTGATGTGGTGACTAGGGCACAACAATTTATACTAAATACAACATTGTTATATATTAATTTAGACCGTTGGCTAAGAGCCCGACAGCGGGGAAGGGGTCTTTTGACTTTATTACCGTACAACGTTACCGACATTTTGTCACAAGATTTTTGAATTTTTTTATTACACTGACATTGGCCCAAGTCTTACGGCCGCCATTAAAGGGGAAGAAGAAGAAAAATAAATTTATTAAACCAGATAATGTAGGTACAAAAAATAAACGGACAGCAGCTTTAATCGTATATTTTTACTGTTCTGTTTATCGTATGGATTAATTAAAATGTTTCAAGTGTTTTCCTTAGATGCCAGAGGAGTGCCAGTTGAAAAAGTGTCCAAAATGTTTGTATCTACTTACCCGTGTTTTGTGCCCACACAATACGTTGGCCAATATCTTCGCCATTTAATAAAATTGTCGGCTGTGCAATAAGATACCTGTCTATGAATGAAATGGGCATAGGTTCACCAAATTGGCACGATCCATGTATTAACCTGATGCCCCAGTCTGCCAGGCGATGTCAAAAATGCAGTTCCATCATAAGTTTTAAAAGCCGACTGAAAATTATGAGTATTTTGACTTACCACTTGAAGAATAGAAGTAGAATAGCTTTATTGACCTGTAACGGCTGTTAGGTACCTATTAACGAACATGAGACACTTTTTTTACGTACGGGGCAAGAAAGACCGCTTAAATCGTACGGTACTGGAGCACCATCTATCAAGGTGATGTTGATGGAAGCTATTTTTACGTCGAGTACCTAGTACGGTGATGGAACTTGGCAGCTGGAACAAGGTTAAAAAGTTAATCGGAGCACTCCCCATTGTAGATCCTGTAGGACACGCAAAGAGAACTTACGTTTCTGCGAAGAGGAAGAGGATCAAATTTCACAGAGAGCAGACACTGTCCGTCTCTAATAAACACACGGATGTATTCCATCCAATGTATGGGTTATTTTTGGCCTCGGTTTGATTCCTGCCCCGCAGATTATGGCCATGGCTCCATAGTTTTTGTGACCCAAAAAACAAGATGGCGACCGCAGACCCTAGTATGTTTCCGTCTTCACCAGAATATACGCAAATTTGTTTGTTATTTCGCCGGCCTCTACAGTTTGTATATTCAAATTACGGTGCCTCTAGTGAGAAGGGTCCGAATTATTAACATTGTCGTGTCTCGTTGAAATGTATTCAGGAATTAGCACAATTAGTTGGCTAGTTCCACTAATTTTCTGTTTGCCCCGGGTCCATTTTCGTGTATTTTAACGCGGCTATAAATCATTTTGGGGTAGATTTGAATTTGCTCTGGTGACCTTCTTTACTTTAGAGTTTATTTCAAAGGTTAGTTTAAGCTGGAATATCACGTAATTTACGAGTTGACCTGTGTCACCACACAGTTTCAATGCCCGGAGGTGGGAGATACAATTAACTTGCTTTAAAGTGTATGTTCATTATTAAAATACTTGGGGAAAAATACTGTTAGTTAGGTGTGTATGTAGGTACCTATTTACCTATTGTTATTTTCACAATTTACTTATCGGGAATTCCCATAGAACTTTCGTGAAGTCCCGGAATTTCAACTGCCACATTTAAAGACTCGCGCGAGCCACAATCAAAGTACTAAACTTCACTGAAGCAAGAACTAAAACTCCCTCCAAATTTACAACTTAAGAACCACGATTTCATCCAGAATTCTATCAAAAAACGACGCGTCGTAAGCGTCCAATGGGCTCAAATAGTCTCAAATAGGTCTCCGTAACGCCCATGATGAGCTTGAAAATATTCCCGGAGTCAATAGACTCTGTAATGGTGAGTGCGTCAGCGTCATTAGTTCATTACGTCCGTGGTTACGCCCTGTGATAGACGCCAGGGGGCGGTTACAGCGGGGAAGACTGCGGAGCGGGTAGCGGGGCGATTTTTTTTATTGTAACCTTAAGGAAGGGGAGCCTTTGCCCAGCCGTGGGACACTCAATTAGGCTAATATAATAATAACCTTAAGATCGTAGAATGTACCAGTTGCTTCTCTTCCCGCGCAGATGGTAAAATCCCATCGAGGTAACGGGTGAAAATGTTAGGAATCCCATTACTATTCGGTTTCTCCATACAAACGTATTCCCCTTTCTCTTCTCTGAATAATGACATTAAAACGAATATTTACAATAAATGAGATGAACACAATCGTAGCAGTTGTGAACGTGGAAGTGGCTCGCTAGCCTGCCGCAAGCAAAATGAAACGTCCCCACTAGGGTTTTCTGTTACTTTAACATGTAGTTGTCGTTCGCTCACTAAGTCTAGAAAGCGGAAATTTCGGCTGAGGCTGCCAGGGCAATAGATACACGCTCTCAGTGAAGCCCGACCTTTACCCGCCCCGCTCCGCTCATGACAACCACACAGCCCTAACCAGTTAATGGAGCCTGCCAGTCTGAGATACGCCAGGCCCAAGTATCGGCAAAGCAGCTATTCATTGTGACTCTACTATTGCGCACGCAGCTTTAAACACTTGGTAAGTAGACGTGTTCATTCTGAGAGCTTGTTGGGGAATTTACTTGTCTTGCAAGCTGGGATGAAATTGAACGGAATTTTATTATTCTTTGAAGACAATTGGGGCTGCGGTCAGAAGTAACTGATACAAGTAACAAAAGTCCTATTAGTAAATAAGTAGGTAAGTAGGTTATTGTACAAATATGTATAAAGAAACAGATACAAAAATAATATTTATATAACAATACTGCCGTACTTAAGCTAAAAGAGGGTTAACCCCGACTAGTCGATTTTGAGATATCATCAAAAAAAGCGGGAATTGATGTCTCTAAAAAACTGTGTCAGATAGAGTGAACTTTTTGAGACAGAAAATTAGGTAATTTTCTCACCTTTCACGTGAACTAATTTCTATTGAAAATGATTATCAATATAATACCAAAAATCCTGTTTTTTCAATTAAGCTAAGCATTTTATTTCTAATGTTAGAATAATTATGACACTAAAACAGGGCTAACCATACCGTAACTTACTTTTAGCTTAGTAATTTCGTATTACTGTCACTACTAAAAAAACTATCATAAAGTTATTAAGCATTGCTTAGGTATAAACAAGTTAAGCTGCTTAACTGTTCTGTAACCAAGTATGATATGGAAAACAGCATTACGATACTAGATAACAAAATGGCAAAGGAATTTTAACCTTTATTTAACTAAGAAAACTTCAAATATATTTTTTTAAGTTATGAATTAATGTAACATTACTTAGCTAAATATGGGTTAAGAAAGTATCACTTGTAGTTAACCCTGTTATAGCTTAGGATGAATTAATGGTAAATTGACGAAAAAAAAAACATTACGCCGCCGTATTAATTGTTTACTGTAAACAAAATAGCACTTAAAAGCGTTTAAGCTACTCATGGCAAGTCAAACTTTTCCACGATTGCTAAATCGTGGCGTGAGTTGATCAGGGCATGCAGTATTCGCCTAAATTCAGTAATCGAGTTTTTCGAATACTTACCAATCTTCACACTATTCGAATAATTGCAGATATTCGAATATTTTCAAAATTAATCTAGTCCCAAACTAAACAAGCTCTCGGACCTTTAGGCTCATGAAGGTGAAGCGTGAGATGATTCTGCAGTCCTCTGGTGACACTTGTCCCTATCGGCAGCTCAACAGGCAGATTTCAAAGTCTTTGAAGCGCGATGTACGCTGATTTAATACTAATAGTATTGGAGAAGCTAATGAGCGCAACAGGGGCTCTAAGGTGTTTACCAGGGATAGGTATGTCTGTAGGTCAAAGCCGGTTGATGAAGTTGAAGACCGACGACGGCACGACCGACTCCTGGATGCGGGTTGTACCTACAGGCGCCTACAGGCGCTGTTTAGTTCCGTCCTCCACCAATGGAGAACGCCAAAAGCATGGAACAGAAGTGTGGTAACACCTTGCTGAAGAACTATAGACCCATATCTTCTGAGCCATGTTTACAAGCTTTTCAGGGTCATCACAAATCATCTCGCACGCAGGTTTGACGTGTTATCTAGCCTCCCGAATAATCCAGCTTTCGAAAAGGCTATACTACCGTATACAACATTCTTGCGTTGCTGCAGGTTATACGGAAGACCGAAGAGTATAAGTTGAAGTGTCTGTACAAAAACACTACTATGTCCGTCCGACTACAGGACCAGAGCACGAAGCCTATTCCTCTGCAGCGGGGAGTCAGACAAGTAGATGTGATCTCTCTGAAACTGTTCACCGCTGCATTGGAGGATGCTTTTAAGGTTATGAACTGGAAAGGACGATGCATCAACATTGACGGCGAGTACTTCACTCACCTTCGATTAGCCTACGATATTGTGGTCATGGCTGAGACCATGGAAGACCTCAGTGCTATGCTCGCTGACCTCAGCAGAGATTTCGACCGAGCTGGCTTGAAAATGAACATGGACAATGGGTCAGAAGGTTCTCAGGTGGCGTCCGCGAACCGGGAGACTTGCTGTCGGTAGGCCTTCGACAAGATGGAACGACGATCTGATTAAGACCGCGGGATCGCGGAGGATGCGGAAAGCACAAGACCGGTCTGAGTGGGGAGCCTTAGGGAGGGCCTATGTCCAGCCTTATGTCTGGGTCTGTTCTTCGCCTTCAACACGTGTAATCATTCTTTTAGTCAATTACGAACGTAGTAGGTATATGTGCAGTCGTGGAATTTCATTTCCAACCCACCAATGGTTCAATATCGTAGAAGAAAACTATCACTACTACCTACTACTACAGAGTACGGCCTCGCTTTAACGTGTCAACCAACAAACAAATAACATTTCAACAATATGGGTTTGAAATGAAATTCCTTACAATACATACAAATAATACAAACCTTGTTCTAGAGTTACTCTATTTATTGGTAAAAATCACATGAAATCGGTTTGGTAGTTTTTAGTTTACAGAAGAGGGAATGATTTTGATGCTAAGGAAGTAAGTTAAGTCGTTAAGTCCCTATATAAAATTATAATCATGTGAATAATTAACGAAAAGTCAATAGTACAGAATTAATGTCATACTCGTACCTTTGTGTCCGCACCGTTCCCCGGCTCCCGGCCAACAGAACTGATTTGACCAATCGTGAAATCCGCGTCGCGGAATGCGAACTGCAGATAACTTACTTCTAACCTAGCAATGTGGCTTAACTTTATTTTACCTAAGGATTACTAACAAAATACTTACTTGTCTTCGTTTAAAAGAACATGTGATTGGTCAAAAAAAAAGTTTTACTTAGGTTAAAGAGGGTTAAAGGATCTTAACTGATTTTCAATTGTTTTTAACAGAAGATTTATTGGGAGGTAGCTAGCCTTTAACAAAGTTAAAGGACCTTGACTTAATTTTAGGCTAGCAAAAATGGTTAACTTTGTTTTAACTAAACAAATTATTAAAAAAACAAGTAGATTTCATGAAGTTAAGAGCCTTTTGCCCTTTTATAGACAATTGTTGTGGCTTAACTGGTATTTAATTAAGTAAGTCTTAAAAAAAGTGTCAGTTAACTGTTTCACGACAGTTTGTATCTCCGGAACGAAGAATGATAGAGATATGTTTCTTAGAACAAAATGTAGGGAATTTTGCGCTCCTTAATTTGGCATCCTTAACTCAAAACTGACCAAATGAGGCTTAACCCTTTTTTAGCTTAAGTACGGCAGAATAATATATGCACACAGGTGAACTTATCCCTATAATGAAATAATTTATTTTCCAGACCAGGTCCAATAAATGTAGTAGGTACAATAAATGAAAATAAAAATAAAAATAAAACCAAAATTAAAAATAACAATCGAAAATTAAAAATAAATTAAAATTAAAATCTGTCGGGCAAAGTCAACAGGCCTATAAGGGATCTCTACCAGTTAACCTTTGAGAACAAGAGAGGAGCATTAGTACCTAGTGATTGTAGATGCGAGTTTGTTAGTATCTGCTGACGCCTTACCATGGCGTCTTAATGTGATTCAATGCCGACTCAGTTCAGGTTTTAGCTGACATTTTTAGTATGGATCTGACAGCGAGCGAACCTAAACTGAATCCGAATCGCATTAAGACGTCATGGTAACTCCCTGGTGTGTTTTTTTTTCTCTTGCTGAAATGGCTGGAATGATTTGGATGAAACTTTCAACATGAAACTAACGTGACACTCACACATAATTACAACACACCGCAACTCGCGTATAAAAGCCGAAGGATTGCTCCGACAATTGTTTCGGACTATTTCGTAGCCCTTCATCAGGGAGCGCTCGCCCCGGGAGCAGCGAAACGAACACTCAAAAAAAACGAAAGAAGAAGGCATACGAATATGAAGGGCTACGAATTAGTCCGAAACAATTGTCGGAGCAATCCTTCGGCTTTTGTACGTGAGTTATCCGGTTTGTTGTAACTATGGATGAAATTTGGTATGTAATTAGCTGAGTCTTCAGGGTAATAGAAAGACTTGGTTTTTAAGCCGATTTTATCACAAAATTGTTCTTTCAGTGAAATTTTAACTGCCGCTTATAAAGATTTACGTCAGTAAAGCCGGTGGTCAAAGCTAGTAGGTAATTAAATACTTACTAATATTGTAACTGCGAAAGCGAGTTTGTTGGTTTGTTCCGTTATCACGCCTTAACTGAACCGACAGAAGGTCAGAATAAATAATAGTTCTTATCTCAGAAAATTGCATAGTACCCGCAGGCTCGCGATAAACGTATTCTCCGTAGAAGATTATTTATTAGTAGAGTCACTAATACTACAGTTAACCATGTATGTACATTCTTAATTAACTAACATTATCATTAAATAGATAAATAGCTAGCTAATAATTTTATTGTAGATCAAGAAAATCGACATTGCCTTAGTATTGTATTTTATTGTTGTGATGACATGGAAAAATGAACCTGTAAGCAGATTGTAACTGAAATGGCGTTTCTACAGAAATTTAATAGTAAATCGACACTATCATTCAATTTATTTATTTACTTTACAATATAATCTTTAACATTTAAAATTGACATTGAATTGAATTAATTAAATTACTGTAATAATGCTATATATTTATATTATTATTGACATGAAATATGTAATCCGTAATTAATGAGTTAATGGCTGTA
The DNA here is from genome assembly GCA_963854515.1 of Pandemis heparana. NCBI lineage: Eukaryota > Metazoa > Arthropoda > Insecta > Lepidoptera > Tortricidae > Pandemis > Pandemis heparana. Next base: position 1,706,851 of record OY978025.1, read on the forward strand.
ATAGTTTTAGTTTAGTTCATAGCTTTAGTATAGACATTGTATTCCCTGACAGGGTGTCATGTACCTACCACCCTATCACGTAACACCGAAAACAAAATGAACATGACTTAAAATGTGTATGAATAAATGAATAAATAAATGAATAAATATACTCGGGTAAGTAATACGAGATATAACAACTTATTATCTAATGTTCATAATATATACGCTCACTTTATATAAACTCGTTTAGTATAACGTTTACTGGATATAATAAACGAAAATTATAATCTTAAAATATCTAATTTTGTAAGTTATAACGTTGTTTATATATAATATCAATTGAAATAACGATCAAAGCATATAATGTTCATAACAGCTAACGTCAAAAAGCATAATGCATAGTTGTTTATTGAATTTGCTATGTGGTTAGGGGGTTTTCTAGGTGGTTATAAAAAAAATAACTAACACCCTTTGAACCTGACCTATCCGAGTCGCTTCCGCTCCGTACAGTCTTGCTTTCAGTTAGGTTAAATGTTTGTTATGTTAAAATAAATTAGTCCATATAAATCTTATACAAATTGAAGTTATATAAAAATAACGTTATATAATTTAAGCCTTATACGTTAAAAAATTATACTTTTTGCTGTTATAGCTAACGTTCATTATATCTTGTGAACGTTATTATTATGAAATTAGATATTTTGTAGTTATATCTCGTGGGAAGCACCCAATATACTCGACTCCCTGACCTAATTCCAATATAGCCTGCAGCAACTTAATCAAACCTAAACCCCGAACCTTAAACCTTGACAAAATCAAGCCGAACATAACATTATCATACCTTACGGGCTCTTCGCACGTTCTTGCCTCCTTAAGGGGCATAAACGGGGATTCTTGCCTCTTGCCTGACACCTCGCGTTGCCGGCTGTCTCATATATTTTTGCCTAAAGCCCAATAAGCGAGGCCACGGCAAGTTTGCCGCCGTCCTCTAATTAATTTCTACTCGGAGCAGCCATCCTTGCAGTTTGGTGCTCAAGTTGGGAAAGCCAGCGGACTGTTGATTACATACACATACACCGTCACGCCTCTTTCTCACAGGGGTAGGCAGAGACTACTTTGTTCTACATCACATGCTACATGTTGATTACATAGTGAAGAAAAATTTACCCCCTCATTCATGAACGCTCTAAAGGATTCTGCTAACTTAGCAATCGTTTGTCCTTATCTGTAACTTTGACGTTTACCTTCCACAGATAAGGAGAAACGATTGCTGAGTTAGCAGAAGCCTACAGAGCGTTTATGAATAAGGGAGTTAGTCTTTCAAATTTCTGGTATATTTCAGCAGGCGCTTGAGTTAGTTTTATTGAATACTCCTACAAAGATTTTTCATAAAATTTTTGATTAATTTAGTCCCGCCCTTGGCGCGGTTCATTTTGAACATCGATCAGTATAAACAACTAGCTGTTGCCTGCGACTTCGTCTGCAAAGAATTCGTTTATCAATAAGAGTTTTTAATGATTCACGGTTAAGTTCATTCGAAATATTATAAACGGGATGTGATGCAACTGTATCGAAATATCGGGAGCTCAATAAAGGTAATCGCGGTTCACATCCCGTTTATAATATTTCGAATTCGTTTATCGTTATCCTGCGGTCCGTTCTGGCGTGATTGAGTAACAAACAAACATCCATCCATCCGTCCATAGTTTTGTGAAATATATCCGATGATGTATTTGAACACTGTCACGTGTACGTGTGGTTCTGGATTAGTACCTAAGTAACTGGTTTTAGTTAGTGTATCTCTCGTTTTATTCGTGATGTAGTCCCAGACACTCAAACTTCTGTGAAACGTTGCCAGATGGCGGTGTAATGGCGATTGCGATGGGGATAGCGAGCGCGTACTAAACCGCTATCACAATTTGAATATCCAACTTGAATATCAAATCATTTAATCCCATTTTGATTGAGATTTAATAAAATAAAAGCCGTGGTCCCAGGTGGTCACATGGGTTTAAAAAAACGCTTTTCCTCGTGCCTTGCATCGTTTTTCGGCACTTACCATAAAACGATAGTGTGACTTCACATAGCTCTGAATTGGTGGGATTAATTTTGTAGCCGCGCTGTTTGCATATTTTTCATGCAATTTATTTCAATGTGGGTTAATTAATATTGCAATTACGCAGGTAACTGAAATATGTTTCAGCGTGTTATTGCTGGAACGTGTTCGTGTTTGCGGCATGTTTACTTCATTCATACTTCATGAGGGTGAAAATAATAGTATATTACACCCCGAGGGTGTTGATAAAAGAACATCTCAGATCGCAGGAACTTGTAGCACGAGCCAAAGGAGAGGGCGATAAACATGCGACCTGAGGGATATTTTATCAACGCCCGATGTGTAAGTACACAATTTTACGTCTTCCCTAGCCAGGAAGTGGAAATTTCCGCTCGAGTAGTGACGTAATCTTTATTGACATAATTCAAGTTGTGGTGACAGTTTTCTATGCTAACCCATCACTATTTTGATTCCCCATTCCACGTAACCACGTGGTGTTCAATTTTTAGTTATACTGAAAGAGATCTCTAATTATTTCACCTTTGTACATCAGTTTTGTCCTGGGGCCTTACCATGACGTCCTAATTCCGACTCAGTTCAAGTTTTAGCTGTCATTTTTAGTATGAATCTGACAGCGAGCGAACTTAAACTGAATCGCATTAAGACGTCATAGTAAGGCATCTGCACTTGATCTTTATTTTCGATGTGTTTTATTTACAATCAATGAAGAATGAATGTTTCTGGACGACATGGGAAAAAAGAGCTGGTCTAATAAGGACGAGTTTACGTTAAATATGCCATGATACAAATACATAAAGATTTAGTGAGCTAGAATCTTACGCCGCAAAGATCACACATCGGTGCCTGAAAATTGTATCCTCACTCACTTATGAAAGACCTCTCAATGCCCAAAGTAGTGAAACTGAACCCCCACGATATTGTGCACCAGTAAGAATATTCAAAGCCAGTGATTCTGAAACTGTAGGTAATTGCCAAAGGAGTTTCTTGAGGTATAAACACGATGCCACCAAAAACAGTGGCTGCGAACGGGACGGAAGAGTTTGCACTTTTTATTAAGTGGTAACTAAAGGACAAACGGCTGAAGCTTTGGCTCTTGGTAATATATGTGGGTAGTTATAGTTAAAAGTGCATCTTAGAACATGAGGGTAGTTATTAAAGTTGTTAGTCTCGGATTAAACGAATCATCATCAAGACGTGTTTTATTCAGCTGAATTTAATACCGTAGACCCCAAGCACCAGATTCTTCAGTGGCGACGAAAACGATCGGACTCGAGTGCGTGTTATTGTATTGTGAAGTTTGTGTTATAAGAACAGTGTGAAAAGAACGATAATGTCGGTCGGCAAAATTACTGAGTTCAATGTTACTACGGACAACTGGCGGTTATATGTAGACAGGTTGGAACAATATTTCGTAGTTAACAAGGTGGATAAGGACATGTATGTACCTACGTTAATAACAGTCATGGGTGCAGAGTGTTATGAATTGTTAGTTAATTTATGTACGCCCGACAAGCCCATAGAAAAATCATTCGAGCAGGTTACGAACATTCTAGAAAAACACTTACAACCGAAACCCAGTATTCTTGCAGAACGATACAAATTCAGGCATAGAAAGCAAGCAAGTGGAGAAAGTATTTCGGAGTATGTTGCAATACTAAAGAAAATGTCGAAGACATGCGAGTTTGGTGCTTGGCTAGAGGAAAGTTTACGTGACCAGTTGGTTTGCGGTATACGTAGTGAGACAATACGACAACGACTTTTCACGGAGGAACGCCTAAATTTCGGAAAGGCATTTAAACTAGCCGGTAGTATGGAGGCAGCGGAGAAGGACGCATCTATAGTGGAAGGTCGAGAAAGGTTATCGACCGGAACGTCTGCCGTGGATTATCAAGGCGTCACGGGGTTCGCGTCGCGTCAGGCCAGAGGACCCCGGGGGAGCGAACCAAGAATAAAGGGCCAGTTGGCGCCTCGAGCGTTTCGGGCGGCCAGTAGTAGCAGCGGCAGCCGCGGCGGCGGCGGCGGCGGCGGCGGCGGCGGCGGCGGCGGCGCGCCGTTCCGCGGGCGGCGCCCCTGCACGGCGTGCGGCGCGGCGCATGACGTGGCGACGTGTCGGTTCGCACGTTACGTGTGCAAGGTCTGCAACCGGCAGGGTCATCTCCGACGGATGTGTCCGTACATGACGGATCAGCATTGCGTGGAGGTAGATCGTACACACACGGAGCACGTCAGCGTAAGCACTATACAACCGGAAAGGGAGCACAGCGTTGACAGTGACTTTAGCGACGAGGTAATTATTGTAGACTTTAATCAGCTTGCCATTTCGGACTATAAACCGATCTTAATCGAATTGAAAGTTCAAGGCAAATCACTTAGTATGGAGTGTGACACGGGCAGCGCGGTATCATGTATAAGCCATAAGCTGTATAAACAATTGTTTAGCAATTTAAGCATAAATAAATGTAATTTAAAATTGAGATACTACACAGGTGAACTAGTAAACCCCGTCGGGGTTATAAAGCCATTGGTTTCATACAAAGATAAACAAAAGTATTTAGATTTATATATCATTGATAACGGCAAAACATTATTATTAGGACGACAATGGCTTGCCGAATTGGAGGTACAGATACCCATACTTAGATATAGTAATGTTAATTACACGGTCAGAAATTATTTTAATTTAAATGATTTCAGCTCCCGCTACCGTGAGGTGTTCGCGGACGGCCTTGGGCGGTTCACCGGTGGCCGAGTGAGCATCCACGTGCGCGAGGGCGCCCGGCCGGTGTTCCTGCGCGCGCGCCCGCTGGCGTACGCGCTGCGCGAGCCGGTGGAGCGCGCGCTGGAGCAGCTGGTACGCGACGGCGTGCTCACCCCCGTCGACCGCTCGGACTGGGCCACGCCCATAGTCCCCGTAGTTAAAAAGGACGGTACGTTACGGATCTGTGCTGACTATAAAATATCACTGAATAGGGTACTAGAGGTAGACCGTTATCCGCTACCCAGGGTGGAAGACCTACTGGCGCGCTTGCACGGAGGGGAGAATTTTAGCAAGATCGACTTGTCACAAGCGTATGCCCAGTTCGAACTTGATGAATCGCGGAAATATACCGTTATCAATACCCATAAGGGCCTGTTTATGTATAATCGATTAGTGTACGGTTTGTCGTCGAGCCCGGGAATTTTTCAAAGACGGTTAGAGCAGCTTTTTGCCGATTTGCCTCACGTGGGAGTTTTCCTCGATGACGTCATAATTACAGGGAAGGATACCCAGACCCACATTGAAAATCTAAATAAAGTATTTGAACGGTTACAGGCGTATGGTCTTCGCGTTAAGAAAGATAAATGCGAATTTTTTGCGAAGAGTGTAAATTATTTGGGCCATGTAATAAGTAAAGCAGGCGTACATACGTGCCCTGACAAGATAAAAGCTATCGTAGAAACTCCCGCGCCGCAAAACGTGTCAGAACTCAGGGCTTTTATAGGTTTAATCATGTATTACGCTAAGTTTATTAGGAATATCAGTACGATTTTAACGCCGATGTATAATTTGTTGAAAACGGGGGTCAAGTTTAATTGGAGCGAAGATTGTAAAACCGCGTTCGAGACGGTCAAAGCGGCGATGAGTTCGAGTGAGGTGTTAGTCCACTACTCCAGCTCGCTGCCTTTGGTACTGACGGCAGACGCGTCCGGGGTGGGCGTGGGCTGTGTACTGTCACACTTGACGCCAGCGGGCGAGCGGCCCGTGGCGTACGCGTCGCGCACGCTCACACCGGCCGAGCGCGCGTACGCTCAAATAGATAGGGAGGCGCTCGCGATCATTTATGGAATCCGCAAGTTTCACCAATACCTCTACGGACGAAAATTTATTTTGCGAACAGATCACAAACCGCTCACATATATTTTCGGGGATAAGGTTGGTATACCGGTTATGGCCGCATCGCGTTTACAGCGGTGGGCAGTTCTACTGTCCGGTTACGACTATACAATAGAATATGTACCGTCGGCTAGGAACTGCGCCGATGCGCTGTCGCGGCTTCCGGGATTGAAAAACGGGAAAGAAGATGTAGGCGAAATAACCTATTTGAATTTTGTTGAAGATTTTCTTCCAGTAACAAACCAGGATATTAAAATAGCGACAACTAAGGACACGATATTGAGTAGAACGCTCGCATACGTGCAGTCAGGGTGGCCCGCGTTATGTCCGGATGATGAAATGAAACCCTATTTCGCGCGACGGAACGAACTTTACGTAGACCGAGGGTGCGTTATGTGGGGCTACCGCGTCGTAGTACCACCGAGGCTGCAGCCGGTCGTACTGAAGCAGTTACACATAAGCCATATGGGAATTGTTAAAACAAAATCCTTAGCCAGGAGCTACGTGTGGTGGCCCAACATCGACGCCGACGTCGAAGTGTTGTGCCGGGCGTGCGAAACGTGCGCGGCAGAGGCGCCGGCGCCGCCACGGGCACCGCCCGAACCGTGGAATTACGTTACGCGCCCGTGGTGTAGGTTACACGCCGATTTTCTTTCTATTAAAGGTAAAACCTTTTTTGTCATTATAGATGCAAGTACGAAATGGTTGGAAATTTGCGAAATGCCGCGTACCAATGCCCCGGCAGTAATTAAAGAACTTAGAGCGATGTTCGCGCGTTTTGGAGTCCCGGAGCAGTTCGTTTCGGACCAAGGCCCGCCATTTACCAGTTCTGAACTAAAGGAGTTTTTGATAAAATGCGGAACAACGCAGTCTTTCTCGCCGGTGTACCACCCGGCATCTAATGGGGCGGCAGAATCGGCTGTAAAATTATGTAAGCGCGCTATTAAAAAAGCATATAGAGAAAATATAGACGTAGATGCGGCATTACAGACGTATTTATTAGCATATAGGAATAGCGTTCACAGCACGACTGGAGACAGCCCGGCAATGTTGCTGCAGCGACGGCCATTGCGCACAAGGCTCGACTTATTGCGTGCCGACAGGGCGCTGCAAGACAGCGTGCGCACAGCGCAGCAACGGCAGGTGACTGCCGCGGGCGGGGGCGCGCCGCGCGTGCTCTCGCCGGGCGACCGGGTCTGGGCGCGCGGCTATTGTACGGATGACAAGTGGATCAAGGGAACCGTGGTAGGAGCAGAGGGCTCACGTATGTACACCCTGGATAGGGAAAACGGAAAATCAATAGTCAGGCACATAGATCAGGTCAGACACAGATCACGAATGTCTACGGTGCCTTGTACCGATAGCGTTGAATCGAATGGGGGTGAGGACGTCGGGGCGAACCCGACGACGACGGAGGTGGACAGGGACTCAGCATTGAGGGTAGAGAGGGACATACTCGTAGGATCCGCGTCAAAGAATATGACTGACGTTCGACCAAATCAGTTTTCTCCACCTCCGCCGAGTCGACCGCCGGTGGCTCGATCACCGGTGAACCTAAGGCCTTTGCCTCACCGGGTAGCTAGACTTAACTTAGAAATAGACTAGATGTTAATGTAGAGTGTAACGTAAATATACATATAAATATTCTTATTTTAAATTGTAATAGTTAAGATAGCAATTAAGGGTGGAGGTGTAATATATGTGGGTAGTTATAGTTAAAAGTGCATCTTAGAACATGAGGGTAGTTATTAAAGTTGTTAGTCTCGGATTAAACGAATCATCATCAAGACGTGTTTTATTCAGCTGAATTTAATACCGTAGACCCCAAGCACCAGATTCTTCAGTTTCGTAGAATGATTAAAAAATAAGATGAAGATTTCGAATAAGGATATTGATGACGGGTTATTTGGTGCAATAATTTAGATTATGCATAGGAAACTGAATTGAAGAATAAGAATAAGAAGATCTATCTAATAAAAATACGGTTCCTTGGTTTGCTTACCTTCTCGATATTTAGAGTTATCAACCGACAGATGTTTGGACAATTATGATGATTTATATCGTCCGTGAAGTAATCTGCGTCAACTCAGTAAACTTGATCGTTCCACTCGTAGACATTATACGGAGTTAAGTGTCTTGGTGTCAACGCCAATGCACAAATTTACGTCCGTCTGTGTATAGAGCCTGAACGTGCAAACCAAGTTATCATTGTCTCCCAAGCGCAGCCATCATCTAAAATACTTTTTTTAGAGACCAACACCCGTGGCAGTTTCACTAGCCCAATCTGACAGTCGCAATTGGAAGTTCGTTTCGTGCTGTGCTGTTCTGCTTACACTAATAGTTGTTGACATTAGACTGAGAGGGATGATACGATACGAAATTCAGGTTTCGAATTTCAGAGTAGCCTCGTTATTGTCATGGTTAAAGTAAAGGTTAAGAACCACTGTATTAAGCGATGCAGTGCTATCAGGGTCCGACCGCCATTCATTATGCAATTTTAATGAAAGGTGAACGCTGCGGGGCACACACCGGGTATTCTTGGCAAGGTTGTTATTCGATATGGTAATTCTGTAGTTTGGACGCGGAGGAGTATGGAGAGATAGAGGATACTTATTGAGTTTGTATTTTGAAGTAAACATGGCTATATATATAAAATGTGTCTACTGAACTTGTATTTAAATTTCCACTTACATACATACATGTATATTCCTCACAGTGTATAGTGATGGGTTGCCAACCGCATCATCTACAATATGATTCCTAAGATTTTCGCCTATTCCATCGATGATTTACTATCTACGCGGGAAGGGACGCAACTGGTACATCCTATGGTTTTAAAGTGATTTCTTTTCATCGCCTCAATTTTTTTCGGTCTTCGTCGCATTATAGCCGGCCGTTTGCTCGAATTTCATATGCCATAAATGTATTGTTTGTCATAATGATCATTTGCCATAACTCTTAATTCTCTTTAAATGTTGATTGCTCAGGATTGTTATGGAACAAACCTAACCTAACCTATAAAGTTTTACAGGATTGCTATTTCAATGCTCCTGAAAAAATTACGGTTTCAGAGAAAAAAAGAGTTATGGCAAATGATCATCATGGCAAACATTACATTATGGCATATAAAATTCGGACAAAGGAAAGGCTCCGAATGTTTTTTTTCTAATCGTGACCACGGCCGCTACATTGTAAACGAACGTCAAGATTATGTTACCACAATCCTAGATGTCGTTCCAAAAACTTACGGACTGCAAGTGTGTACAACATTACCGAAACGGTCACGGTAAACCAAAGTAATTTCGGACATAAGCTCCCAAAAACTCAGAGTAGGTAGGTAATTAAAGTAATTAAAAGTATATTACTCCGTGTTACTCGGACTAAGTACCTTTGCGTCGCACAGGGGTACTAAAGCTAGAACTTGCGAAGGATATCGGACGCTTAATTAATTGGCTTTGAGAAACGCTGACCGCAAAGCTGCCGTGTGGTGCGGCCATTAAACTGGCGTGTGTTAGACAGAGCTAGCATGAGTACGAGAGAGAGGCTACCCGTCTTTTTGAAGTGAAAACTTCTTTAGTATCGTTGGGCACTTTTCGGGATGGGTATAAATTTTAAACTCGCGTCAGGCGTAAGACGGAGGGAGAGTTTAAGTACCAGGATATCAAATCCTCTAAGAGCTTATTTTGGAATGAATCGCGTTCGATTTTAGAAGTGGTTTTTTGTTGAGTTGTGGAGCAAAAGTACTAAGGCATCAGCACATTGTTAGAGGTCTGTCAATATAGATAATACCTAAATTTTTTTTGTAAGCGGCCAGTACGGTACGCCTCTTGAGTGTCATGGATGTTACCACATTAAAATCTAATCTAAACTGCTGTTTTCACTTCTGCCGGCACTCCCGGAGCTACCCGTCGCTTTTTTTAGAACGAATAGTAAGAAAAAGACGAGAAATCTATCTCAGCGACATAGCTCTTGCGCGCACTTCATGTCTAAGCAGTTGAAAATCGTTTACGTCAACATTTATTGTCGAGTGAAAACGATAAAATCTTAATTATGTCAAAAGAAAAGTTATGATTGTCTGACACACCACTAATGACGCTACCGACACGCTACTAATGGCGTACGGTAAAACGGAGTGAAAAATCGTTAAATACTTATCTAATCTAACAAATATAACTAATATTATATGCAAATGCGAAAGTTTGGATGGATGGATTTGTTTGTTTGTTACTCAATCACGCCAGAACGGCCAAACGAATCTGGATGAAATTCGGCACATAGATAGAAAAAAGTCTGGAATAGCACATAGGCCACTTTTTATCCCGGAAAATTCCCACGGGCAACAGTTAGTGTTGTAATAATCTCATTTTTTTTTAGTGTTGGAATTCAGGAGTGCTTAAGATCACCAATGCGCAGCTCGTCTAGGGGCTTAAACAGTTCCTAAACTATACAGTTTTGGCGGATCCTGCGAAAATTTCCAACCGCGAGAGAAGCTAAATAGAATTTGTGCCAATTTCTGGAGCGGGCGTTAGCGGAAGTTTCGAATGGGATTAATAAAGGCCTCTAGAGCACCTCTAGGTATCGATAATTTTGCATATAAGCTTGCTCTTGAGTACCTAACATAGGTATTGTTTCCTCTAAGGCCGGTAACAGACCGGCAACTCTCCTGGGGTTTCTGGCTCTCGTGGGTTTTTGTGATCGCTTACCACCAGGTGGCCCTCTTGCTCGTTTTCCTCCTCTATCCATAAAAAAGTATGAATACTGTATGTATCAGTGATTTCACCGGCTGTCACCACGCCAGAACACAGTAGAGGCAGGATTAGCGAACGAAAGGTTGTTATTTATCAATTAGCCCCTCGTAATTGGGAATCTAACTAATATTATAAATGCGAAAGTATGGATGGATGGATGGATAGATGGATGGATGGATGGATGTATGTTTGTTTGTTACTCAATCACGCCAGAACGGCCTAACGGATCTGGATGAAATTCAGCACATAGATAGAGAAAGGTCTGGAATAGCACATAGGCTACTTTTATCCCGGAAAATTGCGTAGTTCCCGCGGGATAGCGATAAACGAATTCTTTGCAGACGAAGTCGCTGGCAACAGCTAGTCCATAATAAAAATAACCTAACTTAAAACTTAACTGTAGATTCAAGCTTTTTTGCTGACTGTACTTTTTGTTGACTTTACTTGCATTGTCGTCCTTCCTATTTATGTGAACCAAATTTCAAGTCAATCGGACCAACCGTCGAAGAGTTCCCGCCTGCGGAGAACTTCCTCGTTGGACCACCAAAATTTTACTGCCAGATTATTGCATTGTCATCTGATTTACACGAGTAAGTTAAATCTCAGCTTTATCGGATGAAGATATCTGCTTCGAAATTGAGTCGCAAGATTTATGAGATTGCTAATACCCATACACTAGCTGCGAAATTAGGCTTACATACAGCATTGCTCTAAACTTCACAGAAAAAAAAATATTCTCCTTTCCACCAGTGTCGTCGTTAACAGCTGCCACTCTACTTGATATATATCCGAGTTCTACCGTCTCCCTATTGCTATGCCTCTACTATGCTAATTACATTAAGAGATCGAAACGATTTCGAAACAAGTCTATTGCCAAAAGAATAATCGGCTTGTGTGGGAAGCTTTGATCTTATATTAGAAGGATAAATGAATCATATCGCCCACACCAAAGTTAGAGGGTGGATAAAATACAACGATAAAAATCGTCACTACTCTGAAAAAATCTCGTATCTTAAATGAATATTCAAACAAAACTAAACCTTAGAATACAGTAAATAAAGTTCATTTCGTAAGATTAGGGATTCCGAGATAAGAGATTTTTTTTCAAAGTAGGGACGATTATGTATCAGTCTTTTGTGAAATGTTATTCTCAATTTCTTTTTGAATTGTATGAATTATTTAGGCTAAGTTTATTTTATTTTATTTTTTGTACATACACAACTTTGCATGATAATTTTGCGCGGACGAAGCATTTGCAGTACCTACGTATTTTTTTTACATTCGGTTAACGTCCCAAAGCTTATACATGTAGCTTTTCTTATAAGTCGATTATAGATCACTCAGATAACACTATACTTTCAGATCATTCTATAGAAATGTTTCCTCCTGTACATTAACAACTTAAATTTACTTTTCCTTTGAGCATATCATGAAGAGCATCTATTACCGTTAACCAATTACTTGAACACCCACATAAGTAACGTTTTCTCAATTTAAGCCCAAATTAAAACTGGCCAAAATTCCCACGCGATTGTCGAATAAAATAAAAATAAAAAGCGGCATAAATCCTTGATATTCGTCTCATTAGCCATAATTCAGTGCGAGTAGGCATTTCTCCGTTGGAATTTGAGCCATATTTCAGCGCCCAAGCGGTCGTTCAATTTAGAATGTGGAATAAGCCACAGAAGGACAGCGACAGCTTTCTCTAAAGGTTTTCTGACGACACCTTCCTCTAGCCACGTGGCATTGGACGTCTTCTCCACATAATCGTATCTACAGGATCTCTTAAAATTGTTCCAGAATATTTTAACACTTGGCTACACAAAGCCATCGAAAATTTTGATCGACGTCACCAACAGCAATCTAACTTCTAACTGATATTATAAATGCGAAAGTATGGATGGATGGATGTTTGTTTGTTGCTCGATCACGCCAGAACGGCCCAACTGGTCTGGATGAAATTTGGCACATAGATAGAGAAAAGTCTGGAATAGCACATAGGCTACTTTTTATCCCGGAAAATTGCATAGTTCCCGTGGGATAGCGATAAACGAATTATTTGCAGACGAAGTCGCTGGCGATACATAATCGGCGAAGTGACCATGACATTGATCGGTGTTTCGCGTCAACGCTGTACTACATTTTGAATCAAAATTTAAATGAATAATCTTTGTAGCGATACTCTGTTGAACTAACTCATCCAACTGCCTAAACATTCCGGATAATTCTGAGAGAACTAGTAGGTATACACCAGAGCTGTGTAAAGCAGAAGTAGTAGCTATGCATCGTTTTTCTAGCCTCATTCGCAGAAGCTAACCTATATTGTTGAATTTGACGTTATAACTCCCACGGTTGCCTCTCCTCGCTTGTACCACAACGTCACGCCTCCGCCTGTGTTTGAGAAGATAATTTTCTTCTTAATTAACCTGCTTTGAATAGCGCATTTAATTACAGCATCGAACGTGAGTGTGACGAGCGACTTTTTACAATTGGGGCATATCAAGAGTTCGTGTTATTGGATCTGTTGTTAGGACTTTGTCGCTTTGAAGTGATGCCCTCTATAGACCGACAGTTTAAATGAGTCCTTGTCCGCGCAGTGGGACGACAAAGAGGCCGAGAGAGGTGCGGGCGGCAGGCGCTAGGGATGGACATTTAAAATATACATCGATGTTTTTTCCGATGCAATGCATCGATAGGTTGCATCCACAGAACTAATAATAAAGAGGATAGAAATGCTTTAGTTCCTATTTCCAACCGGAACCGCTGTCGCAGCTTTATCCCCTCTACTTGCTTTTAATGCATACACGCAAAAGACCGGAACCGTACTACGCAATTACGCACACAATTACTCGTAAATTTGCTCACAAACAATTATGAACTTTACGTATTAAAGACAGAGCGATGAATAACACTCGCCTCAAGTCATACTCACACTTACACATCGTCGCTCTTCATTGGCTATTTCAACGTTATGTCTGTGCTGTGCAAAAGCTACATGGCTAGGCCTTGAATTTATCGACTACGTTATCGATTGTTACTATTTGCAGTAGGTAAACTTAATAGAACATTTTTGGTTAAATGATCAAATTTATAATGAATTAGTGGTGATGCACATTAGTATAAACAATTTGTAGCGAATTACTATTCATGTAATATTGTTTAAAATGAATAAAATTCGTATAATAATCTACCTAGGTGACCTTTTTTAGTACATTTTCTAAAAATGACTGCATCACTATATACTTATATAGGTAGTATTATACTTCCATCATCCCCATTTATACCATAGTACCTATTTCCATATAGGTCAAAATTTCTAAAGTGCTGGAACGAATGTTTTTTACTTCTTATTAAGTGCCTAAATGACTAAATGCCAAGTTTCATATAGTCTGGCATATAAACCACTGCAGCCAGATGACACTTCCAAATGTCATTTTAAGAAATAATGATATCACATTTATTTCACTAGTGCTCGATTATGAATGTCATATTCTTGGTTTAGTATATTTTAAATTAAGCGCGATACTTTTGAGGGGTTCAAGGTTGTCATATTAATAATATTTGGAATGATTTTAGTTTAAGTGTGACCTATGACAAAAGGAGTACCGCATATCATCCATGATCTTTGGCGCTGTATGTAGTCCTTTCATAGCGCTTTACATAAAAAACAAAAACGCAAAAATGCTCGAATCCGACTATCCTGCCGCGTACAAGGCTATCATCGAAGACCATTATATGGACGACTACCTGGGCAGCTACTCCAGTATCGATGATGCGGCACAACTAGCCGCCGATGTTATCACGGTGCACAAAGCTTGTGGTTTCGAGATGCGTGCGTGGACTTCAAATCGCCCGGAGGCGCTTTCACTCGTTCCGAAGGAACTCCGAAGTGATTCCACATCTGATGTTTACCTGCCTCCCAGTAGTGAAGTCGGCGTATTGGGTGTAAAATGGAATCCAGGCCAGGACTCGTTAGGGTTTCGTACCGTGCCCCAGATACCGACTGACACTTTTACCAAACGTAACATTCTGTCAAGTGTCATGAAGGTCTATGACCCTCTCGGCCTCCTGATGCCAGTCGTCATCTGGGGCCGCATTTTGATTCAAAAATTATGGCGGTCAGGCGTTAATTGGGACATGCCCTTACCCGAATTGTATGTCAGCGAGTGCGAGGACTGGTTCGAACAGTTGCGGATCGCGGCCAACGTTAAAATCCCTCGCTGGTATATGATTAGGGCAGATGTGTCGGACGTTCAATTGCACGTTGTGGCCGATGGTGGCGAGCAAGCCTACGCCTGTGTCGCGTATTGGCGCTTCAGTTACAGCGACGACTCCGTGTCCACGGCACTCATTGGCAGCAAGGCTCGCGTTTCGCCATTGAAACCGGTTTCAATACCTCGTATGGAATTGCAGGCCGCTCTTATAGCGTCGCGTTTTGCGCAAACAATTTTACAAGCTCACCGTTTCAAGCCCTCCGAAACCACTTTTTGGACCGACTCAACTACCGTCCTCAAGTGGATTCGGAGCGACGCTCGCGCGTTCAAACCGTTCGTGGCACACAGGTTGGGAGAGGTACTGGAAACTACCAATCCTTCTGATTGGCGGTGGATCCCGACCTCTCTCAACGTCGCGGACGACGCGACCAAACCAAAAAAGATAAGCTTAACTGCCTCTCATCGATGGTTCACCGGCCCACTATTTCTGATGGATCCGTCATACACTTGGCCGACCGAGTGCGGTACCGATGAGGAACCGAACTCACCAGACCCAGAGTTGAAATCAGACGCGGTGGTTCTGTTCCTCACCACACTATCTCCGAGTCTAATACCAAATCCGATGCGTTTTAGCTCCTGGCTGCGATTGCTACGCGCCACCGCCCGTGTTCTTCAGGGCGCACGACTATTTCGGCTAAAATTACTTCGGCCAATAGATCCAAATTCTAAATTGCACATAGACGGCACCACATCGCCTTACCAACTGCACGCTGCAGACATAGTGGAAGCGGAGAAGTTGGTCGTCCATCTAGCACAAACAGAGAGTTTCCCCGAGGATCTATCAGCCTTGCAATCTTCGATGCCAGTGCCCAATAATAGTCGCCTTAAGAAACTCGCACCAGTACTTGACAGAAATGGTTTGCTAAGACTAGATTCACGCATAAGGTCTGCCCCTGGAGTAAACGACAACATGAAGTCACCAGTCATCCTCGACGGCCGTCATCACGTCACACGACTCTTGATCCAGCATGAACATATTAGAGCGTCCCACCAGTTCAACGAGCTCGTCCTAAATGAACTCCGCCAGAGATACTGGATCCTAAGAGCAAGAAGCACGATCCGTGGCATAGCAAGCTCCTGCGTATGTTGCCGAAGATGGAAGAACAAGCCCATCCAACCACAGACCGGCGACTTACCACTAGAACGTCTGGACCATCACAAAAGGCCGTTCACTCACGTCGGGCTCGATTATTTTGGCCCCATTTTGATAACGATATACCGCCGCAGTGAAAAGCGTTACGTCGCATTATATACGTGCCTGACAACCAGAGCGTTACACCTGGAAGTTGTCAATTCTCTCTCATCTGACGCTGCCATAATGAGTCTCAGACGCTTCATCGCGCGCCGAGGATCCCCCACCACCATACTCTCCGATAACGGGACGAATTTTGTTGGGGCTTCGCGCGAGCTACGAAGTCTACACGATGACTCCGTGAGGGAATACGCCACCAATCACAAAATTGACTGGCGCTTCATCCCGCCAGCATCTCCTTTCATGGGTGGCGCATGGGAAAGGCTCGTACGGACAGTAAAATCAGCTCTCAGGTCCTGTCTCGCAAACAAAACGATAAAAGAAGATGTCCTGACCACGCTCCTTCTTGAGGCAGAAGCAATTGTCAATTCGAGACCGCTTACCTACGTATCACCTTCTCCAGATTCACCAGAAGCCATAACACCATTCCATTTCATCCTGGGCTCCTCTTCAGTTGTACCGTGGACCTCATCATTGACGGACGCAGATCTATCCCGAAGGTGCGATTGGCGCAGAACACTGCGTCTCGCAGACCAATTTTGGGCACGATGGTTACACGAGTACCTCCCAATGCTCCGACCGAGAGGACCCACCAACAGTGCCGTAAATCTTGGCGAGGGTGATGTGGTGCTGATCGCCGACGCTACCCTCCCTCGTGGGCTCTGGCCTTTAGGAAGGGTAGCGAAGGTTTACCTAGGACCTGACGGAGCGGTCCGCGTAGCAGACGTCCGCACTAGAGGTGGCATGCTGCGCCGACCGGCCCGGAAACTTGTTTTGCTAGAAGCCGCGCCTCAGTCAGTTGCCACCAGTAGTTAGTGTTCCACTGGGGGTCCAGAATGTTGGCGACTGGCTGCAGCGCGGCCTTTTTATAACCTACTTGTCAACATTTCTTTTGTATGTTTTTTATTACGTTATATGTCAGTTGTGAAGTAGAGCTGATGCTGTCTTGTTGCATTATTTTAAACTCTGCATTAAACCCGTGTTTCCACTAATAGTTTAGCCTTTTCATTAATACAGTCCACTCAATAGCTATCAGACAACAAAGTTGAAGTTACTTTATATTAATTTAGCAATCAAGAAACAATTGTTCGACTTATTTAAGTTTTTAAGTATTTCATTCTTTCATTCACTCACTAAGTCGTATCACTATTTAATATTCGCCAAAAACTGACAACACTGAAAGTGTGAAAGTGTCATCTGGCTGCAGTGATTTATCTGCCAGGCTATACATCTTTGACAATGAAGAATTTCCATAAAACCTTTCATGGATTATTAGTGGTTAAACGAACTTACCTTAAGTGATGTTTGACCACAATTATACGAGACGTTACATCCGAAGAGATTTATTATTCACTATGTAGTTCACTTCTTATTGTACTGGGCATTGCACATTAGTTTAAAGCATTAAAAAAGATAAAAAATAAATAAAAAGTAACGAAACGACCCCTGCCCCCTCTCCCTACACCACCGCAGTCCGCCATTGCGCCCGAGTTCGCCTCATTGTTTTTAGAGATGCTTAGGACTATTTCGCGAGAGATTTAGGGTATGACTACGATGGCAAGAGGAGTCTTGGGGAAGGGTGGGTAATAAATCTCTTCGGATGTAACGTCTCGTATAATTGTGGTCAAACATCACTTAAGGTAAGTTCGTTTAACCACTAATTATACTACGACGTTACATCCTCAAGATTTATTATTCACTATGTAGATGTTTAGCGTAGTTGCGAAATAGGCACTTCAGGGGGAGAAAAAACGGCAGAATGGAAAAAAGATATTTAAATCAAATACCATTTATTTTTGGCAGTTTTTTTTTTTTTTTTTTTTTTTTTTTTTTACAAAAAAAAATACAGAAAACTTAGTTAGATTGATCTCTCTCTCTGAATCAAGTTAATGATAATAATTATTTAGTTTGTAACCACTTATAGTGTAAGACATTATTATATCAATCAATAGGTTAATCGTTCTGATTATTAATAACTGCCTCTGCAAAACCATTATCTTCTTCTTCGAGTACCGGTCTATTATAGAATTTTGCGAAGACAAGGGAGTTATCTGTCCATCCTGCAGTCCTTTTAATAAGATCTACTGATAGTCCTTTTCGGCTGGCTGCTGAGGTGGAGGCATGGCGGGTACTATGTGCGGAGAATACGGTAATGTCGATGCCGCTTTCTGAAAGTACCGCCTTTATCCAACGACTAATTGTTGGGGGACTAGCATTATGTACAGGTTTTTTGATCGTCAGAATCAGCTTGTCCGTATTCTCAAGATGTCTGAATTTGGTGGTCTTTTCGATGTATGAAGTTAGTGTTTTTGCAGGGCATATTTCTTCTTTTAAGGGAAAGAAGGGGATAATCAACTTTTGCAATGGTCGGCCAGGGGCCGATGTCTTTGTAAGATCGCTAATAATGATAACAATATTTTGTGCATTAACCTTGATGTTTGATAAGCGGATCAGTGCCAGCGTCTGCACACGTTGTCCCGTGGACAACGCGAGAAGAACTGCTAATTTTTTAGATAACTTGTCGATGGATATGTCTTCGTTGGGATACCAATTACTGACAAAATCTAAGACCTGGTTAGGGTTCCAAGTAGATTGGTATTTAGGTAGGCATGGTTTTGTTCTAAAAACACCTTTAAGGAATCTAGTGACTCTTTCGTCAGAACCGAATTTTTTCCCAAAAATCAAGGCTAACGCAGATCGGAGTGTGTTCAAAGAGGAGTAGCCGGCTCCGGCTTTGAATTGAGCTGTGAAGAACTCTAGGATCGTTGGAATATTGTTTGAATAAAAATTTATTTTATTTTGTGTGCAGTATAGCCACCACTTTTTGAACGCACAGCAGTATTGTTTCAAAGAGTTTTTTGATAAAGATGTAATGATTATATCGATCGTGTCTGGTGTGAGAGACTGTCTTATAAACGCTTCCCTGATAATAGGGATGACACCAGGGTAAGGCGTTTCCAGAGGGGGTGGCGCGTTCTGAAAGGAGACAGAAGTAGCTCAGGTCCAGGATTTAAATATATAGGGTTAGACCGAGACAGTTTGAGAAAAATTGGGTACCACGGCTGGCTAGGCCAATAGGGTACGACTAATATACCGGTAGCCTCTTCATTTATGATTTTTCTCAGACTTTTCAGGATAAGTGAGAAGGGGGGGAAAGCATAAAAGAAGAAGGTGCTCCAATTAAGCGTAAACGCGTCAATATCAAAGGCCTCAGGATCGCGTTTCCACGAGATATATTGTTGGCACTTAGCGTTTAATCGAGTGGCAAACAAGTCTATATCCGGAGAACCAAAACGATCTGTAATTTTTTGAAATGCAGTAGGAGCTAAGCTCCATTCCGTATCGATGTTGCAGCGACGGGATTCTTCGTCGGCCTCTACGTTCTCTTTGGACTTTATATATGACGCATATACGTATAATTGTCGCGCTTCGCACCACTGCCATATATCTCGTGTGATGTCACTTAAGTGAGGATATTGTACTCCACCAAATCTATTGATGTACGATATTGCGGTAGTATTGTCAATACGTAGTAGTATTTCTTGTTTACTATGATTTTTTGCAAAACATTTAAGTCCATTAAAGGCGGCTAATAACTCGAGAAAATTTATGTGGTTATTTGCCTCCTGTGTGTCCCAAAAACCGCCTGTTCTTTCTCCACTGCAAGAGGCCCCCCAGCCTGTCAATGAAGCATCTGAAAAGATTTCGAGGACATATTTGCCATCCCGGATTTGATTGGTAGATATTAAGATATGGTTTATCCACCAATGAAAGTCTGGCTGTAAATGAGAGGGAATTCTCATGATACTATCGTAATTGTCGCCTGAGTCTCGTAAGGCGAGAAATTTTTCACGCTCCAGCCGCTTGGTGTAAAGCCACCCATACGCGACAGCGGGACAGGCTGAGCATAACACTCCCAATAGTTTAGCAAAACTTCGAATGTCTATAATTTTCTGGATTTTTGCATTTTTAAGATGTTTTAGAATTTTGGACCGTTTATTTGCTGGTAGAGATAAACGCATATTTTCAGAATCTAATTCGAAACCGAGGTAAGTCTGGACTTGATTGGGTATCAGTTTACTTTTGTTATGGTTTATTACGAAACCTAATTTTTGCAGCAGGTTGACTGTTTCCGAGACACACAAGAGGCATTCTTTGTAGCTATTTGCTATGCAAATGATATCGTCGAGATATATGGCTAGTATAAGGCCATTACTTCTGAGAAACGACATAACGGGCTTGAGGAGCTTAGTGAAAACCAACGGTGCCAGAGACAGACCAAAAGGTAAGCATTGGAATTCGTACGTATTTCCCTGAAATTTGAACCTTAAAAACTTTTTGCTTTTTCTATTAACTGGTACTAGGAAGTAAGCATCTTTAAGGTCCACTGTTGCCATGAAACAATTTTTTGTCATAAGCTTTGTTACGGTCCTTATGTCCTCCATCTTAAAATGTTGTGGGACAATGAATTTATTTAGAGTTTTTAGGTTAAGTATAAAACGGTACGAGTCATCAGGTTTAGGGGTGAGGAATATTTTTGACAAAAATTGTCCTGGCACAGCGTTGCATTCCACGATCGCTCCTAGGATTTTTAATTTTGTTATTTCACGATGCAATTGTAAAATCTCGGACGGATTGAAACTGTTGTTTTCAGGAATTACATTTTGTACGACTGGACGGTCGAACGGGATTATATATCCTTTAATGTAGCTTATAACTACTGGATCGTCAGTAAGTTCTAACCACTTGTCCAAGAAATATTGCAGTCTACCCGCGTGGGGTATTACCTCGGTTAGGTTTTGCGAGTCTTGGCTGTGGTCGTCTTCGCTGTTGCGCGCGGTTGACGGTCGGGAGCTGGAGGGAAGCGCCGGTTCTGTTGAGGCAGGTAGCGAGCCTTTGGCCCACCTTGTCTGTATGCTCGCTGAGTGTGCGTCCGAGGTGGGCCTCTCCAGTTTCCCTGGGCTGGATATTTCCTGGAGGTTGATGCCACTGCGTCGTTTCGCTTTATTTGCAGTCCTGATCTCTCCGCTGTTTTTGAAGCCTTTATCTTCTCCCCCAGATCCGTGCCAAACAAGTAAGTATCCCTCTTTACGTCCGATATCATGTGTAGGAACTTTTTATCGAGGGATGAGGTTACGAGTTTTCTCCTGCGCTTTGTATCTTCGTAGTGAAGATCGAGAAAAATCTGGCTTATTTCGGAGATTTTCTTTAGTATTTCTATTTTATTTAAATCTCCCTGGATAACCGCTGATGCTAAGTTGGTTAGCTCGGAAATACCCAATCCAAGTTGGTTTTGTGATTTTTCTAACAGCTTATCTCGGTGTCTAGCTGATTCACTTAGTACTGGCAGAATCTCTGGATTCAAAATGGGGGCTTTCGCTAAGCGGAAGTTGTCTGGTACCAAGTATTTCTCTGTCATATTTTGTTTGAGCTCCTTGCTCAGTCCGTCCACGAGTATACGACCCCAACGTTTTGAGATTTCCTCGGGAATTTTCGGCCCAAAGACCTCTTCTTTTCCTTTCGGATCCCCGAGAGCCTCCAGTATGTCTAAGGGCAAAGCCATTGGCTCACTGCTCGTACTGGGGCCTGGGTCGCTTGGCATGGGTACCGTGGTATTAGAGTTGGGCTTTGGATCAGCCAAAATTGGCTCAGCATGTAATTCTGCGGTGACAGGTGCAGGTGGGCCCCTTTTTTCAGTTTCAACAACTACCGACTTTGGTAACGTGTCTGTGATAGAATTGTCAGAGTCGGACAGCGGTAGTATCGGGATTTCGCAGTCGCTCGTTGCAATGTTCGAGTGGTCTCGAGGACTTGGATAATATCGTTCGTAGTCATTGTATTCTGTAAGTAACGAAGAAATAAATAGATGGGTGTTACGTATTTTTAAGTCATTGGGCGTAAGCACGTTAGGCCGCTAGACTATTTATTCGGTATCAGTCGTGTGCACGCCACGAAGTATAACCGTTTTTACACATAATAAGTAGTAAATATCGACCCCTACATAGTAGGAGCCTACGTATTTTTGAGTCGTTGAACGTACGCACGTTACGTTGCTAGACTAGTTAGGTATCACCCGTGCTCACGTCACGGGGTAGAAACCTTTGTCTTTGTACCTATCTATAATAGGCTTTATGCATTAGAATTTAGCATCCGTGCACGTAGGCACTCATTTTTTATACGGAGAAAAAAAAAAAACAAAAAATAAGTACCCTTAATATTGGAGATCACATTAAGGGACATAATGATAGGTATCAGTAGGTCCCTATTTATTTTAAACGTGTTTGTCTAACGATACACGGGGTAAGAAATGACGGCACACAAAAAAAAAAAAAATAGTATAAAACTAGGGTAGTCGTAATATAACGCTCATAATCATTATTCGTATTAGTGTAATGGAACCTTTATATTTAAATAATACTTTATGGCACCCGAGTTACGCATATTATCATAAATTTCTGATTAAAATAGAGGGTAAGATTTGTGTTCGGCGCAATATCGATGTTACTTAATTGACCGGTACCGGTACCTATATGCTTAATTATCTTGGGAATAACAAGAATGTAAGAATTAAATTATAGGCACTAACCTTCCTCGGATGTGGAATCCGACGTTGAGTAACGGTCGAGACGAT
This sequence comes from Pandemis heparana, assembly GCA_963854515.1. Classification (NCBI taxonomy): domain Eukaryota; kingdom Metazoa; phylum Arthropoda; class Insecta; order Lepidoptera; family Tortricidae; genus Pandemis; species Pandemis heparana. The sequence continues at coordinate 1,729,689 of OY978025.1, forward strand.
CCTCTAATCGTCTCAGTTTCATTTCTAGGTGCCGTTTTTTATCCTTGTGTTTTCTTTTCGGCATTATAAGGGTTTTTAGAATTGCACTTGCACAAGAAAACAATACTGTGGTAAACGAGAAAACGTAATCGAAGGTGTTGCGATGCCCGCACAAGAAAAGCGAATGAGGCGAACTCGGGCGCAATGGCGGACTGCGGTGGTGTAGGGAGAGGGGGCAGGGGTCGTTTCGTTACTTTTTATTTATTTTTTATCTTTTTTAATGCTTTAAACTAATGTGCAATGCCCAGTACAATAAGAAGTGAACTACATAGTGAATAATAAATCTTGAGGATGTAACGTCGTAGTATAAGTATGATTATAAACTAGGATGTCGATAAAAACTTTCCAAAAGTCAACGGACATCACTAGCTCGGGACTCGTCATAACCAGTTTTCGTGTCCGTACCATGAACTTTTGTGCGAGAGAGAAGTGTTATCAAAAGTTACATTACATTGCTGCGTGTACTTCAAATTGCGCTTCGTGTTTATGGGGATGGACAGCAATGGAACATGAAGTTTTTGGTAATAACGTGTAAACCAATATTTCATAATGAAATATTTTCTCAATGTGTTTTTAATATAAAACAGCTTTTATACATTTAAATTATACATACCTATGAAATGTGATCCCCTTATTAGTGTAATTACACATTTTGGATGACTTCTCGCAATTGTAAATGCTGCAAAACACCATTTTTAAGCACCTAATATCACACCGACGTTTCGAACAGCACTGAGCCACAAGTCGCGCGCTTGTGTCCTACGAGACACAAGCGCGGCGCCAAGGTCACGCGACTAAGGCACTTCTATCCTCTTTATTATTAGTTCTGTGGTTGCATCGATGTTAATTCGATGTATTCTAAATTTTCCATAACAACGATTGTTTTTCGCAATGGACTTGTAAAAGGCAAATAACTGTAATTGTATCATAAAAAACAATGCAAATACACATTACATTCACACTTTACACTACGCAACAAAAACGCGATGGGCCATATTGTTTTTAGGTTTTATTATTAAATTTTGACTTTGTCGGTACCGTGGCAAAGGGAACATAACCCATTCAGCCAAACCGATAAAATATGGTAGGTGTGTAATATTGACTGAAAGGCTGAACTGATTATTACGATTCAGGTTCCAGTCAGCCAGTGTTGTCACACTTATAGACGCTCATCTATTCTCATAGTTTGCGTATTCGATGCATCGAATAAAAAAACATCGATATATATTCGATGTTGAAGTATTAACAATACATCATTACATTACAATACATCGATGTATATCGTCCATCCCTAGCAGGCGCACCACCCGCCCGCACCTCTCTCGGTCCCCTTTGTCGTCCTACCCCGCACCCCTGTGCCGCGCGCGCGAGGACTCAGCTAAGCGGTTGGTCTATAGACGTTTAGTTTACTACCATGCTGCTCTGAGAGCAATAAAAATACATAGAATGTAACCAGTTGCTTCTCTTCTCGTGCTGGTAAAAGCCCTTCGAGAGAATGGGTGAAATAAGAATCATTTTATAGGCGATGCGGCTAGCAACCCATCACTATTTTGATTCCAATTTCCACCTATACACCCACAATCTTGCTAGCCATAGTCTGTAGGTTTTGTTAACTTAGGCTCTGTCTACCCTTTTGGGATAAAGACGTGATTTGTGTTGTGTGTGTTTTGCTAACAGCCAACAGTATACTATTTTATTTTGGTCTACATTTGTGAATTTTTTTTTTAAAAGATTCCACAAATATTCAATTATAAAGATGGAGAACACTCAAAAAAATAGATGGAAAAAAGGATGGGATAAATAGAAATCATCAAAATCACAAGTGTAGAAATAAAAACTTTATTAAATTATGTTAGCTATGTTAAATTATAGTCTACCATTTTTACTCGATTTCCAAAATGGGTTCCCCGGAACCTATGAATTCCGTAGTAAAGTCAACATGTTCCCGCGAAATCATTTAATAAGTAAGTAACAATTAGGTTTAATAATATAAAAAAATATATTTGGTGAGTGTTCCTTAAAAGTTGGAGAGCCCCTCATTTAGAGAAACACAGCTGAGCTATCGTGAGCGAGTAAGAGAACCGACCCAGCCAGCCATTTAAAATCTGGGGCCTTACCATGACGTCTTATTCAGTTCAGGTTTTAGGCGTCATTTTTAGGGTTCCGTACCTCATAAGGAAAAACGGAACCCTTATAGGATCACTTTGTTGTCCATCCGTCCGTCCGTCCGTCTGTCATGACCCTTTTTCTCAAGAAAGCGTGAAGGTATCAAGCTGAAATTTATATCAAATACTTAGGTTCACTGCCTCTTGAAGCTGTGAAAAAATCAAACTTCTAAGCCAACGCAATCAAAAGATACAGCCGTTTTTGCCGCGAATTTCCGCAACTCTCAAGGGAATCAAAACCTACAGGGTACTTCCCGTGAACGCAGAATCTTGAAATTTGGTATGAAGGTAGGTCTTATAGCACAGATTAAGAAATAATTGCGAAAACCGTAAATATGTATGTATGTCTGTATATATCAGTGACCAATGTAAAGTGATCCCATACTGCGTACATTTTGCTTTGGAGCAGGGCTCTGCTTACACTGGTATATAGATATTTATAGATAATGATATGGAACCCTCGGTGCGCGACTCCGACTCGCACTTGGCCGGTTTTTATTAGGATCTGACAGACAGCGAACCCAAACTGAATCGCATTAGTCAAGACGTCATGGTAAGCTCCTGATCTCTGCACTCATGGTAGAAATTAATAAATCCTACCACGACAAAACAGCCCGCCTAGTTCCCTCATCTGAAACCACCCGAGTAATAAGGAAGGTCCTCCACTTCATCCAGGATACTGTGATAACTACCCATAATAACACAATCCAAGAGCTTTGGCATAGGTAGAAGAAGTGGTTGGTCAAAGCCTGCCCCCAGTAGAAAGGGAAGGAATGGGTGAAGAGTAAATTGGCGACCAGAGTAGCCGTAGCAGCTTTACCTACTAACGATATTGTCGTACTGGTGAGTTCGCGGACTTCTGTGATGTAGTAGATGAAAGAATAGAAGACGATGGTGACTGATGCCAGTATTAATATCACCGCTATTGGCCTGAAAAGAAAAAAAGAGATTATTTTTTATTACCATTCGGCGAAGTCAGGGTCCGTTTTGATCGCTACTTTGCTTGGTGATGTATCATTTCAAAAATGAAAGAACTGTATTTTTTTTTATGTTTGTATGGCAATGTGCCACAATTTCAAATATTAAAACTTAGCCTCCTGGGTCAAAGCAATGCTCTCTCACGGGACCCACTTAACGATAATGGCTAAGCTAAGTCACACGTTCGAAACAAAACTGCAAAATATCTTCCTAATCAGTATTTAATTAGTTAATACTGGGTACAATCTAAACTTTGCATTGAAATTTGTTTGTGCCAATTTGGATAAAAGTACGGTTCGAATTAGCAAATATTGGTTTGTCTGTATTGTGAATCTGTTCGGGATCGTAAACAGCGCCTGTACCCGAGGCTTCGGCAAACCCAATAAGTTAGTTGCCTGTTTATTTTGGTTTAGATAATATTGCTTCCTTGTTAATAAGGAACTAACACAGTTATTACGCAAAATATACGATTATAAGTCGAGAGCGATCAGCACAGCGAGATACTTCCCGCGACTTTCGAAAGCGAACAGTGAGAAAAAGAATAACGCCCTTATTCATAAACGCTCTAGGCTTCTACTAACTTAGCAATCGTTTGTCTTTATCTGTGAAAGGTAAACTTCAATGTGACAGATAAGGACAAACGATTGCTAAGTTAGTAGAAGCCTATAGAGCGTTTATGAATAAGGGTGTAAAAGAATACCGTAAAAGAAGGGATTGCGGACGGCATCGCAGGCAACAGCTAGTATTAAATGTTTTATTTATTACCCAATACGTACCAAAGATTAAAGCTTATTGCTTTCGACATGACAGCTACTGTGATACCCGCAAAGCAAAGCAGGGAAGCCCAAAAGTGCCACAGCCGTGATCGGTCGGTAGACTCTTGGACGTAAATAACACCTGCATTGAGACCGATTAACGCTGCCAATATTGAAGAAACAACACCTGTAAAAACAGAAAAATGTGACCAAATGGTCTTTAAGGTGAACAGACACCTAAGCAAATGTGCACCATCTTAGGCCTCATCTGCGCCTTCTTTTAAGCGAGATTGAAGTCAAACGTAAGCCTATTTTACGTAAAAAAAAGACATGATAGCTTTTATTTGAGCTATAACTTTGGAATTTTGCTGAATGTCTGTTCAGACAAGGTCTGTTGTCTGACATGTTTTATTCAACAGTCGCTGATGCAACGCAAGGATTTTATAATTTACAATTTAAAAAGTCACTGGATAGTCTGGATAACGGAAGTTGAGAATGGAATTGCGCGGAAAATTTAAAAATTCTGTGTTGTATTGATCATTAATACACTCTTTTCAATACCAATATTTATAATTTAACTAGCTGTTGCCAGCGACTTCGTCTGCAAAGAATTCGTTTATCGCTATCCCGCGGGAACTACGCAATTTTCCGGGATAAAAAGTAGCCTATGTGCTATTCCAGACTTTTCTCTATCTATGTGCCAAATTTCATCCAGAACCGTTGGGCCGTTCTGGCGTGATTGAGTAACAAACAAACAAACAAACATCCATCCATCCATCCATCCATCCATCCATACTTTCGCATTTATAATATTAGTTAGATGTATCAGTATAGAATTTTCGCACAATATTGTAGATTACAAGTTAGTTTTTGAAATTTACCACACGTATCAAGTTACAAATTTCAGTAGCCAGACTCCTAGCCATTATTTCAAATTCCAATCAGTCTCAATTAAAATAAATAAGTTATTAAAAGTGGTAAAACGTTTACTCGGTAGACTGTACTTACCAGTGGCGTGGCGTCAAGTATATCTGAAGGCAAGCCGAAGGGAACTTAACTAACCTTTTCCTCTAATTCTGCACAATAAATCGCCCAACTGCTTTAAAATAGGCAAGCCGGTGGGAATCGAGTTCTATGGACGCCACGCCACTGATACTTATGTCAATCACTTTAAAGAACCATGAACTCATCCAAAATATTTGAATGATAGAATAAGGAATAGGAACGTGCTGATATGAAAGAGACCGACGACAATTTATGAAAAGATTGATGAATGTGGATGAAGCTAAAGAGGTCTGTATCGTAGCAAGTACAAAGTAGTCTTTGCCTACCCCTGTGGGAAAGAGGCGTGACAGTATGTTTGTATGTATGAACTAGTGTCCGACCGAAACACGATTTTTAGCCGAAACCGAAACCGAAATTTTTGAAAACTTGTCATATCAAACAAAATATTCAAAATTACTGTACAAATCGTAAGGAAAAGGTTATTGCAAGGATTTCTTATTTCTTAACAGTTACTTTTTTTGCTAAATAAAATAAAAAAAAACTGCGTGCATACTACTGTCGCTGGTCTCAGCTGGGCCGGCCGCCTGTGCATTACCTATGTATGCCTACCCGGCCGAGCGTGCCCGAATTAAGCCGAGTACTGCCGATGCGAGAGCCGTATGAGAGGCCGCGAAGCAATTTCGGCCCGGCCGAAGGTTTCGGCCGGATTCTGGCCGAAACCGAAACTTCGGCCGAAATCACTTTTTGGCCGAAATTGGCCGAAACCGAAACCGAAACTTCGGTCGGACACTAGTATGAACTTACCCATCAACCCTTGGGCAAAGTATTTGTAGTAGTCAACGTGAAACGGCTCGTCACTGTTTACATTAAGTAAGTTCTTGTTGAACACGTCACTAAACATGTCATAATCACATTTGAGACGTCCGGCTTGTGGCGCCCAGTTCATTATTTCTGGCAATAATAATTCTCTTCCATACCTTAAAAAGAACAGCGCATTAAAATCATTATTAAATTACTGTAATGTGATGTTAAAATGAGTATCTATCCTGGTTATGCCCATAAAATACCTCATTTTGGTTTAATAATAATAATATTATTCGATCCACTCGTGCATTTCGTTAGTTATAATAGGTAGGTATTGTAAGTTATAATACAAATAATAATCTAAGTAATATTAATAAATTATTATTTTAAAAAAATAATCTAAGTAATATTATAAATGCGAAAGTATGGATGGATGGATGGATGGATGTTTGTTTGTTTGTTACTCAATCACGCCAGAACGGCCCAACGGATCTGGATGAAATTTGGTGCATAGATAGAGAAAAGTCTGAAATAGCACATAGGCTACTTTTTATCCCGGAAAATTGCGTAGTTCCCGCGGAATAGCTATAAACGAATTCTTTGCAGACGAAGTCGCTGGCAACAGCTAGTCTAAACATAAAAATACAAAAACACAATTTGAGAAATAAGTTGAATTAAAGATGTTGTTAAAATAATTTAAAAACCTGTTTGTTTTCTGTTAATTATGTAATATACTTCCATTGAATAGTCCGAACATTGATTGTGGTTATATTGTTAGGATAGGATAAACATGGTTGTAAAAAGCCGCGGTAGCCTAGTGGTTTGACCTGTGGCCTCTCAAGCAGAGCGTCGTGGGTTCAAATCCCGGGCTCGCACCTCTGAGTTTTTCGGAATTTATGTGCGAAAATTACATTTGTAATTTGCCATGAGCTTTTCGGTGAAGGAAAACATCGTGAGGAAACCTGCACACATCTGCAAATAAATTTAATGGTGTGCGTTAAGTTCCCACTCCGCACTGTTCCCAAACCCACGGAGGAGGCCTACGCCATGAGGTACGCCGAATTACGCGACAATTTAATAAATAAACGACAATAACAACAACGACAACATGTACTTACTGAAATTGTAGCGAATTCGGAATAAAAAGGCTTATAAATAAATAAATCATGGTTGTGGTACCTACCTAATGATCGGGGAAAGACATGGACGTTACAACCGCGCGGTCAAAACGCTAAAATGTTTCCAATGTCACATTACACAGAATTTCTGCAATTATACCTCTTCTCTCAGCTAAGAACAGCACCGTATTAATCAACAACACGAGCAAGTTTCAAACTTAATCTATTAACAATTGTTCAAGAAAATAACATTATCCAACTAACCGTTGTTCAACAGTTTAACCGAGTTTAAAACTGCTTAGTTTAGGGAGACACAAACAACAAAGCGTAGCAAGTGTCACTGGCAACACTAGTAATTACTCTATTTGTAAGAAAAATACAACTGTTATACAGCAAAATATTTTTTCTTTATCAGATCTGACACAGGAAAATAGATAAAGATAAATCAAAAAATCAAAAATACACACAGGTACACTTTATACAGAAGGAACAGTAATTGTGTGTGTGTGTGTGTGTGTGTGTGTGTGTTTGTTTGTGTGTGTGCGATTCAATAACACAGATAATGACCAGACAGTCCGGCTTATGAAAATAACTTTATATAGGCAAATAACTAATAATAATATAGAAATTGATTTACAATACAACATAATGAAATAGCAAATTAATCAAGAAATTTACTTCTTGATTTTTAATGTTTACTTTTTACGTTTTACCGTTAGAAATTTAATTTCTAAACGACAATGAAAATTAAAACACATAGAAAAATCCGAAAACCAAAGCTAGGTAGGTAACCTACCTAGGTATTGCCTGCTATGGGTGGTGTAGGGGTATAGCACGCGTCACGAAATGACGAGGACCCGAGTTCGATTCCCGGCCATAGCTTTTTTTTTCGGATTTTTCTATGTGTTCTAATTTTCAGTGTCGTTTAGAAATTAAATACAACATACTTAAATGGCATGTGAATTGGTTAAAACATATAGTGAGATAGAACCTGAACTACTTATGACAGCGTCAAAGTGCAGTAATAGGCGTATTTTTATTTCATTACTAGCTTTTGCCCGCGACTTCGTCTGCGTAGAATTAGTATTTTGGGTAGCTTATTCTTAGTGGTAGGCAAAGCAAACATTCAATTAGAGCACAAATTAAATATTTAGGGTATTGCATCTTCGTAGTAAATTTCACTCCCCTATTCACATCTTTGACAATTTCTGCAATCAAAAACTATTCTATTACCTTCTCCGGAATCATAACAATATCCATCCCAAATTGCGTTTAAGTCATTTCATCGGATTAAGCGCGAAGAAGGCAAAAGACAGACGCACTTTTACATAAGGGGAGGCCTTTGCCCAGCAGTGGGACACTCAATTAGGCTAATATAAAAAAAATATTCATACATCAAGTAAGTACCTAGTTTCATTATAAATTACGTCTTACGTTTTCACTCTATTAGGTTGTTTGCTAGATAGGGTTGCCATACGTCCCGTATACACGGGACTGTCACCGTATTTAAGTATCACGTCCCGTATTGTTACTTGTCCCGTTTTTGTCCCGTTTTATACATACATACATATCGTCACGCCTCTTTCCCACAGGCGTAGGCAGAGACTACTTAGTTCCACTTGCTACGATCCTGACATATCTCTTTCGCATCAACTCGCTTCACGTTCTCGTTTCGCTTTCGCTTTTTTCGTTTCATTTTTGATTTTTTCTTTTTTAGTTTCTTTCTTTCCCGTTTTATCAATATTTCAAATACACGTACTAAAGGCTCGAAGCCGACGGCAGGCGAGAGACGCGCGGGGGCGCGGGGTTGCCAGGAGAGGTGAAGGAGGGGCGGTGCGGGGCGCTCGCTCGCCTGCGCGATCACTATCAATTCAATATGTCCCGTATCAGTTCTCAACCACCATCTTACTCGCTAATCCTGCCGCTAAGCAGCAGTGCTTGCACTGCTGTGTTCCGGTGTGGAGAGTAAGACAGCCGAGGAAATTACGGGCACAAGAGGCATTTCATCTAAGTTCTCTAGGTTGGCAACGCATCTGCAATCCCTCCGGGGTTACGGGTGTCTATGGGCAGTGGTGATCGCTTACCATCCGGTGACCCACTTGCTCGTTTGCCTTGCTATTCACATAATAAAAAAACAATTATGGCAACCCTAGCTATACTTAGACAAACACAAGAAAACAAAAGAGTGGGGGTAACAAAAGAAAACTTACGGCGTACACTCCGTAGAGTAGAAAATGACAATGGAAATTATCATTAGCGCCAAAAGTGATCCTGCCAGCATCCAGCTCCAAAACAGCGTCTTTACATTACTGCAAGCTTTAGAAAGTAAGGTCTGAAAACAAACAGTAAGTAAGTACATATTGACGACCGAATGGCCTAGTGGTTAGAGAACCTGACTATGAAGCTTGAGGTCCCGGGTTCGATCCCCGGTCGGGGCAGATATTTGTATGAAAATATGAATGTTTTTTCTCGAGTCTTGGATGTTTAATATGTATTTAAGTATGTATTTATCTATATAAGTATGATTATCCGCTGTCTAGTACCCATATAACAAGCTTTGCTTAGTTTGGGGCTAGGTCAATTGGTGTCAATTGTCTCAAGATATTTATTTATTTATTTTTTTATTTATTTTGTTTAACCATTTCGCCGCCACGTCAAATACAAGAGACATCACCCATACGCCAGACTTCTTTATTGTGATGCCTTAATTTGAACCTAAACCCAATCGATCGAAGGTTGCTTTTGCATTGAAGTAATGGACGTATATATTATGGGTCGTTCACGTTCAACATGCGGTGCTCATATACTGTGTCGTTGGCGTCGAAAAAGTTAATAGAAGTCGTTTTTTTATGTGAATAGGAAGGCAAACGAGCAAGTGGGTCACCTGATGGTAAGCGATCACCACTGCCCATAGACACCCGCAACCCCGGAGGGATTGCAGATGCGTTGCCGACCTAAAGAACTTAGATGAAATGCCTCTTGTGCCCGTAACTTCCCCGGCTGTCTTACTCTCCACACCGGAACACAGCAGTGCAAGCACTGCTGCTTAGCGGCAGGATTAGCGAGTAAGATGGTGGTAGCGATCCGGACGGACCTTGCACAAGGCCCTACCACCCGCAAATGGTATGTGTAGCTAATGAAAAAAGTTGACAATCTCTTTTATCTACGTCTAGTCTATCAAATTTGTGTAAATAAATGTTTCTCTCTCTCTCTCTCTCTTAGCGGGTGCTATCCGTTTGTCTATTTCTTTGTCTATTTTTTTTATTACTTGTAGGTACCTACGTAATTGTGATGAAAAACATTTTGTGTGTATCAAGGGCATTTTATACCAAATTCATATTTTTTCCAAAACATCTAACACATTATTTAAAGACCTGTCTGATGACTTATCTTATGATTGAGTTAACTTAGAGCGTTGATTTTTTCAAAACACCAAGGGACTGCAATCCTTAGTATTTGGTATTATTTGGTATTTCTACGTCCTGAGAAAAAAAACTGAAAACAAAGCTATCCTGTAAGCGTTCCGTTTTTCCTTAAGGTTTGGAAGCCTTCTTCTTGCATTTAATAGCTTGTTCTTGTCGGTGGAGTAAGAGTTCAGGATGCCTAAACCCTGAAATTATTTTACTAACCTTCGCGTTCGGATTACGATCCCTAGCGAACAAGTAAGCCGTGGCTGCCACGAGATACGCCATGCCGATGCGTGGCAGCGGAGCGAACAGTGGCGGCGCGACGAACCTGGACCGTGGTGCAATGCCACTGATCAGTAGTCCCAGTACGCAGAGGAAGAATGACTTCTGCGATAAAAATGAATAAGTACAATGTATATTTTTAATATAAAACTACCGTGAGGCACAGACATATTAATGTAAATAAACTGTCGGACCTTTTCCGACGAAATAAAACGTGAGTTATCCTTTTATTTACATTAATAAGTACAATGTATAGTCTACAATAACATCAAATTAAAAATTAAAAAAAACCCAACGCATTAGTAAAAGTGAATTCATTATTATGCCAAAAATACCTTAAATGCAGTACATGCTTAAATGCAGTAGAAATGAGAGCGTTAAGAAGTATGGAAGGTGTATCACTGAAAGATAGAATAAAGAATAGTGTGATAAGGGAACGTGCTGGTGTGAAAGCAGATGATGAAAGAAGAGTAACTAAACAGATTTATATGGGAAGTAAGTGTGAGTGGGTGCGTTGGGAGGGGAAGGCCTAGACCAGTAGTTCCCAAAGTGGTCCAGGTGGACCCCCAGGGGTCCACGGAAGACTCGACGGGGGTCTACGTTGGGCGTGACCAAAAATGGGGGTCCACAATCGCAAGCGGGGGTGCATGAAAATTGAATAAAATGTATGTATGTATGTATGTATGTATAACTCTTTATTGTACATAAAATACATTAATTTTACAGATAATGAGACAAATAGATGTACAAAGGCGAACTTATCCCTTAAAGGGATCTCTTCCAGTTAACCTTCGAACGATTGACAGGACAACAGAAACCAGAGTATAGAGAGTAGACATACTGGAAAGCTAGAAGAGCAATGACCCTAATTTAAACCTAAACTAATAAAGCACTAACATAATAATAATACACCTACACAACAATACAGGTACACCCTAATACATATAAGAATAAATAAATATACAATAAACTAATATATGTCAGAAATACACTACATAGTAATATAACCTACATATTAAGCTACATAAATATACACACACACGAAACAAACAAAGTCCACTCAAGAAGACTCATCAAGCCAATACTTCCTTAGGCGATTTCGTAGGGCGGCAACCGACTGCGACTGCCTGATCTCAACAGGTAAACGATTCCACAGTCTAACAGCGTGCTCGGAAAAGGACTTGGAGTAGGTTTTCGATTTGGAGACAGGAAACGCAAGAGATAGATTATTACTCGACCGCAATCGGTTCTCGGAACCAACGGCCAAGTAACTAAATCTATCTGAAAGGTAGGATGGGGACTGGGGTTTAAAAAGGACGTTAAAAAGCAACGACAGGATGTGGACATTCCGCCGAAGACGAATCGGCAGCCACTTCAGCTGAGCGCGGAAAGAGGATACGTGGTCATACTTACGCAGGCCAAATATATAGCGTATGCAGACATTTTGTAGATGCTCAAGCTTGTCAAGCAGCTGCTCGGAAAGGTCAAGAAAGGCTATGTCGCCATAATCAAGAAGAGGGAGAAGGAGAGATTGTGCTAGAGTTATCTTGGTATGAAGAGGGAGAACATTTTGCAGGCGCCTGAGAGAATGGACCGAGGCAAAGAGCTTCCGGCTGACCTCGGAGACATGAGCCGACCAGGAAAGCGTCTGATCCATGATGACACCCAAATTTCTGACAGTGGATGAGAGAGGAATAGAAGTTCCGTCAAAAACTAATTCGGGCAACACCAGGTCAGACAGCTTTGAGATGAAATGAGGACTTCCAACAACAATTTGTGAGAATTGATTGGTTCTTGTGGTAGATTTCAAGAAAGTAAAATAGGATGGAGTCACTCGCAGCACAATAATATAATATAATTGAAAATTTGTTTCGTCGACTTTATCTTCAAATAATTAACCCTTTCAAGCAATCAATTCTAACCATTTTTTTCGAAAACTGTTAATTTATCGTTGAAACTCAGCAACAACGCAAGTTTCCATAGATTATAGAGCTAATCTTCATTTTTTTTTCGAGATTTAGTTTAGAAATTAGTGGTAATGTAGCTGCAGGGGGTCCACCGGATCCAGCAAAATTTTGAAAGTGGTCTATGGAACAAAAGAGTTTGGGAACCTCTGGCCTAGACGGACGTTCTGTGATCAAATTGGGGAAGTTTTGGATAAAAGTCTGGTCAAGAGTACCCGAAACCGACGAGCATGTATGAAGAGATGGATGAATGTGCATGAAGCGAAAGAGGTATATCAGGATCGTAGCAAGTGGAACAAAGTAGTCTCTGCCAACCCCTGTGGGAAATAGACATAACGCTATGTATGTATGTAAGTAAAAATAAAAAAAACGCTTTAGGCTTAAAACCACAAAATTTAATAATACCTTATTCACTAATACCCCTAATTTTCAAATTACCATGAGCTCATAATACCTAAAAATACCTGAAAAGTCAAAATGTCTCTTGTAAAAATTTGATATTTTAGGTATTTTTAGGTATTATGAGCCCATGGTAATTTGAAAATTAAGGGTATTAGTGAATAAAGTATTATGAAATTTGGTGGTTTTAAGCCTAAAGCAAAAAACCCTCTTTTTGCGACGGCGGTTAAAAATGCTTTGATTGAACATACATTTGAAGACAGATTATGAGAGTATTAAATTGATCAATGAATAAGTTTTCCGTCTAAAGTTGTGTAATAGAATTATTGTCCCATTGACATTAGTTGGTCCATATTATCGGTGATCCATGCATATCGCGATCCTTATCACGGAATGTTGAAACGTATCGCAGCGAATACGGTCGTTTTGAAATCCACGATCCTATATTAACATACCTGTATTACGATAATTTTGAATATGGCACATTGTGTAGTGCTTACTCCGATTACATCTTTGTATAAATATAACTAACGGAAATAAATCGTGTTATAAAAAAAAATGCTTGCGTTGGATTCTAAGGCGGAACTTACCACAAATATTGTGCCGAAAACAGTTCTTTTCGTCAACTTTTTTTTGGTTTCTTCATCAATCATAACCGGTACTGCCAGACCAAAAGTCAGAGTGAACGCAAAGAAGAAACACTCCGACACGGTCAAACCCCCAAAAGTTCTGAGGAAAATGGGGTACCCCCCTCCGCCCGTTGTCGCAAATATTATGAGAATTAGCAGTATTCTGAAAGGTTTAATGTAAACATTTTCATTGCTTCTTTAACAAAATTAAATGACTGACCTGTACTTTGAAAGATGTTTCAAAAAATGCATTTACTGAATTGGACGAAGGAAGACATTCTGTTCGCATGCTTAGTAATAAACGGGCCTAACTCAAAATTGGCATTAAATTAGTTATTGTATTAAAACGGCTTATAACTGACAGCACTATCGGCTCTCTTTCTTAAAACAGCCTAAATTGGCTGTTAAAAAGAGATAGCACGATTTGCTGCGTTTTACTTTCAAAAAAATTGCAAAATTCATTTGGTGCTAAAGCAGCTAACTTCAGTCATGTTCCGACCAACTTGCGAGCAAGACGTCGCTTTCGTGAGACATTTGGAGACAGATCGTTACTGCAATAAGAAAAACGTAAGTATTTTGAACAACTTTTAATCAAATAAGAGCATATTTGGATATAGTTTTATTTAGCACAAAATCAAACGCTAAATGAAGTGATGTAATTCGGATTGCCTCGTTTTATTAAAAATAATACTTGAGTACTTAGTGTTCTATAAAGACATGCATCATTTTATTATTTCAAGGCAAGGTTCAATCACAAAACTATGTCTTGATGTATCGTTTTATTATTTTTGTTGTTGTTTATTGTGTTTTTACATTAAGACATCAGTTGTTTTATCATGAAATAGAACGCAAAGAATGTGTTTCATTTGAATTTATATCTATTTATGAGTATGAAAAATGTATGAATTTCAAGTTAATTTTGATTTTAACTAATTTTAGCATGAGTAAAAGAATAAAAGAAATTATGCGGCTTGCTGGTGCCGCTGATGAACAAAAACAAAATCCCAGTATATCGTGTTTGGATGCCGAAAACACTTTAAACACGGCTACAAATGATTTGGTAAGTACGGATTATAAATTATCTTAGCATGAGTGTACGATCATGAAATATTGACGTTTAATTTTATAATTACTTGCCTATTTTGTTTATTGCAGACGCTTAATATCACTCAAAACACTCCAATAGTTATTGTTCAAAATGAGATCAGCGAAAAAGAAGATAATAGTGACATTATTGAGAAACGACATCCTGATATATCTTGTTTGGATGCTGAAAACTATTTAAATGCTACTACTACTAATGATTTGGTAAGCGTGGATTACAAATTAAGTATCTTATTTTTTTAATGATTTGTTATTTTGAAATATCGATGTTTAATTTCGTCATAATACAATTATCTCTTTATATTGCAGTCGATTAATATCATCACTCAAGACTCCCCGCAAACTGTTATTAATCAAAATGAGATCACCGAAAAGGAAGATAGCGACATTATTGAGAGTTCTTCTACTGATCAGGTATATTATGGAATAAATCCGGGATTGCTCAGAAGTCAACTCCATTCTTATGAGACAAGAGACGTGATGCCTGACCCAAGGTACGTATTCTCACCCATAAATTCAGGGGAGAGCGATGTCGATCTAAGTGATATAGACCCAACATTTAATACAGATAATTTGCATCATAGTCCTCCTAAAGTTGTAGAAAAAACATCGTCATCATCTGGATCTTCATCTAGCAGTTCTTCTTCTAGTCCCTCAGATTCAGACAGTTCTGTTTCTACGTCAGCTTCTGAGAATTTATTACAATCGCCAGATTCCACTAAAAAACGAGGTCGTAAGAAAACTAGAAACCCGCAAACCTGGAAGCAAAACAAAGTGCAGAAGTTAAGAAATAGCGGTAAACCCTATACATCATTATCTACTTCATCCAAATCGATTCCCGGTCGCAGCGTCAAAGCTCCTTGCACTGACAGGTGCAGGCTTAAGTGTAAAGAAAATATAAATGAGGAGTCACGATTAACCTTATTCAATGCTTTCTGGGAGTTAGCGGACTTATATAAACAAAGGACTTTCATTGGTTCATGCATGATGGATATAGAACCCAAGTATAGATATACGAATGCTCAAAACCCGAGATGCTTTAATAAAGCTTATCACTTTACTGTAAATAATAAGCGAATTCGTGTATGTAAGACGTTTTTCAAAAGTACTTTAGATATCACCGATCGAATGATTCAAACAACGAAAACTAAATATGATGCAAATGGCATGGTACAAGAAGATTTACGTGGAAGGCACGAAAATCATAAAAAAATATCCGGAGAATTAGTAAGCGATATTAAGGAGCACATTAACTCTATACCTCGAGTCGAGTCGCATTACCTACGAAGTATGACGTCTAGAGAATACATTGATGGGTCAAAAACCATCGCAGACTTATACAAAGACTTTGAAAAACAACAAGTAGAAAAGGGAAAAGACCCCGGAAAGTACGGTGCCTATTACAAAATTTTCACCACAGAGTTCAATTTAGGATTCTTTAAACCAAAGAAAGATCAGTGCGACTTATGTATGACATTTCAAAATGCGTCTCCTGGTGAAAAAGAACAGTTAAAAAACAAAATTGAGGTTCATTTGAGAGAAAAACAACTGTCCCGCATCGAAAAAGATGCCGATCGTCAAAATATATCTACCACTAATAAGGTTATTGTATACGATTTACAGGCCGTTATGTCATGTCCCGATGGTGACACGTCTTCCTTTTATTATAAGTCAAAGCTAAATAGCTATAATTTTACTTTGACTAACCTTGGTAAAAAGGACGGTAATCCTCAAAACCGAACCCGGAAAAACAAAGAGTTGTCGTCTGGATCTACCTGATGTATTATAATGTACTCGTATGTTACTGATTACTTTGAAAACTGTAGTTCGATTTGGAAGATATTTTTTGTTGTTTAAAAGATTTGAAGTGGACCCATAATTTTTCTATGGAGATTGCTTTAACAAATTAAGTTTTATTTCAAATATACAACGATTAACCCCGACAAGGCTAACTTATGTTTGTAGGTAGTCTGGGAAATCTAATATTAGGATCAGGACGGAAATTAATACTAAGGTTAATTACATATTCAGAGCATTCAATCTTATCTAAATTTTATCAGTAAACATACAAATACATTTTGATTTAATTTTAGATGTAAGACGTATTAATTTACGTAAACAGGCAAGCTTGTTTTCGAACTCTGTTTCCGCTACGTATTTTCTAAAACTATGCAAAACAATCCAGGTGTTTTTCCTTACATTTTATTTTATTTTATTTATGCCTCTTCACTTTTAATTAGCCAGCTTCCAAACTCCGGGCCTCTCATTATTTTAACGCCGGCATTTTCCTTAAACAGCCCTTGACACAGGATTAAAAGGCTAATAAAATTTCTAAACAGGTCTCTTGTTACGGAAAACGTAATAAATACGCAACTCTACCTTTTTTACTACGCACTTACCCCCTTAAGAAGTGAAGACTCGGCATTATATCTAAGTTATCTCGCCTGGCAGTTAAGTTTAAGCTCTCGTTATGTTTTGCCTCATTATTCCGCTTTCTTAGAAATAATCTTATGAGCCCGTACGTAATTATGGAGCCAAGTAAAATCGCGCTGAAGAGCATCAAGGCTGAAAGAAAATGTCACGTATAATTTTGCGTTATTATTGGGTACGCTTTTACCAAGCTGAATGCCGATCTTCTAATTGGAATTTGTTTTTCGTTGAAATCTCAATACTTATATGAAAATTAGTGTTCGACCGAAGATTTATCATTGTTCAGATCATGTTTCGGCCGAAGGTCCGGTGTCGGCCATAACAGTGAATACCTGTCGGCCGCGCCAATTACTAACAATTAAATGTTACATTTTCACTTTTTAAGGTGCTTTCATTTAGACCCAGCACTATGACAATCAAAATGTAGAGCATTTAATCCGAGAAAAGTGAATCGTAAAACCTTGTCATATTGGACCCGCAATGTTTCTTTATTCATATTGCCTGATAAGAACGGCCCACTGACATTTTATTCATCGTTTTAATCATATTTACAAAATGTTTGGTGCCCGCTTCGGTTGCGGCAAAAAACATGTCTCATTCGAACACTAATTAAAATAAATTGACTTTTGTTAGTCTCACAAAAACTCGAGCACGGCTGGACCGATTTAGCTAAAATTTGGTTCTGTATACATATTTGTTGAAGTCAAAGGCCTTCCTTGGCCTTCAAAAAGTTTTAGTGGAGTCTTAAGGTGGCCACTGACGAGCCTTCCGACAGTCCAAAATAGCGTGGCTGCATTCCAAAATCGTTCCATGAATGTCAAAAACTTTAATCTAACTAATCTAACTAATATTATAAATGCGAAAGTATGGATGGATGGATGGATGGATGGATGGATGTTTGTTTGTTTGTTACTCAATCACGCCAGAACGGCCCAACGGATCTGGATGAAATTCGGCACATAGATAGAGAAAAGTCTGGAATAGCACATAGGCTACTTTTTATCCCGGAAAATTGCGTAGTTCCCGCGGGATAGCCATAAACGAATTCTTTGCAGACGAAGTCGCTGGCAACAGCTAGTGTTTTATAAATGGCATCCTGATCGTGGATTTCCATTTGGATTGAAATCCAGCACGCCACTCCATTTGGACGTATCGGCGTAGCGACTTTGGAGTGACCGTCAATGCTAGAAACGCACACCAAACGTGCGCCACGCCATCTGGACGCACTCCAAACGCTCCGTGAATGTGCAAAACTACGTCCATTTTTAATCAGTCTGCATGGCGCTGCCACCAAGTAACGACGCGACGACGAATTCATCGTAAAAAATGGACGTATGAAATGGATCTATCGTCAGTGTACTAACTAATTGGATGCCGTCCATTTGGATGTAGCCATTACAACGGTATCCGTTTGGAAGGTTCGTCAGTGGCTTGCTTTAGGTGAAAAGGTTACTTATACATGACACTAACGCCAGTAAGGATTGGGAGGCGGGACCAGTTCCTCCAGTTCACACAGGCCTACGTTCAGTCTGTACACGCCGTAGCCTCCCAAACTCGGTCTCAGTTCACAAATCAGTCCACTGAAATGAAAATAATACGTTATTTTCGTTTCTTACAAGCTGACTAAAAAGTATTTTACCTTAAGCCTATATATCCTTCGCCTTTGTACTATTTTCTGTGTAATTCTGTATTTTTAAATTTTTATGTGCAATAAAGAGTTTACATACATACATAATACATACATATGTATCCTAGAAGTTTTCAATTTTGTTAAATCTAACATCACTTTTTTCGTTCAAGCAAAAGATCACTTTACCCGGCCGCATTTAACTTAAGGTACCAAAACAGATTAGCACTGCCAACCTCCAGCCTAAAAATATTCCATTCTGGACCACACGCAATGTGTATAAAAATTATATAAAATTCAGAACTTCATTCAAAATGTAAAAAAAACATTTTCAAAATATAGCACGCGTCACAGAATGACGAGGACCCGGGTTCGATTCCCGGCCATAGCTTTACTTTTCGGATTTTTCTGTGTTCTCATTTTCAGTGTTGTTTAGAAATTTAATTTTCAAAATACACTACATAAAATACTTGCTGGAAAAAATGGAGAAATCCTACTACACCCTTTGCGAATTTTTTGAAGATTCTTGTTAAATTCAAATTATATAGGTAAATTATTATAAAATACAATTTATAATAGTTTTATTAATATTAGTTTACAGTTAATATTTGTTAATAATTATAATTATAGTAATTATTACATTATATATTAGCAGTGCCCTTACAGGGTTTGATCATGTATCCTGGTATCTTGTATCAAAGCTAATAAATGTTTGTCTTGTCTTGTCTTGTCTTGTCTTGTATTTCAATTCTTAAGTTAAAACAGATAACATTACTTTGCTACTCCGCGAAACCGAATAAAAGTCGGAGCCTTGATACCCGCCGAGGATGCCTCAAAGAGAGTTAGAACACATCATTTTCGGAGTTTGTAGTATTTTTTCGGCGATAATAGGGTTGAGTAGGGTAGCCTAGTGGTTTGACCTGTGGCCTCTCAAGCAGAGCGTCGTGGGTTCAAATCCCGGGCTCGCACCTTTTTTTTTTTTTTTTTTATGCGAATAGGAAGGCGAACGAGCAAGTGGGTCACCTGATGGTAAGCGATCACCACTGCCCATAGACACCCGCAACCCCGAAGGGATTGCAGATGCGTTGCCAACCTAGAGGGCTAAGATGAAATGCCTCTTGTGCCCGTAACTTCCCCGGCTGTCTTACTCTCCACACCGGAACACAGCAGCAGTGCAAGCACTGCTGCTTAGCGGCAGGATTAGCGAGTAAGATGGTGGTAGCTATCCGGACGGACCTTGCACAAGGCCCTACCACCCGCAAAACCTCTGAGTTTATCGGAATTTATGTGCGAAAATTACATTTGTAATTTGCCATGCCATGAGCTTTTCGGTGAAGGAAAAACATCGTGAGGAAACCTGCACACATCTGCGATGAAATTCAATGGTGTGTGTTATGTTCCCAATCCGCACTGGGCGCGCGTGGGAACTATAGCCCAAACCCTCCACTACACGGAGGAGGCCTATGCCATGAGGCACGCCGAATTACGCGACAATTTAACAAGTAAAAAAAAAAAACGACAATAACAACAACAACATCATGTACTTACTGAAATTGTAGCGAATTCGGAATAAAAAGGCATATAAATAAATAAATAAAATAGGGTTGTTCGATTATTTTGTGATCTTACCTTCTATAGTCAGGCTGTAGGAATTCTTTCATGTCGTTGTTCATGATTCTCCACGTGTAGGGCTCACTGGTGTCCACCATAAAGTTGTCATTGTACATATTATACGAATTGGACTCGTGCTCTCGTTCGTATGGACACTGAAAAAGAGGGACAGCTATACAAAATGTTTAATAATTGATCTGGAATATTGCAGCACCCGATTGGGTTGTTAAAAAAAAACATTCCCATCTATTATTTTTAACAGACTTCAAAAAAATGAGGAGGTTCTCAATTCGGTTGCATTTTTTTATTATTTTTTTATAATAGTACTAGCTGTTGCCAGCGACTTCGTCTGCAAAGAATTCGTTTATCGCTATCCCGCGGGAACTACGAAATTTTCCGGGATAAAAAGTAGCCTATGTGCTATTCCAGACTTTTCTCTATCTATGTGCCAAGTTTCATCCAGATTCGTTGGACCGTTCTGGCGTGATTGAGTAACAAACAAACATCCATCCATCCATCCATCCATCCATCCATCCATCCATCCATACTTTCGCATTTATAATATTAGTTAGATTAGATGTCAACACATTCGATTTATTTACATGACACTTAAAGACTAACCCCATTATTCATAAACGATCTATAGGCTCTGCTAACTTAGTAATCGTTTGTCCTTATCAGTGAAAGGTAAATGTCAAAGTGACAGATAAGGACAAACGATTACTAAGTTAGCAGAAGCATATAGTGTTTATGAATAAGGGGGTATATATATGAATGTACAAGATAAATTAAATTAAAGTAATACTAAAATACATATATCTAAAAAATATATGTTGAACGACTTAATTATCGATTTCAGCAAAAGTAATTAATAATCACTACATAGTATAAAACAAAGTCGCTTTCCGCTGTCTGTCTTTTTTTGTATATATATATGAGGAGGCAAACGAGCAGACGGTCACCTGATGGAAAGTGATCACCATCGCCCAGGGACACCTGCGAGACGTGGGGAATCACAGATGCGTTGCCGGCTTTTTCAAGAACAGGCAGGTTCGCTTTATAAAGATCTGTCCCTGTTTGCTTAGATCTTTAAAACTACGCAACGGATTTTGATACGGTTTTTTAATCGATAGAGTGATTCAAGAGGAAGGTTAATATGCACATAAAAAACATGCATAATATAGTAGAGAAACACTGATTGCCGTGCGAAGCCGGAGCGGGTCGCTAGTAATATTAATTAGTCAGAATGTAATAAATCAAAAAGTCAACAGTTAACAATTTGGGAGAGAGTAAGTCCAAATCGTTACTAATCTAATCTAACTTATATTATAAATGCTAAAGTATGGATGGATGGATGGATGTTTGTTTGTTACTCAATCACGCCAGAACGGCCCAACGGATCTGGATGAAATTCGGCACATAGATAGAGAAAAGTCTGTAATAGCACATAGGCTACTTTTTATCCCGGAAAATTGCGTAGTTCCCGGGGGATAGCGATAAACGAATTCTTTGCAGACGAAGTCGCTGGCAACAGCTAGTCTGAATATAAAAAAACAAAAACCAAGGCTAAGTCATACCAAACACACTTTTCGTTTTAAACGCGAAACACAAAAGGAACGATGGAAAGGCAATTCGTAAAGAGGCATTGACGGCGGAGAGCCCGTATCGGATTAAGCGAGTCACTTGATCAGAATAAAGCGCTAAATCTTTTCCTGTTGTGATTTGTAGGGTGACCGTGATGGAGGGGAAGAAAAGAAGGGATCCCAGGATAGTTCATTTGACGATATTGACTGTTTCGCTGCATCACATCATCTGCTAGTCTTTCCACATTTAATCGTCTCTTTCTGTAACAACTAGCCTCCGCTAAAGGGACCAGACTGAAAACCAGCGCTGGGTTCATGTAACCCAGCACACGCTGAGACTGGTACCCGTTGCCGGAACATAGCTCGCCTAGTATATCTCTTTGTATTCTTATTTTTCCTCTAGTCTTGAATCTGTTGTCAACTTAACTTCTGTCTGTTTATGTTGTGGTAATAAATGATTTTATTATTATTGTTATCATTATTATTCAATCGATACTAAGCTGTCAACGACTGTGTCCCCGCAGAATTAAATATAGCCTATGTTCGTCAGGGATAATGTGGAATTTTTACGGTGAAATAATTTTTAAATCGGCACAGTAGTTTCGGAGCCTATTCGATGTAAACAAACAAACAATCAAATATTTCTTCTTTGTTAATGTTATTTTGGATGTAAACAAAATAAATGTAATACAAAAAATATTGATGTTTGCCAGATCTATTAGGGGAAAACAGTGTAGGTAGGTATTTCTAAAAATTCTGGTTTAATTTTTATCTTTGACTTTTTTTGATCAATTTTACTAATATTGGTACAGCAAAAAAATTATGGTCACCCTAACACAATGCACGAAATTTACACAAAATCCGATTTACGCCTACTGGCTTCGGATTATTGCTCGAGCGTAATTGAAAATTGACCCTTTTTGCTTTTAAAAAGGCTTACAATACCGCAGAATAATCATTACCTCACAGCGAATCCAGTACTTACTACTTTCCTCCCCTCTTTATTCACAAACATGGTTTGTTTGACGACAAATTTTGAAAAACAAAAAAAAAAACAAACGAATTGAAAACATCCTTCTTTTCTAAAGTGGGTAAAAAAAAAGAAAAAAAAAACTGCAACGGGAAATGCAAATGTAATTATGCGAGTTTGTGTATATTTCGCACACACATAATCATACATATTTTTATCTCGTAACGTCTGTGACCTTAGTTGATAAAAACTTTTATCTTTTAATTTGGTCGCGTTACCAACCAGCTTAAATGAGCTCATTCGCACAAATTACAACAACAAAATAAGACGCAACTTACTTTATAACAGTCATCTTTGACGCTGTAGACACCAAGGCGATCCAAAGTAGTATTTAAAACAACATAAGCACTATTTAAAGGTAAAAAATTCAGATGAATATCCTCGTAAACATTTACTAAAGGTTTGCCCAACAACGATGCCATCGCCATGTTGGCGGCCACTGTCTCACTTTATCAACCGTTATCGCCACAAGAGCGAATGAAATAGCTAATATACAATGCCAAGGACGGACGTAAAGAAAAATAGGGCGTACTCGAATTCTATTTCGTACGATTCAGAGACTAAAATTGCACATTTAGTTCGCTGCACCGAGTGGACTGTTTGGTTAGACGATTGATTTGGAACTGAGCTAAAATAATCTACGCAGTTGGTATGAACCTGACCTGATGCGGCGAGATAAGTATTTAATACAAATAGGACATTAAATAACCTTTATTCCCAATAGATAATTATAAAGTTGGTATTACAAAATTGTCCCGTTAATTTTAATGATTATGACGCTCTGCGCGTTTTTAATGAGCCAAAGTGAAGAGGGACACGATATTTGAAACCTTTTTATTCCCCTCCATCTTACGCCCATTCTAAAAGTCTTGCTAAACGTGGCAAAGGTATTGTTACCTCAGTTTCTGTTTACCCCGTAAGAGATACAGGCGTGATTTATGTTGGTACCTATGTATGCTTTCAAAAATTGGGTCCCATGCCAGTGACGGATTTATTACATTTGCCACCAGTACGCTATATTTTTTGCAGTAGATAATATATATTTTTTACTATCTGTTGCCCGCGGCTTCGTCCCCGTTAATTTTTTTGTATTTTTTTCTCCTTAAAAACATGTCGTGTGCCATAAATGGGAAAAAAAATTGCCAAATTGGTCCAGCCGTATTCAAGTTTCGCGCTTAGCAAAAATGAATGTTTTTTTATGTAGGTAGGTACTTAAAGACAATTTTTTTTTAAGTATTTTATTTTATTCTTTGACCAAATTTGGGGTGTCTAAAATTACACCAGAAAGATCTAAAAGGAGTGAACTTACCATTAAGTCGATACGCTATGCTCGTAGTCGTAGTATTCGTGTCGTGTGTCAGTGGAAACAGACTTACCAAAGGTTTAACTTAAATAGCTAAAGAGTCGAAAGTTCAAAGTTTACGAGTTAGGCTTTAAGTTGAAGCAGCACAAAGAGCTCACGGCTTGTCCTAAGATTAAGTTTAGTTGCCGAACTTGGAATCGACAATTAAATCGTCTAATTAGCTTTCTGGAGTATTTGGTGTGTAATTGTGTGACGTTACACTTGACGGTTGAGATTTGTTGAATTTGAATTTTGGAATAGACATAATTAAATTTTGGAACGCAGTCTTATTACATAACTCGCTCGCAATCGGTATCGTGTTCCTTTTGACAGTTCTTGTATGAATGTAACAGCTAGCTGATTCCGATGCCAATTGTCAGCCCATACATGAACTGTCAAAATGAAGACGATCGTGATCGCGAGCGAGTTACACACGTACGACAAGCTTGGGGGTGTCTTGTGGGAGGTTTTAAATAAATGGCTAAGTAATCCCTTTAAGACGACTTCATGGCCTAGTGGTTAGAGAACCTGACTATGAAGCTTGAGGTCCCGAGTTCGATCCCCGGTCGGGGCAGAAATTTGTATGAAAAATACGAATGTTTGTTCTCGAGTCTTGGATGTTTAATATGTATTTAAGTATGTATTTATAAATAAGTATGTTTATCCGTTGTCTAGTGCCCATATCACAAGCTTTGTTTAGTTTGGGACTAGGTAAATTGGTGTCAATTGTCCCAAGATATTTATTATTTATTATTATTTATTTACAACCTCTTGTTAGAACTCTGTTAACTCTAAGCTAAAATTAAGCATACTTGTGTAAGTCCGATGACAATACAATAATCTGTTAATAGAATTGCGGTGCTCCAGCCAGGGCCGTCTCTGCAGGAGGGAACTTTTCAACAGTTGGTCCGTTTGACTTTACATTTGGTTCACGTATGTAGGACAAATGAAAATGCAAGTACAGTCAACAAAAAGTACAGTCAGCAAAAAAGCTTGCATCTAAAATGTCATCTTTAGGTTAGGTTTTATTTTGAGCATGTATGAGGAGATTGATGAATGTAGATGAAGCGAAAGGGGTATGTTAAAATCGTAGCAAGTGGAACAAAGTAGTCTCTGCCTACCCCTATGGGAAAGAGGCGTGACTGTATGTGTATATAGCAAGTCGTATGTTTTGTCTTCCTAGTAGTTGGAGTGACTTACAATATAATAGCATGTAAACCAATGATAATTATTTTACATAATAACAAAACAAAACCCCGTTTTGAACGCTTCAACGTGAAAGCTTTCAAAAAGCTAGTTGCGCAAAAGCTTAAGCACACCAAGCTTTCTTCCTTACCATTCTTAAGGCGCTGTCAACAGCAAATGACCTTGAGCAGCGCCACTTGTTTCACACATACGGTTCGCGTGCCTGTTAGTGAAAGAGAAGAAACTATTCCGGCAGCTTGGCGCGCGTCTAAGCTCTTGCAAATAAGACAAATAATGAGAAATAAAAAAAAGTATGGACTATTTGTGAAATATGACTCGTTAGCCGTTTAGGTATGAATATGTTCACTTCATGTTTTTAATTGCAGACCCATACGTCGAAAACATGAAGACATAGAACCGTTTAATGATGATTTTAAGACCAAACTTTGTAATTATTTTCTATCGAGCCGATTTTGTTCAATTATGTATCGAGCGTCTTTGAAATATGATGAAAATTAACATAAGTATATTTTTTTTGTATTTTTTTGTGTGTAGTTTTTCTTAAAAAAAGTGCTTAAATAACATCAATTTCAACAAAATTAGGTATTGTCAGCCTCTTAACAATATTTTGACCCGAAACTTTCACATGAAACCTAGTCCTATTCCCGTAGAGTGCACTGTCACAGGATTACCATACATTGATACAACGCAGTGATCGTAAAGTCTTCGGATCAGCACACGGTTCTTACGGCGACAGGAAAAATCATGACCGTATTTTACGATCCAAAAATATGTCACAACGTTATTCTCAGCGAAGTGGCTTTATAAAATGTTGGCAGCGAGTATTTATTGCTGTTGCCGCTGAATTTGTTGACTGTCAAACAGCGACGTTTGCGTAAAATAAAGTTTTTTTAGGCTAAACCACTCGCCATCTTTTACCGCTACATCGATGATATTCTTATATTTCTAAACAATACTGAAACCTAGACCACACCCGCCCGGGTCCTCATCATTCCACGAATTCCACGATGCGTGCTTTTGCAACTACCTACTCCACTAATAGCCAAAAGGCTATGTCCCGGCGTGGAGAATAAGACAAGAGATGAAATTACTGACGTGAGGTACCTATTTTATCTTCGCTCTAGGCTGACAACGTATTCTGCTATGTCCTTAAGTGTGGCTAGCTTGTTTCATTCTTCATTTCGTTATGCATTAGGTATGCAAGGTCTTTTAGTTTCTTTTGACCTAAAGTGTTTTTGGTTGTATTCTTGTGCAGCAATATCCATGAGCCATGATTCACTCAGAGGTAGCTATTTTCCAAAAAAATTTACGGAGTTTTCAAAGAAAGAAAGAAAAAACAATTTATTGCCACAAAAATAGATTTACAAAAACTACAAATTAAGTAAAAATACTCCAAACGGTTTGTGACAAAAGGTGTCGGCGTCAGCATAAGCTGCTGGTGCCGGTCCCGAGGGCGACGCCCACAGCGCTGGTTTTCAGCCGACACCCTGACTTATTACTCCTGCCAGGTGCGTTAAAAGTTAAAATTAACGTTTTTGAAATTACCGAGGTGACTAGACTGTACAGACTTTGCGGCACCGCTCCATTCATAATACGGCAAATCCTCGCATCAATCAGTGCGTAATTCCACGGATAATGCAATCAGATCGGAATGAATTTCGCGATCGCGTTTTGTTTTAATTCCTCAGCCATATAACTCAACGTCGGGACGCCGCGTCGGGCAATCGCTCGGAAAGGATTATGCGATAAATATTTTATCCACCACAGGGAGTCGTTGGGTTATTTTTGGCCGGCGTGCTGTTCGGTGGTTATGTCTTCTTGTGTGAGTCGCAAGTTACTCGACTTAATAGCTTTAATCGTCAATTTTGACGTAGTTGTCAAAAAACCTATGTAAGAAAAAAAGAAAAGAAAGAAAAAAGTTTTTTGTTTGAAACAGACGACGACGACGACGTTGTTTGAAAACAACGTTGGTTCGCATGTGCATCGGTTGTGCTCTTTAAGTTTTTTAATGATCCCGTAGAGGGATCGAAACGCGCGTCAGTGTTTGTGTGGTGTAAGGGATAATTAAGTTTGTGGGATTTATATCTGTTTTATGTGGCAGTAGTGGAAGGAGGGTTTGCATGCAAAGCATATATATTTCGCACAGGCTTAGTTATCTTGCACGTGAGTATCGGAGTAGGAAGGTAAATATTTTGTGTTAATTTTTTTGAAACAATGTTTCAAAAAAACTAGAGGCAGCCTCGGGTCGAGTGGCTGCCTCACTCCGAGGATGCGCAAGTGAAGACGCTGCCTAAGACGTTGAGGCAGCGTTGAGGCAGCGTTTCACTTGCGCGGCCTCGGTTCGAGGCAGCCGCTCGACCAGAGGCTGCCTCTAGTGGATAAGCACCTTGACAAAAGCGTTGACAAAAACGCTTTTGTCAAGGTGCTTATCCACTAGAGGCTGCCTCAACGTCTTAGGCAGCGTCTTCACTTGCGCGGCCTCGGAGCGAGGCAGCCACTCGACCCGAGGCTGTCTCTAGTGGATTAAGCACCTTTAAAATACCTTTGTTCAACTCACACTTACTTAGGTACGTTAGTTTTAGTGGTTTAGCGGTAATTGAGGTAAAATGCTACAATCCGCATCAAAGGTTGATGTCTACATTGATTTCCTCTTTCTATTGAGAATCCTGGAGTAAGTAAAAGTCAAGGTAAGATAAGGTAAGTTCCCATTGCGTGTTGCTACCATGATATTATCATACCATCAACCATGAATTAACAGAGAACAAGAATAAGTCTAAAAACAACTGTAGGTATACCTAAGTAACCATACAAACCAAAACTATAACTCTGATATTTTTTTGTAGGTACTAGAAAAGTTGCTGATAAAATTGAGTGTAATTTGAACAATTCACTACCTAACCGGCAACACATATATATTTACTAGCTGTTGCCAGCGACTTCGTCTGCAAAGAATTCGTTTATCGCTATCCCGCGGGAACTACGCAATTTTCCGGGATAAAAAGTAGCCTATGTGCTATTCCAGTCTTTTCTCTATCTATGTGCCGAATTTCATCCAGATCCGTTGGGCCGTTCTGGCGTGATTGAGTAACAAACAAACATCCATCCATCCATCTATCCATACTTTCGCATTTACAATATTAGTTAATAATGCGTGACTCGAACCCACGACCTTCTGTTTGAGAGGCCACAGCAGCAGGTCAAACCTTTTCAAAAAGCTACTAATCTAACCTAGCGTAAGCCATAGGAATAGATTAGTGGATTATTTAAATTTTACGAATTAGCAGATAATAAAGGACTGTCAAATGTCGAATTTGTGAAAAGCTTTTTTAGGTAGCGATGAGCTCGCGGCCTTACTATCCCTCGGAATTGTCAAAGTGACTCCAATATATGACGAATAGTCTAATAATTCATAAGGACTCTTAACGTAACCTAATGCCATCGAGATTCATGGGTCCACGGCTCCCGCGACTCACACTCCACTGTATGAGCATCAATCAAAGTCAGAAGCAGGGTCCGACAGACGGACATACGGATATACGGGGCGCGAGATTGGATCTCTGATTATGTGATGAAAGGTTTCCTGTATTTATCTTAAATGCGTGGAGGACGTTGTGCTGAAGGAAATGTTATAGAAATTCATCGGAACGGTTGCTCTGAGTGATTTTGTGGAGCTACAGTGATAAAGTACGTCCGAAGTAACGGTTGGACCGATTTCGTTAATACTTTTTTCAACCCCTGACGCAAAAAGGGGGTGTTATAATTTGATGTAGATGTCTGTCTGTGTGTGTGTCTGTGGCATCATAGCTCTCAAGTCTATGGAACGATTTCAATGCGGTTTTTTTTTATTCGAAAGCCAGTTTCCTTGAGTTGGTTCTCAGCTATGTTTAGTAAAAATCGGTCTAGCAGTTTGAAGAATATCAGCTCTTTTCCAAAGTTATGTAAGACATTTTTGGCAAAACTTATTTAATGTTTTTTGTTACGTTTGTTATTGTTAGGAGAATGGTTCTTATCCTACTAATATTATAAATGGAAAAGTTTATGATTGAGGATGTCAGAATGTGAGTGAGTGTGTATGTTTGTTCCTTCTTCACGCTGAAACGACTGGACGGATTTGGATCAAATTTGAAACGGAGATAATTAGTACCCTAGATTAAAATAAAGGATATAAGGTCAGGTCAAGAGTACCCAAAACCGACGAGCATGTATGAAGAGATTGATGAATGTGGATGAAGCGAAAGAGGTATGTCAGGATCGTAGCAAGTGGAACAAAGTAGTCTCTGCCTACCCCTGTGGGAAAGAGGCGTGACGGTATGTATGTTTGTATGTATTAAAATAAAAGCTACTATAAATTTTAAGTTAGTTTGTTTTCCCAGCAGTGTGTCCGTAGCTCTATAATATTATCGCTGGCCATGGCATTTGTGGTCCACGTGATGAATCTGTACAAAACGTCCGTCCACGTTGTCATTGCGTATTAAATTTCCTCCCATTATCAAAGATGGAATGGAAAAGATTTTCAACAAGCTGAAGGAAAAGCGCCGAAATGGTTCTTGCAAAATGTTTACCTTCAAGTACTGATTTGTATACACAATAAAAGCGAGTCAGTATTGCAATACAGAGGGGAAATGCTGCCAGCATCTTTGGCTCAATGCCGCGGGGGAATAAGTTTTTAGTTCAATTAATTTATATTTTTAATTAGTTAAGTTCATTCGAAATAAACGGGATGTGAACCGCGATTACCTTTGATCATGATGCATGCAACTGTATCGAAATATCGGGAGCTCAATAAAGGTAATCGCGGTTCATATCCCGTTTATAATATTTCGAATCAATTAATTTATCTTGTAATACATTTATATTTAAGTCGTTGTTTAAGAGTGTTGCCGTATTAAATATGAAGTTACCAAAATATGTATGATAAGTACAACTCTGTGGACCGAATAGGTACTTAAGGTTTTCTTACGACTGTATTGTAGAAATATGTTTTTTGCTTAATAACGTTATTTACGGATGTAGGATGTCAATGAAATGTGGAATTGCTGTTAATAACATTATGTAAGTTAGGCTTTACTACCAGTAAGGTTCAAAAGTTCCTGGCCGTATATATTTAAAAGAAGAAAACAAGAAACAAATGAATGTCATTTTATTTGTCATTCTTTCAGCTATTGTGTGGATAATTTCGTGGTTTGTAACTTTCGTTTTCATAAAATTTTCTTTGATTTAAATATAAAAAGCGGTGTAATTTGTACAATGTTCAAATTGGAGTATCGATCAGTGATAAAATTTCTGACAAAGGAAGGCATAAGTCCAACTATAATCAAAGAAAGGTTAGATAACGTGTACGGGAATTCCTCCCCTTCGTTTTCGACTGTTAAGGATTGGTGTAAGCAGTTTCGTTTAGGGCGTGAGTCCATCGATGACGAACCCCGACCAGGCCGCCCTGTTGAGGTTCTTACGCAAGATAACGTCGATTTAGTCGAACAAGAGGTACTGAAGGACAGAAGACTAAAGACGAAGGAAATAGTGTCAAGAACGGGACTTACGAAAATAACAGTCCTTAGGATTCTACACGACCATCTAAACATGAATAAGGTTAGTGCAAGATGGGTCCCGAAACTTCTCTCGAGTGCTCAGCGAGCTGAACGAGTGGCGTGCTCCAAGGAACTTTTAGAGGAGTTCAAGTCATGTGAGAGTGAATTTATCCAGTCCATTGTTACCGGAGACGAAACTATGGTCTTATACTATGATCCTCTTTCGAAAAGAGAGTCGATGGAGTGGCGTCGTTCTGGGGAAGCACCCCCTCGAAAGGCAAAGGTGTGCCAATCTACCAAAAAGATAATGGCCACAATATTTTGGGATTGCGAAGGGATATTGCTTATAGATATCAAAGAACGCAATCAGACAGTAAACGGCAGTTACTATGCTTGCCTTATAGACCAGTTGCGAGAAGCAATAAAGCTTAAACGTCGAGGAAAACTCAGCAGGGGTGTCCGTCTTCTTCATGACAATGCGCCTGTCCACACGGCTGCAGTTGTAAAGGCGGCTATATCTAAATGTGGATTTAAAACAATCCGTCACCCACCTTACAGCCCTGATCTAGCCCCAAGCGACTATTTTTTATTTTCTAAACTTAAATCGGACTTAAGGGGGAGAAAATTTTCGTCCGATGATGAGGTCGCTGCTGCAGTTTTCGAGCATTTCGAAGACAAAACTTCCGAATATTATTTTAAAGGCATAGAAATGTTAATCAAACGATCTGAAAAATGTATAACAATAGGAGGAGACTACATTGAAAAATAAAAATATTTTTTTTAACCTAAATGTTAATTTTCATTATTAGGCCGGAAACTTTTGAACCTTACCACGTACATAGTAGACTTTGGGATGTCAATTTTTAGTGTCCCGTTCCTCGAAAGGAAAAAAAAATAACCCTTGTTGGATCACTTTGTTGTCCGTCTGTTACGAACCTATTTCTTAGGAAAGTGTAGAGGTATAAAATTGCCGTCATATAAATTTCCATTATCTGAAAACCTATGAGGTACTTACCTACTTCAGTTGTACCTACTTAATAAAAATTCGAAATTTTGTATGAATGTAGATCTTACAGCAAAACCTACGCGCCCATTACATGATGACATAAACTGATTCTAAAGTAGCGTCTTCACTGAGAGCATTCACGTGCAACGAGCATTCGTCGTCGAATATTCGAGTGGTGTGGACTGAGCCGAGCGTTACAAAGCTTACATTGATTGCTCTCTTACAAAAGGACGTCATGGCAAGGCCCCGGTCATTTTGTTCGAAGCGTCTTGCATCAAACGGCAACAAAACGCTAACCGCAAACGTAACTCCATCATAATAAAGAGAGCCAACTTAATAATTCTGGTTGTTCGTAAACATTGTAATTAAACCGCGTCTCTGAGTGGGATGAATAGCTCTTAAATATTCATACACAATTAGATCTGCAGCGTGCTAGAATGTGCTGACATTTATCTTTGCCTGGGCAAGGCGGGTCGGGTCAGGTGGTTGTGGAATGAGCTTCTATTTCTCATTCTTGACGTGACAACGTCTTATAATTCGATGCAGCCGGCTGCACGCACGAAAAAACATGAGTCATGCGGCGTTACCTCGCTCTGAGGCGTTCCATTTAAGGCTTGAAGTGCAAGCGAGAGCGCGGAACGAGCGACAAAGAAGCACAATCGGCCTCCGCGTTCGGCAGCGTTCGACATCTGTCTCTCTTCTACTTGAGTGAGCGATGCGTCCGCGTGGACAGCTGCTATACAATAATACATTTACATGTTTTCGTCAAGTATTACAATTGCTCAAAGCACATTCATACTTGTAAAGACTATGTAGGTACTTACATTGTTAAAAAAATTGACAATTGTATTTATGCGTCCAAATAAATGTAAATTGATCAATTCAATTGTGATTTCCATTTACCTCCTTCTATATATCCATACAAAATATCTATCAAACAAATAAAATTAAATTTTCTTTTGAAAAATGCAACCTTTCCATCAGTACTTTCTAGACGTTGTCACGTTCAACTATCGTCAGTAAAACCGACTTTACAGACAACCGATTTTTTTATAATACATTCTTCTATAGCTATGTTTAAGAGGGTGCATCCCTACTGAGCTGGCAACGTCGCATTTTTGGTGATTTTTTGCGATTATTTCATAGAAAATGAATGAAAGTTTCAAATGTCCGTCTGTAGTGCACTTCGTTTTTAGTGTATTAGTGTATAATGTGGCTAATGCAATAATTGATCATGATGGACTTTTATTTTCTTATTAAACCAGATATAGTATTTTATCCCTTTAATACGAAAATAAAAGTACATCACGATTAATCATTGCATTAGACACATCAATACACTCAAAACGAAGTGCACTACAGACGGACATTTTGAAACTTTCATTCATTTTCTGTGCAATAATCGCAAAAAATCACCAAAAATGCGACGTTGCCAGCTCAGTAGGGATGCACGCTCTTATACCCCAGTGTATTATCGCACGGGGTGTTTGATACACCCTGTATACAGTGTAGCTTTCAATGTATAGATCGTCTGGGACAACAACAGGCTAGATAACTATCGATACAAAATCTATCGATACTTATACAGCACTAGTTGAAACACTTAATTTGGCTGCAGAGAATACATTAACGCTTTTAAGACAAGCGCAATGGCAAACAACGGGGTGTGCCTGCAGCTGTGCGCTGATCGAGGAATAATGGATCGTATTAAACATCCGTTAAGGTTCTAAATCAGTTTGATAGTTCAGAATTTAAGTGGTGTTTAGTTGCTAAACGATTGTAGATTTCGATTTAAGTCTATTCCTTTATTAAATGGGTGGTTTGGATTCACAATTCAATCCGGTAGAAAGCGCTATGGTTCTATAAGATGAGTAAAAAAAACATACTTAATTGACGAAGAGGGAGGTACCCTGTAAAATAATTGTTTTTTTTATCGACAACTTTGTCGGCCTGTTTATAATATTCACCCAATGTTTAATTGCAACTCTCTGATAGGTACTAAAGGGTGTACAGACAGCATGCTTAGTATAAAGATAAAGATAATTTTATTCATAAATTTTTACAAAAATTATAACCAAGAACAAAGTTTCCTTATAAATCTAAGTTAACAACTTATATGCCTGCACTAGGAAATCCTGTGTTTCAGGCTATAAGAGCTAAACAACGCTAAAAATGGCTATTAAATAATTAAACAATCACTAGGGAATAATAAGTATAACATGACAAAAATGGAAATTATTAAATTAAAACTATGATTATTATCCTAAAAATAATCTTTAAAATTAAAATCAAGTAAAAAGAAAGATTAAGTACAAAGATAATCTACTTCACAACTAATAATAAATTCTCTGTATCTTCTTATACTTAACTAAGTCATAGACATAGATAGCAATCTCTGTCTACGGTATAAGTTTCCAGTCACAAAATAAGTCTCGAATGCCTTTGTGTTAAAATATCGAACATGAGAACAGGGGGTTACCATGACGTCTTAGTGCGATTCAACTTCCATTCAGCTTAGGCTCGCTCGCTATCATATCCATACTAAAAATGACAGCCAAAACCCGAACTGAGTCTGAATTGAATCGCTTTAAGACTTCATGGTAAGGCCCCTGTTTTTTGCAGTTTCGATCCGCAAGTGGCGCTGCCAATTTTTCTAGTAATTGAAGCTTTATTTGTGTAAAAACTTACACTAGATACCAGTGGCGTGGCGTCAAGTATATCAGAAGGCAAGCAGAAGGGAACTTAACTAGCCTTTTCCTCTAATTCTGCACAATAAATTGCCCAACTGCCTTAAAATAGGCAAGCCAGTGGGAATCGAGTTCTATGGACGCGACGCCACTGCTAGATACTCAGGCTTCATACTGTGAAATTCGATTTTCGAATTTCGTTTGGTGTCGTTCCGCTCATACTAATAGCTATTAATTTAAGAGTGAAAAGGACGGTATGAAACGAACGTAACCAAACGAGGTCTCAAAACAACGAGGTATCTTTTCTGCCATTTTGACTACGATACCTTAATAGTTATTCGAATACCTAACTATTATTAATATTAACAGGGATGAAATAGAAACGGTTCCACCTCCGTCCACGTCAGCGCAACTGGACAGTCCATTGCACCCTTGTCACAGCAACTAGTTAATATTTAAAGCCCGCTCACCATTTCCGATGTAAATCTTACTTACTGACCCTCGTCCACTGCGCTATAATGACAGGGCGGGTTAATAGTAGCTTTGTTACAAACTATGCAGTTTTTCCAGTTAAGTGTAGTTATCTATGATTCCGTCTCTATTTATTACTACTGTACAATGCCAGTACAATCCAAAAAAGTAAGGGTTAACTATAGTGGTCAATAATGAAACTATCTATAGGTAACTTCTGTAGTAAACAAAGTATATTTAAAAAATCTTCTTACGGTTACTTATGCTAGTGAAGGAACCAAACGATAGCGCGATCTATTTCGACGCCAGCGCCATCTCTGGGTTGCCTTCTTAACTAACTACCCTCATTATTAGTTATTATCTATTTTACTGCACTAACATGCCGGCCGCCAAGAACAACAGTTCTTTTACATGTTTTGTACTTGAAGTATGAGAGAAGGATATTATATACAAAATGTAAATTTAAATAACTACAAATTTAAAAACTACAAATCGTAATCGGCAAATCGGGCATGTGGTAACTTAATGTTTTCAGCTAGAACTTAATAATGAGGTGACAAACTAAACTTAATTCATTAAATGCATTCTTGAGTGAATGCATAATGGGACATCTAATTAAAAAAATACTACAACTAAAAATTCAAACAGCTTATATGTTTACAAACTTAACCGAATAATAGTTAACAGATTAGTCTGACATGGGTAACATACAGAGTTTCGACACTGGCCGTTTGATAAACGAGCCTTTGCAGCGTAGTGTCACAACTCGCGTAACATTGTCCGGTCCGGGATGTTTCTCAACAATATGGCCAAGAAGCCATCTAGCGGGTGGCAATTCAAGCTCCCTAACAAGCACAATATCTCCAACTTTGGGTTCAGGTATAGTTTGGGTCCACTTGTATCGTTGCATAAAGCGAGAGAGGTATTCCTGTGACCACCGCCGCCAAAAGTCTTGGAGCATACGTTGGCAATACTGCCACCGTTTCAAAGAACCCACCGACGAGTGCTCGTAATCACGGTCAGGTGCCACTAGCAACGATTCGCCCACAAGAAAATGGCCCGGCGTTAGAGGCATAGGATCCCCTTGATCCTGTACATAACACATTGGTCTCGAATTTAGACAACTCTCGATTTGAGCCAGTACAGTACTCATCTCTTCGAACGTTAGAGTTGAGTTACCGACGATTCTTTTTAAATGATGTTTGCATGATTTAATCCCGGCTTCCCACAATCCGCCGAAATTAGGTGCGTAGGGTGGAATAAAATGCCACTGTGTTCCGTTCGTAGCCATCCAATCGGCAATCTCTGGCAAAATCCGGGACTTTTCATTGTTAAATAAGTCCACCAGCTCTTTCGATGCTCCTACAAAATTAGTGCCATTATCGCTGTATATATCGCTGCAATGACCACGCCGAGCTACGAAACGCTTAAAGGCTGCTAAGAACCCTTGTGTAGTCAAATCACTTACGGCTTCTAAATGAATTCCGCGAGTAGCCATACAAATGAATAAGCAGATGTACCCTTTGTACGATCGATTGCCGCGACCCTTTGAAATTCTTATATTGATAGGCCCTGCATAGTCGACACCGCTACGTTGAAACGCTCGACACATGGTTACTCTTGGTGATGGCAGTTGTCCCATCAACTGGTTTTTATTTGTAGCTGCATATCTTACGCAAGTGACACAGTTTCGGATTTGCATTTTTACTAAGTTTTTTAGCCCAATGATCCAATATTTTGACCGTAACAAGTTGATCATTAGTTGAGCTCCACCGTGCAGTGTTGTTTTATGAGCATCGCGTATGATTAGCACTGTCAAGAACGAGTGTTTTGGCAATATAATTGGATGCCTTTGATCGTCATCAATTTCCGCAAATTGTAGCCGCCCACCAACTCGAACCAGTTCTGAATCGTCAAGTAGTGGATTTAGTGAGGTAAGTACACTCTTTTTGTCTACACTTTTTCCTTGTTTAATGTTACTTATTTCTTCCTTAAATGCTTCGCCTTGACACTGCTTAATCATGACCCTTAATGCACCTTCTATTTCTTCCTTTAAGAGATGCTTCTGATTCTGTCTTTTTGAAATTCTTCTGCAGTAAGCTACAACCCTCAGTAGCTTTGTTAATGACGAATACTTAGCCCACACCTCGTTATCTTTCGCTTGCTCATTCGTCGTCACGCCTGCCAGGTGAGTTTTGATTGGTTTTGCTTCCAATGTTGTGTCCAATGACTGAGTCCGATCGGAGTAGCGAATACTTTTCTCTTTTAGCCAGGATGGACCACTGACCCATAAATCAAAATTCACGAAGTCTGATGGTTGTATTCCTCGTGACGCACAATCAGCCGGGTTGTGCTCTGACCGTACATGTGCCCATTGACTGCGATTGGTCACGGATAAAATTTCCGAGACTCTGTTCCCTATAAATGTTTTCCATCGACTAGGATGACTGCTCAACCATGCTAGCACTACTTCAGAATCTGTCCACGCATGCAAGTTACATTTTGATAACTTTAAAGTTTCTGCAACTTCATTCAACAGCTTTGCTAGCAGAACTGCTCCCGATAATTCCAGTCGTGGAATTGATAGTTGCTTGATCGGAGCTACCCTCGTTTTAGCTGTTACTAAACTTACATGGACATTTTCATCAGCTTCTAGTACCCGCATGTATACTACCGCTGCGTATGCAGAATTTGAGGCGTCGCAGAAACCATGAAGCTCCACCAAAGTTGCATCAGTGCTACACCTCATCCATCGTTTCAACCTAAACTTTGTAAGTTCTGACAAATTTTGACGATATTCCATCCATTCTACCAGTAAGTGCGGCGGCAATTCCTCATCCCAGCCAATCCCTGCCAGCCATAGCTTTTGTATGAATATTTTCGATTTAATTATGCTTGGTGCTATCCAGCCTTGGGGATCGTACAACTTTGATATATCCGAGATAACTTTTCTTTTTGTTACAGGTGTGGTGGTCGGCGGCAATTGAACTGCGTATACAAATTCATCGAGGCTCCTGCTCCAGGTAAGTCCCAGTATTTTATTTATTGTTTCCAGTTTTACTTCAATCATTTTATCATCTTCTTTTCCAGAGCTTCCATCTTGCATTTGACTCAGCATGGCTTGACTGTTGCTTGTCCACTTTTGTACTTCAAATCCGCCTTTTCTGAGCAATGCAGTTATTTGTTTGCAAATTTCTATTGCTTCCTCTTCCTTCTCGCATCCAGACATTAGGTCGTCCATATAGAATTCTTTCATTACTCTTTCAGCTGCTAGAGGAAAATTCTTACCTTCATCCTTTGCTATCTGAATCAAGCTCTTGACTGCCAGGTATGGAGCTGATGACAAGCCAAATGTAACTCTTAACAATTTGTAATCTTTAATTTCTTCGTCTGGGGTTTCACGCCATAGAATTCGTTGATAGTGTGTGTCTGCATCTTGAACCTTTATCTGTCGGTACATTTTAACTATGTCTGCTATGAAACAGATAGGGTATGTTCGCCAACGCATTATTATATGACGCAACTCTGGTTGCAGGGTTGGTCCTACCATTAAATCATCATTTAACGATACACCGTTCGTACCTTTGCACGAAGCATCAAACACTATCCTTAGCTTAGTGGTTTCTTTATCTTCTCGTATTACCGCGTGGTAAGGTAAATATGTGGTTTTTGTAATATTTTTCTTCTCGTTGTCATTTATTTGTACCATATGATTTAGCTTTAAATACTCATCGAAGACTTTCTTATATCCTTGTTTCAGGTCCGGATCTCTCTGCAACTTTCTTTCTAAAAAACTAAAACGCTTCATTGCGATGTCCCTGGAATGACCATTGGTGCAGATTGGGTTTTCATCTCTGAACGGGAGTTTTACCACATAGCGTCCATCCTCGTCCCGCGTGGTTGTCGATTCGTAAATATCTTCGCAACGTTGCTCTTCTACTGTTAGGATTTTTTCTTTGTTACAGGGTTCGGCCTCGATTTCCCAGAAAGACTTCAGTAACTGTTCTACTTGAGTATGCATATTTACCACGTTACAGGTAATAGTCTCCTTTGATCTTACTTGCCCGCTTAATATCCATCCCAGAGTGGTTTTTTGTGCAACTAGGGACCCTGAGGGACATTTGACTACACCGTTTTCTATAATGCTACTGTATACGTCAGCTCCTAATAAAATGTCAATTCTATTAGGAGTGTTGTATTCTGGATCTGCCAAAGTAAGCTGTGCCAGTTCCGGCCATGCAGTGACTGATACCATCGTCGACGGTAAGTATGACGTAAGCTTGTCTAAAACATACGCTGAAATCTGCAACACACAACTTGGATTGTGGCGTGAACTGATTAAAATCTCAACCTCCGACCTTGTAATAAGGCTTTGCTCACCCCCCAATCCTGATATCACACCCTTGGTTGCAGTTGTTTTAAGCCCGAGTAACTGAACTGCCGCCTTTGTAATAAAAGACGCTTGAGATCCCTGGTCTACAAGAGCTCTTAAGAGCTGATATTCTTTGCGGTTTTGTGACGTAGTAGCTTTAACTACTGCGGTGGCTAACAGCACCTGATGTGCCACTTCTTTCACAAAATGATTAGAAATATGGTTGGGTGTTGATGGACCCGCTTCCTGATTTGATACTTTGCATGGATTCCCCTGCCTTACTTGATTATCAACTGATTCACCTGAACCCGTTGATGAAGTTTCCCCTTTTGGATGCAATAGTGAATGATGTCTCCTTTTGCAAATTTGGCAAGATGCTGTAGTTTTGCAGTGCCTTACCGAATGATTATTCCCTAAACAATTAAAGCATAGCCCGTGAGTTTGGACAAAGTTACGCTTGCTGTTAAGATCATGGTTTATAAACTCTTTACAATTTCTAATATTATGATTTAGTTTACAATAGGCACAAGAAACTTGACTGACATCTAGTTGATGTAACGTATGAATAGGATTTGCCTTATTATTAGTTTTACTGTTGTGAGTGAATGGAGTATAAGTACGCTGTTTCTGACTATACATTAAGCCCGTCTTAGAATCTAAAAATTCCAATGAGTGGTATCTTGTTTCCAAGAAATCTGTGAATTGTTTCATCGAAGGTAATTGATCGGATAGGGCTACTAAAGCACTTACTTTAGCCTCCCATTGCTTTCTACTTTCCGGATCTAGTCTCTGACTTACAATATAAACAATCATCACGCTCCATGACTCAGTGTCGATTCCTAAATTTGACAATGCGTTTAAAGTATCTGTAGTTACATCTAACAATTCCTTGATCGCACTGGAGGACTCTGATGAAATATTTCTTTGGTTAAAGAAACGACTCAAAATGCAATTTACTAAATATTGTTTATTATTGTATCGATTCTTCAACAAAGTCCAACATTGCTGACAACTAGTATTAGTAATCGGAATGTGGCGCAACAGTTGCTCTGCTTCGCCTTTGAGGTGTCCCTTGAGATAGTGCATCTTTTGCACATCATCAATTTCAGTGTTGTCATGTATAAGTGATACAAATAGATCTCTAAAACTTATCCACTCAGAGTATAATCCAGAAAAAATAGGGATGGTAATCCTTGGTAGTTTAACTTGCAATGATTTAGTCGCTGTAGATAACGATGATCTCGACGAGACTTCGACCTGTTGCGATGCTGTTAAGTTTCTTAACGCTGTTTTGAGCGCACATTTGTAATCGAGGTAACGTTCGTCAGTAATATCATAAACTTCTTGTGTGACATATATTGTCGCGTCTAATTCAGCTTGTGAAGATGTCGCAATTAGCTGCTCATGGGTCGCACTAAATCTTTCCCATAGCTTTTCCAAAGATTCCAATCGGGATTCTATGTATTCCACAGATATGCGTTCCTTCGGTGACTTTTTGTAGTTAGCATAAGCCCTGTTAATATTCGCATAAGTATCCAGCTGAACTTTAATAATAGCTTCCATTGTTAGGACTTAGCAGCAAAATCACAACTCCGAAGTTCAACAAATTTTCTAAGTCCAGTAATAGTTCGTAAAATTTTACAAGTGTTTGAACTTTATTCTTCTAGGTAAAATCGGGCATGGATTCCCCGTCTTAACACTTTTTGTTAAATTATTCTAAGTCCAAATGACATGCAAATCTCTATCTGTTCCGAATTTTTCTAAGTCCGTATCTGACAGATTAGATGTCAGTTATTGCAAACAGCTTAACCGATGACAGTTACTCAAAGTTTCTGTTGACAGCTGTCAGTTTTGATACAAATTTGACAAATGATGAATGAATGACAGTTGTTGTCACCTGACTGATTTGACAGTTGGCACCACTAGTTATTAATTCAAAAGTACTCACAGTTTGATCTTCATTAAAGGTAAACACTGCACTATATCCGTCTCACTTGCTCCTCGCGCCAATAGACCGCCGGTTGATGTATGTGACGTCAGCTCCGATGACAGGACCCGATGATTCTTCTTCTCGCTCGCACTTATTGCTCCTGTTATGACGTATCCTCGAACACAATCTGTTGCCACTTAATACCGATGGTCAGGCGGACGTTGAACGTAGTCCGATCTTGCCTTTATCCGGCTCGAAGGACCATGTACAATGCCAGTACAATCCAAAAAAGTAAGGGTTAACTATAGTGGTCAATAATGAAACTATCTATAGGTAACTTCTGTAGTAAACAAAGTATATTTAAAAAATCTTCTTACGGTTACTTATGCTAGTGAAGGAACCAAACGATAGCGCGATCTATTTCGACGCCAGCGCCATCTCTGGGTTGCCTTCTTAACTAACTACCCTCATTATTAGTTATTATCTATTTTACTGCACTAACACTACAAAACAGACAGAGACGTCATCATGGATAACTGACAGTTAAGATGACTGAACTTAAGAGGCTGACAACACCTAATTTTGTTGAAATTGATGTTATTTAAACACTTTTTTAAGAAAAACTGCACACAAAAAAAATACAAAAAAAATATAATGTTAATTTTCATCGTATTTCAAACACGCTAGACGGGCTCGATACATAATTGAACAAAATCGGCTCGATAGAAAATAATTGCAAAAATTGGTCTTAAAATCACCATTAATGGTCCTATGTCTTTATTTTTTCGACGTATGGGTCTGCAATTAAAAACATAAAGTCAACATATTCATACCTAAACGGCTAACGAGTCATATTTCACAAATAATCCATACTTTTGTTTATTTCTTATGATTTGTGTCTTATTTGCAAGATTTTAGACGCGCGCCAAGCTGCCGGAATAGTTTCTTCTCTTTCACTAACAGGCACGTGAACCGTATGTGTGAAGAGTGGCGCTGCTCCAGGTCATTTGCTGTTGACAGCGCCTTAACAGATAGTGGTGAAACAAGCCCTTAATTTTATAAAATTAATAACTTACCTCCGCGAAATTGAGGTTAAGCAAAGTAACCCTTGAATCTATTAAAGTTCAGATTTTAAAGCCGGGTACCCATCAGGAAACTATAACGGTACAGTAGCCAATAAGTTGCAGATGAGTTACCAGACTTAATAATGGTATATTAGTATACCTACTTGAAGTAAGTATATTCTTTTACTAGCTTCTGCCCGCGACTTCGTCCGCGTAGAATTAGCAATAGATATGTTTATCGCTATCCCACGGGAACTATGCAATTTTCCGGGAGAAAAAGTAGCCTATGTCTTAATCTAGGCTACCAGCTATCTTCGTTTCAAATTTTATCCAAATCCGTCCAGTCGTTTTAGCGTGAAGAAGGAACAAACATACACACTCACTCACATCGTCACAAACTTTCGCATTTATAATATTAGTAGGATTTCGGATACTAAATTGACAAGTGCAAATATCAATTGTCAAATCCGTGCATGGCGTGAAGAACTTGATAACTCGACTTACATGATTTTTTTTTTATCGTCGCAATGGCTTTCTACGGCATTGGTTTTGTAGGAAAAAAATTGACAACTCGATATCTATGAAACTTTCAGATATAGGGGCTGTGACAAATATGAATATCTCAAAATTTACCGTTTTTTATTTAACAAATCGAGATATAAACGCGATGAGACCAGGATAAGACACAAAAAAAAATCGTATGTCCTTATATCAACTTACACTCAAAATCGAAATAAAGTACGTAAAGTGACAAAACTAGATATCTAAGTGACGATTATCATACTATTGCGTTAACAAATGAATATATCGTCTTATATACTTACACTCAACTACCCATAAATAGTACGCAACTTGATATGTCAATTTATACTTTTTTAGCTTGACGAACACAGTAAGTCATTGAGTTGTCATAATTAGATATCAATTTATTCCCAATGGATAGCTATTCACAAAAAAATCCATGTCTTTATATCAACTTACACTCAAAAACCGAAATAGTGTACGTAAAGTGACAAAACTAGATATCTAAGTGACAATTATCATACTAATGTGTTAACAAATGAATATATCGTCTTATTTACTTATCCTCAACTACCCATAAATAGTACGCAACTTGATTATGTCAATTTATACTGTTTTAACTTGACAAACACAGTTAATCATTGAGTTGGCATAATTAGATATCAAGTTATTCCCAATGGATAGCTATTCCGTGTACAGCGTGAATACCTTGTAATAAGTCGCCCTAGATGAAAAAGATTGAATGCGTTTTTCATATCTGTATTAGCGACGACAGGATCAGGTCCTATCGTCGCTAATACAGACAAAAATACAGAAAAACGCACAAAAATAACCATACCTCCATTTGGAACTTCAATTTTATAGGACAAAATACATTATAGACTCTGTTGCGAACTCTTTATTGTATTTTGAGTAAATAATATTTTTTATGTTTTTATACACTTAATGATATGACTTTTGAACTCTTGTATTCTTGGTATTGTCAGTTGTTGTTGAAGAAGTACAGTAAAAAGAAGCAGTCAGTTTGCTGGTGTTTTAATTTACCCATTATTTAATTTTCCTTAATTTATCATACAGCATACAGCCCTCATCGCCGTACGTTTCAGACTCCTTTTGTAAACATAAAAAAAGTAATACCTAACAATTATGTGACAAATATGCTATGGAATTAATGTAATTTGATTAATTTTCACGCGTCTTCTAGTTATCTAATATCTCGATTATCAATGTCAAGATCAGAATCTATGGTAGAACAATT
The DNA here is from genome assembly GCA_963854515.1 of Pandemis heparana. NCBI lineage: Eukaryota > Metazoa > Arthropoda > Insecta > Lepidoptera > Tortricidae > Pandemis > Pandemis heparana. The sequence goes on from OY978025.1 coordinate 1,774,005, forward strand.
TGTGGTATGATGTTTTATCAATTTGGGTCTTAATTTTGTCTCATATAATTTAAGTTCCGTTCCGAATGAATAGTTTGACATAAATTTTCGTTAGTCATAACTCATAAAGCTTATTATTTCTGAAACAATAAGTTTTTTTTTTTAAGATTTCACGAATTCCAGTGTTATGAAAGGAAAAATATTATTAATATTAATTATTAATGATAATGACCAATAAAAAAAAATTATGTGACAAAGAGAAACCGGTTAGAAGCGATATTACAATTTATTGATACCCTTACTCTCTAACTCTATAGTGAATAAGTTGATAAGTCGTCGGTGAACAAGTTGATAAGTCAATTATTATGAATAATGTGATGATTAGAAAGAAACAAATATATTGAATTGAAAAACCGCACAAAGTTACCCTTAACTCAATTTAAACATTTCAGTTGCACTTAAAAACTTATTTTTAGGAATTAAATTAAACAACGTTTTCACTGAATTGAGTGCTAATGTATGGGGAATAACTAGATAAGTCGTTGGTGAATAAGTTGATAAGTCTAATATCTCACAAAATATAATGATTTTACCAAATTAAGTAAAACCAGTGAAAAGATAGCACAAAATTATCCATAAATCAAGCTATAGAGACGAATTCAAGATAAAAACGGATTTTGGAGAAAATTCCAAACTTTAAAATCGCCGCCCTGTAAAATTGCCATTTTAGACTTATCAAGTTCTTCACGCCATGCACGGAAATAATGATACTAACTTTTATTTTTTAGTGGTGTACTCTAAACTATCGACAATGTTTGTGGCCTACAACCTTAGCATAATGGTCGTAAAGGTGGAAAGGAGAATCAAAATAGCGATGGGTTGCTAGCCGGCGCCTGTAAAATTATTCCTAACACCGCCCATTCCCTCGAAAGGCTCTTACCATTGCAGGAAAAGCAAGCACATACATTGTATGTTTTTTCTTTTTTTTTTCTTTCTATTACGTAACTCGCTCGCAATCGCCACCGTGTTCATTTGACAGTTCATGTATGGGCTGACAATTTGCATCGGAATCGGCTAGCTGTCACATTCATACAACAACTGTCAAAATGAACACGATGGAGATCGCGAGCGAGTTAGACAATAAAGCTGCCGTGGAAGTTACTCAGTACAAAAATTCTTTGCATCTTTTACGAATGAAAGTGTTTCTTTTTACTTGTTGCTGGACCCGCCGATAACTAGATGAGCGGGAGATAGAAGCGTGATAGAATTACGCTGAGATAGAACCGAGGAAGGCTAGCTTTGCCGTTCAGCGCTGATTGTTTTAGCTTCTACTTTTATAATGGAAATTGTAATGTGTTCCGGATAGTACATTCAATCTGTGGATGGGCATTAACAAAAAAGGGGTACCTTAATTTCCCATAAAATAAATTGTGTCAGTTTTTTGACGATCCATGTAAATCATAATAAAAATAGTATCACAAAACTGACAAAAAATCTAATGGACACTTTTCTGTTTATAAAAATTGAATAGGTACTAGCTAAGTAAAATTGAATGACATTCAATAAATTTAACACATTCAATGAATGTGTTAAATTTACAAACATTTTTAGAACATATTTCACACAAGGGACGAATTGATTGACCTACCAATTGATATACTTGTCTCAAATTAAGCAAAGCTTGTTGCTATAAAATACTAAGTGATAAATAAAATAACAAAAACTGAAATCGTTCCGGCCTGAAAAATATTCGTTACATTGTTGGATTCATGCTTTGACACTTCGGCATTGTTCTTATAAAAGTACAAATAATAGAAAAGGAGTAAAAATAAAGGCTAAGCTCAAAGCATGAGAGCAAAAATTAAATTTCGCGATGCCTTTAAGTGGCCTCTTAAGCCTCGTAATTAAGAATTTCCCTCGGTAACCTCGCCCTACTGATTTACTGCCTAAATTATGGGCAGCACATTTTTTTTAGGGATCTCTAAGTCAACATTAATAACCTAACTAATCTTTTTGATGTTTTCCGGCTTAAAATGCTTTTTTTTGCACGTATCGATGAGATTTTTGGGTAAAGTATCATTAGTATAGTTTTTAATTTTGTTAAATCTTTCACTTAATTACCCAGTCTAGATTTCTATTTCAGTTATGGTCGACAACCTGTAAAATAACTGAAACAAAAGCTGGTTTTTATGGTAAAATTTACGTCTTTGTGTCCCATATTTATTTCCAATCACACACGAAATATAATATTTTTATCCTCTGCCGTACATAATATCTTATGTTCGCATACTTTTCCTTATTTCAACAAAGCTTCGCTGGGCGTAGGGTAATAAAACTATATCTCGACACCTGTCTTCCGTGTCGAAAGTTGGGTTGAGTGCACCTTATTATTACGTGGATGGTAAAATCTTCTTATAACACGTCTTAAAATTATTCTGGAATATTCCAGAAAGTGGTAATGTTACTTTCATTGAACAGGGTTTATTCAAAACTAGCTGTTGCTTGCCGACTTTGTCTGCAAAGGATTTGTTTATAGGAAGAAAAATATTTTATTTTAGTTCCAAAAGTCCCACCACCTTATAATAAAATTACTTACGTACAATTAATTTAATACTTGAATAGTGCTAGCGGTACGCCAAAAAGGCAGCAAAATAAATGATTTTAAAAGCATAAAAATCGGAACGATTTATCTTTAGGCCATAATTATTATGAATCAATTTGACCCGTAGCATGAAAAAAAAAACAAAAAAGAGAGGAGTTATGACATTATCTTCTTTTTGTAGGTATTGGAAAAAAATAATATTTGTTCTGTAACCTATTGTGTGTGGTATCGAATAAAAGGGCTTACTAAGCCGATGCTAAAAATATATCGCATCATTATATTTAGTCACTTGTTTTAAATTAAAATAAAAATAATTTTCAAAACCTACCAAGTTTGGGCTCCTCCAGATATGATACGGTTGAATCATCAATGTTGTACAATATACCTAAAAGTATTATGTAATAGCCTCATATCAAACCTCAAGAAAGCAATTTTGAAAATAATTACATTTTCTATTTTTTTATTAATATTCAACCTATCTTATATTGCTTCCAAATCACCATGCAAGTCATACAATTCCCAACCATCATCAACACCACAAAAGATCCACGTACTGAAATAAAAATAACCGTTTTTCTAATAAGCTTTTTCTCACCATTTCAAGATAAACTCCCAAGAAAATGTGTAAAATGGCGAGCGTGAGAAAAACTCTGAACAATCGATCATACTTTTATTCGATAAGAAAATTCTTGGCGAAGAACTCAGGTGCTTGTAAAAAGTACTTAAAAGTTGACAAAAGGCTTTTAATGCGAAAGCGCGCATGCTTAAAGTGGGGCTATGCACGGATATACACGGCTACTCTAACTCTCTACGGGAGTTGTGAGTATGGTTTTTTATTAAGACATCGTCCACGTAGAATTAGCAATTGACATGCTTATCGCTATCCAGCGGGATCTATGCAATTTTCCGGAATAAAAAGTAGCCTATAACCTGGCCAGTAATTTTGTCAACAGATTAGTAAATACATACATACATAAATCACGCCTTTATCCCATCATTTTCAAACGACAAAACGCTGTCTGATATTGCTCATGGACGTGACAAAGTTAGTAAACAAAATAAATGTGCAGAAAAAACACTTTAAAGAAGGCAGCGTCAGTCATTTGAAGTATATAATTTGTAGCTAATTATTTAAATAACTGGTAAGCGTTGTCAGCCTCTTCGATGAGATTTCGAACAGGCTAATAGACGCTTCGGTTGACCGCAGAGCGGGCAGCTTCCTTGGATACATTGACTTACAATAAACAACAAAAGTGCCTCAAGAAACGTCCGAGCGGCGTTGTCCATGTATAGTGTGTGTCAACACAATCAACTTACACAGACAACATTAACATATTCGTTCAAATTAACACCTTATTTCGTGGCAGTAATGTTTAATGTCAATTGCATACGATCGTGAGAAGTAATGACACGACGCCACGCGCTGGAAACCTGTCTGTCTCTTGTTCTCAAGCGTTTGATATCACGGTGCGAAAGAGACATGTACATTTTTATCGAAGCGCGGTCGAAACAAGACTGAACCAAAACTATGCACAATAGACGCGTCGTGCACTTTTGCTTCCGACAGTTTTTGTGCGTGATTTGGAGTCTACGTCAATTTTTTTTTTTTTTTTTTTTTTATGTGAATAGGAAGGCAAACGAGCAAGTGGGTCACCTGATGGTAAGCGATCACCACTGCCCATAGACACCCGCAACCCCGGAGGGATTGCAGATGCGTTGCCAACCTAGAGTACTTAGATGAAATGCCTCTTGTGCCCGTAATTTCTCCGGCTGTCTTACTCTCCACACCGGAACACAGCAGTGGAAGCACTGCTGCTTAGCGGCAGGATTAGCGAGTAAGATGGTGGTAGCGATCCGGACGGACCTTGTCAATGCTTGGATAGCGTATTAGCATCGTTGTCCAAAGGGGAAATGCTGCCAGCGACTGTCGTACCATGCCGTGAGGGCATCTGCTTTTAAAATTATTTCATTTTAAGATTAGTTTTAGTTTAGTTATAATTTAGTAATAATTTAGTAATAGTTTAGTATCTATAAAGTATGTGCTATTTAACTTATTGCACTGAGCAATGAAAACATTACAGTACCCGGCCATAAAGATTGTTCATGTTTTCTCGGTTAATTTCGGCTTCGTAGAGCGTTGTCTCGCTCTAACTTACATGACACCAATTGTCTCTTTCCAAAGACCGAAGTGCAATGTTTCTGTACCTATTAGGTTTTATTGTGAGAATGTTACACGATGTATTTTAGACAGAATTGGCCGAGTACCAAACATTCTGTTTAAATTTACTGCTTTTATACGGAACCCTCGTATACCTACCTGTGTAATTTATATCGAGACATTTTTCGTTTTCAGAAAAAAGAGCACCAATTTATATCCGTTGGTAGTTAATTTCAACTCTTCTTATCACTTAACTCTTTGTAAGAGTAATGCGAGTTAACATTTTAATTCATACCTGTTAAAATTTTGGTTTAAATGCAAAAGCGTTGCTTAAAGTAGGGCTATGAATGTCTTTTGATTTCCACAATCCTCCTCTGATTAGCTCAACTTTACTGAATACTATTGATTTTTGTACCTAATTCATTACTATCATTTTTTATGTCTCTGTAACCCTACTCTGTTCAAAACGCAAGCTATCCACACTTAAATCGCAAAGCACTTTCTTTAAAAAAAAAACCAACCACTAGATTATGGTCAAATTTATCTTACAAGATTTGACCTAAATCAGGGGGTGTACACTCCGCAATTTAGGTACGATCAACCGGCGCTCCTGCCGGGCAGGATAATGGCAGTAGGTTGCCGCTCGCCTCGCACGCTGTCGTCGCGCGTTATTTGTGTGTTACCTAGCTAAATTGAGCCTTCTGTACCGTTAGTAAGAAGCAAGAAAATCCACCTCGAAACAAGATGGCAAGCGGTGGCATTGAATACCGCATGCCGGCACCGCTGAATTTGGAGATTATTGAAGAATTATATCCTCAATGGCTCAGATTCCAACAGGCATTTAAGATTTTCCTGTCGGCCGCCGGTCTCGGAAACATAGCAGAAACAAGGAAGGCGTCAATTTTCCTGAACTGCATTGGGCAACCCGCACAGGAATTATACTTAAACACGCTGAATAATACAGAAGAAAAAGAGATCCCTAAGCTGGAAGATGTAATAAATGCGTTTGAAGAATACTTCAAACCCAAAACAAATGAGGTTATAAACTCGTGGCAATTCAACAAACGTGTTCAAGAAGACGGTGAAAACTTTGACAGTTTCTACACAGCACTGAGGAAAATGGCCAAGAACTGTAATTTCGGAGAAAACATGAACAGGATGCTGCGGGACAGGATAGTGGTTGGCATAAAAGAACAAAGAATACAACAGAAGCTACTTGAGATCAAAGATCTAACTCTTCAACATGCTGTGGACATCTGCAGGTCAGCAGAGTTATCCAGGGAACATGCCAGGGTGCTTGCGAGGGAAACTGTTCCAGTTATTGAAGCAATACAGCGAAGGGAGTTTCCTGTACATCGTAATAGTCCTTCGCAGCAGTCGGCAAATAACAAAGCTAAGTATTATAATAATAGGCAACAATCAGCCATCCCCAAAACTAGATTGTACATTTGTAAGAAGTGTAATACTGAACATGGGCCTCGGTCATGCCCAGCCTATGGCACACGATGTGGAAAATGTAATAGGTACAATCACTATGATGTAGGTTGTCAGTTTGTTAATGCTATTGAGGCTGAGGAAGAGTCCATATGACTAGTCAAAGTGTGTAATTCAATAAATGAATGCATGCGAGAATGGACAGAGTTAATCGAAATAAATCATAAAAATACTATTAACTTTAAGTGTGACACTGGGGCACAAGTTAATGTACTGTCATTTAAAGATCTTAAAACGGTTGTCAATGATGATAAAAACATTAAACTGTCTGAGACAACAATAGTACTAGAGGTGTTTGGGGGAACACGCATTATTCCAGAAGGAAAGTTAAATCTGACTGTAACACTTAATGATGTTAATTATAACCTGGAGTTCATAATAGTAAAACAAAATGTGAAAGCCATTTTGGGCTTAAATTCTTTAATAGAATTAAAGTTATTAAATAACATACACTCCATTAAGAGTGAAGATGAAAAAAATTTGGTAATTAAAAAAAATTGTGAACTGTTTCAGGGTGTTGGCGAGTTTGAAAAACCTTTGGAGCTACACACTCGGTCAGGAGTTGAGCCTGTTGTAAGACCGCCGCGTCGAGTACCTAACGCGATCAAAGCTCGATTAGCGGAGAAGCTCAGGTCATTGGAGGAGCGGCAAATAATCACCAAGGTCGAACATCCTAAGAGTTATGTGAGTAACCTTGTAATCATTGAAAAGAAGGATAAGTCTCTAAGAATTTGTCTAGATCCCAAAGATCTCAATAGTGTGTTACTGAGAGAATACTATCTAATACCAACTTTAGAAGAAATAGTACCCAAGCTGTCTAATAAAAATTACTTTTCAGTACTAGATTTATCTGAAGGTTTCTATAATATAAAATTAGAGGAAAAATCAAGTGATTTATGTACATTTAACAGCCCATTTGGCTGCTATAAATTTAATAGGCTTCCTTTTGGACTATCAGTAGCACCAGAAATATTTCAAAAATACAATGAAAGGGCTTTTGGAGACATCCCAGGTGTTATTATCTATTGTGATGACCTGTTAATTTGTGCCGACACTGAATCTGAGCATGATGCAATTTTAACAAAAGTATTTGAAAGAGCCAAAAAACATAATGTGAGATTTAATAAAGCTAAATTCCAGTATAAATTAAATGAAGTCAAATATTTCGGACATATATTTTCTCAAGATGGCATGAAAATTGATCCTGAAAGAATCAAAGCCATTAACAGTATTAAAACACCAAATAATAAAAAAGAACTTCAAATATTTCTTGGCATGGTGAATTACTTAAGAAAGTTTGTTCCTAACTTGGCAAAAATTGCATCCTCACTTCAGTTACTGCTTAAGAAAGATGTAGATTGGTTGTGGACTGAGGTGCATGAAAATTGTTTTAAAAACATCAAACTGCTAATAACCTCAGCACCAGTCTTACAAAACTTTGATGCAAAACAACCTGTGGTAATACAAAGTGATGCCTCTAAGGATGGCCTTGGATGCTGTCTTCTTCAAAATGGTAGACCGGTTTGCTTTGCATCAAGGAGCCTATCATCAGCTGAGAAAAATTTCTCACAAATTGAGAAAGAACTGTTAAGCGTTGTATGGGCTACCAGTAAGTTTCATTATTACATATATGGGAGTAAATGCACAGTACTTAATGACCATAAGCCGTTGGAAACCTTACTTAAAAAACACATACATGAGGTTCCATCCTCCAGGCTTCAAAGATTAAAATTAAAACTACTCAAGTATGACATTGAATTTAAGTATCTAAAGGGTAAACTCATGCATATTGCTGACCTTCTGTCACGTGCGTACATTAATTGTAATAATAATGATGAAGAATATTTGTATGATGTTATTCACTGTGTTGGCTTAGCAAATAACTTGCAGTGCACAGATGAAGTAAAACAAGAGCTCATTAGTGAAACTTGCAAAGATGAGGAACTGTCAATAGTAATAGAGTATACAAAAAATGGTTGGCCCGATAAAATAAAACAAATTCCAGATAATGTACAATACTATCATAAGTTCAGAGGAGACATATCATTAGATGAAAATTTGCTTTTTATGAAAAACAGATTGATGATACCTAGGTCACTACGTTTAGAAATCATGAAAAAAATGCATGAAGGGCACTTGGGTATGACTAAGATGAAACAGTTAGCAAGAAGCATGTATTATTGGCCAAAAATAGACGAACATTTAGAAAAATATGTAAGACAGTGTTTTGTATGTCAAACCTACCAAAATAGTAATACCAAAGAACCTTTGTTGCCACACAGCATTCCTGATTTGCCCTTTTCTAAAATAGGAACAGATATCATGCAATATAAAAATAAAAGGTATCTGGTAACATATGACTATTTCTCAAAATGGCTTAATGTGAATTTAATAAGTAGTCAAAGTGCCAAAGCAATAATTAATGTTCTGATAGATTTATTTTGTACATTTGGTATCCCAAGTGAAGTGGTGTGTGATCATGTTCCATTTGATTCGAAAGAATGCAAAGACTTTGCACACATGTGGGGATTTAAATTCACATTCTCAAGCCCAAGATATGCACAGTCCAATGGCATGGCAGAAAAAGCTGTCCAAATTGCCAAGAAAATTTTAAAAAAATGCAATGAAGATCAGTCTGACTACCGAGTAGCATTATTACAATACAGATCATCTCCTGTGTGTGGCACCAAATTTTCACCAGCAGAATTGTTAATGAATAGAAAACTAAAAACTAAACTACCTGTTACTCATAGATATTTAAGACCTAGGTTAAATATTAACATTCAGGGAGAATTTAATAAGACTGTAACTAGGAATGTAAATAACTATAATTCAAATACCAGAAGTAAAAATAGTTTCACCTTAGGCCAAAAGATTTGGTTTAAGAAAGATAGTAACGTAAATAAGTGGAGACAAGGCATAATAATAAAAGATAATGGGTTTAGATCATATGATTTAATAGACAGTAACAATGTACGATACACAAGGACCTCATATCATGTTCGACCTGGGTGATTGTTGTTTCCAGAACTCAGCTTCTCGCTGGGTGTGTTGCTCCAAATTTTTTTTTGAAAGTAAGATTAGCATATTTTAAAATAAATAAGTTTAAAATGTATAATATAAGATTAAAGAATAAGTCACGGTATTGTATAGCTTCATTGAAAGGGGAAAGAAATTGTATGTAGTAAACATAGGTACTTATTAAAGTCAAAAAGAAAAGGGGATGATGTAGTATAATGTGTTCCTGAACGGAACTCCGACATGACTTGTCTGTGGTGCTTGTCTGTGGTCGCTCTCTCTTGCTACACCTAGCTAAATTGTATGCAGGATATTATAACGAATATTAAATAAAATACTTTGTTTCCATATATATTGTTTAATTAACAATACACTAGGTATTACTTCTTCTGTGCCTAAACAAGCAATAAAAAGGAAACTGAAGAAGTTAAATAAAAGCCTTTAAAAACAAACATGGCTTTCAAAACTGTTCATTAAATAAGTAGCAACTTAAACAGGTTTATTTGCATGACGTTTTGAATAAAATTAACGTACATTCAATTACTTGGAAAAGCAGAATATAAACCAGAATTCAACAAACGGCCTTTCAAATTGACGCAATTTAAAACAAACCTGCAAATGAATAGCTATCCCTCGTTAAACGAGCTCATTTTGATTGCATGTGTTGTGTTTCGATTTATGGCGAATCCCAAAATTAATTGGATTAAATTCAATTAGCGGATACAAATCAGTCGGTCAATGTAAACGGATCATTTGGCAGCCGTGATGATTTATCGTGAGCTATTGAAAAGAGGACCTTTTTGATACATACAAAGGACCATCATCTAGTCTATTGCTAGCTCTTGTGATCATTAATTTAATTAGATTGAGCAGCTATTTCAACAAACCAAGATATATGCTATCAAGAATTTGACTCCATCTCTTTCTAGAAAAACAGAATTATAATATGGAGTTTATTTGGCGTTGTGATATAATAACGTTGTGACGTTCATATCAGATCTCTCATTCTAATCGCTGACTAATTAGTACTTTATAACTCTTATATTTTCCGTGTTTCTTGACCGATGAATTGACCGGTGGTTTTAGTTTAAAAAACCAGCTAAGTGCGAGTCAGACTCAACAGACAAGTGAATGTGAAATCCTGTGTTAGCAGAGCCCTGCCTCCTAAGCAAAATGTAGGCAGTGTGAAGTCATTTCATACTGGAAATCAACATAGACAGACAGACGTAAAAATGTTCTGTTTGTGTTTAGTTATAACGACAACAGAAATATTTGTCTGTGAAATTTCAACTGTCTAGCTATCACGGTTCATGGGACAAAGTTTGGTGACAGACAGACAGAATGGACAATGGATTTTTAGGTAATAGGGTCCTGTTTTTATCCGTTAAGTACGGAACCCTAAAAACATGTCCACACTTGAACTTTTTTACTAAACGTAAGTAAACAAAACACGTTTATCAAGCGCAATGCGTCAAAACTTACGGCTGTAACCTTCAAAAACCTTCCGCCATTTTGAGTTGTCTTAAAAACTAACAAAATGGCGGCGGCATGGGCCTGAAACGGCAAATATTTATGTAAATGCGTTGCACGAGACAGGTGCGCCGTTACCATATAAACTGTCTGCCCTTTGCCGCAGTACACAGAATACCAGCTGTGTTAATCCGAGATTGATAGCAGTAAGTTCTTTTGCCCTCTGAATATTCCAAAGCGGATAACATAAATACAAATATAAATATTACGGAACAATACACGCAAATTGACCTAGTCCCAAAGTAAGCACTAGTAAGGCTTGTATTATGGATACTAGACAAAGATATGCATACTTATATAGAGAAATACATGCTTAAATATTATAGAAACGTCCATGACCCAGGAACAAATATTCGTGCTTATCACACAAATATATGCCCTTACCAGGATACCCAGGACCCTTGCTTCGCAGGCAGGGTGACTACTAACTAAGCCAACCACGTCGTCATAATAGAGCCTACATTCTCCTGTATGAAATCAGGGAATGATTAACAAAGTGATCTATATCGAATTATTTGTTTAAATAATTAATTTTTTATAGAAACTAGCATGAAAACCAAACCTAAGTAAACAACATAACAACTTAATCTATTTGTATTATATGTAAGTTAAGTAGAATTTAAGTACTGTTGTAAATCTATTTAATTCTGAAAAAATGACTTTCTGCCAAATTCTTTGCGGCGCATTCTTCTTGGCAATGATGGTCTTTCCGAATGCGCTGGTAGTTTCAAAAAAAGATACGTAAAAGAGCCCTTGCAAAATAAACTCGGCCTATTTGCAAAATAAACTTTTGACTTTTTAAGTAAATCTGAATTTAAAAAATAATTAAATATTAAACACATATTATAACGCGTCCGTCACATTTATCTAGGAGGCTGAATTTCTTAAATTTGTTATGTTAAATATGAACTCTGTTTTGTCAACGGTATAAACTCTTTGTGATTTGTTTATGAGCCATGTATGACTGTTTGAGTTTCTATAAATAAATAAAAAACCACAAGAAATAAAAGACAAATTAAAAAGAGAACTTATCTTTTACATTTAAACTTGATATTTTAGCAAATTTTAATAAGCGGAGGTTTTCTCCAAAACTGAAAAACAGACATACATAATCTTGAATTATTACTTTCATAGCAAGTGATCTATAATCTATACGGGAAAAAATAATTGGGAAACCTTTGGTGTAAAGCGATGAGCGTATTCTTGCTTTAATCACGAAATGTTTATATTTTTATTAATTGCCACGCTGTTATAATTTACTCACTTTGACACTGATTAGCATAAGTTTGCCAGTAGTCGGGGAAAGGATGTAATTTAGTGAAACGTGATGATTTAGGAGTTCTGCCGCGGGTTAATATGGTACCTATATATGTATACATAATAAGCGAGGATTATGTACAGCAGACAACATAGGGACTGACAGATACAAGCCGTTGCTGATATTCTGCAATGTTAACAGGTCAAAGGTAGTTATAACTGTTTAGTATAATCAAGAAAGCGAGAGATAGTTTCTTGAATCACATTATTACATACAACTTCGAGAGCAATAGAACCAATAACAGACATTGACATGACTTCCGAGTAATACAAAATGTATGTGGCCAGTATACTACTAGCTGTTGCCAGCGACTTCGTCTGCAAAGAATTCGTTTATCGCTCTCCCGCGGGAACTACGCAATTTTCCGGGATAAAAAGTAGCCTATGTGCTATTCCAGACTTTTCTCTATCTATGTGCCGAATTTCATCCAGATCCGTTGGGCCGTTCTGGCGTGATTGAGTAACAAACAAACATCCATCCATCCATCCATCCATACTGTCACATTTATAATATTAGTTAAAAGTTAAGTTATAGAAGTTTATAACCTCAACATAACAATAACAATAAATAAAAGCGGATTTTAAAAGGTGCTGATATGTCATTTAGATTTCTAAGTAGATACCTAATTAATTTCTTAATGTTTGTCAGTTCGTGTTTAATCCCTGAAAAACATTTACGATAGTGTTCAGATATATTAACTCAACCGCCAGCTAAAAAATCTGGATTAATTTCATTATTTTATTTGGCTTTTAATTACATTTAGTGCTATTTAAGCTAAGTAGCAAGCTCGCACGTCTGAGATTTTCGGAATTTAAGTGCGAAATTACATTTGAAATTTACCATGAGCTTTTCGGTGAAGGAAAACATCGTGAGGAAACCGGACTAATCCCAATAAGGCGTTACCCTTCTGGGTTAGAAGGTTAGATGGCAGTCGCTTCTGTAAAATCTAGTGCCTACGCCAAATCATGGGATAAGGTTGTCAAAGCGGACCCCAAGCTCACTGAGCCGTGGCAAATGCCGGGAAAAACGCTAGGAAGATGAACAAATTATTGTATCTCAATACATACAGCAGGTACTCAAAGAAGTGACTTTAAGCCAGATATACATACATACATGTCTCGAAGAACAAAAGGATTGGATGATCTGTTAGGCTGGTCGGTCAGGATTCAAACGAGCTTTATACGTAGCAGAGCTTAGGTCACCGTCTTGGCCATCTTCAAGATACATTAATGAGATAGAAATAACAGCACACAGCAGACGTGTTTCACTTGTACAGCCAGTCTTTATTTAAATGGCGCTTACACAAAGGATTCAGGACTATTACACACTCTAACTAACGAAACGTGGAGAGTTCTGTGCTTGCGCCCACTGACTGGCCTATCAATGTTCTGCTTAGCACCGAAATTAAGGCTCGATACTTAGTGCAATGGCACTTTACACTCCGAATTACTAACAATTCACCATTAAACTCCAAGCAGTACGTCGATGCAAATGGATTACTTTAGACATCTGAACTCAGTCAAGTCCCAATCAAGAGTGCTTTCCGCTCCCCACTGTCACCAGATGTAATTCTGTCATTTTAATTAACATTGCAGGTAGTTGCAACTGAGCCATGCACAGACCACCCCCAAGCGATACCACAATAACAGCTGTCATCGCTTGACGTTTCATAAAAGCAATAACTTATGAGGGTACATTCAACAAAGTACAATTAACGACTATTCGCAACTACAAAGTAAATCTCTTTAACTGGCGAAATACGCCTTGCTAAATTAAAGCAAGGGTGAAAGCCAAAAAAAAAAATCTCTTTAACTCATAAGTCTAGTCATTGTGACGACGCTCCGACACATACATAAATAACGTCTTCATTCCTTACGGGGTAGACAGAACCCGCAACAAGACCTTAAAGCCACGTTTAGCAAGATTTTAGGCGTATAGGTGGAAAGGGGTGGAAAGGGGTTTTGCGGGTGGTAGGGCCTTGTGCATGGTCCGTCGGGATCGCTACCACCATCTTACTCGCTAATCCTGCCGATAAGCAGCAGTGCCTGCACTGCTGTGTTCATGTGGATAGTAAGACAGCCGGGGAAATTACGAGCACAAGAGGCATTTCATCTTAACCCTCTAGGTTGGCAACGCATCTGCGATCCCTCCGAGGTTGCGGGTGTCTATGGGCAGTGGTGATCACTTACCATCAGGTGACCCACTTGCTCGTTTGCCTTCCTATTCATTTATATAAAAAAAGGGGAATCAGAATAGTAATTAAACCAACGTATGTGAAGGAACGACGTATGTGGAGGACGATTACATAAAAACTCTGATAGAAGGGAAAATAGAAGGAAGAAGAGGCAGAGGAAGGCCGAGACGCGCATTCATAGACCAAGCAAAGGAGAAGGTTAATGTAGTGTCGTATCAGGAGCTCAAAGCAATGGCAGAGGAAAGAAGTGAATGGCAACTACTCCACCGACAAGAGCTGGGCTCTTAAATGTGATGATGATGATGTGAAGGAAGTGGGTTTGTATTTGTATCTCCCGTGCACTTTATGTCATTTTTCATTGGACCCAATAGAACATTATTGTACCGTTAGTGCACTAGAGTGCAGTAAGTGTAACCAGAATCTTAAAGCATTTACGACTGGAGCAGGCCGCGTACGCTTTCCCTTTTGAATCAGTGGCCTATACCACAAAACTTACAATTACAATTTTACAAGTGTCAAGTTACAAGTTTGTAATAATACAAGTGTGCGTACCACAAAATGTATGTATGTATGTATGTAAACTCTTTATTGCACATAAAAATTTAAAAATACAGAAGTACACAGAAAATAGTACAAACGCGAACTTATCCCTAAGAAGGGATCTCTTCCAGCTAACCTGGTACAGAAAGGAATAGTTTAAAAAAAGGCAAGCAGTCATTATAATAAAAAACAAAATATACAAGTAACAAATTTGTAGCGGAAAATTCTTACAAATATGTAAATTGTATTACATACCGTCACGCCCCTTCCCCACAGGGGTAGGCAGAGACTACTTTGTTCCACTAGCTACGATCCTGACACCTCTTTCGCTTCATACACATTCATCAATCTCTTCATACATGCTCGTCGGTTTCGGGTACTCTTGACCATCCAAGAAGAAGTCCATTTCAATGAATAAAAATGTGTAGGTACCTTGTTACTCCGCTCCTTACGTCCGCTACTTAAGATAACCAAGCTTGTGCGATGTATGTGTATATGTGGAATCGCGAGAAACGTAATGTGTGAGTGTTTTTATTCAGTACTAGCTGTTGCCCGCGACTTCGTCTGGAAAAAAAACGTTTATCGCTATCCCGCGGAAACTACACAATTTTCCGGGATAAAAAGAAGCCTATGTGTTATTCCAGACCATAATCTATATTTATTCCAAGTTTCATCCAGATCCGATAAGCCGTTCTGGCGTGAAAGAGTCACAAACTTCCACATTTATAATATTAGTAGGATTTGAGTTGTTTTGTGCCTTTGTAGAAAAAACGCAATAAAAAATTCATATCAGTTTGTGTTAGGTATACACCTAAATGCGATTTGTGCGTATCCATACACGTCACCCTCCTCGAGAAATGGCAGAAATAGCTAAAGGTATCTCCGGTTTTAAGTACTCTGCGGTTAATGCAGTCAAATGTCTCCTCCCATTACTGCAAGACATTTATCCAGTACGTGGAGACTGCAGTTTCCGTTGAATTGCTTACGTTCGATATTTTAGATATTGCCTTGAAAAACACGTCGTAGATAAAAGTAGGTGCCTAATGTATTTTTCTTTAATGCTCAGTGAAATAATAGTATAGACCGTGACGTTTTTTTTTTTTTTTTATGTGAATAGGAAGGCAAACGAGCATGTGGGTCACCTGATGGTAAGCGATCACCACTGCCCATGGACACCCACAACCCCGGAGGGATTGACGTTTTAATGCTATTCAATTCCGATTCAGTTTAGGTTCGGTCGCTGTCAGATCCATACTAAAAATGACAATCCCGTTTAATGAAAAAGAAAAAAAAGAAAAAAAAAGTTTATTTATGACAATCACACATTAAATAAATAAACACATTATACATTCAGTTACATAAATTGTCACAAAATGGTCCCAACTCAGCATGTGCTGGCCTTGCAGCCAGCGCTGGTCTTCCGTTGGGACCATAGGGTGGACCATAGGGTAATGAGGTTTTGTTTGAAAATATTATCCCTGTGGCGTAACGAAACCACGTAGAGAAAGATGTATAAGAGAGTGGACTGTATTAATTGAACTGCGGACTAAAGACAAAGAGTTAATAGGATGAGCTTCCGGTTTGTACAGCCTTTATCATTTCAGATTAATCCCAAAAGGCACTCACCTTTCCTTCCCGATAGTGAACCTTGAAAGCCTTCTCCTGTTGCAGCTCTAGTCTCGTCCCAGTTGTGAATAATTACACGTACTTCATGTGCAGATTATATTAATTAAACAGTATAAAACAGAACACAGCATATCTTCATGCAATAGTGATAGATTTCATTAATTTGTATAAAGTTTTCGAACGGCCACTTTCCAGGCGAGTTCAGGGATGACACCGTCGTTGCGCGCGCAGACCATAGGCAACCACTGCATCTCGTTCGAGGCCGACTTAGTGGCGCGCTTTTAGCATTAAAAAGAAATAACAAAGGTAGTATATCGAACAATCCCGATGAAGGTTTCTGGAGCTACAGGAATATTGAAATAATGAGCCTTTGTTTGGTGCAATTATTTCAAGTAAAGATGCTGGCAGCGGTTCGAACTATACAAGGGCTCTCTGAATTATTCCGAAACTAGCGTCTGCCCGCGACTTCGTCCGCGTAGAATTAGATTTAAGAACTAATGTTGACAGTATATTCTGCATTAGGTAATTAACGTCGCGACTCTAGGCAGCTACGAACTTTAACATGTTTATCGCTATCCTGCGGGAACTAAGCAATTTTTCAGGACAAAAATTAGCCTATGTGATAGCCTAAGATACCAGCTATCTCCGTTCCAAATTTAATCCAAATCCGTCCAGACGTTTCAGCGTGAAAAAAGGAACAAACAAACGTCGTCAAATCCATCCATCCTCACAAACTTTCGCATTTATTAGTAGGAAGTAGGATATTTGGGACCAGACTGAAAACCAGCGCTGGGTTCATG
Source organism: Pandemis heparana (assembly GCA_963854515.1). Taxonomy (NCBI): domain Eukaryota; kingdom Metazoa; phylum Arthropoda; class Insecta; order Lepidoptera; family Tortricidae; genus Pandemis; species Pandemis heparana. Next base: position 1,791,264 of record OY978025.1, read on the forward strand.
TAACCCAGCACACGCTGAGACTGGTACCCGTTGCCGGAACATAGCTCGCCTAGTGTATCTCTTTGTATTTTTATTTTTCCTCTAGTCTTGAATCTGTTGTCAACTTAACTTCTATTTGTTTATGTTGTGGTAATAAATGATTTTATTATTATTATTTATTATTATTATTATTTTGGTAGGTACGTGGTTTAGTTAGTTTCACTGAACACCCTTTATATGTAGTGTATTTCTGACATATATTAGTTTATCGTATATTTATTTATTTTTATATGTATTAGGGTGTACCTGTATTGTTGTGTAGGTGAATTATTATTATGTTAGTGCTTTATTAGTTTAGGTTTAAATTAGGGTCATTGCTCTTCTAGCTTTCTAGTATGTCTACTCTCTATACTCTGATTTCTGTTCTCCTGTCAATCGTTCGAAGGTTAACTGGAAGAGATCCCTTTAAGGGATAAGTTCGTCTTTGTACATCTATTTGTCTCATTATCTGTAAAATTAATGTGTTTTATGTACAATAAAGAGTTATACATACATAGTACATACATACATATACCTACATGATTTTTACGAATCACTTTCACTTTGCTTGCTAGCGCGAATTAAAAGCTATGTTTTATACCTCAAATCTTCCCAGACCAGGAAATTAATAATAAGCAAAAGATTGTCAAACTATATAATAATCTTGTACTTTTAACGAAGTAAAGCGTTGTAAAGCGAAGTTTTAATACGAAATGAGCAATAACAAAGTTGAGCCGTGAAAACTTGTTACGATTAAATTTGTATGCGCTGCTTTACTACCGAAGATTTCCATAAGTTTGCCATCCGATTTCATTCTATTCTCTAAATTAAAACTGTTCTCTATTTCTTTGTAAAAACTTACGCAGCATAACAAACACCAAGTCATTGAGTAAGACAAAAGAAATAAAAGGTAAAGAAACATAAAAAAACTAATTATACATTATGTAAAAGAAAGTCGTGCTAGTTACACTATTTATAACTGGAGAACGGCTGAACCGTCTTGGCTGAAAATTGGTGGGGCGGTAGCTTAGAACCAGGAATAAGGTCATAAGATTTTTTTTTCATTATTCGCCTAACAATGTGGCTGCTATAGAGACCCGAATTTTGATTCCCCTTTCCACCTATACGCCGACAATCACGCCAAACGTGGCCTTTAGCTCTTGTTACCCCGCTCTATCTACCCCATAAGGGATAAAGACGTAATTTTTGTACTCCAGCTTCACTATAAAACACGTCAGAGTTTCGCAACAGTTTAAATTCCTGACATTTTCACACATTTTCACTACGAACCACTGTTCAGTTATCACCTAGCTATTCTTATTCAAATCGGTTTCTATCAAATGGGTCCATTTGGTTTTAGAACGGGAAGCTCCATTGGTTATCCCGTGCCGTGTATCCTGTCCCGTTTATGATTTACCTGAACATTGAATTTTTATGACACCGGTGAAGGCAAAGCCGAGCGCGGGCGGAGGAAAATTAAATTTGCATAGCTAAAGATTGGGTGCCACTGTCTAGCATGGAAAATTCTTTAACAAAAAATTGATACGTAGACGGTTCTGGCTGAAAATCAGCGACCGTTTCACTTTTGCGAAGAGAGAGAGAGAGAGAGAAAGAGAGAGAGAGAGAGACATTTATTTACACACATTCGATACACGTAGATTTAAAATATGAAGAAATACAGTCAACTGGGGTGACTTTGATTTACGGGGTGACTTTAAAAAGTAGTTTTAATGTCAAAACCATTATTTTTTATTTGCGTTTACTGCTTCCAATCAATGTCTTCGTCGATCGCCTTTGCGTCTACATGCCAAACATTCACCGGATATGGATAATATCGATTTTATAGCAATTTTAAAACCATCAAAGTAGCCTCAAAATTACCAAAGTCACCCCAGTTGACGGTACAATATACTTAAGAATAGTTAGTACCGATAGACACACTCAACACTGATGATCTATTTTTCATGCCTGTGTTTTTGTTTCTTTTCTATAAAATTGTATGTAAGCTCTTATATTTGTGTGTCTCGCAAAAAGGAATAAATGTCTTCTTTCTTTCTTTCTTGCTTTCTTACTTTACCTAAATGGAATGGAATGTTTTCCCGGGGGAATGTATGGGGCTTTTGCAGGATGCGGCTAGCAACCCATCACTATCTTGATTACCCTTTCCATCTATACGCCCACAATCTAAACGTGGCCTTCAGGTCTTGTTACTATAAGCTCTGTCTACCCCGTAAGGGATATAGACGTGATTTGTGTATGTGTTTGTATGTGTATATCGAAGAAAGACGTGGAGAAATTAAGGAAAAAGTTATTGACCAAGTTAAGGAAAAAGTTTATGTTAGGTGTGTCTCCGATAAAAAAAACTGGCCATAGAGTATAGTGATGCGACTCGAATTTTCACGTTTCACTCGAGTCACTCGAGTAGTTTTACTGTCACTCGGATTCGAGTGAAAAATAAGTTGACTTGGCTGTCGAGCGACTCGTGTCAACTCGAGTCGCCTAAAAATTCACTCGGCCGGCGAGTGACTCGGACCACTCGAATTGACTCGGGCCACTCAACTGACTCGAGTGAGAAAGTCAAGTTAAGACGATTTGGGCATAATATTATTCATAGGTGTCCTGTCAAAAATTGTTGGTTATGGTTAAAGTAACTTCGTGCTATGATGACGTGATATTTTACAAGAGGACGTCCAGCTGACTGAAAAAATCGTGACTCGTATCACAAATTCACTCGAGTGACATTGGGCATATCATCACTCGAGTGAAAAAATTGACACTCGGGTCGTGTCTTCAGTCGAGAGGTACTCGAGTGTGTCGACTTTTCGAGCGAGTCACTCGAGTGAAAAAAAATTCACTCGAGTTCAACGTTCACTCGAGTCGTACTCAAGTGAGTCGGGTTTTACGAGCGAGTGACTCGAGTGAAAAAATGTCACTCTAGTCCCATCACTACCATAGCGCAAGCAAAAACGATTTAAAAAAAAACAAACTACTCAGAAACTGTTTCAAGTTGGCCCCAACCTTTGCAAAAGGAATTCTCCATACCAATTCGCTGGCGCATAAATCTCGAGCGTTCGAGCCGCGTATTGCGAAACTTATCACTTTATATTTTGGCGTGCCAATTTCTTGGCCGGACTATACATAGTTATGGTTACCTACTCTACTTGGGAAACTTAGCTTAGTAAGAGGCCTTGGAAGTCGAGCCAAAGAGGTCAAGAATTTGCGTAGTGTGTTGAAACGTTTTTCGACAGTTTTGGAAAACTTGATTTACATATGTTTTCAAGTCAGTATTTCTCTAAATTCTGCCTTTTTCGTGCAAGGCTCTGTTGAACAACGGTACCTACGCTTTGCAATTTCACTAAATACTCTAATTCTGAGAGATCTTTGCTCAGCATTGGGACTGGAGATGAAATTACAAAAAGTTATAGTAATAATTCTGTCGCTTTACGCGTTAATCTCTTGCATAGTGAGATATTTTTTTTTATCTGAATAAATTGTACTACCTCCTAAGTTAGTTTCGTATTGTTAATACAATTCGGTTTTTTAATCAAACGTAATCCACAACAGGAGCAACAAGGCCATTAATTCATATTTCCTAACGAAAACGGTAAAAGTTAAAGTGATTTGCATCAAAAAGGAGGACTCGGACAAAGTTTGTGAATTAAAATTAAGAAATAATTCGCTCCCACTTTTATGGGGCCTAAGTTTAAGAAAAGTTACAAATAATAACGATTTCTTTTGTGCCGCCTAGGTAAAAGTAAAGTTACGAAAATAATATACTTGTGCTTGCACTTATGTATATATTCAATATAGGTTCCATTAGGTACCATCAGCGAAATGTGCAGTCTGCCAGCCGAAGATTCAAAATTCTTGGTGCGTCATAAAATTATGTCGATAAAGCGAGATTGAGTTCAAACGTAAGCCTATTTTATGTAAAAATAAATAAATAGCTGTCTACTCGAATGTCACTTTAGCGACATTTTCATTTGATAGGAAGTTAGATGTAAAGTTAACTATTTATTTCGTCGACCGTACACACACACACACACACACACACTGTGGAAGGACGAGCACTAGTATTATTTTGCTTTCATTTGTGTTATTTGCATGCACCTTCTATGATTTTGTTTCGGGTTTCTGGAATTGTTACCTATTTTTAATGCTAACGTGCACTCGCAGACTTCCAAGATACAGGCTCAGCCTAGTTTGGAGTCTGATAGATAGTTCTACTGTTAACTCGTTTCTTTAGATAAATAAACTATTTGTATTTGTAAACTTACGTTAAGGTGGAGTTCGACCGAACAAGCAAATGCTCGTTCTATCCCCACTTTGCCAAATTTATTGTGTCGAGCAAAAATAACAAGTCGTTTTTCATACAACTTTGTATGGAGAGTGACCGGTTATTTTTGCTGTACACAATAAATTTGATACAACAAGCATTCGCTCGTTTGGTCCACCTTTATAATTCACTAGCTTCTGCCCACGACTTCGTCTGCGTAGAATTAGCAATTGACATGTTTATCGCTATCCCACAGGAACTATGCTATTTTCCGAGATAAAAAGTAGCCTATGTTTTAATCTAGGGTACCAGCTATCTTCGTTCCAAATTTTATTCAAATCCGTCCAGTCGTTTTAGCGTGAAGAAGGAACAAACATACACACTCACTCACTCACATCGTCACAAACTTTCGCATTTATAATATTAGTAGGATAGGATAGCTCAAGCAGTTGACTACAGCAGAGTAAAATGCATTCGAAAATTCATAAAATTTTCAATTTAGTTTTTCTCTTTATGGAGTGACAATTTTGCCTAGTGTACGTTGTATACGCAAGTTAATTTGCTGTATAAAATTTCTATCAATAAGCAGGACTGAGGGTTTGTATAAAATGGAAATATATTCCCCTATAAGTCTTAGGCGTGGGCCCTTAACGAGATGCCTTGAGACCTTTGCTTTCCCCCCAATTTGCAGTTATAAATGGCCAGTGCCGCTTAGTTGTTTATTCTGCGAACATTTTTTTCTGACTACGCAGTAGATCTTTTACGGTTGAAAGAAGATGGATGCAGATTTTTTTTGCTGTCTTTCGTTTATTTCTGTGAAGTCACAAAATATGGTTGTGTGGGGGAATGTTGACTGTTTATTTGTGTCATTTGGTTAATGGTGAAGAATAGAATAATAGAATAACACTGCAATATACAGTCGACCAAGTAAGAGCTTTATAATATTTCATGTCAGTGTCTAGATCATTTAGAAAAAAGACTAACTGTCGCATACGTTACGGTACGGACTCATAAGTTACGGTAATCTTTAATATTTTATGCTGCTAAACTTTGAGGCCAAATGAAGTTTCTTGGCCGACTATATAATAATTCATTTAAGTATATATTAGACAATTTTATACTTAACTATATTTTAGTTACTTAGGTACTCGTTTTACTAAATTTGCAGACACCCTGTTGTAAGAATTCTGTTGGTATAAATCTTTAGCAAAGAAATAAAATTTTCGTGAGACGTAGGGCCTGTTTCATTACTATCTGTTAAGCTTGTTAACTTAAAGTGTTAGACTTTATCTATGATTCCATCTCTTTTTCTTACTATAAGACAGACAGAGACAACGTCATAGATAACCGGAACTTTACAGAAAGTGATGAAACAGGCCCTTATAATCGTAATTAACCCCCTTATTCATAAACGCACTATAGGCCTCTGTTAACTTAGTAATCGTTTGTCCTTATCTGTCACTTTGACATTTACCTTTCACAGATAAGGACAAACGATAACTAACTTAGCAGAGGCCTATAGTGCGTTTATGAATAAGGGGGTAAGTCATTTACTTTTATATGAAAAAAAATATTAATAAAGTACCTATCCCTTTTTGTAGCAAGGGAGTATTCTCCATGGGAACTTAAAGGATTTAATCCTATTTGAAATTTCTGTAAGACGATAATTGCCAGGCGATTGGGGCTCAAACAAGTATTACACGAGGTACTCGTTACTGAGCAATTATAGCAAAATCCTTTGTAATCCTTTTCGTACGAAATGTCGAATTATTTTGGAGAGTTCATCGTATTAATCGCTCGAATCGGCTTGAGACACACTCTGCATGATTTTAATAAAAATCTAGATAATTCCACGATTTCTACATTTCAGACTCATCACTACATAGTATAAAACAAAGTTGCTTTCCGCTGTCTGTCTGTTCCTAGATCTTTAAACTACGCAACGGATTTTGATGCGGTTTTTTAAAAGATAAGAGTGATTCAAGAGGAACGCTCCGTTCTACGCAGACTAGTCGCGGACAGAAGCTAGTAATATTAATATTGCTACGTTAACAGTGAAGCTTATGGTCTATCAATGAAAAGGTTGTATCTTTTAATCACGTACACTTAAAAATCAGCTTTCTACAGTTGCAAAAAGCCCTTTTCTTTTTTTTAAATTTACTTCTCGAATTTACTTATTGTGAGAGATATGTGCCCAGCAGTGGGACTTATATAGGCTGGAGATGATCAAAATAAGTCGAGAGATCGATTTCAGTTTCGAGTGAACATCGCGGAAGTTTAAAACATTAAGGCCCACTTGCACAGTCCAGGGTTAAAAAATTAGATTATTATAAATTAGATTATACATGGATTAGGTTTGACAGTTCCATACATTTTGACACTACCTACTTAGTGCCGGGTTAGCATCTAACACGGGGTTAAGTCGTTAACCCTGGTCCGTGCGAGTGGCCCTAATAAAACTAATTAAAAACCTTTCAACATGGAACTACCGTGAGACTCAATTATTTCACAAACGGATAACTCACGTATAAAAAAAGTGTGCAGTGTGGAGCGTCGAGTGCAGGCCTTATACTCCGAAATCGATTTTCAAAGTTCGTTTCGTGCCGTTCCGCTCCCACTAATAGTTCTTAATTTGAGAATGTGAAATTCGGCTAATTCGAAAATCGAATTTCGGAGTAGCCCCCCAGTTTGTGTCGAGTAGCCGCGCGAGCAGAGCGCTGGCGCGCAGTGATCGTTTCGCTGCATCCATCCGGGGCGAGCGCTCGACGAGGAAGGATTTAGAACTAGTCTGAACCACTTTTATATGTGAGTTATCCGTTTGTGTAATTCTGTGCCATTCCTAATTTCGCTTCTGTGAACCGCCTACTAGTCTTTGGCGCTATGCACCGAAACGAACTAGCTGAGCTCGCTAACCGCAGTACGAGTGCACCACTGTGCACCTAACGACGTAGTAAAACCCGAAAGCACGGGCCGTGGACAGTGGTGACTCCGTGAGATTTATGCAGACAAATATTTTTGTCCCACTAGACTGTTTTAGCTGATGCTAAATAGAAGCGAGGTTTACGAATCGCCGCGATTTTAATACTCTATGCACTAGAGCATAAAAAGGCATTTTATGCAGCCTGCAAAATTAAATTCTAACTTTTTTGAGCATGACAAATGAAAATGTTTATTGACCCGTACGGACATGGAAAGACCTATAATATTAGGGCTATTCAAGGCCAACGTGAACAGGTTGTTACTGAATCAGTTACATCTTTGGCCTCATCTGCACTTTCCATCAGGTGCATTTAATCGCTGGTCAGTTTTGTGGTAAAAATACAATCAATATAATGGGTATTAACACTTTGGCCATCGTTTTTAGTTCGAACTATTTTATTAACCTATCCCGCGTTTGGTGTTACGTAAATATTTGAACAATGATCCATGCGGGTGTGTCGCGTAAAACGAATTTATATTTTAAACATTAAGTATTTGAGCCATTGGAAATTAACTTTATTTCAAAACTAGCTGTTGCCAGCGACTTCGTCTGCAAAGAATTCGTTTATCGCTATCCCTTTTCTCTATCTATGTGCCGAATTTCATCCAGATACATTGATTGAGTAACAAACAAACATCCATCCATCCATACTTTCGCATTTTATAATATTAGTTAGATAGAGGTAGGTACAAAAACAGATTAAGTATAAAATTAATATGAGTAACTAAAACTAACTTAAAAATAGCTTAACAAAAACTAAAATTGGTTATGGTGCCCTTTTTCAATATTTTAGTCGCCTATCCTGCCACAGAGCAGCAGTGTTTGCGCTGCTATTTTTCGTCGCGGAGAGTAAGACTACTACCGGTAAACTCATGGGCATAACGGTGATCAAAACATAACCCTACAGTGGATAAGTAGGTCACTCGAAGGTGAAAATCTCATGAAGATAAGTTTAGTATAACAAAACAGCAAAACTAGAGCAGAACATTGTCGGTTTCCGACTAACGCTGACTCGAAACAAAACGAACAAGTGGCTGTCAAAAGTTTGCAATAACATTTAGATAGAGAAAAAAAGATGGCCGCCTCTGCCAAGAAACTACGCCAAATAAACTGGAGTAAAAAGTGAGATAAAGAATTGCGAGTTTACCAATGGTTATTGGCTGTGTTGGATCGCTTGGAAATTAACTTTTATTTTAATTTCTTTGAGACTCCCAAGAGAAATGAAAATAAAGGTTAAGTACAAGTGTATTGTCACTTGTTTTTATTATCCAATTAACTTTTTGGAAGTTTTCCAGAATTTAACACTGATTAACCGGCTGCCGAGTAGCAAGGTAATTGGTTCAAGTTCATGGAAATATAATACTAAAAAGTACCAACTGAGGAAATAAAAACCAAATAATCTTGTACTTATAACCTTTTTAAAAGACGAGTTAGGCAGTAAATAGTAATATAATTATCCGGAGAAGGATGGAATGCTTCAGCTTTCACATATCTTCATCTCACATTTTGATCATAATTTGATCCTCTAATTAATTATTTCGTCTTTTTTAGACGCAGGCGCATGCATCACGACCACGCGGAACTAACCGTGACTTAGAGACTACGAAAAAGAACTACAAGCAAATTTACTTGTAACTATAAATTAGAACTAAAATAAATCTATTATGAGAGCCCGCGGCATAGAACTAATGATGCTGGCAACATTTCCTCGCTGTGTCGCGATAGGTGCTGACCTTATGCTCCGAAGTTCGATTTCGTTCGTTCTGTGCCGTTGCACTCACACTAATAATCATAACTTGGAAATGAGAAGGACGGTATGATGAATCGATTCGTAAATACATTTTTGGAGTAGCCTTGTGCGAGGAAGCTGCCAGCTCTTCGTACTAGAGTAGGTACTAAGTCATTTCAAATAGTTACATTAATTTGTAATGGTCACCTCTATACTGAAGAATTATCTTTCCAATGGTAGTGGAAACAAAAGTTTCAGGCAACCGTACAGTTTTAAGATAAGCACAGCTAACTTTATATTTTTGTAGAGCAACCCTTTTTCCCGATGAAATGTTGTTTCTACCCTCTGTGTTGCCAGTCAACAAGTTCTGCTGATTTAGAAGATTTTGCTTATTTTAATTTAAAATGTAAAATTCAGGGAGCGAACTGAAATTAAAGATAAAGTTACGTGTGTTGTTTGCAGATTTTACTTTGAAATAGAGTAAAAAAGTAGCCTATGTGTTATTCCTGACTATAATCTATCTATGTTCCGAATTTTATCTACATCTGTAGAGTAGGGTGGTCCATGATTGTATGAAGAAAAAAAAAAGTTTTTCAAATCTACCTCCACATATCTGATTTTTGTCTATGTGTAAATAATATTCGTTGTATCAAATATTAAATCATTTGGTGGTGATTTACTGGTCGCTCAAGTAATCAATTATTGTTGTACTTTATTACACGTCAATATTACTATGTCGACTAGATCCGCACCAAGTCATTGGCTTTTGGGGAAGTCAATTTCAAGTTTTTCTACTGCACGACTGCCTCGAGGGTTAGATGTGCTCCGTGTTCTACAATTTCACCACTTAGATGAAGGCAATACTTTGCAAGTGAGTTACAAAAAGACTTGCGACGCGGTTCTGTCTGTTTGGGAACGAGCAAGGATACCTACGCAACGTATTGATTCGTGTGTACGAAGACTGACAAAGCTTTATGGACAGTATTTACTTCTTAAGAAGAATCGTGCTCGCCAAAGTGATACCGAAATTATGCGTAGGAGTGTGTTCGAAAACGATATCGGAAAATTGTTTGACGTCGCCGCTAAAAATGCTTTAAGTACAATGAAAAACGAAGAAGATCGACTATTTCTACAAAAACAAAGAGAACATGTGTTTTCCAGTAGCATGGGTAGTGTTGATCTTGTAACGACATCAAAAGAGAATCGAAAGAGGCAACGGGAACAAAAGGAAGAAAATTTCAAGAAGAAATGTGTAAGCAGAGAGAATCGCAAACTTCATGAGATAACTGAGCAATTGTCAGCGAGTTCTTCACAAAGCTCTGAAAACGAAGACAACTTCCAACCTGCGACATCATTTTATAAAGAACCTTCTTCTTTAAAACAGTACCCAAATATATTTAAGTCTTCAGAAGTTGTTGCTGCTCTAGACCGTGTAAATCTGCCCGATAGGGGAGCTGTTTTCGTTGCCGGAGCTATAATCAAGGCTTTAGGGCATGATGTTTCAGCTACGACGCTTTCTCGGAGCTCTGTCAGGCGTCACAGACGAGAAGAAAGACAGAGAGCAGCGGAAGCCGAATTAACAGCATCAAAAATAGAAGGACCTTTGCTTCTCCATTGGGATGGCAAACTTTTGCCAGATATTGATGGGTCGAAAAGGAAAGTAGATCGAATTGCTATACTTGTAACTGGGAATGGCCATGAAAAGCTTTTAGCTATTCCTAAAATAGAAAAGGGAACTGGAAAAGCTCAAGCACAAGCTTGCATTGATGCAGTCAGAAAATGGAACATAGATCATTCCATTAAAGGACTCGTATTTGATACGACAGCAAGCAACACTGGTCTACACACAGGGGCTTGCACAGAAATTGAAAAAACCCTTGAATGTGAACTGGTTTGGATTGCGTGCCGTCACCACATCATGGAAATAGTCCTTGCCGCAGCGTTCTCATGTTTATTTGGCTCTTCTGGAGCACCGGAAGTGGGACTATTCAATCGCTTTCAGAAAAAGTGGCCAAGCATTGATCACTCTGTTTATAAGGCGGCTGATATTGCAATGTTTGAAAACCCAATTTTTAATAGTCTGCGGGATGAGTTACTAAGATACTTACCGAATGCATTGGAGATACAGCAACCACGAGATGACTACAAGGAGTTTTTGATGTTGTCTTTTCTGTTTTTAAACGGCGGTGGTAATGAAGGAAGATTTCGAGCTCCTGGCCCTACACATCACGCACGTTGGATGGCGAAAGCTATTTATGCCATTAAATATATCTGTTCCGAGGACAATTTCATTTAACTGCTCGAGAGTCCAAAAATATACAAGAGTTTGTCTTATTTGCTGTTTTGGTTTACGTGCGGTATTGGAATGAAGCACCTCTTGGAATCAAAGCACCACTGAATGATGTACAGCTTTTAGAAACTCTAAAATCGTATCCAAATAAGAAAATCAGTGAAAAAACCTATACCGCTTTTGCCAGGCATCTTTGGTACCTTTCTGAACATTTAGTGGCTTTTGCATTTTTCGATGACAGAGTGTCTTCACAAACTAAAGACGAAAATGGTAAAAAACCTGAATCGTCCAAAGAAGACAAATTTTCAGCGACGAATTAATGTAAGCGAGGAAAACAATTTGCATTTAGAAAGTTTCGTCACTGAACGGACAAATAACTTCTTTGATGCATTATTTGATGATGGAAAATGCAAAAGTCAACAATTTTTAACAGTACCATCTGAAAAATGGCAAATTAATCCGGTTTTCTTAGAGTTTAAAGAAAAGTGTAGCAAGATGAAAGTTGTTAATGACACAGCCGAAAGAGGTATCAGTCTTATTCAAAAATACAACCAGACTCTAACCAAAGATGAAGAGCAGACGCAGTATATTCTTCGTTTAGTTGCAAATCACAGAAAACAGTTTCCAGTGCCATCAAAAACGTCGTTTATTTAAAAATTTTTGATTAACTTTTGATTAATAAATATTTCTTCATACATTTTCTTAGACACAGATTGTTTCATTTTGAGCGACTTCTAAATACCATTGGATTTCTATAAAAATTGGTATATAGGATGGTTTTATGTCTTAGACAAAAAAAAACCTTGTGGAAAAAAAAAACCAAAAAAAATTTTTTTTGGATCACCCTACTGTAGAGCCTTTCTGGTGTGCAAAAGTAACAAACATCAATCCATACTCACAAACTTTCGCATATGTATATAAAGGTTGGAATAGGACAGAGGACTAGTATGAAGTTAGAATTAGTAGAATTAATAAGTGCTCAGTCGTATTCTTCTCTTTCCTTCCCGTCACGTTTACGATACCTACGAAAGAGCCTAAGTTTTTGGCAGAATTAGGAATTAAGAAATAGGCACCATAAGGTGCTTACGTACTTACAAAGCAAAAGGTAGCTAAGTACATCAGAAATTTTCTTTGAAGTACCGTCTAAGTGTGCTCGCTCAACTTAAGGACATGCCAATTAAGTTAATTATCTATATAAATGCTTTAAGTGCCATGAAATGCCCTATATTTCGCCGAATTAATTAAATTAACAAGACACCTTGGAAAGGAGATTTTGTTTAATTTCTCCAGTTTCATGTTGCCTCGCTAAATATTAAATTGATTCTGTGAAATTATTTGATTAACTTAAATCGTCTGTTGGATAGAGTGCTTAGTGACGCTGACTTTTGCCGCTTCTACATTACTTCCAAGTTTCGAGTTTCAAGTGCCAAAAAATGACGTAGGTATGGTATGGTAAGCTACCGACCCGTGGTCCAACTCACGCAGTAACATTTTAATACAAAAATAGGTAGGTTAGGTTAGTTAGGTATTATTAGAGAATTACAGCCTTATTCATAAAAAGTTAGAGGCTCGCTATAAGCTCGCTATAGAACCGATGCAAAAAAACATGATTCATAAACGTCAATTAGCGCTAATCAGTCCATCAAGGGTCTGTTAAGTCTTCCGAAAGTTAGTGGACCGTAGACCCTACTTTATCTCTCTGCTAACTCACAAAATGGCCGCCACAAATATGAACAGCTGATTTTGGCAAGAGCAAAACCATACGCAAGACAGTTTTTTTTGTTTTAAGTTTGTATCCCCTTCCAGAAAGGTAAAGGAAACTAGATCCACACTGCCTCATCTGTCGTGTTAATTCGCTGCCACTGCTGTCATTTCTTTTTTTAATTCACTAAAAAGCCATTTATGGTCTATGATTTGTCAAGGTGACAACATAACGCGTCTAATCCATTCATCAACAGCTCATTAGTTAACAGACTGCTAGCAAGCGTTTATAAATCATACTTTTTAACAACTGTCAAATAAGCTTAATCAGTCTGTTAACTAATCGACTGATCAAACCTCAATTATTAAGGATTTTTTATGAATAAGGCTGTAAGACTATTAGTGGTAAACAAATGACGTCACGCGACTGGTCTTTAAATACACGCCTCATGCAGCACGGGCCTCTTTGCCCCTCGACCGTCGCCCTGGAAGCATCTGCCTTGTCACCACCGTGTATTGTGAGCTATCGGGTGTTGTTTGTTCTTTCTATTATTGGTACTTCATCGTGCTGAAGACTTGTTTAGAATTATTACAGCCTTTGTTCATTGTTTGCGAGTTATTTGTTAAATCGTTTAAATAAAATTCGTTACTAAAATCGTGTGCTTTTAATAAAATAATAGCAGATTCCCTACAGTATCTTAATACCTAGAAAAAGGAAGAACAGTTGGACAAATTGTAGTTGGACCACGGATCGGGAGCGGTTTGATATGTGAGGCAGGGGGTGAGGTAAGGTAGGCGGGGGTGAATTTTTGACACTTAAAGCTTTAACTTAAAGTTTAAGAGACAATGAAAGTACACACAGCAAAGCTATTCGGTAAGCACCTTTGCATACACGCGCCGCTTTAAACCTGCTTACCGAGAAAAATATATGAAATATAATTGTTGGAACTGCCATACAAATTTTAATACTGTACGGACGAAGTCACGGGCTACTGCTAGCAAATAAATAATTTTCACTTTCATTCAACCTTTAGTATTATAAGCTTGGACTGTAATTAATAGTTATAGCGTCTAGCCTTCATAAACACTAACGTTACGAACAATATGACTGTAACATGTGATCTTTTATCTGCCTGGGATTATGTCCTGACCAGACGTACTCATATAACTTTTACTAGTTTAAGCTTATAGTTCACTCTAAAAAATTAAGACCAACTAAGAGCAGTTTTCTCTTAGTTAACGTTAAGTTAATTACAATAATTAAGATTTTATATGAATCAAAGAATCTGATCACTTAAAACAATAAGTGTATCTGTGATTGAACTAATAAAGTAGGTAATATGTTATTAATCCTAACAGTTGTATACCTTGCATCTGTTCCTCCTTAACAGATTCATTATCACAGATAAGTATGTTGATGGTTATGAACATTTTCATAGTTTATTTGATTATTTTTGTCTTTGTTGATTTAAATAAGATTAATTTTCATGTAAATATTGAACAAGATCTTAATTGGCTCAGTTACATAGCAATAGTAAGAGCAATCAGAATTACTTTATTTGATGTGTCTAAGTCCTTGTTAGGCTCGTATGGAATCAAGATGCTGAATCAAGATATTGATAGGGCCAACCAATTTTTTTTTTAGAGTGTTTCGTCTCAATGGAAGAATACAAAAATACTAGGTATATAGACCGACCGCTTAACTCAGTCATTGCCCGCGCGGCACAGGGGTGCGGGGTAGGTGACAAAGGAGGCCGAGAGGTGCGGGCGGCAGGCGCACTCCCCGCCCGCACCGCTCTCGGTCCCCTTTGTCGTCCTACCCCGCGCCCCTGTGCCGCGCGCGCGAGGACTCAGTTAAGCGATCGGTCTAAAGTTCTCTATTCCTAGGTAATTTAAACCAACTCAAATCTCACTATTTGTCACTAATTGAATCCACTTCCTGTCTTTGGTCCCTTTCTTTATTCTTTTGCCTCTGATCAAAATAATCCTTTTTTGTTATAATGATCTTCTTAATTATTTTTTTCCGTTGTTACATTCTCATATTAAATACGAGTATAATATATATATTTTGTATAAGTATTTTAAGCATTGTACAATAATTTAAATATTATGTGTGTACGTGTATTATTTTATTTCATTTATTTAGCTATATTTATGTTAGTAGGTATTGTTGTTTTCATTATCCCTACGTTTCTCCTGTCTGTTTCCGCCACTTAACTACTTAAACTGTGTCCAACTTATTTTTTTATTTTTTTATTTAAACCAATAGTGCGAAATATACATCAGTGATGCTCATAGCCGGTATTGAAAACCACCTACTATGTGGTCTTTCTCTTATTGGTTGTCTGACGGTAGAGATCGCTATTAAGCGATAAGACCGCATATTGTCTATCTTGTTCTTTGTTACTGATATGTGGTGTTCAATAATCAGTATTTGTGCCTATTGTGTATTGTAAAATTTTCCTTACATTCCTCCTCAATTATCTGCCAAATTTCAAGTTTCAAGCACTACTAATCGCAGCCTGTTCACTCACCATCATCATTGTTATTCTGAGGCCTGTGCCCAGCAGTGGGATAAGCAGACGATGATAATGAAACCGAAGTATTCGCCCTTGTATTCGATCAACATGCATTTACGCAGCGCGAACTTTTTTCAAGCGCCCCGTTTTCCATTACGCAAGCATTGCCCGGGAGACCCCCCTTTTCCGCCCGATAATTGACTGGAGGGGATTAGTCCGGATCACCCGGATATCAGTATAATAATGCCTGGTAATGTTACCCGGTACGATATGCTTGCGGTTGCGCGCAATTTAGACGAGCGAACGCCATGTTGAGTACGGTGTAATGTAACTGACTACTTACTCGTTACCTGGTACTAATTTACTGAAGAGGTAACATACATACATAAATCACGAATTTATCCCTTAAAGGGTAGAGAGATTTTTGACGTGATAACGTCTTATAAATCGATGAACGCCGGCCGCACTCACGAAAAAGCATGGCTCATTGCGTTACGTTACTGACGTCAGTGTGTGTCGCAAATAGCGGGGTCCGTACACTACATAAATACGAAAAACTAAATTCCGATTATCAGAATTACGAATTTCATAAATCCGATTATTATAATTCCGACGGTTTAAATTCCGAATATAAGTATTTAGATTTTTCAAAATGCCTAACGTTTGCAATTACGATTTTCAAAACTCAGAACTTCAATACACCGAACAATAAGAAGTCCGAATGAATAATAATCCCAAAATATCAAAAATACAAAGTCCGATTGTTAAAATACCGATTTTTAAAACTGAATATTTTGGAGTAAAACAAACATGTTCGCGGCTTAGGGGTGGCCTAAGGGCCACCCCCGCCGCACCTAAACCTAAACTAATCCAATTCCTAATGAGCAAAATTCCGATTATTGAAAATACTAATTTCATTATTACCAAATTTCCGAATTAGTAATGATGTATCGGAAAATTAATAATCGGAATTTTGTTTTTCGGGCTAATGACACTTCGGGCTTTTCATTATTCGGAGTTATAAAAATCGGAATAATATACAATCGGAATTTTGAAATTCGGTTAAATAAATTTCGTGTTTTTTAGTACCTAATCGGAATTTTATTTCTTAGGAATTTTGAAAGTCGGAGTTTTAAAAATCGGAATTAGTAAATTCGGAATAAAATATTTCGGAGTAAGTTCCCCAAATAGCGACATCTGTTGCTTGTTGTCGCAACCACTTTGCATAAGTACCTACCTCACTTTGAGGGTCGATAGATTTATTTGATAGATACTAAGCGATTTAACCAAGTGCCGACAGATGGCGTAACTTAGCCTACTCCCAAAAGCGACCATTTATCGTTATCACGTAAAACTATCGTCCGTAAACCGACTTTAGAGACAACCGGTTTCTTTTTATGGTGTAGTATCATATGTGCTCCCGTGACGGCAGGCATACCCACTAAAACAATGCATGGTAAATATTCTTTTAACCTCCGTGTGTGTGTGTGTGTGTTTGTGTGTGGCATCGTAGCTCTCAAACGGACGGACTTTTTTCATTCGAAAGCCAGTTTACTTGTGGTAGTTCTTAACCATGTTTGGTAACAATCGGTCTAGTAGTTTGAAGAGTATCAACTCTTTTCCAAAATGATGTAAGACGTTTTTGGCATAATTTTTTTATTATTTTTTATTTATGTATGTTACTCAATGCATGGGGGATTTTCATTTTTTTTAATTTAATATTACTATGGACTTTTTGTTCAATCTAAACATTATACACGTTATCTCAAAGCTCGTTTAAACCTGGACTGTTTCATTTCACGTTTCGAATATAGAAATTCCGACACGTAAGGATAGAGCCACTGGCCATCTGTTGCCTCGGTGTAGCACCGGCATTACGGCCGGGGTGCACAGCCTGGTTACGACAGTGCCTTCAAAACAGCTTGATAAACTGATAAGCGAAGTGGTGTAATAATTCCACCAATAGAATCGTTTTATTTTGCTAGCCTCACCCAACGCTACTTTCTGATTGGTGGTAGTTCTCTCACTGTACAATGTCCCGTGTCAGCATAGTTTTACCTTCCAATGTGGTGTTTCTGTCTTACTAGAAATTGTATAAGACAAGACATATAAAAAATCATATTTTAACAAGCGACGCCTACCGTATAATTCACGACATCGGGAACCAATAATCATCGATACCTATCACGTCATCTACGGCTGCTCTGATTGTTCAAGACTCGCGACCACCATCCAGCATTTGCCTTCACCTCCTTCGATCTTTACCTCACAGCGCCAATGCGCACACATAATAATATGTTACCGTTTTTTATATTTAATTCAATTCGATCCTGTAAAATACCACCGTAAGCTTTCCCATCGTAAACACGATTATTTCCGAATGATGCCGATGTGTCTATGAGTTCGACTGAAGTAGCGACTAATAGCGTTTTACAGCAGAGTGAAAGAGACGGTATAATACGAACTTCAAATTTTGCACTTGGTTGTAGTCCCTCTCTGTCTCCTACAGACTAATGAAATTCATTAATGAAGGTGTAAATCGAGATCTCTGAGTATGGGTTAACTCTTAATTATGCTAGCTGTCACATTCATACAACAACTGTCAAAATGAACACGATGGCGATTGCGAGCGAGTTATCTAATAAGCTAGCTGCTTTTTTATCAACTGCTGCTGCTGTCAGATTCCATTTGGAAACACTGCGTTGTCATAGTCTGTGGCACTAGTGTAGTAGCTGACCGAGCCATGACAGCGCAGAAAGCATTTTTACCGCACCGTATCGGTTTTCCAGCTGTACTACATTTTTTATTAAGCTTGAGTGGGTTTAGAGACAGATGTTCATGTAAAACTATTGCACGCCGTTATACGGTTTCGGTGGAATTTAATTCGAGTGCTCGCGTATTGATCTGTGGTGGCTGCTATTTGGAACTCCCGTACAAAAAGGTAGGTAGAGGACGAACATAATATTTCCTTACAAAATTGTTGCCATATGAAAATTTTACGTCACAATGTTTCACTGTCACTGTTTGCCTGTTTCAAACTTTTGTCAGCCTATAAATTGAATAAAGTGACTAATAAATAACCGTAAAGTAAGTACCTACTAAAATTGATCAATTACATAAATATTTTTTTAATTATGTTTGTATATGGGTATAAGGAGTTACATACATACATACATAAATTACGCGTCTATCCCTTACGGGGTAGACAGAGCCTAAGATTATAGGACCTAAAGACCGCAATTAGTATGATCACAGAACTATATCAAGATAGAATGAAAGAGTTCAGCAATTTGTTCGAGACCGAGCGTGTAACATTTTGCGTGTGACATTTGACGTCACGAGCGCAATTTAGTGATGGGAAACATAAGCCGCGCGAAAACAATTCAAAAGCATCGATTCACAGATCGATTAGAACACGGCACCGATTCTATGCACCGCGCCGCGACCACAGAAATATATCTGGCATCGGACGTTCGTCTTCGTTGTGAAAAGAAGTAATTACATATTTATTCGTGTGATGACAAAATATTTACTCGTACATAATTATCACTCAATTATATTACGCCAGTTATTGTAGGTGCATTTTTATCGATTTTAAATATCGATAAGAACCGACAGAGGAAATGATAATTATTTTCGACAGAGGAAATGAGAAAGCTCATAATTTTAAATCTAAAAATATAAATGTAGGTAGTACCTAGGTACCAGTGGCGTGGCGTCAAGTAGGTATATCAGAAGGCAAGCCGAAGAGAACTTAACTAGCCTTTTCCTCTAATTCTGCACAATAAATTGGCTAACGGCCTTAAAATAGGCAAGCCAGTGGGAATCGAGTTCCATGGACGCCACGCCACTGCTAGGTACCTACCTAACCAATAAATTGCGTTACACTTCCTTTTTCAAACCTTTTTTGCTTTATTTAATAGTACAAACTGGACAAAATAGGAGACGTTTTGAAAAAGGGCAGATCAGGAGTACCTGAAACCGACGAGCATGTATGAAGAGATCGATAAATGTGGATGAAGCGAAAGAGGTATGTCAGGATCGTAGCAAGTGGAACAAAGTAGTCTCTGCCTTGCCTACCCCTATGGGAAAGAGACGTGACATATGTATGTAAAAACTGGCACGAACGCATATTACGCTAAAAAAAAAAAAAAATTAAAATTTGAGTTTCGCTTGACATTCTACGGCGAAACAACAGAGGGGGATTCCTGGCTGGTCGTTGGTTGTAGACGGACCTGAATAACTGAATTTTTATTTTTTTCTCCTTAATTTTGTAAATTTTGTTAAAATTTATAAGTTTTTAACGGCTGTAAAGCCTGACCAGAAATATAAAAACCCTCGCCATATTGCGGAAAATTAAGGAATATTTATGCAATTAGAAATTACGTAACACAGATTAAAAATCGACTAGTGGCGACTCCTTGACAGGGACTTTATATTTCTGGTTAGGCTTTACTTACCTATTGACGACCGTGATAGACAGTTAAAATTTCCACAGATAATGTATTTCTGATGCCGCTATAACAACAAATGCTAAAAAACAGAATCCATTTTTTACGACCAGTTGCTTGAATCCATTTATTTTTCATATCAGGATCAATCGGAAAACTGGAATAAAATCGCAATATAGAAGGAACCATAACCTGTTAATAATATTTGCTTTGCTCTACGTAGGTACATTATATAGCTGCATAATTAATAATATAAAAACGTAATTATCATTTCCTGTGTTTTCAAAATCGATTTTAATCGAGTAAGACAATCGCAGTGTGCAGCACTGTGGTACCGCACTATTCTTACTTTTGACAGAAAAAATGAGAAATCGACCTTGAACGCGACTCGACAGTTTGAATAGCATATTTTTACATCGCTGGTTTTGTATGCACGCCAAGTCTGGCTCGTCAAATTAAAGCCGCAATGGAAAACTAGCGTTGACACACAATCGCCCGCTACTGTTTTGATGAAAATAATAAAATAAATAGTTTTTTAATTAATAACAGATATTTAAGGACAAATAGTACTTCCCGATGAAAGGAAATACCTCGATTAACAGCTCGCAACCTTTTTGGTAGTGTTTAAATAATTAATTATTGAGCAACAAACAATTTTGTTTTTAAAATCTGTCGTCCACTGACGTCACATGCAGACCGCGGTCGGGAGCAGATTGAAGTTCGCGGCGAGCAAGTGAGCCCTCGGGACAACTTTTTTCCACGCGAGGTACATACACTCTTTCCTTCTATCTTGATATAGTTCTGTGAGTATGATTGTGGGTGAAGGTGGAAAGGAGAATCAAAATAGGGATGGGTTGAAGAAGTGAAAACTACACACACGCACACTCGCGCAATCAAAAATCGAACGCGACTCTAGCTTCATTCGTATTTCAAAATAAGCTCTTAGAGGATCCTGATATCCTGGTACTTAAACTCTCCCTCCATCTTAAGTCTGGCGCGAGTTCAACGTTTTTTACCTATCCAAAAAAGTGCCCAACGTCGCTAAAGGAGTTTTCACTTCAAAAAACAATCAAAGCTACATCTATGTAATTACATTACTTTTATCCAGGGAAACTGCAAAGTTCCCGCTCGAAAAACACGCAAGCAATAGCTAGTTCCTTAAAAAAACGTCTTAGAGAGGCCATAAACATTATAACTTCTATTAACGGTCTAGGGCTGTAAAATCGGTTCCATTACTTCCTGGCTAATAAAGGGATGCTGCCGTCATCTGATGACGTCACACGATAAGGGCGCACGTGCCCGTGGCAGCTTGTAATCAGTAGTTTTGCTGGGTTTGTCTTCTTCGATAAGATTTGATTTGGAGTTAGTGAGTTGTTTTACGCTCAGGCCGGGCCTTACCATGACGTCTTAATCGTCGTAACGTAGTCTTAGTCGGCGATTCAGTTCTGACTCACTTTAGGTTTTAGCTGTCATATTTAGTATGGGACTGACAGCGAGCGAACCTAAACTGAATCGCATTAAGACGTCACGGTAAGGGCACAGCTTGGCTTTGTAATGTAGGTGAGGTGTTACGTCAATGGAAATAGAATCAAACGTGTGTGTTAAGCCTATACCAAACAAAAAAAGATTTGGTTCAAACCTCATCGTAAAAATTTGGGTCCTAAAAATGCAATACAAAAAGTAAGTAAGTAAATGCTTTATTGTACAAATATAAATAAACTAGCTGCTGCCAGCGACTTCGCTATCCCGCGGGAACTACGCAATTTTCCGGGATAAAAAGTAGCCTATGTGCTATACCAGACTTTTCTCTATCTATGTGCCGAATTTCATCCAGATCCGTTGGGCCGTTCTGGCGTGGTTGAGTAACAAACAAACGTCCATCCATCCATACTTTCGCATTTATAATATTAGTTAGATAGACAAAAAAAAACATAAAATATATGCTTAAAGGCGAACTTATCCCTATAAGGGTTCTCTAGCAGTTAACCTTTGAGCAGATGAGAGGAGCGTTTAACAAGGGACGGACAAGGAGTGCGTTTAAATTTACATAGAAAAAAGTAGTCTTTAATCATGCACCTTTATAGTATAGTCCACATTGTTATTTAAAATGTTAAGGAAAGTGTTAGCTAAGTATCGCTTTTGAACTGCAAAAAAATAAAAATTATTGAGAAAGAAGACCAAATGCGTTTAAAAAACCTGACTAGTGGTTGGTAATGTCGAAATTTGTAATCGAAAAGCACTAAAGAGGCAAAAACAGCTAATCCTGCTCTAAACTACGTGAGGATATTTGTTAAAATGTTTATTCGATTTCTAATATCCAAGGAGCTGTAAAGGCACAAACCCAGCAGCAAAGATAAGCGCGGCTCCATTGTTTTGACCACTCGCAAAAACTTCGCCGTCTTGGAGTGCCATCAACTAATTAATTGGTAGGAAACTTCGTATCAGTTGAATTGGTGGCCATTGCGGCAGCGGTATCCATAAAAACTGTTAGTAAAACTCCTGTTGAGAAACCGATTCATAAAAAAGTAAATAAATTAAATAAATAGCACTCATTGTTGTGACTGTTAGTGCGCTAGCTTTAAAAGGTCAGTCTCAGTGTGCCACGGTTTAAGTCTCTCGAGATCGGTCACCGGTGCCGTACGTGCACACTGAGTGATTTCTTAACATGTGTGACTCTGAGAATATTCCTTATATTTAATTCAAAACTTCTGAGGTTATCAATAACAAAGCAGAAGCAACGTATATTTTACGGATTTTAGGTTTAAGAGATGCTTTCCATGCTTCACACAGCGCACAAAACTTCTTCCACTTAAAGACAATGACTTTTCATATAGCACTTTAACAGTCATTATCGTTCATGTAAAATGTAAAATTAAAATTACTTTATACACTATCCTCGCGTGAAGCGCATGTGTATAAGTAGAGCCGCCTGCAATCCCGGCCGTCCGGCAACGCCCGTTTTACAGCCCAACTTCAAAATTGGAGGCAGTAAAACAGACCGAAGGCGTATCTCACTCAGCCTTAACGTTAGTGTTCAACTTAGAACTTTAGAACTAGTGCGGTTTTAAATCTGCATTGGACTTCGGCATTGCGTCGGATCATTTTGGTAGTTCAAGTTAGTACGCCGTAAATCGAAGCGTTGTTTGGTCTGTGAAAGATTTGGATACCAAATGATAAATTCAATTTAAAGTTGGAATATTTTTCCGCTTTTAAAATCTGAAAGAACTCTTTTATGTCAATATTTTACAAGGCGATAGATTTATTTATGCTCATGGCTTTCCTAGAATAAAAAAATAGACTATTTGTCCTGGTATCCTAAGCTGTAAAAATGAATTTTGGAAAACCCTTTTTCAGTGTACCACTGTGTATGTATGTATGTATGTATAGGATATACTGTAATAGGTATTCAAGGTATAACTGTCAAATTACAGACTTGGAACTATCTTAGTTTTGTGGTATAGACGGCTATTGTAAGGTCTAAGCTTTTAAATTTTTTCTGAACTCTTTTTCTATATTGTATCGATTCAAACTTTCATGATTTTCACATAAAAATAAGAAAACGGGACTTAATCACGTAAACAAAAAGTATTTTTTTAATACCTCGACGTTTTGGACACGACTTTGCATCCATGGTCTCGAGAGGACTGAAGTGGCGGGTATCAACATCTTCTAGCTGCACGGGTTTTTAGTTAGTGAGACGAGTGATTAGTTATCATGTTATTGTATTCTATTGTTTCGTGTTAAGGACCTCCGCACACGGCAACCTCTACAGCAAACTAATCTAAACAACACTAATTTAGATATGCAACAACAGGCAAGATAAAGCAGCCAAATACCTCATATTAGGGTAGGTTGAAACAGCCAAACTTTGTGGGTCCCAACGACATTGCCCGAAGATCCCCGATTTCCAACTTCTGTGTTCCGTGGCTTAGGGTTGTCACTTTGTAGGACGTCAATACTCAAGTCTTGAAAACCACAAGTTCAGGGTCACAACATTTTTAAGTTCACTAAGATATTAGTATGAATGTGAAGTTTTATATCCATCAAGATGGAGTGTTACGCTGATCACTTGCCACCTCACCTCAACTAGTAAACTCTGGCCTGGGACCTTACCACGACGTCCTAATTCCGACTCAGTTCAAGTTTTAGCTGTAACTTTTAGTATGAATCTGACATCGAGCGAACCCAAACTGAATCGCATTAAGACGTCATGGTAAGGTCATCACATCAATCTTAATTTAAACCTGCAGGGGCTGAGGCATGCTGGAAGACTACGGCAAGAGACTGGATAGTATGACTTTGATTATTTTAGAAGCTTGGTCTATATTCGTATATATGCCACTTGTATTGACGTGTTTGCTCCGTCTATGTAACTTTTATATGCTATTGTAGCATTTGAAGTGGCCGAAAAAGCTAAAGCTCTTTAATAGTATGTCTAATTCGGTGTCGAGACTGGTTTCGTGGGGTTCTGGTGTTGAGGTTCTTTAATGAAATCTCAAAGAGGCTAGTGCGTACACGTACGCAACGTATGATATGAGACTTAAATTCGTCGCAAAATAAAATTCCCGTTTTGACATTTGTCTTCCCGACGTAACTAGTGATGTCACCGTACGACTCGGTACTCGATACTCACGATAAATCGATTCAAGTTTGCATGAGTATTTGATCGATTTGAATATGTACTGTCACTTAACTTAAATTGATATTGTAAGTATTTTGAAATGATACAATGTTACGAAAGGTCAATTTTCTTTTAATTAATATTTTTGTTACAAAAACATTCACTTAATCACAAAAAAAATCGAGAAAACGTGAATCTACAGTCAATCATTTTCTTCAGATGATGAAGACGAGTCATTCTATTGAAATCAGTGTTGCCATTGTTTACGGCTTTGAGCTCCAAGGTCATAAATTTCAGTAAAGATCACAGCTGGTGAAATTCAGTAATTAATTGGTCTAAATAAAATAAATATAACCGGCCAAGTGCGAGTCGGCCTTAAAAACAATATCTAGATCGATTTATTTTTTCCTTAACCGAATATAAATAGTCTGTGGACAATATGAAAAAATCGTT
Organism: Pandemis heparana; assembly: GCA_963854515.1. Taxonomy (NCBI): domain Eukaryota; kingdom Metazoa; phylum Arthropoda; class Insecta; order Lepidoptera; family Tortricidae; genus Pandemis; species Pandemis heparana. Next base: position 1,816,302 of record OY978025.1, read on the forward strand.
ATGCACAGCACTTAGCTGAGTGAGCGATACCCATCAATGAAAAATGCAATTACCTTCAGAATATTTCGATCGGCGTGAACTGTCAAAACGGGCCATTTATATTGTGATGACCTTCCAAGAAAATAATAATAATAATAATAAGCTTAGCTATTCAAAGGAGAAACGGTACTAGAGTTTCCGGCAATATGTTCATGGTGACTTCTAAAATATTGTATTTTAAATAAGGTAAATAATTTTTCAACTTATAACTTTAAGTTTAGGATGATGATTTGAAGTTACACTAAATTAAATTCCAAAATTTAAGGTACTTATTGTTTTTATATTTTACTCAAAAAGTGAGTGGCAGGCAACCCTACGTAGGCCGGATTACGAATTAATTGTCCTTAACTCCGAGTAGTTATAGAAACCGCTTTCGAATTTGTTCTTGTTTAGAACTATCTTGAATATTTAGTAACTTTTGTCGAGTTTGATTAAGTTGTATTGGGTTTAGTAAATGTTATCGGATATCGTTAATCGGTTTAGACATAATCCGCATCGCTAGAAACGCGTTTCCCTTGAAATGTCACTTCTACTTGAATAAGTATTAAATTATAATTAGTTCAATCACTTAAATTGCCTTTCAAAATCTGGTGATCAGTGGCGTAAATACTCGCCTTTTTACTTAAAATCTTCGTCCAATATAGATTATCATTGCGTTACAGACCTACAGTCTGCATTGGTTCATACGCATTTGTACACCGTCAAGATCGAGACCCGTACCGGACGAGGTGATACACTATAGGTACCCCGTTCTTACATCCGCAGTAAGCGGATGAACTTGTATTGCGCGATAATGTACAACATTGTGTGTTCAAATCTGTACGACGCATACCATGCTTTGTCTGTAACAAATCTGATACATAAAATATCTAAAAGAACATCATTTGAAAATAGCATTGCAAAGCCTGAATTTAAAATAAAATTAGAGTACAATAAATTTTTACTGTAGCTGAAAATTAAATCAAAACTGTAGTTTTGTACCAATAGGTACACAGATTTTAATCACTGTTCAAAATAAGTCCCCTGGTACGTACCTGGTTGGTTTCAATTAAAAGCAATTCATATAAATTATGCTGTAAATTGGAAGTGACGGTTCTCGTGTAATACGATTCGACTGGCCGTTGTCAACATTTTTAAACCTATATACGCCATTTTCCGCTTTCAGTCTCTGCATTACCATACTGTATATTGTGTAATAGATACGTTCACACACCGCTCATTTACACCATTATAACTATAACGCGAAATTAACTAATACCGCTAAATAATTCCCGATTTCCCGCACCTAATCTCCACCTCACGCGCCAACTGATCTTACACTAATCCGCTAATCACAAAATGGCGTTACTTAACTAACACACGGTAAACTGCGCGGTAAAATTATAAAGCTGTTACGACTGGAGGTGCTAATGCGCGCTTTTCCCGCTAAAGTAAAATATGACAGGTAATGGGCACACTGGTCATTAGATGTTTAAGTGTGTGTTCGCATTTTGTGTCACGGTGTGAATTTGTAAAAACGTTATAAATTGTGAATTTATGTGTAGTTAAGTTAGCTTTATGCAGTATGCCTTAGGAATTCAAAAAAACTTACTGTTTACTATGAAATGCAATAAAAAATATTTCCATCTCCTTTGACATCGGAAAACTACGTCGCCAATCCGTTGCATTATCGTTTTACAACTGAACGAAGATTTTTTCTGTTTTTTATTTATTTATTCGGGATTTGTTTTTTGTTGTATGTATTAGTAGGGAGTAAATCGTCTTTTTTTCAACAATTATTTGCCAAGTGTTTTGCGGTACATCGTTCCTAGCAATGATGATCTTTCCGAAACACTAATAGCGCATTGGCTAAAAAACAAATGCTAAAAAGAAACTTTTGCGGTTTTCGTCCAAAAGTATTTCATTTCAAGTTCTTGTGTTTTTCACTTTGATCAGTTTGACCTCCAGTATTTTTTTTACTATCCATTTACAAGAAGTTAAGTCAACTCCCGTTTTTGTTGCTTTATCGTGAGTGGGTAAAATCGATGGCCTACTTAGGAATTATCAACTAGTATACAAACTTTCAGTTTCTGTGTATGACGTGTTTGTTTTGATAGAGGTATGGTTGAACATTTTGAGGAATGTTGGTTCTCTCAATTAGAGTTGCGAAATTGCCCTGCATAATGTAGGGAAAAATACAATAAGACTATGTAACACATTAAAAATAGCCATCTCATTTATGATCTTATTTTTGATAGAGTATTGTGGGTACAAGTGCCGGCACGTAAGTCTAGCGATGACCGTAGGTGCGCAGTAGTCGAAAATAAGATATCGCGGGGGTGTGCATGGGCCGCGGGCGGGCGTACTCCACGTTAGACTTACGTGCCGCCAGCTGTATACAAATTATAATTGGTAGAGTAGGTATTTTCTGTACCTATCTATCACGTTAAATTAACATAAACGTATTTTGGAAAAAGTAGAGGTACAAAGGAATACACTCAAGATTTTATAGACATCCTTTTTTATTTTCACGAAAAAAAGCTAAATGCTTAACCAGTTTCAATTTGTTTTAATGTTTAGTTCGTAGTTTTGTGTCAAAGAAATGTAAAAAAACGGGCGATTCCGCGGCCAACAGTAACAATCTTAATATAATGATGCACTCTTACTTTTAACGTTATTAACTAATTTAATGTTTCAATTGAAACCTTGAAACTCCTAGCCTAATGTAATAAACGGTAATGCATGGGGGAACAAGAAACGTTGCCTGTGGCTAGTAAACCCACAAAGCGCCGTAATGTTTTGCCATCTTCACAAATATTAACCAAACTCATTACCCCACTTTACGAGGTTAAGTAGTACTATAAATTGTGCCCGCCGCCCGAAAATTCTAAATTTAGCTACATCTGGCCTTGATGATATTAGTTAGGTCCTTTCTGGTCCTTTAATTAATTTCTACTAGAGAAGGAGGGATGGCAGTTCTGGAATGTTCTGAAATGTTCCTTTGGTTTGAAGTTTTATTTTTAGTCATTTTTTTTGTAGCGTGATGTAAAACAAGTCCAGTTCCATTTTTAGAATTAATTATGTATGTTTAATTAATTATTTACTTTTCTGAAGAAAAAAAAAAACAAATTGAAAATCCTTACACTTCGTTTCGTAAAGTTATAGTACATTATTAAAGAGGCCAGGAAGAAAGGGGTTGCCGGCCGAAAACGTTATAGACGGCCAAGTGTTAGCGAGGCTGTATATTTGAAGCTGGCAGCCTCTTTTCCCGCCAAGGTACGTATAGTGCTTTTCTCAAACATGCAATGAATTAAATTTAGAACCTCCAAGAAATGTATACTTTTATTTGAGATACTAAAAGTAAACTACACAAATAAAACTGCTAAATATATAACAAACCTCTTTTGTTTAATTATGGTAGTGACAAATTGTCATTTCGCCAGGAAGAAAATATCGATTATAGTATGCCAATACGCTGTGTCTCGAATATGACATATGTGTGGATCAGAAATTAAAAAAGAGCACATTGCAATGAAATTCCATTTTTTAAATACCCCTCGTCAAGTTGCACCTGAAACGGTTACGCGTAAATGTTAACTTTGCAGCCTTCTTCCTATTCGGTATCACTTGACAGAGTGGTCGTGGTCATCACTTCAGGTATTGGTGCCGAGAGCTTCACAACACGCCGCCACTCCTCTCCGATGGCCGCCTTCCTCGTGCATTCATGCAGTAATGACGAGCCATTTACTGCAGCCTAATGTAAGGTAAATAATATCTACATTTCGTAACAATATCAGAAAGCAAAATAGATGATGTAGGAACCATCAAAAAAAGGTTAAGCCACTAATCGGCTTTACACTGTTTTCAACTCTAAAACCGCGTCAACGGATTCCCGAACAATCGCGGTTCGAAATTCAAATTTTCCAAAATAGAAGACTCGGCAGCTGGCCAATCAACGCCGGCCCTAGCCAGCCAGCGATATTGCCGCAAAGTTCGCCCGCGTCCAAATAGACCATTCCGAGGACGTCACGACTTTTGTTTTAATTAAAATTAACAAGTGCTCAGTTGTCAGACTTGGTCCTAACGGAATTCGAAAAAGGTCTTGGCGTTTTGTGACGTAGTATTCGGGTTTTCTCTGCTTTTAGTGATAGAAAGTTAAAATAATAAATGTACCACTACTGTTTACTGCCATATTATAATAAATTAATTCACTTTTCATGCTGTAAGAGTAATACTAAACTTATAGCAAAATGCAAAAATGCCAAGTTTTCTTTTAACTTTCGTGAAAGTTACTAATGCCGTAAATTTTAGACACGTTTATACAAAACCTATTGTAATATTGCAGTCAGGAGAGGATGGATAAACTTAAAAATCGCACGGCTCCGAAAATCGAGATGGCCATGCCACGGCAAGCGGCGGCGTTCGATTTTCAAACGGATGAAACAAATTTCAAACAAAACAAAAGCCGCAAGTGTTTGCTGAACGCTGTAATTTAATTACGCGTTACCTGTTAGTAAGTAAGTAAGTAAGTAATCTTTATTTGCAATTAAATATGGTTTTCAATAGATGTCAAAATGAGATACAGTTCACATATTTAGTCAATAATATGACATGCAAATTAAACATTGTAAATAATTAAAATAGGAAGCACAAGTCCACAATCAATCTATTAAAATAAAACAAATACAACTGAATCGCAAAACAATATTGAAAATTAAATGTCAGAATAAATGAAAATCAATGTCAAGTAAAATTAAAATAAAGTTAGAAAAGCCATGAAACAAATCAATTAGTAATCATTAAAAATATAAACATATATATCACATGTACAGCTTACTCCCTCGGTACTCCATAAATTCCTTAACAGAATAGAAGCACCGTTCTTGTAGCCATTTGAGCAATTTATTTCTGAACAATTTAAAAGGCAGATCCTGAAATTGTCTTGGTAACTGATTGAAAGTACGGATCGCCATCAGGAAACAATTATTTTTACACAGTCTGGTGTTTGCTCTAGGTAGAGACAACTTATAAGAATAACGAGTGGGAGCCCACGTATCACCTGTCTTACTGAACAATTCGGGGTATGCCTTCACAAAGACACACAGCTCAAATATGTACAATGATGGTACCGTCAGTAGCTTCAACTCTCTAAAAAGTGGCTTACAAATAGTGAAGCGTGGAACATCACAGATGCTCCGAACGCATTGTTTTTGTGCAATAAAGACTCGATTTATATGTGCTGAATTCCCCCATATCAGAATTCCGTACCTGAGGATAGAGCATACGTAGCCGTGGTAAGCTTGAATTGCTGATTGTTTATTGGCTACTTTGCACAAACGCCACAGAGCATAAGCAAAGCTGTTCAACCTGCTGCAGATCTTATCAATATGAGGTTTCCATGAACATATAGAACTGCTAAGATTCCAAATTAAAATATTACAACTGACCAACGTCTCAAATATGTTTTTTTACTTTTAATTTTGATTTACTTACTATTGTTTAAATGAAATTCTTTTTCTAGTTGCCTTCGTTTTTATTGTCTCGCAAAAGGTGAGAAAAGTAGAGTATACTCTTCGGAGACAAAACTGTTTGTCTTGGGTGCGCTTAAATTCTTCGCTCCTCTCAGGACTCAATCTTAATTCCCTCGCTACGCTCAGGAATCAACTCAAAACACCCTCGCTACGCTCGGGAGTTAAATCTTGAGTCCTTCGCTGCACTCAGGATTCAATATCACGCCCGTGACATTCAGTATTATACATTTAATACAGTGCTTTATGCCCTCGGTGTACAATCTACTATTAGTAAACCAAAAATATCTTTGAAAGATCTATCGACATCTCTTACCAATTTACTAACTTACTAATGATTGACGTAAGTACAGGTATGGTACAATAATTTTTTTTCATTCGCTCCAATTGCTCAAATAATGGTTCATAATGTTTCATTTTATTGAATCTGGCGTTACTTTGCAGAGGTCCATTTTAATGAACATAAAAAATATTTACCTTAGGTACTACTTCGCTACTCGCACTCGCTCGAGTCGCTCTTTTGAGTCGCGGAGTAGTAAGGTAAATATTTTATGTTCATTGATTCGTAATATGTTTATGTGCATTCATGATGTTTGAGTGTGTGTGTATGTGTAGTCTGTCAGCTAATAATGTTTTGCCAATAGTATAAAACTGTCATATTTATCAACGTCACACTGCACAAAAGCTGTTATAACAACAATGTTTATTCAAAATAAACATTGTCGAACTCGAAACAAAGTGAATCTGTCCATCCCTTTCGCCCCATTAAATAATTGCTCGAGTGCGAAGATAACGGGAATATGTGGCACGCGCCATTGACTGCGGCTGAGATACTGCATTTAGGGGGTTTCTTGGGATTTGTGTAGTAAAATATGATGTCGGAAATATCTGTGCACCTTGTTTGTTCAAATGAGATTTTAATTTTGCTCCCTCGTACTTTATTTTGTATTTGTGTTGTTATTTTAATTATGAAATTATTCGTTGACTGTTTTCTATTCAGCGTAAATCAGTCAGGTGGACAGATAATTTCCGACAATTTTACACAATGGTTAAAAAAGGGAACGGCTTTAGTGAAACTAATCAAAAGCAGTGCAAACTGACGCCAAAGTCAACAGATGACTTCAAAACAATTCTCAATTTAATCTCACAAAATTAATTATAATTATGATTATGGATAATTAGTATAAGTAAATGCTTTTTGGTAAGTAGAATTTATTTTATATTTGAATTTATATTGCATGCATTCGCATGTTATAATTTAGCTAAATGTGTGAACCTTTTAAAAAATATTGCCCAAGACCTTTTGTCATATTAGTTTATTTTAATTACAGCACTAACATTCTTGTCCATTAGTTCATGGAATCGCAGCCGCCCGTACCTCTCGCGAGGACTGCGATTTGTTAATCATCGTACAATAAAAAAAAGACCTTTTGTTAACCACATTCAATGCAAATAAATGAATATTATTATTATTATAAATTCCGTTACTCGCTATGCTATTTTGATATTGATGACGAATTATAGTAGCCTGATTTAATTTGATCATGGTCTTTTTCAAATACGTTCGTTATCCGTGCATTCTACCTTAATAATAAAACAGTAGATATAAGGATTTTTTTAGAAATTCAACTCAATACTGATAAAGTTTAAATAGGTAGGTGTAATAATCAAAAAATCAGACCGACTTTATTCGAAAATTATTCTCTTAACTCCCAGAAATTAATATTAAGGAGCCTCCCGGTATCTAAGGTACAACATTATTTAATCAGTCCATCCCATTAAGACTATAAAATCCAATCCCCTAACATTTCCTCGTAAATTCGAAGGGAATCCGTTATTAAATCCGCTGTAAGTTATCACTAGATTCCGTCTGTTACCAAATAATTAGCAGGTTTATCTTCAGGGTCTGTAGAATTTCATGGCTTTCCGAATATCTCGCCAAGATTGCTGGAATTTGAGAAATCTTTAAATTAATATGCCGATGGTCCATGTGACGGAATAAGAGACTAATCTGTTCTCACCTCACCAGTTAGTGATGCGATGAGATGCGGTTTAGAGTAAGCGCTCTGTGTTGATATTCAGAGAATAAGTCGAGCCATTCACCCAGAAATCTTGGAACTTCCTTGACATTCACCGTGGAATTACCTAATTTTCTTCTCCGCACACACTTTCACAGGTCGACCAGAGAGAGGCAGTGTATGCGTGACATAGGCATAGCATATTCCTATAACGAGTTTGTAACATACACGGTTTAATTACACGCTAGTGAAAAAGCTTAACGCCAAGATTTCCGCTAAAAAATGTTATTTGTGCCACGCGATAACGCCACAGAATTTAAATTATTAACGGTGTAAAGACCTGAATCAGTGCTTAGGTCAGATTAAGATATTGAAATTCACGCCTTTCCGTCAGCATTTATTGGTCTCTGTTTAGTATCGTCAAATACAAATACCGCTTCCATTTTACTAACATTTTATTCCAGTAATTAATTAATAAACAGAAGACATTCGTTTCGTGTTCACTCTTAGAATATTGAATGACCGGGATTATAGCTCGACATAATATATATACTAAACACCTAGTCAATAAGTGTGCACGTCCGGCACAGGTGATCGATATAAAAAAGACTGGACCTTAAACAGGGCTGGGCAAACAACGGCTTGCGGGTCACTTCCGGTCCGTGTGAAGGGCTTTAAATCCGGCCGGCCGACGCCTCCTTTAAAGTATGTATGTATGTATGGCCTGAAAATATATAGTTGCCGTCGCCAACTCATATAAAGCTGTAGAAACACAAGTGATGCTAAAATTATTCTGTTGTAAACCTAATAACTAGTTGATAAGGATGGAGCACTGAGAATGGCAAAATAAGGCCAGTTTGAAATAGGTACCTACCTCGCCAAGTACATACGTACAGTCGCCATCAGATATATCGTAGCGGGCGAGGTCCTTAAATAATTCGGAACAACCTTAAATTTCAATAAATTCGTTACACTAGATATGGTTAATAACATCAGAACACGCAATTAGTCATAAATAAAGTAGCAGCGACTTTTCAATAAAATCGTGACGTCACAGATCGTCAAAGGTATCGATGCAGACAGGCTGACCATAAAGATCGGAACATTTTTGGAAAATATACCTTAACTTTGTGACAAACAGTTTAAATTACAGTGTGTTTATATTAAATTAGTTTTATAAACTAGAACTACATGCTTTGACTTATAACAGCAGAAGAAGAAAAATTTTATTCGTAAAAAAAGTATAATGGCAATTTAGTGGCCAGTAACAATTTACACTTTATACAACAAAAAAGGTTTTATGTTACTAACACAGTGAATTATGCATGCAGACGCGTACACTATATAGGTGACATATCTTTCATTTTGACATGACGTTTGAGCCTTATTTATATTTTGTTTGGAATTCGAATCTATTATTATATACGTAAGGTTTATTTTCCACATATGTTCCGATATTTGTGATCAGCCTGACTGTGTCGATACCTTTGACGATATGTGCTTCCTGATATTTTTAGCTCATTGAACGTCCCGAATTTATTGAAAAGGCGCTGTTCTAATATTTATGACGGATTGCGTGTTCCGATGTTATTAACCATATATGTGTAACGAATTTATTGAAATTTAATGCTGCTCCGAAATATTTGAGGACCTCGCCCGCTACGATATATCTGATGGCGACTGTATGTACACGATTAGTGTAACTAAACTTTGTCAAACTAGTACTTTGCCCAAATAGTTATTTGGGCTAACGCACACACCTAAAACTGGTCTCGCTTTCTCTTCTACTTACTATGCAGAGGGTCTCCTTGATTTAATTTTATTAAAAAAAAAACTGATATTGACAATTTAGAAAATATTGCATTGATATATAAAAAACTTGAACTATCATATTATTATTATTATATTAGCCTAATTGAGTGTCCCACTGCTGGGCAAAGGCCTCCCTTTTTTTCCGCCACTATCATAATCTAATCATAAATAATTACAATATTTATATATCACCCTGTTGCCGTTGGGCAGGGTGCCCATAATTCTGGCTGCGTTTCCTCATTAGAAGGCAATCCCTATAGCCGGGAATACACATGCCAGTAAAACAGATCAGTAGCTTGCATATTAGTTACTGACATGTAGAAAGTAACTGGCACACTGTGAATACATTTGCAAGTTAAACTTGCATGCAATTGGCGTAAACATTGCGTACTGCCATGCCTGTAGCCGTCGCATGCGTTCACACATGCCGGTTTCGCAGCACCCCGCGCCCCTCCGTCCTATTGCATGCCAGTAAATCAAATTGCTTGCATTCTACTGGCTTGCCAGGTACAGGCATGCCAGTTAGTGTATACACATGCCTGTAGCTGGCACGTGCATTACGTGCAAGGAGCTGGTATGCAAGTATGCCAGCTGCAGGCATGTGTTGTGTTGGCTTATACGTCGCCGTAGGAAAAAGCTCAATGGTCACCTTCACCTGTGGATTTTATCAAATCATTTCACAATCTTCTCATTGACTAAAACTTAATTTTAGCTGCTGAAAAAAAGGTTTCGTTAACATAGTTATCTGCATGGAAAGAACCGGATAGCTCCGCTCCCGTTTTTTAGTTCCCATAAGCAATATAAACCCTTTCCTAATCGCTATATCCTGTGACCCAATTTCGGGACCTCCAACACCTACAGGATGCCATATTTGCATTGGCACTAGTGACCTTCCACGGTATTGTGTGCTTTCCGCATTATTATGTAAACCAGGCTGTGACAAGGGTTCTCTGGGAATATATGAATAATCCTGACTTGTTGGCTGGTATAATTATATGTTTTTAGGAAGCATCTGCGAGTCGAAACGTCAAGAGCGAGAAATGTTGTTAGGGAAGAGAGCTGTCTCAGCCGAGGATGAGAGGCCTAATGGTCTAAGGCTTAGACTCTAAGCTGACGCTGGCATTTGACATCTCTTTCTACCTTCATTCTTTATCATTTGGTGGAAAGGAATAGGTAATGAATGCGATTGTGATTCCAATTGCGTTAGATTAGACAATAAGGCAGGCGTGACAAAAAACGGCTAGATCCTAAGGACAATATGTCTGTCTTTACCTGACGCAGTCAAAACAAAATTGAATTATAACATTTTTTTATGGAGTGGTATTTAACTTGTAATAAAATTGTTATTTTTATTGAATAAATGTTTATCAAGATTTTTTAATGATGGCTGACAAATGTTTCGTCGTCATGGATTGTTTTACTAATCTACCTAACTACCTGCTCAAATATTTCAAAATAATACGACATCTTATGTGATATACACATTGCTGATATGTAGGTACTTATAAGAAAACATACCTACTACATATTTAAATACTTAACAACCAAAATCGATCTTGTTACTGAAGATCTTTTGGCTTGCAACCGCGCCCAAGCAAACGACGGCAATTGCATGAATATGAATGTATCTTAAAAGTATTGCTTCCTTAGCGAAGATAGACGTTTGTGATATCTTTATACAACTAAGATGGCTCGCTTGCTTCATCTTACGCCGCATGTTTGGGTCTGTATCGGATGGTCAATTAATTATTTGGTATAATGTAATTGGTGTAATGATCGTTTTGTCTAAACTTAATTGTTTCAACCATCGATTTTCAGCAAATTTGACTGCCTTCAATATCCTACTAATATTAAATGCGAAAGTTTGTGACGATGTGAGTAAGTGTTTATGTTTGTTCCTTCTTCACGCTGAAACGACTGGGCGGATTTGGATAAAATTTGGAACGAAGATAGCTGGTACCCTAGATTAAAACATAAGCTATTTTTTATCCCGGAATATTGCATAGTTCCCGCGGTATAGTGATTAGCATCTCAAAGCTCGTAGCTGCCTAGAGTCTCAACGTAAATAATTATTGCAGAATATACCATCAACATCGGCTCTTAAGTCTAATTCAACGCGGATGAAGTCGCAGGCAGAATCTAGTTAAATCTAATATTAAATATGATCGATGGTACAGTCACCAGCATAAATAAGTGATCACTTTTGTACCTTGTCACTTTAAAGTCATGTTTGAAACACCATACGAAATCATATAACGACTGAAAGCGACAAGATACAAAAATGATCACATATTTATGCTGGTGACCGTACCAGTAATCACACCTAGCCATATTTCCACGGTAAAACCCATCAGCTTACCTATATAAACAAAGGTTGACTCTAGAAAGATCCCTTAAAGGATAAGTCCGCCTTTGTGCACGTATCTCAGTGTTTGTCAATTGTATTTGTTTTATGTTTATTTTGAACAATAAAACATAGATACATACACATACAAATCACGTCTTTATCTCTTATAAGGTAGACAGAGCCTTTAGATAACAAGACCTACAGGCCACGTTTAGCAAGACTGTGGGCGTATAGGTGGAAATTGGAATCAAAATAGTGATGGGTTGCTAGCCGCATCGCCTATAACATGATAATAACATTTTCGTTTCGGCCATTCCCTCGATGGACTTTTACCATCTGCGCGGGAAGAGAAGCAACTGGTACATTCTATGTTTTTTCTTTGCTTCCCAACCAGCATGGATGTGCACAATAAAGAGTTTTACATAGGTACATAAATACATACATTATTACGTTTATTTCTATTTCGCTTTGTAGTCTATGCAATGTGTAAACAACCTCACAAACCACGAAAACCGCACAAAATGGCTGAAAGTATACAACAATGTTTACATATTCGCAGTCTATGAATTACATACTGGATATACTACGATGCCGAGGGTTATTACTTGGTGTTATATTGGATTTGGCTCGTGCTCGGATTTGCGTGCATATCTCCTGCTTACGGACGCTGAGTCCTCTGAAGCCATTGTTCCGGTTTTTATTCACCTAATCAAAATGAGAAAGTCAAGAACAAGTTGGAAATTCGATGGAAAGAATGAGATTGAAAATAGGCCCCTATTGATGAGAATATGCAACATTTTTATATTACTAGCTGTTGCCAGCGACTTCGTCTGCATAGAATTCGTTTATCGCTATCCCGCGGGAAATACGCAATTTTCCGGGATAAAAAGTAGCCTATGTGCTATTCCAGACTTTTCTCTATCTATGTGCCGAATTTCATCCAGATCCGTTGGGCCGTTCTGGCGTGATTGAGTAACAAACAAACATCCATCCATCCATCCATCCATCCATACTTTCGCTTTTATAATACTAGCTGTTGCCAGCGACTTCGTCTGCAAAGAATTCATTTATCGCTATTCCGCGGGAACTATGCAATTTTCCGGGATAAAAAGTAGCCTATGTGCTATTCCAGACTTTTCTCTATCTATGTGTCGAATTTTAGTTAAATAACCCAAAATAGATTGTTTTGATGATTCACAAACTAAACATAATTATACCTTGCTTATTGTAGACATTTTTTTGCCAAAATATTGCCTCGTATGCATGTTCGGGGGGTTACCATGACGTCTTAATGGGATTCAATACCGATTCAGTTTAGGTTCGCTCGCTGTCAGATCCATACTAAAAATGACAGCTAAAACCTTATTCGGAATGAATCGCATTATGACGTCATGGTAAGGCCCCTGAAGTTAACAAAATTAAGTATTAAACACGAATACATTTTTAGTCGAACAAAATCAGACATGATATCCAACGAAAATCTGACTGTATAAGTGCAAAAAGCCTGCCTTAATACAGGAGGCTCAAAAAGTTCATTCATCCGCAACGAAGTGTGTTGTCCCGGCGCTCAATCGAGAAGGTAGCACCGTGGCCCGGGAGCTGACACTGCAATAATACGGGTGCGTCCCACGAGATAAACTACAAAATATCTAATTTTATAATAATAACGTTCACAAGATATAAGAACTGAGCCTCTAGTGTAAGTTTTCACACAAACAAACGTCTCGAACGCGTTAACGTAAACGTCTCAATTACTATGGAAAATTTGGCAGCGCCACTTGCGGATCGAAACGGCAACAAACTGAGCCTCTAGTGCAAGTTTTCGCATATAAAAACGTCTCGAATGCGTAAACGTAAACACCTCATTTACTATGGAAAAATTAGCAGCGCCACTTGCGGATCGAAACGGCAACAAACTGTTCTCATAGTATTTGACATTTTAACGCAAACGCGTTCGAGGCGTATTTTGTGACCGAAAACCTACACTAAGCATACTTTTCTCATAGTATTTGACATTTTAACGCAAACGCTTTCGAGACGGTGTTCTGTGAAAACTTATACTAAGCATACTGAATACCTATAAACATTCATCAAATAAACTTTTACGCTGGTCTGAGAGCAAAGACAAAATAATAATATAGAATGTACCAGTTGCTTTTCTTCCCGCACAGATGGTAAAAGCCCGAGGGTTCGTGTGAAAATCTAAGGAATCGCGTTATAGGAATCGGGTTATCGTGTGGATAAAGTGAAATATCTCGGACATGTAGTAACTGCAAACCTCAGAGATGATGACGATTTGGAAAGGGAACGGAGGGCCTTATCTGTGCGAGCGAATATGTTAGCCCGAAGATTCGCTCGGTGCACACGGGAAGTTAAAATAACTTTGTTCAGATCTTTTTGCACTAATCTGTACACATGTAGCCTCTGGATTGATCACAGTCGCCGCGCATATGGCTCCGTGTCCAATACAATAACGCGTTCAGGGTGATGCTGGGGCTGCCCCGCCGCTGCAGCGCCTCGGGCATGTTCTGCGAGGCGCGCGTGGACGGCTTCCACGCCGTCGTAAGCAAGCGCGCCGCCTCCATGGTGGCCGGGGTGCGGGCCAGCCCCAACACCATCCTGGCAATGATCGCGGACAGAACTAATTGCGCTTACATTAATCATGCGTGTGCGCTGCATGTAAATAAATTATTTAAAATTAATTAATTGTTGTTAAAACTAACACTTAGCTTGTAAGATCTTACTAACGCAATTGTATGAGTCACCTAAACAGGTTGTAACTTGAAATAAATGATTTATTATTATTATTATTATTATAGGCGATGCGGCTAGCAAACCATCAATATTTTTATTCCTCTTTCCACTTATACCCCAAGAATGATGCAAAGCATTGGTTCTTGTTAATGCTAGACTCGGTCTACACCATCAGTATGTATGTTCATCAGAGAAAGTGCTAAGGCTATGCCTTTGTTGAGGCGAATCAATTGCATTATAACATTACAAAAAGTATGGTTGACGCATTTTGTACGTCTCCGTTACACGATTTAATCTAATTCTAATAACAGAGACCTATAACACAGACAATTGTTGCACCTGGAACCTACCTAAGTCTGTCCAGTAACTAGAATTTCGTTTAAGTCATCCATCAAAACGTGGATGATCATTTAAGGCACCCACTTAAAGATTGATAACACGCGCTCACCTTTCTTAAGTGTATGTGGCAGATTGATTATCAATCAGCATCCTACTTGAACCTTGTGTGGACTTATTTGCCTAAGGATGCCCAGTTTTACTGCGCAACGTGGTGTGGTGCTCCTAACTGCGTTTCATGCCACTTTGCTTTTTCAATAAAAATATTTAAAAATAAAATACTTTGAAGTTTTCAATTTTGCTACGGCAACTCCCGCGCTCAAATTTTTTGGTAACATCGTTATTACGGGCAAGGGAGGCAAATTGCACGGAAACTCAATAGAGATAACCCAGTGTTCGAGGCACTAGAACACCGCACTTAAATATGCGCAGGACATGAATGCATCGGTTCTTGAAACATTTTTTAATTAATATTTACCAGTTGAATTTTTACTTGATGGAAACTAAATAACTAAATCCCAAAAAAGAGTACACTTAATGACGAGCCACAATTTTTTTGTAATTTTTGAACTATGCCGCTCAGGTGCACATAGCAATGTGCTCGGCCTTTTAACGCATACTGGTCCGACAATCGGCTGCGTGCCATGTTTAATTTATTTTTTTAAATTTATACACCAACATCAGGTCAAATGATTGTCATTACTTTTAACGCAATTGCATGATTTTTAAATTAACATACTATTTACTATTGTCATTTAAATTTTATATTCCTAGATTTTAGTGATAAATTGTTATTGTGTGCCCTTGCAGGGCGTCATGGACCGACTAATTTATGCTTAACACCTTTTAATATAAAAATACATGACATTACAATCTAATAAATAAATAAATAAATAAACGCAAACGATCGATACTTTTACATTGTTAGGATTTATCAAAAACTAGCTGACCCGGCGAACTTCGTACCGCCTAACAGTCAATGAATGTCGTGTTACCTTTTAGCTGAACTAATTTAGGCTTTGATGATCGTAATACAATGATACAAAATAAAAATACAAATATTTGAGGAACTTCTATTCAAATCTGCTTAATACACTTTTCAACCTTTTTAATTGATTAAAAAAAATACAGACAAAAGTTTATTCACCCAAGATTCACCCTTTTTAAATAGTTAACACAAAATACATTTCTGAACCCATGCATAAATGTCAATCACAGTATTTGACAGGATGACAGGAGGAAAACAAATGTTTGACAGTACAAAACAAAGGAACATAATTAAATGGAAAATGATTCATTTTCATAATTATGTATTCGTCAAGTTTTCATTGTTTTTAAAATGTATTCTTCTATTCAGGGCGGAGACAAATCCAACGAAACAAAAACCATGAAAAATGATCCAGCCGATCTCGAGTTATAAGTGTTGTAACAAACTCGTCTTTGTTTTATGTATATAGATTTATTAAAAAAAAAACTTTTTTTTTTAAGAACACATCCAGTGAATTTTCTGTTTCTCCAT
The DNA here is from genome assembly GCA_963854515.1 of Pandemis heparana. Classification (NCBI taxonomy): domain Eukaryota; kingdom Metazoa; phylum Arthropoda; class Insecta; order Lepidoptera; family Tortricidae; genus Pandemis; species Pandemis heparana. The sequence continues at coordinate 1,832,634 of OY978025.1, forward strand.
GGCGGCGTGCTTCAAAAACCGAGCCGAGCTATCCACGGCCACAAAATTATAAAAGGAAAGGATATAAAATGTAACGAATTCGGCGTCAATTAGAGGAAGTTAATTAAAAATTGGTTTTCAAAGGGATTTCCCTCGGGGAACGTTAATATCATGCTAAAATAAACAGAGATCTCTTCGATCTGAAATTCAAATCTCGAAAGTTGGGCACTGACGCGAAATATCTCGGCGGGTGAAGTTCTACGAATGATGAGGGTTCCTTTTTCCATTTTACATTGAACCATGTCTAGTCTAATAAAGTCAAAATTACTGGATACTGTAGGGATGGATTTAATGCTGGCGTATTTAGTCCAAATACTAGGGATGATAATTACGTCTAAAACTATGAGTACCTACCGTAAGCAATTTCGTGACAAGTGAAATGAAAAAAATAAATTGCAAGGCAAGTGAAAAATATCTTGAATTTTCTACATTCAGAAGTCTTAACTGGCTTTCCATAATTTCATTTATTATAATTATCAGTAATTTATTATACAGTAGGTGTGTAAACTAACTAAAATCATACCGTTAAACCCGTTAACGGTCAAGTCGTGATTAGTACTACACAACAGTTTGTTATTAATAATTATCGATTTTTCACGCACTTTATCCGTAACAGAATTTTGTTGTAATCCTATACTTATGTAACAAATTTTTTTTTAACATAGAACTGCTGCACTTTAGTTGACTTGGTCGTTAAGGGGTTAGAAGGTTTAGTTTTCGTTAATTTACATACTTTACGTATAGATTAAGCATAAAATGTATGTATGTATGTATGTATAACTCTTTATTGTACATAAAACACATTAAAAAGGTAAATACAAATAAACAAAGGTAAAATAATTGCAACTCTATTTTTCAAAAAAAAAAAAAAATACCCAAATATATCTAAAATAATACCTAGGCTAGACTAAATTTATGGTCTTGTTTGTTGCATTTTTAAATTCTATTGCAAATTGATAAATATATTATGATTTCTGATCTCACTAGCTGTTGCCAGCGACTTCGTCTGCAAAAAATTCGTTTATCACTATCCTGCGGGAACTACGCAATTTTCCGGGATAGAAAGTAGCCTATGTGCTATTCCAGACTTTTCTCTCTCTATGTGCCGAATTTCATCCAGATCCGTTGGGCCGTTCTGGCGTGATTGAGTAACAAACAAACATCCATCCATCCATCCATCCATCCATCCATCCATCCATCCATCTATCCATCCATCCATACTTTCGCATTTACAATATTAGTTAGATTAGTTAGATTAGATAAATGTTATAGAAATTAAACTGTAGAGAAATTGAATTTCATGTCATTCAAATTTATGCATTTTTTACTCCATACAATACCTCATGCAGGAACAGTGTGCTATGCTTTCACCGGGAAATAACGCAAAAAATCCAGTTGAAACTCCTGACCTCAAAATTAATTCCCCGACATTTGGGGGTAAATCTCGTCTCCCGTCTAATATAAGACGAACTAAAAAAAGACGCCACGAAAATAACAAACAGCCCTAAAATTAATTCAACGCCGTATCTTCGTAGCTCATTACGGCACCCTTTGCACACCTGTGAAAGGGATGCCAAATTAAATCAGAAGTTCAAGGCACGGCCACCTTGTACCAAGGTATTGAAGTTTGTAACGACTGGAGTTGGGGACGCCTCGTGTTTTTATATTGCTGCAATCTTGTTACGCGGCTTGTAGACGTTTAGTGGTGAAGGTTTGCCGGTATTAATGTTATAAGAACTTGGCGCATAGGAGAGATGAGTGGAAGACCCTCCCTCCACAGACAAGAGTATAACTCTTAATGAACAAAAACATATATCTTGTTACTCCGCTACTCACGTGTAAGATAGCCGATACGAATAATAATATCTGATAGTTAATGTAACAGAAAAAATTATACAATGCTAACTATTCTCTAACTCTTGGCAAAAAAACTAGTGGAAAATCACTGGATCGATACCTACGTTGTACCTACGTAATAATAATCTTTTCATTTCAAGCGTACTATTACGTTATTACTATACACTATTTTACTAATTTTAACGCATTAATTTTACACCATAATCGGTACTATTCTTATTTATATTGTATCTCCTTCCTTTTATAGATATATCTACGAGTGTACGTTCGTAGAATGTGTGTAGTGTAAATAAACGTTTTTCTTTCTAATTCTATACTAATTTTGCAAGCTCTTTGCAGATTAAATCGATAGTTACAGCCAGTACCTATTATAAAAACATTTTGTTGGGTAATTACGCTGTTTGGCTGAACTGAATTTGTCTATTAGGTATCTCAAGTTTTAATTTTAAGCTGTTTGTTTCCCAATAATAAATAAAATAAAATAAAGCAGCCTTCATTTTACAAAATCAAATCATATTTTAATTAAAATACAGCATGATTCCGAAACCCCTTTAACCTCGCGGAAAATAAAACCGTTCCGAATCAACCAGAAAAGTGAGATTCGCATGAAATTCATGAGATAAAACGTTCGCATTGCGGGTGATAGATCCTTTCGAACGGAATGCACTGAATCTGAGCCATTAGTTCGAGTGGACCGCGTATTATATATCATAACCGAGTAAAATACTTAACCCAATTTTCTATTTACGAGTATTTTGAATAATGTATACCTGGTACATTATGTCGATGATTTCCAATATTAACTGAATACACAAAAAAAACATATTAATAACCAAACTGCAGAAAAACAAAAGTGTTATAAGTGAATTAAGCGTTATTAGGAAAAAAAGATAAAAATATCCATAAAAACGCCAAAACAAATTTATACGTCAGAATGTATTTTATATCATTATCACATTCAAACTGTTGCCGGCAACTTCGCTCCCGTTCCAGTGCTTTATTTTCAATATCATTGTTTCACACAAACCTCGTCCTAACAGTAACGAATATAAGTAGGTGCAAAATTAACAATAAACTCCAGAAGTAGCGCCCGATACGCGGATATTACAACTTAACAAACACGTCTTGACAAGTTTAACTTGAAACAAAATATTGTTACCTACAGCGTTTAATTAACTAATTAAGGTGCCGGGACAGCTTGCGAACATCATTCACCTGGTTTATCATTTCCCTGCTCATTCCCCCAGTTTATCACGCCGCTTCGTCAGTCCCCTGCGATGTACACTAATATCCTGAACCCCAATCAATCTCAGTTTAAGGCCGTAATGTCAAATACCGGCTGTGCGTCCCACATTTTTACTGTGGTTTCCGCTATTTGATTCTTGTTTTTTGTAGGGATTACTCCGTCACTGTGATTAATGTAACCCAGCGTTGCAGAATTTGGAAAATTCTTAAAGTGTATCGTTGCCAATTTACTACAGTTACATAACATTATATTTTCTTGTGGAACTTATTGCTACGCGCGGTAAAGCTCTGGAATCAGCTTGCAGCGCTATTTTCGAACCGACACAACTTCATCGACTTCAATAGATTGAGATCTCCGAGAAACAGGCCTATTCTTTTCTCAAAACGTCCGTCTAACGATATCCTTCCTGTGATATGGATATGGCTACTCAATAGCAAACGATGATCCATCCCGCTCGTTTTCCGCCTATGATATAAGTTCAAAAATCTACCTAGTGAGAATAAGAACTAAATCATATTTCCTGAGTAATGACTGTAGTTACTTAAATATTCCGCTATTCCAGTATGATACGACAGTTAATTTTCCCGGAGAACAGACTATACCATTTTCATTCTTACCTGTCCTATTTGGTAAACAAATTTCTAACCTCAAAACGTCTAATTTTTGTTATTTTTTAACTATTTTATCGTAAATAAAGGAACTGGAGATAAAATATCAGCAAAATTATGTACAAAATACTACCTCAGGTTTATTTTGATAACATAATACACCTTATTCTTTACAAAAATTTGCACATTGAGGTTAGAATTTTGTTTACCAAACAGGACAGTTAAGAATGAAAATGGTATAGACAAAAATACTCAGCATATTCACACATGACAAGCGGGAATACAGGACTAAAACATTGAGTTGCCATTTTGAGTGTCTTTTAAATGTAATCCACGCGTTTTTGTAAAAAAGATACGAGCATTAAATCTATATGTAAAACCTTAAAATAGAATAAATCAGTTTATGTATCCACACCTTATAAAACGTTTAAAACATTGAAAGGGATCCCCGAATCCTATTAATATTTTTACGACTTAGATGCGTTTATCGGCTGTTATATTTTCAGTCCTAAATCTCTCAGTATAAAGTTTAAAAGAGGTTAATGCACTTTGATGCTTTCTTGGATCTGTTAAATTCTCTTCAAATAAACATCTGGTATGTTGGTCGACAAGCTTTGATGAAATGATTTATTAAAGCAAAATCCTCACTAATGAACGGGGATGACTATTAGTTTGTTTTAAGATGAGAAAAACTTTATTTATAAGTTCAAGAATGGTTTGGATCCGCTTTGTAGGTAAAAATAAGGTAAGCTAGCGAAAAATTCATTGACACTCCCTTTTTCATTCTAACTATATTTTACCCCGTGAAATAATAAAAATAAGTCCCACTATTCTCGGGAGTCCTATCGCTTTTTAATTTGCGTGTATGATAAGTCAATAATATAATTATAATAGACTAGCTGTTGCCAGCGACTTCGTCTGCAAAGAATTCGTTTATCGCTATCCCCCGGGAACTACGCAATTTTCCGAGATAAAAAGTAGCCTCTGTGCTATTCCAGACTTTACTCTATCTAAGTGCCGAATTTCATCCAGATCCGTTGAGTCATTCTGGCGTGATTGAGTAACAAACAAACATCCATCCATCCATCCATCCATCCATCCATCCATCCATCCATCCATCCATCCATCTATCCATCCATCCATCTATCCATCCATCCATACTTTCGCATTTATAATGTTAGTTAGATAAAATAAATACTATTTGGAAAAAGCTCCATTAGGATTTGTATATCTGCCAAATTACAAGGTCAGGGTATATACCATGACGTCTTAATACGATTCAGTACCCATTCAGTTTAGCTTCGCTCGCTGTCAGATCCATACTAAAAATGACAGCTAAAACCTGAACTGAGTCTGAATTGAATCGCGCTAAGACGTCATGGTAAGGCCTCAGGAAGCAGGAAGTCAATGAAATGAAATGAAATTAAATGAAAATGAAATGAAATGAGTTTATTTTGCTGGAACATACACGGGTGTTACTTATTTATACATGTCAGTTGGATACAGTTACATGAATGCATGCTCCGCCACAATCTATACATATAATAAAATTGTAACAGGTCGATGTCTGTACATAGGAGATATTAAAGAAAAAATAAACTAAGGGGCCTCTGTAAGCGTCATAGAAGCCAAAAATACAATTTTTAGAATTTTTGTCTGTCTGTCTGTCTGTATGTTTGTTACCGCGCTACGCAAAAACTACTGGACCAAACTGAATGCGGTTTTTTTTATTGTATTGCTGGAGGTCTAACTTAAACTCCCATGTCGCGTTTTTTTCGAAATTCCACCTAGAAGTCGAGATATAAAAGAAAAAGGGGGGGTCCACCAAAAATATTTTTTGATACATTATTTATTGGGATACCAAATGAAAGAGGAAGAAGTCCTGAGGTCAAAAATGTAGTACATGTAATATGATATAATAATACTAAGCAACAGAATAATAATAAAGTTTACTATGGGTTAATTAGTTCCGCTATTCGTTAATAGATGTCGCTACGTTATATGAATGAAATTATTCATATATTATTATCTTTAATCTTTAATTTGTTATGTACCTAGGAATTAGCTATTTTTAAGGTTCCTTAAAGGAAAAAAGGAACCCAGAATCACTTAGTTGTCCATCTAATCCGTCCGTTTTTCTGTCTGTCAAGTTCCTTTTCCTCGGGAACGCGTATAGGTGTAAAGTTGAAATTAATAACCGATACTTAGCTGCGGTCCCTTGGAGTTGTGAAAAGATTAACAGGTACAGTCATTAGAAAGGGTGTTTCCATACAAATCGCCGTGCTCTCAAAAAATATTGGGTAGGTAACTATGTACTTCCAGTTGTCTTAGAAATTTGAAATTTTGTATGATGGTGGGTCATATAGCACAACACAAATTAAATAAAATCAAAAATATTTTTTTAATGTCTGCCTGTGTATGAATCCGATATAAAGTGACCTCACACTGCCTACATTTTGCTTAGGAGCAGGGCTCTGCTTACACTGGATATCATATTCACTTGCCAAATTTATACGGAACCCTCGGTGCGCGAGTCCGGACTCGCAATCAGCCGGTTTTTACAAAAAATGTTTTATAATAATCCCTGCTCTACTAATATTATAAGTGCGACAGTAAATTCGTCTTTCTGTCTGTCTGTTACGCTTTCATGCCTAAACCACTGAATCACTGAACCGATTTTATGAAATTTGGTACAGACAGAGATAAAATTGACCTTGAGAAACAGAGGAACTTTATTTTTAGACTTTTGATTGGGCACAAAATATGTGTTTCAGCGGTTTAAAGAAGGCCTGTGAAGGGTGCAAAATTGGGTTGACAATTAATATGGTAGGCAGGTAGTATACCTATCGTTTGAAGGAACCTTTTTTTCCAATCTTTAGGGCATGAAATATATGGCGTCAAAGTCACTTAGAAAACTAATAAATCTGAAAAATAATTAGGTACTTACTTGATGTATGGATTTTTTTTATATTAGCTTAATTGAATGTCCCACTGCTGGGGTAAGGCCTCCCTTTATAAAAAAGTGAGTCTGTCTTTTGCCTTCTTTGCGCTTAAGCCGATGAACCGACTGAAACGAAATTTGGGATGGATATTGTTATGGTCCCGGGGAAGGGAATAAAATAGTTTTTGATTGCGAAATTGTCAAAGATGTGAATAGGGGAGTGAAATTTACTACGAAGATGCAATACCCTAAGGGTATATATTTAATTTGTGCACTAAGAATAAACTAGGTACCCAAAATACTAATTCTACGCAGACGAAGTCGCGGGCAAAAGCTAGTATAGAATAGAATAGAATAGAATAAATTTATTTCGTAAAAAATACATCAGCAGTATACAAAAACGATTGTCTGGCAGACCCCAAACTAGGCAGAGCCTGTATCTTGGGACCTCGGAGTGCACTATACAAGACAAATTAACTTACAGTGGTTAGTAGACGTCAGTTAGAAGTTAAGGTAATTTCAAACTAAAAATAAAAATAAAAATAACAATAAAATTAGGAGCGAAACACAAAAGCAAAAATTAAATAGCTTTAAGAACTTGTGCGCGTGTGTGTGTCTGTGTGTGTGCATGTATGTGTATGTGTGTTTGTATGTATTGTTATGGGTCAGCGTGACGGTTAGCAAAAGAAACACAATATAAACCAGTTAAACTTACGCTATAATATTAATAATTATTAGTTATGCACCAGAATGAAGTGGAAATGTAAGAATTTACACAAATTATACTAACTTATAACTAGGTACTTATCACTATAGATAACAATAGTTGGTTGAGCGCCAGGAGGGGTTTTGACGAGAAGTCAGGGATCCCTGCCTATCCAAATAACACCGGCTAGCGTGTGGGGTACGGAGCTTATGATCGGCGTGTACTAAATTAATTTTAGCACTATTCCCGAAGGGCATGTCCAAACGCTAGAACAAAACGTGCGTTTGTTACTACATTTGTTCGCCTAATAATAAAGTACAAAAGGCACAATGACCATTACAATGCATAATGCGTTTCACTTACCCCTTCAATGCACAACACTTGTAAAAACAATAAATTATTTCTTCAATGTAACTGTAAGTTTTCGCTCAAGAATGTCGTTATTTTTCTAAATCTCATTTGTTGGGTACATTTCACTACAGGTACACCACCAGATACAAGTTCGCCTTCGTCCAAGGCCCGAATCGTAATGTCCCACTTCACCGCTGATTTGGATATTTAAATTCATTTGAAGTTAACATTTAGCCTAATTTGTCAACATAAATAAATGAAAAAAGATGCATGCCAGCGCGGGGATCGAACCATAGAACACTTGCTCCCGAGTCGCCCTTTGTTGCCCCTGCGCCACCGAGCTTGTTATAAGGCTGGTGAAATGAGTCTATCTCTTTACGACTGTGTGACGACCGGTCATTGCGCTAAGGTTTACAATAAGTGTTTTTAAAACTGAACCATCACAGTATGTACATGTATGTTGTTAGGAGTTGATGCGAAGTAGAGCCTCCGTATCATCGTATGACAAGGACGCAAGCCATTTTCTTGCAATAAGTATGAGTCTACCAGTCGTGCAGCGCTGCACACCGTGGACCTTACAAACCGCGTTATAGATACGTAAGGGCATGAAGGCAGGGAAACGTTTTGCGAAGGCGGATCTGGTCTTTGGCAAGGGAGCTCTAAACCTACGCTTGGTCAGCAGCTGAGTGTAACTCGGCAGTTTAGTGACAACGCTGTGCGCTCGTACTACAGCTTTTAAGATATACAGACGTCTTACACTTAATATCTTGGAGTCTCGGTAAAGTGTGTCAGTGGGAAAACGAAAAGGTTTATTGAGCATCACTTTAATGACTGCACGCTGAGCCCGTTCCAGCTGCAGCAGAATTGTTTTGTCCCAGGCCAGCACACAGTATTGCAAAGTCGATTGGCACAGAGAATAGTAAACCATGCGAAGCACTTGCTCCGAGGCACAACTTCGGAGCCTCTTCATGACGTAGATACACTTCCGGACTTTATTTGAGAGAGCAGCAATATGGTATCTAAAGTAGAGGTGCTGATCGATGATCAGTCCCAGATATCTAACCGTCTCAGATCTAACTATTTTACAACATATACATGCGTTCCCATCAACAGACTTGTTACAGTGACTGGAATGTATCTCAAGGTCTCTGAGCCGAACACCAGACGAAGCAGCTGTCTTTGAAAAGGCTAGGTAATTAGATTTACTGACATTTAGGGTAAGTAAATTATGGTCAAGCCACGACAGTATATCCACCAAACCACTCTCTGCAAACCCCAGTACGCCTTCCCAAGTCCTATCGTGGAATAGAACTACAGTATCATCTGCATAACAGATTATTTCTGCTCGGGGTAAGTTAAGACTGAGGATATCGTTAATATAAACAAGAAAAAGTGTGGGTCGAGAATACTGCCCTGGGGAACCCCAAAACCCATCGGCAACTGATCACTACTGAGCTCACCCACCCGTACTGTTTGTCGTCTGTTTGTCAGGTAACTGCGAAACCACTCAATACTCACTCCCCTCACACCGGACACCTCGAGCTTTTTAAGGAGAATGCTTATCGAAACGGTGTCAAAAGCTTTCGCCAGGTCCAAAAAGACTCCAATGCATTTATCTCCCCTATCCAAAAACCCGGATATTTTATCTGTGAGTTGAATTACGGCATCTTCGGTCGACCTGCCCTTTCTGAAACCAAATTGGCAATCGGAAATAAGATTATACTTGTCGAGAAAAACAATAAGCCGCGAGTTGACAATTTTTTCCAGAATTTTGGAAAAGACGCTAAGCAGGGATATCGGACGATAGTTATTTGGATCATTTTTTTGTCCATTCTTATAGATAGGAGAGACTTGAGCCAGCTTCCATCGATCTGGGAAGCAACCAGATGCTAAACTCAGGTTGCAGATGTGAGTCAGTGGCTCCAGGAGGACGTCTTTCACCTCCTTGATGAACGACGGCTTTATACCGTCTGGTCCAGGAGCACTATCGGATTTGAGCTGAGATATTATTTTGCTCGGACGGGACGGGACGGACGGGAGATGGAGCCGGAAAGTGTTGGAGTGGAGACCGAGGACGGGAAGCAGAAGTGTTGGTCGCCAATCGCCAACCAACCAGATGGGCGGACGATATAGCCAAAGTGTGCGGGAAGAACTGGTTGTACAAAGCCCGGGACCGAACCGGATGGCGTGTTAATGAGGAGGCCTATGCCCAACAATGGGTTAATTTAGGCTGAAGAAGAAGAGAAGAAGAGATTATTTTGCTCACCTCGTCAACATCGGTTGGATGAAGAAACAAAGAGCCCGGTATCAAAGAAGATTGTACTTGATCAGCTAAGCAAGACTGGGTCTTTGAGAGTTTAGAGAGTATGCCGGTAGCCAGTTTCTGACCGACCGTGGCGAAATGTTCGTTACAGATATTTAAAGAAGCCTTGGGGGAATCGGTCAGAGTAGTGAGAACGTTAGCAGATAATGAGTTGACTGGGTTATGGCAGATGGTTTTTATAGATCTCCACAGTTTCTTTGGGTTATCCTTGGCTTCCGCAAGTTTTTTACTCTGATATTCGAGTTTAATTCTGTAAAGCAGGTTATCAAAGAAATTTCTATATCGCTTATAAGTTATTTGCAATACTTGATCGTCAGGAGATGCCCTTGCTCTACTGTGTAGCCTGTCTCTGTGTCTCATACATCTAATCAGGCCCGGGGTGATCCAGGGCTTGAGATTTAGTTTGGAACGGCTTATTTTAACTTGACGGGTATTGTTTTTTATTGCGGTGGAAATCAATCGATCAAATTGGGCAACAGCTTCATTAACGTCAGAACAGTTCAAAACCCTCGACCATTCAGCCGCACGTAGGTCCAGGGCAGCTGCGGCAAAGTCAGTTTGGATCGACAATCGCGAAAACTGGTGAACTCCGGACGTAGGAAGAGCGATCGCAGCCATGGCGATATTATGGTCAGTAATTGAACACTGACACACAGCACCAACCGAGCGAGATTTGGTCTTAATAAAAATGTGATCCAGACACGAATCATTTCTTGTCGGAAGAGTGATCGCAGGTAGAAATTCATGCATCGTCAAAAGGCAAAGGTAGTCTGAGGACTGATTTGATGAGTAATTCATAATATCAATATTTATATCTCCAAGTATTACCACACTCGAGAAACCTTTGACCTCCTTAAGAGCCACATCCAGCGAATTTAAAAAATTATCTTTGTTCAAAAAAGAGGGAGAACGATAAATTCCAAAAATTCTTAACCTATCAGAAACAGTGACAGAAAGACAGTTTGCCTCAACAATGTCAGGCTCCGAGACCGAGACGTTTAGGTGCTCCTTAATGTACACAACTACACCGCCACTTTTATTTATGAATTTGGATGTGTGAAACGCATTGTAACTAGGCAGTTGATTAATTATCGAGTGTTCATTCAACCAGCATTCAGTTAGAATAATTGCTTCGTAATCAATATTCATTCGTTTGAAGGCGACCTCGAAAGCGTCAAAGTTACGCTGAAGGCTTCTGATGTTGAGTGTCATACATTTAAAGGAATCAACCGATGCAAAAAAGTTCTTGCTTTGTTCCAATGAGTCAAGCATTCGACAGTCAATGGCCACAGTTTGGCATATGGCACTCAAAAGTCTTAAGTAATCTAAATAATTAATTATAATATAAAATGGTGAAAAAATGCTAAAATGTCAAAATGTTCATGGTGAAAGTAATTATAATATCATAATCAAACTAATCATATATTAATATCACGGTAATATTTTCTTAGTTCAGATAAACACAGTAAAAAAACTACAGATGATCAACCAATTTTGTGAACATTTTGGGGTAAATTTCAAAAAATTGTTCCCCAGAAACGTGGGGCGGGAGACAAGTTTTACCCTTTATTTCGTAAGTTCGACCAAGTGTACTCAAGCCTCATATTCAGTTTAGGTTCGCTCGCTGTCAGATTCATACAAAAAGTGACAGCTAAAACTTGTACTGAGTCGGAATTAGGACGTCATGGTAAGGCTCCTTGGTCGAGGGCGTTGACAGTGAAGCTATATAAATATATATATTTTTTTTAATACAAAAAGTTTTCTTTTTTAAAGTCAACTCAGACCAACCCGACGGCAACGATTAGTCACTACTCTGTTTAGGTTACACACCGCAGACTGATATGTTAATAAATAATATGTACATGTAGATTTACACCACGTTTTTATGTCGTAAACATATCCGAATGACTGACATGATTGACTGACGGTTTCCAAGCTAAGTTCGGGATAATATTAATGTAGTGATGATTGAGAAATCCGGTTATAAACTATGAGAGATCGTTACATGATTTTGATACATCACATAATCTCTAGACCAGTTTTTTTCTAGACTGGCAAAAACTTTGCCCATTTGCGCCATAGACGACAAATTTATAGACAATTTGGATTCCATACTGTGGGATGTTAAATAGAAAGAGTGGTTGATTTTTGGGAAAGATAAGGTGGGATTAAGTACCTGGGCTGCTGCTCTGAGAAACTTGAAGGCACTGGTTCTTCGACGATGAGTTTTCTTCCACTGGCACTAATTGACACCACTTTTATCGATACCACAGCACTAACACTTGGAGTTTAAGAGGCTTTATACGGGAATTTATTCAGCTTTCTTCAGAGCTGCGCGCGCGATCATCCATATTTTTTCGAACTCCGGGGGAGGGCGGTGGTGCGGGTGTTTAAGCAGTATTGCCAGCATTGTACGGTACGTTCGGAAATAAGGGTCAAAGGAAAAGAAATTGAAGGTGTTTATGAATGTGTGTATAATGTGCATCTGACTTTATTCGGCCAAACCAAAGAGTAATATGGATACGCCATCCCGCGAGTCGCCGACTATTCCGCGATACCAGTTAAATTGTTTGGAAAAGAAATGTTATTTCCGTGTTGGTATTAATGTTCATAAAATAAACGACATTAAATAATCAGTGTTATATAAGCGGGAATGATTCGGCAAAAAAAAATGAAGTTGTAGAAAACTATTATATTTATTTAATTATTTTACGCCTAAAATAAAAATAAAACCCTTAAAAAAGTACTTCCTTTCATGTTTATGTAATCTAATATTATGATTATGACAAGAACTCTCCTTTATCCACACAAATCCCGCAATGGGGGCTATCGCGTGTGAGTTTGCCACTAGAGGCGCTAGTGTCGCGTGAGGTCTAATAACATTCACTTTTCAATGGTTTTGGCGGGTTTCGTGACATAAATTATATTTTTTTTTCATTTACCTGTTGAAATGTGATCTCCTTCGTGAAATTATCGCAAATATGGATCATTTGGCGATGAATGAAAACGCTTCGAAAGCGGATTTTTTTTCCGGACAAAACGGAACTGCTCAACATTGCGGCATAGCTACTTGATATGATGATGATTTATGATTAATAAACTTAATAAGATTCAAGATTTAATACTTTGTTTCGGCGCCGATCTTATAGAGTCTCCTTTAACAACTATACCTCTGGATCTTAGTCAACAGTGACGCCAACTGGTGAGCAAAAAAGCTATAGTCCTTATTCTGCGGCATTTCCATGCTAGCATAATGATTGATCATTCACCCCAAGTGGCAACCAAATCCCAGACCACTGCTTATTAGCCACGATAGCAACCCAAATAAACAAGATATTCGATATTATTCCGTTACGTAAATAAGGATAAAAACGACGGTATAATGTGATTAGGTGTTAACACCTGACCAAACCTCCAGCCGCACTAATACATCGAACATAAAGCGACGTAATTGATTCCCGTAGCCTATAATAACGTTCCATCAAAAGACTCCTGAAGACCCAATTAACATCTTAAAGCAACGTAATGTGGAAACTAGAGCAAAATAACGAAGACAGGACACTGTAATAAAATCCTCCGGGAGGAAAACGCCCTCCAAAGGTGTCCAAAGTTATAAAATAACCTCGCTATTTTACAAGGCGGTGGTTGGATAATGATTTTTTTAAGTGACAGCTTTGTTGGTAGAGTTCGTTTTTACTGAATAATATTTTAAAAGAGAAAGAAAACTTTGTTTGATCACAATAACTATAATGCTCGAAAGAAAATAAGGGCCACTTCAGTTTAACACGAAAAATTAAATTAGAAAATTTGCTTTGTATTTTAACTCAATGCAACAATTGCTAAGTATATAGAATAATTCATTCTTGAATAAAAAATAGTAGAAACACACATGTTTATTTATTTTTTCATTTTACCGATAAAACTCGCATAATTTATGTTCCCTGTGTAGTTCTTTTGAGTATATAATCTACCCTATCTGCACAAAAACCGAAATATCGGGAGACGGTGGCAGAGAACATCCACTTGGAATTCGATTGCTTAGCAAATGAGGTCAACTTCAGAGTTCCTTGGCCTGTCATACCCTGGATATATCGCAAGGTGAAAAGGTGTGTCAAAGATACACGTATATATACTGATATAATACTTCGTAAAGAGTGGTATATTTATTGAAACGTGTAGCTATCGATTGATTTAAGTAACGTTTGATGTGATCGCTTTGATACTGTTAGAAAAAATGCTACTAAAGTGTAAATTATTTAGGTACTCTTGCAAGATAATTTTGTATAATGTAAGCGAAACAGAAAATAAATAAAACATGTTAGTATGATAGGTACAGCACAGTTGTACAAATAGCAGAATAAGTAATCTATTGTCTCTGTACAGTCAAGGACATAAATTATAATATGTAAGTTACCTAGACGTCAAAATCATCTATACTAATTAGCTTTACGATAGTAACATATAACATCATTGATCTATACACCTTTATTTTGCGTAGTTTAAAAAATCTAAGTACACAAACACACATACATACAGACAGCGGAAAGAAACTTTTACGCTTTGTAAACATGATCTCTTACTCTTAAGCAAAATATGAGAAATCATTAATTTTCCACGTCGGCCATTTTTAGTTTAACATTTCTATGGTAAATTATTTTTATTTTTTAAGACCAGATTCTTTTCCTAAGTATTCTATAGAAAATATATACCAACATTACACAAAAGAAACGTATAAATGAACATGTCGATACCCTAGTTCACACTCGTACTAATTACAAAAAAATTTTTTTTTACTTTTTTATTGCTATGTATATGAAATAAAATTCTGCGTCGTTTGCTTTTATCCGAAATCTGAAAAGCCTTCTCCTTCTATTAAAAACAACGTGACACAATAATACTAAGTGCGACGGATGCGTGTAATATTACACTAAACGCCCATATTTTAAAAAAAAGTCATGTACGTATACTTTAAGTGCTTTAAGGTTGATAGGTTTAAATACTTTAAATTCAAAGACCATGTACATTCATTCTAAGAACACTTAATTCCATCGACAAGTTTACTTTTTTGTCTGCGATTATGAATTAAGTAGTTTTATTACAAAAAAATTGTAACACGTTTGTCATAAGTGCTTTTAATTGACATCGAAGCAGAAACTTTTTAACATGTTAAGCTATTTTAATACAATTTGTTTTGAAATGTATTGAACATACAATTGTGTTTAGTGTTGATAATTCAATTGTATCCATTATTTTTTACTAAGCTTTTATGCGTTTATGGATTTTAATACGATTTCGTCCAATATAGTAACATTTTGCGAGGATTATTTTCTTGCTAAAATGTATTTTTGACACGTCATTATTCTTTACTGAATCATACCTACCTAGATATAGTGTTAATCTACCTAACAGAGGGCGCGGGCGCAGCGCCACGCGCTGCCGCCGGCTTCAAGCAGCACACGGTGTCTTTTTTACTCTTTAATATTATCTGTATTTGTCGGACACTCCGTCCGTAGGAGCATATTACTATAGATAGACCACCGCACCTCTCTCGGTCCCCTTTGTCGTCCTACCCCGCGTCGGTCTATAACTCCCGTCACTGAGCCGAACGAGCTTATTGCAGGCAACAATGTGGTCCGTCTTTTTAATGGAGAACATTTCTAAGTAGTAAGTTAAAATGTTTAGTAAAGGCCGAAAATTAGTCAATTTAGTGAAGCAGAAAGATCAACAACGCGAAGCATCTTCATGCGGTGCTATCAATAGAGCAAGATCGACGTTGACTAAGATTTTTTCACAAAACCCGGATGAAAGTAAGTGGAACGTTTATTTGATAATAATATGTAAAATTATCTGCTGTAAAGTTAATTAAATTATGTGTGTATAATTTTGAAGCCTACAAACTGCAAGATGCCTTTGAAAACTGCACGTTGGTACTGTTTAGTGATGCTACACATACGGTTAATATAGTTGTGCAAGAACATTTTAATGTTTCTATAAGAATTATTTTGTGCTAACAGTACTTAGTATATTTGTACACATCACTCAAAGTGATGTTCACATTAGTTTATTTCAGAATTTTTAAGTTTCAGTTTCTTTCTGTTTTTATATTTTAACAGCAATAAAACTATTTCACAAAACTGTGTCTTCAATTTATTTTTCCTGATTAAAAAAATATTTTTGAAATAGACCAAATTATAGTCACGAATGTCTTAACTGCATTGATTTCGTAGAATTGATGTGCACACTTGTATTAACTGAGGGGTCGGGCTACTTAAAGACCAAATTTCACTATCAAGATTTTATAATTTGTAAATAAATATTTGAAATACATAATCTCAAAGACCTATTCTAAGATAAAAATCCATAAATTGACATTTTTCCCCCACTGTCGAAAAGTTATTCACATGCAAACATTAAAAATGCTCTCCTGTAAAATTAGTAAAACTGTAATTAGTACAAGTGTGAACTAAGGTGTCGATGTAACAGCCTCGTTTATCGAACTCGGTTAAAAATAGGCTTCGAGTTGAAGCCAATAATTTGATTCAAAGTTTACGCTCAACCGCAACCAGTGGTCCGCCGCTGTCAAATCTCTAGTTCGCAGGTCTTTGATATCAAGTTGATATCCATCTAAATTACGCGCGTCACATACTTCATTAATAGAAGTTCATTGAACTGGGTATTTGGTAATTAATTGATATAAAATTAGAAGATATAGAGGGAGTAAAACTAGGTACTGCATGTTTTGGGATATTTAGAATTTTTCTTTGTACTTTGTAATTTAATTAAGTAAAGACTTAATGAAAATTAGTGAAAAATTAAAAATGTCTTCAATACATACATACAGGAGTCACGCCTCTTTCCCATAGGGGTAGGCAGAGACTACTTTGTTCCACTAGCTACGATTTTGAACCTCTTTCGCTTCATCCACATTCATCAATCTCTTCATACATGCTCGTCGGTTCCGGGTACTCCTGATGTCTTCAATGAGCCTCTGAATATGCCAATCTTATGTATACATATATATTTATTAATTAAGGCAAATTTTTACACTATCGCATGTAACAAAACGTCACAAAAACCAGCCCCGATTCACATCGAGTTATTTTGAAAGAAAACTTTAATAGTATGCTTAGTATAGGTTTTAGGTCACAAAATACGTCTTGAGTGCGTTTGCGTTAAGATGTCAAATACTATGAGATCTTTGTTGCCGTTTCGATCCGCAAGTGGCGCTGCCAATTTTTCCATAGAGGTAATTGAGACGTTTACGTGAACGTGTTGGAGACGTTTTTACATGCGAAAACTTACACTAGAAGCTCGGAGCCATGCAATTTTTAAAAAACAAATGCACTACGTCACCTTAACAAACATTTCCTCCGGAAACACGAGAATTCTCTTTCCATTCATAAATCCGTACCTGAGAAGCATAACACTGCAAGTGCCACCTTTTACGATTTTCAGTTTTTTAGTGTATCGTAGATAACTTTTTGAGCTCCATCGAACCGTAATACTGTATCTGCCGAAATCATTGTAGTTTTGGAGTTTCTCAAATGTATTTTGATGTAAGACCATTTTTCACTACGAAGCATTTCAATCTAAGTGAAATACCGTATAATACTTCTTCATGTTAAATAAACTGCATAATATCGTATGTCCGGAGTTACAGTGTTATGAATGATCTAATTGGTCTTACAATATCATGCTTCTCATTCTAGAATGCATTTCAAGGTAAGTCCGGACTTACATTATTATGCTCCGATCATTAACATAGACTGCGGGTGCGTGGGGAGTATTCCTTTGGTCGTTGCGCGGGAGTTACCTCAACCTGCGAGCAGTTCGAGTTGAAATGTCATGTAGGCGACTGGACACGTATTGAGTTTTCACTCTGGTTTTTTTTGTGGGCTCCTGCATGATGTCTAAGTTTCGGCGTGGGAAGTACTTAGTAGGCTTGGCAACAGGTGATGTCAGTAATATTTTATAAATTTCGTTGGTGGTGTTGTTTTTGTCGTACCTTGCTATTTTTTCTGCCCTAAAGTAAATCTTTCAAGCTGTTAATAATTTTACTAACAGCAATCGCTTAGCTTGAACTTAATGAGATGTTTACGAGTGTTAATCATCCCTCTTAATATCCATACTATCTTTATTCCAAAGTATCTCTGTCAGTCTATTTCTTGCCTCTATAGTTTGAGTGCCAGAGGAGGACATAGGTTACTTTTTATCTTGTAAAATAACATAATCCAGTAATCCTCGTGGGACTGCGATGATAAGATGAAGTCACGGCTAGTTTAATCTTAAATTTACATCTTTTTTTCCAATTATTTATATCACTGTCATATTTTTCAGGTGAAGAAAAACGATCAACTTCTCCACTTACTAAGGCACAAATCAATTTTTTTGTTGAAAATGCAAACAACAACGATTTTTGGCAATGTTACAGTGTTTTAGAGCAAATTTCGCCGTCTCCGGAGCAAGACACACAACGCAAAACCCCCGAAGTTACGTTAGGTACTAGTCTTGCATCCCACACACAAAATTAAGAAAACTTACTGGGATCTGCTCATAATAATATTATCTTAAGCAGGCACGGACACGAATCAATACAGCAAACACCTTCAAAGAAAGGGTCAGAGGTAGATTCTGATCCAAATAACATTGCAGAACTCCATGAAATAATGAGGGATTCTTTAGGAGGCTGTCAAAATAGTCCTGAATTATTTAATGAGGCCACACACACTCTGAAGTAGACACGATTCATTCAGTCATCGAAAGAAAAAATTAGGAACTTGCACAGTTCAAAATCATGGTGCCTCTTGATTGGGAGCAGTTTGTTAAGATTTGCAAACCTAGCAATCCTTTGATAGTTCTCAGTATGGCTCTGAATAACATTAAGAATATCAAATCGTTGACACTCTTTCAGCCAAAGACGCAGGAACTCAAACAACGAGACATTTTTCATTTCGAAAAAATGAACCAGGGCTGTTATTTTAAAAAACATCCTTTGACGAAACTGACTTCTCCAAAATATACCTATTTAAGAAGGAATACCAGACAAGAGCTCCAATTGCCCAATTGCCTTCCGCAAGTCAATAAGCAAGAGCGTCCTATCAGCTGCGATCAGTCCAATATGGCGATGTAGCTGATATTGTGGAATCAGATAAAGAAGACCGACTAAAGCGATATAAAAAAAGGCATGAAACATTTGCTTCTTTACGGAAAACCTAATATTTAGACATAATAAAAAAAAATTAACATCAACATCCTAATTACATAAATAAATAAATAAATATCTTGGGACAATTGACACCAATTGACCTAGTCCCAAACTAAGCAAAGCTTGTGATATGGGTACTAGACAACGGATAAACATACTTAAATACATATTAAACATCCAAGACTCGAGAACAGACATTCGTATTTTGCATACAAATAATCTGCCCCGACCGGGGATCGAACCCGGGACCTCGAGCTTCATAGTCAGGTTCTCTAACCACTAGGCTATTCGGTCGCCATATTACATATTTACAACAAACCGGATAACTCACGTATAAAAGCCGAAGGATTACTCCGACAATTGTTTCGGACTATTCCGTAGCCCTTCATCAGAGAACGCTCAACATCTTAACACATCAACATCTTACATTGCACTATTTGCCAAGCAATTTTTAAACTTCGTATAGTAGGCGGCAAATAAGTAAAACGTGGAGGGGATATGCGCAGTATGAAAAACAACATCATTTTCATACTGCGCTTATCCCCTCCACGTTTTAATTATTTGCCGCCTACTATAGGGTTAGTTTATTACGTAGATTTTTTATTATTTTGTTAAAGAGGATTTTTTTGATAAAGAGGATGTTTTGTTGGAGATGGTTTATTGAACACATTTGATATAAAAATAATGCAATTGAAAATTTATTTTGGTTTTAATAACGACATTAACGACATTATTTCATTATTTTTGAGAGTAAGTCCAAAGATCAGATTTTTAGTTTAGAAGCAGAATATTGTATGTTGGCCACTTTTTTTTATAACTTTTACTAAAATGTCTTCGGTTAAAAAAAAATTCTCAAAATATGATTAAAATTGATCTCCGATAGCTAAAATTACTATGGATAAAAGGTTTTGTCATTTTAATTACGCCAGTATTATTTTAAACAATCCTTAATATCGTGTGTGCTGCAATTTGCCACAAAATTGCTTCTCCTGTAAAATGTTAGAAATGGCACTTGCAGTGTTATGCGTCTCAGGTACCGAAATACAAACAGGGAATGACGGATCGAAACAGTCAATCAATCACATAACGGCGCGGTCTCAATTTGAATATTTACATTCCCTCTTACCTTTCCCACCGAACAACTTTATTGCATACGAGATCGCGCCGTGTCCTTGGCACGGTAGTCGAAAAACAGTAAGACAACCGAAAATTTGACTTAAAAAAATAGGGTAGAGAAGAGAAATAGGGTAGGGTAGAGGGTAGGGTTGGGTAGGGTAAAGGGGTTAGAGAAGTAAAGAAAATAAAATACAATGTACCAGTTGCTTCCCTCCCCACGCAGATGATAAAACGCCATCGAGGAAATGGGCGAAATTTAGGAATCACGTTACTATTATAGGCGATGCGGCTAGCTACCCATCACTTGCCTTGAGGAACGCCTATGTTCAGCAGTGGACGTCTTTCAGTTGACATGATGATGACCCATGACTGTTTTGATTCCCTTCTCCACCTATAAGCCCACAATCATGCTAAACATGGCTTTTAGGTCTTGTTGTTGTTGTTGTTTGACGACCGGATAGCCTAGTGGTTAGTGACTCTGACTATGAAGCTAGAGGTCCCGGGTTCGAATCCTGGTAGGGGCAGACATTTGTATGATGAATAATGTTTGTGCCCGAGTCATGAATGTGATATGTATTTAAGTATGTATTTATCTACATTATAAGCGTATTACACAGTAGATGATTATATGTGCGACGATAATATGACATGGCCATCTTTGGAAAAATGACCGTAAGCCGGAGAATCCAGTGAAGTCCAGTGAGTGATCCTGTAGTATGTGTGTGTGTGTGTGTGTGTGTGCGTGTGTGTAGTATCTATATACGGTCTCTGGCCCTGTTGCTACCGTCTGCTGTAGACTTGCTGATCTCGGTACTGAACTAAAAATTTTATTAAGATTAAAGATTATATAGACATTATCAATATTAGCATCTTATCAATTTAAATATTGTGCCTACCTGTTTTAATTAGTTTGTATTATTATTTTCTTTTTACTTTAGTAATATTTTTATTTTTATTATTATTCATTATTTACAAGGACATAAATATTGCTATGTCGTATGTGTATGTGTGCTAAGTTAGGTATTAGGTAGGTATATTGTTAAGCTTATGGATTTCCGTTTTCTTTTGTTGTTTTATTTTTCCATTTACTGTCTAGTTACAGGCTAGCAGCGTCGAAGTTCCTAAAACGTCCCCATAGCGAGCCTGTGGGGACGGAAGTGACACATGCCCTCGGTACCGCTCTGCTTTCAGAGCATGACATGAGCGCGTGTGAGCCAACATTGGGGGCGGCAGACGTAAGCTTGCCTTCGGAATCCAAAAGCTTATCAGTTACTTACTTGACATGAAATGCATATTTCATATTTTTTATTATATATAATAATTTTTTTTTTTTTTTTGCTCTTTTTCTCATCGACATTGGAGATATCTCCAATTAACTTATTTGACGGTGGAGGCGTTTTACACCTCCACTAAACTTAGATTATTTTTATTCACTTTTTGCTTTTGCTTTCTCTTTCTTATCATTATCGCATATTTTGTTTCGCTTTGACCAGTAGAGACTTTATACATCTCTACTATAGACCAATGTAATTTAAGGTACGGACTTAACTTAGGGACCTTTTACATCCCTTTTTATAAAATGTATTAATTGTATTAGGTAAGTTAAGTAGAATTTAAGTACTATTGTAAATCTATTTTATTTTGAAAAAATGACTTTCTGCCAAGTTTCTTGCGGCGCATTCTTCTTGGCAATGATGGTCTTTCCGAATGCGCTGGTAGATTAAAAAAAAGACATGTAAAAGAGCCCTCGGCGGCCTATTTGCAAAATAAACTTTTGACTTTTTGACTTTTGACTATAATAAGCTTTGCTTTTTTTGGGACTGGGTTAATTGGTGTAATTTGTCCCATAAGAATAAGAATAAGGATAAGAATATATTCCATGACTAGCTTCTGCCCGCGACTCGTCCGCGTAGAATTAGCAATGATTTAACATGTTTATCGTTATCCCGCGGGAACTATGCAATTTTCCGGGATAAAAAGAAAGCCTATGTTTTAATCTAGGATACCAGCTATCTTCGTCCCAAATTTTATCCAAATCCGTCCAGTCGTTTTAGCGTGAAGAAGGAACAAACATACACACTCACTCACTCACATCGTCACATCGTCACATCGTCACAAACTTTCGCATTTATAATATTAGTAGGATATTTATTTATGTGTTACCTTTGACTCTGTCTACCCCGTAAGGGATAAAGAAGTAATTTATGTATGTGCGTTGTATGGGTTGATTTCAGATAGCCAGCTGGCTCCTATTTCACCAATGTGACAAATGTCGGCGATATGTGACAATTTGACATGCAAGGCGTCAATATGAAGCCAACCGACGTAGATTCTAGTCGAGTTTGTGATGTAAACCAGGCCCCTATATGCCCCTATTGAACACGCATTGCATGTCGAATTGTGACCGACTATTGTCAAGTTGGTGCAATCACCAACTTGACAATAGTCGGTCACAATTCGACATGCAATGCGTGTTCAATATGAAACCAACCGGCGTAGATTCTTGTTGAGTTTGTAATGTAAACCGAATTGTCACTTATCACCGACAATTGTCGATTGGTGAAATAAGGGTCAGAATAGTCATTTGTCACCGACAATTGTCCAGTTATGAAATAGGGGCCTAATTTACTGTTTTACGCATTTACTGTGCCCCGGTCTCCAATACTCATAATGTATTAAACGTATTATTTGGACGCTTGATCGACGCACCGACGACGCGGCTTAGGTTTTCAAAATCTTGTTTGTTTGTTAGAAACGAGAGATTTTGATTGAAACACTATTAAAATGTTTTATGAAAGAAATTTACATTGACTTTGGAGCGACCTTTCTTATATTACCAATTTCGGGGACTCAAATTAGAATCGAGTTTGTAACCGAATATCTTAATTTGTCTGCTATAAATAATGAAGGTATTTTAAGGGACTGTTTCACCACTCTTTGTAAAGTTCCTGGTACCTATCTTAAGTGTCAATTATCTATGAGCCCCTCTCTATTTCTTATACTACGAAACAGAAAGAGTCGACATCATAGATAACCGCTGTCAAATGAATCAAGATTTTTTTACCACTGAATAATATTTCATGGGTTTTCTGATATACGCCAAAATCGTCGGTTATGGTCGAAGTTATCGTTAACGTAATTTGGTTCAACAATGCACACTAACACCGCGGCAAGTATTGAGCAAAAGCTTGTGGACCCACCCTTATTCGTCCAAATTGATCTGACTTTTTTTCGAGTCAAATTATGCAACATTCAATTATTCTGCCAACCCATGCTAATGGAATTTAAATTTTCCTAAAAAACGTGGATCAAAAACAGTACAATAAACATTTTTCCGTCGGGAACGCTCGCCGTCCACGTCTGCATTCGCCATTAAACACTTTTGCGAAACCTTTCTCACTTTAATTAATCCCGGCCTAGAATAATATAAGCTATTATTTTTGACATTCCCTTTCCCTCTAGTCGTTTCAGAAGGCGCCTTTACTTTATAATACAGTAAACATTAAAATTGACCCAAGCTATGAAATCAAAGACTATTAATATAATAACTGCCTAAGTATTAGTCGAGAGGTTTTGCGGGTGGTTGGACCTCTTGAATCATGCGGGAAACGTTCTGCAATTACATTGTAAAGGCGGATTACTTGGGGATTCGGGGGTTTTCGATTTTCTTAATTATAAATATATGGCTTATTCGTCAATGAATGCTTGCAGATTTTATAAATTCAATTAGATACAAAATTTACGTATAACGCAATACGGGGGAACATAAATATTTTTATGGGATCGCGGGGAGCGGGGATACGCCGGGACAAGCTCCATACGCTGGCTGGTAGCCGCGGCGGCCGACCGTGTCCCGCGCTTCGACGTGGCATTCGCAAAGTTTTGTGGTGTGTGATATCTGTGACGCAGTGTAAGGATATGTCGGCTGATTAGGAGAGCGGTAAATGGTGAGTAGTTAATTAAAGAAAAAAGTTTTTTTTTAAACAAACGCTGGCTGTCGTTTCAGTGTGGTGTCCTCGATAAAACAAAATTAGCGGGTTATTTGAGTTTTGATTTGAAGGGCTGGAATAAAATTGATGTCAAGGTGATTTGAGGTTAATCTGGCTAATGCTATGTTATTTATAATAACTTTTTAATATCCAAGAAATGTTTCAGTAGACTTGAAAATGTTTGAGGAAATTGTTTTTTCTGTTTTTGATTTGAGACTTACCTCGGTTTGAATAAGAGATGGTTTTTATGTTAAAAGACTTCTGTTTATTCGCTACTTCTTAGCATATTGACAGTTTAAAAAATTCATCACGTTAATTTACAGTCTAAGAAAAAATATACCAAATTATGTCCAGTAAAATAATGTTTTGACATCTTCAAAAAAATGGAAAAAAAAGAAAAATCAGCCAACCATATAAAATAAAATACATTTCTCAAATAATAAAAAAACTTCTTGTCTTCTAAAAACTGTCAAATTTAACAAAAAAAAACCGGTGAAAAAATCACTTGTTGTTGAAACTCTGTGACAACTTGAAGTGTTTATCTATTCTGATATCGACAGACAGACAGGCAGTCCTTTTTGCGTTTTAGCTACAGAACTATAAAGTGTCCTGACCTAAATAATAAATCTAATTCAGTTTATCTATTTCCGTGACACGATTCATTAAACTAATGACACGCATAGGGTGTGAAGCTCTTCCGTATAGCTGATCTGATTCTTACGCTACACAACATACCTTTGTAATTATTTTATCGTATGTATGCGTTTGTATCACAAGAATAAGAAACAAAAGCTATCTTTCTAGTAAAGTTAACGATTGAGAGTCATCAAACTTTATGATTACATATATGATATATTTTTTATTTCTGAATTAATTTTACATTTTTGTTTTAATTGTAAGTATCTATAAATAATTAAATAAAATTCAATATTATAATTTTGTTTGAAAAAAAAAACTGTCATGTTTTCTGCGGCACATTCTTTACACTGATGGTATTTTTCCACAGGAAAAAAAACACTAAAACGCAGAATCTTTAATTACACGACAAACGGCATGATGTGCCATGACATTCAAAAGACTTTTTGCGACTTTTTACGGCGTTTTTGCGAATTCAATGTTTGATTTTAAACCTAAAAATATAAATAGACCTAAAAAAGGAAAAGAGCCGTAGGTAAGTGTAAAATCGATAAAAAAATACTGGATATAATGCAAGTACATATTATTATCTTATACTAATATCAATGTACAGGAAAGTCGCTCCCAAAATTATATATAATCTACAATATGACTCATCATAAACACTGAATTTTTGCAGAATATATGATGACGGCTTAGTGATGGATGATAATACACAATGTAGGGTAATTAATGGAGAAAGGCGTAAAAGCAGGAAAAAACACGAAAAAAGGCTTCTACCATGCCAGAGAGGCTCGATATTCTCTGAAAGTTATTGCAAAGCGTATTATGGACTACTGTTCAATTTTTTTTGTTCAGTTCAGTGTTGTTTTAGATCTTAGCATATTTAAACACATTAACGCCGAAATTAATATAATATTATAAAAACTGAACTCAAAATTGGAATACTTTTTATTTTATTGCTTAATCGATTTTGATATTTATGGACTACGGTAGCACATAGTGGCAGGAGTACACCTCTCAAATAAAAAAAAAACAAATGAGTCTATGGTTAACTGTCAGACAAAAGAAAATGTCAAAGTAGGTAGCGGACAAAGACAAACTAACAATCGCTACATAGTATATAACAAAGTCGCTTTCCGCTGTCTGTCTGTCCCTATGTATGCTTAGTGATCTTTAAAACTACGCAACGTATTTTGATGCGGTTTTTTAATAGATAGTGGTTCGAGAGGAAGGTTTATTATGTATAATACGCAGACGAAGTCGCGGGCAGAAGCTAGTAAGAAAATATAAGATTAAAAAGCGTTTGTGAGTAAGGGTAAAACAAACAAAGCAGTGCCAAAGTTGCCGGTGATTTTAATCCCTCGTATACTTAAGACGCGGATCCGTGTCAAATTTAAGTCTATCTTTTTGTATTTTTATTTAAATCAGCAGACTTGGTGCGTATTAAAACAGATGAGACTAGAATGATGAGGTACTTTTTTTGCTCCCGCATAAGAGGGGGTACAGAAAAAATTGATGCAAAAAAGGAACCTCCTCCCTCTTTGCAGCCGGTCAACAACTCCTCGTTCTATCAGACAAAAAATGAACAATATCGACGTCACAAACATACAATTTATAAAGAAATTCAGCCAAGAGAGTTACATTATCTTCACTCCACGGTAATACAAATCAGTGCACGGCGCGGCACACGTATTTAATTTAAGCGGGAAACACGTTTTATCCATCTACGGTACATCTCTTTTATCTCAATTTACTGAACGACCTTCAGGAAGTGTGTCTGTTTCTCATTCATTATGTTTTATTTTTTTGTGTAGACTTAGTTTTACAAAATAAGTTGGTAAAAGAAGAACTTCCACCATTTGATCTAATTGTACAGTAGGTATGGAAACATTTTTTTTGACGTGACAACGTCTTATAAATTGGTTTGCCGGGTGACACTTCAAGAAACTGCGTTACGCTCCGCTCACGTTATGCGCTCACAATGAGAGCGAGTGAGAGGCACGCCCATGGTTAGCCCGCCTAAGAGCGAGAGAGACAGACATAAAAAGTGAAAGGCACGCGTCCCTTCCACTCGAGCACAGTTAGTGTTAAATATAATTCTTTGTATAAATAAATGTTTTAAATTGTTACTATTATTTCATCCTTCTTCCTACTATACGAATGAATATTCACATTAAAATTATTTTACCACTCAAAGTCGTTGTCACGTAAAACTTTCGCCCGTATACCGACTTTACAGGCAACCAATTTTTTTCTTTTGTTATCGAACAGGTCCTTTTTTCATTTTAAAATAAAGTAGCCATTCTCATGCTATTTGACACCTTAACGCGAAAACATTCGCGACGTTTTTTCACTTTCATAAAAATTCAAAATTCAAAGTTCAAATTCAAATTTTCACAATGAAAATATTCTGTGCTAAAAAGCACCAACAAAAAAACGAAATTAGACTAGGTATAAGTGAAAAACTTAAGTAAATGACCTGTTGTATGTGTGCGAATAGATAAATTGACATTCCAAATTAGAAAAATTACTTAGTTAAGAGGGTGCATCCGTGCTGAGCTCGCAACGTCGCATTTTTGGTGATTTTTTGCGATTATTTCACAGAAATTAAATGAAAGTATCAAATACCCGTCTGTAGTGCACTCCGTTTTTAGAGTATTAATGTGTCTACTGCAATAATTCATCGTGATGGACTTTTATTTTCTTATTAACCGAGATATAGTATTTTATCCCTTTAAAACGAAAATAAAAGTCCATCACCATTAATCATTGCATTGGACACATTAATACACTAAAAACGAAGTGCACTACAGACGGATACTTTCATTTAATTTCTGTGAAATAATCGCAAAAAATCACCAAAAATGCGACGTTGCGAGCTCAGCACGGATGCACCCTTTTAAGTCCCATTAGTTTTGTGCACTACTACAATAAGTCATACAACACTTACCTAACGTTTCCTATTTGTTTTTTGTTTCTCCAACGTTTAAACAAATGTGTATCTAGCCGGGTACAAAGTGTTATTTACTGGCTAAAAACGCTCGGAAAAGTCCTTATATTTGGGATATACGGCGTCAACAACCCTCTAGAGATATTAAGTAACACGTAATGAGAAAAGGATGAAAATGCTGATAAGAAGTACAGGAGCACGTCTAGATTGCCTTAGTCTTGCTAATATTATAAACTAGCTGTTGCCAGCGACTTCATCTGCAAAGAATTCGTTTATCGCTATCCCGCAAGAACTACGTAATTTTCCGGGATAAGAAGTAGCCTATGTGCTATTCCAGACTTTTCTCTATCTATGTGCCGAATTTCATCCAGATCCGTTGGGCCGTTCTGGCGTGATTGAGTAACAAACAAACATCCATCCATCCATCCATCCATCCGTCTATCCATCCATCCATACCTACCTTCGCATCTAATCTAATCTAACTAATATTATAAATGCGAAAGTATGGATGGATGGATGGATGGATGTTTGTTTGTTACTCAATCACGCCAGAACGGCCCAACGGATCTGGATGAAATTCGGCACATAGATAGAGAAAAGTCTGGAATAGCACATAGGCTACTTCTTATCCCGGAAAATTGCGTAGTTCCTGCGGGATAGCGATAAACGAATTCTTTGCAGACGAAGTCGCTGGCAACAGCTAGTAATAGTATACCTAATTTCCAAAGAGTTTCAGAGAGCAAATACTTTTCTTACAACCGGTTCATGTAAGACTTATGTATCTTTACTTTGCTCTTTGTGGATCGAACGGCGTTAACAAAGTTGATCCACGATATTATTATTGATGTATTAAAATAATCCACTACCATACGGAAACAATTCGAAAACACATTGTTCCCTTGGCTAGGAAGTGGAAATTTTTGCGGTAGATTATTACTGTGGCCTCTCAAGCAGAGGGTCGAGGGTTCGAATCCCGGGCTCGCACCTCTGAGTTTGTCGGAATTTATGTGCGAAATTACATTTGAAATTTACCATGAGCTTTTCGGTGAAGGAAAACATCGTGAGGAAACCTGCATACATCTGCGAAGCAATTCAATGGTGTGTGTGAAGTTCCCAATCCGCACTGGGCCCGCGTGGGAACTATAGCCCAAGCCCTTTCGTTCTGAAAGGAGGCCTGTGCCCAGCAGTGGGACGTATATAGGCTGGAGATGATGATGATGATGATTATTACTTACGGCCCGGGTCGACGTAAATAAATTGAAATTTGAAACTACAGTTCCAAGATTAATCTTAAAAATAATCTGAGCTTTACTTTAGAAAACACGGATTATGCTTACGTTTAAATATTCAAGTATATTATCTCCAGGATATCTGAAATATCAGGTTTCAGAAAACATTCTTCGCTCGTGCCTACTTTGAAGAGAATAAATTTCAGACTGAGAAAAAGAAAGACGTTTATCTCAAGTAAAGTGGAGATAATAAGATTACCTTCTAAATGATTGTCTTTTAAAAGCGAGACAAACAGAACCTTCTACTTTACTATTTGTTAGTTCAATTAAACGTAGTATCTAATTAAGTATACAGCTCATTAATTATTAAATCGCACTGTACTAGAAACGGGTTTATATCGAACGGTCGAATAATTGTTTCGGCTAATGTAATGGCTGGTCGAATGAAACAGTAAATTATAATACAAAACTAATTAACCTAACCTTTTTTACGTAGCTTGTGCAAAATAATTTCAGTTCTTTACCGCTAGAATAAGTTTAGAACAGACGATCATTTGACTAAACAATACTTTGAATAAAGATTTTCATTGTATCGATTCAAACTTTCGCGATTTTCACACATTATTACAAGAAAACGGGACTTAATCACGTAAATAAAAAGTATTTTTGTAAATACCTCGACGTTTCGGACGCGACTTTGCATCCATGGTCTCCTCATCATGGTGGTCATGGTGGCCCTCTCTCGATTTTCATTTTCATTTACATTTTTGATTCAAAATTTAGTCCTGACCTTGACGCAGTTCACTTTAAACATCGATCTTTGTATCGAAGCATTCGTCGGCTAGGATTCAAAATTATTTTTTACATTAGCCTATATTTGTGTCCCACTGCTGGGCAAAGGCCTCTCAGGTCGCAACCTCCACATCTCTCTGTCTGAGCTCTAGCTCAGAAGCTTAAAAATCTTGAAAAATATTTACAGGACTATTTAATACTAATGGAACCATCTGCTTAAATATTCCGGAACAATTTTAAGATCCCTGTTTGTTTATTATTATGCCTGCCGTTAAGCAGCAGTGCTTGCACTGATGTGTTCCGGTGTGGAGAGTAAGACAGCCGGGGAAATTACGAGCACAAGAGGCATTTTATCTTAGCCCTCTAGGTTGGCAACGCATCTGCGATCCCTCCAAGGTTGCGAGTGTCTATGGGCAGTGGTGATCACTTACCATCAGGTGACCTACTTGCTCGTTTCCCTTCCTATTCATATAAAAAAACCCTAAGTTGAAAAAGACTTATAGAGCCTATACATAAATATTATGATTATAAAGCTAACCCTCATAATGCCTTTTACATCTGATCCGTCCCGCTTTATAAGCTGGTGACTTGTACCGCTTATACGTCTATACATAACAAAACCCTTTCACAGCGCTACAGCTTCTATCCAATCAATAGAGCCGGACGTTTACCGTTCACTCTATCTGCCCTATAAACCCTTTATACGACATCCCTTAGTACTATTAGCCCTCGTTTTGCAATACAAATAAGTCCACAACACTCCTTCCACAATGAAAACGGGACTTTACGCAACTGTTGGAGGGTTAACTTTAGATACGCGACACAAACTGTAAACAATTTATGGTAATTAATGGGATAATCTTTATTGTTTTTTGTATTGGCGCTTAATGGGTTATTTGGCTTATAAATTGTTTGTTTGTTCTCTGAGTTACTGTTGAACGAAATTGTTTCACATAATTTATTTTTCTGTGCGTTAGGTACACGCACGGGTATTTATACCTAGTGCAGCGTTATGCTGCCGTCATGCGACCTCTTTGTTATTTTTTTTTTTTAAAGGCCTGGCTGGTTACAGCTGAATTTTTTTTTTTCTTAATTAAAGTGAGTAAGTGATTTTTTATTTTGACATTTGATGGTGGTGCAAATGTTTTCACGGGTTTGGTAGCCGATACAGAAGAATTTTATTGAAAATTATTTTGTAAATATTGTTTTCTTATTTGCTACCGAAAGAATTGGGTACACCCGTATTTAATATCATCTTGCAGGTTACTTGCCTGGTTGTGGCGGCAATTGTTGTTTCCTCGACGTCTTGGCAATTTTATATGATTCAAAAAGGCCGTTTTCCGGGTACGAATAATTTTATTATTTTCATTTTTATTCCTGACATACATTTTCGTAGAGCTTTTGGTTATTTACTTCGTACGTGGTGCCATAAAGTTATGTTTATTTTCAGCCTTTTAGTTGACCCTCAATATTTTCTTCCGACCCAGTCAACTTCAAACTATTACTACATATATTTCACCCACGGATTTCACTTTTAAGATTGAAGATTGCAGTTGGATATTTTTGTATGTCTGGCACAGGGCTGCCGGACAAGAGCTAAGTCTACCAGTTTTGTTTGCAGTGCTTCGGGAAAAATTTCAACATACGCGTTTCGAGTCAAAAATATTATTTTTATAACACATCGGTTTATTTTAAAATTAAATTTAAGAGTCTGAGCTGTTTATACATGAGAGGTCCTTTCGTTAACTATTATTTTTATAATAGTAATTAAGTTTTATTGTACAGTTTTAATATGTTTTTGCCGCGCATAATGCGCATAAATTTGCTCAACATTACGGTTATGCAAAATTATTAGTAGTTTTTGTAAGTGTACTAAAACGTCACAAAAAATTATGTACAATTTGTTTTCTTGGTTTTCTACAAAGGCACAAGTCGGTCGCTAATAAGACAAGCTACCTACAATAGAGGTTAAAAATAGGCTTAGATACACGTGCTAAGTTAATTAACACTCTTAATTGCCTTTTCCTCTAACAGGGTAAAGACAATTCAGTCACCCAATTTCAACAGTCCGATTGACTTTGAACTTGGTAAGATTGTATTCAATAACAGTACCTTATAATAAAGTACGCTTACAGAAAGGTTTTATTCAAAAACATTATTTATTTAACAACATATTTATTTCATTCTTCTCACACGGCATAATTTCAGTTTTTGTAAAATATACAATTTTCTATAATGGTACTTGATTTGTTCTATCAAAAGAGATTCAAGCCAATAAACAGTTGCATGCAAAATCATTATTTGTAAGTTTAATTATTAATATACTTATATACTTAATATACTTAAGACTGATAGTCAAAAACGATCAAATAGCACATCAAACTAACACTGATAGTTGAACAAATTAGTGGAAACGTAACAACGTTGACTTAAGGTTGCGGTACATCAGTTATTTGTCACAGTTAACCACCGATCGAGTGAAATTGTACCTCCTTAAGCTTAATAGCTTTATGTTAATTAATTGACTTGAAGCCGTTTGTAACGGAACAACGCTTAATTTCACTATACAATTAAACTTTAAGACTTAGTGGATATTATTTGATACGTCATACGCGAATTACTGAACGATATTACCTGAGAGAAAAAAATATCAATACTACAAAGGACTATTTATTAAAAAAAGATAATCAGTGAAAAAAAAGCTTCTAAGGGCCGTTCACCACTCTCTGTAGTTCCAGTTGTCTTTAGTGTCAATTATCTATGACGTCTCTGTCTGTTTCGTAGTAATAAATAGAGAAGGAATCATAGATACTTAATATAACTGGTACTTAAAAGAGAGTGGTAAAACAGCCCCTATAAAACAACAGTCAAGTCAAATAGCCGTTGACGCTTGCGCCATCTTGAAGTAAAATATGCAGAGAATGATTGAGCAGGGATGAAAATAAAGTTTATTAACAGTTAACGGTAGCAAGAGAGAGTACAAATACAAGACACGGAATGACATATTAGGAACACAAAACGTATTCAAAATATAAATCAGTAGTATCAAAAGAGACCAAGAGAGACGACGGCACGTGGAGGATCCGTAAAAACATAGAGATCCAGGAGCTGGTGGCTGAACCCAACATCATCGGCGTAACAAAATCACACAGACTTCGCTGGTTCGGCCACCTACTCCTAATGGGAGAGGATCGTGCTGCCAAGAGGGCGTACGTGAGACGACCGACTGGTCGCCGCCCGGTTGGGCGACCCAGG
This sequence comes from Pandemis heparana, assembly GCA_963854515.1. Lineage (NCBI taxonomy): Eukaryota > Metazoa > Arthropoda > Insecta > Lepidoptera > Tortricidae > Pandemis > Pandemis heparana. The sequence continues at coordinate 1,865,880 of OY978025.1, forward strand.
TATCGCTGGGGGGACAGTGTCCAGGCGGATTTGCGACGTCTTCAAGTCGACGACTGGCAAGAAGCTGCGCACGATCGGGACAGATGGCGTGCTCTCGTTTCGGAGGCCAAGACCCTATTTGGGTCCCTGAGCCAAGTTAGTTAGTTAGTTAGTTAGTATCAAAAGTAGCCAGGGTGTTTACTATTAGAAAATAGAAACAAGAAGGTTTAAAACGCCAAAATGTTGGTTGTTCACCTGCATAGTGGGCAGACGATTTGGTGAAAACCGCGAGAAGCCATTGGTTGTTGGTAGCAAAAACCGATCGTCGTGGAGTTGCGGGTCCAGCAGTGAACATCTCTCGATTGATATGATGACGTGAAACAGCCATTGACTCCAAGACGTTGACCGACTTACCTCGTAGAGCTGCTTTTTTGATCTATTTCTTAAACCGAAATGCTCGTCACGTTTTGTGTCAAATTAATGTCTTCACTAGTTACGTTAAAGCAAAGGGTTTCAAGTTCTAAACAGAACGTGGTCTAATAAAATATGCCCTGTTTGATTAATTAACCAAGTTCAGCCGTCGACAGGGCTTTTGTAATTATTTAGATATGCTCTTGGGATACCGCTGTGTCATCTGGCTTTGCCTGGGCATCGTTTAATGACATGCGGATTACTTTGAACCCGGGTCCTTGTTTTAGGGAGTAACTTTTTTGTCGATTGATAAAAATCGGGGGTTAGCGCGAAGGGATTATGGATGCAGAGTTTCTGGGAAAACTGGATGAGATTTTAATAGACGCGTATTTAGTTGTGAAATACCTCCGCCAAACCTGTTAAATAGAAGTAAAAAAAAAGAAATAAAGAAGAAGAAAAGAAGAGTAAAAGTAAGAAAGAAAGAAAGAAAGAAAGTAAAAAGAAAAGTAGAAAAGAAGAAGTAGAAGTTAATTAAAAAGCACTAATTAAAAACAATTTAATTAATTAATTAAATTATTAATTAATTATTTCTTTATTAATTTAGTTATTTAATTTTTTTTATTCGAGCATGTATGAAGAGATTGATGAATGTGGATGAAGCGAAAGAGGTATGTCAGGATCGTAGCAAGTGGAACAAAGTAGTCTCTGCCTACCCCTGTGGGAAAGAGGCGTGACGATATGTATGTATGTATGTATGTAAAAACAATTTTTTCAGCGTTTATTAAAATACGTTCTAATTTCTATTTGTTTGTGCTCTATGAATACACTAGCGGTTTCCCGCGAGTCCGTCTGCGCCTTATCGCTACCCCGCTGGAACTATCGAACTTCCGGGATAAAAACTATCCTATGACCTTTCCCGGGACTGTAACTATCTTTGTAGTCCGTACCAAATTTCGTTAAAATCGATTCAGTGGTTTATGCGTGAAAGCGTGACAGACAGAAGAGTTACTTTCGAATTTATTATTTAGTAAAGATTTAACAAGAGCTCCGATAGTCACGGAGTTATGCTAAGCCCTTAAAAATTCAAAGAAACGCAATGCTCTTTATTTATTGAAAACCAAATTAGCGAGTGCCGCACATAATACCTCCCAAAGAGAATAAACACACAAAAGGCTAAGAACAATAACTGGGCCGCTAAAATCCTCCCTCATTTTTGCCATTTTAACAACTTCGGGGGTACATTTTTATTAAATAACCAAAAGCACTTTTAGGTGGAAAAAAAACCGAATCCTCCCCAAGGGGTGAATTCTCACGGAATAAAAAAGGTCCGATGAGCAGAGATAGCCCGCCCATTACTTGGGACAGGATTCTTTCGGCGTTTTGACTTGAAATTGCTTCTAAGACCGACAAATTAACTGTATCGTATGCGTCAGTGTTGCCGTTAGTGTACATTTTACACATTTGACGTACCTTTTTAGCCTCCAATGTGTTATGTGTAATGGGGTCCAGTTTACGTACCTTTTGATCTCATCCAAAACTATGCGTCGCGAGTGGTGCATAAATGGGTTTATTAGTTAAAGCCTGACCCCCTTTCATAAACGCTCTATAGGCTTCTGCTAACTTAGCAATCGTTTGTCCTTATCTAAAAGTAAGTGTCAAAGTGACAGATAAGGACAAACGATTGCTAAGTTAGCAGAAACCTACAACAGAGCGTTTATGAATTAGTATTTACAAAAATACTTTTTATTTAGGTACGTGATTAACGTACGTCCCGTTTTCTTAAAATAATGTGTGAAAATCGCGAAAGTTTCAATCGATACATAAGGGGGTAATACCTAGCCTTAAATTTATTTAAAAATTATCATACGTGTGCTCATATTAGATCCAGCTTTTCTGTCGGTTCTGTTTTGAATTGATTTTTGTTTGTTATACATCCTCTTATTTCACTAAATACCTACTTATACTTAAATTAAGACTTTTTTTGTTTTGTATTTCTCCTTTTTGTTAAATATACCTATATGTAGGTACGATTAAGCCATGAAATTTCAGGTTACTAATATTGGTTACACAACGGTTTGATGTATGAATGTGGAAACAGAGGTTAGGAACTGAGAATCATTTGTCACTTAAATCGGTGACGAGACATACATCATTAGCAAAACAAGTAGTGCTGAAAATAAACATAACCTCTGAATTATGTCACTTGTTGCGGGACTACAGAATATCACCATCATCAATTGTCTCTTTGTATGTTCGTTTTGTTACTTCTCGAAAGCCACAGGACTATCAATCTTAGCGAAATATGGTAAGCGGTCCATAATAAAATTTGTCTTGAAAATAATTGAAGTTCCAATTTACGGTTTTTCATTATTTCGTTAGTCATGAGGCGCTTTGTTTCTGAAACAGTTTTTTTTTTATTGATAGTAAACTTATCTTACAGGTACAATTATGATGACTTCTGCAAAAATTCTGAATGCACGATTTCGTGTGCCATGAATATTATGACCCATGAAAATTATGGGACTAAAAGAAACCCGATGGTAAAAGGAGATATTTTGAAAATTGAAGATAATAATTATAGGCTACTTTTTACCCGGTAAAATTTTTAAATAGCAGAGTTGCCCTCGAATAGCGACAAGCGAATTTGCAGGCTACAGCTTGTATTTAAATACATTCGCCACAGGCTTACCGCGACTCAGGGCGAAGCATTTTTGCATTACATTATTTAACTTAAGTCAATATAAAGTTAGTTCTTATTTTGAGAGCTGCGTCAAGTGTAGACTGCGCCGTGAATAAATAAAATAATAAACAGAGCATGAACTTTGCTGGTAAATAATTCGTAAGCGTTGCCAACAGGGCGAATCTTAGAAATGAAACTTGAGTTAAAAATATAATTTGCGCTTTCATGACATTTTCAATTAATGTTTTGATTTTTATCTACATTATTAAGTATGTTTTCTATTGAATCAGGCGTTACTTTGCGGGAGGTCCATTTCAATGAACACAAAATATTTACCCTGCTACTTCGCTACTTAAAAAAAGCAAGTAACAAAATGCAAGGTTAGCTAAGCAAGGTAAATATTTTGAGTTTATTAAGTATGTTTCTAAAATGACCTTGATGTTGTAGCCACTATATAAGTAGATGTCGTGGTCACAAGTAGACGTCATAAAAGTTTATGCATAATATGGGCATTACGTCTATTACAGACAAATATGTCGTACCGTGTGGAAGACTATGCCTTCTGTGGCTAGATAAACCAAAGTGAGAGCCACATACTTCCACAAGCGTGACTAGACAAGTTTGTGGTGGTTGTTAGCGAGCCGTTTCCGTTTGTCTGTTGACAAGAGGCAGAAAAGAAAGAAAATTTAAGCAATATAAAATATGTGACTTAGTCCCAAGAGTCTCAGTACGAATGTGCATTTCATTTCAATAGTGCCGTAATTTCAATCCGCTAAAAATAACCGCTGTAAAAATCCGGCGCTCAGTATTTTTTGGAAGTTCTACAAAATTCATGAAGAACGAAAGACAATTATTTATTCAAGTTATTCCTTTGTGCGCTGAAACTAGCAGTAAATCGGGGGAGGCTTGTTTGCCAAACCGCAGTTCTGCGCTGATTAAATCTTTTGTGGGCGCCGACTCGATGTTCCCGCGACCTTGCGTAGTTACTTACTGTTTAGTACTTACTTATGACTTAGTAACTTGCCCGCAATTTTCTGTGTTCTGCGGACACTGCACTTTTCCAGGAAATTTGGTACATGTCTGTACAAGTCTTCTTTCTTTCTTTCTATACGGTGTCCGTGTGTATTGCGAGAGATTTGAATAGTGTATTCCTGAGGTCCTACATACGTCTCACAGCTGGGTACAGGCCTCCTCTCACAATGAGAGGGCTTGGGCTATAGTTCCCACACGGGCCCAGCGCGGATTGGGAACGTCACACACACCATTGAATTGCTTCGCATGTGTGCAGTTCAGGTTTCCTCACGATGTTTTCGTTCACCGAAAAGCTCATGGTAAATCCTACTAATATTAAAATGCGAAAATTTGTGACGATGTGAGGATGTGACGATGTGACGAAGTGAGTGAGTGAGTGTGTATGTTTGTTCCTTCTTCACGCTAAAACGACTGGACGGATTTGGATAAAATTTGGGACGAAGATAGCTGGTACCCTAGATTAAAACATAGGCTACTTTTTATCCCGGAAAATTGCATAGTTCCCGCGGGATAACGATAAACATGTTAAATCATTGCTAATTTTATGCGGACGAAGTCGCGGGCAGAAGCTAGTTAGGTATAAATGCGAAAGTTTGTGACGATGTGACGATGTGAGTGAGTGTGTATGTTTGTTCCTTCTTCACGCTAAAACAACTGGACGGATTTGGATAAAATTTGGTACGAAGATAGCTGGCACCCTAGATTAAAACATAGGCTACTTTTTATCCCGGAAAATTGTATAGTTCCCGCGGGATAGCCATAAACATATCAATTGCTAATTCTACGCGGACGAAGTCGCGGGCAGAAGCTAGTTTCAAAAAAATATACTACCCCTTTTATTAGATGAGGTGTTCTTGATCTCAACTCCAAGCCCATATTTCACCAACTCGACAACAATGCAATGTGTATTCAATATGAAGCCAACCGGCGTAGGTTCTCGTCGAGTTTGTAATGTAAAGAGAATTGTCACTTGTCACCGACAATTGTATTGAATAGGAGCCTGGCCTCATATGAGACGGACCAACGAGTTAATTAAAGTCTCTGGGTAGCGGTCGATGCAGATGGCGCGTTATATTTCATTAGGGAAGTGCTTGGAGACCTAATATCGACAGTAGAGCGAGAAAATTATTTAGACATATTCGATACACAAAGAGAAGCATTACACTTAAAAAAATAACGGCTAAACCTACCCTAAATATTTGGTATGTTCATCTATCTTTATATATTTAACTAAAAAATGAATGTTGCTAAGCGCAAAACTGAAAAGTGAAGAAAAATTCGGTTAATTCTTTTTTTCATTGTGTTTCTGAATGAATGAATGAATGAAACGTTTATTCACAAAACATATGGTAGAGTAGATCTTATACATATTACAACAATGGTATATCCCATATGCTTAGCCAAGGCAGGCATGTAAAGAGTTATTTCAGTGATTAAATAACTCACTGGTTTTGCAAATAGGCCACCAAGGGCTCTTTTACGTCTTTTTTTTAATCTACCAGCGCATTCGGAAAGATCATCATTGCCAAGAAGAATGCGCCGCAAGAAACTTGGCAGAAAGTCATTTTTTCGAAATAAAATAGATTTACAATAGTAGGTACTTAAATTTTACTTAACTTACCTACTTATAATACAATTAATACATTTTATAAAAGGGATGTAAAAAACAACTGTTTTTATATGTACCTACTTAACTAAGTAGGTACATATATTACGTTTACGTTACGTGAAGTTCCGTGGAATGTTTTAAACTAAATAGAACGGGGGCGAAGCCACAGGGAACAGTTAGCAGATAATTCAATTTTATCGACATGTTTAAATTAGCTCCATTCAGCACTCAATGTAATGTTGCATCGAGCCACTAGCTGTTTTAAGTGCATTCGAAATATTATAAACGGGATGTGAACCCGTCTACCCGTGATCATGATGCATGCAACTGTATCGAAATATCGGGTGCTCAATAAAGGTAATCGCGGTTCACATCCCGTTTATAATATTTCGAATGAACTTAACCGTGAATCATTAAAAACTCTTACTGTTTTTAGTGGAATCCATCAATAAAAATAAATTAAAACTAAATCCCACATGGATAAAATATTCCGACGAGCAAAAATTCCGGATTTCTTTTCATAGATGTGCGTATAGAAAGTGACACATTATTAGTGCTCGTGCTCGTTAGTGTAGATGTCCTAGGTCAAAAAGAACAACATGTCAAAAACAAGTTTTGACACTATTGAATAAACTCGAATTATTGTATTGAATCAGGCGATACTTTGCGGAGGTCCATTTTAACGAACACAAAATATTTACCTTGCTACTCCGCTACTCACGTGCAAGATAACCAAGCTTGTGCGAAATATAATTATATGTTTTGCATTTAAACCCTCCCTCCACTATTGCCACACAAAACGCACATAAGTAAATAAATCCCACAAACTTAATTATCCCTATCACCACACAAACACTGACGCGCGTTTCGATCCCTCTTATTCGATCGGTTATGTGCGTTTTGTGTGGCAGTAGTGTAGGGAGGGCTTGCATGCAAAACGTATACATTCCGCACAAGCTTGGTTATCTTACACGTAAGTAGCGGAGTAGCAAGGTAAATATTTTGTGTTCATTTGAATAAACTCAAGAACTAAATCAATTACCAAAGCAAATTTGGTTTCAGTTGACGCATTAGGAACAGTTTCGAAACACAAACTTCAGCATTTCCTGTTGAAGTTAAATTTTGAAACTGAATAGTTGGATGGAACACACATTTTTGAAGTAAATATTTGTATAAACTGTTGCGTTTGACGGTAACTCCCGAACTAGCCGAAACAAAGCTTACAAACATTTTGTACATTCATAAAGTTAAGTCAATAGCGTCAAGCGGAATGAAATATGAAAATTTTCAACGAGTGCAGAAAATTTAAATTTTTTGTACAAAAAGCAAACAATTATGGTTGCAGCTTCAATTAGTTTAGTAGTGAGATTAGTTTTGCCTTCGTGATAAACTTAATACACGTAGGCTGTCTTGCTGGAAAAAATTAAACTTCGGCTTAGTGTTAAAATCGATTTAGTAGTGTCAAATTGTATGGAACTGACAAGATTTAAACCAAATTTAGTGACTAAATTAAGATTTATCTTTTACTGCAAGTGGGCCGTAGGATTTGAACTACTGTGGTGTAAAACATTAAGAACTTTTTTAATGAAATTACCTACCGTCACATTTGGAGATGAAAATATCCTTTGCCGTTCTCCAAAAATAAAAAAGTAAGTAAGTACCTAATAAGAATGATCAAAGAACATATTACAAAACAGCTTCTACTTAAGCACACGAATAAGACCCTCACCACGTTTTATTTCTGTAAAATAGTTAGGTACAAAGTAAAAAAATAAATAAACAATACTGATTTCTCTTTTATTATATGTTTCCAATGTGAACATAAACAAATTTTTCAATGCTGTTTGCGTTTGCCTCAAAAAATTACGTACCTAAATTCCGTTCCAACGTAAAAAATTAGCATCGTGAAAAAACTACGTATTATCATAGTAACTCGCTTGTCGCTCATAAACAACAGGATGCTTTAAATAAGTTGCATGTAAAGCTGACGTGATAAATCCGGACGGTGAGTGAAAACTAAACGTTTATACAAACATTCGTGGACACATTTAATTAAACACGACATTCATTCACCGGTTGTGTGATGAACCTTTTGTTTGTCATGAGTTTGATGACATTTTGTTTGAACTTGTGAAAAATATGCAAACGTACCTACTGTACCTATAGAAAAGTTTTGTACCCACTAACTTAGGTACTGATTGATACACAGTGCGCAGACTAAATCGCTAATGCTATTGACTTGAAATTAGGCTAACATTTAGCTTGAGTATAAGTATCACAGAGTTGTTTTTTTTTTCATTACATATTTACTTATTCCGAATTCTTGTCCTCGCGAAGAGCTACATGGTTGCAATTCTATGATCATAAGTTGACATTAATTTAAGTGCAATTGTTAAGATGTACGAATATGACTTATAGTCAATAATGACAATGACTTGTCATAAAATATACAAATAACTATGTGTAACTTAATCAAAAATAAAATACAATATAACAATGTAAAAATCCACCTTTCTGCCTGATTTTACATTAAATTTGTAACCTACATGAAAATGCAATATTCTTCACTATCAAAAGAAGGCTGTATTAAGAATAAACTTTTTCGCAAAAAAAAAATTATTCAGTGACACTGGATCCAACAACTGAACAGAACTGTAAGTGAGTCTTAACAAACTGACTGACCAATTTAATGGCATCCAGTAAATTCAAATCTTTGCCGCAGTTACTCACGTTCAGTTAATTTTAGATCGCAGTAAATCTAGTTTTATAGTCGCATAGTCGCATAAATTATTTAGATTGAACTCTATTTAAAGTCATATAGCTAGACTTAGTAACAACCAATGTTTTTAAGGTGTTTGAACCTTGTACATTTGCATAGCATAGCCCGTTTCAGGAGGTCCAATGCTAATAAAAATCTATACGTAATCACTTTCTAAAAAATCCAAAAATATACGCAATAAAAATATTATGTATTTAATACGCAAAATATGCAAATGCTAAATTGTTTAAATTCTGCTGCTGCTTTACACATTGTGATGCCAATGATAATAAATTAAAAATATGAACAGTCAAGATTATCAACATGATGTATACGTGTGTATAGAAGGTACATGTTGGTACCTAACCACAAAAATACAAAAATGTGTCTACAAATTTTGCAACCAAACGTTTTAGACTAAATATCTACATTTTCTTCTATTTTGTGAGCTTTTCTTTATAACCTAACTAAAACTTTTAAAATACCTACTCTTATTAATCTAATACTATGAACTTTTCAAAATGTCAAAGCGAAATTTTGTTAATACTTGAACTACGATCACAATGAAAATTTCCAGTGAAAATTTTCCACACGCGGTCTCACCGCACTGAGCGGGGCAAAATTAGTGAAATTTCTCGTTCAATAAACGCTTTTATATTTTACCGTTTACGAAAAATCGTCGGCGAAGAAAACGTGGACTTCCTTCAGACCGAAAATAAAAATGGAACCGCAAAATAAGGCCAGTAAAATTACGAAGACGTGTACATATTTATTTAGTATTAGCTAAAAGAGGAGTTTTCACTTTAGAAGTTGAAATCTAAGTCAAACCATAACTCGTCAGTCTAGACAGTTTCATAGTATTATTACTTAGTACAGACGATAAAAATAACCTCACTTTTTGAAGTCGTTTAAAGCAGCCAATGCAGCGCAGGTCTCGCATGCCGATGCGGTATTTAGTAGCTTACGAGGCAGTAACTTGCCAACTAGTAACTTTAAAGAGCGTAAACTGTTCTGAACAGTAACAGGCTTGCAATATTCTGCAGTATATTATGGTAAGTTCGGTTTAGTTAAAGTTGAAATAATGGAGGGGTAGGTATTGTGAATTTATTTACTTGGAACATTGGTATCAATATGTTACAAGTTTTCTAACAAGTAACTAAAACTATTATAGACTAGCTGTTGTCCACAAGTTTGTCTGCATCGCGCGGGATTCTTCGTTCCCGGGATAAAAGTAACCTTATTAATCTGGAATTTTATACTTGGCTTTGTATTAGTGAAAGAATTATTAGAATCTTTTAATTATGTCCAAAGATACCTAGGTACAAAATATATCTCTTCGTAATATTAGTATACACTAAAAATTATTTAGATCAGCCTGAAGTAAGTATGGAACCTATGAATTGTAAGAAATTGAGCCCTTCTTTTTATGAAAGGAAAGATAAATATAATCTGTTATAACAGCGAATACTGCCTCGAGTCGTTGTTGTGTTATCTCATAATAAGCTCTTAGAGGACCTGATATCCTGGTACTTAAAATTCTCCCTCCGTCTTACGCCTGACGCGAGCTTAACATTTTTTACCCATCCCAAAATATGCCAAACGCCGCTAAAGAAGTGTTCACTTCAAAACAATTCCCTATCACTAAAAAAGAGGCGAAATTCTGGTAAACATCATAAAAACGCCAATGGCTACATCAGAGGTTCCCAAACTCTTTTGTTCCATAGACCACTTTCAAAATTTTGCTGGATCCGGTGGACCCCCTGCAGCTACATTACCTCTAATTTCTAAACTAAATCTCGAAAAAAAAATTAAGATTCGCTCTATAATCTATGGAAACTTGCGTTGTTGCTGAGTTTCAACGACAAATTAACAGTTTTCGAAAAAATTGGTAAGAATAAACTGATTGCTTTATAGGGTTAATTATTTGAAAATAAAGTCGACTAAACAAATTTTCAATTAAATTATATTTTTGTGCTGCGAGTGACTCCATCCTACTTTACTTTCTTGAAATCTAAAATGACTCACAGCACAAGAACCAATCAATTCTCACAAATTTTATTCAATTTTCATGCACCCCCGCTTGCGATTGTGGACCCCCATTTTTGGTCACGCCCAACGTAGACCCCCGTCGAGTCTTCCGTGGACCCCTGGGGGTCCATCTGGACCACTTTGAGAACTACTGGGCTACATAGACCTGGCTGGACATATATATTTGCTTCGAAATGTAGACATCGATTACCTACCTGCTAGCTCCCTGCACTGATAATCTGTGAATCATTGAAGGTATCTGTAAACAACGTACTAGTAAATACACAACGAGAACAAGCTTTACCAACAGTCAATTATCCTAATCCTTTGCAGCACCTTCTAGCAATATCCACTCCAAAATGACGGAAGAATAAACAGAAAAATACTTAACAGTTCCGATTAACTGCTATTTACACCCACAATATCAGCGTCCGCAAACAAACCATTTAATCAAATGACTATTAAACCCAACCCCGAATTAAAGTCCTTCGGGAGCCAGTTGATTACGGACAAAGATTTATTAAGTCAATAGGAGATTAACCTCTTTTGTGGAATATCGAGGGATGTTCTCTAATTGAGTGAAGCGTGGAGTGCACGCGTGTGCCCGCCGCAGGTCGCAGCCCGAGGGACGAGGACCACGCGGCTTGAGGTCTCTATACCTAGGTAGGTCTAACTAGAGGTCTAGGGGTAACTAACAGCCTTATTCATAAAAAAATCCTTAATTGAGGTTTGATCTGTCTATTATTTAACAGACTGATTAAGCTTATTTGACAGTAAACGGTTGCTAGCAGTCTGTTAGTTGTTGAGCTGTTGATGGATGGATTAGACGCGTTATGTTGGCCACCTTGACAAATCATAGACCAAAAATGGCCTTTTAGTGGATTGAAAAAAGAAATTGACAACAGTGGCAGCGAATTAGCGGGAAACCGAAAACATGGCTTCAGCCTAACACGACAGACGAGGCAGTGTGGATCTAGTTTCCTTTACCTTTCCCGGAGGGGATAAACACTGTCTTGCGTATGGCTTTGCTCTTGCCAAAATCAGCTGTTCACATTTGTGGCGGCCATTTTCTGAGTTAGCAGAGAGATAACGGAGGGTCTACGGTCCGCTAACTTTTGGACTACTTAACAGAGCCTTGATGGACTGATTAGCGCTAACTAACGTTTATGAATCATGTTTCTTTGCATCGGTCCTATAGCGAGCCTATAGAGAGCCTCTAGCTTTTTATGAATAAGACTGTTAAGGTCTGTAACTAGAGCTGGATACTCATCACTCACTACTACTCAGTTCAGCAGTTGGGACTATCAAGTCAGTACAGCCCTGTACTGACTTGATAGTCCCAACGGAAGACCAGCGCTGGATGTAAGGCCAGCATTATGCTGAGGACCATTTCGTGACAAGTATGTTCTTATGTTTTTACTTCTTTTTTTTTAATTTATGCTGTGCCGCGTAGGCGAGGACTCTGTTAAGCGGTCGGTCTGTAACTTCTATGTGTGATTAGTAGTACCCACCTCATCACTATAAAGTGAGAATGCACTTCATATTATCGAGTAAAGGTTTATGGAGATGTCTCTTTAATCTCATGAATTGGGCCACAGCATTTTTGTGGCCTGCGGCGTAGGTGAGATTTACGGTTCAACTAAATTAGTTCGGGGTTGTTTAATAGCTTTTACCAAAATAAGAAAATCTATTCTATATCAAGCGTCAAGCGGAAAATTGGCTATTTGAAGGATTTGAGACCCATCTCAAAAACCCGTGTCAATCCGTGTTTGGTAAAATTCGAATGAACTAATTCAATTTAGTTTCAGGTAACCTCGTATTTCACGATATACAAGAAGAAAGAAAACTTCTATAGAAATATAAATCTATAGCATGGTTGTTGTTTTTAAAAATTAAAAAAATAATTTCTGGTTTCACCTAATTTCATGCTAATTAATCTTTTAAAGTTAAGTAAAGAAAAGTGTATTTAAGTGGTGTTACCGAGCGGAACCCCACTTCAGTACAAGTTGCAAATATAGCACGTTATTTAAGTTACCCTCTTTTACATAAAAACTTCCAAACTTTACATAGACTTCAAGCTAATTTGAAGGTTCTTAATACGGTTTGTTCTTTTTTCCTTTACTAATGTTTGTTAAAAACTTTTGAAAAAATATTTTCTTTTCTATTTAAAAAGGATAGATTGCTTCCATAAAAAACGGTTCAGTAGTTAGGGTTTTATTTGTATAAGGGTTAATTTTTGACGTGAAAACGTCTTATAATTCGATGGAGCCGGCTGCACGCACGAAAAAACATGACTCATGCGGCGTCACCTCGCTCTGAGGCGTTCCATTCGCGGAACGAGCGACAAAGAGGCACAATCGACCTCCGCGTTCGGCAGCGTTCGACATCTGTGTCTCTCCTACTTGAGTGAGTGATACGTCCGCGTGGACAGCTGCTATACAATAATACATTTACATGTTTTCGTCAAGTATTACAATTGCTCAAAGCACATTCATACTTGTAAAAACTATGTACATTTAAAAAAAAAATGACATAATTGTATTTATGCGTACAAATAAATGTAACTTGATCAATTCAATTGTGATTTCCATTTACTTCCTTCTCTATATCCATACAAAATATCTATCAAACAAATAAAATTAAAATTTTCTTTTGAGAAATGCAACCATTCCATCAGTACTTTCTTATGACGTTGTCACGTTCAACTATCGTCAGTAAACCGACTTTACAGACAACCGATTTTTGACGTGACAACGTCTTATAAATTGGTTTGCCGGGTGACACTTCAAGAAACTGCGTTACGCTCCGCTCACGTTATGCGCTCACAATGAGAGCGAGTGAGAGGCACGCGGGCATGGTTAGCCCGCCTAAGAGCGAGAGAGACAGACATAAAAAGTGAAAGGCACGCGTCCCTTCCACTCGAGCACAGTTAGCCCGCCTAAGAGCGAGAGAGACAGAGCGAGAGAGAGAGAGTGAGAGAGATAGGCATACACACCGGTTCATGTCTTGCGCTTCTATTTCGCTTAGGCGCCTGCATACAAGTTTACACGTCCTTCTTCCTACTATACGAATGAATATTCACATTAAAATTATTTTACCACTCAAAGTCGTTGTCACGTAAAACTTTCGCCCGTATACCGACTTTACAGGCAACCAATTTTTTTATTGCATAATCATCCCAACTGACGGAAACGCTATGAAAAAAATACAATCAAGTGCGAGCCGAAATCACACACTGAGTTAGGGTGCGACCAAACCGCTGCGTATACGCAGTGACCTGTCTTATGCGTCACGTTTTCTCACCGTTTCTTGATACATTTTGTTGCGATTCCGTAACGTCACCGTTTTTTAAGCGGCGGTGTGGTCGCACCCTTATAATTGAAATAAAAACTTAGGTATATTTTTTTAAGTGGGACATTTATTCCAAAAATTTTGGAATTAAATGACTATTCGAAATATTATAAATGGGATGTGAACTGCGATTACCTTTATTGAGCTCCCGATATTTCGATACAGTTGCATGCATCATGATCACGGGTAGACTGAAGAAATTGCGGGTGGATTATTGTTGGGTAGACCGAGCTCTGTCTACCCTCATTCTTGCGCGTCGACTGCGTGCACTCTCGTTACCACTGGAACCGTTCTCACTCGAAACTCCATTCAAACACACTACACTCACAGTGTCACATCGCCCACCAGAAATTGATTTTGGACGAGAATTATATATAAGGAAATCACCGGATTCCAGATATTCGACAATTTAAACCCATCCTCACGATTAAAATTTTTATGTTTATGGATTTCAACCGCTTCCCTCAAAAAAAAAAAAAAATTCAGAGGCTTACTCACCTTATTATGGGTGGTGTAGGGGTATAGCACGCGTCACGGAATGACGAGGACCCGGGTTCGATTCCCGGCCATAGCTTTACTTTTCGGATTTTTCTATGTGTTCTAATTTTCAGTGTCGTTTAGAAATTAAATTTCTAACGGTAAAACGTAAAAAGTAAACATTAAAAATCAAGAAGTAAATTTCTTGATTAATTTGATATTTCCTATCATTTGAAAAACAGCGCCATCTCTCGTCCCTGGTGAGCAGTACATGTTCCACGGGAGTTTGTAATTGTGTCGTACAGACACATCATTCAAACAGATGACGCTTAGCGACAAATATTCGCATAGTAACAAGGTCACGTGACAGTTGGAAACAGATAGAAAAATTCGGAGGCTTACTCACCTGCTATGGGTGGTGTAGGGGTATAGCACGCGTCACGGAATGACGAGGACCCGGGTTCGATTCCCGGCCATAGCTTTACTTTTCGGATTTTTCTATGTGTTCTAATTTTCAGTGTCGTTTAGAAATTAAATTTCTAACGGTAAAACGTAAAAAGTAAACATTAAAAATCAAGAAGTAAATTTCTTGATTAATTTGATATTTCCTATCATTTGAAAAACAGCGCCATCTCTCGTCCCTGGTGAGCAGTACATGTTCCACGGGAGTTTGTAATTGTGACGTACAGACACATCATTCAAACAGATGACGCTTAGCGACAAATATTCGCATAGTAACAAGGTCACGTGACAGTTGGAAACAGATAGAAAAATTCGGAGGCTTACTCACCTGCTATGGGTGGTGTAGGGGTATAGCACGCGTCACGGAATGACGAGGACCCGGGTTCGATTCCCGGCCATAGCTTTACTTTTCGGATTTTTCTATGTGTTCTAATTTTCAGTGTCGTTTAGAAATTATTTTCATTTTACACAAAAATAATGAGAAAAACAAAAATAAGAAGAAGATTACCAGCTTAGCTTAGCACTATAGAAAGATCACTTCCAAGTCAATAATTTTCCTATTCATCATCCCCATAATCCCAAGATAAATACGACTATATTTAACTAAGATCCTTATTCCTAACATGGGTTAGAAGGAAATGACGCGAAAAGAACCCCTGGTAGATAATAAAGACCATTATCAGCTCCGAATCAAGAGGATATGTCCTCGGCAGAGCAAGACCAGTACTTAACCTTTTCGTATAAAAACAATAAGATTTCCGGGACAATAGGCTCGAGGAAAAACTTTGTTCGTAGAAACGTCAGTCGGTAAGCATTTAGTTGGAACGAGACGTGTTCGACACGAATGTCCGACGAGTTCATGCGCTTTCCCACAGATCGGTGAGGGGAGCGGATCAGAATATATATACGTGGTAAGGTTCAAAAGTTTCCGGCCTAATAATGAAAATTAACGTTTAGGTTCAAAAAAATATTTTTATTTTTCAATGTAGTCTCCTCCTATTGTTATACATTTTTCAGATCGTTTGATTAACATTTCTATGCCTTTAAAAAAATATTCGGAAGTTTTGTCTTCGAAATGCTCGAAAACGGCAGCAGCGACCTCATCATCGGACGAAAATTTTCTCCCCCTTAAGTCCGATTTAAGTTTAGAAAATAAAAAATAGTCGCTTGGGGCTAGATCAGGGCTGTAAGGTGGGTGACGGATTGTTTTAAATCCACATTTAGATATAGCCGCCTTTACAACTGCAGCCGTGTGGACAGGCGCATTGTCATGAAGAAGACGGACACCCCTGCTGAGTTTTCCTCGACGTTTAAGCTTTATTGCTTCTTGCAACTGGTCTATAAGGCAAGCATAGTAACTGCCGTTTACTGTCTGATTGCGTTCTTTGATATCTATGAGCAATATCCCTTCGCAATCCCAAAATATTGTGGCCATTATCTTTTTGGTAGATTGGCACACCTTTGCCTTTCGAGGGGGTGCTTCCCCAGAACGACGCCACTCCATCGACTCTCTTTTCGAAAGAGGATCATAGTATAAGACCATAGTTTCGTCTCCGGTAACAATGGACTGGATAAAATCACTCTCACATGACTTGAACTCTTCCAAAAGTTCCTTGGAGCACGCCACTCGTTCAGCTCGCTGAACACTCGAGAGAAGTTTCGGGACCCATCTTGCACTAACCTTATTCATGTTTAGATGGTCGTGTAGAATCCTAAGGACTGTTATTTTCGTAAGTCCCGTTCTTGACGCTATTTCCTTCGTCTTTAGTCTTCTGTCCTTCAGTACCTCTTGTTCGACTAAATCGACGTTATCTTGCGTAAGAACCTCAACAGGGCGGCCTGGTCGGGGTTCGTCATCGATGGACTCACGCCCTAAACGAAACTGCTTACACCAATCCTTAACAGTCGAAAACGAAGGGGAGGAATTCCCGTACACGTTATCTAACCTTTCTTTGATTATAGTTGGACTTATGCCTTCCTTTGTCAGAAATTTTATCACTGATCGATACTCCAATTTGAACATTGTACAAATTACACCGCTTTTTATATTTAAATCAAAGAAAATTTTATGAAAACGAAAGTTACAAACCACGAAATTATCCACACAATAGCTGAATAAATGACAAATAAAATGACATTCATTTGTTTCTTGTTTTCTTCTTTTAAATATATACGGCCAGGAACTTTTGAACCTTACTGGTAAAGTTTAAAATGTATTAGGTTAAAATATAATAATGGTTCAAAATATGTAATGGTAACTATTAGCTGGATGAACTTTTTTGATAGCGTATTAATACATAGATTTGATTATTTAGGTTAGGTTAGGTTTAATTTATAACGATTCTGGTGATTTGAAATTTTTTAGAAAATCGCATTACATATTTTTAACCGGTGTGTATTTTAATTTGTACCCATCGGTGAGGATTCGGTATATGTCATACCGATTACCATACCTGTATCTGTATCTTATTGTATTCGATACCTGACAGTATCTCTGTAAGCCGGTCAGGTCAAGAGTACCCGAAACCGACGAGCATATATGAAGAGATCTGAAGAGATTGATGAATGTGGATGAAGTGAAAGAGGTATGTCAGGATCGTAGCAAATGGAACAAAGAAGCATCTGCGTACCCCTGTGGGAAAAGGGCGTGACGGTATGTATGTATATATGTATCTCTGTAAGCTGTTGGTATTTATTATGCCGTTCTGCTGTAAAAAATCGAATAGGTCCAAATTATTCCCTTATTCATAAACGCTGTAGGCTGCTAACTTAACAATCGTTTATCCATATCTGTCACTTTGACATTTACCTTTCACAGATAAGGACAAACGATTGCTAAGTTAGCAGAAGCCTATAGAACGTTTAAGAGTCGAACAAAGTTTCCGGTCCAGTCGTCGTCCCGTCGTGTATAAACGGCAAATGTTCCCATTGTCTCCAATGATTGCTCCAACAGGGTAAATTGAGAGATCGCTCTTGTTCCGCCGACATAACAATGTACGGATCATCGGGGAGCGTATCAGTGACAGCATTAAGTTTATGACACTTGTTTATTTTCCGCCTTGATAGGATGCTCTCTGAATAAATTGTACGTAAAGTGAATGTTGTTACAGCATATCTGATGAGGGCATATTTCATTGCTCATTTAAATGTTCGCCGATTGGATACAGAAAACTTCTTTCCTTGTATGTCTTTGTCTCAATTTCCTTCCATAATTAAATACCACAGTTGGTTCTTATTAAACTACTAGCTGTTGCCAGCGACTTCGTCTGCAAATAATTCGTTTATCGCTCTCCCGCGGGAACTACGCAATTTTCCGGGATAAAAAGTAGTCTATGTGCTATTCCAGACTTTTCTCTATCTATGCGCCGAATATCATCCAGATCCGTTGGGCCGTTCTGGCGTGATTGAGTAACAAACAAACATCCATTCATGCATCCATCCATACTTTCGCATTTATAATATTAGTTGGATTTATAGATATAATTTAACGTTTAAACTTCTTTTATCTGTTTATTAGTTAAACTGTGAAATAAAATCATTTATGATCTTCGCAGTTTAAAACGCAACTTTACCTTCGAAATCTTTGCAGCTTGGATATTTTCATATGTCATAATGATTTTGAAAAATAATCAATTTAAAGGTAGGGATTGCCTCTATTCTAACGCGTGTCGGCTCAAAGCCGCCTCATGCATAAAACCAGACAAAAGAACACAGTGTAAGCTGACTCATGAAAAAACCGAACAGCAAAGCTTTGCTGAAAGAATTCCATTTACACAGTTCTTTATTTTTGGTTGAACCACTATATCGAATTATAAAAATATCCAGCTTCTAAGCTCTTTAGATCTCATAAATATTTCCTTTATTCTCCATCGAACCGCACGATAAATAATGTATTATGTCTCTGATTGCTTTCCCACAAATACTAACTAACTCAGACCCTGATTCGAAATTCCCAAAGGTCACGAATCAACGACCAATCCAATCCTAAACTTTGGTATTATTTTCTCCACCAATTCTGTTCCCAAAGTATCTTCATGTTGGATGTACGTGCTGCTATTATCCAATTATTTTCTCTTGCTCGGGATCCTCAGCTGACCTTTGGCTTAAGAATACATCTTTGTAGAACGATTTCTTTGAAAGGTCAGGAATCGAGTGAAGCTATGGCAGCTCAAGGGTTTCAGTTACTTGAGCAGCGGGTCGCGGACGCGTCTCTAAGCTTCGTGGATATTTTGTAAAATTTACTCAAAACCTACTTTTACGAAGTATGCGGCTGCTGACCAAGGCGCCGTTCACGCGTGCTCTCGAATCTCAACTGGATAGCGATGCAAATAGACCTGTTTCATTGTACACTGAACGAATTCACAAAGGCTGCCTAGCATGTGATATGCTATCAACCATGAAACGTTTGTATGTTATTTTGATTTTTTATTATGTACTTACTTATTTAAGTGTGCCTACGCTATCGCATTGATCAAAATCCTGTAATGGTAGTGTTAAGTGTGTTTATAAATAAATAAATGACTGTGTTGGGCATCATTACATCCAGCCACTCCATCCTGACTTATTATCAGGGCCCTATTTTATAAAGCTGCAAGTTACAATTTACAAGCGGAAGTCTTTCTGACCCTATGTGTTAGATAGAGACTTCCGCTTGTAAATTCTAACTCGTAGCTTTATAAAATAGGGCCCTGGCGTGGTCAAATGCATGCCTATCAATCCTGTCATTACACAATTTAAAAAGACACGTTTACAGCTCAGATATAATAAAAACTCAAGATGGAGTTCTGCGAATGGCAGAGGCCAGTTTAAACTGCATCTTGGCATATGCGTGTGTGCATGTCTCAAACAATTTGTTTAGCAAAGTTTGGTCGAGCTTGTGTGCGTGCAAGTGTACGTACAGGCTACGACGTAGTTTTAAGCGACCTCACTTCACCATCTCTCTCTTCTTCTTCAGGCTGTGATCACCCATTGTTGGGTATAGGCCTCTTCATGAGCACGCCAAGTAGTGCGATCCACTTCACCATATTGAATTTTTATTCAGTCTGAGCGTTTACCATTGACGGCACCTTTTGAACGCCAACGCCATCATTGTTCTTCTCGCAAAAACGTAATATTTCAAGCTACTAATTAGCTATGCTTGTTGTTCAAAATGTTTATTAAATATTTTTGAACAGTTTTTAAAAATTGTATTTGAATTTGTCGTGAACATACAGAAAATAGCGCTCCATTCTGAATTCCGGTCCGCAATTCCCGAAAAATTTTACGTCTAACGTTTACATGCTAAATACGAAATATATGAATAAATAAAGCGGCAACTAACAACTAACCTTTGCCTTCGCTACACATATTTACCTTATACCTCCTTCAAACGTTGCGTCTTAAATCCAACTGTATTCCGCAAACATAAGGCTTACTTACAAGAGTGTATGCGGAATTAGTACAACTGGGTATTTGTGTAGCGCTGTAGAGAAATTTACTTTGAGAGGGAAAAGGTCCGAGAGCTAATCCTTCAACTTTGTCAAAGAGATTTGTTCCGAACGATCTAATTGTAACTATTTCTTTGATCGGGAATGTCAATGGTACAATAAAATACGTCTGTGAAACATGGAATGCCTGGGACAACAGTTTGAATAAAAATACTTCAAAAACATTTAATTTGGTTCTTTTGGTCTTTTTGGTTGATGTAGAGATGATGACATTAATTCAGGCTGGACATAAAAACCGTTAAAACACCCATCTTTGTTACTTTACATGACGCCATTTATTTATTTATTTGTTTACTAGCTTCTGCCCGCGACTTCGTCCGCGTAGAATTTGCAATTGGTACGTTTATCGCTATCCCGCGGGAACTATACAATTTTTCGGGATAAAAAGTAGCCTATGTTTTAATCTACGTTACCAGCTATCTTCGTTCCAAGTTTTAATTTAATCCGTCTAGTCGTTTTAGCGTGAAGAAGGAACAAACATACACATTACACACTCACTCACATCGTCACATCGTCACTCACAAACTTTCGCATTTATAATATTACTAGCTGTTGCCAGCGACTTCGTCTGCAAAGAATTCGTTTATCGCTATCCCGCGGGAACTACGCAATTTTCCGGGATAAAAAGTAGCCTATGTGCTATTCCAGACTTTTCTCTATCTGTGTGCTAAATTTCATCCAGATCCGTTGGGCCGTTCTGGCGTGATTGAGTAACAAACAAACATCCATCCATCCATACATCCATCCATCCATCCATCCATCCATCCATACTTTCGCATTTATAATATTAGTTAGATTAGATTAGTAGTAGGATTGTTTTATGTGGTCTGAATTAAATTATTTTTATTTATTTATTTTATTCATTTTCTCAGTCACGAAATTAAGCATTTGCTTTGTAATTCAATAGCCTATGTTTATGATTTAACGTAAGAATTAATAAAACAGTAATAATAATTAGAACTGCGGCTAGTCGTAGCATTTGAGTGAGCTATTTTATTATAGTAGCTTTGTTTGATTGAATTCAAGTTATTTTATGATAGCTTTCATTTTTAAAGTGCTTTTTGATGTATCTAATGTCTTTTTAAGCGTATTTATTTAAAGAAAGAAAGAAAAAAAATCAATCATAGTCATAAAATAAATCGCTATTTGAAATTTGTTGCTCAGGTCAAATCAATCAAGTTAAATTTTCACTTCTAGATGTCAGATTGACTTGAAACTTGATATAAACATGAAACATATTTCTATACATGTACAACCTGAAGAAAAACGTATTAAAATGTTTTTTTATTGTTATATTAGCCTAATTGAGTGTCCCACTGTTGGGCAAACGCCTCCCCTTTTTTCCCCCACTCGCCCCGGTCAAATAAAACTCAAATTATTACGTTAAAACTTTTACCGCTTTTATGGTGCCTACTTACATAAATTAGACCTTAGAAACACAAAGAACGATAAAAATAGCAACAGAACAATGCCTTCCAACGAGCATCTCCAAGCTTACAAGTCAAGTCTCCAAAGATCCCAGACAATACGACGTGTCAGCCAGCTCATCCCGGGGGAACTATTGATATTGTCCCGTTCGGTTATGCCCATTGTTAACTCTGTAATCTAATAAGAGGGGATATTTACAAGTCTATGAGCGTTGTGACTGCCTAACGACCGACCGAAGGCTCTTTTCGATTCATTGAGTCAGAGAAATATTCAAATCAAATGTCATTGAACTCGCCTGAGCTATTCAAATAATCTTACTAAATTAAAATGCAACATTACTTAAGTGTGTTAATGTGTATGTGTTTATTACTCTTTCGCCCTAAAATGGCTGGGTGGATTCTTTATCACTATGTGTAACAAACATAAACAAAAAAAAATACAACCGAATTGAGAACCTCCTCCTTTTTTTGAAGTCGGTTAAAAATAGGCAAAATAGGCATCAACCCAAGAAAACCGCATTTCCCTGTATAGAGACAGATGGTAGTCATAAAAATGTACACTGTGTTAAAATGTCATTTACCTGCTACACTGAAATAGTTATTTATGTCACGAGGGAGCAAAATGATGTATTTACGGCGAGGGCGCTACATTGAATCCAGAATGTAGCGAAGGGTTCTACAATAAAATCCTGAGCGTAGCGAGGTATTCTAAAGTAGAATCCAGAGCGTAATGAGGGATTCAAGTGTTAACGCCCAAGTTGAAAATAATTTTGCTCACAAGTGGCTCATACAATTTTTCACACCGAACATTTAAAAACTAGGAAAAAGAATCCTAGGCCATTCTCAGAGCAGGCAATTTTTGGACGTCCGAGCAAATATCGCAGGCTTTCTTAGGCTTTTTAGACATTTTATTATTTTTCGTAGTTAGTATGCGTCCCACTCCAGCTCGCACAATAAGTTTTTGCACGATAATATAGTTAGAACTATTTAAAAAAAAATACTAAAACCCCATTCTCCTAAGCTCCGTTTAGCGAGCGGACTCCAAAATTGAGAACAAAACCTTGTGAAACTTTATAAAAACTGCCGGTAGCCAATGTTAGGTGTTTTATTATTCAAGTTAACTAGTTGGACTACATATTAATTATAATTAACAATAGCGGTAAGGTCTTACTCATATAATTTTGATTTTTTTACTGCGCGAGCGAACTTCCATCTAAACTCCGTCAATGGATATAAAATCACAAATTACACCACTATTTGTAAGCTTACGCGCAACCCAATAGGGCTGTCCGCTAGTGTTCTGCCTGGTCTCCGTTGTCATCTAGGTCGGGTGCAGGTATGGCGTTTAGGGCCAAAATTACGAACATATATATCTAAACTCCGTTTTGTGTTTCCCGTCTCTACTAAACTCCGTTTAGTTGTTTTATTTTTTACTGGTATTCTTCTATATCTATTTGTCTTGCTATCATTATAGCTCGTTATCCTATGTTAACGACGTATTTGCTGCTATTCCCTTAAATGCTTCCATCACTAAATAAAAAATCGAAAATGGCTTTCTCCCTAAGCTCCGTAGACTAAACTCCGTCGTATTTTTGATAATAATTTAGAAAATTAAACAAAATCTGATTGTTTTTGTACATAAAAGTCGTATATTGTAGCACTCACTTTTGAGTACCGATGTTTTCGTGTTCAAGAAGTACACATTTTTGAAAATATTTATTTATGGTTTCTATTGACATGATCTTCATGTTCCAGTGAATTATGACAGGGGGTTCGCGTTACATGCTGTATATCTTATTTTTCGATCATAATATTTGCTTTTTATTTAATTTAAACAAATAAGTAATATTTTATTAATATTTAATGTATATCGATGTCTCAACTCCGTCTTGATGAAAAATCAATGTGTTATAAATCATAAACCAATTGGTTTATTTAATGGCCAAAAGCACAGAAAAGCTTCTTGTAGCATAGATTTTCACATTTTACTTCAATTATATTCATAAATGTAAAACTCAAAATCAAGACGGAGTTTAGGCTGAGAACACGTTTTCCTGAGAATGACCGCTAAGTATAATTAAAGAGCTACCAGCATAGAAAATGGCGTGGTTTTACAATTATCAACTTCGAAAAGACTTGAACAGAAAAGTTGCACTTTGATCCCTCTCGACAGGGAACAAAGCTTACTTTTCTGAATGAGAGGTGTGAAAAAAATATTTAACCAAACTACTTCGGCTATTCCATCAATAACCATAATTCGGTAAGGCGTTACCTATAAAGAACAAAACATAACCAAAGATTTTGGTAAGATATTGCCTTAGTTATGTAGTCATTTTTTTAAGTTATAGGCTGACGAAAGTTCGGTTTCATTTAGCAAATTATTTTTTTCACTGTAAAGTATGCTGTTTATAGTAACTGGCCATAAAGATTGCACTTTGGTCTTTGGAAAGAGACAATTGGCGTCACGTAAGTTAAAGCGAGACAACGCTCTACGAAGCCGAAATCAGCTGAGAAGACCGATGCAATCTTCATAGCCTGGTACTGTAAGCCTGTGATTCGACGTTCATTGTGATGTTTCAAGAGGGAAGCCTTTGCCTAACATTGGATGTCTTCCGGCTGACGATGATATTACGGTTCATGAGATACTCACTCCTCTGGCAGACAGACAGAGTGGGCCTTTAGCAGCAAGGTTCCATCGGCATGGAATTCTGAAAACTTTGAATAATACTCGTAATATAAGTATATTTATGTTTACCCGGAACTGGATGAAAATGACCTTTAAGCTAAAACGTTTTGTCAAAACAAACTGATTCCCCGGGTCGACTTCGTCAAGGAAAGTATAGAAAGAAATGTTTATTATTACGATTTCCCGAAGTACTTTTGTCTTAATAAATGAAGGAATGTTTCTAGGAAGTTTCGATTTCGACATCGTACGACGCATTGCGGTTTAATATTATGAAAACATGATTCCTAAGATTTTCGTCCACTCCTTCGATAGGATTTTACCATCTGCGCGGGAAGAGAAGCAACTAGTACATTTTATGTTTTTTCTTTAAGAAGAATCTACTTAAAACACTTAATAATAGAGTATTTTAATTTGTAGCATAGTAATCATAATAAAGAATTTAAAATGTTTAAAGATTTCTTAACTCGTGTTAGGACCATCTTAGAAAACAACACCGCTAGACTCCACTCTGCTTGGTATGTTTCGAAATGGAAATAAGGAATTGAATATTTTCACTCTATTCGTTTTTCATGTATCAGAAAATAAATATTGACGTACATAATTAAGTATTTTATTGCATACCCACAATTTTACGTGTATCAGACGCAATTACGCAAAACGTCGCGCGCCAGTAAAGAATGATACGCCCCAGATACTTGCCGCTACAAGATATTTAATACCAAATAAAGAGCATTTCCTTCCATATACGAAACATAAACAGTAAATGGCTCAGAAGTAGCGGCCGTATACAGGGGGATGCGGAAAAACAACGATAAATAACTGTGCAAAGCGGCCTAAGCAAATGAACGGGAATGACGGGCCTTTTCGAAATCAAACCGCAGTCAATGAACTTTCTTATGAAGCAAATGGTTATTTATTTTGAGGATAAGATGTACTAAATGAAAGGGACAAGATTGGTGTCCCATTGATGGATGGATCGGCTTTTGGTCTCATTTAGTCAGTACGCATTGAAATGAAGTTCTAGTACCTATCTACCCATTGATCTTGCAAAAACACTTCACTACAATACACGTAGTATAAAACAAAGTCGCTTTCCGCTATCTGTCTGTCCTTATATATATGCTTAGATCTTTAATACTGCGCAACGGATTTTGATGAGGTTTTTTTTATAGATAGAGCGATTCAAGAGGAAGGTTGGGGAAGGTTGGGATAAAGTGACAGTCGCTCGGCAGAGTAGCCAATATGGCAGCAACCATTCATCTCACTATTCGTGCGTTTAGTATTTCCATTTTCGAATTATTATTACTTTATGTGTTACTTTGAATATAGGTTATGTCACCCTTTGTTTATTATTAAGTTAAGATTAAGAACGCGATTTTAATACCCTAAATCGAATAATTATTCTTTTTTTTTCAGTTGAATGCCTAAAAACATTCACTTAATTCGTGGTTTCATAAAACCTTACAATGTTGTTCCACCTAACTTCAGTTTTCCTACAAGTGCCAATTTCCAGCAGTCTACATCCAATTATACAGGGCGACTCCTAAGTCGTGAACCGAAATTAAGGTTTCTAACACAGCATTTCAAGGAGAATCCCGTGCATTTACTCCAAAAACCAACAATTAAATTTTGTTGAAGTTAAACTTAATTTATTTAAGTGTAAAAATTACCAACCGTTTGGTCACCCTATTCTACTAGACGAGTACTACTCAGAGTACTTTTAATCATGTTACTTAATCTTATCGATTGAGTGCCAAGGTTGAATCTTATGAAACACTAGCTTTTTCCCGCGACTTCGTCCGCGTAGACTCATTTATTGACAAATAGCTTTTGCCCGCGGCTTCGCTCGCGTGTACCAGGAGTATTTCAATCCCGTTTTTTTCCCGTTCCCGTAAGAATTTCGGGAAATGCTCTCTTAATGCTCCCTACACTCCCCAAGGAACCCACTTGCCAAATTTCAGCTTTCTACGACCAGTAAAACGAAAAATCCCGTTTTTCCCGTTCCCGTGGGAATTTTGGAAATTCCTCTCTTACCTAATACTCCAATCATCGAAGCCATCGTTAAGCAAAACAAAAATGTCACCTCAGGTATTAACAAAGATGATCTAACCCCAGTGGTCGTACGTCGCACTAAAGGGCGCACCAACGCAGTTAATAACGTCATTGTAGAGGTAAGCCCACCACTATGGAATGCACTTCTGAATAACAAAATCAAAATAGGCTACCAGCTAATTCCAGCACTAGACCAATCACCTGTGCTCCAATGCTATAATTGCTTGGGCTACGGACACAAAGCCATTAACTGTTCAACGAAATTAAACTGTGGATATTGTGCCAAAGAACACGATACTAGAAGCTGCCCCAGACATGAATCTCCTTGTTGTGTTAACTGTCAGGAGTCAGATAACGGCCCTAAAAACCACCCTGCATATAGCCGCGAGTGTCCAGAATGGCAAAAGTGGGATAGAATCGCTCGCCACGCGGTAAACTACTGCTAAAGGCCCCTCTCAAATGAATTCAGTCAACACAACTGCCCAACTACCAGGCCCGTCATCAACTCACCCAAGAAGAACAAATAATATATTATCTATAATACAATGCAACCTGGGACGCGGCTTCAAGGCCACCCATGAGCTAAAACAATATATAACAAGTAAAGATTATGACATAGCATTCATCACAGAACCATACGTAGGCAAGAGAAATATTCTAAGCTCTATTGGAGGATATGACATTTATCAATTCCCAACCAATAAACATACCAAATCATGTATTGCTATAAAAACCTGCCTTGGAGCAGCGGTAGGCATAAGCCACTATTCGAACCCAAATATCTGCATCGTTCAGCTAAGCCTAACACATACTAAAATTTTTCTATGCAGTATTTACATCGAACCGGAAATTGATGAAAATAATACATTGGACCGCCTGGAAATTTTTCTGAAAGATACAAAAGGTTCGAAGCATATAGTTTGCGGTGATTTTAACGCATGGAACATAGCATGGGGGTCACATAGCACGAACACTAGAGGCAAAGATGTCATGGATCTCATAATGGGCAACGACCTCGACCTATGCAATATAGGAACAGAACCTACCTACGAAACTATTGCAAATGGACAAATTAGAACATCAATAGTAGACCTTACCCTTAATTCCAATAACCTCAACAGAGCAAGAATTCAAAACTGGCACGTAAACCACGATGCGTGTCCCTCATCCGATCACCATGCCATTGACTTTGAAATCAATCTGGACAGAGAACGAATCAAAAAGAAAAATAGCAATACCACCTTTCGCTATAACACAAAAGGTGCTAACTGGAACCAAGTATCTGCTGAACTCAAAAAGGAAATGATCAAGATGAAATTGGATCGAACAGAATTCAACAGCTTTGATTCAAAAGGGATAGACAATTATGTAGACAACATCACCAAAACCATAAGTCACGTTTGTGATAAAACACTCCGAAGAAAAACTACAACACGTAAAGTACCTTGGTGGAGTGAAGAACTCGAAACCCTTAAACGCAAAGTTATATTCTTACATCATCGTGTACAAGACCTTAAGCGTAGCAATAAGGATCTCACTGTAGTCCTAAAAGAACAAGAAGATGTTCGACAAGAATACGCTGTTACGATGCGTAAATTATCCACAGAACACTTCCGGAACTTTTGCTCAACACAGGACAAAGAAAATGTCTGGTCCTTAACAAACAGGCTACTAAAAAACACCTCACAGCCTAAACCACCATCAACCCTGCATGTTGGAAATAATCAGTTTACAAACTCGAGCCAAGACTCGGCACAAGTACTTATCAACAATTTTTTTCCCGATGACACTGATGATGACACTCAACAACAAATAATCAGAGCAAATACCATTAACAATCCAGGAACCCCCGACGACCCCGAAATAACAATAGAAGAAGTCATTGAAAGTATCAAAAGTATGAACCCAAATAAAGCCCCTGGAATGGATCATTTCACCTCCGATATCTGTCAATGCTTTATTGAAAGCTTTCCATCGCTTTTCACGAAACTTCTGAATGCATGCCTTAAACTATCCCATTTTCCAACTCCATGGAAATCTGCATTCGTTATACCCATTCTCAAACCAGGCAAAAGTGACAATGACATCAACTCTTATCGCCCCATAGGACTTATAAACATATTTGGAAAATTATTTGAAAAACTTATTGCAAAACGACTCTCCCATCATATGAACGTAACCAACACTTCTAATAAACTGCAATTTGGATTTAAGGAACAAACCTCTACTACTGATGCTATTCGAGAAGCAATAAATAAAATGAAAGACGCTAAACGGCGAAATAAACTTTTATTAGCCATCTCACTTGACATCAAGGGTGCATTCGATCATGCATGGTGGCCTGCTCTTAAGAGTAGATTACACCGAATTAAATGCCCCACAAACCTCTACAATATTATAAATAGTTATACCCAAAACAGGACAGCAACGCTCAACTTTTCTGACGCCACTTCTTTTAAAACTCTCACCCGAGGTTGTATCCAGGGCTCCGTCTTCGGTCCCATTTTCTGGAATATAATCATGGACGATTTGCTGGACACCATATTCCCTGAAGGAAACCATATTCAAGCCTACGCTGATGATGTCCTCCTTATTACTACAGCAAAAACCATCAGAGAACTCGAAATTTCCGCTCAGGCAGCCCTTAAAATGATCACTGAATGGGGTTTACGTAATAAACTCACATTTGGTCCAGAAAAGACTCAGATGATGACCTGCACCCCTAAAGCTACAAAATCAAACATAGAAATGAACTCAGTGAAACTACAATTTAGCAATGAAATAAAACTTCTTGGTGTCATTATCGATAAACACTTCAAGTTCATAAAACACTCCCATCATATAATAGCCAAGGCTCAGAAAATATACCTGAAACTCTGTAATTACGTCCGTCCTACCTGGGGGCTTCAGTCCGAAAATATCACCATCATCTATGAGCGAGTCATCGAACCGATTATCACTTATGCTGCGGAGATATGGGCCAGCGCTACTAAATTTAAAACTGTAATAAGAGCTCTACGATCCATGCAAAGAGGCTTTGCCATTAAAATAATACGAGGCTTTCGCACCATTTCAACCTCTGCAGCTATATCACTAGCTGGACTCATCCCTTTGGACATCAAAGTTAACGAAATAGCAGATATACAGCTGGCGAAACACACTGGCATCTCTAAATTTCTTCATGACTCCATAACTCTCGATTCACGTTTACCTTTGTCTCAGCTTCTTCATCCAAGCGATAGAATTAGCATTACAATAGATAAGATTTATTCGAACGCAGATATCGAACTACATTGTGATCCGGCTGATACCCAAATCTACACAGACGGCAGCAAGGCCGATGGACAAGTTGGTGCTGCGGTTGTAATCTGTCATCCCGACGGCACGAAAATGATACATCAGTTAAAGTTACACAACTGCTGCTCTGTCTTTCAGGCAGAATGTTTAGCTATCGAAAGAGCCTGTCTCCATTGTGCAACAAACCTTTCCTCAAATTTTGCAATCTTCTCAGACTCGATGTCAGCCCTGCAAGAAATCGCAAACCGAAACAGCACTAACAGAATCATCAACAGCATACACAAACACATTAAAACCATTAGAAACTCCAGGACCATAAAATTCTTCTGGATAAAAGCACATCACGGTTTATGTGGGAACGAAGAAGCCGACCTAGAAGCCAAGAAAGCCGCCGCCCTCCAAATAGAGCCAGATTTCTGTCACTTTCCAATCAGTCACCACAAACTTAAAAGAAAAACAGAATCAGAAGCCCAAGCAAACATAACTTACGAGACCTCTCCAACCGGCGCCCACCTGAAGCGCTGGTTACCAAACTTAGCAGCCATCAATCAATTCCGAAATGCAATACGACCGACTTTTGAAATCACCCAAATCCTCACAGGACATGGATACCATAAAGAATACCTGTGTCGATTCAAAATCATCAACGATGCTCTATGCCCTTGTGACGGAACCAGCCTTCAATCAATTGATCATCTCCTAAAACACTGCCCAAAATTTTCTTCGCAACGACTAAATCATGAAATCATCTGCAGCAACTTTAGAATAGACCCGTACATCTTAACAGAACTCATCTCAAAAGAAACGACGTTATCATCTTTCGAAAAATTCACTAGCATAATAATCAATAGTCTTAAAAAGTTCAACGGCACATAGTTCCCACCTATATTTTAATATTAGTACCAAGCAAGCATTACAATCATCTTCACAAAATCATTAACAATCCTCATGTCACTCATATAAACATTACATAACATCACCGACCTTAAGTCACATTAGTTTATTTTAATTACAGCACTAACATCCTTGTCCATTAGTTCATGGAATCGCAGTCGCCCGTACCTCTCGCGAGGACTGCGATTTGTTCATTATCGTACAAAAAAAAAAAAAAAAAAAAAAACCTAATACTCCTCTACACTCTCCAAAAAACCTAAATGCCGAATTTCAGCGTTCTACAACCAGTAAAACCAAAAGTCCCGTTTTCCAATTTTGGAAAATTATCTCTTAAAGCTTCTCTACACTCTTCAAGCAACTCACATGCCAAGTTTCAGCATTCTATGACCAGTAAAACGAAAAATCCCGTTTTCTCCCGTTCCCGTGAGAATTTTGGAAAGTCCTCTCTTAATGCTTCTTTACACTCCCCAAGCAACCTACATGTCGAATTTCAGCTTTCTACAACCAGTAAAACGAAAAGTCCCGTTTTTCCCGTTCCCGTGAGAATTTCAGGAAATTGTCTCTTAGTGCTTCCCTACACTCATCAAGCAACCTACATGCCAAATTTCAGCTTTCTACGACCAGTAAAACAAAAAAATCCCGTTATTTCCCGTTCCCGTGGGAATTTTGGACAGTCCTCTCTAGATGCTTCTCTACACTCCCCAAGCAATCTAAGTACATGTCGAATTTCAGCTTTCTACAACCAGTAAAACGAAAAGTCCCGTTTTTCCCGTTCCCGTGGGAATTTCGAAAAATTGTCTCTTAATGCTTCCTTACACTGCCCAAGCAACCTACATGCCAAATTTCAACTTTCTACGACCTGCAGTATAACAAAAAATCACGCTTTTTCCCGTTCATGTCCGTCAAAATTTTGGGAAATCCTTTTGTAGTGCTCTCCTATACTCCCCAAGGAACCTGAAGGCCAAATTGCAGTTTTCTACGATCATTAAAACGAAAAGTCGATCCCGTAGAACTGAATATAAATCCCGTTTTTTCCTTACCCCGTTGGAATTTTCGAAAATCCTTAAAATTGTTTTTTACTATTATAATCACCTACTTCTATGCCAAATTTGAAGTCTAGTAATTATAGTTCATAGGATTTCGTTGAACTGAATATATAAATCCCGTGTCTTCCTTAACCCGTGAGAATTTCCAAAAATCCTGTAATTATTTTCTTAGTTTTGTAATCATCTACTTGTGTACGAAACTTGAAGTCCATATTTATTAAGTATAGTTACTGAGATAGGGTCACTCGGAATCGAATATAATAAATCCCGTTTTTTCCCGTTCCCGTGGAAATTTGTGTGTGTGTGTGTGTGTGTGTCAGGTAGGTATGTGTGTTGTTGTTTTCGTAATGAGCGACCCGATAAACCGTACAAACAATACTACCCGCTATAATATAATAATAATAATACCCACGTCGATTTTCAGATTTTGTCACCCCTATCCCCCTTTTAGGGGTTGAATTTTCAAAAAACCTGAAACAGGTGTTTACTCATTTATCGTTAGGAATACTCCTGTGAAGTTTCGAGTAAAATAGTCGAACTAATCTTGTTTCCCCATACAAACTTTGGACCCCTATTTAACCCCTTTAGGGGTCGAATTTTGAAAAATCCTTTCTTAGTGCACCCCTAGACCTTATAAGGAACCTACGTGCCAAATTTGGAATCTCTAGAACCAGCGGTTTGGGCTGTGCGCTGATATGTCAGTCAGTCAGTCAGTCAGTCAGTCAGTCAGTCAGTCAGTCAGTCAGTCAGTCAGTTTCTTCTTTTATATATTTAGATGTGAGTTTTAGATACATTGTACGTTTAAAGCAAACACGCTTATTGCTTCTCAATCATCATTTAATAATGCTCATATCACACGTACTTCAGTAAATGTTCAAAGTGTTCGCCTCCTAACTCTAAACACAACTCTGCTCGTCGCCTGTGGTTGTTTTTGACTCTTCTTAGAACGAATACATCAGCCTTTACTTCATCAAAAGCGGCGATGATTTTTGAACGAAGCTCTGCAATCGTGTCGGATACCCGCTCATAAACTCTTCTCTTGATTTCACCCCATAGATAGAAATCCAATGGTGTCAAGTCAGGACTACGCGGTGGCCATTGTATGGGTCCAATTCGGCCTACGTCCAGGGTATTCATTGTCCAAGTGATTACGGACGTGACGTTGGAAATGAGCTGGAGCCCCGTCTTGTTGATAGTGTAAGTCCACTAAGTCCTCTTCAGGAACTCCTGCCAGTAATCCAGGCAGGACATACTCTTAGTATCCATACAAAATTTGAAAACACTAAAACCACATCGAGTTCATTTTCTTTTATTACACGCCAGTGCAATCAAGCCGCATTCAATAAATATCTTAACATTAGCAGAACAAAATTTTAAAAAAGCTGTTCCACACGAAATTCCACAGTCGTATTTCACATTTTAACAGAAAAATGTTCCTTCCAACCATTTCTCTCCTCACGTACGCTAAGTGCAAATAAAATTGCAACACGGTTCATTTCTTTTGTTTTTCTAAATAAGATAAAGGGTACATCTTGAGATTAAATTCGTTTCAGATTTCAGTCGGCCGGCATTTTTGATTTCCCTCGAGCTTACTGCTTTCCTAAGTTTGTGCCTTACTGCCACCGCGCTCGTATGTGCTGCTACATTATGTCCTTGTGTGATGTGCATGACAAAGTTTGTGCTCGCATGCTTTTCATGCTTTCAACTTTCTTATAATTACTATTTCTCCCAGGACTTAATCATTCTCTTCTTTTGAAGTCGGTTAAAATCAACTTTATTATAATAAAATGAAGACACAAAAAAATTACAATCATTAGCGTTGAACGGCGAAAGTAAAAACGTTAAGATTGTTGTTCAGAATTATATGAACAAAAGATATCATTTGTTTTTATGCTTGTCTATGCTTGACAAATTCATGTTAAGTATGTCATTATTCTTAAGATTATATTCAAAATTTCTGAATAAATTGGTGTTTTATAAACACACAGTCATTATTTTATTTAATGGATCCGCGCATATTATTCCAATAGCATTAAAGCGACGGCAATTGTTAGGAAGATATATATGTTTAAAGGTAAAATGTGAGATTTTTCCCACTAAAGGATCACTTATCAGTCGTCATAAAAGTTTTAAAAATTATACAATACGACACATCTTTTCTTAACAATAAATCATCAACTTAGAAGATTGTACACCCCGTTCAACTAATCTTATGACATGACTTACTTGGAACTACCAAGTTAGTATGCCACTGGATTGTTGCGGAAGATGAAGAATGCGAGGGAAGGATTTAGGATAGTTCTGGAACTACTGACTTACGTTGTGTTAACACAAGCAAGTTGCAGCTCCAGGGTTAGCATAGCTGCTATTGTTTCGTAATGCTTCAAACTTTGGCTGAGACGGTGGCAACTAATTACGCAGTAGGTACTAGGGTTATGTTATGTTGTAACGGGCTGATTTCCGCAACTCGACGTCTATAAACTGCGCCTATAACTAGGTACTAGGGTTATTACAACACAACGGATAACTCACGTATAAAAGCCGAAAAAGCCAAAGAACAAATAGTACGTGAAGCCATTGAAATAAGTCGGTAT
Organism: Pandemis heparana; assembly: GCA_963854515.1. NCBI lineage: Eukaryota > Metazoa > Arthropoda > Insecta > Lepidoptera > Tortricidae > Pandemis > Pandemis heparana. The sequence continues at coordinate 1,900,149 of OY978025.1, forward strand.
CCCAATTTTAATCGTGACAGCGGATGGTCGGTGCCCCCCAGTTGGAAAACTGTTTTAAATATTGACCAAACGGTGAGTGTGAGCCTACTTTAGACTATAATAAAAATGACGATAAAAATGAGGGTAGTTGTGCGCCGATGTCAGCTGCGCCGAGTAGCCGCGCGAACTAAGCGTTGGCGCGCAGTGTTCGTTTCGCTGCCACCGGGGCGAGCGCTCCTTGATGAAGGGCTTCGAAACAGTCCGAAACAATTGTCGGAGCAATTCTTCTTCGGCTTTTATACGTGAGTTATCCGTTGTGTTGTAATTATGTGTGAGTCTCACGGTAGTTTCATGTTGAAAGGTACTAGGGTTACTTGTAAATGAGTATGAGTCGTCATGCGAGTTGTGAACGGGACGTTGTATTCGAGAACGTTTGGATTCAAATCCTACTAGTATTATAAATCCAAAAGTTTGTGAGGATAAGTGTTTTAGTTCCTTTTTCACGCTGAAATGATTAGGCCAATATGGATCAAATTTGGAACAGAGGTAGCTGGTACCCTAGATTAAAATATAGGCTTCTTTTTATCCCGGAGGATTGCATAGGTTAGCGGGATAGTGATAAACATTGTTGCAAACTCTTTAATATATTTTTAATGATTATTGTTTATGTTTTCATACACTTTTTACGTTATATTTGTCAGTTGTTCAGAAGTAAAAAAGCAGTCAGTTTTGTTGGCGTTTGCTTTACAATACTTAGATTCCCTGCTCAACAATCATACATAATTATCCATACAGTTCTCATTTCGTACGTTTCAAACATGTTAAATTTCGTGGCTGCCTAGAGTCGCAAAATTCATAATTATTGCAGAGTCTAATTTTACGCGAACGGAGTCGCAAGCAGAATCTAGTTGAAATATAAGTGAACCCCAAATGTCAATTATCCAGCCTATTTACGCATTGCTGGGCACAGAACTCTGAAGATAAAAATACTTGCTGTATATTCTGTAACTAGGCGTAGCTACGTCGTTAGCTAGTATTTCGATACTTAATCTTAAATGTTCAATACATTATATTCTGATCACGTCCTACGCGTTATTCGAGTCAAATAACACAGCTTGAGATGTAATATGAGAAAATCTTATACGATATTTATTTATTTGCGTGGAATAGTTATTATTTGGTAGGTAGTGCTTGTCATGCCTACCGCGCTCTACGAAGCTAAATCTATTCCATAAATACAATAAATGAATGAATCACGTCTTTGTCCCTTACGTGGTAGACAGAGCCTAAGATAACAACACCTAAAGGCCACGTTTAGTATGACTGGGAGTATAAGTGGAAAGCGGATACAATAATAGTAATGGGTTGCTAGCCACATCGTCTATGAAAATGATTCCTACTATTTTCACCTTCCCTGATGAAATTTTATCTGCGCGGGAAAAGAAGCAACTGGTACCTACACTGTTTTTTCTTTGCTCCCAAATCAGCATGAAAGTTAAGTACTGGTTTTTGAAGATAAATATTATCCGATATTCTTACTCTATACAAACATAATTGATGAATTAAATAAAAATACTGTTAAGGTTTGGATAGCGTGTAATCTCGCTTAGACGTCACGGAGTAGAAGAGACATAGACAAACAGCAGAATACAGTTATAAAAACTTAAAGGTAAAGGACTTGAATCTTCGACCAACATTCCCTCTAGATTCAAGCCTTCTAACATTTTTAAAAAGGTTTTTAAAAAAAGAATCAGGCACCACCAAGAGATTGTGTTCCCATTGGATAATGCTTGCTTTAGTTGCAGGTTACAAAGTAGAGTACATGTCAGATTTTCTTTTTCCTGTTCTGAGAAAATTACATGTTCAGTGTTTTCTGGAATTAAACTGTAAAAGTCTAAACCTTCCGTATTCTGGTGCTGTAAATGAGCATCTTGTTCTTAGTTCTTCAACATCAGACATGTGTGTTCAACCGGTACATGTTATATGATTCTACATCCAACAATAATGATACGTCGTTCTTCTATTGAATAACTCTCACTCTCTCTCATTCATACATCGTCTGTCTCATTTACTTACGCTCGGTTTCCCACAAATTACTTCCGTGTATTGGCTAACTTGTTCGCCAGATCACGTGACTTTTCAATTTTATACAATTTGATTCTAACTGACTGTAAAAAGCGACTTCGTCTTTTCTTTAATGCACCGTTAAGACCGCTAGAAGGAATATGAAACGTTTCGTATTCGAAGTTCGTATTCCGTAGTTCTAGAAATACCCTCTATATTTAGCGAGTCTGTATTGAACGTACAATAAACTAGTGTATTTCTATCTCGCTTAAACTATTCGTTTAATTACCACACTCCGATGAAGCGAGCTGTCACCACTTCGTTTATTTTGGTACAAAGAATTGTCTACACTCTTCACTGTCTCAAAATGAATCCGGAATGTTTCGGCTTAGTTTGTTTGAATGAACATTGCTGTATTTAAATTTCATATTTTTTTAATTGTGGTCGCCTGATTTAAGCGGTCTTCTTCACGCTAAAACGATGAACGGATTTGAATAAAATTTGGAACGAATATAGCTGTTACCCTAGATTAAAACATAGGCTACTATTTATCCCGAAAAATTTCACAGTTCCCGCGGGATAGCGATAAACATGTCAAAGGTCGTAGTTGCCTAGAGTAGCAACGGTAATAATTATTGCAGAATGTAACTATCAACATCAGTTCTGTAATCTAAATTGTATGCGTAAGGAGTCGTGGGCAGAAGCTAGTAATATTATAAATTCGAAAATAACTCTGTCTGTCTGTTACGCTTTGATTTTAATATAATTTGGAACAGAGACAGTTTCAGTCCCGGTGAAAGATATAGAAAATTTTTCATCCTGGAAAATTATATAGTTCCCGCGGGTAGTTATGTATGTGTGTGTATCACTATTCCGCGGGAACTATGCGATTTTGCGGGGCACAAACTATCTAACGTAGGTACAAATATGTACATAGTAAATACTCTCTCTGGAGTATATTTGAAGTGTTCTTCGATAAAACCATCCTTCAGCTTAGTACTGATAAAGATAAAATATACTCTACCTAAAACGTGGGTTGAAAGCTATAGAAATTGACGAGCTCTCAATGGGTTGAGTCTTAAAATATTATGCTTTAAACGCCTAAGTACTATAATCCGTCATTTCACGAAAATTATTTTATCGCTTATAATTTTTTCTACCTCTCGTTTCGCGGAATTATTGAAGTGAAAACTTCTTTACGTGTTGGGCACTTGGGATGGGTAAAAAATGTTAAACTCGCGTCAGGCGTAAGACGGAGGGAGAGTTTAAGTAGGTACCAGGATATCAGATCCCCTAAGAGCTTATTTTGAAATACGAATGAATCGCGTTCGATTTTTGAAGTCCTTTTTTTTAATCTACACCGCTCATTCATTTAGTAAAAAATCAATTTATCAAAGAGCATGGAAATCCACGCTTACTCGGCCCTTACAATAAATGGAATTAATATTTTGTGAATATCTCTTATGGCGAGGATTCTTTAACATCGTCATCATCTATCGCCTTATAAGGAGCTGATACAGAGTACCAACATCCTTAAAAACGCCGACCGTATAATAATGCTGACACACCGTGTCGCTGATTTTAGACAAGAAATTTATATATTCAGATGAAGTGCTCATTTTAAACTGTATCGTTAACTAATTTTTTTTTCTTGTTTTAACTCATTAAAGCCGAATTCACATTATGCAATTAGCATTACATTCCTCGGCCGATAACCTAACGCTTCAGAAGTGATTAATCAAACGCCGCAGTGTAATGCTAGTCGCACGAAATTAGTTGCATAATATAAATTCGGCTTTACTCCTGAAAACTCACTTCTATTTTAAATTCAAACTAGTTTCAAATCAGTGTAACTCGCACTCCACCATTTTTTTTTACAATAGACTTGTTTTCGCTTTCCGCTTCCCGCTTTCATTCCCAAAGAGCCATGTGTCATATCGGCTGTTTTTCTATTTTGTTTGTTATCCAGTATAGGACAGCACTAAATTTTATAACGCGCGTGGATAGCGGGGTTCCGTACTAAATTTATATGGGCGTGTAAGATACTGGTAGTTTTATTTTATTCCTTTTGTTAGAGGGGTCAAAGTTACGAAAACACGTTTAATATTCTGGCGGAGATATTCAAAGTTTGATAGTTTTTTTTCGTGAGCTCTGGCTTGGTTGAAACATAGTTACGCTTTGTGTTTGACGACTTAACTGTGAGTTAGGTTAATTAATAAAGCAAGGTTTTGTATGCTCCTGGTACAGTCAAGGTCAAAAATATGGGTTCGCGCAAAGTTGCAAAAATATGTAAACATCAACCTTAACGCAACTCTAATAAGATTACACATACTTTGTCACTTTGGGGTATATACATAATTGGTGCCCTTGAATTTAGTTAATAGGCGAATTTAATGAATCTTTGTCCGACGGCATCGCAATATTAACTAGAGAATTCTGTAAATTTGTATAAATACAACAAAAAAAAATATTTTACAGTATAAGTTTAAACTTATTGGTTTTCTAAGTTTCATTTGCCAATTTCAGGATTAAGAACCAAAACGTTTGCTAAATGAAATGTAAGATTTTATAAAAATCAAAAGTTTATTTGCGTTGTGATGGCCGTGCTAAATTAAACTAGTTAGATACACCAATGCTACCCCGACACAACTTGAACAACTTCATGGCTTTAATACTACTACAAGTCACAGTCATCTTTTGCATTCCAAATGGCTTTGAAAGGCAATCATTTATACTTACTTCATTTAATTTAGAATAAGCAACCACAATAACATAATATTGCGTCTGGTCAACTATTTCTTACCTAGCAAATAGTAAAGTACAATAAACTGGGAGCCGCAAATAAAATTGGTTTAGTGTCACTTTATTTGCGTGTCGTTAAATTGTTACTCTAGAACAAATTGTATAGAGATTACAGTTCACGAGCCGCAATATAATGTTGTATAAATGAAGTATAGCAAAAGGTACATCCATTTTTTCATCTTCTTTTGTTCCCGCTTCAAATCTTGGCAAGCACAAGATTTTTATTAGGTATCCTTTAGTTTTTACAACTGTTCATCTACAATCTTACATGAAACCTCTACTCGGCTTCTCTGTTTCGACTAAACTTGCCGGCATTCATATTTAAGCGTGGCCTCGGAGCGCCTACCTTTATCAAAATATTCCAACGGCATTACTCATGTTTATTTAGGTGTAGAAAGGCTTTCGGCAAAAACTTTCCAAAATGTCGCCGTATTAAAATTCAAAAATGTTAATTTAGACCGCAACCGGCTTCGTCAAATAGCAAAACGGTGTATTCACTAACTTCTTCAGAACGCTATGGCTGGGTAGATATTTATTGTTACGTTTTGTTATGAAAGCTACTTGGCCTTTTTTAATGAGGCTGCTCGTACAACGCCATTTAGCTTCAATAGAATACAATACAATTTATTTATTTGTCAAACATAGGGTGCACAGAAAAGATGTTATATTACATAATAGAATCATCCATGTATTGCCTGATAAGGCGTACAAATATATTGATAGCACTTAGCAACGATTTAACTTAAATTAGGTACCTAAAAACAATATAAAACATTTAGTCATCTAAAGCCCTCATCTGCGAGCTGTAACCGTAACAGATGCATGTCACATTAACCAAAAACCTTAGTGTGGTGGCGTTTTTGCCGCTCGCGAGCCACATCCACCACACAAGGGTTTTTGGTTACTGTAACGTGCGACTGATTACAGCTGCCAGATGAGTACCCGGTTTCAGAGTTAACTGCAGTCTGTGAACAATCAAGTACAGTCAAGGGCATAAATATATGTTACGTTACCAAGACGTCAAAAATATCTGAACATCTTTATGCCACAAACAATAAAGTCGGTGAGACGTATATTGACTTAATTAATTCTAAAACGCGACACAATTTTATTAGTACTGAAAGTTTATAAGTTAGCTTTTAATTTAAGATCTCGTGGCTGTTTCATTGCCACAGGATTCAAAATATAACTCGAAAGAACTACAATAAAGTTCCACAATATTCTCTAATTTAGCCAACGACCTTACAAAAAATGTTTTGCAGCTGATGTGAGTGCCTAAACATTGTAAGAAAAAGAACGTGGGATGGGTTTTGAACAATAATTAAACCATTTTCAAAGGGAAACGTCGCGAGGAGCTAATTCCTTGTTAGCGTTATTATATTTTGTGGGAAGGGAAGACTCCTCGAAGACTCCTACATGGTTTTGTTGATGTTCTTCAAAGGCGGTTTCTTTGTACACCTTATTAATTGTAAAATTCTCGCTACCTATTCATAATGACAACGATGCCGTCGTAATGATCAGAAATGCTTTTTGTAAAGCCGGAAAACGATATGAATGGAGCAAAATGTTGTCAAACAGAATTTTTCCCTAACAATATTGGGATCAATAAAAATAAATAATTGTACAAAAACTCGTACTTTACGTAGATAGGTTACTTACAGAGAAATTATTATCAACTTTCCGTGCGAAAATTACCATCGCAAATAATCTTACTTATTAGACGACGACCTTATATAGGTAAATGGAATAGCTTTTTTTTATTTATTTTTTTCTAATCGGCTCGATAGTTACAGAGATTACCTTCTATATAAAAACATCAAACACAATATACATCTTTATCATATTGGAGATTACGTAATATGGGCAAAGGAACAAAAAAAAATCCTTTTCTCACACAAAGTTCGCAAAATTGACTTAACGCTACTCAAGAGGCCTCAGCTTGTCCTTCTCATTACACCATCTTTCTCTTTCCATCAAAGCTCATCCTGCCCACGACACCGCTCGAGTTCAGATAACTTCCCTTTTGTGTTATTCTTGAAGACTACTCGTATTTTACTGCATATTTTTAATGAAGCAGTTGTTTTTGTTTTAAATTAAACCATTCTACTGTTATGGAGGCCGGTTCAAAGGAAAAGGAGCTAAATATGCTCAGCTACAAAAAAAAATGGCCCAGTCTGCATAGTAAATATAATAATCCTATATTGCATACATTATATTTATGAAAGCCATTCGCTACCATTATATCAACGGTGTAGTCACGTGCATTCATTGTGTGCGAGGGTTCACTGCTAAGATTGGCTATAATAAGCCATCTTCGGGCGCATGAGCGTCATACTGACTAGGAGTCGAGGTGGTCGCCATGGCCGAAATCGGTCGGAAGGATCATCATCATTACATTATGAGGGCCACATTTTTTGCCGCTGATTATATTATTTTATCTACACCCATATCATAACTTCTCTATAAAATGTTCAGGGGCCTTACCATGACGTCCTAATTCCGACTCAGTTCAAGTTTTAGCTGTCACTTTTAGTATGAATCTGACAGCGAGCAGACCTAAACTGAAACGCAATAAGACGTCATGGTAAGGCCCCAGGAACGATTAGCAAATGGCCTACATTAAGCAATCTGTTCTGTGGTTGTATTATAATGTTTGCATTATAGTATCAATATATATTGGTTATAAAAGTACAGATTTAGCGCTCGCCGGCTATGTAACGGTTGCATAAAATACCTACTATTCTTTAACATAACACACACACACACACACACGAACACACTACTTTCTAGCTATTTCTTTTCTTCTCTTTTATTATTTGTATTATTCCTGTATTTTGTGTACTTCCTTGGCACTCGCGATACAGACCCAGAGTCTAGTGCGAGCGCCGCCGTTTCACTTACAGCATAAAATGTCATCTACCCATCCTATGTATCAATGTGTGCTTTGTAAAATGTTATGCATTTGTAACTTCTGTGGTGAAAATAAAGTTATTATTATTATTATTATTATTATTATTATTATTATTATTATTATTATTATTATTATTATAGCTGTTGCCCGCGAATTTGCCCAGTAGCTTCCAACCAACAATCCAATCTTTCCTCTTAATAGTATTAGTGTAGATAAATAAAAAGCGAGCAGTCCAAGTTATATTCCATTGCCCAAATTTTAGTTCACAGAATGCATAACAAGGAAGCAAAGCTTTTTAATGCTGACAAAGAGAATTTGATAACCCCTCTCAGTTACGAAGCTGGCCTCATTTTCCACTCTACGAGATTATAAAAATGCCAGCTTGTTAGCGTAGGTACAGTGACAAAGTTAGGTTTGAACTACCGGAGAAAACATGTTAGCAAATTTAACATTTTACAATTTTTTTGTGCAGAAAGTATAGAATGAAAATTGTCCATCAACAACTACTACATTCATAAAATTTTCCCACTACAGCAAAACTAAGAGGGTTATGTATTTAACAAAACAATTTTTCTATTCATCAAAATGGACACGCAACAAAGGTGATGACACCAAGTTCACCTGTTCGTGAATTATTGAACCACTATTGTTGTACCTAATTATTTCCAACTGCTCCAAAACATCCAACCGTAAACCCTTTTCACAAAAATGTAAAATAGGATTAATTAAGTTTGTGGGATTTGTGTGCGTTTTGTGTGGCAGTAGTGGAGGGAGGGCTTGCATGCAGAACGTATACATTTCGCACAAGCTTGGTTATCTTGCACGTAAGTAGCGGAGTAGCAAGGTAAATTATTTGTGTTCATTGAAATGAACCTCCGCAAAGTAACGCCTGATTCAATAAAATATGTCACTTTTCAATTCGGAACCATTTCAAAACGACATAATATTTGCCCTTTAAGAAGCTACGAATATCTGCAAATAGGTTCAGAGATATCAGTAAACTTTACGCCTAGATATATAGGCGTCTAGTGCTACACAATTCCTTTGAAGCTTTGATCAAATACAAACTATGTTTCAATAACCAAATTATCCACTGCTGTAACACAAACTGGTTCATTGATTACAATTATATTTTTTCATCTTTTGTCCGTCAGCTCCATTCGCAATGGAACTTTTTACAAAAAAAAACTTTGATAGCTAGTTTTTCTGTATTATAAAACAATTTCCTCCACCGCATACGTCTGTCTTCTTTCTTCTTCTTAGTTGAGCCGTGAGAATCCAGTTCCGCATTTAGGCTATAAGTGCATGCGGAATCAATCGTACGGCAATTCTGACTCAATTTTAGTTCAGATTTAGCGTAGCCTGCTAATCCGCCAAAGCCCATAGCCAATCGCAAGCTTCCTAGCCACAGTTGCGTAAAGCTAGTTCCAGAGTTGGCACGCAGCCATTTTGGCTATTCCGGGCGTTGACCTCTTTAGCTTGAAAACAATGCGTTTTTATTACTGACAGACAATGAATTACCTGACCCGTTTTTTGGCCTTTTGGTGGTGACAATCGCTTAATGGGCTTTTTTCGGTTTTGGTAACCGCAAATCACCGACTAATGTTTCTATCCGGGCCCCTTTTTATCCCATACTATATTATACACAGACACACACACATACATATTTATACCATAATAGCTGTTGCCTGCAACTTTGCAAAGAATGTATGTTCTATTCCTTACTTTTTTCTATCTATGTGCTGAATTTCATCCAGATCCGTTGGGCCGTTCTGGCGTGATTGAGTAACAAACATCTATCCATCCATCCATCCATACTTTCGCATTTATAATTATATTAGTTGGATTAGTTAGATTGACACATGAAATCGTGCGTTTTCAGGAATTTTGGAAAACTCATCAGAATTTAAGTGAGGTCAGGTTAGTTTACTATCAATCCTAAAAAAGATACTTACCTACTGCTTCAGAAATACGACGCTTTATGACTAACGAAAATTATGACAAACTGCAATATATTATGCTGGTCTGGGAGTTAAGAAAAAACAATTGGGTTGGGTTGATGGACCCTCCTATACAGATTTTTCATCATAGTTCTGATTGAGAATTAAGTCACCCGTTTGACATAATAGACATAGCTATAATAACCGATAAAAAATAAATGTTAAATAAATGTTTTCTTTCTTTCTTTTTTCTTTCTTTAACCGATCGAGGGCAAGGGGAAAATCTTAGGAGTCATGTTATAGGCGATGTGGTTAACCCATAAATATTTTTATTCCTTTTTCCATCTGCTCACAATCATGCTAAAGGTAGCCTTTAGCGTTGGTCTACCCCGTAAGGTTAGACCAAGGTTAGACGTGGTTTATGCATAATAACTTGGCTCAACTCACAGCAAACGCACTGCAACCTGAAGCCTAGTTCAGTATGCATTGCTACACGTATATCACGAGCCCATGGTAGCTCGATCGTTCATGCATTGTGCGCAAATGTACCATGTGAGGTATGTAAGTGGCATGAATGTCGAAGACAGTATCGCTTACTACGTAGTGTTGTACTCGATAATGCTGTATTCCAGGGATTCTAGGTCAATGTGTCGGCAGTTCGCAAACTATTCACATAAACTATCGTATCAAATGGGATACTGCCATAGTGAGAGAGAAGCTAAAGTTTATGGAAATGAGTTTATGTATAATTTTTAGCCGTGGTAGCCTAGTTTGGCCTGTGGCCTGTCAAGCAGAGGGTCGTAGGTTCAAATCCCAGGCTCGCACCTCTGAGTTTTTCGGAATATGTGCGAAATGACGAACTGTTGCAAACAATGTGTTCACCTATAATTGGGGTGCATACGAAATAAATATCTGTAATAATTATTGAAATGTAATAATGTTATGTATGTGCTCTGTTGGTGTCCCAAATAAATGAATACATAAATAAATAAAATAAAGTAAGTACATTTTAAATTTTCCATGAGATTTTCGGTGAAGGAAAACATCGTGAGCAAACTTGCACATATTTATCTGCGAAAGCAATTGAATAACAGAACGAAGCAGATCTCGTCCCGGGTTCGAGGACAACTGGATAGCGTTAGCATTACGAAGCTAGAAGTCCCGGGTTATAATCCCGGTAGGGGCAGGCACTTCTATGATGAATATAAAATGTTTGTACTTGACTCGACTTGTTGCGAACTAAAAGACAGACATACCGACAGAAATTTTAGGCAATATTGTATCTACAAGACTTATAAATGACCAAAGATTGCTTTACACTAGTTCTGCAGAACCAAAAGTTAAAACATTTTTAATTACATGCATCTGATAGTGTTACGTGTAAAGTTACCTGCAAATTTGCAAAGCTGACGCGTTTAAGCTCTGCAGCTTTAAAAGCTCAGATACCTGCACTAATTGGGAAAACTGCACTCGCGACACTGCGACACTCAAACTGCAAATTATTGCAGTTTTGGACACCGTAATAGTGTCGCTTAAGTGTCGTGCCAGCTGAGATGATTTTATAAACTGCCGGTCAATGACATGTGGTCGACGCGTTTCGAACTAATAAATGGTTTATCTTCAAGGTGATCTTGAACAGAAAGCCAACCGAGAACTGTTGATTTTGTTTTTATCAAAAGCTTATCAGTTACTTACTTGACATGAAATGCATCTAACTAATCTAACTATCTAACTAATATTATAAATGCGAAAGTATGGATGGATGAATAGATGGATGGATGGATGGATGGATGTTTGTTTGTTTGTTACTCAATCACGCCAGAACGGCCCAACGGATCTGGATGAAATTCGGTACATAGATAGAGAAAAGTCTGGTTTAGCACATAGGCTACTTTTTATCCTGGAAAATTGCGTAGTTCCCGCGGGATAGCGATAAACGAATTCTTTGCAGACGAAGTCGCTGGCAACAGCTAGTATTATAAATGCGAAAGGATGGATGGATGTTTGTTTGATACTCAATCACGCTAGAATGGCCCAACGGATCTGGATGAAATTCGGCACATAGATAGAGAAAAGTCTGGAATAGCACATAGGCTACTTTTTATCCCGGAAAATTGCGTAGTTCCTGCGGGATAGCGATAAACAAATTCTTTGCAGACGAAGTCGTTTGCAACAGCTTACTAGCTAAAAATTAAGTCAACATATTGACAAAGTTTTATGTGCAAGTATTTATACCAAGGGTTTGGAATTTGAAAAAGTTATTTCTGTTCACGACTTAGAAGTCACCCTGTAGATTAAATTAATGTTAGTTAAAGAGAAATTCCGTTCTCTCGTGTAATTATTCTTACGACCTAGTTTTAGGATTATTCCAAGAATTAGAGTAGGTAATTAATTTAGTACTCATAATTGTAATCAGTATGAGATTAGTACGTAATTCCCTTCCAACCCTTACTCGTACATTAAACACTCATTAAACATCAATTAGCTAAGAACTGTCTGTTGATAGATGAAGTTCTCATTACTTGTCGTCATTTATCATGTCATGAGTGAAGCACAGAGAGTACAGTCGCCATCAGATATTTCGGAGCGGCCATGGTGATCAAAAATATCGAAACATGAACTCTAATATCTTAATAAAAGAGTCTATTAAAACTGTTCCGGTATATTTCAATAATAATAATAAATTCTTTATTTGTTAAAAAAACTACATACAAACAAACAAACAAACAGCAAAATACAAACTAATACAAGTTTAAAGCTTAGGCTGTTCCTTCACAATAGAACGCATACCAGGCATATTTCACCCATGCGACAATAGTCGCTGACATTAACTGACAATTCTGTTTACATTACAAACTCGACAAAAGGCCACGCCAGTTGGCTTCATATTGACTACGCATTCCATTTCGAATTGACGCTTGTCCACTATTGTCGAGATGCTGAAATAGAGGCCTGAGAACACATAATGAAACCTTCTTTTTTGGAAGTTGCTTTAAAATAAACTAAATTTTAAAGTGAAACGTGTAAGTGGCGGTACTAAATATTAAATAAAAAATTTCAGTCGAACTCAACCCAACCAACTTTCTGCTGAAATTGCTTTATTAGGGTGCGACCACATCGCCGCTTAAAAAACGGTGACGTTACGGAATCGCAACAAAATGTATAAAGAAACGGTGAGAAAACGTGACGCATACGACACGTCACGTATACGCGGCGGTTTGGTCGCACCCTTAATGACTTCACTCGCCTAAACTATTAGAGACAGTCAGAATTGCGTTGTTTTACTGAATATCCACGGGTGTTTCTGTTTTCAGAATAGAAATATGTAATCGTGGAAGATTGTAAGCTCTTAAATTAGAGAAAAGTAGCGAACACCGTCAACAATCATAATTAAAAAGAGAAATAGCATACAAATCATACAAATCGTAATTGACAATTTCGTTTATTTTGGTAGTGAAAATATACAAAGTTAAGCTGAAACAAAAGGAAATCCTTGAATAATACCTTCTTCATAAGAAAAAGCGGCATGTACATTCCTCTCTCAACTGACGGCTTACGTTAAAAAAAGTGTCGCGACATCCAAAGGGCAGTCTCGGTACACAAATAAAACATTGCCTAGGACATTTCGTTTATTGTGTTTTTCCGTACTTGACGTAGCGTACAGGACAAAGATTAGACTTTGGAACTCTAACTAAATAAAACATTGTTAGGATTGTATTTTACATCAAAGAGGTTAATGTTTATTTATTATAACTAGATTTGTCTATGGCTTGTTTTAAAAAGAATTGTTATGTCATGTCAGTTTGAACTACCAGCTAAATGTATTAAATAAAAAGCCGTTTAAAGAATTCTTACCCTTTTACTGGTATTAGCTTGCTATACTCTAACAGGTTATGTGGCCCAGCATCAAGAAAAGTGGTAAAGAGCAGTGAAGTATATTTTTCTCGGTATAAAATTAAGTGAAATATGAAGTGAAATTTTTGTCCTGTCAAAAGTGAAAAATGGAAGTTTCAGGATTAAAAATGAACGTAGAGCGTTTTGATGGAAATAATTTTCGTCAGTGGAAGTTTCAAATTAAATGCGCTTTGCGGGCAAAAGGGATTGACATCAGTAAAGAGAAACCGAAAGATGAAAAAGACAGTGTGGAGTGGAAGAAGAACGACGGAACCGCTATGTGTATTATAACATCGGCGATGGATTATAGACAAATTGCGCTCGTAGAAAATTGTGAAAATGCGAAGGAAATTATGGAGAAGCTTGAGTCGATTTACGAGCAAAAGTCGGAGTTCAATAAAATGTTGGTTCACGAGAGGTTCTATAACTATAAGATGAGTCCGTCAGACGGCGTAGCGCAACATATTTCCAAAGTCGAGAGCCTAGCACAGCAGCTTAAGGATAGCGGTGAAACAATTAGCGAGACTGCTATCATTACTAAAATTATCAGTACGCTACCATCTAAGTACCGTTCCTTAAGACAGGCGTGGATGTCGCTTGATAAAACGCACCAAACAATCCACAACCTTACTGCTCGACTCATGGATGAAGAAGCCAGTCTGACAGCTGAAGAACAGAACGAAATGGCCCTCGTGACAGCCCAGGAGAAGCAGAATGATGTTATGAATACACGGCAGCGCTTTGTTTGCTACAATTGTAATAAGCGTGGACATTTTGCCAGAGACTGTCGGATGAGGAAGCCAGGACCGAGACCTGCTCCCAATCCTAATAATGACAAGAGTAACATGATGGCGTTCCCTGTTGTTGATAATGCCTGTGCTGCTGCTGATTACAACGATGACGTGTGGTTACTAGACAGCGGAGCATCGGTACACATGACGTATAGAAAGGATTTCTTCCTAAACCTGCAAGAATACAGCAGTGATTGCAGCAGAATGGTCAAATTAGGGAATCAAGTCGAACTTAAAGTGAATGGCATTGGCAAAGTGCTGATAAAGAAGCGTCTTAATGGACAATGGGAAACCAATGTTTTGAATGAAGTTCTGTATGTGCCAGAGCTTCGCAGAAATCTATTCTCTGAAGGAGCCGCCATGCGTTTAGGATTTGTGATACTGAAGAAGAATATTTCTGCACTTATTTACAAAGACGATGCCGTGGTTCTAACCGCAACCCAAAAGTCGAATAATCTTTATGAAATGAACTTTAAAACGGTTATCAGTGCTAGTTGTAATACTGTACGAACTTCAGAAGGAAGTTTGAAGGTTTGGCATGAAAGACTTGGCCATTTAAATTTGAAAGAAATTAAGAATATGATTAAAAATGGACAACTTCAGTGCGACGAGACTGATGTAGAAGACTTTGTATGTGAAGCCTGCATGTATGGAAAGCAAACCCGTATCCCGTTTCACAGTTCTTTTCGTGGTGAGCTTGGCCCAGGGGACCTGGTCTACAGCGACGTCTGCGGGCCTATGAGTGAGTCCTCGGTGCAAGGTATGAGATATTTTGTCTTATTTAAGGATGCATCTTCAAGTTATCTGTATGTTTGCTTCATGAGGCACAAAAGTGAGGTACTAGATAATTTTAAAACGTTTAATGCCCTTGTACTAAATAAGTTTGGCCATAATGTTGGCACCTTACACACTGATAACGGTACCGAGTACGTCAATAACGAATTTAAACAGTATTTAAACGAAAATGGAATTGTGCATGAATGTACTGCCCCATATACGCCACAGCAAAATGGACGGGCAGAGAGAGAGCTACGTACGATTGTTGAAAGTGCTCGTACAATGCTTTATGGGCGCAGTTTGCCCATGAAGTTGTGGGCAGAGGCAGTCGGCTGTGCGGTGTATCTGTTGAACAGAACGTCTTCCAGCCAGACCCCGAATGTTTCACCAATTGAGATTTGGTCTGGTGAGAAACCAAGTATTCAACATTTGAAGATATTTGGTTCATGTGGTTATGTTCATGTTCCAGACGCATGTAGAACAAAATGGGAGAAGAAAAGTCAGAAGATGATTTTAGTAGGCTACGAAAATAAAAATTATAGAATGTTTGACCCCGACTTAAATAAAGTAAGGATTTCTCGTGATGTTACCTTTGATGAAGCTAGTGAGACCCCCTGTTTCAGCAAGAAACCTGTCTCAATCGAGATCAATGAATCTACCAGAGATGTGACTCCAGAGCAAATTTTGCCGTCGGGAGAGTCATCAAGTCCGCAGTTACAAACAGAAGGTGACACTAGTTATGAAAGTATAAGAAGTAGTGATGATAATGACATAACCTATGAACCTCCTAGAACGGTGTGCGGCGCGCCAAGTACCTCCACGATGACTCTTAGACCGAGAGTGCCCATAAATTATGAGGTTAATTTGGTTGAATCCTATGAACCATCCACTTATGAGGAGGCTATCAAGTGCCCGGAGTCTAGCAAATGGCTAGCTGCAATAAAAGAGGAGCTTAAAGCTCATGAACAGAATAATACATGGACCATCGTTGATAAAACTGATAAGAAACCAGTCACGTCAAAGTGGATTTTCAAAATTAAGAAGAACAAAGATGGTAAAATAGAAAAATATAAGGCACGACTATGTGCTAGAGGCTTCAGTCAAGTTAAAGACGTTGATTATGTAGAAACGTTTGCACCGACAACTAGATACGATTCAATCAGAATCTTGTTGAGTTTGGCTGCTAAATATAATTATGAAATAATACAGTTCGATGTCAAGACGGCGTTTCTGTATGGTGACCTTGAGGAAGATATTGTGATGGAGGTTCCAAAGGGAGTAGTTGCTGGAGATGGTAAAGTATGCAAACTTAATAAGTCTCTGTACGGACTCAAACAAGCGCCTCGGTGTTGGAACATTAAGTTTACAGGTTTTCTAAAATCGTTTGGGTTTGTGCAGTTAGATTCTGATAGTTGTGTATTTAGCAGTCATCTTAATAATGAAAGGGTTTTGTTAATACTGTATGTTGATGATGGCCTTATATTTGCGTCAAATCGTGATACCCTCGATGTGGTTATTAACGCACTTAGAACAACTTTTGAAATAAAAGTTTTAGACTTGAACTGTTATGTAGGGCTAGAGATAAGAAAAACAGATAAGTCTATCTTTGTTAGTCAAACTAGTTATGTCGATCAGATTATAAAGAAGTTCAACATGTCTGATGCCAGTGCCTGCTCTACACCAGTAGATTGCAATCTTGAGTTGACAAGTTCGATTGGGGAAGAGGAAGAGTCTGTCAGTTTTCCTTATAGGGAGGCGGTTGGTTCTTTGTTGTTTTTGGCTTTAGTATCGCGGCCGGATATCTCGTTTGCCGTTAATTTAGTCTGTCGCTATGTTAACAACCCCAACTCTAACCATGTCAAAGCAGTAAAGCACATAGTTAAATATCTAATTGGAACGAAGCATTTTGGCATAGAATATAAAGGTAGTGCTCATGTAGTCGGCTACTCAGACTCTGATTATGCTAGTGACATAGAGACTAGAAAGTCAACAACCGGTTATCTGTTTTTAATGAATAATGGACCAATAACGTGGACAAGCCGAAAACAGCAAACCATTGCTCTGTCCACCATGGAGGCAGAGTTCATGGCTGCTTGCGATGCCACTAAGGAACTCTTGTGGCTCAAACAGTTCCTGTACGAGTTAGGAGAGCCTCAAAACTCTATTAATCTTTTTGTAGATAACCAAGCCGCAATTAGATTAATTTGCAATCCGGTATATCACCAGAGATCAAAACATATTGACGTAAGGTACAAGTTTATTAGAGAAAAGGTAGAGCAAGGAACGTTAACAGTACAATATGTTGAAAGCTCTAATCAGTTAGCTGATTTCTTAACAAAAGCCCTACCTTGTCAAAAGTTCTCTGTTAATAGGAACAGGGTTTTATGTTTATTGACATATTAGTCTAACTTAATTGTGGGAGGCTACTTTCTGTCATAACTGACTCTGTCCTTGTTTCTTTAATTGTTTGTATTAGAGGGGAGTACATATTGTTTTCTTTTAGTTGATGTAAAAACTGTGGGAGTGTTAGGATTGTATTTTACATCAAAGAGGTTAATGTTTATTTATTATAACTAGATTTGTCTATGGCTTGTTTTAAAAAGAATTGTTATGTCATGTCAGTTTGAACTACCAGCTAAATGTATTAAATAAAAAGCCGTTTAAAGAATTCTTACCCTTTTACTGGTATTAGCTTGCTATACTCTAACAAACATTCAGTTTTAATCGCTTAAACTGAAACTAAATAAATTTACTTTATTAGAAGAAATAAACTTACGTCATTATTAATTTTAGGTATCATAATAATACAATACAAATATACTCTTTATTAATTATCACAAAACCAATGCGTTTACAAATAGTCCACTATCTTTTTTTTTTGTAAAAATTAGCACCTTTTTTAACCGACTTCAAAAAAAGGAGGAGGTTCTCAATTCGGTTGTATTTTTTTTTATGTTTGTTACTTCAGAACTCCGTCAGTTGTGGACCGATTTGGAAAATTCTTTTTTTGTTAGAAAGGGAATACTTCCAGTTTGGTCCCATTACCACCAAATTAAGATCTGATAATGGGATCCTGGAGAAATCGAGGGCAACCTTCAAATTTTATAAGCACACCTATAGCGATTTTAACATTTATGACACCAAATCAAGTATTTACATTCAGAAAGTATAATTTGGTGGACTGGACCTGATGGAGAAGACTGCTGATGGCCAACGGAACTTGTAAAAACTAAGTAATTCTCGCGCGGCTATAAGTGATCTCGATTAATATAGATAAGCAACTTTCTAAGAAGAAGAGGCTTTAAGCTGATGATTTTTTCGAACTGATCTGATGCTGAAGCCAGAAAGAAGGTAGTGTTATAAAACAATGTAACTAAGCCGTGTTTGGGCTTAATGGAATCGTTGTGAGATGCACTTTGGCTACAACAACTAAAAAGTGAGAAATAAAGTGGACACGTATACCGTGTTTTGCATATTTTTTAGAAACTTCTAACGGTTAGGAATATTTAGACGATATTTTTAAGTAATATTTAGTAAATAATGATGAACAGATTGCATTAGAGCTTAGAGCGTATTAATCGTGGTCCCACTGTTTTAACAATACTCACTAGAAATAATAAAATTAGGTTAGGCTCGTTAGGTATCTTCAAATGCCCGAAGGGCAAACCACATAGATATAGGTTCCGTCGACCTTATGTTGGAGTGTAATTCGATATTTTTATAACAGTGGGTCACGCCTCTTTCCCACAGGGGTAGGCAGAGACTACTTTGTTCCACTTGCTACGATCCTGACATACATCTTTCGCTTCATCTACATAAATTGGTGTTAAAAATTGGATAAATTACCACTAAACGGCGTGAAAAAAAAAAAAAAAAAAAAATAGAACCGCCTTCAATTCGCTACTTTAGAAATGTCAAATTAAAATTATTTTTCGGTAAGTGCTTTTTTTATTATCTTCCATCGTGACTAACTGAGTACAGATGTCTCGTGCTCCTGTTCCATCGTATTATCTCGGAAATATTTTGTATTTGTCATGTTACTTCAGTCAGACTGACACGTCGGCATCATTCGAAAGTATAATAAAATTATAATCGTGTTTACGGTGGAAAAGCATTTTGCACATCTGTAAATAACTAATGAACAAATCAAGCTAATTTTCTTTTGACAAAGCAATAATCTTTGCTGACCATGAGGCCTGATTGTGGTTAAAAGCAAACCTACATAAAAAAGCTGTTGCAATATACATTATGAATATTTCAAGTTACCTTTGTTGAAAGTTGAGGTAACTTTCGCCAGCAATTCAATCACAAACTAGAATTAAATCGAAATCGATCTGCTTTCAAATTTCACCTGCCACTTTGTTGAAAACGGATCCTTTCTCAATAGCGAGTTCCCAACAGAAAACCGCAGACCGCACCGCAATTTATGCGAGATGACTGAACTAATTCATTTAAACTCAAAACAAGGACAATGGAAACTATTTTTCGATTACAATTTGTTTATTTTCTCTTCGTCTTTGTCCTCACGATAACATATACCGAAGGTCAAGGATCTAATTTAACTTTCTCGAGTCTTATTCTATTCGCTTATTTTTGTTCATGCAAAATTAATAATGTGACATTCCCAATTCTGAAACTCATTAGGAATTTGTCACTGGCATTATTTTGTTTTTGCGATCCAATTTAGTTATTAAAATAAGGCTATACCTACTCGTATTGCTAATAGACCTTTCTCTTAGATAGAACTGTTCCGGAATATTCCAGCAGAACAATCCTGTAAAGGTTTTCGTCGTAATTTTGGATTCACTTACCTGTTCAACATCGCTTCGATTCAGTTACCTGTTCGACATCGCACACTTTGAACATCGACCAATTTGGTAAAAAATGTGGTATTTATATAGCCTACTTATTTATTTATTTAAATAAAGGCTTATAAATAAAATAAATAAAATATAACCTACTAGCTTCTGCCCGCGACTTCGTCCGCGTAGAATTAGACTTAAGAACTGATGTTGATAGTAATATATGCTGCAATAAGTATTTACGTTGCAACTCTAGGCAGCTAAGACATTTAACATGTTTATCATTATCCCGCGGGAACTATGTAATTTTCTGGGATAAAAAGTAGCCTATGTTTTAATCTAGGGTACCAACTATCTTCGTTCCAAATTTTATCCAAATCCGCCCAGTCGTTTTAGCGTGAAGAAGGAACAAACATACACACTCACTCACTCACATCGTCACATCATCACATTTTTTCACTTCTATTGTTTTTTTTGTCAACCAGCAACATCGGTGGATCGATGAATGAAAGACAATGAATACTGATCTTTTTGAAACATACAAGTAACTTTCTCTTATTGACTATGTCATACCAAAACGAGCTACTTCATAACAACAGACAATCGACTTTCGAAAGCAAAATTAACGTTTTAACATTTTCTTTCGAGCTCTTTGTTTAGTTTGCTCAGCAAAAATATATTTGTCGTTCGGAAAGTGTTTTAAACTTCCCAACGTGTTCACAAATACGTATAAATGGAGCAATGGCGGATATTTACGCGAGACAAATAGTGAAGAATCGTAAACAATATAAATCACTTCCCTGTGCAAGTTAGGAACAAAGTATTTATTCGATGAAAATATTTTCAGCGACTTTCGAGTGAACTTCATTGTTAGATTTGAAAATATTTGAGAAGATAAAAATAAAGAAAGAAATGAAATTTTATTATTGCCTGTGCGCTACCAACCAAAATAAAACGAACCAAACTTATTTCCCTTATCTCTATATTGTATAGAAGCTATACATACCCAATGACCGGCAAGGGAGCACACAATCATCCACATACATAATCGCTAGATAATTTAGTGGCTTTGGGGAATTTTGCCGTGTTGTTTGACCGGCGCATGCGACCGCTGTGCACATATTTGCGGTTAAATGTATAATTTAAACTCATTATTGGTTTGAAACTCAATTACAGTTGGTTTAAATCGGATATTAAATAAGAGTCGTGAATATTTCATAATGAATGCTCGTTTCCGTTGCAAATTATATTTAGTTTAGCCTTTCGCTTTTTGCTGCCAGTTTCTTTATTTATTTTCAGGGATAGTGGTTCTGGACGTTATTTCAGCAACATTTTTTGTCCAACAAAAATAAGACCACTACCGAAATAGACGTTTTATTAAAAGTTGTCGAGAATGTCGAGACACCATGCCTTTTGGTCAGATTTCATCATGTCAGTATATTATTTTCACTTATTCGTCGACCTCGTAATGGAAATCGTACTTTGCCATGGTAATGAAGTGTCATGTTGGGTGGCATGTTTAACTAATGGTTAATAGACAAAATAGTTGTTACCAGAGAAGACGGACGTGAATTGGTATTTTTATACATTAAAATTTCTCTACCGTTTATAAATCGTAATTGAAAGAAAAAACTATTAATTCTGCCTAAAATTTTTCAAAATCACTTAATTCACCTATTTTTACATTAAACTCATTTTTTTCTTCATTTTCTATTTCGTGGATTTAAAATTTACGTTTGCAAAATAAATAAAGAACGTTTAGATTAAATTTTCTAAAACCTTAGTGATTAAAATATTCATGGTAATAATGATGCAACTAGCATTACACTGCGGCGTTTGATTAATCACTTTTGAAGCGTTAGGTTATCGGCCGACCAATGTGATGCTAGTTGCACGAAATTAGTTGTATACTTAATGCAAATCTGGCTTTAGTGTTGCCAAATGAAAATTTCCACACAACTCTCAGGGTCATTGGTTAGACCGACACAACCTAAAGTCGTCGCAATTTAAAAGGCTCGTTTTGACAGTTCACGCCCATGAAGTTCTAAATTTTTTAATGTTCTGAAGGTAATTGCATTTTTCTTTGATGGGTATCGCTCACTCAGCGAAGTGCTGTGCATAACGATTTTTTCATATTGTCCACAGACTATTTATAATCGGTTAAGGAAAAAATAAATCGATCAAGATAATTTTTTTTAAGGCCGACTCGCACTTGGCCCGTTTTATTTATTTTATTTAGACCATTACTGAATTTCACCAGCTGTGTAGTGATATTTACTGAAAATTATGACCTTGGAGCTCAAAGCCGTAAACAATGGCAGCACTGATTTCTATAGAATGGCTCGTCTTCATCATCTGAAGAAAATGATTGACTGATGATTCACTTTTTCTCGTTTTTGTTTTGTGATTGAGTGAATGTTATTGTAAATATCAAATGAATCAAGAAATTTTTATTTCTTAATTTTTATGTTTACTTTTACGGTTTTACCGTTAGAATTTCTAAACGACTGTTAACGAATATTATTGTAATCAAAATATTAAATGAAAGAAAATTGACTTTTCGTAACATTGTATCATTTCAAAATACCAATAATATCAATTTAAGTTAAATTTTCTAATCATAACTTTAATCCAATGCACTTTACAATACATATTCAAATCGATCAAATACTCATGCAAACTTGAATCGATTTATCGTGAGTATCGAGTACCGAGTCATATGGTTACATCACTTGTTACGTCGGGAAGACAAATGTCAAAACGGGCCTTTTATTTTGCGACGACTTTATTATCAAATTGGTCGTCATACGGCACCCCACATCGACACTTAACCAAATCGCTCAAATTATACAGCACATATATCCAGCAATTTGCGAGCAAGCTATCAATTGTAGCCGACCGGTATGGCTAAGACAAACAACCGGTCCTGCACCATTAATCCTGTTCGGCAGGATATTGCCTGTGGAGGTGAATGGCAAACCTATCTCGATCAATGAGTTATCTCACATTTCCGGAGATAGGATATCTGAAGCTTTGTCTTGGGATATACCATGGATAGGTTCAAGTAGAGAGACCTCGCATGTCAGAAACGCGTTCTAAAAGGGCTTTGTGAAGTGCTTTCCGAAGGCGTATCGTCACAGTGTGTTTGTTTCTGTGTTTAGTTTTTTTTTGGGTAGTCACTATTCGTTTAGTTTAAAGATCATTGATTGTTTAGTTTTGTTTTCATTTTATTTTTCTCAAATGTATTTTGTCTCTTTCTTTTATATATCTATTTGCATCGATTGTGTGTAAATAGGTGTAAATTAATGTGTCTCCCTCTTTTTCTCTCTCTGTCTCTCTCTCTCTCTCTCAAAACTGATTTATGGATAAAATGGAATTTGGCGAAACCAATCAGTCTCGCTTGTTGCCACGCGGGCATTACGGTAACAGAAATGAAAATGGTGTATTGTGGGAATCTGAGTAATTTGAACAGGCCGAGGACAGAATTTAGATAATTTCGACTACAGTGAGCAATTAACAATAAAATTATCGATTGAATCAGTAGTTGTTCGAGGAGGTCTATATTAATAAACAAAAACATTTACCTTGCATTTGTTGATAGCCAGGTACCTAAGTATTTTTCATTTTTAAACATTCCCTTTATTTTATTACTTCAAAAAAAAGATGACACAAATTTATGGACAACGCGATTAGTTTTTTGCCGGCTTTGGCCAGCAACATGACAATAAAAATCCATTTTAACCGCTGCGTCCATTTTTATTAACTTTCAAAAATTTAATAAAAGTGTATAGGTACAAAGAATTATTTTTGACAGTCTGGCGGTCTTTGGTGTTAGTAGCGGCAAATGAAAAAAAAGTAAATGTACATAATTAATGTTTTCACGTTTACTTATTATAGGTACCTATATTTTTATAATACTAACTGTTGCCTGGGCCCCCGCTGCAAAACTTATTTTTTTCAAAATTTTATTTTATACACCTTGTCAAAACATTATAATTGATAAAAATGAAATCTAAAATCGCTAAGATGATCTAGGTAACCTTTTGTGTTGTAAACCTAATATGTATAAAGATTGTTATAAGTAGGTACTCGCACGAACAGACAGATTTAAAATAATTCGAGTTAAAATTTTGAGAGTAAGTTGATTCAAATCATATCATGACCAATTTTCTTCAATTTATTCCAACGTTTTATCAAGATATCTTGAAAGTTTTTTTTGTTAACGACTTTGAGTCCGTAGTTAACTAATTTTAACGGACTGATAATGAAACTAAAGCAAAGAAACCCTTTTTAAACTATTTAATTAAAACCTGAATCTCAAACAAATATATAAACTTAGAAATTATTAATTAAGCCGTTTCAACGAGTTACACTAAGTTTCAAATTCTATTTCAGAGTTATACGTTATCTACCCTCTTTGGTGTACAATTTTATCTGTTTCAATTGCGTAATAACAAAGAAAAGTAATTTTGGGCATCAGCTAGCTACGCTTTAGGTTTGGGAATATTAACGCTGACGTAAAAGCCGATTATTGGTGTATTGAGCTGAAATAACGGTTTGTATTTAATAACTTTAAGTTTTTGTAGAATAATCTCAATGCCATCATAATTCAGCAGTTTGAGATAGTAATAGTGCGTTTCATTTGGAACCTACAGGCAAATACAGTTTGTCTATAAAGTCGTGAAATTAAAAAGTGGCAACACTGTAGTGTCGTCCCGTTTTCTTGTACCTATAGATTAGAAAGGGCCGACACTACAGTATTGCCACTTTTTAATTTCACCACTTTATAGACGGGTACGTATTAAAATAGGTACCTACATAAAGTTTAAAATGTATAATCGGTTAAAATTCATATATATATTTTTTAAATAAACAAAAAAAAAACACAATCAATTAAACAATCCGCCCCGCGTCATTCCCGGCGCAAAGGTGCCCATCACACTCGCAGCATTACCAATTCATAATTGGTTCAAAATATATAATGGAATTTACTCAGAAAATTGCAAATTAACAGAATTGTTATAAACTGAACCTAACCTAACCTAAACCAATCTTCATATAGATTACACTAACAAAAAAGTAAATCTAGCTAGAAGTTTCACAGAAAATGGCATTATATATTTTGAAACATTATGCATTTTAACCTAAAATACATTTAACCTATAACTTACATTTACATTTTAAACTTTATACATTCTGATCCGCGCCCTTTATAGATAAACTGTAACTGAGTTCTGAAATTATTTCTGGTAATTCCTTTTGAAATGTCTCTTTGCAGCTATCAGTGTTTGTCATTTGTATTTGTTTTGTTTATTTTGCACAATAAAGAGTTTAATACATAACAAGCTGATTTTTATTACGGGCGCACAATTAAAAAAACAAATTTAACTCCCGTCACGTAATTGCCACGCAATAGGCTGAAATAAATAAATGTTGCCACAACACACGCGTGTTTAAACTGCAACCAATTAAGGCCACTGTGGCAACACTGGCTGTAATTTAATTCTGTCGTGAGTAAAGGAGGGAGCCCTCCTGTCTGTAGCCACTATACTTCATTTAATTTAGAATGAGAAACCACAATAACATTATATTGCGTCTGGTCAGCTATTTCTTACCTAAATAGTACAGGGCAATAGTTTGGCAGCCGCAAAATAAAATTGTTTTAATGTCACTTTATTTGCGTGTCGTCAATTGTTACTCTAGTAAAAATTGTAAAGAGATTACAGTTCACGAGCCGCAATATAATGTTGTGGTTTCTCATTCCAAAGTAAATGAAGTATAGTAAGTGGTATATATTAACGTTTGGACGTTTTGGAAAATGGTCAGGTCAAGAGTACCCGAAATCGACGAGCATGTATGAAGAGATTGATGAATGTGGATGAAGCGAAAGAGGTATGTCAGGATCGTAGCAAGTGGAACAAAGTAGTATCTGCCTACCCCTGTGGGAAAGAGGCGTGACGGTATGTATGTATTAAAGTTTAGAGGCGGAATTATTGTAAATTATTATGTTCATTATGTATAAATAAAATATCTTTGCCTTGTTTCATTGCAATACTAGATGTTGCCGCGACACCGTCGGTGCAGAATTGTTTATCGCTATCCCGCGGGAACTTTGCAATGAACTATTCAATGTCTTTCCTCGGGACTCAGCTTATTTCTAAACCAAATTCCAACTAAATAGTAGATTTTATTGCTAAAACAGAAGAACGCCCATTTTATTTACAGAAAATAATTTTGTCGTCGCCCCGGGCCGTAGAAGCAATTTACTACCTGCTACGCTAACGGAAATTTCCATTTGCTGGCTAGAGGAAGACGTAAGATAGTGTAACACACCTCGGGCTAAAGAAAGTCTCAGGTTACATGTTTATCACCCTCGCCTTTTGCTCGTGCGACAAGTTTGCGATCTGAGACATTCTTTATTTCACCACCCTCGGAGTGTTATGTACTAACCAGTCGCCAGTTAAAATTCAAGGTGTTTGTGACAAGTTTTCATGTCACAAACACCTTGAATCTTGTGTCATGTTTTATTATCTTTTTTTATTATTTTTATTATTTATTTATATTTATTATTATTATTCTTTGAATGATTTTTTAACTCGACATTAATGTCGGATTTTTTTTGGCCATGATACGGGCGTACGCCAAGTATCATGGTACCATTGTGTAGTTATGTGTTTGTGTGAATGTGTGTGTTTGTGTGTATGTTGTGTTGGGTGGTTGTGTGCGAGTCTATGTCTTCGTCTTCTTGGTTATTATGATGTATCGGTAGGGAAGTTGGGTTAAAGAAGCGGCGTACTATAGAACAGGTGTCTAAAACTATTGATTTTTGTAGGGGTATGTAGGTGAACAGGTTATTATTAGTAGTAGTAGGGTCCATGTTTGTACTGGCTAGAATAATATTATTATGAACACCTTGTAAATACCATGGTTGCAATTAATAAATGATTGATTATCTGAGTAAAAACTGTGTCGTTATTTATTTTAAGTCAGTCCATATTTTGTCTCGTATTCCGAAATGCCAGTTAATTTAACTGACTCACTCAGGCTCGGTTAATTAAATCGCCAGTGCAGATCACTTTGCAAGCGACTGCGTATTAATTATGGTGACTAACGAAGTGGCCGGCCCTGAGAAACTAATTCTATTAAAGCAGATTAATTTCAGCTACGAACTTCACCCTTTCTATTTTAAGGAATACTTTGATAAGAAAGAGACACTTTAGTAATTAATGTTAGTTGTTTGATCGAATCCAATCTACTAAAATAACAGCTATGGGACATAATTACCTACTTCTGTGTTGGGGAGTTGGTTGGAATTATTTCTTGTCACTCTATGATGACCAGTTATAATTATTTGTCACTTTTTGAATTCTTAGATAACACAACACCAAATTACGTAACTGGAATTATAAAACTTACATTCCTTTCAACATTCAACTATGTTAGAATATGGTAACTACTCACCTCAACAATATCAAATGCATGTTTCTTTGTAACTGTATTTTTAGCCACTGTGTGATCAAACGAAACGAACTTCCTATTAACGTTTGCCTTACTATAAATATCTTGAACAGCCACGTGTTACTTTGATCCGCTCAGTTGTCGAACGCTGACAAACCCGCGTTACGCCATCTGTTACTCGTCCCGTCGGATAGTTTACTAAATCATTCGTTACACAAATATCGGTTAAGGTCGCCACAGAATAACGATAGCCAGCCATTGTTCCGAAAACACCGTTGTTTAGTCGATTAACACGCCTCTTGTTGTTTCAGGCAGCCTGCCGATGTAAACACACGCCCGAAATGAGATGAGCATGCGCGTGGCGTGGGCCAGGTGGTACTGGATTGTTATATTCACGACGTGCACCGCGAGGACTGCCAGCGACTGGCTCGATTGCGCCGACATCGCCGCCTGCGTCTGCAAGTGGTCTTCCGGCAAGAAGACCGCCACTTGTGCCTCCAGTGACCTCCGCCGCCCCCCGCCGCTCTCATCAGAAATCCAAGTCCTAGACATTCACGATAACCCAATCAGGAACCTGCCCCAGGAAGTGTTCGCCAACATAGGATTACCAAACCTTCAGAAAATCAACCTGAGAGCGACTAAACTTCGATCAATACACGCAGACGCATTTCTCGATTTAAGGATTCTGATTGAAGTCGATCTAGCTGACAACGACCTGTCCAATCTACCGAGGGACATATTCAGAGGAAACGAAAGACTACGATTGGTAGTACTAACCAACAACCCTTTGATAGCGTTGATTGCGGACCAGTTTCCGCCGCTCCCGCATTTGCGTATGCTTTTATTAGACGGTTGCCGGCTGAGAGCGATACACAGAAACGCTTTGCGGAATTTAAAGTCGCTAGAAAGGATAGATTTACGTAGAAACCAACTCACATTCCTTCGTTTGATTACATTCTCTTTGCCGACTTTGAAGACGGTTTCTTTGTCAGGGAATCCATGGCGATGCGATTGCAGGCTTCGAGAGTTTAAAGATTGGTTTTTAGAAAGCAAGTTAGGTACTGAGGATTTGTTGTGCGTGGAGCCTTCTTCGAAGGCCGGGAACAAGTGGCGGAACGTGAATAGTGATAGCATGGTGTGCGCACCAGAGGTACGGTCTAGCACATTGGTTGTGAGAGCTGAGGTCGGGGTGGCCACTAGCTTTGGCTGCTGGGTTCACGGGATTCCAAAACCACAAGTGACATGGTTATTTGATGGTGTAGATGTACATAATAGTAGTGTAGATTGCGATTTGGAAGAAACGCAGACAGACATAGAAGATGATGATTCCGACGACAGAGTTCCAGGTAGCGTAAGATGGGTGAATGTCACCCTTTTAAATGTGACATCAAGTGCGGCAGGGGAATGGACATGTTTGGCTAAAAGTAATGCGGGTGAAGCGAGAGCTATAATCAGTCTTGTACTACCAAGATCACAAACAGCCACAGCTAGAACAGCGCCAGGGATTCCTCAACTCTTAGGCGTTGTTTTTGGTGCATTAGGAGCCTTGGCAAGTCTTGGCTTCCTTGCAGCCGTCGCTTGCTGGCGTTTGAGGCGGCGAACAGTCCCACCAAGTAGAAGTTTCACGGACCAAGAGAAAAGATTGCTAGAAGCATCTGTTGTCGTCAGCTGTGACCGATCTATAGGCGATATGGCATCGCCGTGCGATTTCGAGCTGAACGAGAGATCAGGAGACGATCAACCACGAGGCTGTGGGTTTGATCCTGTACATATAACAATAGAAGGCACCCCTGGGGCTTTTCCACCACCACCAGCAGAGTTCGCTGTACCTGTTCCGTACGGGAATATCTTTATATCCGTGCAAGTGGCTGGAAGAGTGGGTGAGCCGGGGAAGTATCCCGATTTATTAAGTGGGGGAGCGACGTTGCCACGCAGGAGTAGGACGTGCTGTACAGTGCCGGCGTATGATAACATGGGACCTAGAGTTACGGCAACTGGGAGTTCCACTTGGTCTTTGCCAGGCCCAAGCTCAGAAAATGTAGATAATACAGAAACCCCAGTGCTGACCCTACCCCCTCCGCCGCCTGAGTTCGTTTCACTTTAGCCAAGGCCTTTGGTACTCGACGCCTCGGCTCTGAGGTGACCTGGTACCACACGAACTTTCAGTCAATTAGACATTTCTCCAATTAATTCTTCATTATACATTTGAAGTGATTATTAAGGTATTGTAAATAGTTGCGCTAAGTGAGGACGATGTGTGACATCCTGTGAGATTTAAATACGTAAGGTTGTTATCATTATTAGTTAGAGTAAAGGTAATCTTGTTACTGGTGCGTTGGGATTTTATTGAAGCGAGAACGTCGTTTAGTTGATTACTTAGATGATTCTTTTTAAGTCCTTCGCATATGTGTGTCTTCCCAACTTTTGTAAATATAATTGTTTATTACTTATAAACTTCCCAAACATAAGACTGACCCTTTTGTCTTGTTTTCGTCTATCTTTAAATCTTTAACGAGTATGTAAAGCTATATGCTCCATCTAGTCATACAGGATAGCTTCTAAACAATTTCTTTAAAAGCAAATAATGTAAAAGAAAATAAACTGATCACAAGCATAGCAAACGGTTGTTTTATTCAACACTTGGAATTTATAAATAGGATTATACGAACGAGCTACCTGATTGCGATAAAAATATTGAAACACGCCGCATATTTGCATTTAACATTATTTTTCTGCAGTGCGTTGTACTGATTATTAATTAGATTGGTGGTTATTGATAAAAATAGTATGCGAATGCGCATGAACATAATCACCTATCAATAATAAAGTTATGCTTCTCGAACCTATATACATCCCACTGTTGGACTTATACATCAGATGCCTCTCAGAATTAGAGGACTTGAGCTTTAGTTCCCACGCAGGCCCGGATTCGGAACTTCATACACACTATTAAACTACTTCGCTGATGTGCATAGGTTTCCTCGCTATATTTTCTTTCATCGAAATACTCATGATGAATTTCAAATTTGCACATAAATTCATAAAGATGAGGACCGGGTTCGAACCCACGATACACTACTTGTGAGGCCATAGGTCAAACTACTAGGCTATTATAAATCTTGACACTTGTGTAAATATAACAACTGTGTGACTACGGTGCAGCGCAGCACAGTTGAAATGGTTCACTTCGCCGTTAGCAAAATCCTGTCTTTTTTCTTTACTTGGCCTGATGTTCAAGAGAATGTTAATCAATGTATCCGCACCTCATTACACGTACTTCTCTGTATGTATGTACATGTTGCCGAACTTTGCTAACCAGCCTCGAGAGGAGCTACATTTAGGGACGTGATTTACAACACTGCTTAAACTGAATCGCGAAGTAGAGAGACTTAGCAAGCCTGGTTAATAATAAACCAGTTCACACTCGCTAGGCGTCATATCCCGAACTTGAGTTAGTGAATTATTCATTATGATATGTGTAAGTATGTTAGGTAAGTATATAACTCTATATTCTACATTAAGCACAGACAGATTAGATTACAGAACTGAATTTTTTTTTGACCCATAGGCATCTTCAGCCGTCAGGTATGTACTTCTTCTTTTATTATTGGAGATTTAGAAAGAAAGGAAATATAATGATTTGGTCACATTATAACAGTATAATAAACTTAACCAGTACCTACCAACTAAATGGAACAAAATGGACACAAAAAGGGAAGCTGGCTCAGCACTATGTTACGAATTGCTTCGAGACACTGATATTCTGCCGAGCACACAGCAGTAAAATATAACAACATTACAGCATTTACAGCACAAGTAAACAAAATAATGACTAAATTCAGCGGCACCACAGAAAAAAGTTGGAAATACAAAAAATAATTATAATAAGGTACTACATACTTACAATATTTCCATATATGGCATATTTTTTGTTTACTTTTATTTGAATCAAATATATTGTTGATAGTAGCTTTGGTTTTGCTACCTTAGGCTTTGTCTGCCCCGTAAGGGATATCGTTGTGATTGTGATTGTGTGTGTGTGTGCGTGTGTATTAACTAATCCCTAAATTTGTTTCGGTTCCGGTGTTTACTCCTATTCCTATATTTCCTATACGTTAAGGGAATAAAGCCAGTTAACAACTTGAAGTTCCATCCCCATAGGAGTTTATCGTCGATGTGAATGGACGGAGGCGACGTCCGCGGCGGTAAACAGATTTTATGTACCGGCTACGGAAGGAAGTTAGCTAGTAAACTATGATGGTGTCTGCAACTTTTGAATATAGGCGATTCGCTTTTATTCATTACCTACTGTGTTAAAAAAGCGGGTAGCATTCCGGGAGTGCCTGCAGAAGGGAAAACTACACACACGCACACACGCGCAAAAAGAAAAATGAAAAAAAAAAAACATCGACACGAGATTCAAACTGGTCACCTGAAATAACGCACTGTTATTCCACATAGTATCATTAGCCCGTTAAAGCGAGCAAATCAACGTACACTTCAAAAATCGAACGCGACTCTAGCTTCATTCGTATTTCAAAATAAGCTCTTAGACGATTCTGATACCCTGGTAAGTACTTAAACTCTCCATCTGTCTTACGCCTGACGCGAGTTTAACATTTTTGTTGTATACCTCCTACATATTTAGCAACCACGATTATACAATTCTAAAAAAGCTATACAGTGGTATTCAGTCAATTTAATTCTACCTGCTGGTGAAACATTTCGGATTAATTTTAACATATTACAGTGAAGACAATTTATGTGAGTTGACAAAAATTTAATATGACAAAAAAAAATCTGCCCGAGGAATCACTACATGCTGTCCCTATGTATGCTTAGATCTTTAAAACTACGCAACGGATTTTGATACGGTTTCTTTTTAATAGATAGAGTGGTTCAAGAGGAAGATTTATATCTATAAGGGTGGGACCAAACCGCCGCGTATACGCAGTGACGTGTCGTATGTGTCACGTTTTCTCACCGTTTCTTCATACATTTTGTTGCGATTCCGTAACGTCACTTTTTTTTAAGCGGCGGTGTGGTCGCACCCTAATTCTACGCAGACGAAGTCGCGGGCAGAAGCTAGTTAGGTATATTCAGAACACGACGAGTAAGCATGGTGCGCCAAAAAGAACAGCTAAACGCAAAAATATAGATTTTCAACACTGGTGGGCAGCCAACGTTGACAGCGAATGAAATACGAGTATAAATCGATGTAAAGCTATACTAACCCACCACAATACACCTTCCTATGTTTTAGTGAGATTGTGTTTTGTTAGTTAAGCTTGTCCACATAATTATGCAGCTGATGCCAGACTGTGATATTGTCAGTATAGTTCAGAAAATTACTTGTTGTTATCTAGAATGTTGTTAACCCTGTCTCGAAGATAAGTTTACCAAAACAGAACTGAATATAACATTATTTTAGGAGTTTATTTATTGTTTTTCACCAACTTCGGCAGTTGCTGAAAGGTAACTTGCTTCCTAAATTTTAAATTCAATGTTTTAAGACTGTTGTTTACTGTAAAACTTACGCCACTTACTGAAAACCTGAAAACATATTGTTCAAAAATCGATTACACTCTATGCACGTGGTACATTTTTCTTTTTTTACCGCGACAAGTCAAAATTTTGCAAAAATGCAACACTAAACACACTGATAACTTTACCATTATTGCTTGAATTTTAAAAATAAACACTAGACTAAATAATATTCAGACTAGCAATAAGTCAGTTGGAGTGTCTGAGGTTTTCAGTAGGTGGTGTAACACGTTGCGTTTAAACAAAGACAAATGCTATTCCCAGTTATTCTAAAAATGTTTCTCTCTAAATAGATAACAAAAGCAGGAATGGCATTAAAAAAAACGATCAACCAAATTAAATTAGGATCAGATTGGATTCCATTCATTTGGGCAACAATCGAAAAACGGTTTGTGCACTCGGAGAGCAGCTAGAGAACTGCTAAAACAATCTGTAATTAATCGTTATCCCTTTTGACCTGTTTTTCCGGCTGACCGATTTCGGGATGTTTATTATTATAAATTTCAGCTGTCTTCCTTGTAAAGGCTGCGGTAAATTATTTATTGCCTCCAAGATGTTTTCACACGTTGTTTTCATTACATTGAGAATTTGATGGAGCGGAATTTGCAATCAGATATATTATTTTTACAACTCTCCTTCATTTTGTTCCATGAAATTGAAGCTTCGGTTGTTTGTCATAATTTTCGTTTGTCATACAGCGTTTTGTTTCTTAAACAGTAAGTTTTTTAGAACTGATTTTAAACTAATTGGTCTACACCACATTAAGGTGCCATTTCCAAAATTCCTGAAAAATCACTATTTCATGTGACCAAAAAATAATGACTATCGATTACTATGACCAATGAAAATTATGGGATGAAAAGGAACCTGTTTTATAACACAATATTTAATTGAAGTATAAGTACTTATACTTAAAGAGCATAGTCACTAATTATCTGCATCAATGTCTCAGGGCAGCGACGTGGGAGGGATATTGTTCATCGCTTAGTCATTTATGAAAACTTACATAATATATTTCACACCGTAATAAATAGACTTAAATAAAAACTAAATTAAAACTAGACTTGAGATGTTACGAATTATAATGTCCCTTGTTTTGTCACTAGTTTTGGCTCTCTTTAACCATTAGACGCTTATTAGACGTGACAGTTGAAATTCGGGATTTTACATTTCTTTGGTAGGTAGTTTACAGCAATTCCGTGGAAATTTCCAAAGATTCATAGGTTTTGTTTCTCGTGCTCTAGCATTCTAGTAAGCAGGCTTTAGTTTCGCCAAACTTAAAACCCTCAGATTGTAATAAAACGTATTCACCAACAAATCTCGTGAAACAGCGATTCCTGCACGTCAGAATGGGCAATAAAGAAAACAATGTGATACGGCACCCGCGTCACGGACGTACGCAATGCGGCTCGACTAATGTTTTCTTATTCCACGAGCATAACATGACTTTTAATGCCATGGGGTTGGATTTGTGGACTGCACAGATTGGTTTACAACTTGGCATTATAACGCTAAAGCTTTAACGCTAGTTAAACATTATTCGCATTTATCATAGCGATGCCTCTTTTAGACGTACTATGGAACAATTTGATCCCTGGCCCACTGCAGAACGTTCCAACAGTAAACGTCATTATTATACGAAATCTGAATTGAATCGCATTCAGACGTCATGGTAAGGCTTCAGGTCATTGCCTTGTCTGAGTAAGAAGGATATTATGCTATAGTTCTAAGAAACTCGCAGAATCGTACATTATTTCACTTGACTTTTAACCAGTCGTGTCTGTTTTGCCTGTTGAAAGGGAAGAAAATAAAGTTTTCAACTTTGATGTTTTTTTGAGCCCGCATTTCACTGGTCATCTGAGTTAAAGCGAGGTAACTTTTTTTTAAACCGCGTGAGGTTTATTTCTTCCAGAGATCCGCTGAAAAGCAGCTTTAATGTAAAATAGTAGAAAAAGTGTTCTCAATTTTTTAATAATCTACCTATATAGGCCTACGTAATACAATATGGATCATGGTTATCTAACTAATATTATAAATGCGAAAGTATGGATGGATGGATGGATGGATGGATGGATGGATGTTTGTTTGTTTGTTACTCAATCACGCCAGAACGGCCCAACGGATCTGGATGAAATTTGGCACATAGATAGAGAAAAGACTGGAATAGCACATAGGCTACTTTTTATCCCGGAAAATTGCGTAGTTCCCCTCGGGATAGCGATAAACGAAATCTTTGCAGACGAAGTCGCTGGCAACAGCTAGTCTGAAATAAAAACATTTTATTTATTTTAATAGTAATACTATCTGATTAATAAATAACTACGAAATAACTAAATTCAACTGAATTATAATAATATATATACTCGTATATATGCCTAGCTGTTGCCCGCGGCTCCGTCGCGCAGAAGTCGCTTATAGCTGCTATCCCTGTGCAATTTCCCGGGATAAAAACTATCCTATGTCCTTCTCCGGGATTCAAACTATCTGTATGCCAAATTTCAACTAAATCGGTTCAGCGATTTAAGCGAGAAAATGTAACAGACAGACAGACAAACCGAATTACTTTCACATTTATAATATCAGTAGAGATTATCGGCTTTCACTGCATTTGTTACATTTTATGCTAAAAATGAAAATGAAACTTCATTTTGTAACACTTACCAGTGTTCCAAATACATTTGTTTCTCACGTATCCGTATAATACTCCGACGCATGTTGCATCCAATCAATTGTCCTTTCACACATACACTTCAAATCAACACCATGAATGCCTTTATGCTCCGAGACACTTAAAATAATGCAATATATCTTGATTTGTTATCACTAGTAAAAATTTCTGTTGTTATTTTGATGGAGTTTGACGTGTGCTGCGTTTGGTTCAACTACCATCGATCGGACGTCACTTTCCGATTCGATTTTTTCGGTCCTAATCGCTTGTTTTTCGTTAGCAAAGGAGTTTATCAAAATTTATCACAATAGAAATAGATTTCATTTGGTCTCTTTAAGCGTTTTCAAAATCATTTATTGATTTTGGCTACCGTAAATCTTTACAAAGTTAATTCGAGGTGTCTCCGAGAGCACAGTGTGGCAGGAACGAAACGCGCCATGTTGCGTTCGAAACCCGTGTCAGAGAAGGAATGTATGACCTGTCATTGGGTTCATATCATCATTTTTAGTTTTCAAATTGTCAAATTGGTCGAAATAAGAATAGAAAAAATTGTAAATCAGTTAAACTTCATTACTGGGATCGTTTGGTTTATTTGCGAGAGAAAACACAAATGTTTAATGGCAAGTTATTTTCGATCTGGTGTGTACAAACAGAAACACTATGGCATAGTTTTGTTTTCGGAACGGCCACTGAGCTAGCTCATTTCCTGTTGTTTTTTTTTTTTCTGGTCATTCCGGAGAGGCTCATTTCCTTTCAAGCGACGGCAGCCATTTTATGTCTGCGTACTGCGTGGTTAACTTTTGAAGCTGATCGATCTGATTTGTGATTAATATGGCGTGATGGCGCTGCCAATCTGTTCTATGAACGTGGGGATGGTGTTATCTATGTAGTATTTCGTCGCGGGAGGTAAGCACAACCACTCACGATACGATTTGTGCCGCGTTATAAACACGCGTTCCACATTCCAAAGGAATACATTTATAATCCGATTTGATTTTCTTTTCAGTATATGGTTGTTGCTAACTGCAGTCTGGGATCCTCTTGGCTTTGACGTGATGATGCGGAGAACGTTGATTTCGTTATAATTTACCCACTTATGTGGTAAGTGACTTCTTATTCTTTCTTTTCGTAGGGATGAACAACAAACTATGGTTGTATGTCCAAAGACTAATTGTATGAATAACTATTGTTCATAGGGTCGCACGGTACGGCTCCAAATCTACATGAACGTGTTGCGAGTTGTGATGGCGTGTACCTGAATATCCGTCTGCCCCGGGTATCTGTACCGGTACTGCTCCTGCGCGGGAAACTACATTCCGTGTAGGATTAACCTTCTATCTCAGGTTGGATCTTACCATTATTTCATGTCCGTGACAGCGGCATTACCGTCCTTAATACTTAGCGGTTATGTATCCGCAGTAAATTAATTGGGTTTAACAACGTTAACTGCACCGTGATGTGATCTTCTCCTAACCTATGTGTCACCGAGGTCGTTACTGATGGCGTTATATCCTAATCTTTAATCCGGGTACTTTCATAACTCGCTGAGTACCATCGGGGTCCTTCCGACCCTTTGAAGATGCTTTGTTATTCTAACTGACTCCGGAGTTGTACCGGAGTGAACTGTATGTTATTATAAGTTAATATTGGTAATTATTCACGGTTCGGGAGGCGTGATGATCCCGTAAACCGATAACTGATATTGTGTTATTAAATATAATTAAGAATTTTAATTATTGGTCATCGGGGCACTGCGTCCCGACGGACTAGGTATCATTATAGCTTAACTACGGTTATTTTAAAAAGGTTATCTGAGCTCAGACCTGATTTTGGTAGGATTTATACTAGGGGCACTATAGTGCCCCTCGGTTTTTTTTTTGTTCGGTCTGTAACCATCGAAGTTTATAAACAATAAAATAAGTATTTGAGAGAAATTTAGCGCTGTTTTACTCAAACCACCTGCAGTTTTGTGACGGGAACACCTGGCGTCCTCTTACTTAAATTCTTGGTGTTCGTATCCTCTGGGCCAATAGACACCCGCTCCCTGAGCTCTTGCCCTCTAGCCGGTTACAAATATTACAGTGTCGTACCCAACGTGTGGCCCAGGAAGCATAGTGGTTTGAGTAAAGTTGTTTGGTTATATACTTATATCTTTATGGTATTGTTAAGATTGTGTTTATAGACATACGTGTGTGTGCAACGTGACTAGTTGATCACATTTTTACTTGACTTTGTGTTACTTTATCTGAGAGTACGTCTCGCGCTTAATCTATACAACTGATACATTAAAATAACAAGATGGACTTTATAAAGGCAGGGTGTAAGATTAACCACCTGCACAAGGATGAGATCACTCACGAACTGACCGTACGTCGGCTTACAGTTAACCCGATATCGAGACGCGACAGCTTGTATAGGGCCTTAAAACAGACAGCGGTTCTAGCTAGGAGGGGTAGTTTGAAGTTTTCTTCTCTGGAGCAGTGCGACGTTGCGTCAGAACTGGCTATTTGTCAGAAGAAGGCTGAGCAGATAGAGAAGGAAATCGGAGAGGACCTCACTGAGGCTGCGTCAGACCGTCTTGACTCTCGCTGTAGGTACTTGCTGTGTCGCCTATCTCGTCTACAGGGCGACGCCCCTGAGGTTAAGCTGCTGATGGCTATGATAACACAGATGTGGGATCGGGTTAAATCCGATGAGCCATCCGGTTCGGATGCTGAGTCTGTTAGCACCGGTCTATCCGAGGGCGATGCGGTGACTAAGAAGGTATTTTATAGAACAGAAAAAACGTTCAATATTAATTCTTTGAACCTGAAATATAGCGGTGATTCTTGTGCCCGCACCTTTCTTACCCGTCTGGAGGAGTTGCGCGTGGCCAGGGAAGTCTCTGAAGCGGTTATTTTTAGGGGGTTTCCGGAGATTTTGGAGGGACCAGCTCTTTCCTGGTTCCGGTCTAATAAGGCAAAGTTGACTTCGTACTCCGAGGTGGTAAGGGCTCTTCGGGATGACTTTGATATTCCTGACCTGGATTACCAGTTGTTGAGGGAGATTCGTTCGAGAACCCAAGCTAGGGATGAGACGATTGTTGTTTTCGTGTCTACGGTGCTCGGTATGTTTGAGAGGCTGAATAAGCCAGTACCGGAGGAGGAGAAATTGGATATCCTCATGCGGAATATCCGTCCCGACTATAGTAGGGAACTAGCGCTAAGGGATATTTCTTCTATTGATCAACTCAAACATGACTGTAAGAGGATTGAACTTGCTAGGATTAAGGCTGATCAATTCCAGGAGCCCTCTTCCTCGTCTTCTGCGAACCGTTCTGCGGGAAATTCTAAAAATAGGTTGGGCAACAATTCTCAACGCTCACCCCGGCCACCGCCTAATGTAGATGCGGTACATCAAGATAATCTTAATCGCGAGTGTTTCCGCTGCGGTGCTCGTAGCCATCCCACTAGAACTTGTCCTGTTTCTAGGGACCTAGTGTGCTTCAGATGCGGTGAGAGAGGAGTGCGCACCCCTGAGTGTTCTAAGTGTCATCCTTCCCCAAAAAACTAAAAACGCTTGCTTTTCCTCTTGGTAACTCTTTCAACCACAAGGTTTCTTCCCCGGTGGTAGGAAAAGCAAGATACTTTGAACCTCCTAAGGGAGACTCTCGTTTGTACATGACTGTGGAAATTTTAGGACTAAAGGTTATGGGCTTATTGGACTGCGGAGCTTCTTGCTCTATTCTTGGCAGTTATAGTCACCGTTTGTTCTCGGAGATAGGTATTCCTACTTATAAACATACTTCACCTTTGAGACTGTGTGTTGCCAACGGCCAGGAACTTGTATGTTCTGAATACATGTCCCTTCCCATTAACTATAATAATAATGTCCAAATAGTAAATTTTAATATTCAATCGGGTATAACTGCCCCTATAATTTTCGGTTTAAACTTCTGGAGAGCTTTTAAACTTGTTCCGGAAATAATCTCTGGCTTAACTTCTATTAGTTACAATGTTGATACGGTCGTAGCTACCGCCAATGCGGGTTTACAGGATTTGGAATCTTTAACACCTCCCCAAAAAGCTGTTATTGACCAGGTTAAGCTTTTGTACGACCAGGTGAACACCGATAAGGTTGGCTTGGGGAAAACCCATTTAATCGAACATGTTATTAACACGGGTGTCTGTCCCCCGATAAAACAAAAATATTATCGGTTAAGTCCCGATAAACTGGCTGCCCTGGAGAGAGAGGTGGACAGGATGTTAGAGATAGGAATAGTAGAGCCTTCTCATTCCCCCTGGAATTCCCCTGTCGTCATGGTGGAGAAAGCTAGCGGAGATATGCGGCTGTGCCTGGATAGTCGGAAGGTCAACTCCGTTTCAAAAGCTGATGCATATCCTTTACCTTATGTAAATTATATTCTGGACAACCTGCGAGACGCTAAGTTTCTTACCTCTTTGGATTTAAGCGCCGCGTATCACCAAATCCCGCTAAGTAAGGACTCGAAGGAGAAAACCGCGTTTACGGTGCCGGGACGTGGATTATTCCACTATAATCGCATGTGCTTCGGATTGGTAGGAGCTTCTGCAACCATGCAACGGTTAATGGATCAATTGTTCGCGGCCGAATTTGACAACAAAGTTTTCTGCTACGTCGATGACATCATAATTTGTACTTCTGATTTCGACGAGCACATCCGACTGTTGAAAGCCGTCCTTGATAAGCTAAAAGCCGCTAACCTGACAATTAATATGAAAAAGTCATTATTCTGTAGGAATGAGCTAAAATATTTGGGATATGTGGTGGATCGTCATGGCCTGCGCACTGACCCGTCTAAGGTGGAGGTTATTCTTAATTTTCCAATTCCCACAGATGTCAAGAGTATCAAGCGTTTCCTTGGCATGGCGGGCTGGTATCGCCGTTTCATTAAAAACTTCTCGCAGATTGCTCGACCGTTGACGCGTCTGACTAGTAAGAAAGTTGAATTTGTGTGGTCTAATGAAGCCAACGAGTCGTTTAATGCTCTAAAGACAGCTCTTGTATCTGCTCCGATCCTTAAGTGTCCAAACTTTCAAGAGCCTTTTTATATCCACACGGATGCCTCCTCCTTTGCTGTTGGTGCGGTGTTGGTTCAGCGCGTGAACGACTGTGATCATCCGGTGGCCTACTGTAGCCGTACTCTTAGCTCGGCGGAATCTAATTACTCCGCTACCGAGCGAGAGCTCCTGGCTGTTATCTTTGCACTAGAGCAGTATCGTGCATATGTGGAGGGCCGCAAGTGTTATATCGTCACCGACCACGCGTCACTCAAGTGGTTTGCTAGCCTTAAAAATCCGACTGGACGTTTGAATCGATGGGCGTGTCGTTTGGGTCAATATGACTTTGATATCATCCACCGAAAAGGCCGAGAACACGTCATTCCGGATGCTCTCTCACGGATAAAAATCGACTCCCTCGTAGACGTACTATCTACCCAGGACCCCTGGTATCTTGATCTTTTTAAGAGTGTCTCTGAGAGTCCTACTCTGTATCCAAATTTCAAAGTGGAGAATAATCGCTTATACCGCCTTTCTAAGAATAAGTACCGTCTGACCACCCAATTTGATTGGAAGTTGGTGATCCCGTACGAAAGCCGAAACGCAATATTGCATAAGTGTCACGATGATCCGACAGCCGGTCACTTTGGCGTGGCCAAGACCCATTCAAAGGTTGCTTGTTTGTATTTTTGGCCAACTCTTTTTCAAGACGTGAAGTCATACGTGGAGTCATGTGAGACATGCAAGATATACAAACCGGTCAATTTGGCTCCTGCGGGACTGATGGGTAATCCCCGTCGTATTTCTATGCCAGGTGAAGCCGTGTCATGTGATATATTGGGTCCCCTTCCTCCATCATACAACCGTAATCAATACTTGTTTGTGTGTTCGGACTACTTTAGTAAGTATGTCACTCTCTTTCCTTTGCGGTCTGTTACGGCAAAAAATATTGTAAAATGTTTGGAGAAGGGAATATTCCTGGTGCACGGTGTCCCCAAGTATGTCTACGTTGACAACGGTCCTCAATTTGTCTCCAGGGATTTTAGGGACCTCATGACTAAGTTTAGTGTCCCCCATGTATTTTATAATCCCAGATATCACCCTCAAACCAATCAGACCGAGCGCGTGAACCGTGAGCTGGTGCGCACCATCGCTTCTTACGTGCGTACGGATCACCGTACCTGGGATAAGCACTTAGCTGAAATCCAGTGTGCCTTAAACACTGCTGTACATGAAGGCACCAAACACACCCCGTATTTCCTGAATCACGGCCGTGAAATGATCTTGGATGGTACATTTTATAATTCTGACGTTCCCGTGAGCTCAAACGAACTTTCGGTCGACCAAAACTACACGTTTTCTGATAATCTTAAGGAGTTAGAGTCTATATTTGGGAAGGTACGGCAGTCGTTACACGCTGCGCAGGAACGTAACGCTAGGTACTACAATTTACGTAGGAGACCTGTCCGGTTACTTGAGGGACAGATCGTTTACAAGAAGTGTTTTCCACTTTCCAATGCTTCCAAATTTTTCTCCGCTAAGTTGTCCCCTCGGTATGAGAGATGCGTGATTCATAAGAAACTCGGTCCCCTCGTGTATACCTTAAAGTCTTTGAATGGTAAATTGTTAGGCAATTTCCACATAAAGGATCTGGTTCGACCGGAAGAAGCTCCAAACCTGACTTAGACTAAATCCTTGTACAAATCACTGGCTCAAGGTGCCTCACTTTTCACTTGGTGTGTAGAATATTCTTACAATTCACCCCATATTCGGCATTTTGGTTTGGCGAAGTACAGGGTTATTCCTCATGTTTAGCTTAGTTCTTATTTATAGGGACGGGTACGGGCATTTGGTCGCGGCCTACTTGGATTTCTTGACTACATTTCCTTAGGTGGCCTCCACATAGCCCCTATCCATTATTAATTTTAAGAGACTGTGTATATAGGGAATATTTGGGCTTGAACCAGTAAAAGGGTCGTAGCTTGTTCGGATGCGGTAGGTATGCTCCCCAGGTTGCTCCGTATTGGTTTGGCCCGCTTTCGTGTAGGTACCGTTATATGTTGAATATTTAGGCAAGGTGTTGGGCGTGGTAAGACTAAGGCTTGTTGACAGAAAACCTTGTATGTATATTAGGTAATGTCCGAACTTGTAGAGTATAAATTAGATGGGAAAACATATGTTCTGACTGTTGGTTTTTATCTAGGAGTGGTTTACTGAATGTGTTTGATTTAGAGGTGTGTGAGAGCACGCACCCCTGTCCCGGTGGTAGGATCGTGTGCAAGGTCCGTCCGGGTGGATACCACCATCTTACTCAAAATCCTACCGACGACTTTGGGACTCGGGATGGGAGTAAGATTACCGGTTAACATACTGCACAAGAGGCCGATCATCTGAGTCCTCCGGTTTGGTAGTCCCGTTTCTTAGTTCTCATCGCTTGGCCACGCGTGAGGAATGGGAAGCGCTGTCCTTACCCTCCAAACAGTAGCTTTATCTTGTTTTCTGTCAACAGAGCATTTGTTGTTCCACTGTCCGTAGTTTCAGGAATAGTAAACTAATCGTTCCTATCATGTTTAAACTTAAGTAACATAAGTAGTTTAGGATGCATCCATAGGTAAGTTTTGTGTTCGTTTCTAACTTCATTCCCAAGTTATGCATGCGAAATAGTCGTCCGAAGGTAGGATAAGTACGTGTTAGTTTCTGTCGTTTACACTAGTTTGTAGATGGTCTGAGATAAAAACGCTTCAGAGTTTTTATCTTTCCTCATTTTTTTTTTTTTTTTTTTTTTTTTTTGATCTCAAGAAAGGAGACATTCTGGGAACAGAGTGTGTCACCTTTCATAATTTTTATTACTTTCCGACTTTCACTGGAAACACTAGGTTGTTGGGACTAGGTTCTATCAACTGGCCGGTCGCATCATCGCCTAACTACTACTGTAGGACATGGGTGCATTTCCTGTTTACCTTATGCCCTTGGGTATCTGTATCCCCAAGGTGATAAACTGTAATCTGGGGTTTGTTCCTCCTTTAAGCATAAGTTGTCGTCTGCCATTTTTGTATGCAGATTCTATAATCTCTTTAGTTTTAGGTTGTAGTGGCAAGAGGGTTGAGTTAGCCGCTTACCGTTAGGCGCTCAATCTTCGAACCATGATTTCACTCGTCTTCCCCACACTTGGCGAAGATGATTTTCCCTGGATGTGTATTCCACATCTAGATTTCTTTAGTTTTAGGTTGTAGTGGCAAGAGGGTTGAGTTAGCCGCTTACCGTTAGGCGCTCAATCTTCGAACCATGATTTCACTCGTCTTCCCCACACTTGGCGAAGATGATTTTCCCTGGATGTGTATTCCACATCTAGTTTTCTTTAGTTTTAGGTTGTAGTGGCAAGGGGGTTGAGTTAGCCGCTTACCGTTAGGCGCTCAATCTTCGAACCATGATTTCACTCGTCTTCCCCGCACTTGGCGAAGATGATTTTCCCTGGATGTGTATTCCACATCTAGTTTTCTTTAGTTTTAGGTCGTAGTGGCAAGAGGGTTGAGTTAGCCGCTTACCGTTAGGCGCTCAATCTTCGAACCATGATTTCACTCGTCTTCCCCACCCTAGGCGAAGACGATTTTCTTACTCTTGCTTCTCACGCTGTTGTGCTGCTAATGATTTTATTTCAGAATTAAGATTCTGAAATAAAATTATTTTCCCAACTGAAGTGATACTGTAACACTTACCAGTGTTCCAAATACATTTGTTTCTCACGTATCCGTATAATACTCCGACGCATGTTGCATCCA
Source organism: Pandemis heparana (assembly GCA_963854515.1). Lineage (NCBI taxonomy): Eukaryota > Metazoa > Arthropoda > Insecta > Lepidoptera > Tortricidae > Pandemis > Pandemis heparana. The sequence goes on from OY978025.1 coordinate 1,944,576, forward strand.
ATCAATTGTCCTTTCACACATACACTTCAAATCAACACCATGAATGCCTTTATGCTCCGAGACACTTAAAATAATGCAATATATCTTGATTTGTTATCACTAGTAAAAATTTCTGTTGTTATTTTGATGGAGTTTGACGTGTGCTGCGTTTGGTTCAACTACCATCGATCGGACGTCACTTTCCGATTCGATTTTTTCGGTCCTAATCGCTTGTTTTTCGTTAGCAAAGGAGTTTATCAAAATTTATCACAATAGAAATAGATTTCATTTGGTCTCTTTAAGCGTTTTCAAAATCATTTATTGATTTTGGCTACCGTAAATCTTTACAAAGTTAATTCGAGGTGTCTCCGAGAGCACAGTGTGGCAGGAACGAAACGCGCCATGTTGCGTTCGAAACCCGTGTCAGAGAAGGAATGTATGACCTGTCATTGGGTTCATATCATCATTTTTAGTTTTCAAATTGTCAAATTGGTCGAAATAAGAATAGAAAAAATTGTAAATCAGTTAAACTTCATTACTGGGATCGTTTGGTTTATTTGCGAGAGAAAACACAAATGTTTAATGGCAAGTTATTTTCGATCTGGTGTGTACAAACAGAAACACTATGGCATAGTTTTGTTTTCGGAACGGCCACTGAGCTAGCTCATTTCCTGTTGTTTTTTTTTTTCTGGTCATTCCGGAGAGGCTCATTTCCTTTCAAGCGACGGCAGCCATTTTATGTCTGCGTACTGCGTGGTTAACTTTTGAAGCTGATCGATCTGATTTGTGATTAATATGGCGTGATGGCGCTGCCAATCTGTTCTATGAACGTGGGGATGGTGTTATCTATGTAGTATTTCGTCGCGGGAGGTAAGCACAACCACTCACGATACGATTTGTGCCGCGTTATAAACACGCGTTCCACATTCCAAAGGAATACATTTATAATCCGATTTGATTTTCTTTTCAGTATATGGTTGTTGCTAACTGCAGTCTGGGATCCTCTTGGCTTTGACGTGATGATGCGGAGAACGTTGATTTCGTTATAATTTACCCACTTATGTGGTAAGTGACTTCTTATTCTTTCTTTTCGTAGGGATGAACAACAAACTATGGTTGTATGTCCAAAGACTAATTGTATGAATAACTATTGTTCATAGGGTCGCACGGTACGGCTCCAAATCTACATGAACGTGTTGCGAGTTGTGATGGCGTGTACCTGAATATCCGTCTGCCCCGGGTATCTGTACCGGTACTGCTCCTGCGCGGGAAACTACATTCCGTGTAGGATTAACCTTCTATCTCAGGTTGGATCTTACCATTATTTCATGTCCGTGACAGCGGCATTACCGTCCTTAATACTTAGCGGTTATGTATCCGCAGTAAATTAATTGGGTTTAACAACGTTAACTGCACCGTGATGTGATCTTCTCCTAACCTATGTGTCACCGAGGTCGTTACTGATGGCGTTATATCCTAATCTTTAATCCGGGTACTTTCATAACTCGCTGAGTACCATCGGGGTCCTTCCGACCCTTTGAAGATGCTTTGTTATTCTAACTGACTCCGGAGTTGTACCGGAGTGAACTGTATGTTATTATAAGTTAATATTGGTAATTATTCACGGTTCGGGAGGCGTGATGATCCCGTAAACCGATAACTGATATTGTGTTATTAAATATAATTAAGAATTTTAATTATTGGTCATCGGGGCACTGCGTCCCGACGGACTAGGTATCATTATAGCTTAACTACGGTTATTTTAAAAAGGTTATCTGAGCTCAGACCTGATTTTGGTAGGATTTATACTAGGGGCACTATAGTGCCCCTCGGTTTTTTTTTTGTTCGGTCTGTAACCATCGAAGTTTATAAACAATAAAATAAGTATTTGAGAGAAATTTAGCGCTGTTTTACTCAAACCACCTGCAGTTTTGTGACGGGAACACCTGGCGTCCTCTTACTTAAATTCTTGGTGTTCGTATCCTCTGGGCCAATAGACACCCGCTCCCTGAGCTCTTGCCCTCTAGCCGGTTACAAATATTACAATTTAAACTGGCCTAGTTAAGTTGGCGGAGGCATTTTCGTAGCGTGTGAACGTCGCTATATTTTCATAACATAGCGGTTGAGGTACAAGTGTGAAGAGGTAGCGGCACAAACGTCTTTAAAGTCCGTTTTAGAATTGCAAGAAATATCCATAAGCGCATTACATTGTAGCATTAAATCGACGACTTCTATCCCGTTCGAATCACGGCCTGGCTATGTAATGAAATGAAAGTAACAAGTTTTTTGCAATTGGTGGTTTGGCAACTGTGAAGGACTGTCCGTTAGCACATCCTCATGGTGTATTAGAGGATAGACCGCCATAGTTGCGCCCATCTTATTTTCATATTAAATGGTACCAAAGGCCTCTTCACGTTTTCCTCGGCCCCATGAATGCCTTTCAAATTACCGGGTCCTCATGGGCCCGTGATCGGAAACCCGTACCAACAATAACAATAATAATAATTTATATTAATAAATATTATGAAATAAATGAATTATATTCAAAAGTAGGCCGTACAGGCACTTTTACACGTCACGAGTCTACCGGCGTTTCGCAAAAGGAGACACCGTTGAGAAGAGACGCCGAAAGAAACTCAACAGCCAGTCACAAATCACAATCGTTATGTACGATACAATCTCAACATGAAAATAATGTGAAGTTATTTTAATGACTAAGTTATTTCGTTTCATGAATAAATGAGTATGATTATGAGTATGAGTGTGTGTATGAATAATTAGCAGTCTTCGTTCCGCTTGTAACTTGCGGCACTCCGAGACGCATAGAAGTTATGACGTCATGTAGTAAACTGGTGCGAAGCTCTTGACGGGGGAAATTGAAGGAAACAAGTTAAGGGCCTCGCCGCTTCAACAAAACTCATTTTGGTAAAATATTTTTGACAAGCTTTTAAATTTGCGCGGCCATTTTTTGGTAGACATGAAAGGTGATAAAAATGTGTTCGAGACATATATTTCAATAAGTAGTTAAAGGTGATAAAAATGTGTTCGAGACATATATTTCGATAAGTAGTTAGATAAATACCCCTTTATTCATAAACGCTCTATGGTCTTCTGCTAGTTGTGTTAAATACTTTGTATGTAAGTCTTAAAAGTATTTTATTGTAATCTGTTACCTTGTTGAGTTTCTTGCCGGATTCGTATCAACAGAGGTTTTTCCGAACCGGTGGTAGATTTTGTTTCCGACATTCATAAGTGCTTGTAAAGCCTAAATTGAAAAAAGATATTTTGATTTTGATTTTTTTGATTGAACTTAGCACTCGTTTGTCCTTATCTGTGAAAGGTAAATGTCACGATGACAGATAAGGACAAACGATTGCTAAGTTAGCAGAAGCCTATAGAGCGTTTATGAATAAGGGGGATAGTGAATGGAGTTCTCATTAAAGATGGTTACGTCTTTGATTAATTACAATTTTAACATGAACCTATGGATGTACCAAACAAAATGTTAGACTTGAAAACATAAAATTTTGTTAAATTAAATTAAATAACTCATAAATTCTTAGAAGAATTAAATTATTTTTCAGGGCATTAAGTCTAAATTATCCCTACTGATCCCGAAAGTAACTTTGTCAGTTTGTCTGTGACGCTTTCACGTCTAAACGTTTAGTAACCTGGGCTGATACGATGATGCATCTTTGACAGTCAACTGTATGAAAAGAGCAACGATAGCAATATTATTCCAATAAACAGCAGTATACTTAGTGTAGGTTTTCGGTCACAAAACACGTCTCGAACGCGTTTGCGTTAAGGCGCTGTCAACAGCAAATGACCTTGGGCAGCGCCACTCTTCACACATACGGTTCGCGTGCCTGTGAATGAAAGAGAAGAAACTATTCCGGCAGCTTGGCGCGCGTCTAAAATCTTGCAAATAAGACACAAATAAGAAGAAATAAAAAAAAGTATGGATTATTTGTGAAATATGACTCGTTAGCCGTGTAGGTATGAATATGTTGACTTCATTTTTTTAATTGCAGACTCATACGTCGAAAAAATAAAGACATAGAACCGTTTAATGATGATTTTAAGACCAATCTTTGCAATTATTTTCTATCGAGCCGATTTTGTTCAATTATGTATCGAGTCCGTCTAGCGTGTTTGAAATATGATGAAAATTAACATTATATTTTTTTTATATTTTTTTTTGTGTATAGTTTTTCTTAAAAAAGTGCTTAAATAACATCAATTTCAACAAAATTAGGTGTTGTCAGCCTCTTAAAATGTCAAATACTATGAGAACAGTTTGTTGCCGTTTCGATCCGCAAGTGGCGCTGCCAATTTTTCCATAGTAATTGAGACGTTTACGTGAACGCGTTCGTGACGTTATTATATGCGAAAACTTACACTAGAGGCTCAGAAGTTGCTTCGGTATTACCGCGTTGAGAGTTAGACAACTGGTAAAATTACTTGCTGATGAGGTATTTTACTTATCTTAGCCCTCTAGACTTTGTCACCAGCTAGATAGTAAGTAAGTAATGCTTTATTGTACAAATATAAAGAAACAGATACAATTCACAAAAATATATAAACAATATTATATGCACAAGGCGAACTTATCGCTGTAAGGGCTCTCTACCAGTAGCCGATAGTAGTCAGTAAGATAGTTAGAGAGCAGAAAAGAAAACAAGGCGTGGGTGTAAAAATATAATCCTACTAATATTATAAATGCGAAAGTTTGTGAGTGACGATGTGACGATGTGAGTGAGTGTGTATGTTTGTTCCTTCTTCACGCTGAAACGATTGAACGGATTAGGATAAAATTCGGAACGGAGATAGCTGGTACCCTAGATTGAAACATAGGCTACTTTTTATCGCGGAAAATTGCATGGTTCCCGCGGGATAGCGATAAACATGTCAATTGCAAATTTTAAGCGGACGAAGTCGCGGGCAGAAGCTAGTACAAAATAAATATTTACAAAGTTGTATTAGTCAGCGCTGCTCTTGTACAACAAACACTGGCCTGAGACTTCGGATAAACAGGAAGGCAGACAGGGCAGGGTATCCAGATTCTGATAGCGTCGGCCTGCTCCTAGGCAGCAGAGCGAATTGGAGCAGGAACAAGAGGAGCGGAAGAGTAGAGTAGTAGGTAGTTCGGGAAAGGAAGGGCTGTAAGCCAAACGTAAATTTAGAATTTAGTTTTTATTTGCATGCGGCCAGTGCGCGCTTGGCGCGTCGCGGAGGTTTACCATTTTACAACTTGCTAACTATTTCACTTTATATTTTTGTAAAGAAACATCTTTGAATAATACCTACTTTATCAGTTCAACCTAAATCTGAAGAATTCACTGGCCCCGTAACGAAGTTACTGGCGTATAAACAATAAATATTCTTCGCAAACAACTTCTACCGTGAATCCGCTCCGCCGTAGTTCTGTGGAATCGGATTTCCTACGTTTGCGGCCATGCTTCTACTAAGCTCTTATTACTGAATACTTGTTCAATAAACAATGTGAGTTTCGACATCGTACGATTGTACCAAATTGCTGAAACTCTATGATAATTCATAACCAACCAAGTAGGTACCTATACATGTGTGTGTTTGTTTTTGTCTTTAGTTTTTAATTTTATCTGGGTCCCACTGAAAAACAGCGTTGCGGCTTTCCGCAACCTTATGCTGAGTGGGGCCCATTTTTTTAAGTATATTGTATTTTCTTCATATTTTAAATCTACGTGTATCTAATGCGTGTAAAGAAATATCTCTCTCTCTCTCTCTCTCTGTCTCTCTCTCTTAATGCTGGTTTCTAATTTAATATAGGTAAAAGCCACTATCACAAGTTTATAACGTAGTCCCGTGTATTTGTGGTGCCTTTCGAAGTCCGTTTGGCGTTTGACTTCCATTATACCGACCGAGATCCGGTCTCAACTCATAAGATTATATTTTCATCGGTAGTAGGTTCATTATTTACTGAGTTCGTAGAATCACTTCCTTCTTACTACCCTTATAATGAGTTGAACGGAAATTGCTCATTCTAATAAAACTCTTAACGATACAGCGGCAAAGTAATAACTAGGAGATGAAGCTCTATACTTCTAAGTCCACCAGTAAACACGTTAGTCTTATTCATAAACGCTATAGGCTTTTGCTAACTTAGTAATCGTTTGTCCTTATCTGTGAAAGGTAAATGTTTAAGTGACAGATAAGGACAAACGATTGCTAAGTTAGCAGAAGCCTATAGAGCGTTTATGAATAAGGGGGTTAATATAATATCTCTACTGTAGATTAAAATAATACCATAAAATACATTACAAATACTCTTTATTGAACACGACAAATCAGTACAAAATAATACAGAGAAACAAAGAACCAAGTATACAATAGGCGGTCTTATCGCTTAATAACGATCTCTACCAGACAACCAAGTTGGAGACAGTTTAAGTTTTTTTTTTTAAGAGAGCGGCAAACGAGCAGACGGGTCACCTGAAGCGGTAAGTAGACGGAAACAAATAGACGATTATAATTACTTAATAGATGTTAATAGTAGGTAAGGTAAGGTAAGGTAACGTAGGTAAGGGGAGGTAAAGTAAGGTAGGTAAGGTAAGGTTTAATGTTATAACATTAAAGTACAGATTTTTGTACTGTAATGTTATTACAGTGTAGATTTTTTAAGTGTGTAATAATGCTGGTCATTTCCTACGGTTTCTAAACGCATTTTAGAGCACTAATGATATAATAATACACTAAGGGACATATTTAGCGGAACACAAAAGTTAGCAAGACGCATAGGTACTTAATGCTTGACCAGAAAAAAAAAATTTACCTACACTTTTTTTGTGTTCCGCTAAATATGTCCCTGAGTGCATGTGATAAGGTTTACCTAACCCGAATAAACGTACATCGCAATTTAAAAAATAAGAGCTTATGAAAATTAACATTAATGGCTAGACCGGCACATTATTTTATCTTGTACAGTAAAACCATATTTCCTTCTATATTCCGTGAAACATCTCTGTTATTCGCAGGCATAATATCTACAACATTAGACCAGATTTGATAAATCATTTCCCAGATAAAATCTGTTTTTGCGTTGGCGCTGCGAAAAGTTTCAGGTACGAAAATGTAGACTTATGACTTATTTATTATCAACAGTCTGGTTGCTGTAGTTTTGACTTAAATGTTTACATATCCTAAATCTCAGACCAAATTAAAAGTCAAGATTCAAACTTTCGCGATTTTCACACATTATTATAAGAAAAACGGGACTTAATCACGTAAATAAAATAAGGAGCTCTCCTCTCGAGACCATGGATCCAAAGTCGCGTCCGAAACGTCGAGGTATTTACAAAAATACTTTTTATTTACGTGATTAAGTCCCGCTCTTCTTATAATAAAAAGTCAAAACTTAGTTAGTTAATTCAAATTTTATAGTTCGTTTTTTCGAGTGTGAATGATCTTACTCTGAAACTCGAAGTTTCTTATAATACCGTCCCTCTCACTCCCCTATTAAGGCTATCAGTGTGAGCGAGTCGCCAACTCATCACTATTTTGATTAAATTTTCCATCTAAGCGCCCACGATCTTGCTAAACGTGGCCAGAGCCTCTAGTGTAAGTTTTCGCATATAAAAACGTCTCGAACGCGTTCACGTAAACGTAATTACTATGGAATAATTGGCAGCGCCACTTGCGGATCGAAATGGCAACTAAAATTTCTCATAGTATTTGACAGTTTAACGCAAACGTCATCGAGACGTATTATGCTTTCGAAAACTTACACTAAACATACTGTAGGTCTTGTCACCTGAGGCTCTGACTACCCCGTAAGAGATATAGAATAGAAGTGATTTGTGTATGTATATGTCATGTATGTATATTTATTATAATTACCTTGACCTATTTCGCTGTTCCCAATAAAGTAAACGTATCAATACAAACAAGCGTTGCGGGGTATATACTTAATAACGTTATGTGTTCAGTTTCCTTTTCATTACGAAAATATTGTTTCAGCCTTATATTAGCGAGATGCTGTTTACTTATACTGAAAATAATGAATATAATTTCACCTACATGTACATACAAACTTATTTCGCATTACTAGGTTAAGTTTTCTTGCAGTGCCCTATTACAGGGTTTCATGTTGGGCAATTTATTAGCTTGTAAGATCCAATGTACACATGAAAGCGACGAATAAATGACTTATGACTTATGACTTTGTTATATCGAATAAAAAAAATGAAACAAAACTAACCCAACCACATACACAAATGACATCTTTATCCCTTACGGGGTAGACAGAGCCTAAGATGTCAACACCTACAGGCCTTAGCAAGATTGTGGGCGTATATTTTATATGGAAAATGAAATCAAATTAGTGATGGGTTGCTAGCCGCATCGCCTTTAAAGTGATTCCTATGATTTTCGCCCATTCCCTCGATGGGCTTTTACCATCTGCGCGGGAAGAGAAGCAACTGGTACATTCTATGTTTTTTCTTTGCTCCCAGACCAGTAGGCTTATTGTCTAACTCGCTCGCGATCGCCATCGTGTTCATTTTGACAGTTCTTGTACGAATGTGACAGCTAGCTGATTCCGATGCAAATTGTCAGCCCATACGTGAACTGTCAAAATGAACACGATTACGTTTGGGAGCGAGTTACGTGCTACGAGTAATCAGTGCTGCAGGTGTCTAACACCTCAGCGTAATGCTGAGCCAGCGACCGTTTCACTTTTGCGGAGACAAACAACGCTGCGCTGATGATCTAATTTTCATGTCTGTTTTCTTTTTATGTGAATAGGAAGGAAAACGAGCAAGTGGGTCACCTAATGGTAAGCGATCACCACTGCCCATAGACACCCGCAACCCCGGAGGGATTGCAGATGCGTTGCCAACCTAGAGGACTTAGATGAAATGCCTCTTGTGCCCGTAATTTCCCAGGCTGTCTTACTCTCCACACCGGAACACAGCAGTGCAAGCACTGCTGCTTAGTGGCAGGATTAGCGAGTAAGATGGTGATAGCGATTCGGACGGACCTTACACAAGGCCCTACCACCCGCAAAATGTGTTTTTTTTTTTGTTTTTGTTGTTTCTATTCTATAAAATTGTGTGTATGCTCTTATATTTGTGTGTATTGCAAAATGAATAAATGTCTTCGTTCTTTCTTTCTTTACCTAATAAGCTAGTAGTATGGAAGAAATTTGAACCAATCACCTGCTGAAATGTTCCAGGAAAAATGTTAGAGACCTTATAAAAACCACAATCTGATAACGCCTAATGACTTCCATATTAACCTCGGAAACTAGTTCAACTAAACGCTTGAAGAGGCCGACGAAAAGTTTTTTCACGCGCGACCGCCATTTTCGATTATAATTTCCCGCCCATTCCAATCCCAGAACAAAGCGAGTTAATTCACAAACAAAGCATAATTAAATATTCAGAAAGCGGCTAACTTGCGTGCGTACGTCGTATTACATAGCTGGTGTTTATACGGGCCACAGAAGTGTTAGTGGCAGCGTGGACACTGCGCTAGAAAACCGCTACAAAAATAACATATAGAGTAAGTTATAGTCCGTTCCAATACATTTTAACGCTTCTGTAAACAAACAAAGTCCCCCCCCCCCCCCCAAGTTCGTATAAAATTTAAATATTATCGTCGTGACATACGTATAATAATAAAATTGTCCGAATCGGTTAATGTAATACCTAGCTAATATTACCTATTAACATGTCAAGTCGATTTTTTTCTATTTTAGAAATAATTAAATAATTACTAATTAATCATAACGCCTAAATTGCAAGTCCGTTTTGTCCATAAAAGCCACTCAAAAGGAAATCTTTTTCTATAGAATTTCATGTGTCCAATAGAATATAATTAATGATGAAAAAACTGAATGATAATTGCGATTTTAGTGCCAAAGTATAACCATTAAGGCTCGACCTTTGAAATTTTCGTGAAAATGAGTTGTGTTGTAACCATTTTATACATTATAACGTAACAATTTATACGTCGGAAAAAATATATCCTAATCTGGAAGATATGAGAAGTAACATAGTTTTGGTAGAAATCCATTTTAGTGAAAGAAAGCAGAGAAAAAGCAATCTAAAGTCACCCCTATTTTTTCACTTGTAACCATTTTACTGCTCCATTTTTTATCATAAAGAGATGAAATTTTATAATCTGCTTCATAAAATAATGAACAATAACTTTATTTTCCTACTTTGTCAAATTTCTTAAAAAATTACCTCGTTTTCTGAAATATTCCCTCCCAAGTTCCTACCGCTCCCCATTTTCGTCCATACGGTCAGTGCGGGACGAGGCGCGATGCATGACGGACCTGTGTCAATTTGCGCTGCGACCAAACAAAACTCCGTTTTTAAATATTTGTGGAATAATTTTGTTGCGTAGAGTGGACAATCCGTTTCGTGATTCGTAAAGTAGGTAGATCCTACTAATATTATAAATGCCAAAGTTTGTGAGGATATGAGTGAGTGTGTATGTTTGTTCCTTCTTCACACTCAAACGACTGGACGGATTTGGATAAAATTTGGAACGAAGATAGCTGGTACCCTAGATTAAAACATAGGCTACTTTTTATCCCGGAAAATTGCATAGTTCCCGCGGGATAGCGATAAACATGTTAAAGGTCGTAGCTGCCTAGAGTTGCAACGTATTTATAAATTGTTGCAGAACTTGAACGAGTGCCGTTCTCAGAGACATCAGTTAATAATTATGATTAGTTAGAACTTAATTGTCGTCTCTGAGTGTGAAACTTAACTGTAATTGTCCTCTCGGTTGTATTGACTGACGGTGGATATTCTACGCTGTTTTACCGTGTTAACGGATCAAGTTCAAGTTTTAATTTATCATCCCTGCGTAACCAAAGATACAAAGGAACAAATAGTGCTTTAATTATGTTAATTGGCGTTTCTGAGTGTGAAAGTTAACCTTTGCTTTCTCTCTTCTTCTTTTTGCGTAAAAGGTAGGTACAGAATAATTGTTTATTGACCGTTTGTCTTCAAAATAGATATCTAAGGGTCCGAGTGGTCTTCAAGCATGAATCCGTTGTCAAAAGTTTAGAAAGTGGCCGCCATTTTGAAAATTTTAGTTTTTCAACCGATTGCTTTCAAAATCGATATCTGAGGATCCGAGTGGTCCCCAAACATGAATCCCTTGTTAAAAATTGAAAAAATGGCCGCCATTTTGAAATCTTTAGTTTGTGGGCCGATTGTTTTCAAAATCGATATCTGAGGATCCGAGTGGTCCCCAAGCATGAATCCGTTGTCAAAAATTCAAAAAGTGGCCGCCATTTTGAAATTTTTAGTTTATCGACCGATTGCTTTCAAAATCGATATCTGAGGATCCGAGTGGTCCCCAAACATGAATCCCTTGTTAAAAATTGAAAAAATGGCCGCCATTTTGAAATCTTTAGTTTGTGGGCCGATTGTTTTCAAAATCGATATCTGAGAATCCGAGTGGTCCCCAAACATGAATCCGTTGTCAAAAAAATCAAAAAGTGGCCGCCATTTTGAAATTTTTAGTTTATCGACCGATTGATTTCAAAATCGATATCTGAGGATCCGAGAGGTTTCCAAGCATGAATCCGTTATCAAAAATTTAAAAAGTGGCCGCCATCTTGAAATCTTTAGTTTTTGGGCAGATTGTTTTCAAAATCGATATCTGATGGCCCGAGTGGTCCCCAAGCATGAATCCGTTGTCAAAAATTGAAAAAGTGGCCGCCATTTTGAAATCTTTAGGTTGTGGACCGATTGTTTTCAAAATCAATATCTGAGGATCCGAGTGGTCCCCAAGCATGAATCCGTTGCCAAAAATTCAAAAAGTGGCTGCCATTTTGAAATTTTTAGTTTGTCGACCGATTGATTTCATAATGGATATCTGGCGATCCGAGTGGTCCCCAAGCATGAATCCGTTAGCAAAAATTGAAAAAGTGGGCGCCATCTTGAAATCTTTAGTTTTGGGCAGATTGTTTTTAAAATCGATATCTGATGGCCCAAGTGTTCCCCAAGCATGAATCCGTTGTCAAAAATTCAAAAAGTAGCTGCCATTTTTGAAATCTTTAGTTTGTGTGCCGATTGTTGTCAAAATCGATATCTGAGGATCCGAGTGGTCCCCAAGCATGAATCTGTTATCAAAAATTGAAAAAGTAGCCGCCATCTTGAAATCTTTTGTTTTTGGGCAGATTGTTTTCAAAATCGATATCTGACGGCCCGAGTGGTCCCCAAGTATGAATCCCTTGTCAAAAATTTAAAAAGTGGGCGTCATTTTGAAATCTTTAGATTTGGGCCGATTGACAACATTTCATATTTCTGAACCTATAATTTTAATTGTTCTCTGTATTTTGTTTGAAAAGATGAACATGCTGACAGTTGAATTTTTTCGCTAAGGCTTGTTTTTAATTTATAATTAATTTATTAATTTGTGTTTATTCTAAAAGGGCGTAAGTCCGATACTATCACAGAATAAACACTTATCCCTTTGTCTTTTCTCTATAGAAAAAAAAACTGACGTCAATTTCAAATTGTCAATGTCAGGCCCTATTCTCCAATATTCGATTTTCGAGGGTCGCTTCGTGCTGTTCTGCTCATACAAATAGTCATTATCTTGAGAGTGAGAGTGAAGGTATGCAACAAACTTCGAAAATAGTATTTCAGAGTTACCCCCCTTGTACTTTGAAGTTGTCAAAAATACAAAATTATGATCGCTTATTTTTTCTCGTGATAAAAGCAAAGGCGTTTCACCCATCCTGTGGTAGTTTTGGTAAAATTAGGACATATTTTTAATTAATTTTTATTTTTTATAATAAGCGATATTAAAATTATATAAACATATTGCAGTGATCAGGAGGCAAAATGCTTTCGAACCATATATACATTTTCAGGTGTTATAAAAATGAAATGTTTTCAATTGTTTTCAAAATCGATATCTGAGACTCCGACTGGTCCCCAAGCTGAATCCGTTGTCAAAAATATACCTAAAGAGTGGCCGCCATCTTAAAATTTTTGATTTTTGGGCAGATTGATTTCAAAATGGACATCTGAAGATCTAGCAAAGTGAACGCTTATCACTCTTGACCGTTTTATTAGAATAATAATATTTAGCATACACACCAAAACTAAACTATACGTAAATGTTTATTAGGTAACTTCTTTACAAATCACGAAACAGATTGTCCACTCTATGCTACAAAATTATTCAACAAATATTTAAAAACGGAGTTTTATTTGGTCGCCGCGAAAACTTGATATAGGTCCGTCATCCAACGCGCCTCGTCCCGCACTGACCGTATGGACGAAAATGGGGAGCGGTAGGAACTTGTCCGGAATATTGCTAAAACGAGCTAATTTTTTAAGAAATTGAAGTAAGTAAGAAAATAAAGTTATTGCTCATTATTTTATGACGAAGATTATAAAATGTAATCTTTTTCTGATAAAAAATGGAGCAGTAAAATGGTTACAAGTGAAAAAATAGGGGTTCCTGATTATAGTTAATGTCAAGAGTCAAGACTCTGTGAACTACAGGAGAAAAATGCTACTTGCTTGTTGCATGTGGTGTGATAGAATAGTGAGTGGCAATAATACCACACAATATAAAAAGTTCATATTGCAAAAATATTGTCTATGAAATGTGCATTAATAAAAAAACGTGTGCGTCTCGGGACGTTCGACAAAAGTCATAATCTAAGTTACTAACAATATATGTCTATCGCACACTAAACACTAAGTAGAGAGAGGGGAAAGCGTCTGTCCGAAATACAAATGAAGATTATTGTGAGCTGGCTGTGTGTATGCTGAGAAAGTTTTTGTCAAAAAAGCGTCAAGCGTGAGTCGGATTTAAATGTTAAAATGTCTAATTCCTGTTAGGTAGGTACTACTAAAGACTCGATTGCGATGAAATTTTTGTAAGCTGCTGTGTGTAGGTATGCCAAATATGATTCTACTAAAACGGTCAAGTGTAATTAGGCGTTCTCTACTCTCTCGTGACTGAAAATTCTCTAGTTTACGCCTATTTATATTCTGACAACAAATTCAACTTTGGAGACCACTCAGATATTGATTTTAAAAGCACTCGGTCGAAAAACTAAACATTTAAAAATTGTGGCCGCTATTTCCATTTTTGACAACGGATTCGTGTTTGGGGACCACTCGGACCTTCAGATATCTATTTTGAAGACAATCAGTCTACAAACTAAAGATTTCAAAATGGCGGCCACTTTTTCAATTTTTGACAGCGGATTCATGCTTGGGGACCACTCGGGTCATCAGATATCGATTTTGAAAACAATCTGCCCAAAAACTTAAGATTTCAAGATGGCGGACACTTTTTCAATTTTTGATAACGGATTCATGCTTGGGGACCTCTCGGATCCTCAGATATCTATTTTGACAACAATCGGTCCACAACCTAAAGATTTCAAAATGGCGGCCACTGTTTCAATTTTTGACAACGGATTCATGCTTGGGGACCACTCGGGCCATCAGATGTCGATTTTGAACGCAATCGGTCGAAAAACTAAAATTTTCAAAATGTCGGCCACTTTTCAAACTTTTGACAACGGATTCATGCTTGAGGACCACTCGGACCCTTAGATATCGATTTTGCTATGTGTAGAAAAATAAATATTTTCAAAAGTAGGTAATGGTATATTGGGGACATCATTTTTAAACTTAATCAATTATGACAAATGGCTGTAGCCCGCGACTCCGTCTGCGCTGCTATCCCGCGGGAACTATGAGATTTTCCGAGATAAAAACTATCCTGTCCTTCCTCGGGACTAAAACTACCACCTTACCAAATTTCATTAATATCGGTTCAGTGGTTTAGGCATGAAAGCGTAACAGACAGATAGACAGACAGAGCGTTACTTTCGCATGTATAATATTAAGTAGGGATATCACGTTTCAATATAGTATTTTATGCAACAGTTGTATAAGAGGTCAAAAAAGGCGAGTGGTGTGGGTTACGATGTGAGCGTAGCGAACATCGTAAAGAAAGACACCACGAGCATTTTTTGACTTATTTATACAACGTTGCATACAATAACTTTTCTATGACTTCATTAAAATTATCATCATCATCGTCATCACATCATTAGCATTTGAAAGGTGATCAGCGTTGGACCTAGGCATATGTTCTTTTAAATAAAACATAAATAATGCCAAACTCGGGCTCAGAGCGACCACATTACCCGAAAATGATACCCAATCACCATTTTTGTGTCAAGTGTCAAAATGACATCCGCCATCTTGGATCCTAAATATTATGCCAAATTCGCGATCTGAGCCACCAAATTGCCCGAAAACGACACCCATGAACATTTTTCTGTCAAAAGTGTCAAAATGTCATCCGCCATCTTGGATCCAAAAAATTATGCAAAATTCGTGCTCAGAGCCACCAAATTAGTCGAAAACGACACCCATGAACATTTTTGTGATAAAAGTGTCAAAATGTCATCCACCATCTTGGGTCCAAAAAATTATGCAAAATTCATGCTCAGAGCCACCAAATTACTCGAAAACGACACCCATGAACAAATTTGTGTCATAAGTGTTAAAATGTCATCCGCCATCTTGGATCCAAAAAATTATGCAAAATTCGTGCTCAGAGCCACCAAATTACTCGAAAAGGACACCCATGAAGATATTTGTGACAAAAGTGTCAAAATGTCATCCGCCATCTTGGATCCAAAAAATTATGCAAAATTCGTGCTCAGAGCCACCAAATTACTCGAAAACGACACCCATGAACATTTTTGTGGCAAAAGTGTCAAAATGTCATCCGCCATCTTGAATCCAAAAAAATATGCAAAATTCGTGCTCCGAGCCACGAAATTACTCGAAAACGACACCCATGAACATTTTTGAGGCAAAGGTGTCAAAATGTCATCCGCCATCTTGGATCCAAAAATTTTTACAATTTCGTAATAAGATCCACCAAACTACCCGAAAACGACAGCCATCAACATTTACATGTCAAGTGTCAAATTATGTCAGTAAAATTGAAATATTGTGTTGTACACACTTTTTTATTTTGTTTGCTTTCTAAATTGCTAACACCGTATTTTGTCCTAAACGGCTGAATGGTTTCTGGCCTTAGTCCGGACGGACATAATTAAAAAAAATTGTCTCCAGTATATTATGTGTACCATTATATTGGTGTTGGTGACCCTTTAACTGTCAAATAAAAGTACTGGAGTAGGAAAATATACTTAATGATAAATATCACGTTATGACAACGATAATCATGCGATACGACCCGTCCACGTCCACCCTTGCATTGGTAACGATGCGCGGCGCGATGACGCGTCTATAATTTTACTCTGTAAGACAGTTTCACGCTTACGTATTAATGGAGCGGGTCGCGGGGGCGAGAGGCATAAGCTCCGCCCAAGCCCCGCCCGTACGCTCAAGGACTTTAGCGCGTGTACAAGCCTTAATAATAAATTGTTAACTAGCTCTTCACCACGCCTTCGACCTAATTCCATTTTTTTTTTCTTGAAACAAACATTCCATGAAACTTAAGAAACATGAAAAAAAACCAGCCGCCTTGGTCCAGCCATCCTCGAGTTTTGCGCTTAGCTACACACAACAAGATAGATTAGCGTCACACGGATAAAAGAGACACGAGAAACAGAGATGAGTTTCACATGACTTGGCCGTGTCTGTAATGTTGTGTATAAAAATAAATAAATAAATCTTCGGACAATTAACACCAATTGACCTAGTCCCAAACTAAGCAAAGCTTGTAATATGGGTACTATACAACGGATAAACATACTTAGATACCTACATATTAAACATCAAAGACATTAATCATTATAATAGTAGCGGTTTTTATATCAAGTGGTGTCGCTATTTGAAGCTGTACCTATCTGGAGGCAGCAACTGGGGCCCGGACCACCCGCCAGAATCCTGCAATGCGTGTTTTCACCGTAATAATAAATGAAAAATAGCATTATATAAAACAATTCTTACTTCGTAGTTCTGCTAGACCATGTTTCTGGATAATTTTAGTAGTAAACAAGTTCGGGTTGACTTCAAGCAAAACCTTTGTCTTCTCTACATTATTCATTAATCCGGTAGTACAGACGAAAGGTAGTAGTATCACAACTATAATTTGTGGAATACAGGGCCCCGATTTTCGAAAGCACATACGTGAAAATACCATTCGAAAGTGGTGAAAAATCGTGCTGAATTTGGAATACAAGTAGCTTTAGGTAAAACTTAAGTAAATTACCTGTTCTGAGTAGTAGTGTACAGAACTGAAATGGGACTCGAGTAATTTTTCTTATTTGGAACGTCAATTTGTCTATTCACAAACATTACTCACACATACAACAGGGGCCTTAACCATGACGTCTTAATGCGTTTCTGTTTAGGTTCGCTCGCTGTCTGATTCATACTAAAAGTGACAGCTAAAACTTGAACTGAGTCGGAATTAGGACGTCATGGTAGGGCCCCAGGTCATTTTCCTACTTAAGTTTTTTACCTATAGAAAACTGTAGAAAATTGCAGCTCTCATAAATCTTGTGACCTACTTCAAAATTTAATTCGAGCTTTAATTTCGAAGATATATAAGCAGATTTTTACCAAATTCAAGCATGTATTGCAGATAACTAAAGATCGATAACTTCTAGTTGGTACATTATTAGATAAAGATATAATATCAAATTACATGGCTATACATAATACCTAAATTCGGTTAGACTCAGACATCCATCCGATCCCATCCTATACATCAATCAAAATTATATTTTTTTGTTTAATTTCAAAATAAATAAAGCTTATAAAAGGGCACTGTTTAAGCTGAGAATCCCCTTTTCAAATATTTACAGAAAAAAAAACACTTGCAAACTCTTTTCATCGAGTTCGTTAAAACCTTCGTTTCGAACGCTCATTAAAACACTGGCCGAAAAGAAGTTGTCGTGAAAAAAAACTCGTTGAAATTTATACGAAATGTTCGAATACGTCACGTGTGTTTATCGCTCGAAGCAGTGCAATTTTCTTTCAAATTCAATTACAATAATAATATTATTGTTATGTTGTGTTAAATAACTTAAGTAAAACTCGAATATCCTTTAAGCTAGTTATAAACGCTATTTTCTGTAAATAAGGTAAGAGAATTGTGTAGTTTACTCATTGTTTGTCTCGATCGATAAGGGAAAAATCGTGTCTTGGTGTTTTCGTGGTTAGAATTTATATATTCTTCGTCGTTTTCTTCGTGTTGTAGTTTTAAATTTGTTTCTCTAAAATGGTGGTATCAAAAATTGAAGTGAGCATGGGAATCAAAGAATTATTTTCGAATCTGCATTACGTTACAGCGAGGAAATGCTGGCAATATCTTTGGCTCTATGCCGCGAGGGAGCACTTTTTTTGATTTAAGCACCTATTTAAGTTCTAGTTTAGTTCAATAATATTGTGTATTTATATTTATGTTTTTTTTTTTTTTTTTTTTTTATTTATTTATTTAAGTTATAAAAGAAAAAAATTAACAAGCACAATTGGTTAAGACGCGCAACAGAAACCTATTTAAGGTTTATACGTGGCGCGAATTTATCGCGATGCTCACAACAATTTATCTTAAATATCTAACACGGTTATGTTTATTATCTATTTATGGGTACTTTACATATTTATATTTATACTCCAGAAAAAAAATCTAATTGTTTGTTGTTATTGTTGTTGTTGTTGTTATTCTAATTGTTTTTTACCACAACCATGCCAAACGTGGCCTTTAGGTCTTGTTACCTTTGGCTCTGTCTGTCTACCCCGTAAGGCATAAAGACGTGATTTATGTGTGTGTGTGTGTGTGTGTGTGTGTGTGTGTGTGTGTGTGTTTTTGAGTTTATTACTAGAGAGATATCGGGGGAACAATTTAGAATTATACCCATTTATTCGTTATAAGGTTGGTATCATACTTACCCCCTGCACGTCTAGCACGACAGCTCACTAAAGTCGCGTCGTGCGCGAGCTAAAATGCCCGTCTTTTTCTTACTGTTCGTTCTAGAAAGAGACGGGTAATCTATCGACTCTTGTGTGCTGTCGTGCTAGCCGGGCTGATTCATAAACGCTCTATAGCAATGCTCTAAAGGCTTTTCTGCTAACTAAATAATCGTTTGTCCTTATCTGTCACTATGACATTTACGTTTCACAGATAAGGACAAACGATGGCTTAGTTAGCAGAAGCCTATAGAGCGTTTATGAATAAGAAGATTAATTTTTTATAATTTGTCTTTCTAAATTTTATTTAAAGTAAAAAAAATACAAGAAATGAAATCATATTTATTTATTCATCAAACAATTGTTACGAAGGTCGTATCGTCTTTATGCTTTCAAATGCAGTTCTGGCGCATATTTAAATATGCATGTGGTTATTTCGTTTCCGAGTTCACAGGGCGTCGTCTCTTTGTGGTGAACCTATAAACAGAAATAGGGATTATATAGTCTGTCCAGTTAACTCAGCAAAGAAAATTGGGCTTGTAAGTTTGCTTTTCCACAAAAGACGCACAAAATATACTCACGAGCAAAATTATCGGGTCGCTTTTCATAGAACTTTGTATGAAAAGTTACCCGTTATTTTTGCTCGTCAGTGTACGTTAGGCAATTCCGTGATGTAACAATGTGATGAGGATTTTTGTTAACCTGATTGGTCGATTCATCAGGTATGGAAGCGCACCCAAAACGCTGGACGACGCAAACTTAAGATCCAGCACGTATAGCACAACGTACAGAGCAAAAGCTGGGGCCTTACCATGACGTCTTAATGCGACTCAGTTTAAGTTCGCTCGCTGTCAGATCCATACTAAAAATGACAGCTAAAACCTGAACTGAGTCGGTATTAAGACGTTATGGTAAGGCCCCTGTGTCGCGCATTTGTGCAAGCCGTGCTGAGGGACAGAATTATGATTGCGTTCGCCTAGCATTAAATGTCTATCGCCTATCTATTTCCCTCTCTGGCAAGGCTTTGGTCTGCTTCAAAAACAGACGCCTGTATGGATCTGACAGCGAGCGAACCTAAACTGAATCGCATTAAGACGTCATGGTAAGGCCCCAGCTGTGTGATTCGCTAACCTCATCCTAGTTGCAAGCATAACTTGACCTTTTCGTATAGTAGGCGGCAAATAAGTAAAACTTGGAGGGGATAAGCGTAGTATGAAAAACAACATAATTTTCACTGCGCTTATCCCCTCCAAGTTTTACTTATTTGCCGCCTACTATACATAGGCGTTTTACGCAGTGAAGTGTCTTGTGTTTGGCAAGATGGCTGTATCAATATTTATGTCCTCGACTGTGCATTATTCGTGATAGCTTTACCTCCTTGTCGCAGTTTTCTGAGACAGTTTTCATGTGTTCCAATTTCTTCTTGTTTCTAAACACAAGTGGAGTCACGGCGGTCATAAAGCCAGTCTTGGAGTACTTGTTCTGTTTGACAACGCCGATCTGTGGAATTCAAGTTGGCTTTGGATTTTTTTAAGCTTATCTTGTTTATTTATGATTGTCAAATATCAATGTTAAATAATTTAAATAATAATGTATGGTTTGTAGGTACAAATCGGTGTATATGACCTAAAAGTGGATTTTGTATGTATGTATGTATGTAAACTCTATTGTGCAAAATAAACAAGACAAATACAATTGACAAACACTGACAAAAAAAAAGATTAGATCAGATTTTGACAGAAAATACAAAAACTTTACAGTCGAATAATAAAAATAAGTTCTTCAAATAATATACTATGATGTAAGTATTATAATGTATTATAAAATTACTATCAAAGACATTAATTAATGAACCAACATAAATGATAAATTAATGTCAGGTAAGTATCATATCAAAAGTAAAAATTTGCAGCAAAAAAAAGTTAAATCGAATAATAAAATAAGTCCAAATAATAAATGCTAATGATGTATTAAACTATAAATAGTAGTGTAGTATAACATTATTACCAAAGACATTAAATTAATGAACCAACATAAATGACAAATTAATGTCGGGGAGTATCATTATCAAAAGTAAAAAGTTACACCAAAAAAAATACGGTAAAGGCTGTATTATATCAAATTGAAATTCACCTATACATTACTAGGGCGTTACGTCGATTGGCCAACCTCCCCGGCGCGCCAATTTGAATCGCAGTTTCGTAGAAAATGTGTAAAGGCGTATTATTGCGAATTGATTCGATTTGCCCCGGCGAGCGTAGCGGATGCCAGCCTTAAGAGATTTTTTAGCAAAAAACTTTGCCACATCAAGAATCCAGTTTTGGGAATTTGGCCTAGTTTAGGCGTGATTCTAGGAAACAACTTGTCTTATTGCTGTTTCGTACTAAGAATACAGCCTAACTAACTGATATTGTAAAATCACTGAGAAATTTAAATAACAAAATACGGCTTCTTCTAAGAATTTCATGTCTGTGGTTAGGCTTCATACAATCAAAGGCATGAAAAAATTGCAATAATTTTATACATTGTGTTTTGTTAGGAGGCCGGCAATTCAGCCGTAACCCTTTATGGGTGTCCATAAGAAACCCGTATACTCATAATATATGGTTTCCTCTATCACAAAAAAAACAATCGATCGAATTACGTGAAATCTAACTGAATCTGTTTTTAAATGGATGTATTGGTAAAAAAAGTTATAGGTACATCGCTTCAATAATCGTATAGATCTTATGCGAGAAATATCTCCTACTAGCTGTTGCCAGCGACTTCGTCTGCAAAGAATTCGTTTATCGCTATCCCGCGGGAACTACGCAATTTTCCGGGATAAAAAGTAGTCTATGTGCTATTCCAGACTTTTCTCTATCTGTGTGCCGAATTTCATCCAGATCCGTTGAGCCGTTCTGGCGTGATTGAGTAACAAACAAACATCCATCCATCCATCCATCCATCCATCCATCCATCCGTCCATACTTTCGCCTTTATAATATTAGTTAGATTAATCTCGAGGTCAGGTTACCTTCTCCAGTAAGCATTTGATGATGCAAGCTGCCTTTTCAGGGTAGGGAGGGTCGTTCCGAAGGTACTCCAGGTCAGCCTCGGCGGCCCCAACCTTGTTCATACAGTTGCGAGCCGTACTTATAAGCGTTTTACGTACCATATCCGTGAACGGATTTTCTGGGAAGGATACATAAGTTTTGGATGAAAATTTAATTTGCATTTTTTTAACGTACAGTCACGTTTTTTAATTTAGGACCCATTTTGCAAAATAATCCTTTAAATTGTCATACATGGGGAATTTCAGAAATAGGGTACAATTACGTTTTTTTTCTCGGATTTTAGAAATTTTTGCATGGATCTACTCAGAATAGCACTAGTGATTCTATTATATAGTGGAAAAAAAGTGTCCCGAGATCACTTACTTTTCATACATTAATGTTTGAAGGTAACAAAACCGACACTAATTTTTGTAGCAAAAACTGGGGACATTTTTTACACCATTATAAATCAATTGATCAATTTTATTGATCCTGAGCAAATCCATGCAAAAATATCTAAAATCGGAGTAAAATAATGTAACCTATTTCTGAAATTCCCTTCATATGAAAGTATTCAAGTCTTAAGTCGTAATTAATTGGCTTCTAAATATATATTTTTTACAATTTCTGTGACGAGAACCGATTTTATGCATGAAATAATTAAAATCGGTCCTTTTCCTTGTAAAAAAATAATACTTAACATTTTTTTTTACAAAAAAAAAACCATTTCAATCAACAGGGCCGGTTAATGCGTGGGGGTTTCTGAAATTTTGAGTTTAATGTTATATTTAATTTTATTAGCGAGTACCTACCTAAATGACAGCTTCATTTCAGTTTTTGATGCGTATATTCTTTAATGACGACCGGATAGCCTAGTGGTTAGCAGTGGCGTGGCGTCAAGTATATCAGAAGGCAAGCCGAAGGAAAATTAACTAGCCTTTTCCTCTAATTCTGCACAATAAATTGCCCAAATGCCTTAAAATAGGCAAGCCGGTGGGAATCGAGTTCTATGGAAGCTACGCCACTGGTGGTTAGTGACCCTGACTACGAAGCTAGAGGTCCCGGGTTCGAATCCCGGTAGGGGGCAGACATTTGTATGATGAATACGAATGTTTGTGCCCGAGTCATGGATATTGTATGTATTTACCTACATTATATAAGTATGGGGGGGCAGCACTGAGGCCCAGCAACTGTTCGTTATGCAAAAAAAGTGCGTTCGTATACTAGCCAACATCCGTATACCAGATAGCTGCCGTCAGCACTTTTTAAAATACAAACTGTTAACTTTACCCTCGATTTATATATTAGAATGCGCCCTATTTGTACGAAAACATGCACATTTATTCAAGGCTAGCAAAGAAGTTAGCACAACTAGGGCACAATACAAAAATAAACTGCTACTACCCAAGTCAAACTTGGCCATGTTTAAAAAGGGTCCACAGTATAAATGTATCCAAATAGTAAATAACATCCCGGAATCCATCAGAAACGAATCACGAATAACTATATATAAGAATAGGTTAAGGACATTTTTAATTGAGAAATGCTATTATACGGTCAACGAGTTTTTAAACGATGAGACTGCAAGATTTTATGAATAAATTCAATTAAGACTGAAATTTTTGTATTTAAATCTTGACTTTTTATTACTATGAATTATATATTATTATCATTATTAAATTATTAATGTAATGGTTGACATGCGGATTTTACCTATTTCATTTTACACTTTTTATTTAATTGTCTTTATCTTTTTTATAAAACTCCTTGACATAAATAGTAGCTAATTTAAATTTAATTTAATGGATACGATACAATTGCATGATTTAAATTAACATATTAAGTAACTATTGACATTTAAATTTTGTATTCCTAGATTTTAGTGATAAATTGTTATTGTGTGCCCTTGCAGGGCGTCATGGACCGACTAATTTATGCTTAACACCTTTTAATATAAATGTACATGACATTACAATCTAATAAATAAATAAATAAATAAATAAATAAATAAATGTTTATCCGTTGCCTGGTACCCATAGTACAAGTCTTGTGCTTAGTTTGGGACTGGGTCAATTGGTGTAATTTGTCCCATGATATTTATTTATTTATTTAATAAAACCACAGACTACCATAGTAATACATGGGTATTACAGATATAGGCTAAACAACTACATTTAATAATGGACATAATAGGATTCTTCTCCGAAGGCTCTGGGTAATAAGATATTTCACGAATACTCCAGTTTCTCAATCTGGTATTTTGAAAATGAAAATAATTTTGTCTCCTCGCTAAAATAATTAGCAAGTTCTCGAAAACTACGCAGGTACTATAAATGAAAATGTTCCGCTGCTAAGTGGAATGTGCAAATACATCTTGTGAAGAT
Organism: Pandemis heparana; assembly: GCA_963854515.1. Lineage (NCBI taxonomy): Eukaryota > Metazoa > Arthropoda > Insecta > Lepidoptera > Tortricidae > Pandemis > Pandemis heparana. The sequence continues at coordinate 1,968,915 of OY978025.1, forward strand.
GCAACGCATACCAACATTGCTGAATAAGCCTTAAGTTTATGAGCAACATTCATCTCAAATCTGAGAGGTAACTTTGAAAAAAAATCTCGTACTTAAAAAACGTAAAAAACGTTGATTATTTTTATTGAAAACCACTAGATTTTTTAAAAGTTTGTTGCTTATTCCGTTAACAGTTCAATTTATGAGGATTCTTGCTAAGTTTTTGATTTGATTACAATAAAATAGTTTAGAACATCCAGCGAATAGATCTCCCGGGAAATAAATTTTCCTTTCAAAACAAAGTCCACTAACGTTTTAATGTGTTAAAATTATTTCCATACCTTTTTCGTGTTCTCCATTCACAAAATAAAATATCAGGGCGAAATACAAAAGTTTTAATCGAGGCACGAGCATTTTCCACGTTGTATCAACTTAAATATTCTGAACGAAATGATACTACAATTTTGCTCTATTTGGTGCTGATAAAATCTTTCCATCGCTTTATTTCTCGTATCAGAACGTATGATCTAAGTACGTCCGTGTTTGGAAATGATGATTGTCGTTGGAATTTACCGTAATTGATAATGTTAGTCATTAACCAGGCTGCGAATAAAACTTATGAACTGAGAACTCAAAAAACATGCATATAAAGTGCAATTTGAGTGGGTGAAATAATTTTTACCCCGACGCAAAAAGAGGGGTAAAGTTTAACGTCGATGTCCCTCTGTGTGTCTGTCTGTCTGTGGAATCGTAGCAATCAAGCCGTTCGTTCGTAAGCCGTTTCTATGCCGTGTTTGGTAAAAATCGGTCCAGTAATTGGAAGAGTATCAGCTCTTCTTTTTATTATTTTAGGTTTATTAAGTCCTTAATTTAATGTTATTTACAAACTTTTTGTCCACGGCAGAACTTTTTTTAGTCGATCGTTTTGTACCGATACCGAACGGCTAAATGTGGTCCTATTTTTTGAATTTCACTAATATGAATTATGTAGTACAGTTGGGGGCATATTATCGATATAGCCATCATGCCAAATATATTTGTGTCATCGGCTTATTGCTTATGTCATAAAGGTGTATAGATGTTTTTGACATCTTGTGGTAACGTACACATATATATTATTATGCCCTTGACTGTGCCTAGATATCCGAATGTTTTTTAACAGAAAATAATCGGTGTACTTACATATCGGTGTGTATATAAAAAGATCCTGCCGGGAACCTTTCCTTTTATTGATGTCGTGTAATAACTGATTCAATTAAAATGGCCGACGTTGAAAATAAATCGAGTCTCGATGTTCAATTAAATATTAAATTTATGATGTAATTTTTTAACAGCGATTTAAGCAAACGATACTACGATGCCTTATCTCCGGACGTTAATTTTCGCGAGAAAATCTGTTTGACTCTTGAGTTTGCTTTTAATAATTTAGGCATATAGTGTTTTTTTCATCTCAAAAAAAGTGACAATGCAAGCAATAAATCTATTTTCTAAAAAAAAAAACGAACTACCTGTACATAAAATAGGTTTCAATTTAACGCTATTTAAAGATTAAAGGCAGATGTTTATTCGACATACCTATAGTTTGTAAAAACAAAACTAGCTCACGTTTGCAGTAGGCGCAGCAATGAAACGTTTATAGATTAATTAAATAAACTCTCATACAGTTATCGTATCCTACCAATGATTGCCGTAATTGAGAGCTTGCGATTCATTTTCGTTATGAAGCAAGTTTTACCGCGCAAAATTGATTACACACCAAAAATCATAGCACCAAATTCAAAGAGCAAAAGCGTTGCGACTCAAATAGGCCATTATCCAGACAAACTGTAATATCGACCGCATCTGATACAAATTGGATCCATTCACTGCACAGAATACTGATATTCATCATGTTCTAGACCAATCCACGCAAAGTACTAGCTCAGTGATCTTTATGATCCCTAACATATTCGATGAGGGTAAGTTTGGTTGAAATAAAATCTGTTTGGTGTTTGAGTGGTGGGGACAGTAAAACACAAGCGGTGGTCTAGGTAAAGTCAACGTCATAAATAAGTGATCATATTTATATACCTTGTCATTTTAACGTCATGTTTGAACAGCCATACGAAATTGTGTAACGACTGAAAGCGACAAGGTACATAAAATGATCACTTATTTATGACGTTATTTAGACTCAACCCTGTGTATCTTACGCACACTGTACAGACGACGTCGTACCTGTGTTGATTCAAGAACGCCGATTTTGTACGTCGTGGCCGCCGTGTCGTTGGCGCTGGAAAGGTTAAGAGCAGAAAAGAACACGTCCCAAGTTGCTGCCACAGATAATTTATTCAATTGTTACAACTGCTTTTTAAATCCTACTACTATTATAAAGGCGAAAGTTTGTAAGTATGGATGTATGGATGTATGGATGTTTGTTACTCTTTCACGCCAGTACGGCTTAACGGATCTGGATGAAATTTGGAACAGAGATAAATTATGGTCTGGAATAACACATAGGCTACTTTTTATCCCGGAAAATTGCGTAGTTCCCGCGGGATAGTGATAAACGAATTCTTTGCAGACGAAGTCGCGGGCATCAGCTAGTTACATATATAGACAGTAAAAAAGGTTTCTCATAAGATTTTCGAACAATTTTTGTGATAGGTATCGCAAAAGGACAGTTAAATAAATTAAAATGTCAAGTTTACGTATTCATTTACAGAGTAAAATGGATTATCCAACAAAGTTAGTTATCAACAGTCATAGACAATTTATTGTTGGATTCATTCCACATCGGACCCCACCGGACCGCCCTATTAAAACTTTCTCCTTCCTTAGTAAAGTTTAATGTTCTTGGGATTACTGAAGTTTTTTTTAATGTACCCTCAACATGTACAAGGTAGGTAGTATTTTCATTAAGAAGTTCACGTTTCGTACGGAATAATTGATAAGGTTCTGTCATGCCACTGACCTTCGAAAATGGGATGAGAGTTTTTGCAAAGTAAACTGGCTCAAATTTGTCTTCAGAGTTGAAGGTTCTTTTGAAGACCTGTGAAATATAAGAGGCATAATCTCAAAAAACTGTTTATACCATCTTTAAAAACATTTTCTAGCATCTTTAAAAACATTTTCTAGCTCATTGAAGACTGAATCAGACCATGCGGGGTTGGTTTTTCATAAAAACATTTTTATTTATTCAAAATCTCTGAGCCTGCCTTCCATTATAAACTAAATCCCTGGATTTATCAACTGCGCTGACTCGAAAAAACATTTTCTCATAAACGGAATATTTATTGTATTCATTGGCTTTTCCTTTATAAACTTTTTCGCTTTTTGTTGAGAATTTTATGCCCTTTTGTCGACCGCCGCCGCCCTCGTATTTTCAATTCATGAAATTTCCTTTCTCATAAAAATGTCTCAATGTTTTCCTTGTGATTAGTGGACGGATTTTATGGTTGGAGATTAAGCTTGAATATCCTTTATTCACGTAATGAATTGCTTTTTGACGGTGATAACTCATTCATAATCGTTAGTATTTAAGATCTTGAACCCAGCAGTAATCACCGTCGGTGTGTTTTTACACTCTAGTAAACTTTAAGCAATGAAAAAGTTATCAAACGCGAGTATGTGTCCCTCTGAACGACTATATACATTTGTATCTTATAATTGAAAGCTTATTAAGTCGACTGGGTCTTCTCGCTTTTTATCCCAACCTGAATATAATTTTGAAACGTGATCAAAAAGTTTATCCACAATATATTACTTTTATAAATGTTGCAGTTACTGCTGTATGGAACAATAGCGATACAACACGATTAATCCGAAATAGCCAATTTTGTCCGCCGCCCGATGCAACTGTGAACACTGTTTTCAGGGTTCCGTACCCATAGGGTAAAACCCTAAAAACGGGATCCTGTTACTGTCTGTCTGTCTGTCTGTCTGGCTGTCCATTTGTCTGTCTATCTGACCGTTTGTCTATCTATCCGTCCGTTTGTCTGTCTGTCCATCCGTCTGTCGGTCTGTCCGTCCGTTTGTCTGTCTATCCGCCCGTTTGTCTGTCTGTCCATCCGTTTGTCGGTCTGACCGTCCGTTTGTCTGTCTGTCACCAGGCTCAGGAAACGTGATAGCTAGACAGTTTAATTTTTCACAGATGACATAATTTCTGTTGCCGCTACAACAACAAATACTAAAAACAGAATATTTTAAATCTTTTGTCTATAAAGTAACCAATATAAAATGACCTTGCACCGCCTACATTTTCCTTAAGAGGCAGCGTTCTGCTAACACGATCTTATAATATTCGCTTGCTGAATTTGTACGGAACCCCAAGTGCAAGTCCGACTCGCACTTGGCTGGTGTTATTTTAAAAAACAATCCCGCAATGCTCATTTCAATCAACGAATGTCAGACTCGGAAATGACGTTGGCGTAATGCTGGGGTGCTATTGTACTCGGACATTATACCTAAGTATACTTGTACCTATTCGGATAAATGTTTTCGGTCAACGATACTTGGCACAAACAACTTACTGTAATGCTGGCGTCACTACCATAAAATATAAATAGTGGTTTCGCGTTCTCTTAGTTGCGAAACATATGATTTGAATGTATATGTATGTATGTGTGAATTTGTTGGAGGTTGCATTGCTGTAGAGTAACCTGCTCGCTTCCATCATGTCTCTCAGTATGTTTTTTGAGTGACATGTTTATGTCGATCTCTTGTTTTTTAGCTCCTTGTCTTGTGTTGATTATAAATATCTGCTTATACACAAAAATGTGTTTAAATTAATACTATAAAAGGTTATGTGCTCAGCTGAAATAGGTAATAGGTAGGTTGTTGTTAATATGTCGGAAAATAAAAATCAAAATTTTTCTCATGAACTTGTTTTTTAGCTCCTTGTCTTGTGTTGATTATAAATATCTGCTTATACACAAAAATGTTTTTAAATTAATACTATAAAAAAATCTTTATTGCACATAAAAATTTAAAAATACAGAAGTACACAGAAAATAGTACAAAGGCGAACTTATCCCTAAGAAAGGATATCTTCCTGCTTACCTGGTACTGAAAGGAATAGTTTACAAAAAAGGCACACTATTTAATTTAAACAGTCATTATTTTAAAATGCTGAATGTAATTTTTTGTAGAAAGTCGGTGAAAAGTTCAATATGAGGCCGGATGATAATGCGGTAAATTAAGAAAAATCAAATTATAAAAGAAAACATCAGGAAACTGAACTGCTTCTTTTACTTATTAGGAACAACTGACAATACACGTGTTTTTTTTTTAAGATTTTATGGCCTGGGGTCGTTTAAGCCAATACTTCATTTGGTTTCATTTAATTTTCTCTTGTTTTTGAAGTGTTCAAACCGCAAACTCTTAAAAGTGAAGTGTACAATAAACAATATAATAAAAATGTAAAGAGTTAACAGTTGACATAATTTTCTGAGTAAGTTTAGAAAACTCACTCGTCGACGACAAAGGCTTTTCTACTCATTTTTTTAACTTAAAATTTGGCAATAAGTTTTGATTAACAATAATATTATACCTAAAGTATTTTTATTTGTATATAATTTGGCAGTGAACGCGTCTTTTACTTCATGCTCTATATTATTGACTATACACATAGCGGCCACCTAATTTTTTAGTTCTTATCTTGTTAACGCTAAGAAGATTGAAAAGGCGCGCCGGTTTCCTAAATAGGATTAGCTAAATTTTACCAAACTGAAAAAGAGAATAAAAGCCTCGTCCCAGCCAGTCTATAATCTATGCACAGTCAATTTGAACATAAGAATCCACATTTCAAAGCAAGTAAGAAAAAGTGCATGTCTTGTCAGGCAACGGAGCTTGAACAAAGTGCTACTGAATCTTCTATTTACTAAAGTTTGTATTGTTCTTAGTTTAGAGTTTCCAAACAGACACACAGGTATTAGGCTAAATCCAAAAACTACCACCAAGAATAAGGACGCAGAACGTTAAAATGTAGGGCGCGCGTGTAAATTTAATCATAACCGGCCTAAAACAATGAAACCCACATGCGTCGAAATAAAATATTTAATTTAAACATAATCTTTGTTAACAGTCCACATCGCGATTATAAATTGGACAATTAATTTGAACGTGAATCCGCTGGGTTGTATACTGTGGGCCAAAACTTTCCAACCTTGACATAATATCTTTATAATTTGTTCGCGCATGAGTTGCCTTTAATGTTGTCAATAGACTAGTAATTAGGGAGGAAAATGTTGTAACAATGTTGTTTAAACTTAATATGAATACACCATGAAAATACTAATTATACTTGGTAGGCACTTATACAAACTTAGCTAATGACCTTCGTACGATGAGAGGCTGACGTATAAACCTAGCAAACACAGCATGGTAGGTCAGTAGGTACCTAGTTAGTACCATGCTACCATGCATGATCCTGATGAGTTTAAAAATGCCTCCGTTTTTGGAAATTTTGGGTTATTTTCTGCTCAGGATCAAGATCCTATCGTATCGTTTTTCGTGCAAAAAAAGTGTTCCATATTAATTTTCGCTATCGTATTTGTTGCCTCCATAGCATTACACATATGCAAGCAAAGTAACAACTGACCAGCCCGTGCTAGATGTGCTGGGGACACAATATTTCTCGTACGTACGAAAATCAGCAGTGTTGATTGTATGTCGAAATAACCCAAAATTTCCATGATCTGAAGAAAACAGGATGGTTTTTTTAAATTCCTCTAATATACAAACGTTGGTTTGTAGGTAAATATAAAAAAGCTTGTTAATTTCTCAATACACAATCTTTCACAGACTGTTTCCCAATACAACAAAATGTTCGCTTATTTAGAATAAACTTCAACTTGTATTCAAGGTTACATGAAACAGAAGTTTATTGAACGAGTGGATTGCATTTCTAAACAGAGCAGCGTAGCTCGTATCTCTGTATTTATTTACTCTTCCGTATAATGTTTGCCAAACGGGTAATAAAGTTTTCTTAGTTGGGCTTCCACCATCTTTGTATTGCGTTGTATCTTTTGAATGTTCTGATTGCCTAGTTTCTTGCAAATTCTGTAGCCGTCTTTTTTCTTTTGCGAATAGGTGGCTATGCGCCAGCGGTAGGTATATACTTCGAGTATACTCAAGAGAAAAAATAACGGGTCACTTTTCGTAGAGCCTTGTATGAAAAGCGACCTGTTTTGGAGATAGTGTTACTATATTCTTCCAAAACTGAATTAGAAGAATGCGCAACCACACGCGAAAGCAGAACCAACCTGGCTGACAGGGAAACAGTTGTTTCTGCGGTTCAGGAATATTTTAAATATAGAATTATAATTTTCAGACGTGACCAGCCCAGTTCCATTTAAGCCTGGCGGTCTTGACGATCAGAATACGAGTTTTGGAGCGCAGGTCCGTGTTTCGGATTTGTTCCCTACTAAGTATACAAACATTAACAAAATGCATAAAAGTAGAAAAAGTTCAGTTTAGAACGCGCATATAACAGAAGAAAAAGAAGAGATAAACGAATAATTAAATGTCCGTACAAAAAAATACACCTACTTTTGAGATTTACAGCAGTCTGTGTCTGTGCATACAACGGGACTTGGAGCTTATGTTGTTCCACTTGTGATGCAAATGTTAGTTTCATAATTATGGGCTCCTGGGAATGTGGAGGACCTGGGCGCAAAGCAGCTCCAGGCCACACGGAGACTTCCGCAGCGTCAGCAACACGGAGTAGTGTACCTAGTATATGCGTCCCAGACTGTAGGTACGGCTTACTTAACAGCCTTCGCTCGGTGTTCAATTAAGCAAATTTATAATAATTACACAATACGTACAAAGTTTAGAGAGAAAAATAATTATTCAGTTTTACAGGTTCATCTATACAACCAAAGACCAGCCAGGAATGCCCCTCTTTTGTTTCCGTAGAATGTCAGGCGAAACCCAAATTCTAAAATTGAAATATTGTTTAAGAGTTTGTACTGAATATTAAAGCAAAAGGTCACCAAGAAATAGAATTAATTCGCTACAGTATGTACTATTTTTTAAACACAGTTGCCGGCTTCAACCTACACAATAAATTCACTTCTGTCACTTCTCTTGTACTGCCAATGGTATATAATATAAGTAGCGTAAGGCTCCGTTTTGAGACCGTTTCACTATTAAATGTTTGTATCACTGAAATGTATACAACTAGAGATCAAATCTACAGAAAAGAAGATAATGACAGATATAAATTAAAAATAAAACGTTGTCCTTGTTGATGTGTGTTGTTGTAATAATAAACTAAAACTAGGTAAAAAAAAATGTGGATTCCAGAACATCCGTGGAAGGCATGGTTCCTAGGAGGCAGGCATGTTTTATTTAACAATTTATATTAAATTGGAATTTAAAAATTTGTGATTATATTTATTAAAACAGTCTTAATACCACTTAGGTAGATACTAACAATAAACAAAGTTTACAACGTGACAAAATCAAAAAATGGATGAAGATACTTACTTGAAAGAAGATTTTAATGCACTTTTTGCCTATCATTTCGTATAGCGACGGTGTGAAAATCATATAACAAGGTGAATCCAGAAAGAAACATTTGAATCAGCTAAATTATTTACCGCCGGCGACGTTCGTTGTTTGTTCTTTTGTTTGCATCGCTTGCAACGTGTTTTGTGCTGAAGACAATGCCTGGGTGCGCTCTTTGTCTCGTCTTTAAAGGAACTGTTGGTTTGTTCTGCGACATTTTGCTCCCTGTTACACTGAGTTTGGATGGTGCAATGGTAAATTAGTCGAATACAGTCTTGTTTTTCATGATCATAAACGTGTTGTTGGTCGTAGCTTAAACACTACACGAAATTGACAACTTTATCAAACTTTTCGGTAAATAGGTACTTGGCATTAAAGATAAAATAAAAACTTAACCTAAAGCTAGCCTAACTTAACCTACAAATAAATCCAGATCACCGTCGTTGAGAGGCTAACGTGGATTGCGAGACTTAGTATTTACTTATTCTTAGTATTTAACTTATTTTTTCAAATACAACTTAAATATAAATGTATCACAAAATAAATTAATTGAACTAAAACTAAAATAAATCTAAATACGTATTCCCCCGCGGCATTGAGCCGAAGATGCTGGCAGCATTTCCCCGCTGTAGTGCAATACTGATACGCTGAGCGAGGAAGCTGCCAGCTCTTTGGTCTCCGTTGCAGTCGATCAGCCTCTTAGACATTTCCTTCATTAACACAATACATGCGCGCTGGGACGCCACGGACATAAGGTCTCCCCTGACCTTTATATTTGTTTACTTAAAATTTTGCGGCCGCCTCTGCTGCCGCACCTGCTCTATTAGTTGTTCCGTGGACGTGTCTAACTTATTAAGTATATTTAGTAGGTATAGCAAATAACCCGAAGACCATAAAACCTAGGTAAGTGCTTCTAAAATATTGGTTACCAAAGTGCAATATCGTGTTTCTCCGCCTCTGCTGCAACGTCTATCATTATGTAAACGTTATAAATTTTTAATGCATTAAATGATTTTGCTTTGATATTGAAATTTATTTGGTTGCATCATCTTACCAAGTTAAAGGACAAATTTGTAACATGGAAGGAGGGCAACAGTACATCATTCAATATTTCGATGTAATTTCGGTGATTTATCTATTTTTTAAAGTTTTATCGAATCTGACCAAGTGACTGGCAACACATTCCCTCCCGCCCTCCGGCCTCTGACTTTTTCCTTCTATAGACAGCCGGCGATGTTCAACTGTCAAAAACGCGCTAGTCTCGGGCTTGAATGCAACTTCCTCGATGAGTCCGACTATTCTGGCAATACCAACTAAACTTGACTGGATATAGAGGCAAGGTGGGGAATGTCGGGCCGCAAGCTTACCCTCTTTCTCTTTCTTCTTCTATAGCTAGGCGGCGATGTTCAACTGTCAAAAACGCGCTAGTCTTGGGCTTGACTGCAACTTCCTCAATGAGTCCGACTATTCTGGCAACACAACTAAACTTGACTGGATATAGAGGCAAGGTGGGGAATGTCGGGCCGCAAGCTTACCCTCTCTCTCTTTCTTCTTCTATAGCTAGGCGGCGATGTTCAACTGTCAAAAACGCGCTAGTCTCGGGCTTGACTGCAACTTCCTCGATGAGTCCGACTATTCTGGCAATACCAACTAAACTTGACAGGATATAGAGGCAAGGTGGGGAACGTCGGGCCGCAAGCTTACCCTCTCTCTCACTTTCTTCTTCTATAGCTAGGCGGCGGGGTTCAACTGTCACAAACGCGCTAGTCTCAGGCTTGAATGCAACTTCCTCGATGAGTCCGACTATTCTGGCAATACCAACTAAACTTGACAGGATATAGAGGCAAGGTGGGGAACGTCGGGCCGCAAGCTTACCCTCTCTCTCACTTTCTTCTTCTATAGCTAGGCGGCGATGTTCAACTGTCACAAACGCGCTAGTCTCGGGCTTGAATGCAACTTCCTCGATGAGTCCGACTATTCTGGCAATACCAACTAAACTTGACAGGATATAGAAGCAAGGTGGGGAATGTCGGGCCGCAAGCTTACCCTCTCTCTCACTTTCTTCTTCTATAATTAGGCGGCGATGTTCAACTGTCACAAGCGTGCTAGTCTCGGGCTTGACTGCAACTTCCTCGATGAGTCCGACTATTCTGGCAATACCAACTAAACTTGACAGGATATAGAAGCAAGGTGGGGAATGTCGGGCCGCAAGCTTACCCTCTCTCTCACTTCATCTTCTAGATGGATTATCACTCAAAACTCTGCCCCAAAAAACTGTATCCCAAACGCAAGTTATGACCCTCCTCGACATACTATTTTCAAACCGTATTTTAGAATTGAAAATTCCGAAGTGGCAATCAATAAGGCCATGGCACGAATCCAAGTGCGATGCGAGGAGGTCGTATATCAAGGGATATCACACCTCTGTGCTGAATAGAGCTCACTTTGTAACTTGAAAGTTACGGCGAATCGATTGGATTGTGACTATTGTGTAAAGTATATTAAGCAGCAGCTTGTTTTGTGGGATAAAAATGAGGAAGGTGGGTATCGTAAGGGTAGGTACATAATTTACGTCAGATTTATATTTGATGCCAATAATATATAGTTGACTTACAATTGTCGTCGGTTCTATCTTTTATGATGAGGCTACAATTATAATATATATAATATATATATATATTTGTTGTTGTGTGTGTGTTTGTTGTTTTTTATATATTTATTATTTATTATTATTTGTATTTGTCTTGTTTATTTTGCACAATAAAGAGTTAACATACATACATAATAAGTTTTGGTTGAAAAAAAAACGTTTTAATCCTTTTTTCTGACCCTATCATCCATCAAGTTATTCCGATCATAAGAAGTTACTTTATCCTACTTCTCTCTCATTTTGATTCTGACCCTTATATTACATTTAGGTATTAAAGATTTTATTATTCTTGTAATGGTAAAACAATAAACAAACACAGTTAAACAATAAACGTTATTCTATTCTATTCTAAAATAGTTTTATAATTAGTTATTTTTCGTAAAAACATTTTAACATTTCATTTTTTACGGATAATCGGCGATGAAACGGCACAATGCATTTCGGATTGCTGACAAACTATTTTCTATTGCTTCCCACAGACGACAAATCGCCCGCCCAATCTGTCAAAGTTTCACGCTAACAAACAGTTCAGAACTTTTAACTTGTTTTCTCAGTTTTCGTTCGTCGCAGTCTGCTCAATGTACCTGATCACGTTCGACAATTTCCTGGGTTTGGACGCCCGTCTCACGCAACGTTCAGAAGCGTAAAGGAATTTTGCTTTTTGAATGCCTCAACTGCAGTTAGCTTCTTAAATGCCTCTGATATTTCTGGGCGATATTTGTAAATATAGGTATTTAGGTTTAGATTAAAGTAGTTTAAGGTTTTATATATAGGTATATGTTTTTAAATCTTGTAAATATGTATTTTGATTGAATAAAGGTATTGATATTGAAGTTTTGACGTCGAGAAACGGTTTCGCTACGGTTGTGGACTAACATAAAACTTTGGAATATTTTAACTTATATAATTATTTTCTTCAATATTAATTTGATAAAATAATAGTGGGTTTCTTGCAAGAGCCCTTGAAGATCTAACCCAGCGTGCTTTCCTTTCGTTCCATTCGTTCTTAATTATTTTTTCAAGTTCTTACTGCTTCTTACTCTGTTGGTTATTTATTAACGTGCATGTTTTCGAGTGGTTGCATTGACTGTAGTGATCACTGAGTGATCACTGAGTCGTTTTACTGACAAATAATCAAGTTTCCGAATTATTCATAAAAACGTGAGTCATTTGATAAGATTTAAAAAAGAATGCATAATATTTTATTAAGAATTGAGACAATTATTTTAAAGCATTATTCCCTATGATTTCTTGATTAGTCTGTGATCCCGACACTAAAATATTCAACCTAACAAGTAAAGCCGAGTACCGGGCCAACCGACGTAATGTGCAACAAATGATGGAAGACGTCCATTTTTCAGTATTACTAACGTGTAACGTGTACATCAATTTTGTATCACCTGCGCGATCGAGGGATGCCGGCGGGGCCATTAGTCAAGTGTGGTGGTGCGCCATTTTGTTATATTGCCAGGAAATTTTATACCTAGAGATAACGAGTTCGTATCATAAGCTAAGTTAAGGTTGCTAGGTTATGTTTACAAAGCAATTAGCTTAAGACTTTTTGATTTACATTTTGATTATTTTGAAACGGCCATCAGCGGACGTATGACGCTACGATTGAAAGGCCGGTTTTCGAGATGGTCGTTAGGTGACTAGGAAAGTTTTGAGATACGATAAAATGTTTGCCGTTAGAACATTTTATTTTATTAGGTACATCTTTTCAAAATATTCTCCATTTGTGTATATTTGTCTAAACCAAGATTTAAAGCACTGGCGATATTCTTCCTTAGGGAGGTCCTCAACCGGTCCTCAACCGCTGCTATAAAGGCGTTCCGAACGTCCTCAGGGCTTTCGAAATGACAACGACGGAGTCCTAGTTTCACTTTCGGGAAGGGAAAGAAGTCGCACGGAACTAGATCAGGACTGTAGAGGGCGGGTGGCACATTTGTTGGATTTCTGTGCTGCTCCAAAACTTTTTAATTTGGCTTTTTGCGGTGACGAATTGTCGTACTGCAAAAAGAGCGCCTGCTATTCTGTTTTTGGACGTTTTTGACGAAACTCATCAAACAGCATTTAATCAGCAATATCCCTATTGAAAAACTTCTTTAAAAATCAACTCTTTTTATGTGAATAGGAAGACAAACGAGCAAGTGGGTCACCTGATGGTAAGCGATCACCACTGCCCATAGACACCCGCAACCCCGGAGGGATTGCAGATGCGTTGCCAACCTAGAGGACTTAGATGAAATGCCTCTTGTGCCCGTAATTTCCCCGGCTGTCTTACTCTCCACACCGGAACACAGCGGTGCAACACTGCTGTTTAACGGCAGGATTAGCGAGTAAGATGGTGGTAGCGATCCGGACGGACCTTGCACAAGGCCCTACCACCCGCAAAACTTACTTCCATAACTAAATTTTTGAGGCCTAAACGATTTCTAGTGCCAAGTTTTCGTATAAAATAAGTTTGTAATGAAACGTCTTCTTGTTTAGCTTGAATAATCTACTTCTAAAAGCATTTTCTTGGTGTTTCAATTGGTTTTCGAGAAAACGTTGTAGGTTAGAATCTCTTCTTTTATTATTTTATACTATCTGTTACTACTATCTAACTATCTAACTATCTAACTATCTAACTAATATATATATATATATATATATACATAATATTATAAATGCGAAAGTATGGATGGATGGATAGATGGATGGATGGATGGATGGATGGATGGATGTTTGTTTGTTTGTTACTCAATCACGCCAGAACGGCCCAACGGATCTGGATGAAATTCGGCACATAGATAGAGAAAAGTCTGGAATAGCACATAGGCTACTTTTTATCCCGGAAAAATGCGTAGTTCCCGCGGGATAGCGATAAACGAATTCTTTGCAGACGAAGTCGCTGGCAACAGCTAGTAAGTATATAATTTAAATTAAAAAAATATACATCACGTTATGTACCTAAGACAAATTGTTTTTTTTTTAACGTGAAGCACTGTAAAACTTGTATGTTCCTCTGTAACAACTTCGTCTGTCTCCACCCATCCAGTCTCAGATTTCTCCCACCACTTATTAGTTCCAGCAGTCAGCAACTTTTCATTGTTTTTGTCTTCCAAAAGGCCATATTTTACTTTCTTCAGAGCATATTGTAGTTAGACTGGGTCATTTGAATAATTTGTGGTACCTACTCTTCCTCGTTGTCAAATAAGATAAAAATTCTTGTGTGAAGATGCGCTTTCTAGCCCCAGAGAATGATGGCCTGGTAGCATTAAGGTCGACATTTCCCAAACTCTTTGTCAACAACGCTTGTGCCATCATTAGCACCATCCTGAATGTTATTGGAACAAACTTAACCTTTCCCTAGGTCGACCTCTTCAAAAATACTTTCATCTCTTTCCTTAATGCTCACTTTGCGGATTTTGAATTGATTGTCTCTATATCTCTAAATTGTCAAGATAAGTCCCAAAATAGCATGAAAAACCGCTTCAGAAGTTAATAAGAGAGCTGTTCGACATCTTGGTCTTCTGCAGTTCGAGCTCGACCCTCCCCTTCTCCACCTGGAGCGTCTCGACCTGCTTCTGCATGACGGTGATCTCAGACGTGTAGACGGCGACACCTAGCATGCTGTGTTCCATGGCTGGCAACCCCGATTTTGGACTTGAGAGCCTCTGTCAAAGACCATGTTTGAGCACCGTAGGTGAGAATTGGAAGTACGTACCTACATGTTTATAAGCTTCTTTTTCAAAGGAAGTGAACAATTGCCTTTCATCAGGTGTCTGTCCGTCTTTCGAGTTCATGCTGTCGAGCCTGGAAGAAATGAAAAATGTAATATAAATATACAAGAGAAATTAAGAGGGGGGGGGGGATAAGAGGGGAGGCCTTTGCCCAGCAGTGGGACATAAATTTAATATAGGCTAATATAATAACAATAATAATACAAGATAATTAATTAAACATAAACTAAAATAAATCTATAAAAGTGTTCCCCCGAGGCATAGATAAGGCCAAAGCAGCAGTAGTAGCAGCGGTAGTAGTAGTGCTGGCAGTATTTCTTCGCTGAATCGCAATTGATACGTATGAGTGAGAATACGAACTTTGGAAACAAGCAATTTTATTACACCTTCCTCTGGCGTTAAGACATAGACCAGCGTTTCCCAACCTTTTTCAGCCACGGACCAATAGGAAATTAAGCACAGTTTTCACGGACCTCCTTAATAAAATAAATAGCAAAAAAACTCGGATTAGGTATTTATTTTAGTTCTTATATTAGACATACAAAATTACGAGACTTATTAACATTTAATTATGTATGGTCCAGAGATGACACCGCGGACCCCCATGTACATACTCGCGGACCCCCAGGGGTCCGCGGACCACAGGTTGGGAAACACTGACATAGGCAATTCTATTTCTTTAATATTTACAAATAGAAAACTAAACATAAAGAATAGGTACATACAAAAGGTATTTAAAGGTCGTTCTGCAACAGCAATACTGATTCGTTACCTACGCGAAGAAGTTGCCAGCCCTTTGGGTCCCCATTTAGAGTCAATCAGCCTTTTTTGTACATGACTAGATCAATGTTTAGTTAAATTTCGTTACTAAACCTAGAGCTACCCTTAAAATAATTATTTTTGATGACGTTGGAGTCCTTCCTTGTTGCCCCTTAACGAGTATCAGTTCTTCAGAATAATAATATCACGCTAGGAAGCTATAATACTGTAACCCTGTCACGTTGCGAAGATGAGGAGGATTGGGGTCGAAGGAATAAACACTTATTATTATGGTGTTATGGTATATTTTAATTTGATAAATGAAGGCACACCTTTTGCAGTACATAAAACACGAGTCACATATTCAAGACTTTTCACAAACGATTGTTGTACTTAACACTTTATACTAGTTACTTCAAGTCTTTATATTATAAAGACTTGGAGTAACTAGTAAAATATGGCAATCAGGCAGGCACGACTGTGAGCTGGCAGAACTAGTAGAGAGCGAATGAAATAGCAGCTTTGATAAATCAAAAACAAGAAATGACTCTGAATTTTGAAAAAGGAGCCGATTACAAAATATGCTTTTTAAAAAAGTTAAGAAATAGAATGGTATTTATAAGTGTGTATGTCCGTTGCCTGTAAAATTCCTTGCTTTAAGCTAAAACCTTATGTCCGTTGTAAGGATTTCGAAAGAAAATGTATTTTTCTATTAATTACCTCGACGTTTCGGCCATTTTTATTTACTGGTATTTATTTTATTCACTGTTTTAGATAATTCGACATGAAAAACAAATAAAAGTAAATCTATATTTTATTAAATAGGTAGTTGATAAAAAAATCAGTCCCGTTCATTAATTCAGTGCACCATGGTGAATCAAAATGAAAATCTTCATATTATTAACACACCATTTGACCTCATATTTAATGTTGAGACGTGGCGCGAAAATCAATTTCCTGCTTCGCAGAATGCTGGCAGCAACGCTACTATATTTGACTGGGAATGACTTGCAAGTTGAACAGTTACAATGATGTTAAAATATATTTTTAACAATTATTATATTCGGGAGCAAACAAAACCGCCCGGTAGAAAATTATATAAAAAGTGTCCCTTTTTTTGCTTCCAAGTATATATTGCAAATTTTACAAATGCATTATAATCAGAGCTCGGACAGGTCATAGCAAAATAATAGAGTCGCATTATGCCGAGTCATGGATGTTGTATGTATTTAAGTATGTATTTATCTACATTATATGTATAAGTATGTTTATCCGTTGCCTGGTACCCATAGTACAAGCTTTGCTTAGTTTGGGACTGGGTCAATTGGTGTCATTTGTCCCATGATATTTATCTATGTACAGTATTATTTAAGAGTAACCCAAAATTCACATAATAATTATGTTTGTAAAGCTGATGGTTGTATTGAACATTTTATGCAATCATCAACTACTGCATTTTCTGGAACAAACCAATGTTTGCAATATATAATAAATCACGTCTTTATCCCTTACAGGGTAGACAAAGCCTAAGGCAACGAAACCTAAAGGCCACGCTCAGCATGATGGTTGTTATTGGTTGCATGGTTGTTGTTGTTTATAAATAAATAAGTATCTCGGGACAATTGACACCAATTGACCTAGTCCCAAACTAAGCATAGCTTGTGATATGGACACTAGATAGTGGGTAAAAGTAAATTTCTATTCGAAAAGTGTATTTCGTCCTATTACTGCAAATACCAGTTATCTGCAAAAAAGTCATTTCGAGATAATTCAATTTTAATGTTCGTGAGTTGTTTTATACCAGAAAACGCGTAGTTTATACTAAAGAAAAAACATAATTGAAGTGACTACTGCACGCGTTTTCTGGTATAAAACAACTCACGAACATTAAAATTTAATTATCTCGAAATGACTTTTTTGCAGATAACTGGTATTTGCAGTAATAGGACGATTTGACGGTTCCAAAAAATAAAATATCTACCAACGCTTGTGTTATAAGGCCGCGTTAGCGTTACCGTGCCTATCTTTAAGCGTCCTCCATATTTTTTCCTTCCTTCAAAAGTCTTAGTACTAACTTCCCCCATTCCACCAGTAAATTATGCAACAGCCTCTACGTATTGTCTTGTACGGTCACGTTGGCCCTATCGCACGTAATGGCCACAATAAACCGTAAAAAAATATAACAGTATGCTCTTACCCGTAATAGGGCATATAAAATTTGTTGGTCCCACACTGAATTCGGGGTTTTACGGACCCCAGCGAAAAACGAAGGATCGTAAATGCAAAGTGTTTTCGATTTGGACTTGATGTTGGCGTTATTGAAAAAGGTGTTCTTACGTAGAAACGATTAATTTTGCATGGTTAATAAATAGTTTTTTTTTAATTAGGTTTAACAATTTCATTGTGGAAATGAGTTCAGTAAAAGGAATATACTTAATCAAAAATTTAGAAAACCCCCACGCCACGCATTAATCAAATAAAATAATCATAGGTACGATACCTAAATAAAATTCAGCCGGGGAAATTACGGGCACAAGAGGCATTTCATTTAAGTCCTCTAGGTTGGCAACGCATCTGCAATCCCTCCGGGGTTACGGGTGTCTATGGGCAGTGGTGATCGCTTACAATCAGGTGAGACCCACTTGCTCGTTTGCCTTCCTATTCAAATTAAAAAAATAAAAAAAAATTGATGCTTTAAATTATTTTGCAAAACAGCTCTTCGAACTGCTGTACCGATGTTTATCAAACATGACTAAGAACCACCGCAAGGAAACTGGCTTTCGAATGGAAAAATCCTCATCGAAATCTATTCATCCGTTTAAAAGCTATTGTTGGGCACCCGAAGGTGCCTGCTACTATTCTTTACTTAAATAATTCAAATTTAAAGCTTTTTGAGCGCTTTAACACGTAGTGACACAATAACGTAAAAAATACACACTGACATGATAAAAACAAATTGAAAAATCGTAAAAAAGAATAAAAATCGATAAAAAGATTGGCTGTCACCAACATGGATACCACAGACAAGCACACACACACACACACACACACACAGAGAGAGAGAGAGAGAGAGAGAGAGAGAGAGAGAGAGAGAGAGAGAGAGAGAGAGAGAGAGAGAGAGAGAGAGAGAGAGAGAGAGAGAGAGAGAGAGAGAGAGAGAGAGAGAGAGAGAGAGAGAGAGAGAGAGAGAGAGAGAGAGAGAGAGAGAGAGAGAGAGAGAGAGAGAGAGAGAGAGAGAGAGAGAGAGAGAGAGAGAGAGAGAGAGAGAGAGAGAGAGAGAGAGAGAGAGAGAGAGAGAGAGAGAGAGAGAGAGAGAGAGAGAGAGAGAGAGAGAGAGAGAGAGACATTAAAGTCAAACTTACAACACCCCTCTTTTTGCGTCGGTGGTTAAAAAACCCAGTGTACCGTTCCACTTAATAGCTTTTTTCATTCCCTAATGTGCAATTTAATCTAGATGGCAAATTAAAAGAAACAATTAGTGCATGTCGACTGATTAATGCGAATACGGAACCCGGTGCTTATTGAGACAAATTGCACTCGCGCCTTCTGGCTGTTAAGGAAGGTTTACATTGATAAAAACAATTGGGAAATAGTTTTAACTGTGCACTTCTGCACCATCCTATATCCTACTAATATTACAAATGCAAAAGTTCCTGAGTACGGATGTATGGATGTTTGTTATTTTTTCACGGCAGAACGGCTGGACAGATCTGCATCATATTTGGCGCAGAGATAAATTGATCTGGAATAACGCATAAGCTGCTTTTTATCCCGGAAAATTGAGTAATTCCCGTGGAAAACGATAAATTAATTCTGCAGGCCGTGTATTTTTCAGGTATTTTGGCAGTCATCAGACTAGGTTTCTTTACAACTGTAGAAAAAATACTTTGTGTCAACAATAAAACGCTTCAGGACTAATAAAAATTTTGTCTATGTATCGATTCGGAACTTCAATTTTATGGGATAAAATATCTATAGACCCATTCGTATCAATGTTATTCATCACAATTTTCAATAATCACAAATAAAGTTTGTTTTGCTAATAATTTCTTTTTTAACAAAATAATTTTTCATTGTCACCGAAACTCTATAAGTATTTTCAATTTCAAGTCAATCTAACCATTTGTAGTGCTTCAAAAAGTATTTCAGATGAAAATGGAAAAGGGAATTGGTCGTTACTGGCTGGTTAACTTTGTAGGTACAAATTCAGTTTTGTTTATAATCGAAGTCGGCTGCATAAATTATCATAACTTTAACTTAACCCAATGTTTTATTAGTAAACGATGTAACGGTCGCTTGAAATATCATTCTCTAGTTTCTCGAAGCACGCATTACTCATAACACGACACCGTTAACCGTTATCACTCACGCAGATCGACATTAATATTCCAATTTCAAATTAGTACAACTAATGTAAACCATGCCTATGTAGATTAGTATAACCTCGGTATGTGAGGACACCTGGCGGCGTCAGATATTAATTAGGGAACAAATTCAATTTCTCTCTGTTGCTGAATTTTCAGGTGAAATTTACGACGTGTCGACACTGTTGTTGGTGCGATTTCGTGTTTGGATTATGAAATATTGTGGTGGTATTTGCATATCCGCGTAAAAATGACAGGAAATTTGCTTGTAATGGGTGCAAATATGAATACCAATATGCATGTTGAATATCGTACGGAACAATACTTAGAACACGAACAAAACACATTTACATTCCGCTACCTAATGCAAGCGTAGCGTTGTTTGGTAATGAAGTAGCAAGGTAAATATTTTTTGTTCATTTAATATGGACTTCCGAAAAGTAACGCCTGTCATTGACTGTTTGTTTTCTGTTTATTTTATTTTTCTCAAATATATTGTAGGTATTTCCCCGTCCCATCTCTCTCCCTCTCTCTCTTTACAAAACTACAGCACAAATTGAAGTTTTAACCGGTTGAAAGAGCTATTATTTATTTCCTTCTAATTATTTTACTCTTAAATGGAAACCATTTTCGAATCTCATTACATCAGATCAATACATACCTGTCTGACTGAGTAAAATAAAAAAAAATCGCTTTTTCGGCCACTTCTTTCAATGAAAGTACTACAATCATCAATATAGAAATATAAATATATAAAGATATAAATGTGTATAAAGAGTATTTGTATTGTATTGTATTGAATTGTATCATCAAATCATCATCAACCAAAAGACGTTCACTGCTGAACATAGGCCTCCCCCAAAGAGCGCCATAAAGACCGGTCTCACACTGCCCTCATCTAGCGGACTCCCGCAAAAATGGCTGACGAGTCTGACGACGGAGTCCGTAAAATTGCCTTACCAAAGTGGCAGAGGGCATCACGGGACATAGGACCGACGGCCGATGGAGCCGGGAGGTTCTCAAGTGGCGCCAAAATACAATACAATACAATACAATACAAATACTCTCTTACTCCAAGTGCTGGAATGATATTCCTCCCCCTATCCAAGGAGCGTCAAGTAGTTACACATTCAAGCGCAAGCTGAAAGATCACTTATTGACGCTCCAAAAATCCTTGCAATAGTCCAGCAACTTGTACATTGGTATGCCATGCCAGCCTGTTGTTCTTAAACAATTTCGATTTCCCTTCTTTTTCTTTTTGCTTATCGTAAATTATCTATTTAATTTATCTACTTTTAGTTACTCATATAATAATATCGGTTCCATTTATTATATTTATTAATTTAGTTACATATAGGTAGATTATTAGTGTATCAACTATAATATTAGATATGTATATATATTATTATATCTGTGTATCGTTCCGTGAATCACAGACGGTTCTGGCTGAAAATCAGTGCTGCAGGCGTCTACTAGCACCTCAGCGTAATGCTGAGCCAGCAACCGTTTCACTTTTGCGAAGACACACACACATTAATACATTGCTGATCTATTTTCATGTGTGTGTTTTATGTTTCATTTTTGTACAATTGTGTGTATGCTCTATTTCTGTGTCTTTCAAAAGAGAATAAATGTCTTCTTTCTTTCTTTCTTTCTTTATTGAACACCACAAATCAGTACAAAACAATACAGAAACAAAGACCGAAGTACACAATAGGTAGTCTGGTGGTGGGTGGTAAATACCGGAGGACACAGCGCAAGAAGGGCCACAATAGACTGAAAATACTAAAATGCATTAAAATAATGCACTAGCGTTTCGGCAATTTTTCCGACGCGGAAAAATTACATCTCATCTTCAATATAAACCAAGTCCTGTTTACTAAAGTGCTTACACAAAGACATCTGCTTGCATACAATTTAGCACAAAAACAATGATTTGGACATAGGTTTGAGAGCGTAAACATATTTCCCTTCTGCAAACACTGGCCGGCCGCCAAGACGTATTGATTTTTGCCTAGAGAACAGGCTAGGAGCACTCTTCTAGTAGTAATCTTGAAGTAATAATCTGATAATGACTTTAATTTATTTGTAGTAAATTATAATTACATCTTTATCCCTTGCGGGATAGACAGGGCTCAGGGCAACAAGATTTTAAGGCCACGTTTAGCGTTGCCTTTAGGGTTGTAAATAATTAAAGTAGTAATTACTGGGGTAGTCTGGAGATGTGAATAACGACGCCTTCATCTAGACGACAGTCTGTTAGATGATGACTATAGTATGTTAGCCGAGGGGCTTGTATTCTATTCAGAATTTATGTGTGTGTGTGTGTGGTGTGTGTGTGTGTGTGTGTGTGTGTGTGTGTGTGTGAGTGAGTAGGTACTAGGTAGATACATTTGAAATTTAATGAGATACATGCACAAAGGTGGACTTATCCCTTTAGTTATAAGTACATTCGATGGTGCAGCCATCATGTCAAATAATGTTTGAATGATGTTTTTGACATCTTGGTACCTAGCGTATATAAATACATTTTATTATATTTATTTATGCTCTACATCATCACTATAAAACAGAGCCGCTTTCCGCTGTCTGTCTATCCCTATGTATCTTTAAAATTACGCAGCGGATTTTAATGCGGTTTTTTATAGAAAGAGTGATTCAAGAGGAAGGTTTATAATAGACGACCGGATGGCCTAGTGGTTAGAGAACCTGACTATGAAGCTCGAGGTCCCGGGTTCGATCCCCGGTCGGGGCAGATATTTGTATGAAAAATATGAATGTTTGTTCTCGAGTCTTGGATGTTTAATATGTATTTAAGTATGTATTTATCTATATAAGTATGTTTATCCGTTGTCTAGTGCCCATATCACAAGCTTTGCTTAGTTTGGGACTAGGTCAATTGGTGTCAATTGTCCCAAGATATTTATTTATTTATTTTATTTATGTATACTTAATACGCAGACGAAATCGCACGCCGAAGCTAGTGATTGAAAAATTGATAAAAGTTAATTTGAAAGCATACCATTTGTAGATCGCTAATAAAGGTTCTGGCCTGGAATTAATTATGAGCAAGTTGATTAACGGGCGAGTGCACAATGAAGTGGGCACAAAGGACAAATTGGAAAATTAAATTGATCCCAGAACTTACCTATTGGTTGATTTATAATGGTCCTTTTATTATCGACTAAAAGCGCTTCTCTGTGGTTAACTAGTGCGTTTTGAAAGAGTTCACATAACATTTATCAGTAACTAGCGACCCGCCCCGGCTTCGCACGGTATATTATGCATATAAACCTTTCTCTTGATTCACAATATATATTATTATTAAAAAAACCGCATCAAAATCCGTTGCGTAGTTTTAAAGATTTAAGCATACATAGGGACATAGGGACAGAGAAAGCGACTTTGTTTTATACTATGTAATGAAGAAGTATAATAGTAAAAAGTTATAGGTACTGCTGCATAAGGTCTTGAACATAATCATTTAGCAACTAATATCCCACGCGTGGCGTGGGAATAAACGTACGATTTTGAATGTTAAAATAATTTAATTATTCGCAAAGATGAAATATAACAAAGGCAAGTTAGGTATGGTTAAAACACAAGTATAAAAAACAAAGGTTGTCGCGACATGAAAACGAAGATATAAATAAATCTACTGCCAAAGTTTTGGGGCCGAAAAAATAGTGCCTGCAAGGGCTTTTAGGATTTAGAAAAAAATATAAAAATGGAAAGCTGTTGGAAAATAACACGGATTAGTTTATAAAAAACAAAAATTCGTCGTGGCAGCAGATAACGATAGCAAAAAGTGTACACTTTCCCTACGTAATATGCGCCAATGGGCACAATAAATAATGCTACAGTACCTACTAACTTATTTTTACGTCGGTAGGTACGTAAATTTAACTAATTTATTTTAATTGGATTACCATAAGAATACTTACATTTTCTATAAACGGGTATTATTGCACATAGCTACTCATACTTTTGTTCAGCCATGAAATGTAAGCATAATAAATTATTTAAAATCTTTTATACACCCTACGGCATTCATCCCGTCCCTTAGGGAAACCTGAACTACTCGGAAACGCGCGGAATAATATTTTAATTCGTCTAACCCAAATTACAACAATAACATTACCCAAAACGATTAATAACGTTGAAAATAATGCGTCCAGCAAATCAGTGTGAATTCCACAATTACCTGAAGCCTTTGCCACAATTTCGGACACAACAAAATGCAGATAAGATTCATACAAAAGGTTCGGGCCGGTCTTACGACGTCGTTTGGGGCTGTGCTGGGCATTATGCTCTCGAGGACCTTCTGTCACACCGAACACCTATTTTCCAATCGTTGCTCTTTTTTCCTACAGCAACACTGCAGAGTCTGAGGGTCTGCGTCGAAGATACGTGAAAATGCCTAAAACATTGCACTTCCACTAGAAGATGCTGCTGAAATTGTAGCTTTAATGTGCAGTATTTTTGGTCTTCAACAGTCTTGTTTCCATGCTTAGCTTTGAGGATGTGTAACATTAAGACTTTTCTGTGAAATGTACTGTTCTACATCAAGTTCATGTCACCTTTAAAGCCTAGGGATTACCTTGCCTTCCTAAGACTAAGTTCAAGTCTTATTTTATCCATTGTCTAGTGCCCATATCACAAGCGTTGCTTAGTTTGGGACTAGGTCAATTGGTGTCAATTGTCCCAAGATATTTATTTATTTATTTATTATTTATTTATTTATTTTATACAGACGATAAATTCTGAGAGATTTTCTTGTCTTGCGAACAACTGTCGTGACGTCGAATTTAAATTATGAATGACATTGTGGAAGCAAGCTAAACGTGGCCTATGGGCCTTGTTGCCTTGGACTCTGTCTACCCCGTAAGGGATAAAAACGTGATTTAGGTACCTATATGCACAGAGTACTTTTTATATACTGGAAAACACCATATCCTAGAACTATAGACTTAAAAAGATAAACAACGCCTCAGCCAGTCACAAACGCTATGTGTTTCCTCGGGCAACCTTGTATTAATGAAAAATATTAGTCACAATTTGTTTCAAGACCTGTCTACCCTGTAAGAGATAAAAACGTGGTTTATTTATGTACAGTCGAGGGCATAAATATCTATACAGCCATCACGTCAAATATTATGTGTCACCGATATTATCCTATGGTATACCCTATGGTCCCAACGGAAGACCAGCGCTGGCTACAGGGCCAGCACATGCTGAGTTGGGACCATTTTGTGACAATTTATTTATCTGAATGTATAATGTGTTGTTTATTTAATATGTGATTGTCATAAATAAACTTTTTTCTTTTTTTTCTTTCTTTCTATTGTGTTTCCACTGTATTTTTCTGGTTTAAGGAAATCAATATTCAAATGTGTTGTATTCGGTGTGCAGGACGCCCGCCTTATAGCTTGGATACTATAAAAGTGCCCACACCCCTCGATTACTGGGGACCCGGTGATGACGTCATTACAGCGGTTGAAAACAGCGATGGCCCATTTACCTTTTGTATTAACGTTAAGATTACAAATTCAGGTCTGTTACAAATCGACCCACCCGTGGTCAACTACTACTGTATGCACGGACGGAGGAAGGGTGGCGGTTGTCGTTTGTTTTTTACGCTCGTTTTTGTTTTTGAATGCGGTGGATAGTTTTGTGTTGAGAAGAGTTAATATATACATATAATAAAGCTGAAGAGGATCGAAAGTATGTACACACAGCAAAACTATTCGGTATGCACCCTAGTTGTCCATGTGTGTCATTCTATACACACATCCGCAATTATCCGCTGCCTTAATTACACACACAACAATATGGTTTTGTATCCACATGAGTAGTCACACTAACATGGCCTTTGTGTGCTAATTGTGTTCTCTGACTACCTTCACATATCTCTTATTGTATAGGTTATTGTTATTCAAACAATTTTGCTCAATGGAAGAATAATTTCGTCATGAATAATATGAGCGCGGTGGCTCAGTCGTACAGATTGGGACTGTGAATGTTAAAGACCTCGGTTCGAATCTTGCACAAGTGTGTCTATTTTGTATTTTTTTTTTTAATTTATAACAATCTCAAAACCAAATCATGACTACTTCAAACAAGAATAAAAGAAAGTAAAAGAACAAAGTAAGAAAATAAAATTATTGTTTCAAATTGTTTATTACAACATTTAAGTAATTATTATTACCATAAGACTATAACTAATTAAATTAGCAAAATAAAACTGCATGCTTTTCCTTATAATATAACAGAAGAAGAACAACATTTATTCGTAAAACAACACACACAATAGTGACTAGTATGATTTTAGGTTAGTTAAAAATTTCTGTTACAAACATAATTTAAAATTACAATACAAATGGTAAATTGAATGCACACCACAAAAGGGCTATTTTTAAGATGTAATTTATTCGAATTAACAAGGGTTTTGAAAAGAGTATCATTTCTAAGAATTTCCGATTTATTAAGTTTATTTAAGTCTGAGAAAGATGAACGAAACGTTTTATTTGTTGAGAAATAAAGTCAGTGGTGAAATGAATCGACATGTTAAAATGACAGCCATTAACAATAACATCATTGCACACTGGATTAAATCTCCACTTTGAAGTGACTAAGCTACCTTGCTTTGGATTTTATATCAAATGGATCCCAGTTGAGAGTCATTGATCCCTTAGATTTTCTATGGGGTTTAAGTTAGGGCTTTTAGCAGGCCAGTTAATAACAGTTAAGGAATCTTGTTGGGTGCTCAGCCAGTCTTTGACTATGACACAATAATATTGTTATGCACGAAATAGGTGTAATGTGCCAGTCTGGGTATTCGGACCACACAGTAGGGAGCATCACTTTTTTTTAGCACTGTTATTACGACCCCCAACCCACTAACTCACAAATCCCATGGATGACATCCAACCACTTTTTGCCACAAAATTTTTCGTCCATCTTTTTCAGACGTAAATGGTTTTTCATCACTAAAAATCACTACATTATTACCTACTCGAATCAAAATTATAAATATTCACGATCATAGTTCATTCTTTTTCTTCTATGCTGGCTGATCGGATCAGCCTGATCCGTTGAAGCATTTTTTTTGCTGGTCTCAGTCGCACAGTTTACAACGTAGGTAACATTGTCTCTCGTTGATGTGAAATAGGTCTCTTTAGCGTGTGCGGCAACTACTTATGTCCAAATGGCGTGAAGATGAGACTTCTTGTTTTGGCACAGAAGGAATATTCTTATCGTGCCCGAAGTTTGCATAACGGTGAATCCATAATTGCAGTCTTCCGCTGCAAAATAAATGAAGTTTAATTAAATACATTTTTCGTCAAAGAAAGTTATTTGGATACATTACGGATACAATAATAAATCATTGTTTTTAACACCATGAAGAAATTTCATGTAAAATAAGAAGTAATTATTTTATCAGACACTTTCGTCTACTTACCGATATCAATAAACGCCTTGCAATTCCTTATAGAAATATTTTGTTCGTAAAGAACAATAATTTCTGCTCTTTTCTAAAAAGATGATGACTATCCATATTTTGCAAATCACAAGGTATTTGAAAGGCAAAATTAAACAGTTCGTTGTTGTAAAACCACTTGTAAAACAAGGCGTAACGAATGGCGGCTAGCGTTGACAAATTCATATTACTAATAATTTGAGGGTAGAATATACTTTATATTGTTAGACGACAATGAATTAAATGTGCATCGTCTAGCAAATCTCAACCTTCTAATTTCAACCTTATTTCAAAGCTCGTTAAACAACTATTTACACATTGCAAATGCAGTAAGTAGTCACAGATTGGACTTAGTAATTCATAAATTCACCAAGTATATTAAATGTCTCGGTGGCTCAGCGGTCACAAAGGCAAGTCGAATACTTGATTTGTGCACTCGCTCTCTAGTGAACCGAGTTCAAATCCTGGAAGAATGTCATTTTTGGATGTTATTTAAATGGCGATGCTGGTTGTAAGGAATATTGGTTGGAATGTTGGAATTGAATCTCAGACCAGACTTGATGAGAAATAAAAATATGTCAATCAGTGAGGTGGTAGCTAACACTGGTAATAATAGTTCAATGCGTCAGATTGCATGATTGCATAAATTTGAAAATTCAAGGTCAAAGGAAGATGAATCGATCCGGGGTGTCTTGTCTCGCCTTACACTTGCGATGACAATATCCAATGTAAGATAATAATTTAAAATGTTTTTAGGAAAATGCAAAAATAAATCAATACTTTTACATTATTTCTGTAGAATTAACTTAAACCGGAGATATTAAATTTTTATACCTTTGAGCCAGGCACGATACCAAGGGGATTTTTTAGTTTAATTTGTGATTATTTTTAATTGAGTTTATTATATACTAAGTAAAATAGTTGCAACTTTCTTCATTGTTATTTTATAGTATTGTTGTTGTTTATTTAATAAATAGGTAATTTACAGCGACAATACTTATTTATCTTATTACTAAAAAAATCTGTACTGAGTGGGTAGATAAACGATCGAACTCACTCACACATTCACATGTGGATTCTACGTAATGTTCATGTCGGTACTCAACACATAGACGACGTTTGTGTGCGTGCCTATGCTTACCGAATTATTTTGCCGTGTGTACATCGAAGATATTAAAAAAAAATAGTCTGGGGATACTTAGAATCGATAACAGAACACGTTCCAACGGTTTTTAGAATTTAGGTCTGTTTATCTGTTTGTCTGTGTATTTGTGCGCGCATCACGTAAAAACGGCTGAACGGATTTTGTTGGAAACTTTACTAATCTGTTGAGAAAATCACCGCCCAGGTTATAGGCTACTTTTTATCCCGGAAAATTGCATAGTTCCCGCGGGATAGCGATGAATACGACGAAAATCGCAGCTGCCTAGAGTCGCAACGTATATAAATATTGCTTCAGTATCATAGAGGTGCACTAAGGAGGGATTTTCAAAATTCCCACGGGATTTAATATCGCTTATGATAAAAAAATATTTTTACCAATTAAATGTCAGAATAGGGGTGTTAAGTGCCTGTTCAAATATGCATAGCAATATGTGAGTTTTGTCAATAAATGAAGTCTACGCGGACGAAGTCGCGGGCAAAAGCTAGAGACCAATAGATCAACGTCACAGTATATATATAAGCTAAAGCAGTAGGGAAGATAGGCCTACTTTTTGAAATCAGTACCTACGCTCCAATAAAGCGTTAGGGTTGTCGATTTAATTTTTGTTAAATTGAAAAGTTTTTTGTCTAGGTAGCGCTATAATCTCATCTGGTAAGGCCTGTTTTAGAGTAACTAGCTACACTTAATTAAGTGTATTAGGGTTGGCACCCCTAATTTGTGTAAGAAAGGAACAAGTTATCCGTTAAGTGTAGTTTTCTATAATATATTAGTACATAATACTATAGATGCAAGATGTTAACAATGAAAGTCCGTAGAAAAAAAATTCACCAAAAACACGGTCTATAATTTACGGCAACTACTTACTTATCATCTAAACAGCCAAACGTTTTATTTAACAGAAAAATCATTTGTCGGAGAAGTGACATCTGACATTTCTCGTTATAAAAATAATATATACATTTTATTTCATAATAATATAGTATCATTCTTACCTTTCAACATCGGCAGGGAGTTTAAAAAAACGAAAGCTCCGGTTTTGAAGAAGCCGAGTTCAAGCAGCCGTACACTGCGCAATACGCTCTTGGCATGTTTAAAACGAAAACGGCCGCTCGTCTCAATGCGCCACTCGCGACTGACGGCACCGCGAAATCCGCTTAGGGGCCGTGTAAAAGCGCGTGTCTATGTGTGCGTTCGTTTCGACCGATTTGTTCGTAGATTCCCTACTACTTTAGCTTATATATGTACTGTGTCAACGTGGCGTGGGTGACATGTATAGCGTGTCTTAGCACAGCGTGCGCAACAGTGTGGCGTCGCCTTTAACTCTTAACCACCACACTACGAATGAATTGACGGGCTCTTTACGCCACGGAAAAACAGACGACTATTTAACTTGATATTTTATTGAAAATATATTTAATACAATACATAATATATTTATTTTATTTAGGCCAGGTCAAGAGTACTTACCCGAAACCGACGAGCATGTATGAAGAGATTGATGAATGTGGATGAAGCGAAAGAGGTATGCCAGGATCGTAGCAAGTGGAACAAAGTAGTCTCTGCCTACCCCTGTGTGAAAGAGGCATGACGATAATATATGTATGTATGTATGTATATAGTTAATAATAAATTTAATGATCCCGTAAATGCATCGAAACGCGCGTCAGTGTTTGTGTGGTATTAGGAATAATTAAGTTTGTGGGATTTATATGAGTTTTATGTGGCAGTAGTGGAGGGAGGGTTTGCATGCAAAGCATATATATTTCGCACAAGCTTGGTTATCTTGCACGTAACTAGCGGACTAGCAAGGTAAATATTTTGTGTTCATTACTTAACTTGATGTCTATTTCCATTGCAGAAGGATTTTTTACAGATTTATTTATTATGTAGATGACGTTGCCGTGGGAGCCGTATAGGTTGTCAGGATAGAACGACTAGGGCGTTTAAAAAGTTAAGGAGCGACGACACCATGATGATGTGCTCCCGGCCGTTTTCGACCATGGCGACCGCCTCAACTCCTTCCCAGGGCACGATCGTGTGCTCGCATGTGGCTTATGTAGCCAATCTTTTTTTAAAAAGTTCAGGCTCAATGTTGCACTTCTTCATATGTCGCTTTAGCACATCTTTATACCTGAGGAGTTGTCCGCCATGCTTTCGCTTGCCCTCCTCAAGTTCGCTGTAGAAGATGCGCTTTGCCACTCGCGCGTCCTCCATCCGCGACATATGTCCACACCACCGAAGCTGTCTGCGCATTAGATAAGCCTCGATGCCACCCACATTTGCTCTTCGCAGTACCTCGGTATTCCGTACGCGATCAGTCCATTTGATATTAAGGATCTTGCGCAGACATTTGAGGTGGAATTTGTCAAGCGCTCGAATGTGGTGTCGGTAAGGAGTCCATGTTTCGGCAGAGTACAATATGTTAGGTAGTACTAACTACCGCCATGTAAATCCCAATTTTTGTAGCCAGCTTTAAGTCATGTGAGCTGAAGACCTTTGCATTCAGCTTCCCGAATGCTGCAGCTGCAGCACCTATCCTGGTATTGACTTCAGCATCAAGGTCGCATTTGGAGGTTAGTGTGCTCCCCAGATATCGAAACTTGTCAACCTGCTTCAGCACATCCTCGCCGAGCTTAATGGTCAGTGTCTCGTGACCGTATATGTCTGAAGACATCACTTCTGTCTTCTTGACACTAATTTTCAGGCCAAATTTACGGCAAGACTCGTCGAAACTGAACATGAGCTGTTGCAAGCCTTCTGGGGACTCAGCCACAAAACTTAGATCGTCCGCATACATTATCTCGGTGACTAACGCATGGGAGACCTTTGTGCGAGCTTTAAGTCTGGCTAAGTTGAAGACACTGCCGTCGGTGCGGAAACGGATCCGAACTCCTTCGGGATTCGTCTGTAAGACTTCACGAACTGCAACTGCGAAGTACAACGCAAACAGTGTGGGTGCTAACACACACCCTTGCTTCACCCCACAGGTAACGGAGAAGAAGTCCGACTGATCAGTGTCGACGGTGACGCAGCTCTGCATATTGTCATGCAGGAGTCTCACGAGTCTCACAAACTTCTCCGTGCATCCTATTCTTTCCAGCACCGACCATAAGGCTTCTCGAGGCACGCTGTCAAAGGCCTTCTCAAGATCGACAAAGCAGAGATACAAATGACGACCTTGCTCTCTGCTTTTCTCCTGTAGCTGACGCAATGAGAAAATGGCCTCGCAGGTGCCTCGTGAAACGAACGAAATGTGATGAGGAAATGTGGACTGTATAATAATTTAAGGAAATGGATAAATGAATGGATCACAATGAAAAACCAGCTCCTCAGCTCAAGACTGTAATGACAAAAAAAAACTGACAAGCCATAAAAAAGTATATAAAAACATAAACAATATAAATATGATAAAGAGTTCGCAACACCTCGGTTAGGTCGGAAGCCAAACTGAGTTTCCGGCAGAATCCTCTCTGAAACTCCTATAAGGCGGTTTAATAAGACTCTGGCGAAGACTTTTCCAGGTACTGACAAAAGCGAAATACCGCGATAGGAATCGCAATCAGATCGGTCACCTTTGTTCTTGTATAATGCTCTAATGAGAGACACTCGGAAAGTGTCTGGGACTTGTTCTTTCTCCCACATAAGAACAAACAGCTCCCATATAACCGAATGCAATTCCTCTCCACCGTATTTGAGTAGTTCTCTCGGTATAAAATCTGCGCCAACCGCTCGGTTGTTTGGTTGTTGTTTGATAGCACGAACAACTTCGTCTCGTAACAGGGGCTCATCCAGCTGGGAGGCAGTGGGGAGTTGCGGGATGGAGCGGACGTGTCTCATGTCAGCTGCCCGATCAACGTTAAGTAATGTGTCAAAGTGCTCCGCCCATCGCTTGAGGATCTCATCTCTGTTTTTAAGAAGGCCTTCGCGTTTATCGGCTTTAATGGCACTTTTGCGAAGCAGGATGATCCCAGCAACTTTCTGACTTCTCCATAAAACTCTCCCAGTTGGTTTGTGTCAGCGAGAAGCTGCATCTGTCGAGCTTTGTTTTGCCACCACTTGTCTTTTTTCTCCCTTGTTAGTTTTCGCAGCTCTAGATCACTTTTCCTAATCTCGGTAATGCTTCCGCTTTGCGGTGTTTCGCTATACTGTCGCAAGATCCTTCGGTGTTTGCTGATCGCTTCTGTAAGAACTCCGTCATTCTCATCAAACCAGTCCTCGCTTTTGTGGAATTTTAAGCCCAAAGTAACCTTAGCTGTATCTAGAATATGAGAAGACAGAGACCCCCAGCACGCTTCAACATCACCGGTTCTTTGATGTGCAGACAGTAGCATACCAGACAGAACATCAACATATTCCTCTCTTGTCTCGCAATCCACGACGATACCATACGCATACACTGAAGTGTAGGCGTCACGTTTTCTCACCGTTCCTTGCGCATTTTATAGCGTAAACCACCGTCAATGTCTTACGCGACGGTGTAATCGGGCCTTTATTAGTGTTTCGTGTAACGGTTCTAACTCAGAAGAGAGTGAGAATTGAGATTGTGGTGATGAATTGGAAATGTGAAGAACAGAGTGTGTGAAGAATTAGGCATGTGAAGATCTAGGATCTGAGAAAGTGAAGAATTGGGAATGTGATGAATTGGGAATGTGATTAATTGAGAATGTGCAAAATTGAGAAAGTAAAGACCTGAGAAAATAAAGGCTATAGGACTTTTTTAAGAAGATTTTGATTTGAAGTGTAATAGATTATCGTTTTCATGACATCGAAGTCACTTGAATATTATAAGTGAGCAACACCACCACCGTGTGAATCAGATTGTAAAAATGCGTCTCAATACACTTTTTCATTGCGACATTTCACTAGTTAAGCGCGTTTTAATAACCGTGAAAACTTCAAAACCCATTTTGTCGGACCTACGCGTAGCTTTAATTGTTGGTAAATCATTTGAGCTCGGAAACGCAGAAGAAATGTCTACGGCAAACGCTAACAAACAAACCTGCAGCCATTAAACCAGCCGTCTATTGTAATAAAAATTTAAAGCCACTCAACGCTGGATCACTACGGAAAACATTTTTATTTCCTCTTGTAAATCTGTTTCACAACGGTCATTCGCGTCTTTAAACACAATCCACCATCACTAACGGAGAAAAATAAGAGTAAACGGTAAGAAAATACCATAAAACCATTGTTGTCTTCAATAAAAACGCGTAGAACAGCGCAGAAAAGAATTAATACCACCATTAAAGTAAGGGATGATGTTATGGGCCCACTGAATGAGTTTTTTACGCTTCGCAGGGAATCGCGGTGGGCTGCTGAGTGTGGGCGAGTTGCTGGAATGTTAATGAGGGTCAGTAGTTTAGTTCTTAGATAAAGTGAGCGGTACTTGTATTTTTTTAATTTGCTTGTTTTGATTCTAATGAAAAAAACAACCCTATAGGCAAATTCGGTGCAATTACTGGCACATAAGGTTTTTTTACGGTATCCCTCTAAACTGACAACAAATGCATGCAATGATATTTATGTTCAATTACTCGTTTGCCTTCCTGGTTGTATACAAAAAAAAGGTATATCCAGTAACCAATAACGAAATGGCACTAAACTTTTGCAGCTCAAATGTAAGAGAGTGCGTTGTTCTTTTTACTCAAATATTAAGTGAGCTCTTAAATAGCAGATTGATAACCAAGGGTTGAAAGTGACCCATTTCACCCGAGATATTTCTGGCGCTCGAACGTACTGAGAGCGCCAATAGTTCGAGGGTGAAATGGGCAATTTCACCCGGGTTAAGCACTCTACTTTTCATTTCGACTGTGAGGAATATAATTTAAATTTACCTATATCTAACCTCCAACCTTTTCAATCTGGCTACTTGCCACGGCCGACTAGACTGTACCTAATCGAGTACGTGCATCTGAAAGAAAGGGTCAAGCTATCATGGCATCATAGCATTATGGCGGACAGCAGAATTAAATAGAGGAAATGATTTTAAAAATGTTGTTTTTCTGTAATAGCAAACAAAAATATACCAACTGTAAAACGATTTTAATATGAACCTATAGATCGTATTAAACACGTTGCTTAAAGTATAGCATAATTTTCCACCCAGCTACCCATGAAAATTTTGTTGCTAAGCAAAAATGCTGGTGTAAAATAACTCAACTTTGCCTCAACTTTGCTAACTTATTTTCTGCACCATTACTAGCACAGCATAAAAAAGGGCAATTTGCAAATACCCAGCCGAACATGATCGGGATTTAGCAATAGAATCTTAATAAATTTATTTCACTTTCAAGTAGACTAAACGCTCCCTCGACTAGTATCGCTGGCCGTGAGTTCTGTTTGGCAGCGGGGAACAGAGGTCGCACTGACTTGACATGCCAGTGATTGAAAGGCAGAAAATGTGCTATCGCAAATATTTACTGCGTCGAATTGATCGAACAAGACGGCGATGGCGACAATTATATTGTATCTTTTGCGGCTTGATCATAGCTCTATTGATGGCCGGGTGGCAGTTGCGTGGGAGTTTTAGGAGCCAGTTTTATCTGGGTTTTATGTTATTGTTCTTTTGTTTAGGAATCGGATTCAACTTCAATTACCTACCTACTAACTTTGTTCCATTAACAACTCTGTTCCGATTGGACATTTTGGTATGGAAAACGTGTGTGATTTTTCGCTATGGGAAATTTTAATTTATCAGGCGGTATGTATCAGATGAAGTGATCCGTATTTTTCTTCAACTCTCTGCTGCATTATTTTTTAAAAGATAGTTACTACTAGTTTTCTAATTACCCCTTTAGCCAAACGTTAAACTTGTACAGGAAGCTTATCGAGCTGGTATGAATTAGTCTCTTTATTTCCAAGACAGAGACTCTTTTGAATATGAGGAGGAGGAGTAAACTGTTACCTGAGGTTAAGGCTCGACCTTTGAAATTTTCGTGAAAATGAGTTGTGTTGTAACCATTTTATACATTATAACGTAACAATTTATACGTCGGAAAAAATATATCCTAATCTGGAAGATATGAGAAGTAACATAGTTTTGGTAGAAATCCATTTTAGTGAAAGAAAGCAGAGAAAAAGCAATCTAAAGTCACCCTTATTTTTTCACTTGTAACCATTTTACTGCTCCATTTTTTATCATAAAGAGATGAAATTTTATAATCTGCTTCATAAAATAATGAACAATAACTTTATTTTCCTACTTTGTCAAATTTCTTAAAAAATTACCTCGTTTTCTGAAATATTCCCTCCCAAGTTCCTACCGCTCCCCATTTTCGTCCATACGGTCAGTGCGGGACGAGGCGCGATGCATGACGGACCTGTGTCAATTTGCGCTGCGACCAAACAAAACTCCGTTTTTAAATATTTGTGGAATAATTTTGTTGCGTAGAGTGGACAATCCGTTTCGTGATTCGTAAAGTAGGTAGATCCTACTAATATTATAAATGCCAAAGTTTGTGAGGATATGAGTGAGTGTGTATGTTTGTTCCTTCTTCACACTCAAACGACTGGACGGATTTGGATAAAATTTGGAACGAAGATAGCTGGTACCCTAGATTAAAACATAGGCTACTTTTTATCCCGGAAAATTGCATAGTTCCCGCGGGATAGCGATAAACATGTTAAAGGTCGTAGCTGCCTAGAGTTGCAACGTATTTATAAATTGTTGCAGAACTTGAACGAGTGCCGTTCTCAGAGACGTCAGTTAATAATTATGATTAGTTAGAACTTAATTGTCGTCTCTGAGTGTGAAACTTAACTGTAATTGTCCTCTCGGTTGTATTGACTGACGGTGGATATTCTACGCTGTTTTACCGTGTTAACGGATCAAGTTCAAGTTTTAATTTATCATCCCTGCGTAACCAAAGATACAAAGGAACAAATAGTGCTTTAATTATGTTAATTGGCGTTTCTGAGTGTGAAAGTTAACCTTTGCTTTCTCTCTTCTTCTTTTTGCGTAAAAGGTAGGTACAGAATAATTGTTTATTGACCGTTTGTCTTCAAAATAGATATCTAAGGGTCCGAGTGGTCTTCAAGCATGAATCCGTTGTCAAAAGTTTAGAAAGTGGCCGCCATTTTGAAAATTTTAGTTTTTCAACCGATTGCTTTCAAAATCGATATCTGAGGATCCGAGTGGTCCCCAAACATGAATCCCTTGTTAAAAATTGAAAAAATGGCCGCCATTTTGAAATCTTTAGTTTGTGGGCCGATTGTTTTCAAAATCTATATCTGAGGATCCGAGTGGTCCCCAAGCATGAATCCGTTGTCAAAAATTCA
This sequence comes from Pandemis heparana, assembly GCA_963854515.1. NCBI lineage: Eukaryota > Metazoa > Arthropoda > Insecta > Lepidoptera > Tortricidae > Pandemis > Pandemis heparana. The sequence goes on from OY978025.1 coordinate 2,005,807, forward strand.
AAAAGTGGCCGCCATTTTGAAATTTTTAGTTTATCGACCGATTGCTTTCAAAATCGATATCTGAGGATCCGAGTGGTCCCCAAACATGAATCCCTTGTTAAAAATTGAAAAAATGGCCGCCATTTTGAAATCTTTAGTTTGTGGGCCGATTGTTTTCAAAATCGATATCTGAGAATCCGAGTGGTCCCCAAACATGAATCCGTTGTCAAAAAAATCAAAAAGTGGCCGCCATTTTGAAATTTTTAGTTTATCGACCGATTGATTTCAAAATCGATATCTGAGGATCCGAGAGGTTTCCAAGCATGAATCCGTTATCAAAAATTTAAAAAGTGGCCGCCATCTTGAAATCTTTAGTTTTTGGGCAGATTGTTTTCAAAATCGATATCTGATGGCCCGAGTGGTCCCCAAGCATAAATCCGTTGTCAAAAATTGAAAAAGTGGCCGCCATTTTGAAATCTTTAGGTTGTGGACCGATTGTTTTCAAAATCAATATCTGAGGATCCGAGTGGTCCCCAAGCATGAATCCGTTGCCAAAAATTCAAAAAGTGGCTGCCATTTTGAAATTTTTAGTTTATCGACCGATTGATTTCATAATGGATATCTGGCGATCCGAGTGGTCCCCAAGCATGAATCCGTTAGCAAAAATTGAAAAAGTGGGCGCCATCTTGAAATCTTTAGTTTTGGGCAGATTGTTTTTAAAATCGATATCTGATGGCCCAAGTGTTCCCCAAGCATGAATCCGTTGTCAAAAATTCAAAAAGTAGCTGCCATTTTTGAAATCTTTAGTTTGTGTGCCGATTGTTGTCAAAATCGATATCTGAGGATCCGAGTGGTCCCCAAGCATGAATCTGTTATCAAAAATTGAAAAAGTAGCCGCCATCTTGAAATCTTTTGTTTTTGGGCAGATTGTTTTCAAAATCGATATCTGATGGCCCGAGTGGTCCCCAAGTATGAATCCCTTGTCAAAAATTTAAAAAGTGGGCGTCATTTTGAAATCTTTAGATTTGGGCCGATTGACAACATTTCATATTTCTGAATCTATAATTTTAATTGTTCTCTGTATTTTGTTTGAAAAGATGAACATGCTGACAGTTTAATTTTTTCGCTAAGGCTTGTTTTTAATTTATAATTAATTTATTAATTTGTGTTTATTCTAAAAGGGCGTAAGTCCGATACTATCACAGAATAAACACTTATCCCTTTGTCTTTTCTCTATAGAAAAAAAAACTGACGTCAATTTCAAATTGTCAATGTCAGGCCCTATTCTCCAATATTCGATTTTCGAGGGTCGCTTCGTGCTGTTCTGCTCATACAAATAGTCATTATCTTGAGAGTGAGAGTGAAGGTATGCAACAAACTTCGAAAATAGTATTTCAGAGTTACCCCCCTTGTACTTTGAAGTTGTCAAAAATACAAAATTATGATCGCTTATTTTTTCTCGTGATAAAAGCAAAGGCGTTTCACCCATCCTGTGGTAGTTTTGGTAAAATTAGGACATATTTTTAATTAATTTTTATTTTTTATAATAAGCGATATTAAAATTATATAAACATATTGCAGTGATCAGGAGGCAAAATGCTTTCGAACCATATATACATTTTCAGGTGTTATAAAAATGAAATGTTTTCAATTGTTTTCAAAATCGATATCTGAGACTCCGACTGGTCCCCAAGCTGAATCCGTTGTCAAAAATATACCTAAAGAGTGGCCGCCATCTTAAAATTTTTGATTTTTGGGCAGATTGATTTCAAAATGGACATCTGAAGATCTAGCAAAGTGAACGCTTATCACTCTTGACCGTTTTATTAGAATAATAATATTTAGCATACACACCAAAACTAAACTATACGTAAATGTTTATTAGGTAACTTCTTTACAAATCACGAAACAGATTGTCCACTCTATGCTACAAAATTATTCAACAAATATTTAAAAACGGAGTTTTATTTGGTCGCCGCGAAAACTTGATATAGGTCCGTCATGCAACGCGCCTCGTCCCGCACTGACCGTATGGACGAAAATGGGGAGCGGTAGGAACTTGTCCGGAATATTGCTAAAACGAGCTAATTTTTTAAGAAATTGAAGTAAGTAAGAAAATAAAGTTATTGCTCATTATTTTATGACGAAGATTATAAAATGTAATCTTTTTCTGATAAAAAATGGAGCAGTAAAATGGGTACAAGTGAAAAAATAGGGGTTCCTGATTATAGTTAATGTCAAGAGTCAAGACTCTGTGAACTACAGGAGAAAAATGCTACTTGCTTGTTGCATGTGGTGTGATAGAATAGTGAGTGGCAATAATACCACACAATATAAAAAGTTCATATTGCAAAAATATTGTCTATGAAATGTGCATTAATAAAAAAACGTGTGCGTCTCGGGACGTTCGACAAAAGTCATAATCTAAGTTACTAACAATATATGTCTATCGCACACTAAACACTAAGTAGAGAGAGGGGAAAGCGTCTGTCCGAAATACAAATGAAGATTATTGTGAGCTGGCTGTGTGTATGCTGAGAAAGTTTTTGTCAAAAAAGCGTCAAGCGTGAGTCGGATTTAAATGTTAAAATGTCTAATTCCTGTTAGGTAGGTACTACTAAAGACTCGATTGCGATGAAATTTTTGTAAGCTGCTGTGTGTAGGTATGCCAAATATGATTCTACTAAAACGGTCAAGTGTAATTAGGCGTTCTCTACTCTCTCGTGACTGAAAATTCTCTAGTTTACGCCTATTTATATTCTGACAACAAATTCAACTTTGGAGACCACTCAGATATTGATTTTAAAAGCACTCGGTCGAAAAACTAAACATTTAAAAATTGTGGCCGCTATTTCCATTTTTGACAACGGATTCGTGTTTGGGGACCACTCGGACCCTCAGATATCTATTTTGAAGACAATCAGTCTACAAACTAAAGATTTCAAAATGGCGGCCACTTTTTCAATTTTTGACAGCGGATTCATGCTTGGGGACCACTCGGGTCATCAGATATCGATTTTGAAAACAATCTGCCCAAAAACTTAAGATTTCAAGATGGCGGACACTTTTTCAATTTTTGATAACGGATTCATGCTTGGGGACCTCTCGGATCCTCAGATATCTATTTTGACAACAATCGGTCCACAACCTAAAGATTTCAAAATGGCGGCCACTGTTTCAATTTTTGACAACGGATTCATGCTTGGGGACCACTCGGGCCATCAGATGTCGATTTTGAACGCAATCGGTCGAAAAACTAAAATTTTCAAAATGTCGGCCACTTTTCAAACTTTTGACAACGGATTCATGCTTGAGGACCACTCGGACCCTTAGATATCGATTTTGCTATGTGTAGAAAAATAAATATTTTCAAAAGTAGGTAATGGTATATTGGGGACATCATTTTTAAACTTAATCAATTATGACAAATGGCTGTAGCCCGCGACTCCGTCTGCGCTGCTATCCCGCGGGAACTATGAGATTTTCCGAGATAAAAACTATCCTGTCCTTCCTCGGGACTAAAACTACCACCTTACCAAATTTCATTAATATCGGTTCAGTGGTTTAGGCATGAAAGCGTAACAGACAGATAGACAGACAGAGCGTTACTTTCGCATGTATAATATTAAGTAGGGATATCACGTTTCAATATAGTATTTTATGCAACAGTTGTATAAGAGGTCAAAAAAGGCGAGTGGTGTGGGTTACGATGTGAGCGTAGCGAACATCGTAAAGAAAGACACCACGAGCATTTTTTGACTTATTTATACAACGTTGCATACAATAACTTTTCTATGACTTCATTAAAATTATCATCATCATCGTCATCACATCATTAGCATTTGAAAGGTGATCAGCGTTGGACCTAGGCATATGTTCTTTTAAATAAAACATAAATAATGCCAAACTCGGGCTCAGAGCGACCACATTACCCGAAAATGATACCCAATCACCATTTTTGTGTCAAGTGTCAAAATGACATCCGCCATCTTGGATCCTAAATATTATGCCAAATTCGCGATCTGAGCCACCAAATTGCCCGAAAACGACACCCATGAACATTTTTCTGTCAAAAGTGTCAAAATGTCATCCGCCATCTTGGATCCAAAAAATTATGCAAAATTCGTGCTCAGAGCCACCAAATTAGTCGAAAACGACACCCATGAACATTTTTGTGATAAAACTGTCAAAATGTCATCCACCATCTTGGGTCCAAAAAATTATGCAAAATTCATGCTCAGAGCCACCAAATTACTCGAAAACGACACCCATGAACAAATTTGTGTCATAAGTGTTAAAATGTCATCCGCCATCTTGGATCCAAAAAATTATGCAAAATTCGTGCTCAGAGCCACCAAATTACTCGAAAAGGACACCCATGAAGATATTTGTGACAAAAGTGTCAAAATGTCATCCGCCATCTTGGATCCAAAAAATTATGCAAAATTCGTGCTCAGAGCCACCAAATTACTCGAAAACGACACCCATGAACATTTTTGTGGCAAAAGTGTCAAAATGTCATCCGCCATCTTGAATCCAAAAAAATATGCAAAATTCGTGCTCCGAGCCACGAAATTACTCGAAAACGACACCCATGAACATTTTTGAGGCAAAGGTGTCAAAATGTCATCCGCCATCTTGGATCCAAAAATTTTTACAATTTCGTAATAAGATCCACCAAACTACCCGAAAACGACAGCCATCAACATTTACATGTCAAGTGTCAAATTATGTCAGTAAAATTGAAATATTGTGTTGTACACACTTTTTTATTTTGTTTGCTTTCTAAATTGCTAACACCGTATTTTGTCCTAAACGGCTGAATGGTTTCTGGCCTTAGTCCGGACGGACATAATTAAAAAAAATTGTCTCCAGTATATTATGTGTACCATTATATTGGTGTTGGTGACCCTTTAACTGTCAAATAAAAGTACTGGAGTAGGAAAATATACTTAATGATAAATATCACGTTATGACAACGATAATCATGCGATACGACCCGTCCACGTCCACCCTTGCATTGGTAACGATGCGCGGCGCGATGACGCGTCTATAATTTTACTCTGTAAGACAGTTTCACGCTTACGTATTAATGGAGCGGGTCGCGGGGGCGAGAGGCATAAGCTCCGCCCAAGCCCCGCCCGTACGCTCAAGGACTTTAGCGCGTGTACAAGCCTTAAGATGATCTTTAAATGAAAACAGATTCATGTTCAAAGGGACGGTGTACCTATTTAAACTTATAAAGGAAAATGTACCTTATATTTATACTTTGATATTATCAACAATACATAATTATGCTTCCAGTGGAAGCCCTAAGCAGACTCTGACTTTCTTCTTGTTTCGAATTCAATTTCTTTTTAATTTTAATATTTAAACCATTGAAGTTTAGAATTCGACAGTGTAAAGAAGGACTCTTTACAGTACCTACTGAATAGAAACATCGTGAGTGAAACGCACAAAATGACTACGATATTGCCAAGATAATTAAGGAAAATCAGATAATAATAACACCGCTTCTTCCTTTACTCATGTACTTAAGTTCAATTTCATTTCATTTCATTTCAAGAACTACTGATATTGCACGTAAAATTCATATAAAAAGAGTAAGTATAATAACATAAACAATGTTGTTAGGGCGTGTAAATAGCCAATTTTGATCTTAGCGGAAGGCCGGGAGTGTGCTGATGCCTAAAGAATATAATTTTAGCAGTGCAGAGGCACTAACCTACAGGGCGTACTCCTGGCGGCGTGGTTGAAGCGGAGGATGGCTATGCGGGTGAAAAACGTGATAAACTTGAAAAACTTGATCGAGGAGCGGTGGAAATATAGCTGCGGTAGCGGTCACAGAGGACATGAAGGCGTAATTATTGACAGTTAGAATATTTTTTCTTTTATGTACCATAGAGCACCCCTGCACTGCATATCACCAAAAAGGTTTTTAGCGCGCGAACAAAAAATATTAATAAAAATGTTAGAGTTCGCAACACTAAGGATTAAGGTATGTGGGGCTCTCCGCGACGGCAGGAATATCCACTAAAAACCACATAGATTCCCTATTCAGTCGTAATGTGAGGCGTTACGGGAGCACTCGGTGTCACCGCGACGCCCCATGACCATCCCGGGTTGGGATACCCTCTTCGCGGCACCTGTGCAATGCAGGTTTGCGGCATACTTGCGAGTATCACGATGGTGTATGAAGTTCTACGCTGGGTCAGTGTGGAAACTACCAGCCTAGGCCCTCTCATTGTTTTTAATAAAATAAGAGCAACTAGCCTTAAAAATATATAGGTATTTTCCAAATACTTTTGGCCGTTGAAATCGGGCAATTTGCCGACGTTTCATTCAAGTCGCCGACATTTCATTCAAGTCGATGCCGATCTTAGCCAAGATCATATTTGCTGCCAAAAATATTATATATCTTGCCAGAACAGTTTTGTTAAACGCACTGTAAGTCATTTTTGACTTTTTCTAAAAGTTAGCAATATTTTCCAAGCCAAAGTTTCATTGACGTATAAAAAAAAAATTTTTTTAACAGACTACTTATGCCGTTGCTCCAATCATATTATGTATTTTTCTTTCATTTGTCTTTACACAATAATTCGGTATACAATTATTTGTATTTATTCTAAGTGCACTGTGGACATCGTACTTCTTAGATTGATACTCAATGATAATGATTCTGCTTAAACAATGCATTTTATGTGTAATTTTACCAACAACGATTCACAATTTTATTTTCCATAGACTTTACTATACTTTAGACATAGTTCTCCCAATTTTCAGTTTAACTTTTATTTTGGAGAAGTCCGAAAAATCCTACTTCCTAGCTTCCTACTTATACTGTCCTAGTAGTATGGGCGGGATGTCTGATACTCTTTCACGCCAGAACGGCTGAACAGATCTGGATGAACATTGGAACGTAAATAGATTTCTTGAATAACACAGGCTACTTTTGTTCCGAAAAATTGAGCGATTCCCGCGGGATAGCGATAAACGAATTCTTTGTCGACGAACTCGCGGGCAACAGTAGTAACATCATATTACGTAAAATAGCCAGCAGAATAGCGATGTGTTGCAGGCTGTAATCCCTTGGGCGTGGCAAGTGCATAAATTGGGCACACTTTTTTATTCATCGCCCCCGTTCTAGTTTTATTTATAACACGAATTTTTAAACATGGCGTAAAACATTTAACGACCGGATAGCCTAGTGGTTAGTGACCCTAACTGTGAAGCTAGAGGTCCCGGTTTCGAATCCCGGTAGGAACAGACATTTTGTATGATGAATACGAATGTTTGTGCCCGAGTCATGGATGTTGTATGTAATTAAGTATGTATTTATCTACATTATTATAAGTAGGTATGTTTATCCGTTGCCTGGTACCCATAGTACAAGCTTTGCTTAGTTTGGGACTGGGTCATTTAGTGGAATTTGTCCCATGATATTTTATTATTTAATTTTTAATATTTTCGCTCACGTTCCTTTTTTAACTCCCAACGCAAAAGAAATTGATTCTGCTATATTTATCAGGGAAGTTTATTATTGAAATGCCTGTTTCACATAAATATACGAATTGGGTTTCCAGTTTCTGAATTTATAGCCGTTGTGCTCTGACAATGATTTTAATAACTACTATCAGACGAATCCAGGAAATTAAATTTACATTCACTGCTTTACGTAAACTGCAATGCATTTTCATTTGAACTTAAAGGATATGGACATGCGCTTTGACATGAATTTATGATTATACTGTGCAATAAATAAAAAAATTAAAATAAATAAAAATCATTTATTTCGAACATCAAGGTCCATAATCGGGTTAGTAATACAGCTTAAACACTATGTTAGTTAAATTAAAATTAAAATAGAAATAATAAATAAAATATAAATAATAAAACAAATGATACAAAAATAATAAAGCAATGAAACAAAAAAAAATGATAGAAACAGAAATAAAGAAACTGAGTACTAAATGGTGGATTATAATTAGGTATAAAAAGGGATAAGTTTGCGTGTAGGTACATGTATCCTAATGTTTCTTAATAGTTTTTTTTTGTAAATACACATTCAAAACTACGCGTTTCGCGGCAGCGTTGGTGCAGGGAGCTCCATCGTATGAACGCGATCACTCTTGATGAAGACCTTCCGATATTATAGTTTAAATAATGTACATGACTTGACAATGAATAAAAATAAATAAAATAGTTTGAGTACCGTAAATAATGTCAAAAATTGCAAAGGTCAATTTGACTACAATTTACGATTACTCCTCTCCACTTTAAATGAATCGGACATGCTTTGTAACTTGTGTGTATATATATATAATATATTTATTTATGTATATGTGTATTATGTTGTGTTATATATTATTTTTAATATGTATTAGTTTATCGTATTTATCTAATATGTGTAGTTTATTAAATCTTACATTATTTGAAATTTAAGCATTTAGGATTATTTTAGGATTCGATCAGTTCTTTTACTTTTTCTGTGTGTCTACTTTTGCTTAATACCTGTGTCCTGTCAATCGTTCTAAGGTCAACTGGAAGAAATCCCTTGTAGGGACTGTATTTACCTTTTTCATGTGTTTTATGTACAATAAAGAGTTATATATACATACATACTTTATAGCTACTAGAATACCTCTTGTGCCAGTAATTTCATCGGCTGTCTTACTCTCCACGCCGGAACACAGCAGTGCTTGCAATGCTTAGCGGCAGGATTAGCGAGTCAGACGGTGGTAGCTGTGTTCAAAGTGAAGGCCGTACTAAATTTTAAATGAAAAATCTTTATAGAAGACATACGAGTACAACTAACTACTAACCAAACTTACTTCTGATATATTTCGAAACAATTTTAAGAGACTATCTCCCGTAGTTCATGCTTTATGAGTATTACCAACTGTAATCTAATACTGTCATAACTTTGCATAATACAATTGTAAGTAATATGCAATATCTTGCCCAAGAGTAATGCGAAAGCGGCTTGCAGTCGAAGTTTTTAATTTCAGCTCCGTTCTTATTACAAAAGCAAGCAATAAGAGCTACAATTTTTCTTGTTTTAAAAACCATTGTTGAGGTAATTCGGTAGGGTTTTTATTGTAATAGCTATGCTAATGTTTTATTACAATTTAACTCAACATGGGAGGTAAACAAGTGAGCGGGGCACCTGGTGGTAAGAAGCCGACATCAATGTGGACGTTCCCGGGGCAGGAACCCACGAAAGCTTTGATGTAGCTTTTTTGCGGGAAAAAATGATTGTTTGTATTATTAAGTAATGTTATTGTTTAATTGGTAAGGCGATATGATAAAATAAGTATTGTGTTTATACTATTTTTTATTTTGAGTTTAAGTGATACTAAATAACAAGGTAAGTACTTACCTACCTATTGTTGGGCCCAAGTCGGATTAAAAAATATAAACCAGTTCAATACTAACGTCGAAGGAGCATTTATTGGACACATAAGTGCTTTAGATTGATAATTAAAATCAAATTTTAGCTTTTTGAACTATTTTTAATGCATTGAAACATGAACGTAATAAAACACACTGACATAGGTACAAAAAACAAAATCGAAAAGGTATAAAAAGAATAAAAAAACCATTTAAATACGTAAAGGTCAGCTGTCGCCAACACCAATTATTTAACAAATTTGATTTGATTTGAAAACCAATCAAAATTATAATGCGTTGCTATTTAGGTAAAAAAGATTTGAGTCTAATTTTTCGTTTATTAGAAACGGTCTGATTTTGTCTTTATAATTTTTTAAAAGGAAGTGGCCATTAAAACATTTGTAAGATGCTAAATTGTATTACGCGCATAATTGAAACGGTGTGCTCAATAATATGATTATAGCACTAAGCGTCAGCCCCTAATTGAGTTCTAGAAGTTGGATGAGTGAATTTGTCTTTGGCTAAAAGTTATATTAGTTAAGAACGGGCCTACACCGCCCGGGGAATTATTATAAAGCGGTTCGAAGATCGCTCCGGAATCCGGATACAGTTTGGAATAAATTGAGCAGGACGATTTGTTTTATTAACTTTGAGTTTGACGCCATCTTTGATTTTAAGAGTTTGGTTTTTACCAATAAGTACGTAAGGAATTAAAATATTGAAAAAAAAATACAAATAAAAAAATACAAAAAAAATTAAAAAAAGAACAGCCCGTGTAGCCGTACTGTATTGTATTTTTCATCACGTTCTCGCGATAAAAATTGACCGCTCAATGTTAATTTTTGACTCAAACAACAGGTCAAAGAAGAGCAATATATTGAAACATACATACAGTCACGCCTCTTTCCCATAGGGGTAGGCAGAGACTACTTTGTTCCACTTGCTACGATTCTGACATACCTCTTTCGCTTCATCACATCTCTTCATAAATGCTAGTCGGTTTCGAGCAAAATATTGATTCGTCTATTTAATTATTTTCATTAATGTTTGATACTAAGTGAACGCTCTGTTCTTGCGTCACACGTCAGCGTTTCAACATGGCGCCGGCTGAACGATTTATGTGTCGCCAATCACGGCCATGTGCCGCTGAGTTACGTTAGTTTGGCCAAGTGCTCCCGCTGATGTCAAGTGCGCTGTGACTGTTTGCATATAGCATGGTTAGATTTGCTAAAAATTCAGTTGTTTTAGTTATCATTAATTTAATAATTTTAACTACTGCCTTTAGGGCAAGGGTGACATGAAATAAGGTGCGTACGGCTAAGTGCAAAAATAATTATCGTTTAAAACTTCTCAAAAATATGTTCCACAACCTTATTAGGATGGTGTAAAGAGCGTATGGCATATATTTTCGAAACTTTGATTAGATTCATAATTATTTCACTTGACTGTACTGTATTGAACGGTAAAGGCGTAACGTGTGAATATATTGGAGACTAGGTACTAGATGTCACAAAAAGAAATTGCATCTTATTCACGTCTGCGATAGATTATTCTATAAATATAATATAAACTCTGTGAAACATTCAGAAACCGTAGACTTAGAAAAGACTGCCGTTACTACTGACAAATAATCATTCTTACGCGTCATGATCCTGTAAGAACTGAAAGTCGGAAAGCTTTTCCTGACACCTGCCGACAACAGTGTTTTTTTCTCCAAACGTGCCTAGTATAGCCAAACGTGTATAGCAGCAGTACTTACACCTTTTCCAAATCTATACTGAGTAGTAAAAATAACGGATCTTCATACAAAGTTGCATGGAAAGTGACCCCTTATTTTTGCTCGTATACGATTGTATTGAAATTGTAACGAGTAAACTTCATTCAATCAAAACGGTATTCGCGAAATCTGTAACGGCAATGTATTTTGCACCGAAATCCGACTATGTTTGGTAACCAATACTAGTAAATTTGGTGTTAAGTGTCGCCCTCTCACTGCAGAATACTAAAATGTAGTCTGTGTAATACAAGAGGCCGGAAAATCGAGTGTCGCGTGTCGATACGCTGTATCGATAAAACTTCATATGTCATTTCATAATGATATTTGTTTGAGGTAAACCATGACAATAAAATGATGACTAAAGTATGATTTACACCAACCAGCTTTAATTTCATGGGATTGGGAAGGATACTCGCATAATGGCTGGCATCGATAAAGACGAAAGAGTCGATCGCACGTCGCATCATATAATTTCAGATGCAATCGTGAGTTTTGGTAGACCCCCCACGGTCAAGCTGCTACGTATAATATTTGTGTGTTTATGTCGTTTAAATATTGTAAAACCGTTTCGATCAGATGCGATGTAAGTTTTTTTAAGGCATTACCCGTGAACCCACCGTTATGTCCCACGGTTACAAAAATCCTCACTAGAGTTAGTAAAATTAGGTTAGGTTCGTTAGGTATCTTAAAATTCCCGTAGGGGAAACCGGGCAGAAATAGGAACCGCGCTCTCGCCCCTTATGGTGAAGTGTAATTCGTCATTTTTTATAACAGTGCGAGATAACAGTGGGACCACGGGTAGCGACCCGTTTTTTTTATCCTATGAATTGTAATAAGGAAAGATTCCGAATAAGACGAATTAAGATTGAGTGACGAATATAAAATGAGGCGAAATAGAAATTGAACGAGAAATGAGACGAATTAAACTGATACCGATAATTTCTATTTATCGATAGGCCGTAGGTCTCTATTAGAGGATGTAAAATTGCTGGTCCCGCAAAACGTGCGGTGGCGTTCGTACGTGCCGCCTAGAGTGCCTTTGTGCTGCGCTAAATCATCGTTCTCAGGGCTCTGCTTTATCAGTCTGGATCTAGGCCGCCTTTAACGATGAACTAGGTTCTAGAGGTATAACCAGTAGGCTTATTGTCTAACTCGCTCGCAATCGCCATCGTGTTCATTTTGACAGTTTGCTTTCACATTCATACAAGAACTGTCAAAATGAACACGATGGCGATTGCGAGCGAGTTAGACAATAAGCCTACTGTTTAGGTTGAGCCCGGGTTTCAAGGGTTCCAGTGAGATTGAAAAGATTATCCGTTGATTTCAATTTGGTGAACTTGTATGTCTTAATGGTTGGCATTGGATCTTCAGCTAGCCGCCTCTATCTATTTATTAATTTATTTACATAAAAGTTTATGGTTTTATGTAGTATATTTTTCTGTGTATCGTTTCTTGAGTCACAGACGGTTCTGGCTGAAAATCAGTGCTGCAGGTGTCTGACACCTCAGCGTAATGCTGAGCCAGCGACCGTTTCACTTTTGCGAAGACACACACAACGCTGATGATCTAATTTTCATATCTGTTTTTTTTTGCTGTTTCTTTTCTATAAAATTGTGTGTATGCTCTTATATTTGTGTGTCTTGTAAAATGAATAAATGTCGTCTTTCTTTCTTTCTTTCTTTCTTAATGCGTGTTGGTCAGAATTCGAATGGATTAAATTGCGTCTGGATCCTAATGCGTATGGGTCTAAATGCGTATTATGGGTCGCTTTAATGCCTATTGGTTGCTTTATGCGTATAAGTCGTTTTTTTATATGAATAGGAAGGCAAACAAGCAAGTGGGTCACCTGATGGTAAGTGATCACCACTGCCCATAGACACCCGCAACCCCGGAGGGATCGCAGATGCGTTGCCAACATAGAGGGCTAAGAGGAAATGCCTCTTGTGCTCGTAATTTCCCCGGCTGTCTTACTCTCCACACCGGAACACAGCAGTGCAGGCACTGCTGCTTAGCGGCAGGATTAGCGAGTGAGATGGTGGTAGCGATCCGGACGGACCTTGCACAAGGCCCTAACACCCGCAAAATTTATGCGTATTATGCGCTATTTATGCGTATTATTCGCTTTATGCGTATTACTCCTTAAGCGTATAATCCTTTCAAACGTTCTCCGCAAAACTGAATTTGTCACAAAGACGCTGTGACCGTATTCTCGGCGTTATATTATCTGCTTTGCTGTTTGTAATAACTGCCACTGCTTGATTCTAATAACTGCCACTCCCAGGGCATGCACTTTGTAATAAAGTATGTTAACTCAGTAAAGGGGGAAGCCTTTGTTCAACAGTGGACGTCTTCTGGCTGGCGATGATGACGATGATGATGAACAACAAACAGTAAAGGAACAATTGGGTGGATCGAATATGTCTTGTTGTTATTTTGTCCTATCAGCAAGGAGACAAACATGTACAGTCGCCATCAGATATATCGTAGCGGGCGAGGTCCTCAAATAATTCGGAGCAGCCTTAAATTTCAATAAATTCGTTACACTGTAAGGCTAATAACATCAGAACACGCAATTAGTCATAAATATAATAGCGGCGACTTTTCAATAAAATCGGGACGTCACAGATCGTCAAAGTTATCGATGCAGACAGGCTGACCATAAAGATCGGAACATTTTTGGAAAATATACCTTAACTTTGTGACAAACAGTTTAAATTACAGTGTGTTTATAATAAAATTAATTTTATAAAACAGAACTACATGCTTTGACTTATTACAGCAGAAGAAGAAAAAAAATAATCGTAAAAAAAGTATATGGCAATTTAGTGGCCAGTAACAATTATACAACAAAAAAGGTTTTATGTTACTAACACAGTGAATTATGCATGCAGACGCGTAAACTATGTAGGTGACATATCTTTCATTTTGGCATGACGTTTGAGCCTTATTTGTATTTTGTTTGGAATTCGAATCTATTATTATTTGCGTAAGGTTTATTTTCCACATATGTTCCGATATTTGTGATCAGCCTGACTGCGTCGATACCTTTGACGATATGTGCTTGATGATATTTTTAGCTCATTGAACGTCCCGAATTTATTGAAAAGTCGCTGCTCTTATATTTATGACGGATTGTGTGTTCCGATGTTATTAACCATATCTAGTGTAACGAATTTATTGAAATTTAATGCTGCTCCGAAATATTTGAGGACCTCGCCCGCTACGATATATCTGATGGCGACTGTACCTAGTTTGTTTAGTAGATTTAAGGGTGCGACCACACCGTTGCTTAAAAAACGTTTACGTTACGGAATCGCAACAAAATGTATGATGAAACGGCGAGAAAACGTGACGCATACGACACGTCACTGCGTATACGCGGCGGTTTGGTCGCACCCTAAACTACCACAAAAACAAATAATGTTTGGGAAATTTTGAACCCAAAAAGTTGCGGTTTAAGGCGACTAGCGGCTTTAAAATTTGTCTGTCTTTTTCTTTACGAGGGAGGAGTAAAGAAAATGTGCAACGGATAAAAATATGTAGGTATATATATTAAATACACAAGTTAAACGTTCAAGACTCGAACACAAACATTCTATTTTTCATATCTACTACTATCTACTAGTACTGCTACTATTACTATCTTACAAATGTCTGCCCCAACCGGGAATCGAACCCTCAAGCTTCATACTCAGGTTTTTTCAGGTTTTTAGGTTTTTGTAATATTCAATTGATTTGTATTATTTAATTTAATTTGTACGATTTCAATCTAAATTCTCCTACGTACACTTTTTTTTTATGTGGTATGGAAGGAAAACGAGCAAGTGGGTCACCTGATGGTAAGCGATCACCACTGCCCATAGACACCCGCAACCCCGGAGGGATTGCAGATGCGTTGCCAACCTAGAGGACTTAGATGAAATGCCTCTTGTGCCCGTAATTTCTCCGGCTGTCTTACTCTCCACACCGGAACACAGCAGTGCAAGCACTGCTGCTTAGCGGCAGGATTAGCGAGTAAGATGGTGGTAGCGATCCGGACGGACCTTGCACAAGGCCCTACCACCCGCTTTATATTTATGATGTAATTTTTATTGAATGAATGAATTATTAATCTAATCTAATTTCTAACCACTGATCGTCAAAAAAGTCGTTAGTGCAAGTTTAGTAGATATGTTTCAACCTGCAAAACTATTTGCAATGGGTTGCGTTATTGCTGTCTGCGCTCAATATCACAAAACGAGCAGTTTAAGTATCATATTCCTTTAGTAATTGTACAATATCTAGTTTAGGGTACCGTGTCAGCTCCTGCTTTAAATTTAATTGGTTTAACTCCATGGGTGAATTTAGCGCCGAAAAAAAAAGCGACGGGTAGGTAGCTCTCGGGGTGTCCGGCAGAAGTGAAAACAGCAGCTTGATTAGATTTTAATGTTGTAGCCTCCATGACGCCAAGAAGCGTACCATACTGGCCGCTTACAAAAACAAAGTACGTATTAAGTATCTATATATTGACAGACCTCTAACAATGTGCTGGTGCCCTAGTACTTTTGCTCCACGACTCAACAAAAAAATACTTCAAAAATCAAACGCGATTTGTTCGTATTTCAAAGATATTATATACTTAGGTATAATTTTTTAGATCTCGTAAATTTATTTTTGATTAAAGATTCAAAGATTCAAAGAAAGATTCAATGATTTATTTGTCCAACATAGGTAAATTACAGGGTGTTACTTATATTACTATTTGTATCACTATGTGGCGCCTTGGGTCATACAAATTATTTGGATACATGCATATTTTTGAATACATGCAGCACACCTTAATAAAACAAAAAAAAACAATTTTGTACTTAATAAATAATAAGTTTAGGCAAAGTGTTCAAAATACTTTACATTTTTGTTATAAAACTATGTCAAATACTAAACTTAGAGGATCTGGCATCCTGGTACTTAAATTCTCCCTTCGTCTTACGCCTGACGCGAGTTTAATACTTTTTACTGATCCCAAAGTGCTCAGCGCTGCTAAAGAAGGTTTCACTTCAAAAATACCAAAAGATATTCTTTGTTCACTATACACATTGTCAAAAATAAGGGTAAGAACAATTCTGAGCGACCTTGTATATATATGTACATACATACATACGCAGCAAACACATAACCCTCTCTTTGGGCGTCACCGCAGTCAAGTTAAGCATAAGTCATAGTATAAGTTAAGCGCTTTCTTCGTCGACTACTCGGAGAACAATTTCTAACGACAAATTCCTAATAAATTGATACAGGAACTCGGGGCCAGTCGCGGTTTTTACGCTTGACCGCTGTTTTATCGTTAATAATGGAAGAGGAAATGGCGGAAAAGTGCTTTTACAGCTGCGTAACGTCATACTGGAGCCGTCTCTAATGTTTGCTGTTTACAGATAAAGTTGTTGTTTGCGGTTTGATCTGTTGCTGTAGATCCGATTGTTTCTGGTACATATAAGATTTTGGTGAAGGTTTAAAAAAATACATGCAAATATAAATCACGGCTTTAAGGTGCGACCACACCGCCGCTTAAAAAACGGTGACGTTACGGAATCGCAACAAAATCTATGAAGAAACGGTGAGAAAACGTGACGCATACGACACGTCACTGCGTTTACGCGGCGATGTGATCGCACCCTGAATCCCATACAGAACAGACGATAATTTTCTATTATTACGTACTAAACTCTAATTTTTAATTTAATAACAGAAATGTAAATGGCAGCTCAAGCTCCCGACGGATTTTCATAGATTTGTCACTAATAATAGATAGGTACTAGGACCTAGTACCACCTAGTAACTAGGTGAATATGTGTGTGTAAACACTTTGTGAATACGTTTTAGTTTTATCTTCCTCTACTTATTATTTTACTAAGGTTGGTGGCTTTAGTAAGAAATTATTTAATACTTTTAAAATGTTTGTATCCAATGTGGGTTTTTACAATTTTTTTTAATTTTTATTTTAGTCATTTAGAGAATTTCTACATTCACAATTTCCATCTGTTTACATTGTTAACTTCCATATAATTGTAGAATGTAGTGTTTTTTATACATGTAATTTTTATTCGCAAAAACACGCATCATGCTAGTAGTATTGTGATGGTTTAGATGTCTTTAATGCACTCACCAAAAATAATTTTGTTTGCCATTCTAAAGTAGCGTAATTAATACATTTATTATGAAATCTATATGCGGATTTAGACTACATTTAGAGGCGGTTCTATTTTTTTTCTTTTTTTTACGCTTTTTAGTGAATCGTTTGTAACTTATCCAACTTATAATGCCTACCCGTTATGCATGGGCATTTTTTCTTGTATAGCCAAATATGCTTCAGGTATTACTTCAGGGGGCAAGTGAGCCAACACACAACATAATTTGGTTATCATGTTGTACCCTTCTTCAAATTTCGGTAGCTCCAGTTCTTTTGATTTTGCCTATACAGCTTTTTGATAATAGCAACAAGTGATTTTTATTGCCTCTGGAAATACGTCTCTGATCGCATTATTTAAAACTGCGATCTCGAAATCACACTAGAAATTTGAAATCTTCAATGCAATTTTTTCCGTTAAAATGGTGAATAGATTTTTGTACGTTATCTTAGTTTTATTTCGAAGTAACGCGTATATATGCGGAATGAATCGATTTTCGTCACTATTTTCAGTTAAATTGGCATGCAGAGTGTATGTTTGATAAAAGGACATCCCTTGTCATTTTAAAAGTTCCGTCGGAATAATAAGTGACCTGTTCTTTGATCACACTTAATGCAATCTTGGTTCCAAAAATAATAATTTCGTCTTCTGCGGAACACTCATTAAAAATTAGGAAATCATCAGCTAAAACTTTTGGTAATTCAACTTCTTCAATGTCTTGAAATGTACCTTTAGTTGTCAACCCCTCTGTAAAGCGAACTTTTACACGAAGAAAATTCTGGCACTGCTACCAGATCCCTCTTCTTTCAATTTACTAATTTCGTCTTCATAGATATGTTGTACTGGGGCCATAGATGTTTGTACTTTCAATTTGCATGCTTGAAGACATTTTTCTATTTCTCTTTTCGACGTATCTGGTAAACACAATTGATTTTCTTCCCGCGTAATTTTTCCCTTTACGTCTAGCGTAATGCTAGTATTGCACTCGGGTAAATTTGAACAACGACACGGGATGGGATTTGGGATGTTGAAGAATTGAGAAATTAATAAGGCATGTGATAAATAATATATTCGGAGTGTACGTAGAATTGGGCATGTGAAGATCAGAAAATGTGAAGGATTGGGAATGTGAAGAATTGGTCATGTGATGATCTGAAATGTGAGATGAATTGGGAATGTGAAGAATTGAAAATGTGAAAATCTGGTAATGTGAAGAATTGGCAATGTGAAAATCTGGTAATGTGAAGAATCGGGAATATGAAAATCTGGACATATGAAAAATTGGGAAAGTGAAGACCTGGGAATAAAGGTTAAAAAAACTGATCGCAACCAGCAAATTAAATTAATCTCCGTCTTCAACTACCGTCATCAAAGGTGGCGACGCGAAGAATAAACGTATTTAAAAACCTCATAATAAATATAAAGCGAAACATTGCAGGTAGCTGCTGCAGTGATGTAAATAACTTTTTTCGTCGTCACGAACTAGCTGGGGTCGTAGTAAACATTTTTTATCAATTTTAACTAATGTGTATTACAATGTACAACGAATTATAATTATGAAGTCAAAGTCAAAGTCGAAGTCAAAAGTTTATTTTGCAAATAGGCCGCCAAGGGCTCTTTTACATGTCTATTTTTAGAATCTACCAGCGCATGAAGTGACGGAACCAATGAAAAACATTTGAACGCCACGAAAATCACAAACTGACTTCCAATTATTTATTTATTTTGTGCATCCTATTTGGTGTCTCACTGCTATAATAGATGATTATTAATATTACGAGATATTTTATTCCATCCAGTCCTACCAGTAACTAGTTCGATAGTCGAACTGTTTAGATTTTTGTTTCGAATTGTTATATTATTGACGAATCGAACTATTTGGAAACGCGGAATTTATTCCAAATAGAACTACTGGCTCCAACGTACAGTGAGATTGCAAATAATAAAACATCACCTATTTAGTTTGCGAGATATTTTTTATTATACTTATATTAACAAGTGACCACAAAAACAAGCTCCATAATTATATAGCAAAAAAGGTTGTTTTGAAATTTAACCTTAAAATTTCTAAACAATATCTTACAGAGATGTCGCCATTTATAGGCATCATTTGGATATTTTGAATATGCTGATCCCTCAGGATGCTCGCTCTTGTTCTGCTTTTAAATAGCTTCAATTGGCTATATACTCGTATATACAAAATATAAGAACCTAACCTAAGGGTGCCACCGGCAGCGAGGCGGGGCCTAAGCTATCGGTGGTCAGGGTGACAGAGAGAAGAACCTCCTGACTATCCGAGCCGTGTCCAGGAGTACCGCCTTCTGCATCTGACCCTTGACCCAACCACCTAGAGGTGATGGTCAAGGCGTTTGCGGAAACGACTATCGGGAAAGTGATTGTTGAATCAACAGGCCACATAGCAGTAACCTCGTGAGCACGATATCAGGTTTATTGGCGACAATAGTCCTGTCAGTGATGGATAAATCGATCCCAATAAAGCGTGACACGACCATTTTCAAGAACTGGTACAGGTGTGTACTTATAGTAGGTACGCCACATTGAAGTCCACAAGACTGAATAAAAGAGCAAGTTGCTGGTGAATAATCCTGGCTACAAGGTTATGTCTGTGCAAGTACTCGCCGTTAGCAAGATATTATGCCTGAGTGACTCCCCGGGACGGCGGCATGCCCGACAGATGTCTACCGTATCATCCTTCAAGGATACACCTCCGGTAGTTATTAGTCATGATAACTTCGTCCGCAATTGCAGAGGGAAAACCTTCGGTTTCCCCTAAGAGATCCCAGAAGCGTAGCCAGTTCACCAACGCGAGCAGGTCTACATCGGGCCCCATGAGGGCCTTATATTATTATTATGATGTATATTTATTCTGATTCTTTATGCTAGGTTTTTACAATATTTATGTAAAAGTAATAAAACAACATGTATTAATACAAAATAAAAAACCTAACCTAGGGTGCCACCGATATCGTAGCAGGGCCCAACTTACCGGTTACGGCTGCAGAGTGAGGAATCTCCAGAGTATTCGCGCCGTGTCAAGGAGTACTACTGCCTTCTGCATCCGGCCCTTGAGCCAACCATCTAGCGAGAGTCTCTTGAAATGTTGGTCGAGACTCTTCACTACCAGACCATTCGCTGAGACGACTATCGGGACAATGATTGTTGAGTCAACATCCCACATGGCGGTTACCTCGTGAACCAAGTCAAGGTACTTGCTGAGTTTGTCCTTCTCGGCTTTCAGGAGGTTCCCGTCATGGGGGATGGTGATGTCAACAAGCACTACTTGGCGCTGGGATCGCTCTTTTAGCACGATATCAGGCTTATTGGCAAGCAGTTGGTTCCCCCCTCTGTATCCCCATAATAGGCGCGCATGCAGTTCTCATTCATGGATGTCATCCATCGCATGCGACGCTCTACACCGACGGTAGCGGGAGCCGGTCGCGGAGCAGCTTGCTCCGCAGACTCCAAGCGTGCTGGCAGCGATGGGCGGTTTGCCATTATTATTATTATTATGCTTTATACGAAAATATTCCCAATCCTAAGCATTAACATTGTTGACTAGGTGACTGATATTGAGGATACTTGAAAGGAATACCTAATCAACGAGTAAATAATAACCTCCTTATTCATAAACGCACTATAGGCCTCTGCTAAGTTAGTAATCGTTTGTCCTTATCTGTGAAAGGTAAATGTCAAAGTGACAGATAAGGACAAAAGATTACTAAGTTAACAGAGGCCTATAGTGCGTTTATGAATAAGGGGGTAAGACTTCAGGTTCTCCATGACAAAATTGGTATATTGACATTAACGAACAAAATCGAAAGTAAGAGTAATTTGACAAGTCATTCAAAAAATGGAAGTTTCGCGCCAGCCCGTATTATCTTATGTCAGGCTCTTCATGTAGGTTGTAACAAACATAAAATGCTATAAAATTAATAATATTTTAATTATTTTACGACAAAAATACGTTAATGAGGAAACATGATCCCTAAGATCGCATTTGAAATTTTTAAAAGTTTTCGCCGTTTTTCTCGAATTAAAACTACCTTTGACACTTTGCCGCCTTCTATACTATGATGGCAGCAAGGATCTCAACACCGAAAGGAACAGCTATATTCAGCACTGAGACCCTGTATTAATTTATCTTAGCTGATTCAGCCGCTTCTGCAGCGGCACTTCTCCTACTATGATTGCAGGTAAATGAAGCGAGGATTAACATAAAAATACCATGAATAAAATATCATATTCATGTAGTTCTGAACACATTATTGTTAGGTACACATCTAAAGTTTTTGCCTTCCAATGATTCCATTGAATAGCAAACAATGTTATCGTACTGTTGTTCAGTAGACTACTGCAAGACCCCGGGTGGGTAAATAATTGCAGTGCACCAAAAAAGTGCACGCCTTTTGGAAGCATAATTGCATTCATCTGACAGTGTGCAATGTGCATCCAGATTTGTTTGCCCTCTGAAACTCTAGCATTTACATAATATCATTATAATTTTGCATGCTATTCCTTTAATATGAGCGAATGTCACATTTAACAATGCTTGCGTTTCATTATTTGCATTGTCGTAACGAATTGGAAATGAACTTTTATGTAGTACTGTTGTAATTACAGTCCGGAATTAAAACGATGGCTAGTGCACTGATAGCTCGCGGCTGGAACTAAAAAAAATCAAAAGGACATCAGTTGTCGTTATAATTATTTCTTCTTTCTTTTCTTTGTTTGTTCCAACTCCTGAGATCTTGTGGTGTCATAGATCGCTTAGAATACTGACCTTTATTTTTAACAAATCCAAATTATTTTGCTGAATTTCTATAAATATTTATTTATCTCCTCAGTTGTCAAAACTCTTTTGTGATTACAATCTCCTTGATAACAAACACCCTTTGTGAGTCCTGTCCTTGACTTAAAAAGTTTCACGATACCATACTGAACCTTATAGCACCAATGTTAAAGTATAATATTCGGGAAACACAAACGCTGGAACTTTCTGAAAAAAGATTGGAATGGATCTTACTGCCATTTTCTTTAAGTAGAAATTTAATAACGCTAAAGATGGCGGAAAGATAACGCATGCTTTAAGAAGTTGTGCTCTGTGGCTTTATTACGATAATTGTTTTAAATTTGGAGACAGATTGTCTTTGTTTTGTAAATGTGTTTTTTGAGAGCCCTCCTTGGCTTTGAATAATTTTGACGTAAAAGCGTGACATGAAATGTTGTAACCGTAATACGGGAACTCGTATTCTTTATGAGTTAAGACATGTTGCGATGCCTGTAACAATTTGCTCTCGCGGTGCTCAGATGTTTTACAAAACACACGTTTTATTATACCTTTCCTGTTACAAGGTTTGTTTGGATGCGGTTTTATGGTAAAAAAAAAGTTACTACATTAGTTTTTAATGTTTTTATCCTTTTCTCATTCGATGGCAAAAAAAATGTTTAACGTGACAACTGCGAAAACAACTTCCACTGCATGAGCTCAAAGAAGCAATTAATGTCTAAAAGTAGAATATATGGAAGGGCGGTTTTACACTTCTGTAAATCTAACATATACATATAATACACATATCATCACGTCTCTTTCCCACAGATGTAGGCAGAGACTACTTTGTTCCACTTGCTACGATCCTGACATACCTCTTTCGCTTCATCCACATTCATCAATCTCTTCATACATGCTCGTCGGTTTCGGGTACTCTTGACCTGGCCTTTTTCCAAAACGAAAATCTAATCTAACTAATATTATAAATGCGAAAGTAAGGATGGATGGATGGATGGGTGTTTGTTTGTTACTCAATCACGATAGAACGGCCCAACGGATCTGGATGAAATTCGGCACACAGATAGAGAAAAGTCTGGAATAGCACATAGGCTACTTTTTATCCCGGAAAATTGCGTAGTTCCCGCGGGATAGCGATAAACGAATTCTTTGCAGACGAAGTCGCTGGCAACCGCTAGTGTTCTATAAAGTTGAAGGTCGAAGTAGAAAATAAATGCTGGTATGGTACTCATTTTTACTCCAGCGGTGTTAGCGCGTGTCTTTGTTTGAACGTTAGTTATGAAATGTAAGTTTGCGGTGAATTTGCGGTTTAACAATTAAAATATTTTCGCAATAATCTGTGGCTTCCTCTTAGCTGACAGCTCAAACGATTGTTTATTTTTTCTCATGTGATCTTTGGTTTTTAGAGCAGGACACGTGCGGGAGGGTGGCTTGTGCAACTTTATGCGCTAAAACAACTACCAACCTTGTAGCTAGCTAAAAAACAAGATATACCTACTGGAAAACAAATTAAATCGTCAGACACGATGATCCGATTTTCATTTCCCATGTAACCTGAAACGAAATAAAAAACTGCGAGCTAAATTAAATTCTGAAACCCAAAGAAATTAGCAACATATCAATCTTTCGCCGCATAAAAGTTACTTGCAAACTTCTCATAATTAATATTTGCTTTTTTGATAGCGTCGTCTCTCCATTGAGCAAGGTGCCGATCGGGATCGAAATCGATTAAACTTTTTCAATCATAGCCGTCCGATATCAGGAACAACACGAAACATGCCGTGTTTCGGCCGAAACCAAATTGAATATGATCTTCATTTAACTTTGCGTTATCTTTTGCTTCTATGTGCGGGTGATTTGTATTGGGGGCTCTCGTTCTCATTTCAAATGGATGATTTCGCTTATTGAAAACCATTTATATAACCGTAACGGTTAGAGGTGTCTTATTTTTGTCGCCCTATTTGACTTATATAAGCCTAAAATTTTACTGTTCTTGCAAAATAGGCATTCGTGATTTAAAAAAGTCCATTTCGCCAATTACAAGAGAACTTTTTATTTATCTAATTGGATTGTGTGTGATCAAAGATGATACATGTAATTTATAAAATCATTACATTTATTTTGTACCTACTCTCTTTTTTATTTTTATTTTATTTTTATAAGCCTTTTTATTCAGAATTCGCTACAATTTCAGTAAGTACATGTTGTTGTTGTTATTGTCGTTTATTTATTAACTTGTCGCGTAATTCGGCGTGCCTCGTGGCATAGGCCTCCTCCGTGTATTGGAGGGTTTGGGCTATAGTTCCCACGCGCGCCCAGTGCGGATTGGGAACTTAACACACACCATTGAATTGCTTCGCAGATGTGTGCAGGTTTCCTCACGATGTTTTCCTTCACCGAAAAGCTCATGGCAAATTACAAATGTAATTTTCGCACATAAATTCCGAAAAACTCAGAGGTGCGAGCCCGGGATTTGAACCCACGACGCTCTGCTTGAGAGGCCACAGGTCAAACCACTAGGCTACCACGGCTTATTGTCTTTTTTTTTATTATTACATTTGCTAAAATAATTTTAACGACTTTAGTAGCATGTAGTCGTTGTGTTTTTACTTCCTACAATTTCAGAGCGTAACCACACCGAGGTTATACGAAACGTTTAGTAGTAAAAGTAAAACCTTTATTACTGTTGATAAAACTTAAGTGAAAAAAATGCCTTTCGTTTATCCCAGGATACATCGCGTCTTAAACTTGTTACTAAGGCGCCGAAAATAGGAGTGGGATTATAAAATTATTTAGTCGCCGCCGCAGAGTAGAAAATATTCTAGGAAAATTATTCCATAACTTTTAACAGATTAATAAAAAGTTCATAATTTAGCCAAGATAATATTTAGGTAGTTCATGGTGTCAGAGAATTTATTAGTTCGAGATGAGTGATATTTATTGGGATAACTCTGCTCTGCATTTACTTTCATTTCATAATTAAACTATGCAAGTGTGTGAAGAGAAAAGATAATAAACAAAGGGTAACATTGACCCACACACATCACATCACACATCACATAGGTGACCCACTTGTTCGTTTCTTTGTTGTCGTAAAAAAAGCATCGAACACCAATAATACCTGTCCCTTCTATCGTGGAGAAGCACCGTGAAGATGATGGTTGCGATTGCGATTCACCAAATAAACGCTAATTGTTAACAACATTAGATAATGACCACATGCTTTTACTTATGACAGCAGAAGAAGAATATTATATTCATAAAAAAAGTATACGGCAATTTAGTGGCCAGTAACAATTTACACTAAATGAAACAAAAAAGTTTTTATGTTACCAACACTAACGATCCGAAGTACAAGTAAGCAAGTACAAAATTATAGCGTGTATGCAATTTTTCTAAATAAAAAGTGAGTCTCTATATCATTCCTCCACTCTGTGACCACCATCCAACGCTCAGGTGTGCCGCTTTTAACGTTTATTAAGACAAAGTTTCACTTTCACGGCGGCCATTAGCTGGTTGCGAATTTGGTGAGCGACTAGTTTGCCTCGCATTCAACGTTTGTGAAGTTTTTGTTTTACAGTTGTATTTCTTCAATAATGATGTTACTCACAAGTTCAAGTTCTAAGTTAAACCGTCTTTATGGTCACTCTCAGAAAATACTATATCTGGCTTAAGCTTTAAAACTTGGTTTGAGTAATTATGGTTCGAGAAATTTTGACACTTACCTAACTTGAAACTAAAATTAGATGATAAATTGAAAAATATATTTTTCGTTAATAAAAATTGTTCTTCGAACAAAACTGATATATAGACAAGTGCAGCGTTACGCTGCCGTCATGCGACCTCTTTGTTATTTTTTTTTCTTAAAAGGCCTGGCTGGTTACAGCTGAATTACTTTTTTTTCTTAAAAAATTAAAGTATTGATTTTTGATTTTGACATTTGAGGGTGGTGCAAATGTTTTTCACCAAACGGTAGCCGATACAGAAGAATTTAATTGAAAACTATTTTGTAAATATTGTTTTCTTGTTTGCTACCGAAAGAATTGGGTACACCCGTATTTAATATCATCGTTCAGGCTACTGGCCTGGTTGTGGCGGCGATTGTTATTTCTTCGAGGTCTTGACAATTTTATAAGATTCAAAAAAGGCCGTTTTCCGGGCTTAAGTTGACCCTCAGTGTTTTCTTCTGACCCAGTCAACTTTAAATTATTACTCCATATTTCACCCACGGATAGGTATCACTTTTAAGATTGAAGATTGCAGTTGGATATTTTTATATATCTGGCACGGGGCTGCCGGACAAGAGCTAAGTCTACCAGATGTGTTTGCAGTGCTTCGGGAAAAATTTCAACATACGCGTTTCGAGTCAAAAATATTAATTTTATAACACATCGGTTTATTTTAAAATTAAATTTAAGAGCCTGGGTGATCTGTAAATTAAAGGTCCTTTCGTTAACGAATATTTTTATAATAGTAATTAAGTTTTGGTGTATATAGTTTTAATATGATTTGCCGCGCATAATGCGCATAAATTTGGGCACGTATTTGAATATCGAAAATTAAAATATCGAAAGTTAAAAAGTCGACGGTCAAAATATCGAAAAACAGAATGTCGAACGATCATAAGGTCGAAATTTAAAATGTCGAAAGTATATATTCTCGAATGGTACAATTATCGAATGCTTAAATTTCGAAAATCTGAATATCGATAGCTAAATTATCGAAAATCAGAATGTCGAACGATCATAAAGTCGAAATTAATAATCTCGAAAGTGTATATTATCGAATGCTTAAATATCGAAAATCAGACTGTCGAACGATCATAAGGTTGAAATTCAAAATATCGAAATTATATTTATTATCGAATATATCTGATGCAGTCGCCATCGAATATATCTGATGCACAGGCAACATAGGTTAGGTTAGGTTAGTATTGCGTCAAGGTGCGAAGCGCCTCAACTAGGCGGAATAGGAGCTCCGTCGACCTTTTCTCGTAGCTATTCAAAGTTATTTTTGTTAATCACACATTTTACTTTGTCATACGAAACATTTAGTCGCATGAGAATTGAATAGTTACGAGGAAAAGTCGACGGAGCTCCGCTTCGCGGAGCTCCTATTCCGCCTAGTTCAGGCGCTTCGCGCCTTGACGCAATACTAACCTAACCTAACCTAACAAGTATATTGCCTGCGCTTTCTTACAGATTTTGAAAATAGATATCTCGAGCTTCGGTTTATCGGCGCTAAACTATTTTAACCATTCAGCATTTGATCTGTAGGAATGTGAGACGTCAATATATTATAATAGCAGTAGATATTAAGATCGTTCGCTATTTCAATTTTCGATATTTTATACGTTGGGTTTTTGATGGTCGATCTTTTGTGTTTCGATTTTAACATATATCGAGCATTCAACAGTAGATATTTTAAACTTTCGATATTTTAGCCGTTCGGTATTTGAATTTTAGGTATTTCAGACGTCGATATAATGATAGTAGATATTATGATCGTTCGATATTTTAATTTTAGATATTTTGACCGTCGACTTTTTAACCTTAGATATTTTAAATTTCGATATTCAAATACGTGCCCATAAATTTGCAGATGAAATTTGTGTAAATAAATGTTTGTTATTTTATATTATATTTGTAGAGTTTTTTTCTTTGCACAAGTCACAAACATTGATAGGTATATAAAAAAAACTACCTTAATCTAATCCTTAATAGGTACTGCTGCATATGCTCTTAAGAGAGAACACTTATCAACATATATCTCACGCGTTGCGTGAGAAATAACGTACAATTTTGTATGGTATACCTTTTATTTCAAATACAATAGTAATATATGATTTTAAATGTTAAAATAGAAAATGGATAATGTCGCGACATTTTTAAAAAAGGTACTATAAAAAGGATTCTAAGGCCAAAGGTTGGGGCCGAAAAAGGGAATGCCTACGAGGGCTTTCAGAATTTGGAAAAAATCAAAATTTAGGAGAAATGTGTATGGAAAGATCACTTTTTTAAAACTGGAAGAAAGACACGAGTATATAAAGGATGAGTGGCCACTAATCTACTTATAATATACCCGCACCAATTTGCACCATCAAGGCAATACTTACAATATTAAGAAATTTCAATACACACGTTTTATAATTGTACACGTTTTATATCCGGAAAACAACCAGTTGTACAGCTATCCCGTTCAGATACTAGGGTTGACGAATCCCGGGTCTTCACGCGTCGTCACCTCGAGTTGTTGATATTGCCATCTAATAAGTTAAATTCCGGAAGCTGAGATCAGGTTCCTTTTGAGGAGTAGTATAATGGCTAGTCTTGACACTGTTCAACTATCTCGACGTGTCCTAGTCGAGAGGGTGGACTGTAAATAATTACGCAGGTATAAAAACACTGACTAAGATCGTAGAGCAAAACTGAGCAGAAGACGGATAAGAAACACTAAAACTTACCCGAATCAAAATCGGCAAAACTGAAGAATCAAAATTAATCGTCTGCGAGTACTTCGGACGAATAAAATAGGAGCAGGCACAATAAAACAGCCGCAAGGCTAGTGTACTCAAAGCAGTTGTTGATATAGACAAATCTGTCGGAAAAATCTCAAATTTCCTAGACAACCACACGCCAGCTTGACTCAGGAATCAATGTCAAAACAATAATCAGACGGAAAGCGGAAACAGATTTTAAATTCAAATGCCAAAACTTCTAAAATACCTTACGTAGCGGCCAGCGATTGATATTTCTAATAAGCCAAAAAGGTTTTTGAAATGAAAAATAGTTTATGCTTGAAAATAATTTAAAATGTAGCGTAATAATGCTACAGTACCTATATTTACTTAAATCGCCTAGATCGTTGCAATTGAGCAGGGTTCCCTAAGGCTGGCTGCGTTCCAAAGTTGAATGGAATACCCTACAATAAATACTACCTACTACCCCTTGGTCGTTTGCCTTCCTATTCACATAAAAAAAAAACTGTCTAAACAATAACCATGACGCCGGAATGATCTGAATTTTCGATGAACAACCTAACAGTATTTGATCCTCGAAATACAATAACGCCCATGCCTAAACATGATAATTTATTGTAAAAGATTGTCTAAAATATGCTCTGCTGTTGAGCAATGAGAGAGAAATTACTCGTATTAAAATAAAGCAGATTGGGGCAAATCAAAAAACGGAGAGAGACGTCTTGTTAGGCCAAATTTGAAAGCAAAGCAGAAAGAATAATGATTCATTAAAATAATAGGCCTCAGCCCGTTGAAGGCTTAAGAAATTTATTTAACGAATTCCCTTAATGATTTACTAGTTAACTTATTACGCCGACATTAATTATCTATTCTTACAAAATAAACGGATTGTGATGAGCAAAGCATTAGCATTTTAAATTTCAACCGAAGCAAAAAAGGGAATGTTTCATGAAATATAAGATGCTTAAATCTGGGAGTTTTCAGTATTTGAAAACAATAGTGTTAGGGGTTTTTGGAAGGATTTGAATTTAAAGATAGGCTTATTGTGGGCAGAGGCGGTCTATAGACTTAGCTGTGGAGTAATAAAACGCAGGCGCGTAATTTCTTTTGTATGGAATTCGACCTGTTGTTCTTTTATCCGTTTGTCCAAGACTAGAACGCCTATACTCGTAGATATGTTTTACCTTATTATTCGCTTGAGCTTAAATTAGGGCTTGCAATATCTGAAACTGAATTATCAATAATTAATATTATGTTCAATACCTACTGAAATTCCCAAACGGGTTCTGGATAATGATCCGGTTGATGTGTTGTTGTAAATTCAATGATAATCGACACATGGGATGTGGGACATGATTGGCTTCACTGCTCTAGCGAATTTCATTTTATATTATGTTATCACTTCGGAGCATACAAAGCCAGGCAGTCATACGTCCAAGGTTTTGTTGGATTGATGATCGCCGTTTTGGTGGAAAAGATGGTCCTTCTAATAACGCGTGATGTGCTCCTGAGAGTCCATATTTCTGAGCGGCAAGCTGTTGTTGTTATCAATAAAGTTTGTTATATATTTAGTAAATTAAATTATCTCATCGATGCATGAAATGTGGGACCATGGCTCGTTTCATTACTGCAACGTGTTTCTTTCTTTATGTCATCACTTCTGAGCAAACTAAGCTATAGCCACTCAAGTAGTAGTGCAAGTGTAGTAGTGATCGTCTTTCTGGTGGAAATGATGTTCCTTCTTGCAATATGTGGTATGCTCCAGAGTGTCCATATTTCATGACTGGGAAGTTGTAGTGAACTTCTGCGTTGTAGTAAGTTAAACTTTCACTGTACTAATATGTAGGTATGCTAAGAAAATGTCAAGATTATGGTCCGGTGAGTGTCATACTTATTAGTTCTCTTCGTATATCATATCCGCTAGTTTATTTCCCTTTAATATTTCTGCACTGTACCTGCGTGGAAACTATAGCCTGCGCCTTTTCATTGTTGTTTAAGTTAGAAATTAAACTAAAGTTATTGAACTAATGTAATTAAAACAAACAGAATACTTTGAGAAATTATTGATTCTCTGCTCCTAGTATAAACAGAGCAACACGCAAATCAATAACACAATTTGACAGTGTCAAAGATGACTTCTGTGTTTCGCTCTCGTTTCGCTGGCTTTGGCAGGCGTGCTGGCGTGCTGCGTCGCCCGGCGTCAACATTGGCGCTCAGTGATTGGTTGCAGGACAGGCAATGCCCTAAGCGACAAGTATCGTCACTGGGCAACCAATGGTGGCATTGGCGGCCTCAGCAACGGCGTGGTGTCAGTGAAATGAAAATAAACGTCGAAATATTAATGAAATAACTTTGCTATGGAGGAGGTGAGAAATGAAACCCCATGCACACAGATGTCAAAACCGCCACTCGACATAAAACAGAGAGCCACATAATAGACAGTGTTGCTAGATTATATGAATATTAAACAACCCAACATTATACATACATACATACATACATACATATCGTCAAGCCTCTTTCCCACAGGGGTAGGCAGAGACTACTTTGTTCCACTTGCTACGATCCTGACATACCTCTTTCGCTTCATCCACATTCATCAATCTCTTCATACATGCTCGTTGGTTTCTGGTACTCTTGACCTGGCCTTTTTCCAAAACGTCCCCAATTTGATCATTAATAGACAATATTTATGTTATTACCCGACCAATAGTTATTGAAGCGGAGTGTACGGAGGAAATTCAGCAGCGGTGACAAGATCAAGATTCAAACGTAACGACATTTGGTTTTTCTTATATATGCGCCATAGAGCACCCTTGTACTGCATAAGACCAAAAAGGTTTTAGCGCGCGAAGTGAGAGAAGGCATCGGCCTCCTGCTAGGCCAGTACTTTAGGACGTATGTAGGCTGGTGATGATGATGATATCCTACCATTCGTTCTGTGTCTCTTTAGCTCTCGAGTGGGAAGTCTTATTTTCTAATTCCTTTTTTTAAATGGTGTTTGCAGTTTACTTTATCATTTCGGTGTCACCGAACTTTGAGACGTATTGCCGGGTAAAAACGTTACTTATGTGGTTTCCTAACTGTGATGTTATTTTTTTATCTTGTAAACTCCTTTAGGGTCCCTAAACTTTATTGTTTTATTATCGCTATCGCTTTTACCCGAATTACTCATTCTCACTCTTCCTCAATTGAGTGGTAACTGTTACTGTTAACAACCTAAATCTGTATAGTTGAACAACTTAAGTAAATTACCTGTGTACCTAGAGTACAGAACTGATATTGGGACTTAAGTCAATGTTCTAATTTGGAACGTCTGTCTATTCGCACACGTTACTCACACACAACAGCTCATTTTAGGTACTTAAGTTTTTCACTTATAGCCTTACTTTTATCTTTTATCCGCATTCCTGAGGCCACAACCGTTATTAATTTTTAAATGACGCGAGGCATAATTTACCTCGCTTTAACCGCAGCCCTAGCTATATTACGAATATCCCAATTAAGCGCTGAAAGGCTGAAATGCCGGACACACTGTAGGCTGCGTAGTGATGCACCGAGGTCATATTCGAATATTGCGGTGACACGAGTTTACTGGTATACTGTCGAAACTGCAGCGCGTGATTTTTTGGCCTTGTTGGCATTCTAAAAATTGGATTTGAGATTAAATTGTGTGCGGGGTTGGTGTGGAGTAGAAGTCGGCCGTTCTGAGTTAATAGTTTTTCCGAACTTTTAGCTGCGATGTTTGCTTTTTGTATCCCACGTGAACTTAGCTCCAGTCTATGTTATCGGGGCTGGGTGCAGTAGGTCTATATAGCTTGTAAAGGGTTTTTAGAATGGTTCAATACTTTCAATAAATGGCTGATGATCGCATGTCGGGAACGATTCGATTAGTTTTTGTTTCTAAGAAAGTTTTTTTTATATTATTATTAAAAGGAAGCTTCCTATTCATATTAGCCAATAAGTAGGTACTTCTGCATTGAGTACCCTGCATTGCATAGAAAAATAATTTCAAGAATGAGTCATCAACATCATGTCCAGCCTATATACGTCCCACCTCCCACTGCTGGGCACAGGCCTCCTCTCAGATTGAAAGGGCTTGGGCTATGGTTCCCACGCGGGCCCAGTGCGGATTGGGAACTTCACACACACCATTCAATTGCTTCGCAGTTGTGTGCAGGTTTCCTCACTATGTTTTCCTTCACCGAAAAGCTCATGGTAAATTTCAAATGAGATATCGCACAATAAATTCTGACCAACTCAGAGGTCCGAGCCCAGGATTCGAACCCAGTATCCTCTGCTTGAGAGGCCGCAGGTCATACCACTAGGCTACCACGGCTTCCAGAATTAATGCTAGGGCAATATTATTCAGGTATCTACTATATAATAGAATCAAACCAGGATATTTGGGGCGATCACTATAACGCCAATATTGTATACGCTTTTCGGATTTTTTCTGTTCTAATTTTCAGTGTCGATTAGAACTTTTACGGGTAAAAACCGTAAAAATAAATATAAAAAATCAAAAAGTAAAATTTTTGACTCATTTTTATAGTACAAAAATTTAGACCAACAACCGTCGAATATTGACTTGGTAACTCGAATCAGCGTGACCGTCGGCGCATCACTAGGCAGGGCGGGCTTCATTATAGTCTTGGGATTACGTCGGGACATATTTGTGTTGCCAGCTCAAAATTAGGGCACGCCCGGGATTTCTTATTTAATTTATTCACACCCTGAAGGATGTCGGAGGTGTCAAGAGTTACCGCGCCGAATTAAATATAACCTCTGCTTTTCCGCGGCTAAACGCGTTTTTCATTCCGCAAACTGGAATGCATGCCGTAAAGAGGTGAAAAGGTTTTAACCAGATAATAAGGAATCATGTTTTAGTTCCGTGCAGGGGGTAAAGCCTTACCATGACGTCCTAATTCCGACTTAGTTCAAGTTTTAGCTGTCACTTTAAGTATGAATCTGACAGCGAGCGGACCTAAACTGAATCGCATTAAGACGTCATGGTAAAGCCCCTGGTCTGGGAGCAAAGAAGAAACATAGAATGTACCTGATGCCTCTCTTCCCGCGCAGATGGTAAAAGCCCATCGAGGATGGGCGAAAATGTTAGGAATGTTTGATTCCCCTATCCATCTATACTCCCACAATCGTGCTAAACGTGATCTTTTGGTTTTGTCTACCCTATAAGGGATGTAGACGTTATTTGTCATAAGCAAAACGACGTAACCGAAATTGGTAATAGCGCTAGTTACCTACGTCGTTTTGCTTACATGGTGTTGTGTAGATACGCAGTATTTACCAGTGCTAGTTACGTGGTTTTGCACTATGGGTGTTGTGTAGATACGCAGTATTTACCAGTGCTAGTTACGTGATTTTGCACTATGGGTGTTGTGTAGATACGCAGTATTTACCAGTGCTAGTTACGCGGTATTGCACTATCCCCGGCGATTAGTGATGTTTTCAAAACAAAAATACAATACCTACTGTTAGGCACCGAAGTGCTTGAACTATTAAATAAAATCGAATTTTATCTTTTAGATTTTTTTAATGATTATAGTGACATCGACATAACCAAATACACTGACATAAAACAAAATTCGAAAAAGAATAAAAAACAATAAAAAACCATTAAAAAACTATAAAAAAGGTTGGCTGTCGCCAACAACCTACATTATGAAAGAAAGTAAGCAAGAAAAATATTTTATTTCGGTTCACAAGGTGATAGGTACCACCATAAAAAAATATAATTAACTAAAGATACCTATTGCTTGTTACTAATACATCGTTATGGTCCTTGAAATTCTAAAAGTACTTAATTCTATTAATACAATCAACAAAAACTAAATTTAGAAAGAATTTCAAACATCTATTTTCAGGGATGTAAAGGCTCTGCGCAATTCTAATGCTAAAAAAAACGAAATAAAAGAGTTTGAATCAATTGGTTTCTTAGTGGCCCATATATGTGAGGCACGGACTTGTGCCACTAATTCGTCGGACTGTAGAAGTTTTAAAGGTGCATTTCTACACAACCAAAGCGAGACAGATACGAATTTACACGTATTATACAGAATGTAAACTCACAATTTTTTTTAATCTTCGTCTCTTTAATTTTGCCGATGTGACAAAGGGCTAAAGGAATGAGAAACTGTTTAAATTATAGCCATTCACTAAGTAAATACCTACTGACAGAGATACTTAAAATAATAAGGCCTAGGAAAGTCTTTTATCTTCAACGACCGAAATTGTAGTTAGAATTAGATATTTTTTCCTAGAAAATACATTTAAATACAAAGTCACGTAATCAAATAACAATACTATTCTAACTCGGCACGGTTGTAACAAGAAATTTTCTCCGCCAAAGAAAAATTACTTTTCACCTTATAAATAGCTTATTAGAAACTTTTGCACCTTTACAATTCTTTTGTGGGAATTTAAATAGGCTTCTTAGTAGCCCAGGATCTTTAAGTTGTGGTAAAGTTTTTTTCTTAATTAACTTTTTTAATGATATAACTTGGAGCGGTTTCGTCCGCCGATTTGCGGACTTAGTTGCTATTCGTATCGTTCTTGCTTTTTAAATTAACGAGTCTGCAGAGGGATTCATTAATTCCTAGATTATCTTGATGACTTAATTTGCTGGGGATTAATTTTATATTTTTGTAATTATTCAAAGAATCGGACAGGCTCTTAGAGCCTTGCATTGTATTGTCTATTTCTATCAGGCGAAAATCTTAGGAATCATGTTATAGGCGATGTGGCTAGCAACCCATTACTATATTTATTCTCCTTTTTACCAACACGCCCACAATCATGCTAAACGTGGTTTGGAATGAATAATAGTTTTAGAATTATATTTAAAGTTTTCACAGATTCTTTTAGCATTCACAAAACAGGTACCCACTTATAGTTGAATTGGTGATAGGTGCCTAGGTAAATTGAAAACTATAACCATTTACTCATGAAAAGCAATTAATTGGGAAAAAATAAGCTTTTTAAAGCTTGGAGTTTAGTTCCACTGTGCTTCTATGGAAGCGGAATCTGAATATTGCGATTGTTGGATCACTTGAAACTCTTTAGTTGTTACCTGCGTAATGACTGAAAACCTTTGTAATATGTTGAAATTGTCGGCCATAGTTAATTCACATCATATACCACAAAATACTGCTCTAGTCTATCCACATAAGCCGACCAACTGTCCTTCCGTTGATCGAACGTGTCCATCTTGCCAACCGACATTGTTCGACAACTCTACAATTCTGTTCGCACAAGACACACACTTATATTTTTACTAGCTGTTGCCAGCGACTTCGTCTGCAAAGAATTCGTTTATCGCTATCCCGCGGGAACTACGCAATTTTCCGGGATAAAAAGTAGCCTATGTGCTATTCCAGACTTTTCTCTGTCTATGTACCGAATTTCATCCAGATCCGTTGGGCCGTTCTAGCGTGATTGAGTAACAAACAAACATCCATCCATCCATCCATCCATACTTTCGAATTTATAATATAAGTTAGATTGCACACACCCGCTGAACCGATCGCGACTCGTCGCCAGTTTATTATGTATTAGAATCCATGTATTCTATTCAACATTATAAGAAAACACAGCGTGCTATCAAAAGGTGCATTCAAGAAGACAAAACGGTTGCCAAGTTACAAGAGACGCACACATACAAGACCATTAACACAACTACACATAATACATTTACAGTTATCTTTAAAGTAACTTTGTGAAATACTCATACCTCCTTGTGTAAACTGTGGTTTAGGTTAGTATTCAATTTCTTTACCTGCCTCAAGGTTTGTTCAATTTGTACAAAAACAGACAAAAGTACTCTGCGGGTTATTCAACAAATCGGTGGCGAAGAATTGCGTAACTTGTGTAAATCAGCCACATCAAAAATAAATCTATAAACGAGTATTGTCCAAGGTATGTACTTACCATTTATTATATTTTTAATTTTCTATTGACCATACACCGTACAAAAACAGACTAAGTATAAAATTAACACGAGTAACTAAAACTAACTTAAAAATAGATAACAAAAACTGAAACTAAAAATTATAATCTAAATTTGGACCGATTCCTGAGCTGAATTGCGATATCAATTCTTTGCGCGAGAAAGCTGCCCACAGCCGTTAGCTCAACTCCTTGTCGAGCGCGAGCGCACCCTTGCCCCAAGCATCGAGCGTCTCGACGCCAAACGGCAAGAACTCGTATTGGAAGCCGAGACAACTATATTTGCTGACCTTGAGGTGCTCCCGGGCGTCCGCCGCCGCTCCTACCCGTTTGTTGGTTAGTGGGAAGTAGACATAGGCATACCAAGATGGCTGGAGTGCGCACTTTGGTTTGGGGGAGCCCAAACCCTTCACCCATTATGGCCAAAACTCTGTGGTAAGTTGCCGTCTAAAGGATGTGCCACCACCACCAGTGCGGGTGGCAGCTCTAGCGCTGTTGAGCTGCCATTTTATTTACTAGATGTTTTCGGTCTGACCAGACCTGTTGAAGGGAAAGCAAACCATAAGCTTCACACTCATGGAGTTAGTTGCATAAATGCTGATGTAGCTACGCTATGCCTATACGCCCACAATGACGCTAAACTTGGTCTTTAAGTCTTCTACGCTCTATCTACATCGTAAGGGATAAAGACGTGTTAAGTATCTGCGTATTTGTTATTTTATAGTATTGAAGTAACTGTTCGCTCGATCTGTGGCACAGTACAAATTGTTCTTCCTTTCAACTTTAAACTCTACTCACCTTATTCGTGGCACGAACAAAACCGTTCCCTAACTTTAGCAAATAGATATATCTTACTTTACAGACGTAAATTCACGGTAAGGTAAATGCATTATGACGTTTGTACGGAGAACGTTACGGTTAAAATTACGGTTACGGAAGGAATCATTTCTTGCAAAGTAATGCACTAATGCTAGAAGTTCACGCCAGTGAAGACTGTAAAAGTTTTTCGGATTTTTTAGTTGCGGATGTTAGGTTAGGGCGTATAAATAGCCAATTTTATAATTAGCGGAAAGCCAGGAGTGCGCTGATGCTTAAAGGTACAATTTAAACAGTGAAAGCACTCACCTTAAGGCATTTTCCTGGCGGCGTGGTTGACCAAGGCGATCCGGATGAGGAAACTTAAAACTTGATGAAGCGAGGAGAGCGGAGGAAATTCAGCTGAAGAAATCACATCAACCACAGTATGAAGTAATGACAGTTGTATATTTTTTTCTAGTGTGCCATAGAGCACCCCTGCTGCACAAAACCAAAAAGGTTTTAGCCCGCGAACAGTGGTTGAAAAAATGATTTTCCATTTTTGATCGATGTCCAAAGTGCACAGGAGGACTTCATTTTGAAAAACATAAATTCCGATACAATTCTAAGATTAGACACACAGATTGAGCCTTGTGGGGTCAGTGGAAGTCATCTTTGCTTTCAAGAAAACCTCCAGCGCCGACGAGGGCAAAATTGCGAAACGATAAAAAAACATGCACAATAATTGTTTAACATAGATAGCGTTAAAATTTTCGGAAAAAACAAATGATTTTTTCGGGAATTTATGAAATTTTCGTTTTTTTTCGTTTATTTCGGATTTTTTACAAAAAAATACAATAAGTTATTACAATCCAATTCAATAAGTAATTACTCCGGGGTTGCGGGTGTCTATGGGCAGTGGTGATCGCTTACCATCAGGTGACCCACTTGCTCGTTTGCCTTCCTATTCAATAAAAAAAGAAAAAAATAATAATTTCATTACAGTTAATCATCACTATCACTATCCATATTTATATTTCAATTGTTTCGGCTATATCTTGTCGTCGATGTTACGCAATGACACAGCTGTGACAACTGAACTGACACCGATGTCAATGGCAAAGTAAGTCTATAATCATTAACCAGTAATAAGAAAAATAACCGATTGAAACCGGTTTAAATCGTTTTTTTTTTTCGAAAAATTGAAGCGAAAAATTTCATGGTTTTTTCGTAAAAATCCGGGAAAAACAAGCCGTTTGGAAAGAAACGGGATTTTTACCGGACATTTTCAACGCTAAACAGACGAATAGAAGTAGTGTTCACTTCGCAAACAGAGAGTTTAAAAAAAATGCGTTTTTTTTATTGATAATAGGCACGGAAGTCGGCTATTAATCAAAAAAGATTGAAATTCAGTGAAATAAAAGTTCCTTGTCGTCAGTTCATTACCCACCATTTTCGCTGCAGACATCGCGTGACCGCCAATCAATGTTAAAACCAAGAACTCCCTAAATAAAAAGTACCCAATTTGATTTATTTATTAAACAAACTGCCGTCATTACAGCATTAAATGAAATAATAATTGTATAGCGAATGGCGTGCCTCGGAAGCCCTACCGAGCGGATTGGGGTGACAGCGGAAACGGGCGCGACGGCTGCTGACTCTACTTTTCCTTTAAGTTTTACTCTGACGGTCATAATCACATCAGTGGAAGTCGCGTGTTAGTTGCTTTCGAGGCTTATTGGACGAAGAAAATGGTTTCTCGGCAGGTATTGGCTTGGTTATGGCGCAAGTTTTCCGAGTTTGATTTCTGTTTGTGACTTTTCTTGTTGTTTTTACAGAGTTAGTGGTGATTTTTAGTAGTTAATGGATGTTTAGAATCGGTATTAGTATTTCCAAGGATTCTCTATCACGTATAAAAACAACATGATCGTGTTCTTCTATACTTATAATGTTCTGACAGTTTCACCCTATGTTTTGGCATATACTCGTAGGGTTTAACTATCTCATTCATTTCTGGAAGTATTGTTGATTAATTTTATGACATGTCGTAGAATTGGTTTACTGCAATTGTACATTCCTGTAAAGATTTTTTATCGTAGTCATGTATTCAAGATGGAGACACTCTTTCGACGCCGTATAGTTATAATAAAAGGGAGAAGTACGTTCACTGCGAACAAAGGTACATCGCGCGGCTTAAATGTGTGCGCGCCAGTTGTTGGCGGCGATACGCACGCACCCGCCGCACGCACACACTGATAATTTAAGGATGATTAAGTTGTCTTTAGTCAAGGCTGCGCTAGCGCTGGTGCCGCACTTTGACCGTCTCGCGCTCTCTTTGCGATCGCCGATACGTCAGTGTACTAGTTTTTGCGTATTTTTTTATGTTAGGTATATAAAATTTAGTCACAGTGTAAATATTAAGTAAATAGTAGTTGAACATTTGTAATTTAGTAGTAAGATATAAGTGTAATAGTTTCGTGCAAGGAAAGAACACATAAAAAAAAATAATACCTATTTATAAAAAAAAAAATAGCAACAGATCGCGAAAGGTATTGTTCTGTTTTCGACTGCCTCAATATTTCAGCGAATCCAGCATTGTCGTTCATTAGCATACCCACACAAGGGGAACGGTAAGAAATATTAATAGTTATGAATAATGTTGACCATTCTTTATTTACTTTAAGTAAGTATCTATAAGTTTAATAACAATAATATAGCACATAAGACAATTATTTGCCGGTGGGTAAGTACTCGTAATTAATCTAAAATAGACGTCGACAACCCTAAGCGTCCGCGCCGGAGTAGGCAGTTCGAGTCTCCTAAAGGGTCGCAGTGAACGTACTTCTCCCACTTTTACTATGGTATATATAGTCAAGGGCATAAATATCGATATAGCCATCATGGCAAATGTCTCACCGACCTTATTGTTTGTGGCATAAAGATGTATAAGATGTTTTTGACGTCTTGGTAACGTACATTATATTTATGTCCTTCACTGTACACTTTGAACATCGACCGATGTATGGGACATTTTGTCAATCACAATTGAAAAATCCTGAGAAACATTTGCGTGGTCAAAATAACACGACGCCTGCTGAAATATTCCGGATTGAATTTAAAACACTTGTATTGTACTGTAGGGAATCTGCTCTTATTTTATTAAAAATACACGATTTTAGTAACGTATTTTATTTAAACAGTTTAACAAATAACTCACAAACTAGGAACAAAAGCTGTAGGTAATAATTATAAACAAGTCTTCAGCACGGTGAAGTGCACAATTCGATCACGAGATAGTATTTTATCTCTTTAATACGAAAATAAAAGCCCATCACGATCAATTTTTGCATTAGACACTGTTCGCGTTTCAAATGGTCAAGTTAAAATTTCGCGCCGAAACTTTAAGAACGATGCACTCTGATTGGCTAGCGTAGGTCTTGAGCTTGCGCCTGCAGTCGCTGCGAAGGAGACGCAAGATCGCCCCACCGCTGACGTGGGAAAGAGAGGATAAACTCCTAGACGAGATCACTCCTTTTTGAACTCTCAACGAGCAAGCATCGTATTTTTGTATCTACTTAAGATTCGTATCTCAAATTGGTGTCAAAATTTACTGTCTCATCGTGCAAAACGTATATGTGGGAGCCGGCCGGCGAGGATTTCGAACCGACATCCTCAAGCGTTGCGTGTGTAACCAAGACTGCTGCTGAGGAGCTTGGACATAGCATCTTAGACACAGAAGAACCCGCTCAAAATACTGCAGCTTTCCAGGTTAGTGACTGCATCGTATAACCAATCACAGTTTGCATCGTTTCGTGTTATTTTTCGTAATTTACCCATGTGTGGCAAGAACAATTTAACTTGTTACAGACACATTAATACACTAAAAACGAAGTGCACTACAGACCGATATTTGAAACTTTCAATCAATTTCTGAGAAATAATCGCAAAAAATCACCAAAAATGCGGCGTTGCCAGCTCAGTATGGATGCACCCTCTTAATAGTCCAAGGGCCTGTCTCACCACTCCTTAACTGTTAGTTATCTAAGATTCCGTCTCTATTTATTACTACGAAACAGACAGAGACGTCATCATAGATAGCTGACAGTCAAGGAGTGGTGAAACAGGCCCTAAGTCTCTAACAGTACTCTATTGTAAAAAGGGCGAAGCAAACGAAGATCCATCAAAATAAATTCAAAAGAAAATAAACATGTAAAAGGTAGCACCAGTCGTGAAGCTAAACAGGAAGACGTTACAACACAAAGGCACTCGAAGAACTTAATAGGAGCACATGAAAGGGATAGACCATCGCGCGGGTTTTATGTGTTTAAACTAGTTTACACCTGCTGTAAACACATAAGCTACTGCAGACAATTCACTTGGTATTATAAAACGCTTGAGCCTGTGAACACCACTTACGACAATGAACCCACTGTAAAATATTTTGTCTAGTTTGACCACCGACATTATCATTACACGTGTGAAAGTGTGAGAACAGTTACCCACTACCGCTCATTTGGCCGAATAAAGTATCAAACCCATAAGAGTGAGTGAGACAGCAAGATAAACCCGAATGACATTCTAAAAGCCTGTAAAAAGGGTTTTAGTCATGTTTTTTTCTCAGTTTGAAATGGGACACTCTTGTAACTAAAGAAGATTTTAGTGCGCGAAATAGAGGCAATAACAATGTTAAATAGCATTGTAGCTCCCGGAAAATTATAAATTATTCTACGGCGCAATCCTTGCATCCTCACTGTCTGTTAATATTAATTCTCACATGGATTTACCAAATTTTTATAACTCTTTTCCGCAACACTACAAATGATGGGCTCTATACGCCATAGGAAAAACAAACGACAAACTTGACTTTTAATTCCATTGCTAAAGGAATTTCGAGTTGAATGTTAGTCTTGTAAAAGTATAGATTATTTTGACGTGTGATTCTTGTCATTGCCTGTCATGACTGGTTGACTAGAGAGATTGATGATGATGATGTGCTCCCGGCCGTTTTCGACCATTAAGAGTTAATACAGCGCTACTAATTTTCTTTACTCAATTTTATTCGATTTTGTCAATCAACACTTTTCCCAATTCATAACTTATAAATGTAGCCGCTACATTTATAAGTTATGAAAACGCTGCGTTTGTTTTATTTGTGATCCTTCGTTTGTCTATTCTGTGCTCGGGGCGCCTGGCACTTGTGACATGTTCTAAGAATGCATCCAGTTTATATAGTACGGAGTGTAAAACATTACGGCGTCTAAAACGGGTTCCTTTTGTACTGTACACGATTTGGACGGAGCTCACACTTG
Organism: Pandemis heparana; assembly: GCA_963854515.1. NCBI lineage: Eukaryota > Metazoa > Arthropoda > Insecta > Lepidoptera > Tortricidae > Pandemis > Pandemis heparana. The sequence goes on from OY978025.1 coordinate 2,048,471, forward strand.
TTAGGAGTGCATTTGGCGTTAGTTTGTCAGGTCAGCCAGTACTTCGGCTGTTTGAAGTTTGAAGAACTTTCAACCGTCTAGTTTTCAACTGGCGATTGTTTTGTGGCCATTTTTGCGTGAGTGGAGAAGGTTGGTGAGTTTATGTAAGCAAATATTTAACTTCCAGTATTTCGCAATAAATTGCCCTTTTTTAATTTTTTATATTTCCTGTAAATTTTATGTTGTTCTCTCTCTGAATCACAAGCTCTTTCCATCTTAATTGGGACAAAAATGAGTTTAAGTTGTTTCCTATTTGTTACTATTTTCCACACACTTTTTATGGCGTAACGGAAAGGAAGAACATATAAAATTGTGATAATTTTGGGACATCTTTTCTTTCTTACAGGGATGGAAAGAGTTCGTGATTCTGAGTACAGTATACAATAGACACTATAAACATTAGGGAGTGGCATTTTTATTCAGAATTTCTCTTCTGCGCTAAGTGTGAAGCTTACTTTATAGGATTTCGATTATTCATGATATTAAATTAACATCAAAGATATGAAAGGGCACTAGCACTAGCGTGCTTTTCATTTTCTTAAGTATCTTGAATACCGTAATGTTGCCTCGAGAATTCTTAGTAACGCTCGAGACAAGGACAAACAGACGAGCATTCCACTTAAAAAGCACTTTACATTTCTACTATTCTCTCTCATTTGTGCGTTTAAGATAATAAAATGTAGGTGTAAGTTTTGCGAGGTGAGCTTATTAAAATGACGAATAAAATTATCTTTTCTATTTTGATGTGACAGCCTTGAGTGATTTTGCAGAATCATGATGTTCCATTTTATTTTATTTCCGTACATTTAAACTTTACTAGTCATTCATATTCCAGTAGTTTGTACTAGTCATGAGTGTAGAGTAGACTGGAGTCTAGAGACTCACCCCCTTATTCATAAACGCACTATAGGCCTCTGTTAACTTAGTAATCGTTTGTCCTTATCTGTCACTTTGACATTTACCTTTCACAGATAAGGACAAACGATTACTAACTTAGCAGAGGCCTATAGTGCGTTTATGAATAAGGGGGTAAATTTGCTTTGAAGCAAAACACACAACACGCAAAATGTAACAAATAGCAAAATTTACCCAATGTTGCACGTTTTGCGTTTTGTACATTTTGCGTTTTGTACATTTTGCGTTTTGTGCATTTTGCGTTTTGTGCATTTTGCGTTTTGTGCATTTTGCGTTTTGTACATTTTGCGTTTTGTACATTTTGCGTTTTGTACATTTTGCGTTTTGTGCATTTTGTTCCGAAGCGACTCAATTGTTCAGCTGCTCAAATTTTCTAAACTGCCCGCCCGACCTTTTATTTTTGGAGTAAACACGTAAATAATACCTTACCTTTATTTTAGTGATACTCGTAGACGTAAATAGGTACACGTGTTTCTAAGAATTATATTCGTTATCCCGTCTCGTGCAAAAAAAGCTAAATAAAGTTACATATTTTCTCGACACCAAAATTTGTTTCAAACACGTTTTGTCGTAGATGTTGACGTTTTATTATTGTTGTTCTATTGCTGTCGCGTGTCTGCTTGTTTTGACTGAGATATAGCCAAGGAAATCCTTTACTTTACAGCTGTTTGCCGCGACTTTGTCCGCTCTGAATTAAAGGGTACGTATAAAATACATAAAGTTTAAAATGTATAATGGGTTAAAATGCATAATGGTTCAAAATATATAATGCGATTTTCTAAGAAAATTTCTAATTAATAGAATTGCTGTAAAATAAACCTAACATAACCTAAACTTATCTATAGATTACACTATCAAAAAAGTACATCTAGCTAGTATTTTCACAGAAAATGGCATTATATATTTTGAACTATTATGCATTTTAACCCATTATACATTTTAAATTTTATACATTCTGATCCGCGCCCGAATTAGCCTATGACACTCGCTTTGTTTATTTGCGAGGCATTTTGGTTACTTAAAATAGTCTAGTATACAATGCAACTTATGCAACAAAGTGCAAAAATGTTGTACTTGACTGTACTTAGGCCGGTACACTGCCACCCTGAAACGCCGAGGGTTGTAGGGCAATCACACAGGTAAGGCTAGCGTCATGAAACGGCGGAGCGTTAACATACACGAACTTAAAAGTTTTTAAATATTAATGGAATTATCGGGTTTGTACACTAAGGGCCTGTCTCACCACTCTCTGTTAAGTTATCTTAAGTGTCAGTTATCTATGGTGACGTCTCTGTCTGTTTCGTAGAATAAATAGAGAAGGAATCATACATAACTGACACTTAACCGAGAGTGGTGAGACAGGCCCTAAATGTTTTGTTATGCAATAATAGAGCGTGAATTATTAGTAGCCTGATATTATCGTTAGCAGGTATTGTAGCTTTTTTTCTTAGTCTTCAAAATTACAATGCTCCAACAATAGCTGAGATTAGATTTGATAGTGGATATTAATTTGTGGAATATTTGATAGTTAGTTTAGTTTGAAAAAGAAGGCAATCCTTTAAAAGTTAGTTCTTTGTAGGATTTGTCAGTAATCTGATGCGGTTAGTTTTTGCCTTTTATCAATAAAAATGTACAATGTGTCCAATATAATAAATGATACGATCTCGCAACAGCAATGTAAGCAAGCAGGCCATCGGTTATATGCTTAAACGATACGAGACAAGTAACATGCATTCATACATACACAAATCACGGCATTATCCTTTACGGGGTAGACAAAGCCTAAGGTAACAAGACCTAAAGGCCACATTTAGCATAATTGTGGGCGTATAGGTAGAAAGGGGACAAATAAAAAATGGAGTAATAACTAATATCTAATAGTCTAGACCAAAAATAGTTGACTCTGTAGAGAGTAAGTGTTTTTATTTTTATTCAATTGCGAACTATAAATGCTTACTTCCCCGCAAGAGGACCAACGCCCACGCTCCGCTTATCTCCGGGCGTAGCCTTCTCCGCCGCCTTGCAGCGATTCAGATTGGCGCGAGGCTGCGTCTCGGACGCACGCGTGCGTCCCCACCACCGACCAGTCGCACGATTTGTCGCACAACCTGTCGCTAGTCCTGTGAAGTGTCTGTGATGTGCTGTGTTGCCAATGGATTGATAAAGTAAGTTGGCTTGTCTACAAATTCTATGGTTGTGTCATTTTTCATTTCAGTTTTGGGCGGCGTTGAGTTTTTGGAGTAATTAGCTTGGTAATTTTGACGTTAATGAGGGTGAAAGCCGAGTATGTTTCTTAGACATAATGGCATCGTGGAACGAGTGTAATTATTCGACCAAGACATTTCTTTGGCACCTAAGATTAAGTGTCATTTTTGTACGGCTTAAAAATCCGTGACGTCCACTAGTCTCCAGATCTTCCAGAGACAAAAAATATAAGGAGAGATCCAAATAGTCTAGTCTAATGAACGTTAAGACTATTTTCACTTACAAGGTGAATCTAATTGTAATAATCAGCTGTACCTATTGTTTTGTTTGATAAAGAACCTGTCTGAAAATAAAAGGGTAAGGGGTGGGGGGTATACTTTTTGCTACAGTAGAAGTAAGACCAGTTGTTAGTATAGTAGTACCAGTTTCACAATAAGTGAAATAAGTCTTCATGCAATATTTTTCTATTTGACATTTTAAATTGCTTTTAAGATATTTTTTCTTTTTTATGTACCCATGACGATCTTTTTGTGAATCTACATTGACATTTCATCTAGTTTTATTTTTGTTTGTTGGTTTGTTGTCATTTTATTTTAATTTAATTTTAATTATTATTATTTATTTTTATATACAATTGACGATACTTTTGTGAATTAAGTACTTACTTATGTTGACATTTTAGATGTATTGTATTTTTAAAAAGGTGACAAATTAATCTATCTATAGATCTATCTATCAAGGTGCTAACGAAAAATATTTATAATGTTAGAGGTCGAGACATCAAGTGCTGTGGATCTGTAAAGATCAAAAACTAACTAGTTCATTTCCCAATTATTCTTTCTAATCATAATCAGGTGGTATCGTTACATATTGGTATTTCTTTTAGATTACTATCTAGTGGGAATTAAAAAAAAATGAAACGGGTTTAACGGCTGCGTCTTATTACGAAGTGTCGCATACAACTTTTGTGTATTGCTATAATTTTTCGAAAAATATTATTTTCTGTGAAAGTATTAGCTAGATGAACTTTTTGATAGCATAATATTTAATATAAAGATTGGTTTAGGTTAGGTTAGGTTTAGTTTATAACAACTTAATATATTTTGAACCATTATTTTATTTATTTCATTAATTATGTATTTTAAACCATTATACACTTTAAACTTCATGTATTTTAATACGTAAACCCTTACCCCCTTATTCATAAACGCTCTAAAGGCTTCTGCTAACTTAGCAATCGTTTGTCCTTATCTGTCACTTTGACATTTACCTTTCACAGATAAGGACAAACGATTACTAAGTTGGCAAAAGCCTTTATGAATAAGGGGGGGTTAGTCTTTAGGCGACAAAGGACTCTGATAATCTTAATATCATCTTAGCACACAACCAAAATATTTTTTAAAAGTGGAGGCAGTTGATTTGTACATCATTGCAACAAGAACCACATTGTCTTTTTCTTCCTCACCATTATCGGCAGAGTGGTAATATTGCACCAATGAAGAGTGAGGGACTTGACCACCTGATTTGATGAGTGATGTCTTTTTTGACACTCAATTTTCTCCGTCACGATGGAATAAGGCTATAATAGCAACCTCTTTGGTGAGTTTTTCTTAAAAATGACAATGAAAAATATGTAAATGTCCAGAATTACTTAAATAACTATTTCGGGTCTCTCTTACTCGGAATCGTTTACACTATCGATTCTCAAACAGGAAAAAAAGGAATTTAATTTAACTACGGAATTTTTTTAACTGTTCGTCACGCCCATACATAATAATAGGTCTATGTGTAAAAAACGACGAACAAAAAAGTGACGAACTGGAATGGCAGTTTTGAGATACATTTTTTCTTGTTTGAAAATCGATAGGGCAAACGATTCTGAGTAAGAAAAACCCAAAGCACACTCATCTAAAATTTTGAAAATTTCGATATAGGCAAATTAATACAGAGTCAAAAGATCAAATTTGTCTAAGGATCATGACTATCCCAAGGCTTTTGATGTGTGTAGTTAAATTCTGCAAATAAAAATATTCATGAACATTTTATTATAAAAACGCTCTTTGACATTAAAATTACCAGTACCTATGTCCGTTTTAACGCATTAATTAAATTATCCCAAACGTTCAGTTTAAAAAGATGACTTTGTTAAAAAATTCACAATCTTCGAATAAAGGTAAAAGTCCCGTGTAATTAAATGAGCGACATTGACACGTCTTTAATTAAGACAATTAAAACGGATTACGGAATAAGGGATTCTGCCATCGTTTTCCGAACACGCACTTTGGCGCGAGCCCGTCGAATACCTCACCTTAACCTGTCTGAGTAGAGTTTAAATTCGTTCGATGGCCGTTGATTGATTTTCGGGTTTTTGTGACGTTTGACATGACAGCGTAAATTGGTTGGCGGAGGAACGATCGCTGATTTGGTGGATTGAAAGTGAATGAGTTTTCATTATTGAGAAATTGTTAGTTTCTGTTGCGAATGGGAAAATGATTCAGTCAGCGAGAATGATTACAATTTGGGCTTTCGTTATGTCTACTATTTCTTTTTTAGTAACGGTTACTATTCAATACAAAGAAGAAATTATTACTCTTATAATTATTTCGGAATGTTTCAGCGAGTGATTGAAATAGACTGCAAAGATTTTTCATTTAAAATTTTCGATTAAAAATTTCGTCCCGCCATGGACTTGGTTCACTTTAAACATTGAGCTGTGCATGGAATCATCTGTCAACTATAATGATTCAAGAATCCTAAAAAACATTTACGGGGAGATGACGACCGGATGGTCTAGTGGTTGGAGAACCTGACTGTGAATCTTGAGGTCCCGGGTTCGATCCCCGGTCGGGGCAGATATTTACATATGAAAAATACGAATGTTTGTTCTGGAGTCTTGGATGTTTAATATGTATTTAAGTACTTATATTTATCTATATAAGTATGTTTATCCGTTGTCTAGTACCCATATCACAAGCTTTGCTTAGTTTGAGACTAGGTCAATTGGTGTCAATTGTCCCAAGATATTTATTTATTATTTAAGATATTTATATTTGCGGAACAACTTGAAGAGAACCTCTATGCGAAGATTGCAAGTTATATTAAGGCTGTTTCGATGTTAGTTGATATGGATAAGAGAAAAACGAGAACACAGGGAGTGCTGGCAGAAGTGAAAACAGCAGCTTAGATTAGATTTATGTTGTAACCTCCATGACGCTCAAGACGCGTAGGTACCGTACTGGCCGCTTACAAAAAAACGTACATATTATCTACTAGATTTTGCCCGCGACTTTGTTTGCGTAGAATTAGTATTTTGGGTAGACATTCAATTAGAGCACAAATTAAATGTTACCCTTAGGGTATTGCATCTTTATAGTAAATAAATTTCAATACCCTTTTCATAACTTTGATGATTTCTGCAATCAAAAACTATTCTATTCCCTTCCTCGGGACCATAACTATTATCCATTCCAAATTTCGTTTAAGTCGGTTCAGCGATAAGAAGGCAAAAGACAGATTCTTTTTAAAATATTAATTACTTAGGTATGGATTTTTAAAAACCCTTCTGATATTCAGCTTCAAAAAAAAAGGAAGACCTCTGCCCAGCAATGGGACACTCGATTGAGCTAATATATTAATTTAAAAAACATTTATACATTAAGTTGGTAACTACCTAGTATTATCTATATTGACAGACCTCTAACAATGTGCCCTAGTACTTTTGCTCCACGACTCCACAAAAAAACACTTCAAAAATTTAACGCAATTCATTCGTATTTCGAAATAAATTAAGCTCTTAGAGGATCTGATATCCTGTTATTTCCCTCCGTCTTACGCCTGACGCGAGTTTAACATTTTTTACCCATCCCAAAAATTGCTCAGCGCCGCTAAAGAAGATTTCACTTCAAAACATTTTTGATATTATCTCTGTTACAGTCTTCGATCAGTAGGCTTATTGTCTAACTCACTCGCAATCGCCATCGTGTTCATTTTGACAGTTCTTGTATGAATGTGACAGCTAGCTGATTCCGATGCCAATTGTCAGCCCATACATGAACTGTCAAAATGAAGACGATGGCGATTGCGAGCGAGTTAGACAATAAGTCTTTTATTTTATTGAATCAGGCGTTACTTTGCGGAGGTCCATTTCAATGAACACAAAATATTTACCTTGCTACTCCGCTACTTACGTGCAAGATAACCAAGCTTGTGCGAAATATATCTGGGGTCCTAGTGAAAAGGGAGTTAAGTCGAAAAAATTCAATTTTTAGTTACATAGCTAGTTTTAATCAGAAAAAAAAACTGGACCTGCTGGTGTAAAGAGGGTTAACCTAATCCTACGCAAGCCAAAGTTTTATTATGTACAAGGGGTATAAGATTCGGCTTACTATTCTATCAACAAGGAATAACATGAGATATGATCTTTTTAAAAAAAAAATGTTTTGGCAAATGGAGTTAAAACGATTAAAGTAGGTTGTTTGTCGTCTAATCAATGTGAAAATTGGGTTACATTCTGATATAACGTTACACACCAATTCAACAATACCATTTTCATAAAGTGCAATAAGATATAAGATGACTAATATTTTTTTACACAGTACAATGCTTTGCAAAACTAGGTTTAAGTCGTGATATGATGTTACACACCGACTTTAAATGTCGTCTAAGGTAAGTAAAAACAGTCATAAGATGAGTAACCGTTTCTTTCACATCAGAATGTCATTTATGTAGATTTTTAAATAACGTTATATTGGTTTTCACAAAAATATCATAGCAAGTATGAATTACAATCGGCCTTAAGTGTATTTATCACCAGTTTAATAGTAATGAAGCCACCGTGTGAAGAGGTACCACTCCAGGAAGAGACAGGGGTGAGGGGAGTTTTAGCTGCGGGCGCGCGGCAAGATCTAACTAGTCGCCACCAAGCTGCTGACCCGTGAAGCTGACAGTAATCAACAGTGAGTTACCCTTTCTCACGAAAACATTTATATTTAAGCATTTTACGATAATACATTTTTAAGACAGTTTGCATTACTTATACCCTTTTATTTGTGTCATTTAGTAAAGTTATGATTATTATCCGGGTAAATTACACAAAATATTTAAAACTTATAATAGTCTTAAAACCTATTATTTCCCTAAACCTATAATATATATTAAGTTAATAAGAATTTAAGAGTTTTTAATGATTCACGGTTAAGTTCATTCGAAATATTATAAACGGGATCTGTATCTAAATATCGGGAGCTCAATAAAGGTACTTAATCGCGGTTCACATCCCGATTATAATATTTTAAGAATTTATTGTAATGATGTTTTTTTGACATTTTTTGCAGTCATTTGCATAGTCCTGTGCCATCAACATCAGGCATCATCCATAACATCTTAGCCGAGGATTCAAATTGATCAGATTTTAGTTCTGGAAGTAGTCCCAATACAGATCCTCAACCTTAGACGAAAATACAAGTAAACCTTAAAACGAAAGAGTATTAATGATAATTTCTGACTCAGAAGAAGACGAAAATGAGAATAGATTTTGGGAAAGAGGAGTTTTATGCGGAAAAAAGAAAAAACCACGAACAATTAAAAATGAGCAAAGAATTGATGGAAAAAAAAGAAAAAGATGTGGGAAGACAGGACAGAAGTACAAAACTTACAAAGCAAAAATAATTGTGGCAGTTCAGAAGCCTTTAAATGTATGTCGTATGAAATGTATGAATAGAATCTCACAAGATTAGATAAGAAAACGATTATTACTGGGATATTGGGGGATAGTGACGTATGATAAAAGAGTAGAGTTCATGAAGTTTTCGATAGTCATAGAACCCAAAAAAAACCGAAAAATTTATTCCTAAAAGTACGAGAATTCGAAATAATATTTAATTTGTACAATGAAGAGTTCACATATACATATACTATATATTCTTGTATGAAGGCAAGAAGAGAAACAAACAAATTCATACAAAACAGCGGTCCAAAATAGCAATTTCTGCAGAAAAAAAAAGATTTGCTTTTACTATTGCCACTCACTCATAGCATAGACATAAGTGTCAGAGATTTCTATCTAAACCTGGAAAATTACAGGGATCTTCCAGGTATTCATCCAGATTTAGAACCGGAATCAGAGTCATAAAACGAAATCGATTAAGTTAGATTTTCGGTTGTTAAACTTTGTTTATTTTAAAAATTATATACTTCAAGAGTGACAAGCGTAGATATGATTTATTGAAACTGTGCATTTATAAGTGAGATTAAAAGATACATATTGAAGATTCTTTCATAATGTTGATTTTAAGCAATAAATAGTTATTTTTATTAAGAACCCATGTTTTTATTATTTATTTTTCTTAGAATATAACTGCGTTAAATGGTATAAATTAGTCAAAGGTGAAAGTGCTTATGGCGTCAAAAATATTTATACCAATTAAATCATGCCCTTGAACTACGTGTAAAACGGTGTAAGTCTTAAATTTGGCGATATTGCAAGTTTTTTTTATCTAGTATTATCCATTTAAATCAAACTTAATTTATTATAATTACGATATGTATGTTTATTGTTTACGTTATGATTTATGAGCAGTGTAATATTTAGTCAAGTCTTTTCGCACCAAACAAATCTTAAGTGTAAAACAGTAGAAGTTTAAGTTACAACCTTTTTCACGATGAAAATGCTTTTTATTACGGTACTAATACCCCTGTATTCGAGAAAGTATCAGCAGTACGGTAATTTGTTAACTATAGTTAAAATCTTCTTAAAACAACAATTACAACGCTAGTTATAATATATGTATATGACTTTTAATTTAAAAGATATGATTTTTTAAGTTTATGAAAACAGTTTTTTGGTTCTGGTGTAAAATCGCTATTTTCGACTTAACTCCCTTTTCACTAGGACCCCAGATATACGTTTTGCATGCAAGCCCTCCCACCACTACTACCACACAAAACGCATACAAATCCCATAAACTTAATTAATCCTATCACCACACAAACACTGACGCGCGTTTCGATCCCTCTACGGGATCATTATCAAAGTTAGAGCGCAACCGATGTACATGCGAACTTTGAACATAATAATAATAATGATAATAATCCCCCCCCGTTGATAATGATCCCGTAGAGGGATCGAAACGCGCGTCAGTGTTTGTGTGGTGATAGGATTAATTAAGTTTGTGGGATTTGTGTGCGTTTTGTGTGGTAGTAGTGGTGGGAGGGCTTGCATGCAAAACGTATATATTTCGCACAAGCTTGGTTATCTTGCACGTAAGTAGCGGAGTAGCATGGTAAATATTTTGTGTTCATTTAGACAATAAGTCTACTGATCGAATGTTACAAGATAAGGTGACAAACAAATTGACGTTTACCAATTCAACTATTCCTCACAGACGTCACTTGATCAGACTGTTATTTCTGAACGGTAACAAGCTTTACGCGCCTCGTCAACTGTTTAAAAGATGATTTCTAGAACGCTCCAACTAAACGTAGCAATAGTAATGGTACATCACGATGTAAATTAGCAGAAACAAAGCCCACAAACGGTTTCCCGTACATTAATCACTGTGACAGATCACTTAACGAGCACCGTGATTGATATCCGAGGCCGACAAACAAACTCTCGAATTAAAACAAGTAATTAACTTAAGATATCCCTCAATAGGATAGGGATAGCGCGGCGTTGTTTCTGGACGCGTAACTTCTTATTGCGTATTGTTCAGCGGATAATAGTTAGGAATTGTTTTGTTTTATTAATGAGAAGGGATTCCATCTCGTACTAAGATTTTTGTACAAAAGATGGTTATGTACTAACCCCCTTATTCATAAACGCTCTATAGGCTTCTGCTAACTTAGCAATCGTTTGTCCTTATTTGTCACTTTGACATTTACCTTCCACAGATAAGGACAAACGATTGCTAAGTTAGCAGAATCCTATTGAGCGTTTATGAATAAGGGGGTATTTTTTTTGTTTTTGCAGCATGCTTGAAGTTACTTACACTCCAAGAAAGGAAGCTTCGCAAGGTTACCATCTTATAACTTCTTCCCTTCTTCTTCTCTGAGTTGGGACCATTTTGTGGCAATTTATTTATCTTTTTTTGACATTTGCTTATTATCTGTTTGTTGTTTTGTGATTTTGATAAATAAACTTTTTTCTTTCTGTTGCCGACCGACCATCCAACCATTTATAGGGGAGAGTGGGTAGGATTCATACACATTTTTTTGTAAGCCACATAAAAAAATAACTGTTCACAATTTCAAAATAAATTCAATGCTGCTATATACCTCACTTATCTAGCTTTAATAATAATTAAGTGTCTTTTGGATAATAAGCAGCATGGCGATGATACGGTGATTTTTCTCAAAAATGGGAAACGTACGAAACTGCCCCACACGTGGGGTAGTTTCGTACATGCCGTAGGGTACATTCGTACATAGTGGGGAACCTTCGTACAATCAAAGAAAAAACCATTTATTCAATGTAATATTACCATTTCTTGAGGTCAAATTTAACACTCAATCAGCCATTATGTGGTAACAATTAACGATTATTATTTTTTAAGTACTTGAGTACTAATAATAACTACTTATTTGTAGTAACAAAAAACTCGTGATTTATTTTTCTCTTATTAATAGATAAATAATTAATCAACATTATAAATTGTACCGTTACAGTAACAAGTCTTAGTTTTAGGTAATAACAGATGCAACCGTAATATAGCCCTTTTATTTCGAATTCGCTAAAATTTCACTACAATATAGTCTTTTTTTTCTTTTTTTTTTATAAATTACTTGTCGCTTAATTCGGCGTGCCTCATGGCATAGGCCTCCTCCGTTTATTGGAGGGTTTGAGCTATATAGTTCCCTACGCCGGCCCAGTGCGACATTATATACAGGGTGTATCAGATACCCCCTAACAATAATCAACTGGGGTATATAACCATAGCTACAGAAGCTAAAAAAATATTTAAATAAAGTTGTAGTATTTTTTTTTTTATATTTTCTATAGGAATGGTAGTATTAACTGTAATCATTCCTATAGAAAACATAAAAAAATTGACTCCAATTTTTTTTAAATATCTTCTTAGCTTTTTTTTTCTTTTTTAGCTATGGTTATATACCCCAGTTGATTATTGTTAGGGCTATCTGATACACCCTGTATATCCGACATTATATACGCTTAGGGCCATATTCAGCGGAACACGCAGGGTCAATAAGAGTTATAATTAGTTAGTTAGTTATAAGAGGTAAACGAAGATGCAAGTCAGCTATAGAAGATATCTTTTATCGCTGACTTGCATCTTCGTTTACCTCTTCCGAATTTGTCCCTTTTTTACATATACCTACTCGCGGCATAATGGTTCTGAAATAATAATAATAATATTCATGGAATAAGATCTTTTTAGTTACGCAGTTCAAAGTGGGGAGCATTCGTGCTGTACGAATCTGCCCCACTGACAACTGTACGAAGGTAACCCAACCCAACAAATTAACAAATAAATTTGAAATAAAATTAACCGTTCTAGATATCCCAAAATGGCTGTTTACATATAAAACCTCGATATCAAATCATAAACTATATTGATCAGTTTATCTAATTCGAGCAAAACTTATAAGATTTAAACGTGTTTCAAGGTGAATACGAAATCAGTTTTCCTGGAGCGAAAACATGAATGAACTTGTCGTGTCGAAGCCGGCGGCCGCACTGTTGCGCCACCCCGCGGGTAGCGTATGCGCATGAGTGGGAGTTACCCACTCAAACGTGAACACGCCTCTGTATTCAATAGCGGAGATATCACCACTGTACGAATGCTCCCGGTGTACGAATCCTACCCACTCTCCCCTACCTATGTATTTACTTCTTTATGTTTATATTTTGAAAATTAAAAAAAAAAGAACATTGTCTTAAAAACGCCATAATAATTAAAATGCTATTTTTCCAAGTTCGTGTTTTCCTATTCATACGTTTCACTTTCTTTTCTTTATTTCTAGATTAGTGTTCCTAACCAACATTATTCAGTTAAAATTTTAATGTTCATGTAATAACCGAAACAACATTAACATAGTAACGAGGTAATTTATCACTAAAGGCTTAAACGGAAATGTATTTATTAATATTTTGATGTCATTATTTTAATAAATCCCAGAATTAATTTTATACTTGATAAATAATATGTTTAAACCATGCGAGCTTAAAAATGACGAGGGTTACAACGTACCTAACTATTTCATCTTTTTAATGATTAAGATATATAAATTTATTAGGGTAATTGGGACTGTTCTGTTGAACTGACAACATTCACATTGACAATCGCACTAACTGGGTATGTGAAAATTTGCTTCGTTACCATAAATTATGTGGGTGTTGTATCAGGTAATTATACATCGTAATCAACGCTGGTTGATATTGATTTTCAGGAGAATGACGCATGTTAATTGGTTTTCATATTGTTCCTATGTTTCTGTTACGGAAATGAGTAAGTTATAAGAAACAAGTATTTTCTATTAAACCATCATCATCATGGCCTTCCCTCTTTTTCCACTACATATCCGTTCCCGATTAAACCATAGTGTAAAAATATTACGCTACTAGCTGTTGCCAGCGACTTAGTCTGCAAAGAATTTGTTTATCGCTATCCCGCGGGAACTACGCAATTTTCCGGGTTAAAAAGTAGCCTATGTGCTATTCCAGACTTTTCTCTATATAAGTGCCAAATTTCATCCAGATCCGTTGGGCCGTTCTGGCGTGATTGAGTAACAAACAAACATCCATCCATCCATCCATCTATCCATCCATCCATCCATACTTTCGCATTTATAATATTAGTTAGATTCATCCAGATCCGTTGGGCCGTTCTGGCGTGATTGAGTAACAAACAAACATCCATCCATCCATCCATCTATCCATCCATCCATCCATACTTTCGCATTTATAATATTAGTTAGATTAGTTTTCCGAAAGCAGTGAATGCATTAATTATTATTAATCTTAAATTCGGGCATGCTGGTATGGTCGCAAAGGAAAACATAGAATGTATCAGTTGCTTCTCTTTCCGCGCAGTTGGTTGCCCATCGAGGGAATGGGCAAAAATCTTAGGAATCATTTCATAGGCGCTGCGGCTAGCAACCCATCATTATTTTGATTCCCCTTTCCACCTATACGCCCACAATCATGCTAAACGTGGCCTTAAGGTTTTGTTACCTTAGGCTCTGTTTACTCCGGAAGGGATAAAGACGTGACTATGAGACGATTGATGCGATTGATTACTAAATCGTTAACTTAAGTGGTAATTCTAAAACACATTCGTCTCACCTACAAGCATGAATGCTTCGTGTATCGTCAGACAAATGTACCGTACATTAGATAAATCCCTCAAGCGTTTGGAGCAAAGCTACGAAATTACATACAATTTACAGACAGAAGTAACTTAGGTACTTGTGGCAATTGTTTTTTTTTATTCGTATTATATATAACTCCTTGCGGGGCTTATCCTTGGTACTGTCAAACATTGTAAAAACAGTAATCTAATGTGATTTCCGTCTGGTATTTTTGGTTGTTGGCAGTTTAACATTCATTAGATCATTATATTTTGTTTCGAGTTATTCACATTGTACTTAATTTGGACTCGTAAGACACAATGTTTCCAATTTGTGGACTTACCTATTCAGTGGTTTAAATTTAAACAAATACGTCGTAGCCAGAACACGGATATTGTTGACCTTTCGTGTTCGTATTTTATCAAAGAAATGTGTATACCTTTTCGTGCAAGAAATTGTGTGCCCTTGACACATACAGTGTTTGAAACGCATTTATGCGTTTTCGAGACTCGCCAGTGTTGTAGTCAAGTTTTTCAGCTATTTGATCGTACAAGCGTTTGCCGTCACTTGAATAAGTCAGGTTTGAGTGAAGTGGGCCGTTTGTTCAAGTTACAAATACTAATTTCAGTCCTAACTTGCAACATTAGTCCAATCATCAAATCACTAGTTGAGTTTTTGACCAAAGTCGCTAGTTAAATTGTAGGTATGATTGTAGTTGTTGCTTTGAGAAACGGGCCATTAGCAGCGAATGTCTTGAGAGTCCTCATTGAGAGCTTTCTTACCCGAACATTTGTAAACAAGCAGTCAATGTAAGCTTTGTAACGCTCGGCTCAACGTCCACACCACTCGAATATTCGACGCCGAATGCTCATAACACGCGAACGCTCTCAGTGGGGATGCTCCTTTAGTTTGCGTACTGTTTTCACTCTAGATGATGTTAAGAGAGGCACTACACCAAATGGTGCGCTACTCTCGTCGGATTAGCGCCGCCGACGACCTTATGACGTGCCTTTGTTAGGCGTGGCTTAGCTGGAAAAATGCTCTTTCGTGCCAACTGACTGATTAACCATTTAAATGACCTTGCCCCGCTCAACTGTGAAGTGTTGGGGTAATTCCCTTGCCCTTATTAGGCGGTTTTAGGGCAAGTAAGGATTAGATACGGTGACCTTATAAAATGTTGCGCGTGTGTGCGTTGGTAAGTTGTACTGGTGAGAAAAAAATTGTTTATATCCATAATTTCCGCAAAATAAGTCCTGATTCAAACGCCCGGTCAAGTTATGAGGCTACCACCTCTTGAGTTTTCATAATTTTATATAGAATCGCACATGCGTTGCTAGCCAAGAAAAAAGCTAAGAAAAATCTCATGTGCCATTGATTTTACCGGCTGTCACTCTCAGTCTTTGTCGGCACAAACACCGAGTAAGAAGGTGGTAATGATCCGAACTGACTTTGCACAAGGTCCTATCACCTATATAAGTACAAATTCGGCAGGGCATTTCCCGAAGTTGGAGAGCTAATGCTAAATCTTTACGCTAACATTCGATCAGCTCTATCGAATTCAAGTTGTGACAAAAGAGGATCGGCCCACCCGGACCACGCTTTGTGCGGAGCGAAGCGAAAGCAAGGCAACGCGGAAATATCGTGAGAATCGCATTACATTGCCTGTTCGATCAATCACTTATAAATCCATTGCTCTTTAAATCCGCAATGTAATGCAAGATTTATTTTTCTCACGCGATGTAGGCTTGCGAAGCTTAAGCTGAGGTGGATGTTTCGGAGAATCTGCT
Source organism: Pandemis heparana (assembly GCA_963854515.1). Lineage (NCBI taxonomy): Eukaryota > Metazoa > Arthropoda > Insecta > Lepidoptera > Tortricidae > Pandemis > Pandemis heparana. The sequence goes on from OY978025.1 coordinate 2,064,724, forward strand.
GATCGGCGGAACGCAATGTACGTTTCTTTTGTTCTTTTTTGTTCCGCGTTAGTCCTACTGTGGCAGAAGCTTGTTTATTCTTATATTAACAATTAAGTACTGAAAATATATATGGTCGCATACAAAACCAACCCCCCTTGAATTTAAATACATGCCCACAATCATGCTAAACGCGGCGTTTAGGTCTTGTAACCTTAAGGTAACGGTAAGTTTAAACTCTGTCTACCCCGTAAGAGATAAAGACATGATATTTATGTACGTATAACATCCAGTGAAAGAGTCACTTTCCAGAATAAATGAAAAGAAATGAAATGAAATGTTTTTGACGTGACAACGTCTTATAAATTGGTTTGCCGGGTGACACTTCAAGAAACTGCGTTACGCTCCGCTCACGTTATGCGCTCACAATGAGAGCGAGTGAGAGGCACGCGGGCATGGTTAGCCCGCCTAAGAGCGAGAGAGACAGACATAAAAAGTGAAAGGCACGCGTCCCTTCCACTCGAGCACAGTTAGCCCGCCTAAGAGCGAGAGAGACAGAGCGAGAGAGAGAGAGTGAGAGAGATAGGCATACACACCGGTTCATGTCTTGCGCTTCTATTTCGCTTAGGCGCCTGCATACAAGTTTACACGTCCTTCTTCCTACTATACGAATGAATATTCACATTAAAATTATTTTACCACTCAAAGTCGTTGTCACGTAAAACTTTCGCCCGTATACCGACTTTACAGGCAACCAATTTTTTTATTACCAGACTTACGTCCATATTACAACAGAATATTTAAAAAGAAAGAAAAATTTAATGTCGTGAAATAATTGAATTTGCTCAAATTAAATCAAACTAAATTAAATTAAATTAAATTAATGAAGTCAAATCAAATTAAATTAGGTAAATCAATCAAATTAAAATAAATTACACTTTTACACAAAATTAAATCAAACAAATAAAATATAGTATAAAAAATCAAATATGCTTAAGTGTATGTCAAGCCTATTAAAAAATGTTTAAACTTCAGGGCTGTTAGACGATCAAGTTTTGCGTTTTACAAACGGCGTGTCGATGACCTTTAAATTATTCGTTGGTGTTCGAAAGGTTTTACCCGCTCGTCAGAAACGCCTACGTTGATTTTAAGTCTCGTTCGTTCCACCATGGATGGGCCGAACGTGAGCCGGGCTCTGGCCTCTGAGTTAGTGCCCGACACTAAGATAAATCCTTGCCGGACTCGGGAGAGTCCATTATTTCTATATCATGAGAATAGGAATTTTGGGTTTACCCTCGCTTTAGCGGCAAGCTTAGTTTTTTGTTGAGATTAGACGTTGCATTTTGTGATTCTACATACATACGACAAATCACGTCTTTAACCTTTAGGAGGTAGACAGAGCCTAAAGTAGGTAACAAGATCTTCAGGCCAAGTTTAGCAAGATTGTAGGAGTATAGGTGGAAAATTGAACCAAAATAGTGATGGATTGCTAGCCACATCGCCTATAACATGATTCATGATTTTCGCCCATTCCCGCGATGACCTTTTACAATCTGCGCGGGATATAAATATTTTTTTGGATTTTTGAATCATAGTTCATAAATTGTTGAATACAATGAATCTAAAATTTTCATGAAAAATCTTGGTGTGGCGTTCAGTGAAAATAATCTAACCACCTACTGAAATATTCCAGAACTATTTTATATGTGAGATTTATTAGGTAAGTTTAGTTTTGTAAAATACTCTGGAGCAGATATTTTCCCAATTATCTTTGTGTAGATTTTTTCTCAAACTTTTTATACAGTGAACGACGGTTCCTTGACGAATGGCAATTTAATGATAGCCTTATATGTAGTACATTGAAAGAAAAATCTTGCCAGCGCGATGTAGGAATGGTTTGAGACCGTTACAGCGACATCTATCGGCAAACAGAAGTTATTTTAGATGATAATATTATATGTTTCGTTTGTGTTAATTTAATATCGGAACACGTTTCTACCATTAACAATTTATAGGGCAAATGTGTAATCTAATGCTAAAATTATTAATAACGACATTAAACTAAGCATTCGTGACTTAGTTAAAACGGCGCTCTGGCACCAATAAAGTAGGCGAGTCTAGCCCATTTTGTTTTATTGATAGCGATTACGTGTGTCAAATTAACTTTATCATCAAGGTTATCAGAAAACACGCATAATAATATCGTAAGCATTTTACCCAGGTAGTAAAAACCTTTATTTTTTCAATCAATCAATTACAACCATGGGATTTACAAGATGTTCTTATTTTCTAGTCAGTACAAACATGGACCCTGATAGGGCGTAGCAAAACTTAGGACTAAATCTAAATGAAGATTCTGATCCACTCAAGCATTAGTATATTTTTCTAACATTGTAACAAAATAAAGTCGGTATAAAATTATGTAACAAAATAAAGAAAAAGAAAGAAAAATTATTCGTAAACAAGTTGAAAAAAAGGAAATACAAAGATGTTATTATAAGGTAAAAATTTACACGAAATGGTCCCAACTTAGGCATTAACAATAATTTTAAATAAAAGCATCACACTGAAAATTTGCACTGCGGCTTGCCTTTTTACGCTATTCGGCGCCTATTTATCAATGTGTGTTACTTTGTGGTTCAATTGATTTTCTTTTTCTTTCTTTCTTTCATCGTTTGAAAATATCCAATAGCTGTCGGAATAAATAGTTTAGGCTAATTATTAATTTCAAATATTACGCTATTTGTGAATTTTTTTTTGTTCAATCATAAATAAGTACATGTTAGCGAATGTGATTCTTTCAAACAGCAGAATCACTTTCTCTTCCTATTTATCTTCGGATTGCCCCTTTCCAAACTTGCCGAACTCGCAGCGTGGGACAAATTGACAAGTGACCAAGTAACTCGATGGTCGAGACTTGGTCGAGACTCGGCCGAGACATGTCAATCCTGTCAAGTTGCTAACTAAAACAGAAGTTGAGTTGAGTGTTACTTGTTGAGTTAACTCGTGTGAGGTGCGGGAGTTATTAGTGTCAATATTTTGGGAAGGGCTCTGTTTGACCTGCTAGGGTTGGGTTGGATTAGTAAAATGGAAAGTTAACTGAAATATTATTTTCTAATGTGACCTAAGGGGTTTCTAAATTTGAGTGGATTATAGAATTAGGCGTCCCGTCACTCTCGTAAAAGTCCTAAAAAGAAGTATGGTGTTTGAAAGTACAATACAATACAATACAATAACTCCAAAATAAGCAACTAAGTAACTGATGGTATTCACTCACCTTTAATCCAGCGGATTGCGCCTCTTCGGCGATAGTTGATACTGTTGTCGTTATGCGGTTCACGATGAAGAAATTAGTTTTACGGAAATCTGCAGCGGCTATCGCCTATGCTCACGTTGACAGCAACTCTTGAACTCATTTTTCTTCTGCTATGATATGCCAAAAAGCAAGCAGGCGCGCGCGGAGGTTGGATGGGTGGTGAATACTTCCCATTTAAATTCAGACCACACCATACAACTTTATAAGCCCAAACAATTTCTATGACCGAATAGGATGCGTGTCTCGGTGTAACGTTCACAAATGGTTTTGATTATTGAATTTGAACTTATTTATCACGCTGTTCCTTGAAGTAAATAAGTTTTTGTTGTAAAAACATTTTTCAAACGATCTTTTTGTTGACTGTACTTGCATTGTCATTTATCCTACATAGGTGTACAGGCAAATTGTCTAAATATCTATACAGCCAACCGTTCAATAATATCTACACATAGACCTTATTTTTAGTTACATAAGGTTCGTGTTTAGGTATGGTGCTTGTTTAGATATAACATATGTAAATATACAAAATATCACGCTTATTTATTAATCTAACTTTAGATCGTTGAATTACTGACATTAACCATGACAATAGAGAAACAGCATTAAGTTTCATATCATACAGTATGCAAGTTGATGCAGTTTCTCATCTTCTAGAATATTTTATTTGGTTTGCTAGACTAGTTTATTGAGTTACGAAATACGTCTCATTTCTGTGAAAAATTTGCTTCAACAAAATAAGAACGATACCTACATCTCGCTGGGGTAATGTACGTAAATATCCTCAGAGATATATTGACATGTTGAATGCCGGAACTGGGTCAAATAAAATTAAATAAACAAACAATATCCTGTTCTGTTTATGTAAAGATGGATCTTTACAACCTTAGGCTGTGCGTCCACTAGAGACGTGCGAGAAAGCGGAACGTTGCGCGAGGGTAAAACCTAGTACCAATAGAATTGATTTATTTTTCTTGCCGCGCTCAGATCTGTAGGCTTATTGTCTCACTCGCTCGCAATCGCCATCGTGTTCATTTTGACAGTTCATGTATGGGCTGACAATTGGCATCGGAATCAGCTAGCTGTCACATTCATACAAGAACTGTCAAAATGAACACGATGGCGATTGCGAGAGAGTTAGACAATAAGCCTTCTGCTTTCCTGTTGCTAGATTATTCCTGGCACACCAATCTTTCTTGCACATCTCTGATGGATAAGCAGCTTTTTTGTGTTTGAATTTTGTCTTACATTATTATGAATATAGTTACTAATACGTATAAACGTAAACTGCAATTTAGCATCAATCAATTTAAGAAACATGTCAATACGTTATGCGTGAGAAACGTATCTAAATTTTCACCTTTTATTTTTTCTATTTAGCTTATTGCGGTTTCCCACTGCTGGACAAAGATCTCCTCTCGACCTTCACAACTCTCGGTCCGACGCAATATCAGGCCATTCCTCCATATACGCGTCCAAATCATCCCGCCATCGCCTTCTTGGTCTGTCTCGTCGTCGTTGGCCATGCTCTGGCACCCACCATTGGGCCCAACTCCACACAAATTAACAGTAACACAAATTAACGGTAACACAAATTTACAAGCAAAATAATAATCAACATCAAATAAAAAAGGAACAACAGGTACTATGTCTATGCATATTGAGTTTCATGTTGCATTGGTTTGGTTATTTGAGTGTGTACACAACGCACATATTATGAGATATCCGCACCCAAGAGTTTGGCACAAAGGCATGTCCTTATTATATCACGAATACTTTTGCACACTTTGCCAAAACACTCGCACACAAAAAGGAAACTTTCTACCTTTCCTACTCGTTTGGGATTCTTTCTCCAAAATAGCTGTTACTTTATAAAGTTTGTAAATAATATGCTAAGTTTTGTGAGAGTTATGAAATACGCTGGTGGCTTTAAACCTCGGAAAAAGGCTTTTGTTAGAGTTCCGTTTTATTCTGCATGTTGTTTTGATTAATATTAAAGTTAAGAGCATCCTCATCGCAATAAGTTATCGACTTGGCATTTTGTGTCTATCAGTGTCAGAAGTACTTTGACGTTGATTGTGAAATGGTTCTAACAGTGGCCTAGGATTCCGTTTGGAGCTAGGGCAATATTATTTGTACGTATAGTAATATTAGATTAATTATTTTAGTATGTTTTTAAAGTAATTCAATTAAACGGTGCTTCCCTAAAAGGACGTTTTCAAATTAATGCGTACCATTTTTTTTCAAGAAAGCTAGCTTAATTTTGTATAATTTTTTGTGCCACTGTTGTGATGCCATGATAAGTTGTATAAAAAATTACAAACCCTTAGCAGAATGCGAACAAATTTAAAGCCTTAAATTTTGATTACAAAAACGGATAACTCACGATTAAAAGTCGAAGTCTCGGTAGTTTCATGTTGAAAGCCTTAAATTTGTTCGCATTCTACTGAAAGCAATGAAATATTTTTAAAGCAATCTTTTAACCAATTCCAAACTTAAGATATGTATGGCAATCTAATAAAAATGCGGCTGACAGCTTATTTAGCTTCTGAAATACAACCTTTTCCGAATGACGGCAAGGATTACAGTGTAAGTATACTTTCTAAATCCAAAGGTACTCGATACCAGAAAGAAAACTTTGTTCAGAAATTTAAAGAAATACAAGCCAAACTATCACCCCGGAGCATGGTTAAGTCTTTTTCGTTTCATTAGGCATTATTAAAGGCCCTCTTTGGGAAAATCGAGCTAAATTAAATCAGGAACAACAGCAGTGCGGCTGGCGTTGCGCCAGCGCGACCTGCGCTTCGCATTAATATTGTTTTAGAGCGAACCATTGGCTCCTATACCTACGTGACGGGAATGCTTCAATGCTCATTGGTGGAATTTTATTTAGTTGTAAGGGATTGCGTTGTGTTTGGGATAGCAAACAAAGTCGGGATTTTGCTAAACACGATGAAATACTTTGACAGATTTTTTTTCGAATATGAAAAATAAAGAAAAGAAAGAAAGAAGAAAGAAGACATTTATTCATTTTGCCAGACACACAAATATAAGAAAGAGCATGTACACACAATTTTATAAAAAAAAAAAAAACAACAATAAAAAAAACAATAAAAAAACCAGACATGAAAATTTGATCATCAGCGTTGTGTGTTGTGCGTTGTGTGCGTTGTGTAAATGCTGGTAACTTTTTAAAAAGCTAACTCCCTTTGTTAAAGTTTTAAATAATAGCTTAATTGTTTTGAATATTATAATACTAGCTGTTGCCAGGGACTTCGTTTGCAAAGAATTCGTTTATCGCTATCCCGCGGGAACCATGCAATTTTCCGGGAAGAAAAGTAAGCCTATGTGCTATTCCAGACTTTTGTGCCAAATTTCATCCAGATCCGTTGGGCCGTTCTGGCGTGATTGAGTAACAAACAAACATCCATCCATCTATCCATCCATCCATCCATCCATCCATACTTTCGCATTTATAATATTAGTTACAAATTAGATTATGCTTGAGCGATTTGTTTCGAATATTATATTGTGACGACACAAGAAAACCACTTAACAAAATTCATTACTAAGCGACCGTCAAATCGGAAACCTTTCGCCGTGAAAAAGTTTAAGTGGACAAAAAAATCTAGATTCATTACGGCACTTAGAGTGAAACTCTTGCCTGAATCGCCGATGACTTCCGAACTTTCCTGAACAGCCTGGAAAGCTTTTAATGAAAGTGTAATAGGTCCGTTCGGTGACAAAAAAGGGAGGTCGGACTTGATGAATATGTAAAACTTGGTAACTGATCCGGCGTGAGCTTATGCTTGGTAGTTAGTGTCTAAGTTAGCGTCTAAGTTAGCGTCTAAGTTAGTGTCTAAGTTAGCGTCTAAGTTAGCGTCTAAGTTAGCGTCTAAGTTAGCGTCTAAGTTAGTGTCTAAGTTAGCGTCTAAGTTAGCGTCTAAGTTAGCGTCTAAGTTAGCGTCTAAGTTAGCGTCTAAGTTAGCGTCCAAGTTAGCGTCTAAGTTAGCGTCTAAGTTAGCGTCTAAGTTAGTATCTAAGTTTGCTCGTTTTTGTAATTTGACGCGTGCTAGCTATTGCCAGTCGCTTATCGCTTTCCCGCGGGAACAATGCAATTTTCCGGGAAAAACTATCGTATATTATTCCTCGGAAATGAACCTCTGTACGAAATTTCAGCTACGTAAATCGGTTCAGCGATTTAAGCGTGAAAAGGTAACAAATAGACACACACTTTCGCATGTATAATTGTGGTATGGATATTAAATCATTATTGATATTAAATAGCCCCCTTATAAATTAAATAGTACACTTAGGCTACTTTTTATCCCGGAAAATAGCATACTTCTCGCGGAATAGCGATACATTTTGTGCAGATGAAGTCACGGGCAACGGCTAGTATTAACTATCGTATATATATAGTATATCGATAGTATTAGTATTAATCGTGAAAGTTTATATCGCTTCTATTCATCACTAATTACAAACTAAAATAATATTTTGGCTCCCGAACAAAATCATTGATGCCCATTAAATTGCTGTATTGAAGTTTAAGGTTTATCGTAGCTTTATCTGTTGTATTAATAGTACAGGATGATTCCCTAGGGCCTTGTTTGTGTCTGCATTATACTTTAGACCACGGATCTGTATTTAAATAGAAGACGCCACGGCCTTTCTTGCGTAGGTATTATTAAAACTTCGACTTTAATTTGTTGTGGATGTTGACCAATTCGCATGGAATCACGCTGCTGTTACGTTTAACTTTTTCACCATCTCAGTCATCTTGTCGTGACAGCCAATGGAATGCCTCACACGAGACAGTCGTCAAATAACCAACATTCAACTCGAAACTCCTTCTGCAACGGAATTGAAAATCAAGCTAGCTTCTCGTTTGTTTTTCTGTGGCGTACAGAACCCGTCACTTCATTTATAGCGTGGCGGCAATTGGTTAAAAGTAGCCAAAATGGCGAATTGTGTTCATCACGAGTGATTCAGTTTCGACTTTAAAGTACTGGGGCCTTACCATGACGTCCTAATTCCGACTCAGTTCAAGTTATAGCTGTCACTTTTTGTATGAATCTGACAGCGAGCGATCCTAACCTGAATCGCATTAAGACATCATGGTAAGGCCCCTGATGGGCTCATGGCATATTTAATAATTTATACCTACGCTTAGTTGTCGTAGATTTTGCTGGACTAATGTCATCTATTTCTTGATGGGTCTGTTGTCAAGCCTTAGCCGGATTGAATTTCGACAATAGTTCGTAGGCGTAACATTTGTTGACCGTTGTAATGACGCGGTAAACATGCCTTTAGCAACATGTTGTCACAAGCAATAAGGTCGCTGACATATATATATATATATATATATATATATATATATATTATTTGACATGATGGCTGTATCGATATTCATGCCCTTAAACGTAAGTACTTGTGTTGTATCGCGACTGTAGCAATGCTGTAAACCAGCCTTTTTGCAACTGTATAGCTGTGGGTAAACGGCGTGTTTACGTAAGCATAAGTAAAGAGGCATGAAGTAGAAAAACAGAACAAAAGAAAACGCAATCCTAAAAACTTTGTACCAATTTCGCCTGATAGATACCCAGCAAAGATGCCTAACTAGCTCCCGAAATGAACGTAAAAACAGAGTAAAGGTTAGCTATTTAGGTCGCCTTTTATACAGTGTCTCATCACGTCCTGGGGGGGCTATGTTTTGGTATCGGGGATAATAAAGACTAGAATAATAAACAACAGTCACAAAATAGGTGACAAAACATAGATTTAGTTTACGCTAGTAAGGTCTACGCTAGCGAATTTGCACAATAGTTAAATAAGAAGAGTTTGATCGTCCATTTTTAGTAATACCGACTCAGGTTTGTGTCAGATTTGTGGCCCCTCAACTCAATAGGCGATTCATCGATATGTAGGTAGTCTATTTCCCTGCAAATAGTCTAAGATGTGGTGTTAAACGAAGCGTTTTTCGCTTTGCTCTTAAATGATTATAAATTCAACAGTTTGTGAGTGTGTCTGTGTTATTGTGTGTATATAAATAGCTCTTTTACGTTGAAACGGCCAGAAGGAAATTGTAATTTGATACTCAGATAGCTTATCTAGATTAACACGATGTGACGTGGGAAACGAAGGAACTGACAAGTCTTTTTTTATATGACAAGGAAGGCAAACGAGCAAGGGTGGTTTACACATACATACATAAGGACATACATACAGTCACGCCTCTTTCTCATAGGGGTAGGCAGAGACTACTTTGTTCCACTTGCTACGATTTTAACATACCTCTTTCGCTACATCCACATTCATCAATCTCTTCGTACATGCTCGTCAGTTCGGTGGTTTAGGAATCGTAGAAATAGTATGAAAATAATTGATGGATACTCCCTGAAGGGGCAACGAACCTCTAACTCAGAAATAAGGCTTCTTGTCTCCAACCATTGACTTTTCTTAAAACAAAATTTTTAACTCAATGCTTACTGTTAACCACAGCCTTACGCTATGTACCATAACAACTGAATCGCACGCTGAAATGGAACTATTCTTTATGGGACTACCACAAGTGGAAAAGAGACAGCGTCATGAAATAAGTTTCCTTCCGTGGAACGGTTTTGCAGTTGAAAAATAGCCAACGTAAAGAAAATCGACGAGGTGTTTACCCCAACGTCGAAACGATTTCATGGAGAAAATTGAAGTTCAAAAGTCTTGTACGACTCGAGAACGAGTATCGCGATACGAAGCTTGGATTTCTGTGGGTTTCAATTTTCCTTTTTATTTCTAATTCGAACATGGTTTTTGGAAAAATAAATCTTGTGTCAGCTTCGTTTATAGTTTCTTATTGGGTAGCTTCAGTTGGATTCTCTTTCGTCACTGCATCGGTAATTTTATTATAAGCAGGAAAATAAGTTTTTCTTTTTTCTCTTAAATAGGCCTTGGTGGCCTAAATAGTGGATTGAACTCCTCTGAATGAACACAAAATGAGTTTTTCGGAATTTATGTGCGAAATTGCGTTTGAAATTTACCATAAGATTTTCCAACATTACTCTACATTGTTAAAAATTGGTTCATCTCTTTCCACTATCACGGTATCATTGCGACGCTACGCTATTTGGCGGAATTGAATTGGGTGCCATTAATTCTAATAAACGTCGAGACACGTGGACTGCGGGGCTTCAAGCGCTGTAATTGGGTCACTGAAACAACATTAGTGTGTAGTAAAAAGGGCCATTAGATCATACGAAAGAAAATAGTGAGGTCATGTTATAACGGAAATGCTAACAGAAAGGATTTAATGTGATTTAGGGGTGGTATTTAAGTTGATGATTGAAGCGGATTCGTTAGCAATTTAGAATAAAATGAGCAGAAAAGTGGGAGCGAAGTATAATCAAAGCAAATGGCATAACAGTTATAATGAGACAGACAGATGATTTAAAAAATCACGTAAAGAAGCAACTTCGAATAAGGAATAAAAAACAATAATCAAAAATATCAACAATGATGTCATAAAAAGGTGTTTTGTTGTTTAAGTTGTTGAAACTTACAAATGTGAGGACTGTATACACGGCATAAAAGTGGGAAATGTATGATTTCAGATACGCAGAAGGCCAAAAACGCAATATGACAGAAATATTATTACCTATTATTATAATGTATTGATGTTTAGTTTTTTTTTTGCCTGAATTCTTCGACTATTACCCGTGGTCCTACTTTTATGTTCCACTGTTATAAAAATGACGAATTACACGCCACCATTAAATGTTTCACATTTTAAACACTATGTGACAGAATTATACCGATTTAAGTGTTTTCTTTGTAGAAAATTTCGCTTAAAGCACCTTAGGAATAGCGAGAGAAAATGGTAAGACAGGTAATGCTAATGTTGAGTTCAACTCGCCAGCTCATGCAAACTTCCCTGGGGAATGAAAGAAAGGAATAAAACGGTTTTTTGATACTTAACAAAATATAAGATAAAATAAAAACAGTAAATGTGACAGAGAAAGGAACGGTGAGCGAGATAGCTCAGGCTCAGTTCAGATTCCGTGTATATACGTAGGTATACAACAAGCTATTTCATTACCTACCTATATCCTCAATTGTATGGTCTCAGCAAATGGTTAGAACATTTTTATATTGATTGTGATAAATGTATTGTATTGCAATGGTAATTCTAGTCCCATGAGGAATTCTTTTGAACATAGGATTCCTACTTTTCAAATGGCTGAGTCGGAGCGTCACATCGTGACTGAGGAAAGTAGATACGGATGAATTTCTGAGCTGGATATTGAATGCACAAATATAATATTTGTGCATTCAATATCCATGAAATATTTGAGCTAATACATTTTCGGTGAATTTCGGTAGTTTCTGTATATCAAAGTCTTTGGATGAGTGGAAATACATTCCCAAGAAAAAGACTCCTTAAAACAATTTCAAGACACATTCTCATCTTTTAATTGTCTTTTATTTATTTTTTCATTTTATTTACGTCTATTGGTACGTAATAGGCAAGGGGTTGGTGGAAATGGAGCACTGGATGCAGCTTCATGCTTCACGACAAAGCCTGTTACTCTAGTGGGATTTAGGTTGCCATGTGGCCTGCCAAAATCCTATTTACTGCAGTAAATTGCCGCTGAGTAGCCTCGCATGAGTCGGCTGGTGTAAATCCCCCGTTTGAAATTGATACGGCCGTCCAAACAGCAGGGTTGATATTAGTTATTCTGGCCACATTAGTGCTGGCCACAGGTGACCCTGATGTTTACTCTCAAAGGCTAGGAGTAGCTGTTCAGAGAGCCAATGCGGCCAAGGTTTTTGGGAAAACGCCTGAGGCGGAATTTCTTTACGGCGCATTCACCTTGTAGTTTAGTTAATTTAAAAAAATTATCTTAGTTGTTTATTACATTTGTTTGCTTGAAATTAAGAATAGTAAATTTATCGAAGCTGAGGCAGACCAAAATTATGTGGGAAATATTGGACGTATATCAAAGTGTATGGCAGGATGCTCTCCACAGAATCAAAGAGGAGGCTTTTATCCAACAGTGAGACACGACACTTTAGAAGGCAAAAAGACCGCTACACTTTCTCGCATGTCACTGGCGAGTACCCAGCCTAATGGCCTTAACCAAAGTCAACATGTGCCCTGAATAAAATAACTGAATAGTGAGGTCTGAAACGCAAGTCTGCTGATAGCAGACCCCTAATAATATTACGCTGAAACGAATGACTCTGCCGCCCAATTAGATGCTATAGCGGCTTGTACCACGCATGGACTAACTCAATCAACACGGCCTGTAGCAATAAACTATAGTGATAAATGCTTGCTATAAAAATAGATTTGATGTAGCTAATTTCGCTGAGCGATATATAATTGTTTGGCTGGTCATTATCAGTAGATAACCTTCTTAACCTTGTAATAAATAAATAGTGGCGTAGCTTGCCCTATATATATGGGCATTTTCAATTATTTTTATAACCATAGAGTTAAGTAGAATTGTTGCATATGTTTTCCTGTTTATAAATTCATTATTTTCTGTTGTTTCACGAAGCCACATAATATTTCACAAAAATTTCAGTACAATACAGTTATTTGTGTCAAATCTCTCTAAACACTTAGTAGCTGACGAGAGTTATTTTTAAATAACTGTACAAGTTTACTGGAATCGTAATTTTAATCGTAACAAAGGAAAACAACAAAGCGCACTAATTACTATTAACGACGTAATTAAATAAAAGCTTTACAAATTAAAACTGGCTAATAAAGGCTACTTTAACGGTCTAGACACACAATTAGTCCCAGGTTTGGACTGCTTGATTAAGCTGGTTTTATCTAGTTTTCTATTAAAAGCACATCGTTATTTCTGCTCGATTTCATCGCATTAAGTAAATCATCGACTACACTGTAGCTTAAATGTATCTAAAGCATTTTAATGCCGGTAGATGACGTGACGCTAATGTGGTTAATAATGGTGACACAAATAACTTCTTTAATCTGCGAATTATCACAGACAGTATCACAAAGGATTTCTTTTTATTGCTAAACCAAGCGTCTGTAGTCAATAGTACTCGCTACTATATCGAAAAGTTTATAAAGTTCTGAATACGGAACGGAGGAGTTTCAGAAAAAGAACCTCGTATTCTTTTTTCGAATAGACTCACACTGTTAGAAAGACTGGTCAGACGTAGATTTCAACTAATGTGATCGAGATCCCACATGTTCGGTTTCGTTCGGAATTTAATGGACATCTACTGAAAATAGTGACAGACAATCCATCCTTTACTCATAGTTTCTACTCAATTTCATCACGTAAACTAATTCCACTCGGCTGGACAGTTAATAATATTCTGGTATAAATTATGGCGCAGCTGGGAGGTCAGTGATCTCAATTAGTCCCAGCAATGCAGTTCCATCTCCGTCAAAGGTCTACGGAGGTTATTAAGCTGTTATTTTAAGACATAATTAAGTTATAACATGGGAAGATTCGTATGACGATGGCTTTTTTTCTGCGATGAAACAAACATGGCTTTTATTCATGTGTTTAGATATTTGACTGTCAACATTATGGTTTAAGTACACTCAAAGAAACTGAATTGTGTACTACTGTGTAAGCTTGTAATTGAAAGTGTCATATATTGTTATTGCATATGAAAAGGTTCCACAGAGGTACGCGATTCAGTTTCTTCGACCTACATGCAACCAAGAACCTGAAAAAATGACGGGTGGCACTACAGGAGTGCCGGCAGAAGTGAAAACAGCAGCTTAAATAGATTAGATTTTAATATTGTAACCTCCAAAAATCGAACGCGATTGATTCGTATTTAAAAATAAGGTCTTAGGCGATTTGATAATCCTGGTACTTAAACTATACCTCCGTCTTACGCCTGACCCGAGTTTAACATTTTTACCCATCCCAAAAAGTACCCAACACCGCTAAAGAAGTTTTCGCTTCAAAATGTCTCAAATATAATATATTATGTCAGTGTATACTAAGCATTTTGAGAGGCAATGTAGTAGATAGTGTCAGTAACTTTGTTTGAAATTTGATACTTTTATATCTTTGGGTAGTTTAGTTTAAATTTACAGCGTCTTTTCTGGTCGCAAATAGATGGTTTTCTAAATGCTTCTAATTTTTTGTTACTCAGTAATCACCTAAGTTTGGTTTAAATGTATTGGTTCGACACCAAATAGGTTTCAATCGAATATATTGATAATCGAGCTCCTCAACATCAATGATCTAAGTCATATTTGCCTCGTCTTCGCTATAGGTAACTTCGAACATAATCATTATTTGAACTAACCCAATACGTCTTCGTTTTAGCAGTACAAATTCATTAGACTCAATGTAAATACATCCAACAATGTAGAGCAGCACGCGCCGAAATGCTAAACTGTAATAAATAATTGTTTGAATACAAACAAGCAACTAATTACAAACTGGCTATGACATAACAACAGGCCTCAGACAGAACGACCTCCCACATACTTGAAACACAGACGTCTCCGCCGTCCTTTGTGGTTCCCCTGTCAATCATAATTATAAGAGTCCCTATCTGATGTCTGATCTTCATTAAGCACATACCGCAAAGATAGGTCAGCGTGATACGCCACGGCGAGCTATTAATTACTGATGTCTATATAATCAATGGCTCTTTGATTCCCTGTACCAAAGGGCCTCAAAACCGAAAGCCAATTACTGCCCGCTGTTCCCTTGATCGAGCACCCTCGCTAAAAGCTTACGTTTTGTTACAGGTAAACGTCAAAAGGATTCTGCTATGAAATGGGCACTCGGGCATTATGGCGCGGGTACTTGGTCCTCGTGCTAGTGAATCAGACTGGAAGCGACTGGCTCAACTGCGCGCACGTCGCCGGGTGCCACTGCAAATGGTCGTCGGGGAAAAAAACAGCTACGTGCATAGCTGCGGAACTCCAGAAAATCCCTCGGCTAGCAACGGACATCCAAGTTCTCGACTTGCACGGGAACCCGCTGAAAACTCTAGAGCAAGACGCCTTCGCGAGCATA
The DNA here is from genome assembly GCA_963854515.1 of Pandemis heparana. Taxonomy (NCBI): domain Eukaryota; kingdom Metazoa; phylum Arthropoda; class Insecta; order Lepidoptera; family Tortricidae; genus Pandemis; species Pandemis heparana. Next base: position 2,080,042 of record OY978025.1, read on the forward strand.
GAATTGCTAAACTTGCAACGATTGAATCTGAGCGCGACCAACCTCCGCTCCGTGAGCCCGAACGCGTTTCGAGAATTGCTCATTTTAATAGAACTAGACTTATCCCAGAACGAATTCATACAACTGTCACCTGACACGTTCCGGGGGAACGTTCGCCTGCGACTTCTGGTGCTTAGCGACAACCCTTTGAGTACACTAATTGCGGAACAGTTTCCGCCGCTGAAGCATTTGAAGAAACTAGAACTTTCGAGATGTCGGCTACAGAGCATTCATCCGTTTGCTTTGGTGAATTTAAGAGCGTTGGAAACAGTTCACGTACATCAAAATTTACTGACTTATGTTAACGAGAATACGTTTAATCTTCCGGTGTTAAAAACTTTGACTCTATCCGAGAACCCTTGGCATTGTGATTGTAGATTAAGACGATTTCACGAGTGGTTTTTGAATAGCAATCTTGGGAATGAGGAGGTGACTTGTAGTGGTCCAGAGAAAGCAGCTCAGGTGTCATGGCGTACCATCAAAGGGGAAGACATGGTCTGCCCACCAATCACTGTTTCGAGTCCAAGAGTTATACGAACAGAATCTGGTGCCGATATAAGATTTGGATGTTTCAGCCGGGGTGATCCAAGTCCCACAGTGGCATGGTACTTGCGTGACACAGAAATCCACAACGACACATTTAAGGATAGCGAAATTATTGTTCATAGGTATCAAATAAATCAATTTAATGAGTACACTGACGATGTTATAAACAAGAGTGCGCAGTGGGTCAACGTGACCATAACTAATGTAACCAGTGAGTTATCTGGTGAGTGGAAATGTAGTGCAAAAAGTTCTGCTGGGGAAGCGAACTCTTATATGACTTTAGTGCTACCCAAAGCACGCACAGCGACCGCTCGCGTAGCGCCTGATTATTCCACGCTCTTTATGGTAGTAGGTTCTATGGTAGCTATGTTGGGTTTAGGTTTTGTAGCCGCCTGTGTTTGTTGGAACAGTAAACGACAGCGGGTACCACCAAGTAGGAGTTTCACCGACCAAGAAAAGAAGCTTCTTGACACATCATTAGCTGTCAGCTGTGACAGGACCAGCGGAGACTTAGGATCATCGTACGGTTTTGAGATGCTGGACAGGTCTATGTCAATGGAAAGCGAAGATACACAGCGATGTTTGGAACCGGTACAAATAACCATAGAAGGCCCGCCGGGGTCGTTTCTACCTCCGCCTGCGGAGTTCGCCTTGCCAGCTCCATATGGAAACATTTTTATATCCGTGCAAGTAGGGCATAACGACGAATATCCCGATTTGTTGGGTGGCGGGGCGACGCTGCCTCGGCGGAGTCGGACATGTTTCCTTAAATCCGCCTACGATAATATGGGACCTAGGATCACAGCGGCTGGCAGCTCCACTTGGTCCTTACCTGGTGCCAATGTAGATAATAAGGTGGAGACCCCCGCGCCTTTACCTCTCTCAACTTTTTCCACTGAATTTACTGCCCTATGAAAAATACTTTGTAAATATTTTGAAGCATCGCAATCGTTTGTTTTGCATATTTTATCTGAACCACGTTCGTTGTTGATAGCATTTATTAATATAATGTTACTTTAGTTTATTTGATAGTTTAAACTGTTTGATAACATATCAATTTTGTAGGTGTTCTTTTTAATGTTTTCTTAAAGTGTGGAATGTTTTATTGTAAGTGAATTAGGACTGAACAAACATAGCTAGTATACGAATGATGAGTTTTTTTTATCCACATAAGATTTAGAGACTCTCTGAACGCTAAACTTTTACTATACATATTGTAAATGTAAAGCTACACCATAAGCTATATTTGTAAGATTTTTGATCGAAAACTGTTGCTTTAAATCGGATGAGAGAATAAAAAAGATTGAACTACAAAATTGTCCTAATTCTTTTGATACCCCTTTCTTTGGTTTTTCGTTTGAACGAAGTTTTTGGCTCTGGATTAGTGTTGTTTTTTAACTATTGGCCAAGTTTCAAAGCCGTGGTAGCCTAGTGGTTTGACCTGTGGCCTCTCAAGCAGAGCGTCGTGGGTTCAAATCCCGGGCTCGCACCTCTGAGTTTTTCGGAATTTATGTGCGAAAATTACATTTGTAATTTGCCATGAGCTTTTCGGTGAAGGAAAAACATCGTGAGGAAACCTGCACACATCTGCGAAGAAATTCAATGGTGTGTGTTAAGTTCCCAATCCGCACTGGGCGCGCGTGGGAACTATAGCCCAAACCCTCCACTACACGGAGGAGGCCTATGCCATGAGGCACGCCGAATTACGCGACAATTTAATAAGAAAATAAAAAAAAGAAACCACAATAACAACAACAACAACATGTACTTACTGAAATTGTAGCGAATTCGGAATAAAAAGGCTTATATAAAAAATAAATAATATAGAAAAAAGTTTCTAATCCAATCTATGTTTCATATGGAGACTTGCTTCTCCTCTATTTACATGTTGAACGCTAGAGTCTAGTCTAACCCACATCTTTCTATTTAAAAATCTAATCCGCGCGTTGTTTTTCCCGTTCCTTTTGAGTGTCGTGACACAATGTCACGGTACTCAGCTAATGAACGTATTGGCTGAGCACTGTTCGAGATATATCACTCCTTTAGCACGTCATATATTTCCCGCTGTCGTTTGCACTGAAAAATCCGTTATCTCCGACAAGCAATCGGAGGAAATGGACGTGGAACAGAAATAAGCAGTAATACTGCTAGGAAATAGAGCGGAAAATCAACTTATTTTTATAGTGCACAGGAAAATGGAATCCAAACACATTGACGGTAGTAAACTTCTTATGCGGGAAATCGCTAAGTTAATGTTGAGCTGGCCAGTTATTTAATAAATTAAATACTTAAATATCGGGGATAATTTTACTCTTCTTGATGATGGAATATGTGAATAGGTTTCATCATCATCATCATCAGCCTGAAGACGTCCACTGCTGAACAAAGGCCTCCCCCTTATTACACCATAATGAACGACAAGTCGCCACCTGCATCCACCGGTTTCCCGCAACTTTTACGATGTCGTCAGTCCACCTAGTGGGAGGCCTTCCAACACTACGTCTTCCGAATCGCAGCCGCCACAAGAGGTTTACGTTGTAAAAAAAGGGTAAAATTAAAAATCAGCGCTGTGGCTTGCCGCAGCATTACGCTGAATGTGGCCCGGTTTAGTTTCAAGACATTAAGATCATGTTTTATTTGGTATAAAAAAAGTAAACAATAAATGATTTTCCGGTGATATTTCACGACAAAATTCATAAAGTGTAGCAAACAGCTTCATTTTCTATCCCGCTAAAAATACGACGCTCTTTTAAAGTAAGATAAGTAATTCAATTTGGCGCGGCTCTAAAAGATTTCACTCTATAGAGAGACATTCTTCCAAATTCACCAATATTGTCTCAAATAACCATTTTGCTCTATCTGGAGAAAAAACAGGACTAAGTAAGAAATCAAGGGAGCGTGAAACGGGAAGGTCGGAATGCTTTTAACCAATGAGGGAGCAGGTCATCCGTTTAATAGCTGTGAAGATGGTCACCCTAGTGGAGTTTTTGTCCCCGAGCGATACGTTAAAGTTGGACATTCTACCGTAGAGGTAAATGGGGTGCTTGACATTGTTTTCCCTCGAGAGGTTTCGACGTTAGTGGTGATGTTTAAATTTTGTTTTCGTACTTTGTACTCGTATTTAGTATGTTTTTATTTTGTACAACTACAGGAGCTTTCAGGTTAAACCTGAATCGGGTAAAATGATTTAAAATACTAGCTTAAATATTATGCTAAATTTGGGATAACAAATGCCCAAATTGTTTTTAAATTTGTTCTCAATACGAAACTTGACTACAACAACCCTTGTTTACACTATATCCCGCGGGTCAGCCATGTTTTCCAATTTGAATTGAGAATGTTATGCTAATTTGCTTCGTCGAATTAGGGACGCTATAAAACGGTTAAATTAGCGCGCGAACTTTGTAGTTGAGGAAAGCTTGATTGATTGTTTTTATTTAACGGTATCTGTTTTGAGTTTAGACTTAAACTTGTTTCATTCCAATCAAAAATAAAAATGATCGAATTCTGTTAACGAAACACAAACTTTTGAAACACGAGCCATCGAGACTTTAAATTTTAAAAACCAGATAATATTACAGCGTTCTATTTGCGAAGTAAAGTATAGACCAAGAAAATGCTTTATCATTTTCATGACAGTTCTTCCAGCAGAAAAAAGCAATAAAGCTGATTGTCACATTGGCTTGTTAGTGAAAATAGGCTTTGATGTTTTAAGCTGTACAAATGACATTGAACCTTAGGGTGATAAAATAATTTCTTAATCGACTACACTCCAATAGACTTAAATATTTTATAATACTAAAATGAAAAACCCAAAACAAGAAAACGTTTCGTTATTTTATCGATTAATTCATTTTAAATTAGGAAGTCTTGTGAATACTCTTTTGTTTATAAACTTTATTAGCGGATAAAGTCAAAGTCAAAGTCAGTGTGATTTATTTGTAAACAGGTACAACTGGATTACAGTGGTAGATAAGTTTGGCAAGCAACACTATGTTTTGCCGATAGGCATACAAAAATCAGTCACAGCAAAAATCAAATTATGGAAATAACATCATTATAATATCGTATAATGTAATCTAATATTATAAATGCGAAAGTATGGATGGATGGATGGATGGATGTTTGTTTGTTACTAAATCACGGCCCAACGAATCTGGATGAAATTTGGCACATAGATAGAGAAAAGTCTGGAATAGCACATAGGCTACTTTTTATCTCGGAAAATTCCCGCGGGATAGCGATTAACGAATTCTTTGCAGACAAAGTCGCTGGCAACAGCTAGTATAATATAATATAAACATTCAAAATAAACTAAACTAAATGAATACATTTCTGAGTATCTCTAAGACACTGAGACAGAACAGAAATAAGCTAAAGTTTAACCTTTCTTAATAAGTAGATGGAACTGAATCGGAATCCTTGGAGACATCTATTATTACACGTTGCTCGAATTTATTCTCGAAACGTTACCGAAAATAATAAAGCTCTTGAAATTAAAATGAACATCCAAATTTGTACGAGTATACTCCTGCAGTACTGTTTCAACTCATTTACGTGAATTTTCGATTTGGGTCACTTTCGTTCTCAGCATGCGATATGAAGATTTATGAATAATGGTTTCAGTCTAGAATGCCGAATTTGGACCGAAGGTTCTTTTGTAGATATTTTACTATTTGAGATTGGAATTATTAAATGAGAGTGAAACCTATCGCCACACACACACGCTAACACGGCGCTAGTTGAAAATAATGTGTGCTTACTTTATTCAAGAGTTTTATTTTGGTCTAAAAAATACATGGCAAAGCAACGATTTATGACGAAGAATTCAATCGCATGCGCCTGGCATCGAACCCGACATTCATCAAACATTGTCCACCAAGATTAACCTGCCAAACCGTCAGGAGAATTTATTTGCTGTTTAAATACTCGAGGAAATGGTTGGTATAAATGGTGAGTATTTTACAAGCTTTTTTCACAAGATGCCGTGACAATGATAGTATTTGGGTGAAATATTACAAGTCTTTGACCCCTTCTAAAGTCGGAATCTAAGACAAATTACGCTGCAAGTAAAGTTAGCAAAATTATTTTATCAAAAAACAAATAAATATTTTTATTTAATGGCACATTTTTTGAGGAAAATTAACCATGATTTACCACCGCCATTTTTGTTGTAAGATTATTGTTAAACTCGACATTATTTGTCTTGTTCTAAAAACTATGTCTTTTGGAAAATCTATTTGCAATGTATTTAGAAACATAATCTCTGATACAAAATAGTTTTCATCTGATACATCGGTGAAGATCGCTCTTCCTCTACTATTTGGAAGTTACGTAATTAGTATCTGATCTAATTCAATACTAAGTTATTTTATCTTCTACCAAATAACGAAGTGCTGTGCAAAACTTTACTTCGAGTAGTAGGTACTTTGCTAATTTAATGCGATTGCTTCATCATTATCCATCAACGGTTGTCATAAAGTAAGATACGATGTGATAATAACTTGCCTGAATGTGTCTGTTCCGAAGTTACATTCCGGTCGTTTTCAAATCTAGTGTTGAATATTTACTTGACGTAAAAGTACGTGCTCCATCTTAGGCTCCATTTTCGGTTAATTTTCGATTTTGCAAGCATTTTTTCTTAGATCTGGGCCTGCGTGCGTGTTCCCTGAATGCTGTAACTTGGCCGTCTTAGCGAAAGAGTGTTTTACTGTGCCTAGTCTTTCTAATTAGATATACTAGGCACAGTAAAACACTCTTTCGCTCTAAAGAAGACGGCACACCCCACCCACATCCACTCACTGCTGGGAAAAAGCCTCCTTCATTTCCTTCCGGGTCATGGCTGTTCTTATGACTGAACGTCCAAATAGTTCGAATGTGTAGGTGTCAAAATGTACAAAGTTTATTGGTTAAAATGTTGTTATCTATAAACCAGTGTAAGCTGAATCAGAATAAACAAAGTGTTGTACCTATTCTCCTTTTTAAATAACTAAATACATGATTCTCCATAAAAAAAACATCACTTGTTAGTTGTTACCTACTCTTCTTTTCTTAGCCTTAGACAATGCTTAATTGTTGTAAAGCTATGTGATGTTAATCTGGGCTAAACTTTATTCCATTTATGGCCGGCTCTTATCGTCTTAACTAACACGTTCCTTTGCCATGCTGCCATCCATTTTCTTCTTCAAATACAATCATTGTTGACGACGGAATTTAAACTCGTTTCCGCTATGGATAATTAAAAGGGTTTAATAACTTAAACTACACCTAACACACAAACAAAATAACTAGCAGCCTAGTAAATAAGAATCAGCAGATTGTCCAAGAGTTGACTTAAGAAATATAGTTTATTTAGGTACAAAAAGGAGGCTCCTATCCAGCCAGTCGCCAAAAATCATAATGACGCACCTCAAAAAAACCAGTAGCAATAATACGGGTACAAATCATGAAAATTTTTGTCTTTGAAAATCGAAAGCAAAAACGAATGTATCGATGTCGCAACTTACTGCGTCCAAACAGACTGTGGCAGAATGAACCTGCTGACATTTCAATTTTGTATAAAATAATAGGCGCCATTGCGATTCTGGGAACGTCCGACGACAATGTGTCCCGCATACAGAGCGGAGGCAGCCAATTTGCGTACCAAGGAGTGAAGGTGTATGCCGAATAAATATATTTTACGTGTCGATGTGCTGAAACGGTTACGTGGCAAATGGTTGTGCGGCTGTTGTTCTGTATGCTCAAATGAAATAGTGTGTGAGATAGTTCCGAGTTACACGGTAGGCTATTCTATCTCGCACGGTTCAAAAAGGTAGTAATTAAAAATAATCATACTGTCTTAAATGTATTCAAGGGCAGTAACACGTGCGTTCGTTACTATAAAAATGGAGACGTGCTCAATCCAACCCATTAGGTACTAATTTAATATCCACGTCTCGCCTCTCTTCCCTTGTGATTATAAGTATGGCTTTCCCCAGTAACGTAATTGGTTGATTCTATATTTCTTAGTCTTAATTCTCTAATTTTTTTTTATTCGTTTTGTAACTTACTGTTTCGATGCCATTTCCTGGTCTCCTCACTGTAGTGTTTGTATCCGTCGCACTTTCTTCGTTCTAATGCAAACAATCAATTTGAATCGATATCTCTAAAGAAGTCACAATATAATACATAAACATAGAGCCATCAGAGGGTCAATATTCAAGCGTTTTGACCGCTCGGCTCATGCGTCATTGTCGTCCCACGATTATTATCCTATCAGAAGAACAAGCCGCAACAACTTTGGACAAGCTAAACGCAGCATCCATATTGTGTTTAGTTGTCATAAAAAATTCAGTCTCAACATCATCTCTTTTTTGGTATATGCTGAGACAATAACGACAAAAAAATGCTAAATATTCACCCCAGAACGAACAATAATTCCGGAAGCATCACAAAATCTTAACTTACTGGAAAATTCTTAAAACACTAGACCGTGAAAATGTAAATCTTACAACTTTTAAAAACTAGGTCGATGGTAATTCTAGAACTTTTATTTTAATTCAGTAGGTACTTTCAGTACTTTTCTGGCATTAAATTGTGATAATTTTCCACCGGGGGTGGCATGACGAAATTACTGGGTAGGTCAACGGGGGAGTCAAAACTTGATGACAGAACGTCCTAATTATTCCTCCCTTGCAGTAGGCTGTTGGAAAGTTTTAGGACACGCTTCGGTGACAGCAGTATATATCCTAAAAACATAATAATATGAGAGAGGTGAACAAAAAACATTTACTCCGCAAGTCACGGGCAAGATAGCCACGAAATATAATATGTATTATGTGGCAGTAGAGGAGGGAGAGATTGCATGTAACAATCGACGGCATAAATATCGATACACAGCCATCATGTCAAATATACGTGTCATCGGCCTTATTGTTAATAGCACATAGGTGTATAGATGTTTTTGACGTCTTGGTAACGTATATAAATTTATGCCCTTGACTGTACACGCAATCCCTCCCTCCTCTAATGCCACATAAATCCCACCGACGTAACTATCCCCTATACCATACAAAAAGACACTGTTTGAGGCAAAGGAACGTCGTGGGCAATCTGTGTTCAGCATTTAGAAGAAGTACCTACAGTTTTTGGTGCAACAGTGCAACAGTTACGTTTACATCTCGCAGATGAATAAACCCGGCTTTGAATAAGTTTCTTTATTTTTTTTATTGTACGATGATTAACAAATCGCACCCTCGCGAGAGGTACGGGTGGCTGCGATTCCATGAACTAATGGACAAGGATGTTAGTGCTGTAATTAAAATAAACTAATATGACTTCAGGTATGTTAAGGTGTGTTGGTGTTGGTATGGTAAGGTATGTTATGTAATGGTTATGTATGAGTGACATGAGAATTGTTAATGATTTGTGAAGATGATTGTAATGCTCGCTTGGTACTAATATTAAAATATAGGCTTTAAATAAGTAGATTCTTCATTCTTGTCGCTAAAAATATCGTGTAGAATTCCCACAGTCGCGTCTCATGCCACCATTCTGGGATGTTCAATCTCGATAGTGCCCGCTAGACCTTTGTGCGTCTGCAAACAAGCATATCCGATTTATTCTCAATCTGCACCAGGGAAGTCGAGTTCAACCGTGTTTGTAGAACGAAAAACTTCACTTTGTGTAATACTATCATTTTTAAGCCACATTAAGGCTAAGAGGGTTTAAATTTTTCATTATTTCGAATTCATTCTGTACGCGAGGATACTACGTGCGAATATTAATTCGCTAAAGATTTTTCGATAGATAAAGGAAAAAGCCGATGTTGTATCGTATCAGGAGGTCAATGAGATGTGATAGTAATAGTGATAGTAATTATTCAGTAACAATACATGATTGTGTTTGAAATTCAATAGAATATTACGAAGATACTCTACCTACTGACAAAAAGTAAGAGTATAAACCTTTAAAACTTGATGATGATGAAAGATTTTTGAAAATAAAAGGTAGGTAGTCTATGTATTGTTGCTTAGTAAAGAATCACACGTTTACTTACCAAAGTTATATTAAATTTAATTAAGTAGGTAAAGTAGACATTTTACATACAGGACACATGACACACAAGCCAGACACTGACACAAGAATATTATTAACACACTTCTTTAATATAAAATGTAAAAACATATAAAAAAGGTTGTCTGTCGCCAATACTATGTGTTTGTTCAGGACATAACCTACCTACAGAGTTTTACCTTTTCATCCTATTCTATTTTACCTCGTCCACTTGCACAATTTCTTGGTCACCTTTGGTTATCTCTTCTGCGACTGCACGCAGTCTGGGCCCTATTTCATCAGAATCAGAATCAGAATCATTTATTGTTTATCAGCGCGACAATTGTCAGTTCTAAATGCAATATGAAACCAACCGGCGTCGATTCTCGTCGAGTTTGTAATGTAAAGAGAATTGACACTTGTCACCGACAATTGACAACATTTCATATTTCTGAGCCTATAATTTTAATTTTAATTTTAATTTTAATTTTTCTCTCTTCTTTCAAATATTCTGTTATATTATGGACGTAAGTCTGGCAATAAACATTTCATTTCATTTTCATTTCATTTCATTTCATAACATTTCATTTCATTTCATGTCATTTAATGGTTCTCTGTATTTTGTTTGAAAAGATGAAGATGCTGACAGTTTAATTTTTTCGCTAGGGCTTGTATTTAATTTATAATTAATTTATTAATTTGTGCTTATTCTGAAAAGGCGTAACTCCGGTACTATCACAGAATACTCACTTATCCCTTTGTCTTTTGTCTATAGAAAAAAAAAACTGACGTTAATTTCAAATTGTCAATGTCAGGCCCTATTCTCCAATATTCGATTTTCGGGGTTCGCTTCGTGCTGTTCCGCTCATACTAATAGTCATTATCTTGAGAGTGAGAGAGAAGGTATGCAACGAACTTCGAAAATAGAATTTCAGAGTTGCCCCCCTTGTACTTTGAAGTTTATTTTATTTATTTTTATTTTTAAAATGCTTTCGAACCATATATACATTTTCAGGTGTTATAAAAATAAAAATGTTGTCAATTAATAATAATAATAATAATAATAAATAATAATAATTTTTATTTATTGACAATACACAAAATCAAAATGAAGTCCCTAACCTCCGAGCTAGGTTGACACCTGTGTTACGGAAGTCAGTGTCCTCTCCCATTCAGACGATACAATATTATTGCCTTATACAACTAGATATGTGTGTGTGTGTGTGTGTGTGTGTGTGTGTGTGTGTGTGTGTGTGTGTGTGTGTGTGTGTGTGTGTGTGTGTGTGTGTGTGTGTGTGTGTGTGTGTGTGTGTGTGTGTGTGTGTGTGTGTGTGTGTGTGTGTGTGTGTGTGTGTGTGTGTGTGTGTGTGTGTGTTACAACAACGACTCTTAAGGCAATAGCGCCTCAGATTCCTCATAATTCAGTGTCAGTAACCATGCTTTTAGTTTATTTTTACATTCATAGGTAGGTAGAGAATACATATTTATTATTTTATTAATTTTATTGTATAAATTGACGTGTTGATGAAATAAGGGCCAGATGGTAAAATAACTAAGTAACTTTTTTGACAATATCTTATTTACGGTGCATCCGAACGGGGTCTAACCTAGTCACGTCGCACAGGATTATAAATCTGCCCTGGGGGCTTGCGCCGGGGTCGGAATCGCCCCGGGTTCCGCCGTAGCCTCGCCGCTAATTCGCGTAAGTGCGATTTCTATTCCTCGGCTAATAAATCGCCTTGATTTCCCCAGGCCGTTGCCCTCATTATGAATGTTTTCTCTCGAGACCGAGATCGAATCGTGTATCACCTCTCCTTTAAGACCTGTTGTTCGCTTTGTTTTAGTCTAAGTCAAGTCTAGGAATTTGTGTGGAGTTTTTTTATTCGCTGACAAAGGAAATAGGTAAGTCAACACTTAGTCGAATACGAAAATCTTAAAGTTTCCTCTCTTTCATAATGAACTAAATAAAATGATAAGGAACAAAATTTCCGGGCGTTTTGGAATTTTGGTGTTAATTAATCCTGTTTAGTTAACCTTCTTTCATCCGTCCTCTCTACGTGATCAAACCAACTAAGCAAAAATAATCCCTAATCGTATTAATAAAAATGCTTGAATAGCTTCGACGACTATTTCGCGCTGTGATTCATTATTTTACCTCGATTAGGCGGTACTCTCGAAAGGAGTTCACAATTTGCATGCTTACGCGATTTATCTAGAAATGAAAGAGCGATCTTTTTTTATACAATTCTTTTTCAGTGGCCCATTCCAAGGTATTATTGCATTATTCAAATTGCTATCAAACGTGTTTGCTGAGCCGAAGAGAATTTCATCGTGAGAGAAATTCAAAATAAATGCAGTCCATTTGAAGGCAACTTTTACTAGGGAGTGAATTTGGAGAGCGTTTTAAGAGGACATTCGTTACACCGTGGCGTAAATGTTTAATTAAGCTAACATTATTATCTTAAGAGGCTGACAACACCTAATTTTGTTGAAATTGATGTTATTTAAACACTTTTTTAAGAAAAATTACACACAATAAAAATCCAAAAAAATATGTATGTCAATTTTCATCATATTTCAAACACGCTAGACGGGCTCGATACATAATTGAACAAAATCGGCTCGATAGAAAATAATCGCAAAGATTGGTCTTAAAATCATCATTAAACGGTTCTAAGTCTTTATTTTTTCGACGTATGGGTCTGCAATTAAAAACATTAAGTCAACATATTCATACCTAAACGGCTAACGAGTCAAATTTCACAAATAATCCATACTTTTGTTTATTTCTTACGATTTGTGTCTTATTTGCAAGATTTTAGGCGCGCGCCAAGCTGCCGGAATAGTTTCTTCTCTTTCACTAACAGGCACGTGAACCGTATGTGTGAAGAGTGGCGCTGCTCCAGGTCATTTGCTGTTGACAGCGCCTTAAGCATGTTTTGTATGTATGTTGTACTGTTTATTACTTCGATAGCTCAACCGAATTGATTCCCCGTTCAGACAAATCACACCGCCAACCGATACAACGTGAATGAGGCGGTACTTGCCTGTGCCGTATTACAAGTCCGGGTACTTATGGCAGACGGGCGCTCCGCCGGGCGCTCCAACGCGTGCGCCTGCACTTAGTTATGGTCGTCGTCACAGAACTCCAGTGCCCAGATATTCTAGGTTACTCTCACACACACAATGACACACAGCACCAAACGTTCTTATCACAATAAATGTTAATATTTCCGAGAGCCGACTAAAAAACGTGCGCGCTCCATCGTCCATTACAGAGCGAGTTCCTTTTTAAGCCGCGACCGGCGCTAGTGTCGCGCTGTCAGCGGCAGGTCATTGGCCATGGCGCGGCCGTACAAAACGGTGGCAAATTTGAACCATCGCTCAATCGGTTGCACAATTGACAAATAATGAAATGCCTGAACATTAGGTATATACTACTTTTTATTTGCACATAAGCACATGAAATTAAAGATTACGGCACAAAATAGATGTACAGTACAGGGCATAAATATATATACGTTGGATACGCATGGAACATCAACGGCCTAGCGCCCAATATACAGGAACTTGAACTATTTTTAAAGTCTAATCAAGTTGACATATGCCTAATATCAGAAGCTCACACAACCACTAGAAGCCGGATATGTGTATCTGACTGTTGCGTATACTCAACACCGCACCCCGATGGCGGCGCTCATGCTGGCTCTGCTATCGTCATAAGAAAAAGCGTCAAACACTGCCTACTGGAATCCTACGTGAGCGTTCACTTGCAAGCCACCACCATACGTGTACAAGATCGAACTGGTCCCCTTATCATCTCGGCAATTTACTGTCCTCCTCGACACTCTATAAAGGAGCCTATGTTCACTGACTACTTTAAATCACTGGGCCATCGCTTTATTGTTGGAGGCGACTGGAATGCAAAGCACACCTACTGGGGCTCTAGATTGACAGTGACGAGGGGGCGTGAACTAAAAAAGAGTGTTGATATTAACAACCTGGTACCATTATCTTCAGGAGAACCAACGTACTGGCCCACAGACAGTCAAAAAACTCCTGACTTGCTGGATTTCTTCATAACAAAAAACGTTTGTCAGCAGTACGTTGAAATAAAATCCTGCCTCGATGGCTCATCAGACCACACTCCAGTCATTCTTACGCTAAGCTCGACTATTCTGTCCCACTCTGCAAATCATGAACGTCTCTATAATCATAAAACTGACTGGAACTATTTTCGAGAGTATCTTGACCACAACATCAATTTAAAAATTCGTCTGAAAGACCAGAAAGACGTGGACGAAGCATGCTTGTACATCACAAATTTGATTCAAGTAGCTGCATGGAGAAGCACTCCTGAACTAAAAAAAGAAAATACCCGTGTACCAATCCCTATGAATATTCGTGAGAAGCTACGAGAAAAACGTCGGCTTCGTCGAGTGTGGCAAGACTCGCGACTCAAGGAGGATAAGACCCGTCTCAACCGAGCGATTAAAGAACTTAAAGATCTACTTTCTGACTCCACCAATGAAACAATCAAACAACGTCTGGAAAATATGTCGCCAACAGCTTACGGTGAGCACTCACTATGGAAAGCAACTAAGAACCTGCCACAACCTCAACAATGCTTTCCACCCCTCAGGGCAGGCAGTACTTGGGCTCGAACTGACTCAGAAAAAGCTGAATTGTTTGGCAACCACCTAGCGGATGTATTTAAGCCCAATGATGCAAACACTCCAGAAGACCCAGACATAGACCTAATACTCAATCAAGACCTGCAGTTATGCTTACCCCTGCGTCCAACTTCTCCACGGGAATTAACAAAAGAAATAGCAAGTATGGATGCAAAAAAAGCTCCAGGCTTTGACCTGATTACCCCTAGAATACTTAAAGAGCTGCCCAAGAAATGTATTGTCTTCCTCACAATCCTCATTAATGCCACATTCAGAGTCTCTCATGTTCCTGCTCTCTGGAAAGTATCCCAAATTGTTATGATACACAAGCCTGGCAAGCCAGTAAACGAAGTATCATCCTACCGTCCGATAAGCTTGACTCCGGTCTTATCCAAACTCTGGGAAACTCTCGTTTTAACACGTCTAAAATATTACCTTGATGAACAACAAATCATACCTGATCATCAATTTGGGTTCCGAAAGCAGCATTCCACTGTAGAACAAGTGCACCGAGTATGCTACTCAGTACGACAATGCTTCGAACAAAAACAATACTGCTCGGCAGCGTTTCTTGACGTTCAACAAGCCTTTGATCGGGTGTGGCACAGAGGACTCCTGTACAAGATCAAGAAACTATTACCACACTGTCTGTACCCGATAATGGCCTCGTATCTCCATGAAAGGATGTTTCAAGTGAAACACCCAGTGAAAGATCCTCACTTAATTTCTGCCGTGCAGGAGTCCCTCAAGGATCTGTCCTTGGTCCGATATTATATAACATATTCACATGTGACTTACCCCAATCAAGCAACATTGATGTGGCCACCTTTGCGGATGATGCAGCCTTTCTAGCATGCAACAATGATCCCAATGAAGCAAGTAAAATCTTGCAGGCACAGCTGGACAACACCTACGAATGGTTAAACAAGTGGCGTATAAAAGCTAGTGCTCCTAAATCGCACCACATAACTTTTACACTTAGACGTGATACCTGCCCTCCAGTTAGACTGGGACAAGCTGAACTACCGCAGTCATCCTGCGTCAAGTATCTTGGGTTTTACTTGGATCGAAGAATGACCTGGAAAGATCACATAAAACACAAACGGGGAGAAGTTAACAACAGATTCAGAAACCTACTATGGCTACTTGGAAGACAGTCCGCTCTATCTCTGAGCAACAAGTTAAGAGTGTACAGCTCAGTTATCAAACCAGTTTGGACTTATGGGATCCAAATATGGTCCTCAGCCAGCAAATCTAATATTCTCTGCCTTCCAAGAGCCCAAAATAATATTTTAAGGGTATTGTGCGCTGCTCCCTGGTTCACTCGCATTAGTGAAATCCACGAATACCTGGAAATGCCGACTGTCCTCGAAGAGGCAAAGCGATATAGTGACAGCTACAAGGAGCGCCTCACTATCCACCCAAATCCACTGATTAACCCACTACTCGAGCCTCACTATGCCAGGCGCCTTAAAAGAGCTGATGTGCTGGACATTAATGGAAGTTAGGGCAATGGCCCTCATATTCTGAAAGCGTCATCCACACCCCACAACTAATCTGATTATAGTCTTGCGACTGATTGCAGATATTATAAAGGAAAAATATATATATATATATATATATACGTTACCAAAACGTTAAAAACATCTATAAACTGTGGGGACAGAATGTCTCAACGTGAGGAAAAACTATGGTTTCATTTAAACACCGTTTATAGTAGTAAAAGCACCTGTACAACAAGAAATCTAAAATATGTTCAAGCTTTAACACATAATTAGGTATCATTCTTTTTATTTGAATGGGCATACTAAAACCTATTTCAACATACACCTATATGCCACAAACAATAAGGCCGGTGACACATATTATATTTGACATTATGGTTGTATCGATATTTATGCCGTCGACTGTAATCAAAGGTTTCTTGTGCATTCTTCTTCTTGAACTATATTCCACCCAATGCTGAGTGTACCTCTTCTATTGCACGCCATTCCTTTCGATCTTGTGCCTTGCATTTGCTACGGTGTAAGCAACCCCCACAGATTCAATTGTAAAGAACTGTCGGCTTTTAAATTCAGTTTGAAATACTTTGGCTTCGATTAATCCTTCTAACTGCGATGTCACGGTCGAGTAAATAAGCTAGTTCCTTATCTTAACAAGAGAGGCGGAGCTCGAATTTAGAGTAAAAGTTACCTAATAGGCAGAACAAGGAGTAAAGTGTTTGAGTGGGGCGCCTAAGTGGTTTATAAGTTAATAGAAGCTTCTTTCTATTTATGGATTTTTTCTATTTAGGTCACGAAGTGTTGAGAGGACATAGCCAGTACACGAAGAATGCGTACTCAAAAAAAATTGTTACCTAAATGCTGGTCTGGGCTGGGAGCAAAGAAAAAACATAGAATGTCAGCAAGGGTATATATTATATATTTACGTTATCAAGACGTCAAAAATATCTATACAATTACGCCACAAACAATAAGGTCGGTGACACATATATTTGACATGATGTCTGTATCGATATTTATGCCCTCGGCTGAACCAGTTGCTTCTCTCCAGTGCTCGGCACGTGGCAATTCACGAGCGCCAGTCAGTCACCAGCAGCCAAAAAGAATAAAATTTCAAAAAGTTGATTATCATTCAAAATACTTTCACAGATGCAATTGTCAATAATTTTCTTGATTTACTAAAAATACTTTGGTGTTATGTAAACAAGTATATCTTCCAATCGGTAAATTACAGACTTTAAAAATAATCGAGGTATCCAAGTAACCCAGCTATTGTAAAGGTAATCAAGAAACCAACTTTGCACAAACCGCCTTAAATGCTTCTTACACAAAAACTAATTGCGTACCACTCAACTCCATTATTTCAGTTTCGGATAACTTTTAATCAGTTTCTCTATAATCCCTTTGTTGTCGGACCCTTCAAATTCAGGAAGGACTTAAAATCAAAGTTTAACGAATGTATTAAATATTAATTGACCTGTTAATTGCTATGCGGTGGGTGATATGAACGGTTCTTTTGCTAAGTAGAAGCAAATGGATTTTACTTTTTCTTCCAAGTCACTATAATCTCGACATTCGGTCGCGGTTATTGGTTGAGGATCTAAACTTTCATGAAGACTGAGAAATTAAGTATGCGGGCTAAATTAAACGAATTAAATTATTCCTCGTAAAACATCGCGAGGAAACTGGACCAATCCCGACCCGATAAGGCTTAGTAAAAACTAGTGCCTACGCCAAATCTTGGGATTAGGCTGTCAAAGCGGACCCCAGGCTCGCTGAGCCGTGGCAAATGCTGGGAAAAACGGTAGGAAGATGATGAAATTTTAATTCCTCGTATATTTCAGCTCATGCTCACTTCTGCACACAATAAACTACCTAACTATTGACGTGGTTCAATGCTTAACAGTACAGCATACTGCAGTGAAAGTATACCTTATCGAGGTACCCTAATATTAACTAAATTGGGACGGAATGCCGGTCAACAATCCTTATTATTAACGCTTAATATTAACTTAACAGTTAATTAACTTAATAGTAAAAATTTATCCCGTATTGTAAACCCGTGGGGAAACCCTGTGCCACTGCACCCCAAGGACGGCCCTGTGGTGTGGTTGTAGCGTCACTAGTGCCACCTAGTTGACAGCTACATAATTACTGCGACGCACGGGTAGCTAGCGCCAGCTCTAGTGACAGCTGTCACATTGTTCTACATCGCGCTAACGAAGTTTCTCAACACGGATGCATAAATACAACTTCCAACTATCTTCCTTCGGACTTCGGTCCCCAGGCATAACATCTGCCTGGAGAGAGATCTCTCTATTGTGCCTACCCCCCAAATGGTCCCTGCTCCTTATTTCGAATTATGAGCAGTTCAGAGGGGAACCTCGCCTTCTTCGGGTGCAAGTTCACGCGATTGGCTACGTATTAGTCTTCGCAAATCCGATGATTTAGCCTAGATTAGGCTTCACGCCTTAAAATAAACAGTGGAGGTCAAGTAGCTGAGCTGGAAGATAGTCACACGCCTGTTCGGCGGCAGAAGCCGTCAAGCTACAAAAGAAAATACCGAGTAGAACTCCGGGAGTGCCGGCAGAAGTGAAAACTACACACACGCAAACTCGCGCAAAAAGAAAAAAAGAAAAAAAACTTTTTCTACACGAGATTCGAAAGCGGTCACTTGAGAGAACGCACTGTTATTCCATACCTTATACCACTAAGTTAAACGCACAAACGAAATCAACGTACACTTCATAAATCGAACGCGACTCTAGCTTCATTCGTATTTCAAAATAAGCTCTTAGAGGATCCTGATATCCTGGTACTTAAACTCTCCCTCCGTCTTACGCCTGACGCGAGTTTTTTTTTTCCATCCCAAAAAGTGCCCAACGGCGCTGAAGAAGTTTTCACTTCAAAACAATAAACCTTTGTAAACGTGTAAAGAAAATCTAAAAATCGTCGGGATGCAGCGCGCCCGGTCACAAAGTTAAAAATGAAATCATCCCACGACAGCCCATACCCCCTTATTCATAAACTCTCTATAGCCCTCTGCTGACTTAACAATCGTTTGTGGTTTCCTGCTATGGGTGGTGTAGGGGTATAGCACGCGTCACTGAATGACGAGGACCCGGGTTCGATTCCCGGCCACAGCTTTACTAACTTTTCGGATTTTTCTATGTGTTCTAATTTTCAGTGTCGTTTAGATATTAAATCGTTTGTCCTTATCTGTCACTTTGACTTACCTTTCACAGACAAACGATTACTAAGTTAGCAGAAGCCTATACATACACCGCTTCGTCTATATTCCCATTGAGGAATGCAGTCTTTACATCCATGTGGTCTACACTCATTTGTAGGTTCGCAGCTAGAGCAAACAATAGTCAGGGAACTATGTCTCACCACTGGAGAAAATGTTTCATCGTGTAGTCGATGCCTCTTCTTTGGGTAAAGCCAATGGCTACCAAACGAGCCTTGTATCTAGTTCTATTCCCGTAGAGCGTTTATTAGAGATGGTGCGTATTTACGTTACCAGGTTTTGATACCAGTTATTACCTTGCAAGTATACCAACCAGGTACCGACCCGATATGCTTGAAAGACTTGAAAGTATTTTTCCATTAAAGTATACTGCCCCTTCAAAGTAAGTACTACTACGTTGAACTCGAACGTCGAACAAATCGAACTTGCAAGGAAGCATGTATTCTACTCGTTGGGTTGGACAGAAAATACTTTGAAAGTATTTTGATACCTGGTTTCTACACTTGGTATGAGAAGGTCGACGTACTTTTAAGCCCTGGTACGTGATTTAGCAAGTATAACCCATCCCTAGCGTTTATGAATAAGGGGGTTAGACTGGCGCAGCTTGCGCACGCGCCGGTGATACCAACCAACTCACTCGGTCGCATGCACAACCGCGTCGGACACGTACCTACTCTGGAAGGGAAAAGAAAACGTCACAGTGAGGTGTCCCCTTACCTTCCACACCGCAGTTCTGGAGTCCAGAGTACGCCGTTGGCAACAGAGCTGCCTACTGTACATCAGGCACAGTCGAGGGCATAAATATCTATACAGCCATCATGTCAAGACATTGGTGTCACCGGCCTTATTGTTTGTGGCATTAAGTTGTATAAATTTTTAGGACGGGTAATAAAAGATTAATTGACTTCTTTTAGCACTGTATTCCGAAACAATTAATAAATTAAAATAATACAAATCGGCGATCTCATGGCCGTCCGTCCTCTTGTCATTTTTCTCTAACACATTCACTCTCTCTTTCTTCCATCTCAGTCATACATTCTGTCATTCCGCTCATTGCCACATACAGATATACATATATTTATGCCTTTGACTGTACAAAACGTGGTTGCTTCTCGACAAAAAAATGTGAACATGACTGCAACTACGTGAGTAACAAAATCAATCAATACTGAGAAACGACAAGGCAGAAGTTGTACAAAGAAGGCACTAGCGAGGTCGAAACATTTGAACCTTTATAACTCGAGCCACCAAGAAGCTGGAAGCTAAGTACCTTTTCCAAGTACTGCTATTGCGCCATAAAAATCAATTGGCGCAACAACTGCTCAAAAGCTGTCTAGAGTTCGCCGCCTCGAGAAAGAAAAAGTGAAAAGTCCAGCAATCCAATAATACGGGAATCTGAGTTGGGTGCACACTTAACGCGCCACTTGACAACAGTACGATGGTGTTAGTGCATTGTACTTTTCACCCCCTCAGAAAAAATAGCCTAATAAAGTGGAAATGTCATACAATTCATCTAACTATCTAACTAATAATTATAAATGCGAAAGTATGGATGGATGGATGGATGGATGGATGTTTGTTTGTTACTCGATCACGCCAGAACGGCCCAACGGATCTGGATGAAATTTGGCACATAGATAGAGAAAATTTTGGAATAGCACATAGGCTACTTTTTATCACGGAAAATTGCGTAGTTCCCGCGGGATAGCGATAAACGAATTCTTTGCAGACGAAGTCGCTGGCAACAGCTAGTAATGAAATAAAATTGCGCCAAGCAAAAATTTGCGATTACTTCACTCTGATTGACCGACCTAGGACAAGGAGGTCACTAGAATTGAGTAAACAGCTATTACGATCAATATGGATAACTGTTTAGTTGTGTGACATAGTGAACGAAACACGATTAATCTTTTTCAAAAGCAAAAAGTAAATATTATAATCGAAATTCTTATTACTTAAGTAGCTTTGTTCCATGTAGTATTTTGCGTCTATTTACTACAGAGAATTATGGATTACTAGCTGTTGCCAGCGACTTCGTCTGCAAAGAATTCGTCTATCGCTATCCCGCGGGAATTACGGGATTTTCCGGGATAAAAAGTAGCCTATGTGCTATTCCAGACTTTTCTCTATCTATGTGCCGAATTTCATCCAGATCCGTTGGGCCGTTCCGGCGTGATTGAGTAACAAACAAACATCCATCCATCCATCCATCCATACTTTCGCATTTATAATATTAGTTAGATAGATGGCGTATCGTCTGGGAGACAACGCCTTATTTTCTTCTTTTCTCTTCTCTTCTCTTGTGAGGCTTGTGGTAGAGTATTTCGCTCTAGGGTTGTATAACCACAGAAGGATTGCCCTTACTAGGTTATTTACTCTACTTGGTTATTTCCTCTGTTGGAACAGAGGTTTACCCCCGAGTGAGGGTATGTCAGTAAGGTCAGAAGTCTTTGGCCGTTAAAGTGTGCGTCTCGACTATTTACGTTATCGTTGACTCGCAATGAAGCGATTTTTATTTACATTGCTGGCGTTCAATACTTTAAAGCTAACTTGCCGTCGTTGTCTTTATATTACGTTATTTCGCTGGGCATGCGCATAGCTATACAAAAACAAATCTAACTAATATTATAAATGCGAAAGTTAGGCTGGATGGATGTTTGTTTGTTACTCAATCACGCCAGAACGGCCCAACGAATCTGGATGTAATTTGGCGCATAGACAGATAAAAGTCTGAAGTAGCACATAGGCTACTTTTTTATCCCGGAAAATTGCGTAGTTCCCGCGGGATAGCGATAAACGAATTCTTTGCAGACGAAGTCGCGGGCCATAGCTATTTAGTGAAAAGTAATTGTTTAAAAATTAATACCTGACTGCAAAATATTTAAATAAAAAGAAGAAAAAGAAGCGCTCTCTGAGGAAGGACATTCATTCGGCTTTTTATACGTGAGTTATCCGGTTGTTATAATAAAATTATGTTTGAGTCTCGCGGTAGCTTCATGTTGAAAGAAAAAGAAGTCCTGAAAACTCCTGCAACAGTCTTTCCTTTAAATTAAATGCACCAGTGGACAGTGTATTTTCCTATTTACCTCGTAAAATGTATTTATGCAAAACTGTTTTGAAAACATACGCTGTGGGCTCGGCTTGCGATCTACGACAGAGCAAATCGCATTAATGGATTGGCCGACCTTAGCCGGCACTTTGTTGCTTTGCCTGTCAACGACTTGGCTTCTTATTTAAAGCAAACGTTTACATAACACCCTGTAAGTGCATTATAAACTCAGATGTTTCAGATGAAACTTTTGGACGCCGACTTAAAAAACTTCTGTTGGATATGTCACTGTACTCTGTCTGTTAAAGAGTACAGTGACATTAAACTTGACATTTAATTTGTACCATTCTAGTACCTCATTTATTATTATATTATATTTTTTTTGTTAATTATGGTTTGACGATATTTTCACATTTTGTGGTTTTATATTTATTACTAGCTTTTGCCCGCGACTTCGTCCGCGTAGACTTCATTTATTTTCAAATAGCTTTTGCCCGCGGCTTCTCTCGCTTGTAGGTACCAGTAGTACCTATTTCTATCCCGTTTTTTTCCCGTTCCCGTAAGAATTTCAGCAAATGCTCTCTTAATGCTACCCTACACTCCCCAAGCAACCCACTTGCCAAATTTCAGCTTTCTACAACCTGTAAAACGAAAAATCCCGTTTTTTCCCGTTCCCGTGGGAATTTTGGAAAGTCCTCTCTTAATGCTCCACTACACTCCTAGCAATCTACATGCCGAATTTTAGCTTTCTACAACCAGTAAAACGAAAAGTCCCGTTTTTCCCGTTCCCGTAAGAATTTCGGGAAATGCTCTCTTACAGCTTCCCTACACTCTTCAAGCAACCTATATGGCAAATTTCAGCTTTCTACGACCAGTAAAGCGAAAAATCCCGTTTTTTCCCGTTCCCGTGAGAATTTTGAAAAGTCCTCTCTTAATGTTCCTTTTCACTCCCCAAGCAACTTACGTGTCGAATTTCAGCTTTCTACAACCAGTAAAACGAAAAATTAACCCCTTTAGGGGTCGAATTTTAAAAAAATGTTTTCTTAGTGCACCCCTAGATAAGGAACCTACATGCCAAATTGTGAATCTCTAGAACCAGCGGTTTAGGCTGTGCGTTGATATGTCAGTCAGTCAGTCAGTCAGTCAGTCAGTCAGTCAGTCAGTCAGTCAGTCAGTCAGTTTCTTCTTTTATAGGTATTTAGATTTTTAGAAACAGCCCCGAAGTTGAATGCACTTATTCTGTCCCGCGGGAATTTCGCATTTTCCCGGAGAACATGTTTTAGTGCTATAATCATCTACAGGTGTGTCAAAATTAAAGTCTAGTTAACAGTTATGTACTGAGAAATATATAAATCTCATTTAATTCCTAACTCGTGGGGATTTCAAAAAATCCCTTCTTAGTGCTCCTTTGTGTTGGGATAATCAAGATATACGTCTGCCAAATTTCAAGTTCCTAGGTCCAGTGGTTTACGCTGTGCGTTGTCTGTCAGTCACTCTGAATGGAACATATAAATCTCATTTTTTTCTTATCCCGAGGGAATATCAAAAAATCCTAAAATTAGTTTTTTAGTGCTACATGTGTGCCGAATTTGAAGATTCTAGTTATTACTGTTACTGAGAAATATATGAGCCTCATTTATTCCCTATTCCGTGGGAATTTCAAAAAAAATCCTTCTTAGCGCATTTTTGGGATACTCAAGATATACGTCTGCCAAATTTCAAGTTTTAGGTCCAGCGGTTTAGGCTGTGCGTTGTCAATCAGTCACTCTGAATCGATCATATAAATCCCATTTTTTCCTTATCCCGTGGGAATATTAAAAAATCCTGAAATTAGTTTTTTAGTGTTACGATCATCTACATGTGTGCTGAATTTGAAGTGTCTAGTTATTACAGTTTTACTAAAAAACATATAAGCCTCATTTATTCCATATCCCGTGGGAATTTCGAAAAATCCCTTCTTAGTGCTCCTCTGGGATACTCAAGGTATATGTGTGCCAAATTTCAAGTTTCTAGGTCCAGTGGTTTAGGCTGTGCGTTGTCTGTCAGTCACTTAGTAACGGAACAGTTTTATATATACAGATTTGACATTTTAAATTGCTTTTACTTAAATTATTATTATTTTCTTTTTTATGTACTCATGACGATCTTATTGTGAATCTAAAATGACATTTAATATGGTTTTATTTTGTTTGTTTGTTGTTGTTATTTTGTTTTAATTTTATTTCAATTATTATTATTATTATTTCTTTTTTGTATTTCAATTGACGATCCTTTTGTGAATTACTTATGTTTGAAATTTAAATGTATTGTATTTTTAAAAAGGTGACAAATAAATCTATCTATCTATCTATCTATCTAAAAGTTAAATTGGTTTGTCATTTGTTTTAGTTTTGGTTTGAACAAAAGATTTGGTGCACGTCACGCACGTACTTTGAAAGTTATGTTTGTGTTGCGAGACTTAAATATTTACTGTTACTAATATAGTTTTCTATTTCATTAGGGTTTTAGTAGGTACAGTCAAGGGCATAAATATAATGTACGTTCCCAAAACATCAAAAACATCTATACACCGTTATGCCTTAAACAATAAGGTCGGTGACACATATATTTGACATGGGTGTATCGTTATTTATGCCCTCGACTATACATTCCTTACATAACCTTCAACTGACTACAATCAACCGTTACCACAGATACAAAACAAGCTAAAACCTGTTTCTCAAATCACCAATCAAAAGTCTCGTGCAAAGCGTCACTTTAGAAGTTTCCGTGTACGAAATCGAGCCCTTTAAAATATATGCAAACTCGTACGCGGCAGCAAGCCGTCAACAACATGGCTTTCAATTACTTGTTTAAAACTCCGACGCAGCTCACCTTTGAAAATGTTCCGTACTTTTCGAGTTCGAAACATGCCCTTGGTGTTCCACTTGATTATTTTGTTTAGCTGATACAAAAAAACAACTTGTAAAGTCGAGGGGAGGGCATTAATATCGGTACAGCCATCATATCAAATATATGTATCATCGATCTTATTGTGTATGACATAATGGTGTATAGATGTTTTTGACCTTTTGGTAACGTACATAATTATATTTTAAGTCTTTGACTGTAGATACTCACAATATCAGATACCCATCATAGATTACGCAAAATATCACAGTCTGTTTAACAAAGCGCGACGACTTTTTACCATACAGTGACGCCACAGCCGAAATTTAACCGAACAACCGAATCAAAAACACCCCTGCCACCCCTCTCCGCCCCTCTCCGCCCGTACGAAACGTTGTGTGTAATCTATGGAATCTAACTAATCTAACTAATATTATAAATGTGAAAGTATAGATGGATGGATGGATGGATGGATGTTGGTTTGTTACTCAATCACGCCAGAACGGCCCAACGGATCTGGATGAAATTCGGCACATAGATAGAGAAAAGTCTGGAATAGCACATAGGCTACTTTTTATCCCGGAAAATTGCGTAGTTCCCGCGGGAGAGCGAGAAACGAATTCTTTGCAGACGAAGTCGCTGGCAACAGCTAGTATCTGATATACATATTTATGTAGGGATAAGTCCGCCTTTGCGCATGTATCTCAGTGTTTGTCAATTGTATTTGTTTTATGTTTATTTTGCACAATAAAGTACCTAAATATTACATACAGTCAGGATCAATGTCTTTGACAAGCGATTCATCATTAGTAATGTTTCCTAACCAGTGGCCCGTGGACCACCAGTGGTCCGCAGAAGCCAAAATATGGTCCGCGAATGATTTCCTATTAAGTTTTTGATTAAAGTTGCAGTTTGATTATTACAGTTAACCTTTATTACATAGTGGTCCCTGCTAACAAGAATAATCTAAAAGTGGTCCCCGACCAACAGAAGGTTGGGAGCCCCTGTTCTACGGAGTCGCTCGTCGAAATCGCGAATGTCTAAATCGCAGGTCGTCTAAAAGGCAAATATTGGACTTTATAAATGTGTAATTGTTTGTAACGAATACTGACTCAAGCTAATATCAAAAAGTTATTTTTATTATTATTGCGAGAACGTAATAGTGTCCCACTGCTGGGCAAAGGCCTCTCTCCTAGACCTCCAACTTCAACGCGCCCTGTTCGATTTTGTTCGTCTCCGTCTTATTTTGACCCTTACTCTGTGATCTGGACCCTTTTGTATCCTTTCCGTATATATACATAAATAATGTATAGTTGTTTTTCCCACCTTAAAGTCTATCAAATTCATCAGGAGCCAGTAAAAAAGGTACTTAATATAAGTGTAGGGTTAGTAGGTCAAGTTTGCGGGGATCAATCAAGCCCTCTAATATTCAGATCCCAGTACAAAGAGCAGATTAAATCACCGCTCCGATTCGTTTGACGTGGGGTTTCGTTTACCCGTGTTTTGTTTGGGGATTGGATGGGCTTAGACCTAAGGTTCTATTCTATACGTACGGGGTAATAACCCCGACTGGGTCCAATTTTAACTGAGACGAAATGTATACTAATACTTCACTTACTTTTGAACTGCATCCACTGGTTACATATCAAAGGATCAAGCTGGACATCTTAGCATGTCTTACTCTCTTTGCCAGAACATAGCAGCAAGCACTGTTGCTTGGTAGCAGTATTAGCAAGCAAGATGGCTAGCAATCCATTGACGTATAATAGGTAAACAACTTGACTCCCAATCACGCTCAAAAACTGTCGGAAGCAAAAGTCTGCACGACCCTATTGTGCAGTTTTGGTTCAGTCGTGTTTCGACCGCGCTTCGATAACAATGACTGGTCTCTTTCGCACCGTAATCTCAAATGCTTGAGAACAAGAGACAGACAGGTTTCCAGCGCGTGGCGTCGTGTCATTACTTCTCACGATGGTGTTAATTTGAACGAATATGTTATTGTTATCTGTGTAAGTTGATGTGTTGACACACGCAATACATAGACAACGCCGCTCGGACGTTTTTTGAGGTACTTTTGTTTGCGATTGGGAGTCTAGTTGTTTATTTAAGTCAATGTGTAGCGATCGCGACGTATCTCGCATAAGGTCTCTATCATTACCACGTAGGCACAGACTTATAATAAAACTCTTTTAAATAAAACGTTCCAACTTTAGCAAACCTGCTAACACAAACAAAATCCGGGAATTTAAAATATATTCCTCTATCGAAAAATTTTCTCGGACGGGTTCGGGGCGTTTTCCAGTGAGGCTTTTTATCATGGAACTTATGAATGGTACCGCAAGGAGCGCTCGAGTTGATGTATGGCAACATTATAGCACGGCCCGATGCCTCGCGACGCTAGCGGCAGGTAAGCTTCGAGCACCCTACTTTTTACTATATTTAAATGCAAATTGCGAAAATATTGTCTTGTAGGACATTGCACAAAAATCTAAATCAATTTACGTAGTACTTTTACCCCTGCTTTATCACTAAGTTATATTAAATAGTTACGAATATGGCCGAAGGATTTGGCATTACTTAAAACCATGGATTAGTTAACTCTCGAGTTTTAACTGTTGGCAGCACAAGCCAGCTTAAAAATATATAGCAGTCAACTTATCTCCAGCTTTTAAAGCATCTTGCAACCTATAAATATTAGAAACCCACCCAAGTAACTCCTACTTAAAACGACTTAGGAGAAACTTTGGCGTTATTGACTTTGCTTCTTGAAATAGAGTACTAACCTCACGCAGACTTCACTTTAGAACGCTTCAAAAAATAGCATCAAGTTGAATCTAGCTTTTTTAGTTTTTTTAAGAATAATTAAGAACTGACTTGTTGATGCTGAGCTTTCACATCGTTACCTACTAACTTGTGTAGGTATGTTTCTCTCTTTATTTTTGAAGTCTTAAATATTTTCACCTACGATGGTGTTTTATGCATTTATTAGTGTGTTTGTCTGTGTCACCTTAGCCGTTAAACGAGTGAACCGATTTGAACGCGATATTTATTTAGATCTTAACTATATCAATCTTTTCATGATGTGTACACATAGTTTTGGATTGTAAATGATGTTTAGTCTTAATTATTTACACTACTCTATCACATGTTTACAATTTGTTTTGTGTGCCAAAGTTAATAAAATAATAATAATAATAAAAGTACTTTTGAAACGGTAGCTCTTAGACATGTTTTATTACAATCGATTCTGTCGATCGGTTTTTGCGTCAGGGTTTTTTTTCATAAATATACAGATTTTTGTCTGCTTTATTGTTCTGTTGAACAATTTGTCAGGAATTGGCCTTAGTTCTTTTATTTCTCACTTGTCGAGTTTGGCATAAGCCGCGTGAAACCCAAGGAGACAACAAACTGATTTAACTTCGGCTGTAATAGTTTATGCGGCGAGCCCAGTTGTGGGCGGATTAAGAATAACGATATTACGATGACACGATTTACTTAATTTTGTTGATACGTGAAACTTATGGAACTGAACATTGCAAAGATGACTAATGGTTTTGTACGAAAAAAATTGTGTAGACATTGAATGGGAGAAATCAAAGAGAGTGAGCACCTAGTGAAAAAAATTAAGAAAGACCAAGTGACATATACATAATAACCCCCTTATTCATAAACGCTCTCTAGGCTACTGCTAACTTAGCATTCGTTTGTCCTTATCTGTCACTTTAACATTTACCTTTCACAGATAAGGACAAATGATTGCTAAGTTAGTAGAAGCCTATAGAGCGTTTATGAATAAGGAGGTTAATATATATCGTTTCCCCTCATACAGCCGGTGGTGCACTCCCAATGGAACAAGCAAGGCAGCGGCAAAGATTGCTACAACAAGTTTTTGAGACTTGCACAACTTAATCCGACTGAGTGACTTTGATGGATCGCTTTGTATAATTCAAGCGACAATTGAAATGCTTGGTGTACGTAATTAGTATTATTTGTTTGAAAAATATACGCTGGATTTACTTAAGGGCTAATTTTTAGTAACGCAGTTTGTTTACGTTGTAATTCAATTATTCTGAAACGAAAGAAAAGGCGTCTACTCAGCCTCTGAAACTTAGTATTTTATGTAACAGTTGTATAATAGGGATCAAAAAAGTCGAGTGGTGCTGGGGCGAGCGCTCCAAGAGAGGACTACGAACTAAGAGTTTTCAATGATTCACGGTTAATTTCATTCGAAATATTATAAACGGGAATCTTTATTATCGCGGTACATATCCCGTTTATAATATTTCGAATGACTACGAACTAGTCCGAAACATGTCGATCATCACTCGACTTTTATACGTGAGTTATCCGTTTTTGTATAATATTATAACTATAAGTCACATTCGTTTATTTTAATAATAACAAAGTCCATGGCAATTATGTTCATAGGATAGTGGCTACCCGTACCTACCTCTAACGAGGACAGCGAGTCGCAGTCATTGTTTAGTTAAAAAAAACACCGGATAGCACTTCGGGAGTGCCGGCAGAAGTGAAAACCACACTCGCTCAAAAAGAAAAAAAAAAGAAAAAAAAAAAAAAAAACTTTTTCTACCCAAGATTTGAACTGGTCACCTGAGAGAACGCACTGTTATTCCGCACCTAATACCACTAGGCCAAACGCACATACGTTAAAGCGACGAATTCAACGTACACTTCAAAAATCGAACGCGACTCTAAGCTTCATTCGTATTTCAAAATGAGCTCTTAGAGGATCTGATATCTTGGTACTTAAACTCTCCCTCCGTCTTACGCCTGACGCGAGTATACAATTTTTTACCCATCCCAAAAAGTGCACAACGCCGCTAAAGTTTTCACTTCAAAAAACTCAACCACCTGCTGTAATATTCTGAAACAAAGACACCTTGTATTAGCGCTTTGCTCGAAACAATGAGAACCGATATAATTCAACAATGAGAAGAGCCCAACTGTCTTAGCAGCACCAGATCCGTCTTCGTCGGGAGTGGCAAGAGTCACACTCACTCCAACAATTTAATTTGGCCGCGCAGTAAGCTGAAAAGCTGGAATTAATCAGATGCTGTGTGGCGTAAGTCTATAGAGGCAGACCTTTATAAAACCTAGTTTATACAGAAAAATCTGCAAATCGCATTTCATCGCGGCACCGGTTTTCTCGCAATTCCAAACTGGGCTTAGCGCTTATAAAGGAGGTGGTATGTTTAATGATTAAAGCTAGCTTTGTCTGTAAATTATGTACGACTAGCTGTTGCCAGCAACATCGTCTGCAAAGAATTTTTTTATCGCTATCCCGCGGGAACTAAGCAATTTTCCGGGATAAAAAGTAGCCTATGTGCTACTCCAGACTTTTCTCTATCTATGTGCCAGATTTCATCCAGATCCGTTGGGCCGTTCATGGCGTGATTGTGTAACAAACAAACATCCATCCATACTTTCGCATTTATAATATTAGTTAGATTTGTAAAGACTGGACTAATGTAATGAAACTGGAGATCTAACCACACACAAGAAGTAGTCGTTACATTTCAATTTTAGTTTTTTTTTTGCATAAATACAGAGCTTCTATTTTCTTTATTAGTTCGGCAATCTTCGTTTTTCATATAACAATAGAGCGACGCGGCCGCGGGGTACGACTACAAAGGGGACCGAAAGAAGTGCGGGGGTTCACCTCTCTCGGCCCCTTTTGTCGTCCCACTCCGCGCCCCTGCACCGCGCGGGGGAAGACTCATTTAAGCGGTCGGTCTTTCTATAGAATCACTGTACGGCTTTCTCTTCTCGTAGAAAAAAATTTTAGCAGTTTGGGGCTTTGAGCTTTGCTGAGCGTTGGTAAGCCAGGCCGGATTAAATTTTTACATACATTAAGATTATTCTAAATGTGATTTCGTTTCTGAAGAAATTTGTGATACAATTTCGTGTTCTCAATGCAAAAACAACAGCGTTTCCGCTTCTGCCCGGGGACTCCACTAGGACTAGTTTGCACTACGGTCGGGTGTTACGAGAGGTACTAATTCCTACTTCGCGCTGTTCCTGAATTAAACAGAAGCAAGGCTAGGTTTTACACCGACAATGCTTTGTGAATAATTCACTTAACAAGTTATTCTTGGTAATAAAAGGAGCATTTAACTTATCTATGATTGAAATCGCGCTTTAGTGCAAGTAAAGATACAAATTTGAGACAAGCCTTTGCAATTCAGGGCTCTTTTTGGAATTAATATTTGGGGCACGTTCCAACTGAATGGGATATTAGAACAAAGACTCGATGACGGATAATCTTAAGAATTAATCAATGGCGTTGACACAGACAAAATGTTTGCGTTGTAACGTCGTAAAAGTCGAAAGTCGGCAAAGATCGTCTTTTGTTTGAAAGGTTGGTGATCTGATTTTACAACTACTCACAGTATGATTATAATATCTTTACTAGCTTCTACCCGCGACTTTGTTCGCGTAGAATTGACAACATTTCACATTTCTGAGCCTATAATTTTAATTTTAATGGTTCTCTGTATTTTGTTTGAAAAGATGAACATGCTGACAGTTTAATTTTTTCGCTAGGGCTTGTATTTAATTTATAATAAATTTATTAATTTGTGCTTATTCTAAAAGGGCGTAACTCCGATACTATCACAGTATACACACTTATCCCTTTGTCTTTTCTCTATAGAAAAAAAAACTGACGTTAATTTCAAATTGTCAATGTCAGGCCCTATTCTCCAATATTCGATTTTCGAGGTTCGCTTAGTGCTGTTCCGCTCATACTAATAGTCATTATCTTGAGAGTGAGAGAGAAGGTATGCAACGAACTTCGAAAATAGAATTACAGAGTTGCCCCCCTTGTACTTTGAAGTTGTCAAAAATACAAAATTATGATCGCTTATTTTTTCTCGTGAAAAAAGCAAAGGCATTTCACCTATCCTGTGGTAGTTTTGGTAAAAAAGGAAATATTTTTAATTAATTTTTATTTTTTATATTAAACGATATTAAAATTATATAAACATAATTACAGTGATCAGGAGGCAAAATGCTTTCGAACCACATATACATTTTCAGGTGTTATAAAAATGAAATGTTGTCAATTAGGGTGCGACCAAACCGCCGCGTATACGCAGTGACGTGTCGTAGGCGTCACGTTTTCTCACCGTTTCTTCATACATTTTGTTGCGATTCCGTAACGTCACCGTTTTTTAAGCGGCGGTGTCGCACATTTCATGGACTTACATTAGGCAGCTACGACCTTTGACATGTTTATCGCTATCCCGCGGAAACTATGCAATTGTCCGTGATAAAGTGTAGCCTACTTTGTGTTAATCTAGCGTACCAGCCCTTTCCAAATTTCATCAAAATCTGTCCAGTCGTTTCAGCGTGAAGAAGGAACAAACATACACACTCACATCGTCACATCCATCCATCCTCACAAACTTTCGCATTTATAGTAATTAGTAAGATTATTATTATTTTATGCACAACTGAGGCCGGTTTAAGAGCGTGCATTCCTACTGAGCTGGCAACGTCGCATTTTTGGTGATTTTTTGCGATTATTTCACACATAATGAATGAAAGTTTCAAATGTCCGTCTGTAGTGCACTTCGTTTTGAGTGTATAATGTGTCCAATGCAATGATTAATCGTGATGGACTTTTATTTTCGTATCAAAGGGATAAATATACTATATCTCGTTTAATAAGAAAATAAAAGTCCATCACGATCAATTATTGCATTAGACACATTAATACACTAAAAACGAAGTGCACTACAGACCGATATTTGAAACTTTCATTCATTTTCTGTGAAATAATCGCAAAAAATCACCAAAAATGCGACGTTGCCAACTCAGCAGGGATGCACGCTCTTAAGCTAAGCTACGCCTTGTCGCATACGCGTGTGCGTGTCTCAAACAAATTGGTTGCGCTTGTGTGCGTGTTCGATCGGGTTCACTTTGCCGTTCGCAGTTTCCTTCTTGTGTTTTATCCGATCTGAGTTTTAAGCAGGCCTTTATTA
The DNA here is from genome assembly GCA_963854515.1 of Pandemis heparana. Classification (NCBI taxonomy): domain Eukaryota; kingdom Metazoa; phylum Arthropoda; class Insecta; order Lepidoptera; family Tortricidae; genus Pandemis; species Pandemis heparana. Next base: position 2,113,029 of record OY978025.1, read on the forward strand.
TGTTATTTTGAATAGACGCGCACCTTTTGCAGTATAAAATATGCTTACACACGTACGTTGTACGTGGAGCATGAGAAAAACAATGAACAAGTAATCCTTAGGATCGTGAGCGTCCTAAAATAACCCCTTTATCCGAGTACGTGTCAATTTAAGAACTTATTACATTTATTCATATTTTGAAATAATAATGTTCTTCTATGTTAATACTAAATCCTAAGGTGCTAAAGGAATTTCTTGGTTGATCATCCTACTAATATAAAATGCGAAATTCTTTGACGATGTGACGATGTGAGTGAGTGTGTATGTTTGTTCCTTCTTCCCGCCGAAACAACAGGACGGATTTGGATAAAATTTGGAGTGAAGATATTATGGTACCTTAGATTAAAACATAGGCTTCTTTTTATCCCGTATATATTGCATATTTCCCGCGGGATAGCGATAAACATGTCTAAGATCGTAGCTGCCTAGAGTCGCAACGTAAACAATTATTGCAGAATATACTATCAACAGTTCTTAAGTGTAATTGTACGCGGACGAAGTCGCGGGCAGAAGCTAGTAAATAATAATACAAGGTCTCTTATAATTGTTCTGAAATATTTCAACAAGTGGTTCAGTTAGTTTGACTAAACAACTCTACTAAGAATTTTCATTAAAGTTTTTGATTCTAAACTTATTCCCGCCTTTGACTCGGTTCACTTTAAACATCAGTCATATAGACATTTTGTTATTATTATTATTATTATCAGCTTATTGTGTCCCACTGCTGAGCAAAGGCCTCTCCCCAACTCTTCCACTGCTCCCGGTCTGCTGCGGTAAGTATCCAGTCGTTCAAGAAGGCGTCCAACTCGTCCCGCCATCGCCGTCTAGGTCTACCATATGGACATTTTGTCAACCACAAAAAAACGTCAAAGATTCAAAGAGTTTTTTTCTTCCAACAGGTAAATTACATATAATTACTATTTGTATCACTATGTGGCTTACAAATTTATTTGGTTAAAAAATGCATATTTTAAAATACATGCAGTATACCTTAAAAAAAAGAACAAAAAACAATTTTTTACATAGTAAATAATAAGTTTAGGCAAAGTGTTCAAAATACATATTTTTGTTATAAAACATTTACAGTGGTGTTTAGGTAAACTGACCAAACCTGAAGAATTCCGGAACAAATCTTAGATAGATGGTAAAAGCCCATCGTGGGAACGGGCAAAAATCACAGCAATCATGTTTAGGCGATGCCGCTAGCAACCCATCGTTAGATTCCACTTTCCACGCTTTGGGCTTACAACCACTAAATTTCATAATACCTTATTCACTAATACCGCTAATTTTCAAATTACCATTGGCTCATAATCTAACTAATATTATAAATGTGAAAGTATGGATGGATGGATGGATGGATGGATGGATGGATGGATGGATGGATGTTTGTTTGTTTGTTACTCAATCACGCCAGAACGGCACAACGGATCTGGATGAAATTCGGCACATAGATAGAGAAAAGTCTGGAATAGCACATAGGCTACTTTTTATCCCGGAAAATTGCGTAGTTCCTGCGGGATAGCGATAAACGAAATCTTTGCAGACGAAGTCGCTGGCAACAGCTAGTACCTAAATATACCTGAAATGTCAAAATGTCCCTTACATTTTGACTTTTCAGGTACAGTCATCAGCATAAATAAGTGATCATTTTTGTACCTTGTCGCTTTCAATCGTTACATGATTTCGTATGGTTTTTCAAACATGACTTTAAAGTGACAAGGTACAAAAGTGATCACTTATTTATGCTGGTGACTGTACCTACCTATTTTTTTGGTATTATGAGCCCATAGTAATTTGAAAATGTCCCTTACATTTTGACTTTTCAGGTGTTTTTAGGTAGGTATTATGAGCCCATGGTAATTTGAAAATTAGGGGTATTAGTGAATAAAGGTATTATGAAATTTAGTGGTTGTAAGTCCAAAGCCTTTCCAACTTATACGCTCACAATCTTACTAAACGTGGCCTTTAGGTCTTGTTACCTCAAGCTCTGTCGACCCCGTAAGCGATAAAGATGTGATTTATTTATGTATGTATGTATGTATCTTTTGTAAAAATGTAACCCTGAATACAGACGATAAGCACACGTGAACTTTCCCCTCCTCTTCAAGCCAATGGCACTTAGTTGTGTTTCCCTTTACTTACATGAGACACTCGTATTTTTCTTCGAGCGATCATTTTACTGTAAGTAGACTTTGAGGTTAATATTTCGAACCACGGAGGAGACAAGTAATAGAGTGAAAATACTACAATTGATTATGAAACCAATAATGTTGTAGTATTATACAATAATGTTATGTGTGTATGTAGGTATGTATTATTTTATATTAATTATTTAGCTATGTATTATGTTTATGTTAGTAGGTATTGTTGTTTTATTATCCCTGCGTTTCTCCTGTCTATTTGTTTCCACCGCCTACTTAAACTGTCTCTGACTTATTTCTTTTTCTTATTGGTTGCCTGGTAGAGATCGCTATTACCTAAGCAATCAATAAGACAACAAAAAGCAGCCGTTTGAGTTTTGTGCAAGGTTTTGGGACAACTACAGAACGACAAATTGTGTACACTGTGTCCCTAGTATGTAACCTTCGGAATATATAAAAAATTGATCTAATTTAGGAGATATAAGAACATTTCCCAAGTGGCGCTAGTTTCGCTAATGGTGTCGCTTGAAATAATTGTTTCAGGCTAATAGAAAAGTCTCCGCTCTGGGCCTCGATTTTTGAAAGCACATCACTCGAAAGTACCACTCGAAATTGGTATAAATCTGTTTATATCTTCAAAACTACGGCTCTAATCAAATTTTTTCCCAGTCCACACGATTAATGAGAGCCGTAAGTATCTTCTAAGCTAATCGTATTTCAAATTCAGCACAATTTTTCACCACTTTCGAGTGGTATTTTCACACATGTGCTTTCAAAAGTCAGGCCCCTGAATTATTTTCTTAATTGAAGCTTTAATTACGAAAAGAACGTGCCTATTAACTTGAGATTTCTCAGATGTTCCATTTTATGTGACACAATTTCCGAGAACAAGATTTCGCTTGTTTAAATCTAATTTTGGAAAAGAATTGTATCAAATTGGCATTGAAATTGGTCAAATATAGAAAAAATTGCAATATAATTTTCGTGGAAATTCTGTAATAACTTTCAACAACCACAAACAGGTATTTTTTTAAGAGATTTTAACAGAGCTTCTCACAAACGTCTTAGACGAGAAAATTAAATAGCTTTGGAATTAAGAACTCTCTTCGTTGTTCTTCTTTAATTTAAGGTGTTAAATATATTGGGACATACAATCGCGTGATCATTTCCTCCCTTCATATCCTGATATTCTCGAGGTATTGTGAATCGGAAAGCAGTCAACAGGTAAAGGACTCCCTGCGGAGTTGACTTTTTTCCCCGATACACTTTCAATACGAAGCGAACTGGAATTCTACCGGAAAATATCGCAAATATTTGTCACAAATAGGCGTGAAAAATAAATGACAGAAATGACACAAGTAACGGTGTTTTATTTATTAAATTACGTACATACGTTATGTTGTAAATAAAATGGTGATTTTATTTATTATCTAAGCATCTATAAACGTTGTTTTGCGGCAAGAACATACAGCTATATTTTTGGAAAACGTTTATTTGTATTACGTACGACATTGTTTATTATTTGAACATTGAGATTTTTATTGATATAGCCCAATAAGTAGGTACGCAGCATTTAGAATATGTTTAAATTTTAAAACAAATAAGCCTTTTTTAATAGTAATGTATTGAGCAACAATTTTTTGCTGCTCTACAATAAAAACGATATAATAATAAATCCAACAAATTACAATAATATTATAATGAATCAGGTGCATAAAATACGTGCCTACGTTTGCTTTGTCAGTACCAAATCATAGATGTTATGAAACATTTTTAAATAAAATAATTACTATTCAAATTATAGTCTTGTGTAATAGTTTAATGTAAAAATAAGTACATAAAATATAGCCGACCAAGACAGTCCTTCATCACCTTAGGGTGTGGGGTTTACTTAATGTTGTTAGTACAGGTTAAAACAACGAAGACTATTTTGACTTTGACTAATGTGGCTATCAGCCTTATTGTTATTTTTTCTAATGCAGTAAAACAAATGATAATAAAAATGGTAAAGAACTTTCTTGCTCGACTATACTTCGCTTACTACGTAGCATTCTGGCCACATTTGCGTCCTAGGACTGCAAAGAAAATAAAGATTCCTTATCAGAAACAAGTTATTAAATAGACTTTACTTGCACCTACGGGAATTTTGTGAACTTTTTACTATAGGTACATATTCAAATGTCACCACAAAGCTACGGAATTAAAGTTATAGTCCTTAAAAAGTCATAATAGTAAGATTAAGCCTAGTTCAGATGGCGAAAACCGTTTCAACGAAGAAAGATGGTGTACTTAATAGGAAGTGGCTCTTGTTTTGACTACACGGCTAGCACAAGTGCACGTGAGAGTTCTGTCGCGCGCGATATGGACTACCCAACTTTATCTTACTGTTCGTTCTAGAAAGAGATAGGTAGCCTACCTCGCGCGTGGCACAGCTAGCTGTGTGGTGTGCCGCGGACTTATGCTAGCCGTGCAATGTCATGGAAATTTTAATATCGTAAACGAAAAATCATGATTACCTACATAAAAAATAACCGAGTAGTAAAACCACAGATAATGCACTGTACTACGTGAACTACAAAATGTTTTAGCATCGGTAGGTAATAATATATTTTTATTATGTAATTTATGACTGAAAATTTCAAAGTCCCTTAAATGTCTCGATGATTACGTAAAATTTGGAGTTGAAAAATTAAAGTCTTCTTTCCTTCATTATTTTAAAGAAACTTTTGTCGCTTTGTTCGCCGTGTCTGGACTAGTTCTTAAAATATTTAGCCTAATAAGATCCAATTTTTTTGCTTAATGTTTAAATATCACGATTCTAGGTTCAGCTGTTTCAACCATTATCTTTAAAATTGGATATCGTTTTTTTGAATTGAATTGAGCCGTATTTATATTAAAACTTAATGGTAAATAGTAATTTTCGTCGTTATAGGTAACTAAGTGAACTTTAATCTGATAATACTGGTATATTACAGTATCGAAAGACCGACCAGCAACTGAACCCAATTCTAACAATTAATTGATTGAATCAGGCGTTATTTTCCGTTGGTTTGGTATTAGGTACATTAAAAGTAATAAGGTAGTTCACTACTCGACAACCCTAATCCTGTGCATTATGTAACGTACCTTTATGCCTTAGAATAGCGTAACAATAACGACTAGTGAGGTAACTTGCAATCCGGACAACTATACGGTACAGCGCGGAACGGGATTGCGATTCCCCCAAGCAACGCATATTCGCATTTCAGTTGTAGACAATCAGCGCTCAGACAGAAGATCGCCCACTATTAGAAATTGTTACACTATGTTTTTACGTTTTCACCAATGAAACCAGCATTATCTTTCTTGGGATTGATTTTGTTGGGTTGAAACGCCTAAATTTTTCCATTTTACATGACGAGTTTCTCCTTGTCAATCTTGACAGGGTACACGAAAGAGATATCAGCGGCAGCCGGCTCAGGCTCTCGAGTTTCCACTTCCCTCTCCAAATGAATTGCGTAGATGTAGTACACCAGGATAAAGTAGGCGGCCAGACCTGGAATTAATTGTACGAATGAATATCAGCAGTTTTTTACAACGAGCCCAAATTTTTTGGACTGGTACAGCTGGATCTTCAAGAAACGAGTCTACTCCTTTCTTTATGGGCCAGCAACGTATCCGTAACCCCTTATGTTTGGCCTTTGGGTATCCATGGGCAGCGATGATTGATTTCCATGAGACTACCCGTATGCTCTACACCCTATCTCATAAAAAAACGAGGACGGGAAACTAACTAGTGGGTTATCTGAGGTAATTTCCGCTACTCATGGAAACCAATCTATAGATCACGTTATAAAAAAAATCATATACCTGATAGTTTGACAGAAAATTGCACTATATATTTTGGACTATTATACATTTTAACCCATTATACATTTTAAACTCTATAAATTCTGATCCGCTCCCCAATATTTTCTGGTTTTAATTTCGGGTTTCTACTCAGAATCAAGAGCACTATACCTGATAGGAGAAAAGAACGTCCCCAAATTGCCTTTTCCATTCCGTAACTTCATTCATACAAATTTGTATGACGGTAACGGAATGGAAAATGTACGTATGGAATTTTTGAGACACTTTTACTCTCCTACTAGCTTCTGCCCGCGCCTTCATCGCCATCCCGCGGGAGCTATGCAATGTTCCGGGATAAAAAGTAACCAATGTTTCAATCTAGGGTTTCAGCTATCTCGGTTCTAAATTTTATCCAAATCCGTTCAGTCGTTTCAGCGTGAAAAAGGAACAAACATACACACTCACTCACTCACATCATCACAAACTTTCGCATTTTTCTGAGTAGAAAATAAAACAAACTCCTAGAAAAAAGTTCAGTGTACAACTTTAATGAAACGGCCCTTTTAGGAATAAAGGCTTTACTAACACGTGACTTCATTTGTTTCATGTACTCAAGCCTTCATCAAGTGGTCGTCTCATGAAACAGTTAGCAGTGACATCAGCATTGTGTGATTCAACTTCAATATGAGAGTCTATATGGACGTAATAAAGTTCAGGGTTAGGCTTATAGAGTTAATTGGAACGCTATTGTGTATTGAAAGCTGTAGTTATGGCTGTAATATAACCTTGTGTATTATGTATAATACTAGGTTATGCTCGTGGCTTCCCTCCCGTAGAAAAAAAGTGTTAGTTTCCTGTCTCGGGCTTAAGTATACGCTAAAGATTACCTAACTTTTTTTGGCGGAATTTCTGTCAATATCTTCGCGTGGGAAAGGGATTTTGAAGCATTTTTTGACAGAATAAACGCTCTTAAAAACAAAACAGTAACTCACTGACTGGCAGACAATGTAGATACAAAGAAGAAAAGGAAGATAATTACACTAAAAACTGTCACACTGATTAACGACAACTGGCACAAGATATTATAAAAATAAAAGGTGCTTAAAAGAAGGTCGAAGAATTTTGTACAAAGTTTGCCTGGTGTTTATTTTATACCTAAGTTATTTGAGAAAAAGAAAATATGAAGCGAAATAGTCGTGCGTTGTAGGTATCAACAATGTGGGAAGTTTATGGCCACGTCCATTAAACGTGCTTAGCCGCGAGTGAGAACTATTGAAAAGGATACAAACATAGAAACAACATTTCGTTTTATTGCGATCCTATTACTGGATGCTGAGCCAGTGGGCTCTGAAGTTTTAAAAGTACAAAGTATGCAGGTACCAAGTAAATAGTTACCATTCCAATCCATTTTAACGAAAAAATCAATTAAGTGGATGAAAGAAGATTAACTAAACAGATTTATATGGGGAGTGTGAATGGGTGCGTTGGGAGGGGAAGGCCTAGGCGGACGTTCCATGATCAAATTGGGGACGTTTTGGAAAAAGGCCAGGTCAAGAGTACCCGAAACCGACGAGCATGTATGAAGAGATTGATGAATGTGGATGAAGCGAAAGAGGTATGTCAGGATTGTAGCAAGTGGAACAAAGTAGTCTCTGCGTACCCCTGTGGGAAAGAGGCGTGACGATATGTATGTATGTAAGTACGTATCAATTTCGTCTAAATCCCCACACAATCATCCATGTATGCCATAAGAATCACATCCACCGGAATGATGAAAGATCATACTTGATATCTCACGATATTTTATTATAATTATACTATGATTCATGATCATTATCTCCTTCTGTAATCTCTGATCAGGGACATAGGACTCTCAGCATAATTTTTCCACTTGGGAAATTTATTTTATTTTATAATAATTTGGGGTGACTTGTTTGTTTACCAAAGCGTTAATTTGGAAGGACTATACAGCGATTTATTGTGAAAAACATGCCAAATTAGATTTTCCTTTGTTGTTTTTTTTGTACGGCAATAGCAGTTTCGCGGGTAGTAGGACCTTATGTAAAATTCCGATCGGCTACCACCAACTCAGTTCGTAATCATGTCGGTAAATTTACTTGCACATGAGGTATTCTATTTTAGCGCTCAAGGCTGGCAACGCTGCAATCATCCGGTTTATTTACATTCTAGGGTTAAGAAATGTTGCTATTTACGAATACTGAATAGGTCTTAGTCTAACTGTAACTTCAATTAAAAAAGTATGTATGTATGTAAACTCTTTATTGTGCAAAATAAACAAGACAAATACAATTGACAAACACTGAGATACATGCACAAAGGCGGAATTATCCCTTTAAGGGATCTCTTCCAGTCAACCTTTGAGTGGATGAAAGGAGCATTACATAAATAAAAATGAAAAAATAAAAAAAGTAAAAAGTGACATAAATAGCTCACAAAATTTCTCCTTACATAATGAAGTTCGCCAAGACGTGACGTATCTTGTTGAACTCGACATCTAACACCTACCTACTAATATTATAATGAGGTAAAGTTTGTGAGGTTGTAGAGGATAATCTCTGGATATTCTGAACTGTGTTTAAAATCTCTTTTATTAATAGAAAGACACATAATTTGTGAGTGTCATAGGTTGTATTTAATTCGACGCGGGCGAAGTCGCTGGCAACAGCTACATAGTTAATAATAAAAGAGTAACAATTTTAAGTGTACAATAGCTCCCGGATACGGAATTTGTGTGCCGTTTGATCGGAAATTCGTAGTGTATGCAAACGTTAGGCCACCCGTGAAAAATGTCAAAGGTGACATTTGACGAGTTTCCGGCAAACAGGAAGAGTGAAGGCTGCCATAGCGCGCCTCGGAATGCATCGGACCTTGCATGGAAATATTTTTCACTGAACGAGTGACGTATAGGGTGTAGGTGGGTGTAGGTATATAGGAGCTTTTTAAATTGGTGACTGGATTTTGGTCTATTTATTTAAGTAGATTCTCATGGGGTTGCGCAAAAATAATAGATGAGGTTATAAGACTAGAGGGAAAGAGGTTACTTTTAGTCCTGTTGACTAGGTGACTGATATTGAGGATACTTGAAAGGAACACCTATTCAACTCGTAAATAATTATACTTCAGGTTCTTCATCAGAAAATTGGTATATTGACATTAACGAAGACAAAATCGAATGTAAAAGTCATTAGGTAATTTTACATTCGATTTTGTCATTCAAAAAATGAGGGCCATCGTTCCAACACTAATTTACGGTAGCGAAAGTTGGGTATGGCAAAAGAAGCATGAAAGTAGAATAAATGCAGTAGAAATGAAAGCGTTAAGAAGTATGAAAGGTGTATCACTGAAAGATAGAATAAGGAATAGTGTGATAAAAGAACGTGCTGGTGTGAAAGAAGATATAGTGACTAGGATAGAAAAAAGTATGCTTAGTTGGTTGGGTCACGTAGAGAGGATGGATGAAAGAAGATTAACTATACAGATTTATATGGGGAGTGTGAATGGGTGCGTTGGGAGGGGAAGGCCTAGGCGGACGTTCCATGATCAAATTGGGGACGTTTTGGATAAAGGCCAGGTCAAGAGTACCCGAAACAGACGAGCATGTATGAAGAGATTGATGAATGTGGATGAAGCGAAAGAGGTATGTCAAGATCGTAGCAAGTGCAACAAAGTAGTCTCTGCCTACCCCTGTGGGAAAGAGGCGTGACGATATGTATGTATGTAAAAATGGAAGTTTCGCGCCAGCCGGTATTATCAATCTGGCGCTTCATGTAGGTTGTAACAAGTCCCGTGTTTGGTTATAAAGACACTGTAATGGTACAGTCAGCGTCATATAGTTTGAAGCATCCAAATCGGCCAAATAGTTCAGTATACCGTAGAAATAGTATGGTGTGTCAAACTTTTTGGTCACCTTAGATGTTTCATACTATATGACGCTGACTGTACAACACGGCATAAGCATGTGTATTAAAAAATTACTTCAAGCATCATTATCATTATAGAAGACGTCCGACAATAGTCCAAATTAGGCAACAATTAATGTTGCGGCAAATTGGCCAAACTAGCCTTGAAGCGTAATTAAAATGCTTAATATTTTCGTTACATTTCGTTAAACTAAAAATTGCACGCTATTCTTCATAAGATTTAAATTAGATTGTCAACTGTAAAATAACCCCGTAATCATTTCATAACACACATTTTGGTAATATTTTCCAGTCATTTACTCAACCAATGGTCACGTACGGGCTCGTTTCAACCGAGAGATGTAATAATGTGAGGCAATTATATATGACCGACCTGGTTGTTTGCACAAATTAAGGGTTATGGTTTTGTCATGGTCATTTATTAACAGTACCCGGACGACCTCCAGATGAGCTCTCCTCGGTATTTTTTTTTTTGGTACGTTTTCTAAAAATCAAACCTAGCCAGATCGATTTATCGTCCCCGAAGCCCCCTGCATACCAAATTTCATGAAAATCTTTGGAGCCGTTTCCGAGATATAGGTATATACAAGAATTGCTCGTTTAAAGGTATAAGATTGTAGTTTTGTCGGTTTGGTATTCAATATTGAGTAGGTATCCGAGAAATATTAATTTTTTCTTCGCAGTGACCACTTTAATTACGAGTTCTGGTACCATCAGCCAAATATGTGGTCTACCACCCTAAGGTTCAAAATCCTTTGCACATCACAATATTATAATGTCGATTAGACGTGGCTGTCAACTTGAAAGTTCGACTTTAGCGACTATTTTGTTTGATACGAAGTTGGACGAAAAGTGGTAGACCACTTCTTTGGTCGACCGTACCTAACACTATACTCGGGAGCAAAGATACCGAGTCACATCCGTAGTAAGTTGTATGAGAAATGACCCGGTTTCAATGCTCCCAAGTACACATTGGATGTATCTTGACGTTTTTATTTATTTTGTTTTGACCCACCTGAGGCAATGTCTAATGTTACCGTAAATCTAGAAGACATGTTTCCAAAATACGTCTTACTTATATAAGTGTGTAAATAATCTTTGTTTGGTCCTTTAGGTCGTTACTTTATTTATTACTGATAAACAAAGAGGCTGTGAAAAGAACTTTCGGAGAAATACGCGGACAGAAATATACAAACAAATTTAATAATAATTCCGAGGAAATGGTCTAACATATACCAATTTAGTATCACTCGATATGACATCTCACATTTCCGTATTTAATAATACATACACATACATATCGTCACGCCTCTTTCCCACAAGGGTAGGCAGAGACTACTTTGTTCCACTTGCTACGATCCTGACATACCTCTTTCGCTTCATCCACATTCATCAATCTCTTCATACATGCTCGTCGGTTTCGGGTACTCTTGACCTGGCCTTTTTCCAAAACGTTCCCAATTTGATCACGGAACGTCCGCCTAGGCCTTCTTTTAGGCTTTTTTTTAAATAATAGGTTTAATAATAACGTTGCATAACTTTAATAAAATTGCAGTTTAGTGATTCTCAAGTCACAGCATGGAATGAGCACTATGAGCAGGCACCACACGTATACAACAAACTTGATTAATAAGGTGCTGGTCTGTGAGTAAAGAAAAAACCGGCCAAGTGCGAGTCGGACTCGCGCACGAAGGGTTCCGTACCAGAAAAAACGGTAAAAAAAATATTTTGTGTATGGAAGCCCCTTTAAATATCAGGTACTATTATTTTATTTTTAGTATTTGTTATTGTGGCAATAAAAATACAACATCTGTGAAAATTTTAACCTCCTTGCTATTACGGTTCATGAGATACAGCAAAAAACGCCAACAACTACTCTGTTGTATGGAAGCCCCCCCTTAATTATTATTATTTTGTTTTTAGTATTTGTTGTTATAAATAGCGGCAACAGAAATAGGTACACAATCTGTGAAAATTTCAACTGTCTAGCTATTACAGTTCTTGAGATACAGCCTGGTGTCAGACGGACAGACGGACGGACGGACGGACGGACAGCGAAGTCTTAAAAATAGGGTCCCGTTTTTACCTTTTGGGTACGGAACCCTAAAAACATAGAATGTACCAGTTGCTTCTCTTCCCGCGCAGATGGTAAAAGCCCATCAAGAGAATGGGCGAAAATGTTAAGAATTATGTTAATAGGCGATGCGGCTAGCAACCCATCACTATTTTGATTCCCCTTTCCACCTCTGCGCTCACAACCATGCTAAATGTGGCCCTAAGGTTTTGTTACCTTAGGCACTGTCTACCCCGTCAGGGTTAAAGACGTGCTTTATGTATGTATGATTAGTAAGACAAGTGTGTCTTACCAACCTGTTACTTCTATTCTGTGACTATAAACGAGACTTACCAAGATCCAAGCTGTGGATGATGATGGACTGGGTGCTGGCGCTGGCGGTCATCACGAGGTAAACAAAACCAGCCAGGGAAAGCAGCAGACGTACTGTTGCGAAGCCGATGTACACACGGATGGGGCCGGGGCTTTTCTGCGATACGAAAATAATATTCGGTTTTTACAGACTGATCATCTCTTCCAGCACACGTACCACATATGAGCACAGGTCCCACATCTAAGCACAGGCAGAGGAGCTCAAAATAGAGGGCTTGGGCTTGGGCTATAGTTGGCACGAGAGACCAATGCGGATTGGGAACTTTACACTCACCATTGAATTGCTTCGCAAGGGAATGTTATTTCGCCAATGAATTCCGAAAAAATATCAGAGGTGCGAGCCTTTTCGTACCATGAACCTCTGCTTGAGAGGCCATAGGTCAAACCACTAGGCCACTTCGTTATTTTTACACTTGATTTCTACAGCAGAGGCATTATTGCCTAAAGAACTGAGAATCAGAGTCGTATGAACCATTCCTTTCTTCTGTCAAATGAAAGAAAGAAACAAAGAAAAAATGATAAAAATGGGGATAGAAAGAGACAGTGAATGCGATCGCGAGAGCCCGCGTGTAAGATAATGTGGCGTCAGGTCTAAGGTGTATTCGATATTATCACAAATTTATCAATTATGTTGCAGAATGGTGACACTCTTCACTGTACAGTAGGTACAATACATACAAATATTCTGTAATGAACACCACAAATCAGTACCGTGAGATTCAACAATAAAAAGACAATAGACAATAGGTCATCTCGTCTGAAAATTATCTGTACTAGACAGACAGCCATTTGGATATAGAAATAAATATGAACTGGCCAAACGTGACGAAAGCAAACAGGCAGGAGAAAGGCAAAATTACATAATCAAAGAGTGATAAATTAAAATACTAAGTAAAAAAACATAAAAATACTAACACATGCAAATTATAGTTCTAGAACTAACAAAGGTTTATAATACAACATACTGATTATGCAATACATTCATAACTGACAAAAGATCATTATTTTATAAAGTGAGAAAAGGATTTAAATAAAGAAAAAATGTGGGTATACAGATACACCTTCCGACGAGAACAATAAAACAAAGGCTTTGGCAAAGCACACGACGAAGTTAGAATCTGAATTTTAACACAAATTTTAATAGTGATTAAATTTGTTTCAAGGTTTGCGTCGTTATGCGTTTTTGCTTCTTTTGGACATTAAACTCTCAGTGGTTTTACAATTCGACAAAAAATGTGCAAGGAGTATATTTTTTATTCATAAAATAATTAATAAATCAAACAGACGATTAAGGGCTTGTTTAACCACTCCCAGACCCTGATAGGTATTTAAAGTGTCGGTTATCTATGACATCGTCTCTATCTGTTTCGTAGTAAGAAATAGAGAGGGAATTATAGATAATTGACACTCCGGTGAGACAGCGCCTAACTCTTGTAGGTTTATTGCCACACGCACCATCGCGATTGCTTTAATGTTTTGTTTCTGTCTAACGGGTTCTCTGTTGATTTGCCGAATTTCACTTCCCAACCAACGTTTGGCCGAATTTCATTTTGCCGAATTATAAATCATTATGGCAACTTGTTAAAATGATTAGTTTCATTTTCCAACCTCACGATTGCCAACTCAACGTTTTTTTTTTTTTACATGGACACTTATTAAAATGTAATTTTTTATATAGCCAAATGGTACTACATAACCATTAATAAAAAATAAGACCTTCTTAGGTAAAATAAAGACTGTTTATAACCTAAAACAAACATGTTCGCCGCACCTAAACCTAAATTAATCCCAATTAATCATAAGAGTTTTTCGGCCTAGTGTAACATTTGCCATGTGAAAGATATTCCAAAAGTTTAAAATCAAAATGATATTCGTCTTCATGAAAATTCAGCCAAATGAGAGGTTGGCATACAAAAATTTGCCAATTGTTAGTTGTCAAAGTGAACATTCGGTGAAATGTTGGTTGCCAAATGAAATTCGATCAAATAAAATTCGGCGAAAAGGCAGAACACCTGTCTAACGGTATGAATTAAGTAGTAAAAATAATGAAGAATAATGCAACTATAATTGCGCGCTCATTAAGGCACAAGACAATAAACCCAGGGCTAACTAACCTTATGTAGTCCCACAAGGCAAGCCACGTTGATCATGAGCCATGCAATGTTTGCGCACAGCACCACCATCAAGAGTATGCCGACTTGGTTGAGGAAGGGACGCTCAACGGTCTCAATGTCCGGCATCTGGTCGGAGACCACTCGGGGACGGTCGGAGTCGAAATGATCGAAGCCATGGGTCGTGATTCCGATGTAGGTGGTCAGCGTGAGCAGGGCGAGAGTGTGGTAGGTGTTGAAGACCTGAAATTAAAAAAGGGACGTTGTATTGATTGAACTTACACTGGCATGTTAAATATTGAGAGCGGAAGAAGGAAAAGATGAGGTCCACTTTCCAAAGGGATAGCAGGCTTTCCAGTGATAAAAAAGTCTCTGGTTATTTTGAACACATAGAAAAATTCGAAAAGTAAAGCTATGGCCGGGAATCGAACCCGGATCCTCATCATTCCGTGATGCATGCTACACCACCCATAGCAGCTATGGGTTCTGCTATTTTAGAATCTGCAATACTGCTCTTGGTTTAACAGTTGTTAATCAGAATGATGAATTATATGGAATTCTAATGGGAGATTATGTAACTTTGAAGAAAGAAAGAACGGTGACAACATTAAATTTGAAATGAACAAAAAACAGTTGCCTTTCTACTCTATAGCAACTCTGTTTCTACTCTTACTAGGCTTGGCTGTCTTGCTTGTCTGGTAGCGGTGTAGCAATTGGCCATTAAGCGTCGATTTTTCAATCCTCAGATAAGCACTTAACTGACAGATACCCTTAAAATTGTTCGTTAAATAGGGCTGACGATTGAAAAATCGGCTCTGAAATGGGCAATTGCTACATCGCTACCAGACGTGCAAGACAGCCAAGCCTAGTAAAAGTAGAGTGACGCTGTCAATAAATTTTAAATTAATAGATGATACTAACCAAATTCAAGTATCCGAGTATGAAGCACCCAAGCCGCAGCGGGATGCAACAGCAGCATTTTGTGAACAGCGAGTCGGACCGTGACTGCGACGTTGTAGAAATACTGGAACAAGATATTGTAATTAAGATAAACTTCACAAATTAACACTGACTCATTCATGCAAGTCTTTTACTTTTTTAGACCACCTGTTTGTTATACAACTACCGCTCCAATAAAGTTTTGCACTGATTGGCACAATGAGAGCTTTAATTCAATAGGGTGTCTGCTTTTTTTAAGTGTTTTCAGTGGTATTTTCACAGATTTAATGACAAAGTAGGCCAGTGTCTCGTTGTATGAGATTATCGGTAGTACTCTTTAACCGATAAACTCATTCATATTTTTACCGAATGGTTTTTTGCTACTTTTTGGGGTCCGACTTTTTCCTACTCTTTTGTTATCCGATATCTACCTACATACTATATCAAGAAGTGTCAACGTGTCTTTCTAGGATGTCTAAAATATTAATATTAATGACTATTCGTTTCTGTAATTATTTTGTGTATTTCCTTATTTTTTGCTGTTATCCCAAACAGGAATAACGAAGACCAAAATTACTTATGAGTTTGTAGAAAAAAATGTGTGAATGACTGTCGGTTTTCCTGAGACGTAAAAGCGTATCCTAATGTGCTGTTTGTATCTTTGTTGTATTGCTTGTTTGTGTCGTTTTTTTCCTCGTAAGTCTCGTGCAAGGGGTACGGTCATTACTGCGAACACGACAGTGTCGTGTTTCTACCTGGTAAGTCACGGACGACGACTCTGTGAGCTTGTGTTGAATTTTAATGACACTTAATAAATATCTTTGAAGTGTTAATGTCATCAGAGATATTAAATTATGGATCGTGTAATTATAATGTAATGCAGCCTCATTTTTTGCGATTGTTAACAGTTATTTTTTTTTCTTCTCTAAACATCTTTAATAATTATTACCTACATTTTGTTACACAGAAATTTGATTTATCTATTACTAGCTTCTGTCCACGACTTCATCTTTGTAAAATTATACCTCATAAATCTTCCTTTTGCTCTATCTATTAAAAAAAACCGCATCAAAATCCGTTGCGTAGTTTTAAAGATCTAAGCATACCTACCTAGGGACAGACAGGTGGAAAGCGACTTTGTTTTATACTATGTAGTGATGCTGTGAAATTAAATGAATAAACAAATAAATCTTGTGAGAACCGATGTTGATAGTTCTTGGCATTATTGATTAATGTTTATACAAATATGTGAACATAACTTCTCTGCCATTAATGATTTCTGTAATTTTGTTTCTGTTATTATTTTGTAATATTTTTATGACACATTAATTATGCAATATTTATTTAATAATGATTACTAAAATTTGTCTCCTAAATTTCACTAAAAATAATGTAATAAATTATAAGTTTGCGCTGAACATATTCGTAAAGTCTTACTTGCTGCACATTATAATACCTGTTCTTGTTAAACCTAACCAGAATTGCAACCTAGAATGCTCGAGGAAAAGTATTTAGTGCATGAAGTTACGAGCAATATCTAAACAGCCGTCCAGTGCATGTACTTAATGATAACGATCATTATTTTAATTGGTAGAATCATTGCCTTCCCTTCTCTGAGTTTTTACATAATTTGACTTGGAAATTTATTGATTGACTTGTGACTTATATGAAATCAAAGTTTAAGGAAAACATCGCCAGAAAATGCAAACTGTTAACAGTTGAATCGTGAATCATGCAGTTAACTCTGTAATAAAAGTTTACCTATTATCTGTGGCTTCACTCAGGTGAAACATTAGATCTGCTGGGTAAATAATTGTGATATTTTGACACTCGGCATCGGATTGAAATGACAGTTCTTGTATGAATGTTGACAGCTAGCTGATTCAGATTCCAATTGTCAGCCCATACTACACAAACTGACAAAATGAACACAACGGCGATTGCGAGCGATTTAGACAATAAGCCTACTGGAGGTTTACTTACAAAAATTCTATGGGAAGAGTTAACCTGGCAAAAAAATACGAAATATTTTATTTAGTTCTCGCGTATCCTCCTAGGTGGCACTGTAAAGAAATCGCGTGATTTATTTGCAAATAAAACCGTTCATTTAACAGTTTTTTTGTAATACTCTGGTCATTTCCATCTCTTACACCCGCTGCATATTAGAGATGGTGCGTATTTACGTTACCAGGTTTTGATACCAGGTATTACCTTGCAAGTATACTAACCAGGTACCGACCCGATATACTTGCAAGACTTGAAAGTATTTTTCTATTTAAGTATACTGTCCCTTCAAAGTAAATACTACTTCATACTCATAAGGTTCAGATTGCGCTTATACGTGAAATAAAATACTTTCAAAGTATTTTACGTCTTGATTGAAATATTTTGAATCTTATCAGCATAACAACAAGGTTTAAACTTGCAAGGAAGCAAGTATTCGACTTTTTACGTTAGACAGAAAATACTTTGAAAGTCTTTTGATACCTGGTTTCTGCACCTGGTATGAGAAGGTGGACGAACTTTTAAGCCCTGGTACGCGATTTAGCAAGTATAACCCATCCCTACTGCATATTCACTTAGTAACAAATTGTCATTTATTAATTACCTAACATCGTATAATCATGTATTGCATTACCTACGGATGTTATGAAGTAAATGTTTATAAAATATTGCATTGTCTCTGCCTGTTATCAAACAATGCGTCGATGCAATGTTGTGAAATAAAACTAATATCTAGTCATGGGAGTGGTTTCAATTAGACAAAGTCCTAATTTTTTTACAAAAAAATTGTTTTTGCATTGTACATTGTCGATATATTTGACAAATACTATCAACGACATTTGGTGAAACAATGCAGATTGTGTTTGGTTTCGGAGAAATGGCTAAATCGTTTTTATTTACCCATTTCCTCTCATCCAATTGAATTTGGACATTTGTGTGGAAATCTTAATGACAAAGTATTTAATTATCCGCAAAAGTATGTTTTAAAAATGTTTGATGCAAGGTCAGTTACGATTACGAACTCAAATCTATGTCTAAGGCATTGAACTGATAAAATGACTGATCACGGTCATTACAGTTTGTTTGTTTACTTATTTAATTGAAAGTAATAGAAAGAGGTCAGTTGATAAGTGTTGGGCCGACTCGTCTGTTAATAATTGTTAATTTTACACAATGATGTCACGGTGGACAACGTTGGCGCAACCAATTAAAAATTTAACTTTTGTTAAGAAACACTATAATACAAAACAAGCCAAAAATAGGCGAGATAGTGGTTTGAAGTTAATGCTGTGAATGGTTGCGTTGGGAGGGGAAGGCCTAGACGGACGTTCCGACACCAAATAGGAGATGTTTAGGAAAAAGGACAGGTTAGGAGTACCCGAAACCGGCGAGCATGTATGAAGAGATTGATGAATGTGGATGAAGCGAAAGAGGTATGTCAGGATCGTAGCAAGTGTAACAAAGTAGTCTCTGCCTGTGGGAAAGAGGCATGACGGTATGTGTGTGGTTTGAAGATTTGACTACAAAGCTTGAGGTCCTGGGGTGTATTTTTTTTTATGTGACTGGCATGCGTTTGTACACAATCACGTTTGGTATATATGTAGATGTGATCTACGGTATATAACTAGCATGCATTTGAAAATGGCCAGATTGTAGCGTTTAGGGACACAGATGCTGGTAGGGAATTCCATGAAAGATAAGTTTGCTCTCGATGTGAATACGTTAACTGTGACTTTGATAATTTTGGGGCTACTTTGACTGTCCATAAAGTCGATTATTGTCCATATACAGTGAATATTTAGCATATAGACGCAAAAGCGATCGATGACGACAACGATTGGAAGCAGTAAACGCAAATAAAAATGCGAAATGTTTGGGATTTTTTCAATTGGTGTTAAATTCATAGCATTGCAAAGAGTCCAGCTAGTTAGTGTGATTCATTTAGTAAAAGTGCACCGTGACCCTTTTTCCCAACTCAATTTTTTATGTTGTTATTTCGCGTACATTGATAAATTATCCATAGTCATTGATAAACCATAGATCATCAACGGTAATGATCTCAAATATGATAATATTTGCAATGAATACACCATTATTTTACCATTAGTTGTAGTCTCATGTCAAACGTAACAGAAGTGTTTTGCGTGAAATTGCAATGGACAATAACCCAAACTACCATAACAAAATACTTGGGAGATGTCTGCCGCATTTTGTTAAGAACATTAATTTGCATCATAACAATACGTTTGAAAAACTTCAAGCTTGACTTTTTACTAGCACACATAATTTTAAGTGACTTCTAAAAAGGATTGGGGTCTCAATTTGATTGTATGTACAGTCGAGGGCATAAATATCAATACAACCACCATGTCAAATATATGTGTCATCGACCTTCTTTTTTGTGGCATAAAGGTGTGCAGATATTTTTGACATGTTGGTAACGTACATATATTTATGCTCTAGATTGTACCTACGTTTTTTTGTACGATTGCCTACATGTCATCGCAGGAAATAATTAAATTCAATGACCCTGTCCTTTTTTATGTTTTCTAGTAATTATCTTGGTGTTCTGTGATACTCTGTAATTGTCGTGTATATTGGACTAATAATGTGTTTATAACTACTTTTAATGACTCAAACACCTACTCAAACAAATTTTATTAAAATTCCCACACAATCAGTCATTGTATTTGTATGCAATTAGCATCACATCCGACGGAATGTCGAAGGATCATAATATTTGATATCTCACGCCATTTTATTAATAATCCAATCCAACTACGATTATTATATTTCAAATGTATCTCTTTAGCCTTAGTCTTAGGATGAACTTGTTACATAGAATATCAAAATCCCCTAAAACTAGTTATCTTACTTCAGATAAGTTTAAATTGTAATTAATTTGGATTAGCTAATTAAAACTTGTTAATTACTGACTTACGGATTAATTAAATTGATTTACGTGATTCATAAAATGAGGAATTTCAAGGAAAATCTTGCTGTTTGCGGAAAATTGCAAATGTTTTGGTTTTTACAAGCTTTGTTTAACTTTCAATGTTTGTATACCTACAAACAATTCTGTCATATTTACATACATAGTACTCCGAAAAATTGCTAAAGATGTACAGTCAAGGGCATAAATATTACGTTACCAAGACGTCAAAAACGTCTAGTATACTTACACCTTTATGCCACAAACAGTAAGGTCGGTGACACATATATTTGACATGATGGCTGTATCGATATTTATGCCCTCGACTGTGCAAGATTACTAATTGAAAATTTTAAGTAATTGGGAGGCGTATTGCAGCATAGTCACAACCAAAATATTCAACAGGCTGCCAAAATGTTTACAAGAGCTTCCCCTTCCTAAATTTAAAACTAGTTTAAATAAATTATTGTTAAACAAAAATTATTATAACACAAAGTAGGTACTTTTTTGAGCATGACATTTTGTAACTACGTATTTTATAATTTTGTAATTTTATAATATTAAATCTGCATGCTAGTATTAAAGATACCAATAGCGGAATAAACTACTTTAAGTCTCTGTAACACCCTATGACTGTAAAAAAATGACTTATTCTATGTAAATAAATTTTACTTTACTTTACTTCGATACTATCCTTGAGTATAGTATTGTATTTTTTCGTTCGTATAATATTATATTGTATTGTATTGTATTGTATTTCTAAGTGTATCGAATGTGTGTAAATAAATGTTTCTCTCTCTCTCTTTATCTCTCTCTCTCTCTTTCAAAAATCGGGCCTAAGGTATTTTTTTTAAATCAACTTACAAGCCCGTTCCCCTACTACGTTGCAATCCATTACACTCGTGCGCAAACTCATCATATCCATTCTAAATGCCGCGCTCATTGACTTCAATTAATTGCAATGGATTCTAATCTGTACCTTTGAGAAATCGTTACCAACAAACAGAGGCATTACCATGACGTCTTAATCTTAATGCGATTCCATTCAGTTTAGGTTCGCTCGCTGTCAAATCCATACTAAAAATGACCGCTGAATCCTGAACTGAGTTGGAATTGAATCGCATTAAGACGTCATGGTAAGGCCACTGTTATGTGTTAAATTGTCGTCTTTAAATGCAACTTTATGATCTTAATAGAGGTACCTCATTATTGAATAAATATAGTAAAGTTACCACATCTACCATAACATCCTGTACCCTATTAATGAATGTATTCTAGCAAATATACTATTCTATTCTAAATATTTGATTGAAATCACATAACACTTTACCACAATTTGTAATAAAAATCAATCAAGGAAAATAGCGAGATAAACCGCGCAAATTAGCAAGCAGGACATGTAAGTATAAATGAATTTTATGCCACTCAGTCACAGCAAAAACCAATCGGCCAAACATAATGTATACACATACATAATTTATAGGTAGGTATGCTAAAAACTAACAATAGACTAACGTAAAAACATCCACTTACGTATCATACGGAGCTGTCATTGTCACAAAGACCGTTAAATTGTTATTATTCGAGTATTTAAAATTTAAAATTCGTAAATGGAACGCGTAGCGTTCGTGCGGCGCGGGAGTGAACTGCGGAGTTGCGCGCGCGCCGCCACAGAGCATTAAACTGCATGACGTAACTATTAGTGGCCAGTACGAATAAGTTGGCGTTACGTTGATTTTTATTTTTAATTTTGTTGTCGCGCTTTAAGATTCTAATTGAATTGGGATCGGGTGTGTGTTGTTGCCTTTTTGGTTTGGATTTTGCGTGGTGGTAATGTGATTGCCGTTGCAAGTTTTGGTGCAATTTTGTTGACGTTGCGTTTAATTGTGGGTTTTTTTTATTAATGTTCGATTAAGGTTAAATTAATAATATAATTAGCGATAAAAAAAAAGTATCTTTCGATAAGCCCGTTTGGTACAGTTTAAGGTCTTCATACTCAGTTTCAGAGAGAAATTGCCACAAACTGTTTTTCTTAAATAAAAAGGCGTAATCGCCATTGTTTTCTAACGAAGATACGCTCTTTTGTGTTAGCAGTTTTGCGATCGTTCTGGTAACCTTTTCATTTAATTCCAACTACAGATCTCTTTTTTATGCGTAATCCGACACGCACTTGGCACTTGCGTTTTTTTTTTAAATTTAAGCCTTACAAGTGTAAACTTTAAAGTGGCAAATCATTCATTATCATATCAGCCATAGGACGTCCACTATTAAATAAAATAAATAAATATTTGGGAACAATTCACACAAATTGACCTAGTCCCAAAGTAAGCGCAAGTAAGGCTTGTGTTATGGGTACTCGACAACGATATACATACTTATATAGAGAAATACATACTTATATAGATAGAAACATCCATAACTCAGGAACAAATATTCGTGCACATCACACAAATATTTCGAACCCAGGACGCTTGCTTCGCAGGCAGGGTCACTACCAACTAGGCCAACCGCGTCGTCTATTGGACATAGGCCTCCCCCATAGACCTTCTGTTGCCTCGGTTGGAAGCGGCTTGCATCCACCGTGACCACGCGGGTTTAAGGGAATTCATTGGTCGGTATAAAATACAGTAGTGTTAGTAAACAGCTACGACATAATAACCGTAGCCCAGAATACACCCGTCGCGTGCCGCACTCTAAAGAGCGAGTGAGACAGCGCATCACGCATAGTGTTTATATTTATGTGGCTTCTCTTAATTACGACTGACACAGCGTATATACACGAGCAGATGCTAAGTTTTAACGCCAAACGCAGAGAACGCGTTTAATATTTTAAATCTTCCTTATTCATTTATCGCTATTCAATTTCAAATGAATAAAAATGTTTTAGTACTAGCTGTTGCCCGCGACTTCGTCTGCAAAGAATTCTTTTATCGCCATCCCGTGGGAACTACGCAATTTTCCGTGATAAAAAGTAGCCTATGTGCTATTCCAAACTTTTCTATATGTGCCGAATTTCATCCAGATTCGTTAGGCCGTTTTGGCGTGATTGAGTAACAAACAAACATCCATCCATCCATCCAAACTTTTGCATTTATAATATTAGTTAGATTAGACTAGCTCTTGCCCGCAACTTCGTCGCAGAATTAAATAATTCTAATTAATGTGGCTTTCTCTTGGTAAAATAATTTTAAAGATCTATTCAGTAGATCCAGAGATTACCCCCCACAGCATCACAAACTCACATTTATAAACGTACAAACTTTACCTTTTTATAATATTAGTAATGACAGTATTTGCTTCTATGGTTTTTATTCAAATTAATTTAAATATTTTAGTGCGGCGGATAACATCATATATACTTAATACCTAATATTACTATACGTAACCGTATTCTGGCCGTATTAGGTATATTATCTGTCAATCAAAAACATAAAAAATATGGAAAAGTGTGACCACTGTTTGTATTAGTATCGTTATGTTTCGTATGTTGGTCAACATTATTCAACTTTCCGTCTGTTATAAGACTCTTATTCAATATTTATTCGGTGACAAACTCACTGCTGCTTGGCGACAGGATTATTAGCAAGCAAAACGGTGACAGCAATCAGGACGGACTCTTTATTTAACTTATACACACATGTATGTGTAGGGTAGATAGAGCCTACGATAACAAGACATAAAGGCCACGTTTAGCATGGTTGATTTATACGTAGGCATTTTTATGAAAAAGGAAAAAAAAACCGTTTTCCGTTTTGAAAAAAGGTCAGGTCAGAGTACCCCAAACCGACGAGCATGTATGAAGAGATTGATGAATGTGGATGAAGCGAAAGAGGTATGTCAGGACCGTAGCAAATGGAACAAAGTAGTGTCTGCCTGCCCCTGTGGGAAAGAAGCGTGACGGTATGTAATATTATTATTATTATGAAATATTTTTATTGATTTTTTATTGGGGTAAAAATTCCCACTAAGAGTTTTTGGTAGACGTGGCAATGTATCAGAGACAAAGGCCAACAATAAGTTAATAGTTTGATAAATGAATGTACACACAGCAAAGCTATTCGGTCAGCAGGTTTAAAGCGGCGTGTGCATGCAAAGATGCTTACCGAAGAGCTTTGCTGTGTGTACGTTACCAAGATGTCAAAAACATCTGATACACCTTTCTTTATGCCGCAAACAATAAGGCCGGTGATACATATAGGTATTTGATGAGTTAGGCTGTATCGATATTTATGCCCTCGACTATACAAGAGGTTTCTATCTTAGCTTTAGGCTGGCAAGGCATTTGCAATCCTCTAGTGCCCCAGGACACACCTACACCTACCTATCAACCTAGAGAAACTCATTGTAGTTGGTCACGTGGAAGGAAAGAGGAGTCGTGGAAGATCTCCAACCCGATGGACTGATGCGGTGAAAGAAGTCTGCAAATGTAACTTGCAGACCTCCATCCGGATGGCCGAGAACCGTGCTGCCTGGAGAGAGCTGGTGCGCCCCAACGACCTCGCATGGTCACGGCCCTCAGGTCATGAGGAAGCGACAGAGAAGAAGTGTCCCAGGACATACACCTAGTGTAGTGGTGGACATCAGGTGACCTTCGCGTTTTTCTTCCTTATCGTATCGAAAAAGTCGTTTAAAAAATACAGATACAAGCAACACGCAACGGCATTCCTTTTAACAGTCAGGGTTGAACACGCGTCCTTAATTTCTAAGATAAAGCAACCAGGTGCGTCCCTAATGCCCCGGCATCCCGAAACTTTGCCTATTTGCCCAACAAGTTTTCTCATTACAAGCTAATATTGATTATCTTTAGCCTTATTTGTGTTTTGTTTTATCGTATGTGTTGGTTGTCATTTTCGGTGCGTACGGCGTTTATTGTTTGTTTTTTTGTCACGAATTTGTTGAGCGCTTTTTACACAAACTTTCACATTATTACCTACTAGCAGTTGCGACTTCGTCTGCAAAAAATTCGTTTATCACTATGCCGCGGGAACTACGCAATTTTTCGGGATAAAAAGTAGCCTATGTGCTATTCCAGACTTTTCTCTATCTTATGCCGAATTGCATCCAGATCCCTTGGGCCGTTCTGGCGGGATTGAGTAACAAACAAACATCCATCCATCCATCCATACTTTCGCATTTATAATATTAAGTTAGATAGTTAGATTAGTAGGATTGTGACAAAGAAAGTAGGTAGGTACCGAAATGTTCCGCTACTGAAACAATATTACTCCAATATTCGGCTGTATTATTACAGTTAGAAATGGTTATTAATTCTCGGAACAACCGATACACAGAATCCAAACTAGTACTAGAGCACAAATGCCTGTAATATTTTAATGAGCAAAATGTTGTACGAGGTTGGTAAGAAAATAACTATACAAGGGAATTTGGTTTTTTAGGAGAATAAAAATATGATGTGTCATAGAATTGAAATAAGGCTTGATCCTAATAGAATTAGGAATGATAAGAACGCGAAACATGAGTTTCCACTTCAACATAACGGCGACAACGTGCTTAAAACTTCAAGTATACAAGTTACATCGCGCGTGTTTATTATAATCTAAATTTGCAAGAGCTTTATAAAGTTTTGCGGGATTACAACAGCTTACGAGAGCCCTAAAATTGTTATATACGATACGAGTGAGTCGCAAACAGCTTAAACGATAAATGAAATGAGTTAAATTGAAGTGTTTGGTTGGTTTATTCGACAAAGCGTTTATCTGTCAGAATACCTGGGGTCTTACCATGACGTCATGATGCGATTCAGTTTAGGTTCGCTCGATGTCAGATTCATACTAAAAGTGACAGCTAAAACGTGAACTGAGTCGGAATTAGGACGTCATGGTAAATCCCCTGTACATTACAAACTAGCTTAAGCTCAGCTTTTCCTAAA
Source organism: Pandemis heparana (assembly GCA_963854515.1). NCBI lineage: Eukaryota > Metazoa > Arthropoda > Insecta > Lepidoptera > Tortricidae > Pandemis > Pandemis heparana. Next base: position 2,139,303 of record OY978025.1, read on the forward strand.
ATGCAATTTGTTTTTTACTTGTCAACATAAAAAAACCAATCGGAAATACGTTATATTTAATTTATTGAATCAGGCATAGGTAAAGTCGAAGGCATAAATATCTATACAGCCATCATGTCAAATATATGTCACCGACCTTATTTGTGGCATAAGGGTGTATAGATGGTTATGACGGTATGGCAACTTACATATATTTATGCCCTTAGTCTTTTTTTTTTGCGGAGCTTTATTTAGCTAAACCATTTAAATTAAATATTTTTTGTTCATTTTACGCTATAAATACTTCGCTTTTTCTTTTACCAATAGTAAAATTATAAAATAGTACAAGGTATAGTCAGCATCTGAAGTAGATAAACAGTCAAAGAGCTCAAAAAGGTCTACCGCGAATCTATCGCCAAGGTAATAAGATGGCCTGAAGATCTTTTTGAGTTCTTCGACTATTTATAAATATCTGATGTGTATCGTTTTTACAATATAATACCTACAAATACTCTTGAACACTACAAATAACCGATACAAAACAATATAGAATCAAAGAAGAAAGTATACAATAGGCGGCCTTATCGCTTAGTAGTACCTATAGTAGTAATTATAACTAACTAACTTGGCTCAGGGACCCAAATAGGGTCTTGGCCTCCGACACGAGAGCACGCCATCTGTCCCGATCGTGCGCAGCTTCTTGCCAGTCGTCGACTTGAAGACGTCGCAAATCCGCCTGGACACTGTCCCCCCAGCGATACCTGGGTCGCCCAACCGGGCGGCGACCAGTCGGTCGTCCCACATACGCCCTCTTGGCAGCACGATCCTCTCCCATTCGGAGTAGGTGGCCGAACCAGCGAAGTCTGTGTGATTTTGTTACGCCGATGATGTTGGGTTCAGCCACCAGCTCCTGGACCTCTATGTTTTTACGGATCCTCCACGTGCCGTCGTCTCTCTTGACAGGTCCCAGGATCTTACGCAAAACTTTCCTTTCCGCTACAAGGAGTTGATATTCCTCTTTTTGAGTTAGTGTCCAGGCCTCACAACCATACATAAGGATAGGTCTTACGACAGTTTTATAGATCCTTAACTTTGTATTCCTGCTGAGAAGCCTGGACACCAACACCTAGTAGTAATTAACACATAGTAGTAATTATGAAGTTTATATTTTGGCGATGCTCACTGTATGTTGTAACAATTCAATAAAAACATGCGGCTGACTTTTATGTAAAATAAACTCGGTTATTTAGATGAAATCGACTGGAAACTTAATAAATATAATATTTCTTTTGCGTGCACTCGCGTGGCAACCGTTAATGCGGCCTGAAAATTATGTATTACTTCATCTGCTTAAAAAGTAAATACATTCGTATTATTCATAGGATTTATCTTCGATATAAATAAAAAATAATATTTTTAAGCGCAATAGCCGAAACGGCTGGACTAATTCGGCTATTGCTTTTTCATAATGTACCTGAAGTTCCACGAAATGTCTTTATGAAAAAAAAAAACATAAAATTAGAAAAAAAATGGAACGGGGCGAAGCCGCAGGGAACAGCTTGACAAAATAAGCAATGCATTTATGCCCTTGACTTTAGGCGGACATCGAAAACAAAAGACCATGATGTATTTATTATGCGATACGTTTCCAGTATAATGTAACATTTTGCTCTGTGAAAAGTTGTTTGGAATAGTGATGAGAGATAAATATATTACGGACGCAGGTGCGCCATACGATTTATGCCGAAACAGAATATTGGTGTGTTAAATTTTAAACTACTCATAAAAATGTAGATTCTGATATACATATTTGATATTCTGAAGGAAGCTACAAAACTTATTTGCCTTCGTGTGACTCGGAATCACAACTAGTGCTCCATAACTTTTTGGTGAAATAAAAAAACGGGCCGGGTGTTAGACGAAAATGTGCAATAAAGCCGTGGACTCATCTGCGAGCTGTAACTATTGCACGTTAGTATAACCAAAAACCCTAGTGTGGACATCGCGTGCCGCTCGGGGGTATAACTTTAACAGCCATCATGACAAATAATATGTGTCACCGGCTTTATTCTTTGTTTATGGCTTAAAGATTTGTAGATATTTTTGACGTCTTGGTAACGTACATAATATATTTGACGACTTTCTAGTATCTTCCTTACCGGACATAATTAAACTCCCAAATGCGATACTCAATATTTAATTATTATTCGTACTTTTAACAAATTAACAAGAAATATAACAAAACAAATGCGGACGTCGGCAATCTGTCGAACAACAACCATTTTGCGCCCTTTTTCCAATGACAGTCCACTGACATTCACAATGACATTGACAGTGACATTCATTCCTCTTACGAGCTACTGTCCACGCAAAAGATGCTTTGACGTTCCGCCAGAGTAAAATAATCACCCTCGTCCGTATAGTTTAAGTACCTAGTCAGCGCAATCACCGACATATTTATGTCCTTGAGTCCTTGACTGTATGTAAATTTAACGAAACTGGAAAGGATAATTACTGACAACGTGTACAAATTTCGTCAACACAACAAATTTCAGTCCTTGTCAAATATTAACCCTGATAATACCACGTGAGGTTAGCTCGGATCTGTCCCTAAAGTTCGCAGCATGCCGTGTCACCGGACTGGGCAATGCCAAGGGTTCTAATGAGCGAATTTTGTGTTAATTTATGAAGCTAATTCTTATCATTTACACGGTTGAAATTTTCAGACGGGATCTTGTCATATTTTGTTTTGATGTGAGTTGTATACAAGATCTTCCTGGTCTGGGCGTAAAGAAAAAACATAGAATGTACCAGTTGCTTCTCTTCGTGCGCAGATGGTAAAAGCGTACATATTAGTGATGTAACGAATGTCATATTTTGGACATTCGCGAATGCGAATGCGATTATTCAGTTTTTGTTAAAATTTGGCGTCATTTCTCTATGGCTTGGTGACCTTGGTGGCAGTCCCGTTCGAACGAAGTGCGTTCCGTTTGTTTTTTGTTCGAGAATATATAGCAGAGTTGATACGAACGCATCCGATTGAAGTCTCATTCCGCTCAGTGTTGCCAGATGGGGCTATTTCATTTAGCACCAAGCCAATCTAGGGGCAATCTACCTTACCGGGCTGCGATAATAATATAATTAAACAACTATTAGGTACCCTCATTTTTTTTTGATGTTCGCAAAACATTCGCAATAATTTTGCGAATGCTGATGCGAATGCGAATATGCAGAAAATATGCGAATGTTCGCGAATGCGAATGCGGCTGCGAATATTCGTTACATCACTAGTACATAATATTTATGCCCTTGACTATACACAGGCTTAGCCGTTTCTCGTAGCTACAAATTACAATGTTACCAATCTAAGCTAACAACATTGTCGAAATCCAATTATTTTAATTTGGCCAATATTGCTATTTTAGACTTAAAACAAAAAATTGTCCGAGAAACGCCTTTGGCCCTCGCTAACCATCAGCCAAGAAGAAAGAAATTTTTTCCCCGATAACTGTTTTTTAACGGAGAAAATTTGTTCCCCGTACACAACTATAAGGATAATAAAGACTATTTCTAAATTAAAAAAAACATGTTCGCGGCTTATGGGTGGCCCAGGGGCCACCCCCGCCGCACCTAAACCTAAATGAATCCAAATTAATCATCCTACATTGGTTTTACCAGTGCCGGCTATGTAACTTGGTTATCGTGCAGGAAAAAATCTTTCCCGTTAAAAAACCAGTTATCTGGGAAGAAATTTTCTTCCTTCTTTGCTGCTGGTTAGCTGACTTGGTTATCTGCGAGAATGATAGGGAGAAATAGGTCAAAGAAGGTCCGTCGTCGATAAGGACTGACAGTTAGTTATCAATGTCATCCGCAACAACCATTGATCAAATCCGTCAATACAATAATCTGGCTGCCGCCTTCTGAGGCACGCGCACTTTATTGACGAGCTACCAACTATGATTTACTACATTTTGCGGTGGTTTTAACGAACCAACATTATTGATAGTTATTGCCAACGTTTGTACCAATCAGGTAAATACATGCCGCCTTATTCATAAACGCTATAAGCTTCTGCTAACTTAATAATCGTTTGTCCTTATCTGTGAAAGGCAAATGTCAAAGTGACAGATAAGGACAAATGATTGCTAAGTTAGCAGAAGCCTATACAGCATTTATGAATAAGGGATGGGTGGTGCGTGTCGGGTTACCTCCACGTGTGGCCAGGAGCTGCGGTTTGTTTCTGGATCCGTCCGGGGGGAAGAGCAGTGCTTGGTCCGGTGCACCCTGGGCAACGGCTAATAATTTCCTGGCAGTATCTAAGGGATATCATTGACCGTTGGCTAAGAGCCCGACAGGGGGGGAGGGGGGACTTTGAACATATTACACACAATCACAAGATTGTGTAATAATTTTTTTACCCTGACATTGGCGAAGTTGTCGTCGCTATAACGACTTGTAACGCCACAAATAAAAGAAGAAGAATAAGGGATGGTCGTGAATCAATTTAATACATGAAAACACTTTTTATCCTTTAGTAGACAGAGCCCAAAGGTAACAAGACCTACATATATAGACCACGTTTAGCATCATTGTGGGCGTGGGAAAGGAAAATCCAAATAGTGGCGGGTTGCTAGCCACATCGCCTATAATGTTTTTTTTATGTGAATAGGAAGGCAAACGAGCAAGTGAGTCACCTGATGGTCAGCGATCACCACTACCCATAGACACCCGCAACCCCGGAGGGATTGCAGATGCGTTGCCAACCTAGAGGACTTAGATGAAATGCCTCTTGTGCCCGTAATTTCCCCGGCCGGCCGGTCGGCCGCGGGTAATTCCTAAGATTTTAAAGTTATAGTAGATTGTACACCGAGGGGATAAAGCACTGTATTATGTCACGGGCGCGATATTGAATCCTGAGCGCAGCGAAGGACGCTAAATTTAACTCCCGAGCGAAGCGAGGGTGTTATGAGTTAATTCCTGAGCGTAGCGAGGGAATTAAGATGAGTCCTGAGAGGAGCGAAGAATTTAAACGCACCCAAGACATAAACAGTTTTATCCCCGAGGAGTATACTCTACTTTTCTCACCTTTTGCGAGACAATAAAAACCAAGACAACTAGAAAAAGAATTTAATTAAAACAACAGTAAAACAGAATTAAAAGTAAAAAAATATATTTGAGACATTGGTCCAGTTGTGTAATGATAAGTAATATTTTTATTTGGAATCTTAGCAGTTCTAATGCGTACCTAACTATAATTACAGCGTCAGCTAAGGCTCGCGGCTTTTAATTTATTTGAAATTTGTTTCGGTGGTGGTGGTCGTCGTGGTGGTGCGCTGAGGTTGGTGGCATGGCCATCTCGATTTTCAGAGCCGTGCAATTTTTACGAAATTAGACTTTAAGTGTATAACAATAAGAACTAAGAGAAGTGAGATTCATATTACTGACCGGCGGGTTATAATGAAATTCAGTACATTATTACTACCCGGCTAAAGCCAAGGGCTATAATGAGTTACTTTGAGTAAGGTTTACATGATATATAATTAGCCATTTTCGAGCAGGTGGTGTGAAAAATACGTTATGTATGTAATTAAGTTTCTACAATGATGATGATGTTGGGACGCCTAGCTGGATCAGGCGGGCTGTCGATCCTCTACAGCGATCATTCGGCCCACTTCTACATCATCAACATCATCATCAAGTTTCTACTAAAAAGTTTAGTCCCGTCAATAGGGTTAAATTAACACAATAGGGTCAATAGGGTTAAACTGCATTAACAGATCGACTTAAACGAAAACCAATAACCACATCTTAAGAGGTGGACTTTAACAGTTCCAAAGAACTCGCTCTTTACGGCTTTGTAATGAAACTTTGGTTTGGTGGTAAAGCTACCACGTAAAATAAAAGATTTGGCTCAATACATAAGCTAAAGCGTGTAACAATTCGTTTACCCGCAATAATTTGTTTTGCTATAAATTTGCAAGGTTTTTTTATACAAGGTAGGCAAACGAGCACGCGGGTCACCTGATGGTAAGACTTGACAGACTTGCTTGGCTGTGTATTAGTATGCAGCATGCCAAAATACCTATTTGTATGCCACTAGGCAAAACATAGTGAAACTGTAATTTTTATGACCTTGTAAACCTATGTTTAACAAATAAATGATTCTGATTCTGTTTCTGACTCTGTACTTGAAGTATCGCAGTAGGCAACTTAAGTTTATTCGTCACATTAGTAAGTATGTATGTAAAACTATTGTACAAAAACACATTAATTTTACAGGTAATAAGATAAACAGAACGTACAAAGGCGAACTTATATCAGATAACCTTCAAACGATTGACAGGACAACAGAAACCAGAGTATAGAGAGTAGACATACTAAAAAACCGAAAGAGCAATGACGCTAACTTAAACCCTTATTTAATTCCCATTATTCCTCGCTCACATTTCATCCTTCGCACCAATCCTGTTCACGCTCCAGTGAAGTTTACAAGTTTTACGCGTCATTAACCTCTGCTATGATCGAAAAGAATTAATGCTTTGATATTTTAATCTACGCTCGAGTTTTATGAAATTAATAAAGACGAGTAAGCTCTCGAGTTTAAGCGTAGGAAGTATGCTACATTCGTAAGCGGGGTTAGGGGTTAGTAATGTGTGTTGGTTTCTTAGTTTCAAATGGAATATTGAAAATGCAAATATCTTCGAGGATAGTAATACCGCGTAACTAGCACTGGTAAATGCCTCTGGTTACGTCGTTTTGCTCTGTGGGTGTTGTGTAGATACGCAGTATTTACCGGTGCTAGTTAGTAGGTAGTATTTCACTATTCCCTATAGGATAAAGAAAAAAAAGAAGAATCGAAGAAAATGACTGCAAAGTTACGTTACGTTACGATATACATAAGTACAAAGAAATCCTTCACTATTATGTACTTGCGGCTCCTTTGTGATATTATAATACTAGCGCTTACTTTGGGACTAGGTCAATTTGTGTGAATTGTTCCCTTATATTTATTTTTATTTATTTATTTATTAATAATACAGTTAACCTTCTGTAAACTGTATTAATATTAAGATTAGGTACTTTTTAAATGTATATAAGAAATCAAACCTAGTTTTATAACTTTTGCAGTTTCATTAAATAGGTGTACATACAAATACAAATAATTTGACTTTCATCGCTTTCTTACTTCAACGTCACTGGGGTCGCGGACTGTACAGATTTTACAAGAAAATTTTAAAATTATTACACCAAAAAACGTTAGGTATGCAAAAATCATGGAACAAGCACCGTTGGAGCCAAACCCTTGACCGCTAAGCGTTTATAAGGTACCCCTAAGCCCAGCCCGCCATCAATATTCTTGCCCTGGCTTTGTTTTGTTATGAAAGAAATAACCTCTCTTATCTGCAAAACCGTTAAACTGATCCAAAGCGAGCCTGCATAAATCTACTGCTGCTATAAATGGGAACGAAATAATTTATTTTAAAGTTACTCAGAGCAGTGACAGTAACCATTGTACGTTACGATAACCGAAAACCCTAATATAGATTCCATATATTTAGGCGAACTAACTTGACAGTTCATTGCACACTGCTGCTACTAGTACTGTTGAAATACCGATATTTAGTATACTTCAATTTTTTTAGAATTAGAAACCACAACAATATTATATCGCGGCTCGTGAACTGTAATCTCTTTACACTTTGTACCAGTAGGCTTATTGTCTAACTCGCTCGCAATCGCTATCGTCTTCATTTTGACAGTTTATGTATGGGCTGACAATTAGCATCGGAATCAGCTAGCTGTCACATTCATACAAGAACTGTCAAAATGAACACAATGGCGATTGCGAGCGAGTTAGATAATAAGCCTACTGAGTAACAATTGACGACCCGCAAATAAAATGACATTAATACAATTTTATTTTGCCGCTGCCAAACTATTGCACTGTACTATTTGCTGGGTAAGAAATAGTTGACCAGACGCAATATACTGTTATTGTGTAATTAAGTAAATGAAGTATACACTCGCCATAATAAATCTGTTGAGAGCCATGATCAGCAAGCTTATTACGTAACTCGCTCGCGATCACAATCGTGTTCATTTTGACAGTTCATGTATGGGCTGACAATTGGCATCGGGATCAGCTAGCTGCCACATTCATACAAGAACTGTCAAAATGAACACGATAAAAATAAATAAATAAATAAATATCTTGGGAAAATTGACACCAATTGACCTAGTCCCAAACTAAGCAAAGCTTGGCAACGGATAAACATACTTATATAGATAAATACATATTAAACATCCAAGGCTCGAGAACAAACATTCGTATTTTTCATACAAATATCTGCCCCGACCGGGGATCGAACCCGGGACCTCGAGCTTCATGGTCAGATTCTCTAACCACTAGGCTATTCAGTCGTCGATGGCGATTGCGAGCGAGTTACGTAATAAGTTAGCAGGATGCATGTTGTTTGTTCTGTTTTCAGAGATTATTAAATTTAATCTAACAATATTGTATTCCATTCTGGCATTCTTGATATATGAACACATACACAGTGATATAGTACTCGATATAGAACAGAGATCGCCATTTGTTTCCCTTGGACGGTTGCCGATGCATAATTTTCAAATGCAATTTGTCAAACAATATTACGAATGTGCTTCTACATTCATTCTGTCTGACTAGCGTAACCTGATCTATGAGATAGGTAGACTTGGAATGTTGTTATATTGTGAACAGATGAATGGGATAGCTATTGGATTCATGATAGATGCGTTTTCTGGGAAAATGCTAAGTTCAATACACACACAAATTACCGTTATATCCTTTACGGGGCAGACAGAGCTTAAGGTACTCGTAACAAGACCTAAAAGCCACGTTTAGTACGTGCGACTGTACAGAAAACAGCTCTCAAAACGACTTTGAGAACTGGTTTCGCCGGCACACTTTCAGGCGGTTGATGTTTGATTAGCTACAGAGAAGATAATACAACATACATACATACATCACGTCTTTATCCCTTACGGGGTAGACAGAGCCTAAGGTATTTCTAATATCTATCATACAGGACCTATGAAAAAAACCCTTTCTACGAGTAGATAGTTCTAAGAGTCAAGCTGTTAGTTGATGAGTATCACCGTCAATTTCTATTACTTATCTAAGAAAATTATCCTGTACTTGCTTCTGCCCGCGATTTCGTCTGCGTAGAATTAGCAATTGACATGTTTATGGCTATCCCCCGAGAACTGTGCTATTTTCCGGGATAAAAAGTAGCCTATGTTTCAATCTAGGGTACCAGCTATCTTCGTTCCAAATTTTATCCAAATCCGTCCAGTCGTTTTAGCGTGAAGAAGGAACAAACACACTCACTCACTCACTCGTCGCATCGTCACAAACTTTCGCATTTATAATATTAGTAGGATTCAAACAGCTTTCGAGTTTGCGCACGTACTACCAATCGAGATCACAGAAAATTGAATAAAACAAAAACATTCTCAAATGACGCCCGCCAATCCGATTGTCTCCAGGCGAGACTATAAAGTCCGTACCCATCCAAAGTCAACATGCCGTAAATCATCGGTAAACGTTCAAGTCGCCAGGGATTCTTCTAATGCCTCAAACTGTGTTAAGGGACGTCGTAAGGGACCGTTGTATGGGACGAGGGGGCATGCAAATGGTTAACGGTTCCTGCCCCGGGGCGATCCGGGACGCCGAATTTTGCATCGGGAATAGATAAACATGAGGAATAATGGGCTTGCTTAAGCTCGTGTTTGGTTCCCAAATGTCTAACGTGGCGTCTGTTTATCACGCTTGATGCATGTTAGGAGGTAACTCTTTTAAGATGGGCCTTTATTACAAGCAAGTTATCGACATAGCCCATCGCATTAGCACGCTGAAGTGGCAATGGGCCGGTCATCTAACCCGAAGAACCGATAACCGTTGGGGTAGACGAGTTCTTGAGTGGAGACCACGGATCGGCAAACGTAGCGTAGGACGTCCTCAAACTCGATGGAGCGAGGATCTTCGCAAGGCGGCTGGCAAGAGCTGGATGAGAGTGGCCGAGGATCGTGCTCAGTGGCGTGCCATGGGAGAGGCCTATGTCCAGCAGTGGACGAATATAGGCTGATGATGATGATGATGATGAATCTTGCTAAACGTGGCCCGTAGGTCTTCTTCCCCGTCTTCCTTCTTCTGTCTACCCTGTAAGGGATAAAGACGTGATTTGTGTATGTGTATGTGTATGTGTGTTTAGCTATCGACCTTCATGAGTGATGCAGTGACAGGCAGACGGACAGTCAGACCGAGAGACAGTGGAGTCCTAGTAACTGGGTCCCATTTTTACACTTTGGGTACGATACCCTAAAAAGAAAGCAAGACTAGTTATATTTAAGACTTTTCAATGATTCACGGTTAAGTTCATTCGAAATATTATGGACGGGATATGAACCGCGATTACCTTTATTGAGCTCCCGATATTTCGACGCTTGCATGCATCATGATCACGGGTAGGCTGGAGGGAAAGTAATCGCGGTTCATATCCCGTCCATTATATTTCGAAAGACTAGTAAATATCTCTTTAAATTCTGACAGCAAATAAAACTCCCACTTATGACTAGCAAACAACTTGACCGTACATTTAGGATAAAGGCGTAACAACGTTGCCCGATCGGTTACCATTCACACGTCATTAGGCAGACCCGAACCACGATTAATACTATCTCTTCAGTACGCGGAACATACGCACGCGGATTCGGTACAAAACGCTTGCGATGTTTATTTATAAAGCGCTTGGTATTTTTAATTTCACATTTTCTTATACAACAAAGAATGCGATCATTACCTACCATACCGTTTCACCTATGTGTAGACACGCTCATTAATACATTGATGATCTATTTTCATGTCGTTTAAATGTGAAAAACATGACTTTTCAACGCTCAAACAAATTTTGGATTTTGCTATTTCGTCACGTCGATTTTTAACTTCTGTCTATACTTATATGCGTTTTACTATAAAAACGCCTAAGCTGCGCTCCCTCTCGCACAGGGCGTGCTCTCACTCTATGTGTGTATGCTTTGTGTCTTTCAAAAGAGAATAAAATATCTTCTTTCTTTCTCATTGAAAACGAGCAAGTGGTATGTAATCATCACTGTTCACGGACATTTGCAACACCGGAGCATTATACGCGCGCTGCCAGTGTGTAAAGAGTTAGGATAATTTCAATCAAAGCTTGACGATGGAATTAAGTAATAAAATGGTGGTAACAATCCTAGCATACTCTTGACGTGGTGTACCTCGCACCATGATAATTTTTTCTTGCCTACGTACATTATATTTGAGCGTAGATTTCAGGCTCTCTTCATCATACGATGCCATCTCCTACCGAAGGTCGTCTATTATCAGGGCAAACTGAACTTAGATACTGCTGTCTCGAACGGAGATCAAGACAAGTGCTTGTTTACTTTTAGAGTAGCTTTTTAATTAAAACAAACCGACGGCTCGGTTCATCTTCAGGTTTCGTGTGTTTCCAATTTAAGATAGAGAGACGTAGCAACAAAACGGAAGTAAACGGAAATGGATCTTTTCTTTTCAGGGTTCTTTAACGGCTCTGTATTACAAGCCTAAATGAATGAACATACATTGTTTTAACACGAGTGACCTTCTTACGACTTTACTCGTAATGATGTATGACTCTGATGGTAATGTTAAAGTACCTACCAAACCTCTACAGACTGTGTTTAGATTATAGATAACATAAACGGTGATTGGAGTGGCGACCACGTACCGAGACCGTTGGTAGACCTTCCTCAAGGTGAAGGGACGATCTGACAGATCGCGGGAAACAAAACGGATCGTTGTAGAAATCTTTGAGGAAGGTTTATGTCTAGCAGCGGACGTCTTCAGTGAATAAAAACATATCATTCCAGCTTTTTCTACTTTAACTAAAATCATAATGGAAATGGAAAAAAATAATAAAAATAAAGCTGTTTCAAATTTAATTACTTCAAATGACAATTAAAAATACACAGCGGGAAAAAATGTGGCCCTTGTATGTGTGCAGTAGGTATAGTTATTTTTAGCCGTGGTAGCCTAGTGGTTACGGAGGTTACTGAGACCTCTCAAGCAGAGGGTCGTAGGTTCGAATCCTAGGCTCGCACTTCTGAGTTTTTCGGAATTTATGGGCCAAATTACATTTGAAATTTACCATGAGCTTTTCGGTGAAGGAAAACATCGTGAGGAAACCTGCACACACCTGCGAAGCAACTCAGTGGCATGTGTGAAGTTCCCAATCCGCACTGGACCCGCAATATGAACGTACATATACTGAATTTGATGATATCGTAATCTTTTCACCGGTTTCAACTTCCAGAAAAAGTCTTTCTCAACGACATCTTACAATACAGTACAAATACTCTTTTCTCAAAGATGCAATGAAATGTCAACCTTACGTTCCAAATAATAGGCCGGGACGTATCACGTTGCGGGCGCGGTTGGACAAGTGGTATGTAATGGATTTTCATACAAAATGGCAGGCCTTGGCCTGCAAAGCGATCGTGTTTTGTTTTGTGGTGGTCGTCGTCGTACGCGCTGCTGGGGGACACGCACGTGGAGGATATGCGCCTGCTGCTGCTCGGCCGCTGCCTAATGCACGCGCTAGCGGCAACATTCTAAGGGTTTTTCTGGAGTTTATTTATTTATTTCATTGCATGTTTGAGAAAAGCACTATACAAGCCTCGGCGTGAAAGAACTTGCAGGCTTCGTACTCCTATCCTATATACGTTACTCAGCCTGCAAGCCTTTCTTTCCCGGCCTCTGCAGTAATGTACTATTATTGTACAGCACAAACTAGTACAAAACAACTACAACAAACAACATCTTCATCATCATCATCGTCTTTTTTCGAACGATCTTGCAAAATCTGTAGGCTTATTGTCTAACTCGCTCGCAATCGCCATCGTGTTGATTTTGACAGTTCACGTATGGGCTGACAATTGACAACATTTCAAAAAAAAAGCATTAAAGTTTTTTTCGCGTTTATAATAGCTGGTTAAAAATTAGACTAACCGTGTTTCTCGGTTTTCCTTTGTTTTACTTAAATTCGTCGTTAATAGTTTATTAAATAAATGGTCATTAAAAATACCGTATATATAAAGATAGGGATACTGATGTCGTGACCTTAGCATGATATAAAATTTAAAAAAGTAACTTTCAAACAGAACTGTCATGTCATGTCACTTGCTTTGTTTATCAACCATTCATTGTCGTTCGTTCACGAATTTGTTATTTTGCGTTTGCTGCTTTGCAATACTGTGCATGCTTTGAGTTTATTTCTATATAATGACGACCGGAAGAAAATATCACCAAGATCCTTTAATAATTTGTATTGTCCCAAGGTGCGGAAACACGGCGTTAATGGAAAAAAATAAGCACTATAAGCACATCAACACAAGATAAATTCGTCGACTTTGGGCAGATTGCGGCTATCCGCTATCACTAATCAGTCAACCACTTTCATGTTATTAAAGCGTCTATCAAACCAATAATTAAATATTACGAGATTTACTTGAATTGAAAACGTGTCGTTAGAATTAAGTACCTAATCCGTCGGACTGATAAAAAATTAACATGACATTGACACCATGACAGTTTTATATTTTTTTTAAATTCCAACGGTAATAAATGGACTAACGGCACTATGAGTATATCCCTAACATTCACAATCCAACTTTTTTTACTGTTTTTCCTGAATATAAAAAAAACTACTGCATAAAAAAATCCAAAAATATTTTTACTGTAATCAGCAGTGTAAAATCTACAAACGGTATTTTCATTTTACTACCGTAGCAAATTTGAATTGTTGTCAATTGGCATCGGAATCAGCTAGCTGTCACATTCATTCAACAAGCTTCCCGCTGAGGTCTTCCCATCCAGTTACGACCTGGGTGCCTTTAAGAGGCGAGTGTACAATTTTCTGCAGGGCCGACAACGCACTAGCATCACGTAAAGCGCTGCGGGTGTCTATGGGCAGTGGTGATCATTTAACATCAGATGATCTACTAGCTCTTTTATCTGGTCTCTCTAACATTAAAAAAAAATGTTCTCGTTGAAGCAGAATCTTATGAACGAAAATATCTTCGGCAAGTATTAAACAATTTATTCAAAGCCGCAATGCCGGTGTAAATTGTTAAAGCAGGTTGGACAAAGAGGTTCGATTACGGAGATTGTATGGTGATAACGAGCGTCGTTCAGAATACCGTCTTCTTAGATAATATCCGGTTTGTATTGAGACACTTTATACTGCACGACCGGAATCGGATGCTATAACTCTAGTACGATCATGATTACTATGGTTAGTAAATTTGCGGACGTAAAGACCAGTTCCCGATTTGTCGGATTCTTGTTTCACTTGGATCTGGTTTCTTGATTCAGTGGAATTGCATACACTTGCATTTTTTTTAAACTAATCATCATCCAGTCTTTCAAGAAGGCGTCTAACTCGTCCCGCCATCGCCGTCTACGTCTACCGGGCACAATTACCGCAGAAGACCGGGAGCAGTGGAGGAGTTGGGGAGAGGCTTTTGCTCAGCAGTGGGACTTATAATAATAACTAGCTGTTGCCAGCAACTTCGTCTGCAAAGAATTCGTTTATCGCTATTCCGCGGGAACTACGCAATTTTCCGGGATAAAAAGTAGCCTATGTGCTATTCCAGACTTTTCTCTATCAATGTGCTGAATTTCATCCAGATCCGTTGGGCCGTTCTGGCGTGATTGAGTAACAAACAAACATTCATCCAACCAGCCATCCATCCATACTTTCACATTTATTTATTTTTATTTCTTTTTTATTATTTGTTTATTTATTTTTTTGTACAATTTATGATGTAATTTTATATTGAATGAATAAATAATCTAATCTAATCTAATCTAATATTATAGTTAGATAATAATAATCATCATCATCATCATCTTATCAGCCCTAAGACGTCCACTGTTGGACATGTCGGCCAGAGCCTTTTGTCAAGATAGTCCGTAGTATCCTAATGGGTCTACATCCACGACCCAGCCATCAGTAGGTTGATTGCTTGATTGGACCAATGTTGCTAGTTTAGACTTGTAGCTTCTAGAAACAGGCTTTTGGTCGCAGGATGTAAAATCCAGTTCAGGTACACCCTATTGTGTCAGATTTTATTACCTCCTCGCAATATTAGCGTGAAGATATTCGCGGCTAGGAGCTGATCACCGGATGCATGCAAACGGGCTGTTTACGTGAATCTACGAGATAGCGTTATCTGTGTCGATGAAAGCTTACGGTGCCGGCAAACGGTCGGGTTTGATTGGGGAATAGTTTGTGAATGTGCTACGGTTTTTGTTTATGACAGTTAGTATGGTAAAATGATAATGTCACTGGTAATAATAGGAGTATAACCTGACTAAGCCACCCCTCGTATGCTTAAGCCACGGATCTGTGCCAAATTTAAGGCTATCTTTTTGTATTTTTATTTAAATCAGCAGAATTTGTGCGTACTAACTAACAGTAGAGACTAGAATGTATTTTTCATCTCTCATACTCTGAAAGTAGGTCATTGATTATCTGGATATAGGGTAGAAAGTGACTCATCGCGACCCTTGGGTTGAAAGTATTTTTTTTTTTCTAGCTAGTCCAAATGAGGTATATAGCAATGGAAATACGTTTACAGCCATGTAATCTATGTTTAAAAAAATAATCTATACTAATAGTTCCTTTTTAATTGTAAAAGGCAATATAATCTAAAAATAGCATTCCCGCTATATATAAGGTTATGCAAGCGTATACAACGAGAATTAGTAGAAATTATTACGTACGGTAATTTTTCTAGCTTGAAATATTTAAGTCGACAATTAATTGATAGCAACCTCCGTGTCTGCAAGTTTAAAAAAAACTAGCCGGCTGCCATTGGTGCGCAGAAGAAATGCGCAATGCGCGCAAATCGCGCAATAGAAAAAAGAGCGGGAAGAGAATGACAAACGTAACAAATATTAAATGCGACCATGCGACGTTAGTGAAATTTTAATTTCCTCATATTCGAAATGAAAAGTAGAGTGTTCAACTCGGATGAAACCATCTCCCATTTCACCCTCGAACTATTGGCACCCTCACTTCGTTCGGGTGCCAGAAATATCTCAGGTGATATGGGTATATTTCAACCCTAGTTTATCAATCTACTATTTTTTGTAACTGTCGCATACGACGGCTTAATAAAAAAACCCAACAACCTGCCTTTGGGTTAGCCCCAAAGGCATGTACTGTCTCCGTTTCGCGCCGTCGGTCGTGGGTAAAAATATTATTTGTTGTGTAATATCAACATTTTCGGACAATCAATTACTTATGCCTGTCTTTCAGCCTGCTCCTGATAGCTCATTCTAGAATATCGTATATACATATCAGGATAATTGAGGTGCAAAATAAAACAGCAAACCAACGAACGACAATAGCGGGTGGTAGGGCCTCGTGCAAGGTCCGTCCGGATCGCTACCACCATCTTACTCGCTAATCCTGCCGCTAAGCAGCAGTGCTTGCACTGCTGTGTTCCGGTGTGGAGAGTAAGACAGCCGGGGAAATTACGGGCACAAGAGGCATTTCATCTAAGTCCTCTAGGTTGGCAACGCATCTGCAAACCCTCCGGGTTGCGGGTGTCTATGGGCAGTGGTGATCGCTTACCATCAGGTGACCCACTTGCTCGTTTTCCTTCCTATTCATATAAAAAAAAAAAAAAAACAGAGGTCATCTGAACATCATCTCTTCTAAAATTCAGTTGTTTCTAAGTTGGTAAATGCTTTGTTGTTTTATCTTGAAACCATTGCTTGAATGCCGGAACAACTGAACTGGTGAAATAAAGTTTAAATTATGTACCAAACTCGCAAGTAAATCTGGACAAGCCTAAGATTGTGTACCGTAAAGTTGGTCCAAGTCGTTCGCCCTTCAACTTCAAGTTGCTGAAGTTAGTTTGTAATAAAACGAGTAAATTGTGTACACGTGTTTTGTCTAACTTTTCCCAAGTACTTCGACATTTTTATTGACTTTTTACTTCACGAATTCGAAGTGTTTTTGAGAGTTATTAAAATTTGGGATGTGTGGTATTCTTTCGGGTTTAAATCAATGGGTTGGAGTGAGTCGGATCCATGAAATGAAGGTTCTGAACAACACATTATCTTTTACACAACATGTATACTTGTTTATATACTGGCGAGCAAAAATAATGGGTCACTTTTCATACAACTTTATACGCGAAGGGACCCGTTATTTTCGTCAATGTAGTAAGCTACTTAGTGAACGAATATTCGTTCACTCGCTACTTCAATATATTAAATTCACGTGTGTACGATTTATGTATGTTGACGACGTAGTAGTGACCCTGCCTGCGAAGCAAGCGTCCCGGGTTCGAATCCTGGTAAGGGCATATAATAATTATATTTTGTGTGATGAGCACTAATATTCGTTCCTGAGTCATGGATGTTTCTATCTCTTTAAGTATGTATTTAGCTATGTAAGTATGTATATCGTTGTCTAGTAGGTACTACCCATAATAAAAGCCTTACTATTTAGCGCTTACTTTGGGACTTGGTCAATTTGTGTGAATTGTTCCCTAATAATTTTTTTTATGTATGTATGTGCACCTAATACGGATATTTGAAATGTTATCCACTTTTCTGTCAAATTACGAACGTTTCCCCACACCAACGACCTCGGCTAGGGTAACCCAAAACACTCAAACTTCCAAGTCCCACACGCGACCAGGTGTCCTGGATTGCCAAACTTTCCTCGTTACTGCATGGTCACCTCAAGGGTCCCATACGTTCCTTAGTGTGGTCACGCGGGCGACATTTATTAAGGCTGATTCGACAACCTTGTGGCTTGGGGATAAAGTTGATTTCTGATCGTTTTTGGACCCGATTCGGCTTTCATTGTTAAGGAAAATTGGTATTTTGATCGATGAGCAACGAACAATCCTTGTAGTGATTAAATGCCTTGGCACGGCTGTTGGTCGCTACTGTGTCTGAAATTGGTGCGGTAATCGATGCAAATCAATTGCATCCGCATTGCTGCTCTGCACGGCTAGCACTAGAGCTTGCAAGAACTGTGTCGCACGCGAGATAGACTACCTGTCTCTTTCTAGAAACTACACACACAAATCGCGTCTATATCTTTTTCACCTCTCTCATTGTCATATTTATATTTTACTAGCTGTTGCCCGCGACTCCGTCTGCGCAGAACCACTATCCCGCGGGAACTATGCAATTTTCCGGGATAAAACTATCCTATGTCCTTCCCCGTGACAAACTCTCTGTACCTATACCAAGTTTCAACTAAATCTGTCCAGAAATTTAAGCGCGAAAAGGTAACAAGACAGACAGACAGGTTACTTTCGCATTTATGTTTATAAGTAGGGATTTGTAGCATCTACAAAATACCTGACAAGCTCGTATTTATGTCTCACTTTACTGCGTATAAAATTCAATAGATATCACTTTGAAGAAAAATTCAATACGTGCCCTGAAAAACCGCATAAAAAACCACGCAACCTCGACTTTCCACCTCTCAGAGGCTGCCTCATTAGCGAAACAAAAGACTGCAAAGCAAGGAAACCGCCGTATTTTGCCCGCAAATTGCCTATAAATTTTTATTATGGCCACTCTTATTTGAGGTTGAGGTTTGTGAGATAAATACGTTTGCTTTATTGTATTATAGTGGACGGAGCCGCGATATTATTGACTTCGGCCAATTCTGTTATACGGCGGATATGTTTCATTGTGGTTTTATTTAGGAAAGAAATAGCGGACGGTTTTGGAATAGCCAAACGATAGGTTTTAAGGAAGGAGTTTAGCTACCGTGGTAACGAGACTTGAATATGTTTATCACCTGGATAAAATCAGCTCTAAAACATGTTTAAATGTATCTGAAGCCTGTAAAATTATAATGATAGGTAATTGTTATCAAAAGAAAAAGGGACTTAATCACGTAAATGACAAGTGTTTTTGTAAATACCTCTGGAGTCCTCTCGAGACCATGGATGCAAAGTCGCGTCCGAAACGTCGAGGTATTTACAAAATACTTGTTATTTACGTGATTAACGCGTGTGAAAATCGCGAAAGTTTGAATCGATAGGTAATTAATTAAATGCATTAAAAATAATCCATATTTTCCTTGGTCACAGCTGGGCCAATTTCACTGATTCTTTTTTTAGTTGTGTCTGTTATAGAGAAGAGAGAAAAAATGGAACGCGGGCGAAGCCGCGGGCAACAGCTAGTAAAATAATGTTATTGATGAACATAAATTATACAATACAATACAATACAATAACTCTTTATTGAACACCACATATAACAATTATCCTTATCTACCGTGAAATTTTAATTTATTGCGAAATCGGCAAACGGTATACAGTAGCAACAGGATCATAGCGTTGTTCAGGGAGGGGCTTGAGGAAAACATGGCTCACACCATCTCCCTAATTTATTATTGTAGGTAAATATGTCTTTTAAATACTCTTAGATTATGTTTCACCACTCTCAGTTAACTTACAGTTATTTTAGCGTCAGTTATCTATGACTAGCTTCTGAACGCGACTTCGTCCGCGTAAAATTAGCAATTGTCATTTTTATCGTTATCCCGCCGGAACTATGCCATTTTCCGGGATAAAAAGTAGCCTATGTTTCAATCTAGGGTATCAGCTATCTCCGTTCCAAATTTTATCCAAATCCGTTCAGTCGTTTCAGCATGAAGAAGGAACAAACATACACACTCGTTCACATCGTCACATCGTCACATCGTCACTCACAAACTTTCGCATTTCTAATATTATAGTAGGACTCCGTCTCTATTTATTTTTTTATTGCTAGGAACAGAGACGTCATCGTAGATAACTAAGACTTATCAGAGAGTGATGAAACAGGCCTCTATTCTATGAGTTGTGGACTGTATTGAAAGATGTAAGCTGTGTTGTGGCTTTCATTATAATGCTCCTCTCGTCTACCCAATATTTGACGCTAGCTGTACTAAAACAAAGTAAGAATATTTCTGTTGTGTTGCATTCACGAGCTCTTAATGTGTATATGTATTCGTATGAGCACGTAACTCGGTCGGTGGCGAGCTCTTGACTCGAGACGGCGCCAAGACTAAGCAACGGAGACAGTTCTAACTAATAAAAAAAATGTCAGATATCAATGATGCCATCGCTGTCAGTTTCGTAGTAATAAATAGAGATGACACTGTTTACGATATAAGGAAGTTAGAAGAGTGGTGAGACAGGCCCTAAAAATGATTGAATTAATGTATGAAGAAAGCCTTGAGCCTGTGAGAGCCTTGGGGGAGGCCTATGTCCAGCGGTGGACGTCTGAATGGACGGTGAATGTATGAAAGTTTTAAAACAATATATCTTTCGATCGTAACGAAATTCTTCTTCGTTATTTTACTTTTACTGAAGGTGTCTGTAGTGAAAGTCATTATTAATTTAATCAAAATTTACTACTACTATTCCCAAAACCCATAACACAAAACGAATCTCTAACACCCGCTAACTCTATTACATAATCCAATACATTACATAAATAACGTCTTTACCCCTTACAGGTTAGACAGGGCCTATTGTAACAAGACTCAAAGGCCGCGTTTAGCATGATTGTGGGCGTATAGGTGGAAAGGGGAATCAAAATAGTGATGGGTTGCTAGCCGCATGACCTATAACACGATTCCTAATATTTTCGCCCATTCCCTCGACGGGCTTTTACCATCTGCGCGGGAAAAGAAGCAACTGGGCACAACCTACAAAACAATACAATCCATCACCAACCAATCCCAATCCAATCTAATCCAATCTATTACATAACCTGACAAAACGTAACGACACCAACTATTTCTTCATTGACTTAAAATGGTTGGACCTAAAAGAGTTCCTTGAGGTACTCGGATGCCTAGAACAGTCTGCTGTAGCTATTCACTATCTAGTCGCGGCTGAACAGATTTGCTGACTCGCTGAATAGAGGCGCTTTCACCCAAGTGCTGTAAACGTAAGCGATATACGCGACATAAGAAGCTAAGTCAAAGACCCAGGAGATTAGAATTCCAAGTGCGGTCAAGACTTTGCGTAGTGCTGTCCTACTTAGTCGAGACCGCAGTCTTTATGTAGCTCGTTTACGTCTTAATTTTGTACTAGAACGTTTGGATTATGCTTTCTATATGTGAAGCTCAGAGATTTATTGTTTGTTTGAGTTAAGTTAAGCTTATAGCTAAATTACAAACTTCTCAAGTTTAATAGAAAATCATTAAAAAATAATAAGTACTTACTTAAGTCATAGAAAGTGAGCACAGGTATTTGTTTTGTCTAATACGCTAATGATCTAAATTTAATGTCTGTGTTGTTTCTTTTCTATAAAATTTTGTGTATGCTCTTATATTTGTGTGTCTTGCAAAATGAATAATTGTCTTCTTTCTTTATTTCTTTTAATTTCATGAGGATCCGTCTGAATTCAAAAGGAATTCAAAATTTATAGTCCAAATGTTAATAAAAAATTATTCAGGCACTGACGGCCAAAACGGTTGAAAGTTATTTATTAATATAAATTGTTTGTTATTCATAATACTTGTACAATGTTTATGGATTGATATTAAACTTCTATCTTAATCCCATCACCATTCAACGGAATAGCCCCCATATTTTCTGAAACTACCCTCAGTTTACGGCGGTGTATTTTCTCCACTCCGACTGACACAATGGCTGTATTTTTATGCAGTACATTAAAATCGCACATTCGAGTTTTATTGTGGTCGTTACTGTATTGTGTACGAATACGTTTAGGACGAATACTTTGTTGTTGCTAGTATTTTTTTCGTACTCTGTTACATTGTAAAAAAACCTTAGATGATAAATATTTTTTTGGATATCTTTCATTATCTGTATGTAATTTTAAACGCTCTTCTTCGAGCCTAAATAAACGCTACTTTCATCCACTCAATGTTTGACCGGTAGAGATGCTTTAAAAGAATATGTCAACCTTATTATAATTGTTTTTGTTAAAAATTTATTTCGTTTTAAAAATACGTTGTCCCCCTTTCAATAGGTGTAACTGGCCTGTATTCAATCGGATGCATGTGCTGTGCAAACGTTGAACTCGACGTTCGAATCGAATTTAGAATTCAAATGGTAATGTCTGGTCGTGGACGCTGATTGGCCGATCGAGAGGTGAGCTGCTATCCACCGGCAATTCTCTTCTTCGTGTTTTGAATTTCTTATTTATCATTCTTATTTCTTGCTACATTTTGTTAATAGCGCAGTTTCTATTTTTTGCGTCACTTCGAACTATCAAGTCTGCTTTAAGTAGCGTTTATCGTCCACGAAGTGAGCAGTAAATCATCCATAAACGGACTCAACCATTTTTTAAACCATTCCACTTGGGATTTTAATGTCCTATATATTTGTAGAGCAAGCTACGAAAAACTTTCAGTGTTGCCATTTTATAACTCAACATACCCCAACTATAGCCCTCGTTACCTCTACAACACTTCTAGATTGGTTATTGGGAAATGGTAAGTCGTTACAAAGTCCATTTAACACTTTTTTAACGAACTTCATTTCGCCGAACGCCTCGAAGGGGCTCGGAACCGTTATCAGAACATTACTTCCGTTCTATCTCGCTAACGGCTTATTTAAATATCGAAAATGATTTCGGAATATTTTCTTAAGGCTGTTAGTTGGCAGTTTGTGAGCGCTTAGGGATTTTTAGTCTGTGGTAGAAATAAGGAACGAAAGGATAAGGCTTTCTATCGACTTACAAACACTTTTTAAATCTTAAATGAAAAAGCAATGTGGTGGTCAAACAAGAATGATCATTTTATCAAGAAGTTAGATGATTTGCACTCGAGTACTACCTAATTTAAGTGTTAACTTGCTCAAGAAAATTGATACTGTCGAATGCAAAATATAAATTCTAATCAGTTGCTATTAAATCGTTTACCGCATTACAGTTATCATTTTATTGGCTGTAAAAACAAAATGTATAATTTTGTCGAGTCAAACTTTTTCGGTATTTTTTTATTATCATAAAAAGCTGTCAAACTGTGTTGTTTTTGCACTACCTCGATACTACTTCAAAATTTTCATTTACGTACGTAGTAGGTATTTTGTAGAAACAACTGAAAATAAAAGTCTCACAGACTATGGTCAGTTATTTCAGTAAAAAAAAAAACACTTGATGTAGGTAAATCAACCTAATCTTTGCATTTCAAATTTGTTTGTGGTCAATTTTTACACCAACCAGCTGAAACCCTTTATGATTAAACTGTTCCATTTTTGAAAAGCAATCTTTGAATTTCGAATGAAACGGAAAAATGAATACGCGATAATTCATTACTGCCGTTGTTGACGGTAGATAGTTGTTTTGTTTTTAATAGTTTTGCTCTTTGTTTGGGCTTTTGTTCCCAATACGGCAGTGTTGAGTGAATTTCTTTAGAACTTTTCATGCGTTTCACGGAAGTTTATTAAAAGGAAATTGCTTTTGTCTGTTTGTGTAAACAAACTAGGTCGATATGAATATAGCTTTAAAGATGCTTACCACGACCACATACCTAGTACGTACTGTCACGTTCTGAAATGTACTTAGACTTTGCAAAAAAATCTTTTCAATCTCCATACATGTTAGTCGTTATTAAAGTTTATGATAGTCCTAAAAAGAACGTAAAATATTGGTTATTTAAGAATCCGCGTAAAAGTTTGCTCTTTTCCGACCACTGATAAGCCATAAGGGTCCGCTTCCCTTGACGCCGAATAATGCAAACAAACAGAAACCAAACAAACACATTACCTCGTTAAAATTCACGGTTAGGCTCTTCCTTTGTAAAAATGACTGTGTGACTTGGTTTTGAACTAAAATAAACTGACCCAGGAAATCTATCTACATATATCTAATCAGTCCATATCCACCCATTGCTTAGTATAGGCCTCTTCATTTTCACGCGACTTTGCCCGGTCCTGTAATCTATATAAGTGACAAATTAAAGGTACCTACCAAAACAAAACCGGCCAAGTGCGAGTCGGACTCGCGCACCGAGGGTTCCGTACCATTATCTATAAAATATCTATTAACCAGTGTAAGCAGAGCCCTGCTCCAAAGCAAAATGTACGCAGTGTGAGTCACTTTATATTGGCCACTGATATATACAGACATACATACATATTTACGGTTTTCGCAATTATTCCTTAATCTGTGCTATAAGACCTACCTTCATACCAAATTTCAAGATTCTGCGTTCATGGGAAGTACCCTGTAGGTTTTGATTCCCTTGCGAGTTTCGAAAATTTTCGGCATAAACGGCTGTATTTTTTGATTGCGTTGGCTTAGAAGTTTGATTTTTTCACAGCTCCAAGGGGCAGTAGACCTGAGTATTTGATATAAATTTCAGCTTTATACCTCCACGCGTTCCTGAGAAAAAGGATCTTGACAGACGGACGGACGGACGGACAACAAAGTGATCCTATAAGGGTTCCGTTTTTCCTTTTGAGGTACGGAACCCTAAAAAGTGCACAGTTCCGCGTCAGCCAAGACTTGGCTTTTCAGCCCGTTGCCAAGAAATTACTCAGGAGTTTTGGCCAAGTTTCCGGCTACACATGAAAGGCTACTATTGTAGATAAACGGTAACGTATGCGAGTATGTGTGCTAAAGTGGGTTTGAATAAAAAAAACACAGTTACGAGACAGCTGGTATAGGAAAAATGAACTTTATTCATAAACTCTCTATAGGCTTTTACTAACTTAGCAATCGTTTGTCCTTATCTGTCACATTGACATTTACCTTTCACAGATAAGGACAAACGATTGCTAAATTAGTAGAAGCATGTAGAAGCCTGTGAATAAGGTGGTATGAGTATGAGTAGCTACAAAAATCGTTTTCAGCCAAAATATAATTGTGCTTGAGGAAATCACAGAAACGCAAATTAACACATGTTTTAAACAATTACAACGGATAGTTCGTTGACCTTTGCGTCAACCGCATGCTGACAATACAGAAGTTCAAAACAACGATAACGAATCTTAACAAGTGGAATTACAGTCTATTTTAGATGGTCACAAAGGCACGTTCTGTACGCCACAGGGCATCGAGTGGAACTACGTGACGTAAAAGCTTCGTCAATTCAGGATTCAAGTATGAGAAGGTTCCATTTAGCATTTTCAGCTTGATCTAATTTCAGACGTATGACTAGTGTGATAGGGTTGGTATTTCTTCTGAATACAGAGCTAAGTTAATACCTTTCAGTTGTCAGGGCTAGAATTATGATGACTCAGCTTGAGTTTTGTAGAGGATTTCAATTTGGTACTTGAAAATAAGCAGGTGGTGATAAGGTTTTAAAGAAGGGTTTTAAGGCGTATACCTTCGGGCAAATAAGTGATCTATTATATTTATATAAGTTATATTTTTGTCTGTGTATCGTTCAGTCACAGACGGTTCTGGCAGAAAATTTTAATTTCTTTAGTACTCTAATTTAAAAATAATTTATAGTCAGCATAATATAAATTAGTGTAATAAACTAATACACCTTCAAAATTGCTTGATTACGATAGTATTTTTTTCTTCTTAAATTATAACATGGCCAAACCACTTGTATCCAGGCCACAAACAATGTCGATGGTTTAGAGTACACCACTAAACAATAAAAGCTGGTATCATTATTCGACAACTTGACGTTTGCACTTGTCAATTTAGAGTATCCGAGGTAAAAGAATAGACTTTAGCTGTGGCCCGCAATTTCGTCTGCGGATAATTGTATTCATTAATCTTGCGCACGCGCGAACTAAAAATTTGCCAGGATGAAAACTATTTTAAATCCTTCTCAGGGTCTCAAAATATCTCCATTTCAAATTCCATCAGGATCGGTCGAGTTTACGTATGAAAGCGTAACAAACGGACTCACATTTTCATTAGAATGTTAGTTGGGATAAAATTATTAACTGAATCATTTAAAACTACTAAACTTTAATGAACACAAAATATTTACCTTGCTACTCCGCTACGCTAAGCTAAATATTTTGTGTTCATTAAAATGGACCTCCGCAAAGTAACGCCTGATTCAATAAAATACTAAACTTTAGTCAAATAAAAGTAAAGCTAAATTAATCAAATAAAGCTCGGATGCAGATAAATAAACAAGTGAGCGCAAGCGCAAACACTAAACGCCAATTTTAGTTGTGTGGGCTCGAAAGCTCTCTAATTTAAGTTAGAGTTCGTTACGAACAGATTCCGGCAGAGCTCTCGTAACTTGGCCTATGTGGTTACAAAGCATAAGCGGCGAGCGGGCGGTGGGCTGCTACCTCATGCAGCGCAATGTATTGTATGTAGGTAGCCATTTAAAATGTGTAAGTAAATTCAAATAAATGTTATTACAGCACTTGACTAATATTCAACATAATTATAAATGGGATATGAACAGCGATTATTTTGATTGGGAGCTCAATAAAGGTAATCGCGGTTCATATCCCGTCTATAATATTTCGAATGAACTTAACCATGAATCATTGAAAAGTCTTGACTAACATTTTTAAACTAAATAGACCATCTTGGGGTAAAGAATAATCTAGTTTTTGTTTTAAACTCAATTTATGGCCACTCTCTGGAAAAAATATGGCAATTTCATCTTAAGATAATTATGTGTCAAATTCTATGAAACTGTCGAGCTGAAACAATGTTTAACAGCTAAATCGACATTTATCTTTGCAGTAAATGACCAATATAAAGACTGTCTAACTTAAACCTAGGGCCTTATCATGAGGTCCTAATTCGGACTCAGTTCAAGTTTTAGCTTTCACTTTTAGTATGAATCTGACAGCGAGCGAACCTAAACTGAAACGCATTAAGACGTTAAGGTAAGGCCCCTGACCTTGTGAAAGTCTCGTATTTTCATTATTATAGACTACAATGCTCTGACAACGTGTCTAGCGATTTAAACCACATCTGGACATCAGCCAAGAACTGGCGACGCAGCCGTGTATATTTACGCGAACCATTTCGCACTTTTTTTGACCCCTTCACAACTCAAAACCTTTTTTTGGTGTAGGTGGCGCTTGATCCAAAACGCTATCGCTCGTAACTCAAACCACAGAGCAGCACTGCGCCTCTTTCACGAACTTAAAACTTACTTATTTAACTCTGACTTTCAGAAGATTCTGATTCCGGGAATGAACCGAAGTTCCGACCCCAGCTTCAGCATTATTTATTAAGTTTTCATTATGTAGAAATATCGCGGTTGTTAATAACACCAAGTATTTGCATATCGCGAATTTAGTACTGAAATATTGTTATGGTCGCCGCTTACGGGAGCTTTAAGTATGAGTTAAACCGGGTTGGTTTTAAAGCCTATATTAAATTCTCTTTTAATTTAATATACGTTAGAGAGATACTTATTCTTCATATTCATATTCATATTCATATTCATTTACTGAACATGCCAAATCGATACAGTTTAATTAAAAAAATAGAAAAGCAAACTATAATACTTCATTGACTCTTTACGAAAGCGATCTCTACCAAACCTTCTAGATGCATAAAAGAATAAACATAGTAACTTAAGCGGCAGTAATAAACAGAAGTAACTGAATAAAGGTTGTTCCGGGATCGGGTGAGTCTAATATAGGATTTGGAATGCACTGTCTGGAATAAAAACCTGTAAAAATTCGTGTACCGTTTCAATCAAATGGGGACACGGATCGTCGAGCGAACAATAAATGAGTCTTCCGGACCGTGCGTACCGAGTCGTACATTACTAGCACGTTCTTAGCGACGGCGAACATAAATTCATCTAACTAATATTATAAATGCGAAAGTATGGATGGATGGATGGATGTTTGTTTGTTACTCAATCACGCCAGAATGGCCCAACGGATCTGGGCGAAATTCGGCACATAGATACAGAAAAGTCTGGAATAGCACATAGGCTACTTTTTATCCCGGAAAATTGCGTAGTTCCCGCGGGATAGTGATCAACGAATTCTTTGCAGACGAAGTCGCTGGCAACAGCTAGTTCATATATAAATCACGTCTATATCCCTTACGGGGTAGACAGAGCCTAAGGTAACCGATGAAAGCGTTACTAAAGTGTAATATGAATACAATTCGATTAATTTCGATGAAACCTTCGAAGCTATTAAATGAAAACCAGGAGTGTCATGTCGAGGCGCTGAAACTTCGGATTTCAATCCCCCGGCAATTAAATGCGGTTAGGAATTTCTGGCATCATTTAATTTTGATTTAAGCGAATAATTAAAACAAACCAATCAACTTTCGGCGAATGTGGATTGAGTTATAAATGTTGCGATTAAAACTTTACCATTCAATTGAAACAAATTAAATTCAATACGTAATTGGATGTTGATATAAAAATTTACATAAATTGGATGTACAACAGCGTGACGATAGGTAGCTATTGAATCATTAAAGTATTTTACTCGTAATTTCATTTCTTTTATTTCGCTTATTCATGTACACATATTTAAAGACTAGCAGTTGCCTGCGACTTCGTCTGCAAATAATTCGTTTATCGCTATCCCGCAGAAATTTTCCGGGATAAAAAGTAGCCTATGTGCTATTCCAGACTTTTCTCTATCTATGTGCCGAATTTCATCCAGATTCGTTGGGCCGTTCTGGCGTGATTGAGTAACAAACAAACATCCATCCATCTATACTTTCGCATTTATAATATTAGTTAGATTATATGTTACATTGTATTTAAGTCTGTCTATGACGTCCTCTAAGGATTCAAAATGATACTTAAAATCAGTGGCGTGCAGAGGGGTGTCGCGAGGATAGGCAGTAGTAGGCAGGGGGAGCAGCTCACCACAATTTGCTTGCATTGCCTACCGCGGTGACCCTCCACTACACGCACTAGCTTAGGATTCATTGTGTTGGAAATAATAAGTTACGGTATTTTGGTTTGCTGTATTGAGATGACAAACCGACATACTTTTTAAAACAAAACTTTCCATCAAAATTAGACGTTTTAGAAAAAGTGCATTATAAAACTACAAAGGGTCCGCAACATCCTTCCGCCTTTGGGGCGAAAGCCACAAACCACTGCACTGTGCTGGTCGCGATCTCTAGGGAGTATAGGCGTTGATATGGTCTTGTATGTTCGCCGTCCATGGTCCGCACTTTTGTTACTCGGGGGCTACTCTCACTTCCCGAGTAAATCTTCAGAATTAATTCTAAAGGCCACTTAATACGCTCTATTAGGACAATATCGCCTACCTACCGTTAAAAAGTCACGGTCGCCACTTGTTGGAAATAAAAAACTCTTGGATTTTGGTTTGATATATTGAGATGACAAACCGACATACTTTTTTAAAAACAAAACTTTCCATCAAAATTAGACGTCTTAGAAAAAGTGCATTATAAAACTACAAAGAGTCCGCAACACTTTGTGTGGTCTTATAAGATAAAGCTATATATTATAGTAATTGGAGGAGGATAAAATTCATTAGGACTTCAAAGATGCTTACCGTGTAAGGGTGCGACAAAACCGCCGCAATGACGTGTCGTATGCGAGACATTTTCTCATCGTTTCTTCATACATTTTGTTGCGATTCCGTAACGTCACCGTTTGTTAAGCGGCGGTGTGGTCGCACCCTAATTTTGTATCGGAAATTACGTTCATCTATTCAAAATTGATTGATCAAAATAAACCTACTATCTGCTAAAGATTCACACAGTAAAAAAAATTGAAACAGTTTTAATCAACGTTTTTATACGTTTAACAAAATTTAAACATGATCGGCTTTTATTAACTCAAACAACTGACGTGCACATATTTTTCCATCCCGTTCGTGATCATAAATGAATTTTACTGTACAATAAACTGTGTCTAAAATCCAATCATGATAACAAAAATTATGTTTGATTGACTTTCAATTCTATTCCAAAACAATAAAGTACATCCATATTGCTGTTTTATTATTCCTGATGGCTTTTATCAATGAACTGAGCATTTCCGGGTGTCTTTTATGACAGTAAAGTTCACGGCAGGTGATATAAAAGCATTAATAAAACTATGCCATTTTACTGCTTAAAATTTAATGAAAACAAATGGTAAGCGGAAAAATAAAACTTTCTCTATTTAAATTAAACAATTCATTTAACAGGTTAACATAACTAATTAAAAACTAGACTTAAAAATAAAAACAATAAATAGAAAATTTGCCCCAGATCGCTGCCTATGGGTAGCGTGCCCAGAAGGCTGGCACCATTGCCACGTTGGATGGCAATGCTGATCCTTTGCGCAAGGTAAGATATAAGAGATATATATATAGCGGTTGCCCGCGACTCCGTCTGCGCAGAACTCACTTATCGCTATCCCACGGGAACTATGCAATTTCCCGGGATAAAAACTATTCTATGTCCTTCCCCGGAACTAAAACTGTCTTTGTACCAAATTTCATTAAAAAAAAAGCGCTTGGTTTTTATCGGGATCACATTAGCCTTAAATAGACTATTTTTTATTACAATAGTTTAGCTGTGACATCTACTTTTTAATACTTTAAAGTCTCTTATTATAATTTAAGGAAATATTTCTATAAAATTTATTTTTGATTCTACTTTTTGGCTCGGGAATTTACGAAAACCTTCAAACACATCCCTACGGAAATAAATTCCCTTTGCTTACTTACATGAAGATGTGAGACTTTGGGCGGCACAAGCTATAAACATATAAAGCTCCTGTCTATGCGTAAAACACTGAAAATAATATGGTACAAGAAACCCAGACGAATCATCAAAACAACTTTTGTCCTTACCCAATACGTTTTCAATCTAAAATGGATCTAACGCCACAGTCTTAGAACAGCAAGGTTTTTTTTCAAGTGCAAAGTTATTGTGGTAAGTTGTGCAGGGCGTAAAATGTTTTGCGGTAGTGACATAGGCGAATTCCATTCTCAGATTAGATTCCAACGAGGTCCCTACTCAAACGCAGTTTACGCTCACGGCTGTCTCCTCGAACCTTTAAAACCTGGCCCACGCAACGAATAAATTTGAACTTGGAACAGCCTTGCGACTGGCCGAAGGATTTTGAAAAAAAAAATGCTCTTACGTTGAACACTTTTAAAAATAGAATGAAAGTTACGTTGAGGTTTTCGCTTTCGAGAAAAAAACTACCAGTACTATTTTTTACTTCATTTTAAAAATGTTAGAGAAAATTGAAAAGTGCTGAAGTAAGCTCCGTTTTAAAACTATTTAAACCATTCGTATGTTAAAATAATGCAGAATGTTGTGTTTATCCTAAATAGACGGCTGTACTTCCAACACACGATAGTGAGCCAGATAAGCACAGGATTCATGTAGAAATTCTATTATATTACAACTGAGCTCAAAATGAAACAAAGAAGTCGTTCAACCTTAGGACTTTGACCTTGTACTCGCGATTTTGTAGGTACTTGATCAATGGACCTTGACAAAAGCAAAAGGGTGACATATTTGAAATATAGAAACAAGAGACAGAGTTCTTGAGTGATCTTATTGAATGTTGGTCAATTTATAACAAGAAAGACAACATTCTTTGGATTTTTTATTCATTAATAATACTGAATTGACTTAAAGTTCAAGCAAGCATGATACTCAAATGTAATTTTTTGCCAAATTTGAAGCCTCTAGCTCCAGTGGTTCAGCGTTGCCTTTTAGTCAGAGGGACACGTAGGTAGTTTTATAATTTCATGTTGTGTCCTAAAACTAAGAATGAAAAATAGAAATAGTTGAAAAAAAAAGTAAAAAAAAAAACAACAAAATTTTCTCTGTTTGATGGCTTTATTTTTTCATTTAAAACTATTTGTGCGCGGCACCAAACAATAAGGCCACTACTAAATTTTCATCGCGGTTTTAGAAGCTCCTAGGCTTTCCTACACTTTCCGAGTTCAATGCCCTTTCACGCATAGCTATGACGTCATTAATACTTTCTGCGCACAGGCTTGCAAAATACCAAACGCAAACAAAAAAAACCAAGTGGGCACTGATCTATTCATAATGCCATTCATATCACGATTCCTTTTACGGCACGCGAGAACCGAGTAAATATAAATCACCCGCCTATTCGAACTGCTTTGGACGTGAATTTATCCGGGCGAGTCTGTCATTTTGAAAAATGACGCAACTTTTCGCGTACAGAGTCTAGGTAAAGAGTGTACCTGGCCGCGACGGTTGATGGATGCCGTTCGCGAAAAAAAACTAGATGAAAATAAACGCGTTCGGAATTTGAAATATGCGGTCGGCATTGTACCTGGCTGGTGAGAGATGGTGTTCTATATATCCTGCTTTAATGGAAACAAAAAAAAAACATTATACAGAGAATTTTAGAGCGGGAACCTAGAACCGGGAAAACGAACGTTACTAGCAGTGAATGGGATAAATCAATAAATTATATTTGTAGAGCACAAATACGGACAGGTTCAAATACCTTGGAATCAGTATCGTGAATAAATATTGCCTTTTCCAATTGATCCATATAACAGATCACAGCCAACGACTCAGTTTGTTTCATACGATCCAATTAGCTATGTCAATGCGCAATATCAAACACAAATAGTTGACTCCAATCAA
Source organism: Pandemis heparana (assembly GCA_963854515.1). Lineage (NCBI taxonomy): Eukaryota > Metazoa > Arthropoda > Insecta > Lepidoptera > Tortricidae > Pandemis > Pandemis heparana. The sequence continues at coordinate 2,171,884 of OY978025.1, forward strand.
ACTCCGTCATAATTGCTTGGGAGGCATCCGGAACTCAAATAGGAGCTTCTGATTATACTAATACGAACAACACTACCTTGGCCATATATTATACATAAATATATTCAATAATAAATAGTCAACCAGAACAGAAATAACTCAGTACCTACATTACTACAGAGGCTGGGGCGAAGGCGAGTGCTGGTGGAATAATACGCCAGCGAGTCCGTCTATTTATTATAAGAGTCCTAATCACCGATCCAGCCCAGGTTTGTGTCGCGTTTTTCTTAAACGTTGTGAGATTTTTTTAAGTAAAAAGAGACTCATTTCCTCGTTTGAGCAGTTGTTGGTTGCGCTCATACAAACGTTTTAATTTTATTAACCCGACTACCAAATAGCCTGTAATATCCACCATGCAATTACCAAACGGTTTACAACCCTTCCTCTGCCATTACAGCGTCACGCGACGCTGCAAACGCCATTTATTTTCACATCAAAGAAAAGAACCTATTAGAATGAAATTAAGGGCTCGGACGGCGCCCTATTATTTGAGTACACACGGCTCGCTTACGGACGGTTGCATAGCGGGACGGAAATGAGTAGGGATGGGATACACTGACAATTAAAAGTCACTTTTACTACCTAAGTTACTTTTTAAGGCCCTGTCTCACCACTCTGTTAAGTTCCGGTTATCCTAAGCGTCAGTCATCTATGATTCCGTCTCTATTTATTACCACGAAACAGACAGAGACGTTAATAACTGACACTAAAATAACTGAAATTTAACAGAGTAGCCCTAAGTATAAAGAAAGATAGAAACAGTTAGAGCCTATAGGATCCGTAGAATCATGAGCAAAAATAACTGGTCGCATTTAATTTTTGTGTGAATTCAACTTTGTGTGAACAGTGACCCTTTATTTTTGCTAGTCAGTGTATTTAATATCAAAAATGATGTGACTCCAAATGTAATGCAAATGGGCTCCCCAAAAATGGTCAAAAATATAAATATGGTATAATATGGTATTAGGCAGTTGTTGAAGTTTTTATTTTCAATGTGTCACTGCAATTTGCCAAGCGAATTCAATTCCAAATGCATTATAAAGCGGCCCATAAAACATTTTCTGTGCCACTGCAGACTAAATAACTCAAATTAGTTATTTCCTCTATGCTGAAGAACCACAAAGTACTAACTAAAGTACAATAACAATTTCTTGGATCGCCATACGTCATTTACATCACTAGGGCAGTAAAATATAATTGCGGGCTCAACCATTAGCCCGGAAGCAATAATGATCTGATGAAACCATAATGCTGGTAATTTGCGTATCCCAGCCTTTTAATTAGGCAGCTAAGAAGCCGCGAGCTGGAACCACGGGGCCCTACGGCGCTGGATGGGGTTCTCACTTGCCCTCGTGATGTCATATCTCTACCTACTAGACGAACTTACGTATACTACTCGTCTTGCCTTCGGAATCCAAAAGCACTATCTACAGTAATTATGATTACAAAAACAGATAACTCACGTACTCGTATAAAAGCCGAATAATGCTCGACGTAATGTTTCGGACTAATCCGTAATCCTTCATGGAGCGCGCTGCCGCCGTGTTTTTGTAATTATGATTGAGTCTCAAGTGTCAAATCTCTTTTTAGTACACCTTTGTCATCCTCAAATTTTTTATTTCTATTTCTACCTACACTCCACTGGGGTATGTTCCTACATAGATACATACATACACTAATAACGTCTTTATTCCGCACATAAATTTCGAAAAACTCAGACATGCCCCGTGACTTTCTGAGAAGCCATAACTCAAACAACTAGGCTACCACGAGCTTATTAGGCAACCATGGTATTTCTTATAGCTTAATAAAAGGAACAATTCCAGCAGTCAAACCTCTTCGTTCAGACATTCCTGTGGTAGCGGCAGTTTTGTTAATTGCTTTCCATTCCGGTACATTCAGCCCAGATGATGGATGCTGGCTCTTACGCGCCTCGCGAATTTCAGGCCAATTTGTTAACAACAGTCTGGAGATTTGAGCGCAGAATTCTCCAAAAATTAATAGGATATGCGTTAATTACATCTCCTTTTTTACAAGGTCTGTCAGATTTATTTCGTAATATATCAGCATATAAATGTTTTTCAGGATGTTTCAATTGTGCTTGACAAAACAAAAGATAAAAGAGATTACGATCAAAATAGACGTTTTTGCATAAATTGTAATTGGATTTTGATATCATAATTATTTTAATCATTAATAGCGAAGATTCTTAGTGGCTCGTTTTCCTCGGGTCATATTATACTGTCGAGCAAAAATTAAAGTCACCATAAAAGGCGCTTTGTTCACAATGTGAACAATTATCGTTGCTTGTTAGTGTAGTTACAGCCAAGTAATCACGTCGGTTGATAGAACTAGACTGCATCTGGTAGTAATTATAGTAATTAATGATTAGATTGGAGCCGTATTCGGTTGTTAAATTAATAGGAAATTGGATTCAAAGGTTAATTAACTGTAGAACGAAATATGCAAAAGTTGTTGAATTGTTTGTTGATTAAATTAAGAAATATTATGTTACCATGCTTGTTTTCGTGTTTGTCTTAATATGCCAACTCAAGTCTAGGTTCTAGAAAGCTGATTTTTTGCGTAATGTTTTCCACGATGTAGGCAGAGAATAAGGAAAAAATCGGTTTTACCACGGGATAGAGAATTGCAACGGGAAAGAATCCTTGAATGGAAAAGTATAATGAACACATTTCTTAATTAATTACGATACCCCAACCGAAAGACGCAGGAAGGCTCCCCTCAAGAAGGACTGATGATCTGGTGAAAGTTGCGGGAGTCCGTTGGATGACGGCCTTGCAAGACCAGTCTCGAAGAAACTGTGATCCAGTGGCCCATTTAAGTTAATTTTTATAATAAATAGTATACCTATCTTAGGTTTAGAAATTCATCGGCTCTTACAAATTCTACGTTCAAACTGTAAGGTCAAACGAATTCACTATATCCCTTAATTAATAACTCTTTATTGTTCACAAAACACATGAAAAAGATGGACAACACAAATGTGAACTTATCCCTAAAAGGGATTTCTTCCAGTCTCCAGTCCGTTCCAGTTTCCCTTGTCGCTAAAGAGACCATAAATAATGTTCAATACATAAGATATATGGACTGAGAAAAATATTTGTTGATATGTCATATTTGTAAGATGAATGGGATCCCGCTGCAGTCGGAAATTGATCCTGGGTAATACATCATTATCCGTTAAAACAATTTTCAACAAAGTTTTCTTAGCACTTTCTTATCATTGACGTTGCCGTGGGGATTACTAACGAATTACGACTTATTTTGCTAAGTAACAAGTTATCGATATTTTAGTGCTAGCCTGTGATTAGTGTTCACTTTTGTTTGCCTAAGATTCTTATTCAGTTTTCTACGTAACTCTCTTACTCAATTCTTTATTGGCTTTATAAATTCTAGTACAATTGAATCATGTTGCCACTTTGACCACTCCTACCAATAGTTCCCAGCATCCTCCAAAATTAGGAGTTACGGGTGGATGTAACTCCTCTTGATGTCTTTAATTACTGCAAACTCTTCAACTTCAGCGATATCAAATTATTAGAAGACAGGATCAACAATTAAATCGACTAATTAAAGTCATTTTCAATTTCTTGGCTTCATTACCGCGATTTAATATAATAATACGACATAGAGATGATTTGTGTCGCTTTCTTATTATGCGTAAGGTATTTATAAAATGTCAGTAAACATGATTTCGTTCTTCATGAAAGCTGGCCTCAATTCACAATCCACATTCAACGCAACACCTGTGATACATGGACGACACACTTCGACGGCAAGGCTCACGGTGTAACACCTTTTTTGCTGTAGGTGTAGAATATAAAGCCCCCGGCAGGCTGATACACACCCCTGCATATTCATGCCGCAGCGACAATCAAAAGCCTTTTTTCCATTGTTTCCTGCGCTATCGTTTAGGTGTCGGGACATACGGGTGGGATGGTGTGCTAGCACTGCAACGGGAAATATCTCACTGAAAGGTTTTGCTTTATTAAAGGCACCTTGAATAATTCTAACATTTACATTTCTTGGGACAGTAGTTTTAGTAAAGTTAGTATGCTTTTTACCGTCGTGTATACGCAGTGACGTGTAAGCGTCACGTTTTCGCACCGTTCTTCATCCATTCTGTTGCCTAAACGCACCGTCAACTTCTTTCACGAACCGGTGTGATCGGACCCCAATCCAACGACTTTATCCCTGTTTGAAATCATTTCCAATAAAACAACATCACACTCACTGTATTCATTCATACATAGGTTTCGAGAATTAAATATCCGTAAATTGCCAACTTAGAGCTATTTCCTCAGTGACCTTAGAAATGATTACCTATGGAACTAATCCAACTAATATTATAAATGCGAAAGTTTGTGACGATGTGACGATGTGATGACGTGACGATGTGAGTGAGTGAGTGTGTGTTGTGTATGTTTGTTCCTTCTTCACGCTAAAACGGCTGGAAGGATTTGGATAAAATTTGCAACGAAGATAGCTGGTACCCTAGATTGAAACATAGGCTACTTTTTATCCCGGAAAATTGCACAGTTCCCGAGGGATAGCGATAAACATGTCAATTGCTAATTCTACGCGGACGAAGCCGCGGGCAAAAGCTAGTATTACATATAAGTTTCAGTTAGTTGCATTTTGTAACGTATTACATCAATGAACGCCGAGCGAACGTCCGCCGAGCCATAAGTTGTGAGGAACTCACAAAAAACTGATTGATTACTTCACCACGCTTTTTGCTCGTCGCCCAACACATCCTTACGTCGCACGCGCACAAAAAACAAGACAAATTGCGCTATTTGTTCGCGATTGTACGGCCGATACTGTTGCCCGGTTAGCCAAAATGAACAATGGATCGAAAAACAAAACATGTATAAATTAGAGCCCGCTATCGGTAGATGGCGGGATAAAATTATTGGGCCTAATGGTTTGCGGGTTGCAAATGTTTGTGTATAGATTACTGAGACTTTCACGTTTGCACGTCTTATCTGGTTGGCCCTGTAATTTGTTGATTTCATGCACATTTTATATTAAATACAACACAACGCTGCCGCCGGGGCGAGCGCTCCCTGATGAAGGGCTTAGAAATAGTCCGAAACAATTGTCGGAGCAATTCTTCGGCTTTTATACGTGAGTTATCCGTTGTGTTGTAATTACACATTTTATATTGTATACAAAAGTGTTATTATGTGATAGTACAGTCGAGGGCATAAATATCGATACAGCCATCATGTCAAATATATGTGTCACCGACCTTATTGTTTGTGGCATAGAGGTGCACACATGTTTTTGACGTATTGGTTTCGTACATATATTTTATGCCCTTGACAGTACATTAAACTTAGACATATTCGTTTAAGGGATGTTTTTTTTTAAAGTTTGAGAAGAAACAATGCGCAACCGACAAGGAAATTAAATTAGCTCCAGACAGACTTAACCAATAGCATAGATATTGTCCTTATCTGTGAAAGGTAAATGTCAAAGTGACAGACAAAGACAAACGATTACTAAGTTAGCAGAAGCCTACAGAGCGTTTATGACTAAGGTGGTTATTAGTTAAACAAAGGAAATAATGTTAATTTTTGTAAACTCATGGTAGTTCAGTGCATCGACGTATGGCCTCTCAATATTTCGAATTCTCAGCTCGCACCTCCGAGATTTTCGGAATTTATGTGCGAAACTACATTGGAAATTTTACTATGAGCCTTTCGGTGATGGAAAACATCGTGCGGTTTGTGGAATTCCCAATCCGCACTGGGACTTTTTTGTTACCTATTTAATTGTTAAATTTGAGCATTTTTTTGAGCGCTGCCCGGTTATAATCCCAGTAATGCCCGGTAATAAATGCGAAAGTATGGATGGATGGATGGATGGATGTTTGTTTGTTACTCAATCACGCCAGAACGGCCCAACGGATCTCGATGAAATTCGGCACATAGATAGAGAAAAATTTGGAATAGCATATAGGGTACTTTTTATCCCGGAAAATTGCGTAGTTCCCGCGGGATAGCGATAAACGAATTCTTTGCAGACGAAGTCGCTGGCAACAGCTAGTCATTCATAATCGCATGTATGCTTTTTCAACTTAGCATTTGTTTGTATTTATTCGACACTTTGTCATTGTGTGATGGACACAACAAATAATAGACCTATTTAAATCTATCAGAGACTTGAACAATTTTCCATCAATAAGAAAAAATAGCAAATGATAAAAGATTATCTCAAATGAAAGAAATACCAGCGATAGGTTCGTTGTGGATAATAAATTGTTACATATTCATACCCGAGATAGGTCCCATAAACCTAATCCTATTCAGGAATTCTAATAAAATATGAATTTTATCCTCTTATGTGATCACAATTTCGAAGAATTTACTAGCAACGCATGCCGTAATTATTAATACGCTTTGAACCAATAACTAACTTATGCCGACCCCCATAATGTAGCATAACACATGACATGCGCTAAGTGTGTCAATACGCATGTACCGATATACGTGTTAAACCTGGTACAAGTAACAGGAAGCAATTAATGTTTTATTGAATCAGGCGTTACTTTACGTAGGTCCATATCAATGAACAAAAAACATTTATCTTGCTACTCCGCTACTTACTTGCACGATAGTCAAGCCTGTGCGAAATATAATATTACCTATTATGTCATATTCATTAATAATTGATGATGTTGGGTTCAGCCACCAGCTCCTGGATCTCTATGTTTTTACGGATCCTCCACGTGCCGTCGTCTCTCTTGACAGGTCCCAGGATCTTACGCAAAACTTTCCTTTCCGCTACAAGGAGTTGATATTCCTCTATTTGAGTCTGTTCCTGTATTTGAGTTTGAGTAGTTAGTCATTAATAATTGGCCCACTATTGTTGTATAGTACCTCATTATTTCCAACAGCTCCAAAACACCTAAACGTAATCTTTTCTCGCAAAAGTATACACAAATCATGTCTTTATCCCTTACGGGGTAAACAGAGACTAAGATGACAAGACCACAGACCACGTTTAGCGTGCAAGATTACGTGCGTAAAGATGGAAAATGGAATCAAAATAGTGATGGGTTGCTAGCCGCATCGCCTATAATCCACCACCATTTTACCATTTGCGCGGGGAGAGAGGCAACTACAGAGCCTCTAGTGTAAGTTTTCACGTATAAAAACGTCTCGAACGCGTTTCACGTACATATCTCAATTACTATGGAAAAATTGGCAGCGCCACTTGCGGATCGAAACGGCAACAAACTGTTCTCATAGTATTTGACATTTTTACGCGAACGCGTTCGAGACGTATTTTGTGACCAAAAACTTACACTAAGCATACAGGCTTATTACGTAACTCGCTCGCAATCGCCATAGTGTTTATTTTGACAGTTCTTGTATGAATGTGACAGCTAGCTGATTCCGATCCCAATTGTCAGCACATGAACTGTCAAAATGAAGACGATGGTGATCGCGATCGAGTTAAGTAATAAGCTTGCTGGTACATTCTATGTTTTTTCTTTACTCCCAAACCAAGCGTGGAAGAATTCATAAAGCACTCTAAACTCAAATGGACCATCAGCTGGTAACTTACCCCAAACTAAACAAGTGATTTCGATTTACGATAATGGCAATACCAATGTCCGGGGCCGTCATTCACGCCGCGCAACTTAGCGGTTCCCACACTATATCCCCTTTAGATCCGATAATATTCCATTTTAGAAGATAAAATGAAAATCATGACACTACCGTACTGTTAGAGACTAAGGGTCTGTCTCATCACTCCTTAACTATGTGCTTATGTCCTTATTTATGATGACGTCTCTGTCTGTTTCGTAGTAATAAATAGAGACGTAATCATAGATAGACATAGATGAGACAGACCCCAAGACTATTAGTAGTAAACAAGTGACGTCACGCGACTGGTCTTTAAATACCCGCCTCTTGCAGCACGGGGCCTCTTTCTCCCTCGACCGTCACCCTGGAAGCATGTTCTTGGTCACCGTGTATTGTGAGCTATCTGGTGTTGGTTCTTCTTTCTATTATTGCGTGATTCTGATCGAATTGTGTACTCCACCGTGCTGAAGACTTGTTTAGAATTATTACAGCCTTTGTTCCCTGTTTGTGAGTTATTTGTTAAACCGTTTAAATAAAATTTGTTACTAAAATCGTGTGTTTTTAATAAAATAAGAGCAGATTCCCTACAGTACCTATTACTAATTTGAGTGTGAAGCGGCACGGTTCGTCCATATTCCCATTTTGTCAACTTCCTAGCTTGTCAACAATTCCACTTCGCCTACATTCAGTTCCCAAATCATCCACCCCTATTTTGTCAACATTCCCAAATAATTAGAATACAAAAAATATACGATGTTATTATAAAAAAGTTAAACAGACGTTGAACGCGTGTCTAAAAATTAATCCATTGATTTAAGGGTGATTTTGCAATAGATTATTTTTTAGACACGATTTAACTTTTTTGTAATAACACCGATAGCGTTTATCCGTTGCCTGGCGCCTACCCATAGTAAGATAGTCAGTACCTACAAGCATTGTTTGGTTCGGGACAAAATGAATAAGTAAACCTGTAAATTTTCCTATGATATTTATTTACTTATTATTTTATTATTTATTAATTTTGACCTTAGCAACACGCACTGAAAAGGTTATACCTACTTATTTTATATTATTTTGTCTGTAAAGTTATTATACAACAATGAATTTACTCGGAGTCTATTAAAAATGTAAGGTAAGAAATTCACGCTGTGTATGACAAATATCGTATTTCACTTGCAATGTGAAGAATGCGTCTCGGAAAAATGTCATCACGTAGTTTTATTCTAGTAACTTAAACAGTTTTTACTAAACACAATTAACATTTAAGCTGCGGGACAAAAGAAATATACATACAAACACATAAAAACTAACCCTCCTCAGGAGTTAGGGCATAGTGAAGCAAAACTAAATCGAGTTCTATGTAAAAAAGTTATTTAATACTACTATAAGTTATTTAGTGACTAGTATTATAAATGCGAAATTTTATTGTGACGATGTGAGTGAGTGTGTATGTTTGCTCCTTCTTCACGCTGGAACGACTAAACGGATTTGAATCAAATTTGTAACGAAGTTAGCTGGTGCCCTAGATTATAACATAGGCTACTTTTTACCCTGGAAAATTACATAGTTCCCGCGGAATAGCGATAAACATAACAATTGCTTAGTTCTACGCGGACGAAGTCGCGGGCAAGAGCTGATAGTGACATAAACGCGATGCGCCTTGTACTAATATTAATACACGGTTACATGTTTATAATTTCAACATTGTGTATGTAAGGAAACTCTTAAGCAATTAGCGTTTCTAAACGATTTCTCATGTAAGTACACGTTTCTTTGTTACACGTCAGTGTAAATGCGAACGAATAAATAATATAATTTGTAATTTCGTAACCTCACAGCGCTTCTTGTTGCTTCAGGGCTTTGGGGTATACCGACGCGGAGCATCACAAGCCATATATTTTACAAGATATTATTTTGTTTTAAACTTCCGCTATTTTCACTCATAGTGATAGTGATAGTATTTATTCAGTAAAACAATACATGATTATTTAAAGTATTACTTTCGGGACTTAACCGCGTAAAAAAATGTTTTGAATTACCTCGACGTTTCGGCCGCGATGCAGTGGCCGTGGTCACGAGCAGACTGTCATGTAGGGTATCACTTTCGTTTAACTGCGCGAGTTTTTCGAACTACCCGCACTTGGTCATTATTTTGCAACGGCACCGTATCTAAACGAAAGTGATACCCTGCATGGCAGTCCGCTTGTAACCACGGCCACTGCATCGTGGCCGAAACGTCGAGGTAGTAATTAATAACAATTTTTACGCGGTTAAGTCCCGAAAGTAATACTTTAAATAAATATGAGTGAAAAACGTGGAAGTTTAAAATAAAATCTTGTAAAAATCCTCGCTCTTTCGCCTTTAACAGGACGTAGATTTTATATTCTATAGTTTGTGACGATGTATAGAACGTCAGAACAGATGAACAGATCTAGGTGAAATTTGGCACCAAAGATAGATACATAGGCTACTATTTATCCCGGAAAATTGCGTAGTTCCCACGAGCGGCATACGAATTTACTCGCAGGCACCAGCTAGTGAATAATAATCATCACAATCATGCCATAAAAAAAGTTAGACATTAATTCCGTCAGTATTCAGTCGTTTTACTTGAGAAATAAGGCGCAGGCCGTGATTGAATAACCATGTACCTCGAAGGCCTACGCGAGATTTATCAAATTATCTTCGCTACGAAACTACTTTGCTTGTCAATTTTAACAATTAAAACAGATTGCCTCTTATCTAATGACAACTAAGTGCCTTGATACATACATAATTATGTTTGCTTGTACTTAGAGTACAGTTAGTGGTTATTGTCAGATAGAAGAAAGCATTTTATTCATTCAGGTGTTCATTTGCTACTCACGGGCAAGATAGCCAAGCATGTGCCATAACATAATATATGGTGTGGTGTCTTTCCATTTGACCATTTTACAAAATGATCATTTGACCAAATTTATATATGTGATAAACAGTGAACTTTTTTTAAAAATCGAAAAACCTTTATGCGTGGCCCACATTAGGTTAGGTTAGGTTTATTTTATAAGTTTTTAAAAAATTGGTTGCCTGTAAAGTCGGTATACGGGCGAAAGTTTTACGTGACAAGGACTTTGAGTGGTAAAATAATTTTAATGTGAATATTCATTCGTATAGTAGGAAGAAGGACGTGTAAACTTGTATGCAGGCGCCTAAGCGAAATAGAAGCGCAAGACATGAACCGGTGTGTATGCCTATCTCTCTCACTCTCTCTCTCTCGCTCTGTCTCTCTCGCTCTTAGGCGGGCTAACTGTGCTCGAGTGGAAGGGACGCGTGCCTTTCACTTTTTATGTCTGTCTCTCTCGCTCTTAGGCGGGCTAACCATGCCCGCGTGCCTCTCACTCGCTCTCATTGTGAGCGCATAACGTGAGCGGAGCGTAACGCAGTTTCTTGAAGTGTCACCCGGCAAACCAATTTATAAGACGTTGTCACGTCAAAAAGTTAACGGTTTATCAGATATTTAAAGTTTGTCAAATGATCATTTTGTCAATAATTTTTAGTTCAAACGTTAGTGAACCCATAACATTATATCTACCTATATTGCACATTTGGCAATTGACATGTTGAGCGCTATTCCGCGGGAACTATGCAATTTAAAAAGTTAACGGTTTATCAGATATTTAAAGTTTGTCAAATGATCATTTTGTCAATAATTTTTAGTTCAAACGTTAGTGAACCCATAACATTATATCTACCTATATTGCACATTTGGCAATTGACATGTTGAGCGCTATTCCGCGGGAACTATGCAATTTTTCGGGATAAAAATTAACCTATATTATAATCTAGGATACCAGCTATCTCCGATCAAAATTTGATCCAAATCCATCCAGTCGTTTCAGCGTGAAGAAGGAACAAACATATACACTCACTCACATCGTCACATCGTCACAAACTTTCGCATTTATAATATTAGTAGGATTACTAGGAAACACAACAGTAATAATATACTTAAGTAGACCGACATTGGAAGAGACTTCTTAGCCTAACTAGTATTTTAAACGAACGTATGTAGTCGCTTTTTATTATTTTCGTAGAAAACAAAAGAGCAATATCTCCGAACAACGTTAATTTATTTTTTTCAAAGAAATGTAGCATTGTTAATTTTCAATACAAACAGATAATTAATTGCTGTTTTTAAATTAAAAAGCTGTTGCCCACAGATTTGTATCCGTGGGCTTTGTTTACCTTTTTTTCCTCCGCAGTAAAATAAATGTATCGTGATTTTTTTTAATGAAACTAAAACGCTGACTTAAAAAAATAATAAATACTAAAGGACTGGCCAAGTGCAAGCCAGACGACACATAACAAAGGGTTCTGCGCAGATAAATTTAAGTTATTTAAAGTATAATAAATTTTTGGACGTAACATGTGACCACTGATTTGACTCTAACGTCGTTAAAATTTCTGACACACGATTGGCCACAAAAGTTTTCCACTTATTCGGGTGATTGTTCAGCCATGCCAACACAATGGTCGAGTCGGTCCATGCATGTATGTTACTCTTTTCAACTTTCAGAACATCAGCTAGCTCTACCAACAATCTTGCCAACAGGACTGCTCCACACAATGCCAGCCTGGGTATAGAAACCTGTTTTATCGGAGCAACCTTTGTTTTTGCAGTAACTAGGGTGACAGTCACGTTACCTGCCTCATCGACCACTCTGACGTAAACAACAGCCGCGTAAGCCATTTTGGATGCGTCGCAAAATCCGTGCAGCTCCACCAGGCTGTCGCTCTCTCGTGTCCCCAGCCATCTAGGTATTCGTATGGATTTTAATAGAACCAATTCGTCGCGGTAACGGTAAGTACACCATTCATTCAATAAATTGGTTGGTACACTTTCATCCCAGCTTAATCCAGTCAACCACAGCTTTTGTATCATGACTTTTGCTACACTACAATTATGCTTATGTATGTAAACACTTTATTGTGCAAAATAAACATAAAACAAATACAATTGGACGGACTTATCCCTATAAGGGATCTCTTCCAGTCAAACAAACTCCCCACAAGTTAGTAACTTTACTCTGCTTTCTCCGCGTTATATTGAAGTTAAGTTGAGCTTTTGGACTATAGGTAGTTGTGTAGTTTTACGGTACGTAGTGTGAAAATATCGCGACATCAATTTGTCTTGCAAAATTATAAATACGTGTTCGGCAATTGTAATTAGTGTCTCAAAGTATCGCTTTGACAATTACAGCGTGATAATGAGGCGATCGTGCGCAAACGTAAGACGGTTTTAAATTACGACAGCCGGTAATTAAGCGCCTTTTCGGGGGTGTTTTTGTTTCATCTAGACCTGAGAGGAATATGCGAGGCGTTACACAATTTAACCTTAATTTCACTTTCTTAGGCAGAAAATGAGAATGTTTGTGCTTTTTTCGGGTTTTACCCGAAGAGTAAAAAGAGAATTCTGAAACAGAAATTTGAAACTAGCCAACTTGTTTTCGACAGGTTCTATGTAATATTTGTGTAATATTTAACTCTTATAAATGCATTAAAAAACAAAAAACAAAAACGACAATAACAACAACAACATGTACTTACCGAAATTGTAGCGAATTCGGAATAAAAAGGCTTATAAATAAATAAATAAATGCATTGAGTAATGATTTTAATTTAATAATCGAGAACATAAAAAACTCAAAACACGACTTTATACGTCAGTAAAGAAAAATTTGTGCCGAAATTATCCAGAAAAAACCGACACCATAATCCCGCTCCGGACACAGAGAACGTAAAATATTTGTTTAAACAGCCCTCAAAACAAATTACTCTTTACCACGTAATTAAATAAAGGAATGAATTTCCAACGGGACTACCAATTAAGTTGATGGCTTATTAAAACCGTTGGCGGTTGCCGTCATTAAGTTTGAGTGCTGCGATGAGTCAGTCATACAATCAGCGTGGCAACAATCCTGGTAGTGGGCTCAAGCCCGGGCTCGCACCTCCTGAGTTTTTCGGAACGTATGTACGTGAATTACAATTGAAATTTGCGAAACGCTTTTCAGGAGCGTCCTCACGGAGAACATTCGCGTGTAATAAGCATTCGGCCTCGAATATTCGAGTGGTGTGGACTTTGAGTAAGCAAGCGTTACAAAGCTTACATTGATTGCTCGTCTACAAATGTTCTGGTAAGAATGCCCTCAGTGAGGAAGCTCCTTTTGGTGAGGGAAATCGTCCTGTACACACCTGCAAAGCAATTAATTCAATGGGTTGTGTGATAATCCCTTGATAATCCCAATCCGAACTAGATGCGGTAACAGTAACCCAAGCTCTCATGCTGAGAGAAGGCCTGCCCACTGCGCCAGCGCTGGCTGCAAGGCCAGCAAATGCTGAGTTGGGACCATTTTGTGACAATTTATTTATTTATCTGCTGTTTTGTGTTTTTTTATTTGATGTGTAGTGATTGTCTTTTTTTTTTTTTTTTTTTAGTAGCCTATTTGGTGTCCCACTGCTGGGCAAAGGCCTCCCCTTTCTCTTTCCACCAATCTCTGTCTGTTGCATGGCTTTCCCAGTCCGGCTCAAAAGTCTCCAAATCGTCCCGCCATCTCCTTTTTGGTCTGCCTCTGCTCCGGTGCCCGTTGCATGGAACCCAGTCGGTGGTAATTTTAGCCCAGCGATCCGGATTGTCTTAAATAAACTTTTTTCTTCTTCTTCTTCTTCTTCTTCACTGTTCTGTAATAAAGGTAAATAGCGGGTTGTCTTATATAATTGTTAAATAAAACCAAACATGAACCAGGCAGAACCGCAACGCGTACCTAGTTGTTTACTATCGTGTAACTTCGTACCGTTGGTTTAGGCGGTTATGGTGGCCTGGTACAATTGCTTTACTAGTTCACAGCGTGTGTAAACAGCTTTATTGGAGTTAGGAACACGTGCCAGACATTATGGTTGACTCGTTTACATTGTGAGCGTTGAAACTGGGGGGCTATTCCGAAATTTGAAGTTGGTATCATACAGTCTCTCGCCTATTAATGACTACTAGCTGTTGCCAGCGACTTCTTCTGCAAAGAATTCGTTTATCGCTATCCCGCGGGAATTTTCCGGGATAAAAAGTAGCCTATGTGCTATTCCAGACTTTTCTCTATCTATGTGCCCAATTTCATCCAAATTCGTTGGGCCGTTCTGGCGTGATTGAGTAACAAACAAACATCTATCCATCCATCCATACTTTCGCATTTATAATATTAGTTAGATTAAGCCGGCGCCTCACTGCTACGTACGGCGGAACTACGCACGTGGCCACAAATTCGTTCTGTATCAACTGTTGCCCGCGACTTCGTCTGCAAAGAATTCATTTATCTACGCAACGAACTACGCAATTTTTTGGTTTAGAAGTGTTATTCCTGACCATAATCTATCTTTTTTCCAAATTTCATCCAAAGCCGTTCTAGCGTCAAAAAGTAACACCATCCATCCTCACAAACTTTCACATTTCTAATATTAATAGGATATACCTATCTCAGCTTCTGCAAATGCATACAACGTAGAGAACATATGAAAGTATCCTGGTTGCAATAGTCACGAAAAGCGAGCTAATAAAAATATAAAAATCCTTCCATCTTGCCGGAATATTTTACGTGTGATAGCTCGTATAGGAGTTATAAGATACGCGACATCGGCTGGCAAGCCACTAAGCGGCGTTATGAATGTGGCTAATAAAGTTGCCGGTTCACGTTTCGAGCCACAAATCATACGCGGATATCGTAAATGTTTACAGAATGAATGTGCGCCATTACTGCCTCGGAGGCGGAAATAACCGAACGCGGCCGAAGGTGATACCGAGCCGAATAGGCGGGTAAAATTCGGCTGGTAATGTGGCTGAAATTTGTATTGAGAACATGGTTTTGTTTCTTTTCTGGAGCGAAATAATTATGCGTTACGCTGGCCAGTTCCTAAGCAAGGCTTACTTTTTAAATGTCTACAGTTTCTACATCAGAAAATAAACAATAGGCTGAACTGTCACATTGACAAGTAAAAGTAGTCGGTGCCGATTTAAACCGTACAAATGCCTTTGAACTTTATAATGATGAAGTACTTCCTTGGTCGACTTTACTAACACGCTACTTCAAAATGAAATGTCAAAAGCTCTACGATCAGTAATTATCAACCTTATGATCACCCTATTAATTTAAAGTATTACTTTCGGGACTTAACCGCGTAAATAAATGTTTTTATTTATCCGACGTTTCGGCCGCGATGCAGTGGCCGTGGTCACGAGCAGACTGGTACTATGGTATCACTTTCGTTTAGCTGCGCGAGTTTTTCGAACTACCAGCACTTGGTCATTA
The DNA here is from genome assembly GCA_963854515.1 of Pandemis heparana. NCBI lineage: Eukaryota > Metazoa > Arthropoda > Insecta > Lepidoptera > Tortricidae > Pandemis > Pandemis heparana. The sequence goes on from OY978025.1 coordinate 2,187,878, forward strand.
TTTTGCAACGGCGCCATGTCACCACTGCATCGTGGCCGAAACGTCGGGGTAATTAAAAACAATTTTTACGCGGTCAAGTCCCGAAAGTAATGCTTTAAATAAATATGGGTGAAAATCGCTGAAGTTTAAAAGATTACGATCAGCCTATTCTACAAAATTAGTTCTGTGAATTAAAGTAGGTACAGGTCGATTCACCATAGTTGGCACGAATGGATTGAATGAGTGAATGAAGTATCTATGTGTTACCTATTTGAATACAGTTCACACCCGTATGATTTAGGAGTCACTCTGTATACGTTTCGGTGTAACATGGGCGCGTATCACGTTCCAGCTACGTATCGTACGATTTGACCACAGCGCGCAAATAGGCCGTTTCTGCGCCGACGCGCGGTGGATTTTACACCTGCTTACACAATTTAACTTGAAATACGGCTTCGCTCATCTAAATGGCGAGCGGGACTAACGGCAGTGTTCAATAGCGGCACTATCGCGTGGGCTTTATTAAATTGTATACGATTGTCAAGGTAAGTTGCAGCTAAGAGTGCCTCTTATGCACCGTTACTTTTTCAGCGGATCCCTTGGAAATAAAAAAAGGTGGAAAGTAATTATAGGAACTTCACGACACCATTGAATTGCTTCGCTACATGTTGCCAATCTGCAGTGGGCCCGCATGGGAACTATAGCCCAAGCCTTCTCATTCTGAGCCAGATGACACTTCCAAATGTCATTTTACGAAATAATGATACCACATTTATTTCACTAGTGCTCGACTAAGGTCACGTAATGAATGATTTGATTATTGAACGAACGAAATATTTTAGGTATGAATGTCACATTCGTAGTTTAGTATATTTCAAAATAAGCGCGATACTTTTGAGGCATTCAAGGTTCATATTAACATAGTAGATAAAATGTGCGATGAATTTGTAATACACGTAAATAGTGACAGCAGCAGTGAAACTGATTCGGAATAATTTAAGTTTTTAAGTAAAAGTACAAAGGTAGAAAAAAATATTAATCTGATAATTTATTGTTGTTTTATTTATGGCAAAATGGGGAATGAGTTGAAAACTGGTAACTGATTTGACATGCTTCCGCACATTTCCAAATCGCGCTCTTACACTACTAACTAGAAAACATCCAAAAAAAACTTTATTGAACAAACCATTTTATTAAAATTCGCTTTGAAAATTCTCATTTATGACGCAAATTAATTTCATTACATCGTTCATTCTTTCATTCACTCACTAAGTCACATCACTATTTAATATTTGCCAAAAACTGACAACACTGAAAGTGTCATCTGGCTACAGTGGTTTATCTGCCAGACTATAGGCTGGAGAGGATGATGATGATGATGAGAAAACAATTTATTGATACAGATTCGACACATAAATATTGCAAGTACTTAAGTAATGAAATATAATTGCAGTGCCTATCGAAAAAATTCAACATGTTTGTGGAACCATTTCTCATACGATTCCGCAATAATTTCTTTGGCATGTGTGGTAAGCCATCATGACATTTTCTGTGCAAAGGTTCCATAGCACTCGATTCAGTTTATCAATGCCCGTACGTCATTTCGACAACGTTGACCAAGCAACAGCCGATATCGCATCGCCCGTAACTTGAACAAACTTCGTCGTCTAATGAAGCAATCGGCTTAGGTCTGTGCTCTATTCAGCCTGGCATAATACTGTGCATGTGTGCAAGTTTAAACATGTATGTAATAGTAGGTTAGGTAAGTTCTGTTAGTTTGGCAATTGGTTGCCGTTAATGTTAAAATTGAAGCGAGATTTTAAACTTGCCAATAGGTATGTTAATGACCTGCATGCAGGATAGTGTGATGAATTCCTTACAAGTAAAATAAAGAATGAAAAGAATTTTATCAAATTGCAAAACTGACCAAGTGCGAGTTGAACTTCTATTATTATCTATGTCCACGACTGTATTCTGTATAAAAAATTAAAAAAAATTATAAAAGATTTATTCAGTAACTTAAATTACAACAACAGTATCTGTGCTGGTGCCTCTCTTTGAGTATACGAGATGCTCGTGCTAAGAGAACACCGCTCCTCCGCGTATTGTATCTTACGATTTAAAAAGGTGTATGAATTTATTTCACTAAATTAAAAAAAAAACAAAAGCTAAAAACAATTTTCAAAAACAGAAAATGAAATTAAACAAAAACAAAATGAAACAAATATGTGTGTGTGTGTGTGTGTGTGTGTGTGTGTGTGTGTTTAGTAATTTTTTATAACCTTTTGTGAACTGTTTTGTAATATCTTTTTACATCGAAATAAGATACTATCACGGGGTACTTGTTTAAATAATTAAAATGTCCAAGCGGAAATTGCTTTTTTGTCAGAAAAAGTTATTGGAAGCCTTTTTATTTTAGACACTTTAAAACCCGGGCTTAGGCTCTTTCATTGTTCACACCTAATCTGTATAATACCTAACTTTTGCTACGTTTAAAGTAACAGTAAATCGATATTACTTAGTTTTTCATCAACAACAGCCGGCTTGATTTTAGAGTAAAAAACGGACACATCTCTTCTCACGAATCTTTTAAAAAAAAAAAAAAAAAAACATACATACATACATATCGTCACGCCTCTTTCCCACAGGGGTAGGCAGAGACTACTTTGTTCCCCTTGCTACGATCCTGACATACCTCTTTCACTTCATCCACATTCATCAATCTCTTCATACATGCTCGTCGAAAAAAACATATACTTTGCATTATTGTATATTATTAACTAGCTGACCCGGCGAACTTCGTACCGCCTAACAGTCAATGAATGTCGTGTTACCTTTTAGCTGAACCAATTTAGGCTTTGATGAACGTAATACAATGATACAAAATAAAAATACAGATAGATATAAAAAAATATTTTATTATGATAAATAATACATACAGAAAGAGAATTAAAAAAAAAATTAAGTTCTTCAAACAATTATTTCTGAACGCACGCATAAATATTTGAGGTACTTCTATTCAAATCTGCTTAATACACTTTTCAACCTTTTTAATTGATTAAAAAAAATACAGACAAAAGTTTATTCACCCTTTTTAAATAGTTTATACAAAATACATTTTTGAACGCATGCATAAATGTCAATCACAGTATTTGACAGGATGACAGGAGGAAAACAAATGTTTGACAGGTACGAAACAAAGGAACATAATTAAATGGAAAATGATTCATTTTCATAATTATGTATTCGTCAAGTTTTCATTGTTTTTAAAATGTATTCTGCTATTCAGGGCGGAGACAAATCCAACGAAACAAAAACCATGAAAATTGATCCAGCCGATCTCGAGTTATAAGTGTTGTAACAAACCCGTCTTTGTTTTTTATATATATATATATATATATATATATATATATATATATATATATATAGATATAGATGTAGGTCAGGTCAAGAGTAACCGAAACAGACGAGCATGTATGAAGAGATTGATGAATGTGGATGAAGCGAAAGATGTATGTCAGGATCGTAGCAAGTGGAACAAAGTAGTCTCTGCCTACCCCTGTGGGAAAGAGGCGTGACGGTATGTATGTATGTATCTATATCAAATTTCAATGCAATCGGACAACACGTCAAAATAATTATATAATAGCAAGATTCGATTACAGACATCGGGACGGGTGAACCTAAATAAACTTGTAACAACTTAAAACACGGGTATAGTACCAACTTCCAAGAAACCCCGAACCATAACAAAATAACATCATTACACGTAAACTCCATTATCCAGACTTCATCTTCGCATAATGAAGATGCAATCTTCGATATCTCGCATATTTCGCTACGTAAAATATTTCATAGTTTCCCTTTGCAGCTGATGTACCGCAATTCAGCCCTTAAGTGTTGCCTAGTAAAGACTATGCGGACCGGATTCATGTATTGTGATAAATAATACCTTTGTAGAGTTTTGCTACGGTGGAAACGCGTAGCACCTCTACGTAGATTCGTAGCAGCAGCGTAGACTTATAACGCTCTTTCGTAGAACCTGAACTACATTATCTAGGTACTCCAGTTTGTCACAGTGTTGCCACCCAATTTTTGCAAAAGTCACTTGCAAATTTAAAATAAGTCGCTATAGATTGTAGAAAATATGTTCCAAATATCACTTAGTAGGTAGAGATAGATAGACATGGCATACCTTTACACTTATTATCCTAGTCCCAAACTAAAGAAAAGCTTGTACTATGGGTACAAGGCCACGGATAGAGATACTTAAAAACATTACCATTCATGACTTGGGTACAAAATATTCATATTATTCACCATACAAATGCCTGCCCCTACCAGGATTCAAACCCGGGACCTCTAGCTTCATAATCAGGGTCGCTAACTACTAGGCAATCCGGACGTCCGGTACGCAAAGTAACGCCTTATTCAGTAAATTATGCAATTTCCAACATAAAACTACCGTGAGACTCACACATAATACAAAGTGACGTGATCAGTGTTGTGTGCTGCCCTACTTTAGACTATAATAAAAATGACGATAAAAATGAGGGTAGTTGTGCGCCGATGTCAGCTGCGCCGAGTAGCCGCGCGAGCAGAGCGTTGGCGCGCAGTATTCGTTTCGCTGCCGCCGGGACGAGCGCTCCCTGATGAAGGGCTTCGAAATAGTCCGAAACAATTGTCGGAGCAATTCTTCGGCTTTTATACGTGAGTTATCCGTTGTGTTGTAATAAAATTATGCAATATTTAACCAAAAGGCCGTAACGCCGCAAATAAACACAAAAGGTGCCCTTTAAATCCTGCGTTCTCATGCTTTACATAAAAAACCTTTTCTAGTAACAAGATCCTTAAAACGATACAACCATAAAAACCCCATAAAATACTCCTTATGACCGACAAAAAGGGCATAAGTGCTTCGACGGCACAAAAGAAAAAGGTCGAGTCAACAATAGCTGCTGATATATAGGGGGCTCAAAAACATCCAGGTTCAAAGGCCTTTTGTGCCCGGTGTCTGTTTTAGGGTTCAATGCTTGAAGGGTCCAAATGGAGTCGATTGTTCTCATTCTTCTGTCTGTCCGTCTTTTAGTCATATGACCTTATCTGAACCTTAATAGGCAGAAAACCGACGTTTTCATACACTGTGCATGTCCATATAAGAATTTTGGCGCTGAGTTGAGTTAGCTTACAGCTAATACAGGTGGAATTATTTTAAGGCTCGTCTGCGTACGAGTATAGCGGAATTTTGCATCACGTCACGGATTGATGAGAATATTAATTCACACCAAACACAAAATCGAGAAGTTAAATTTTAGATAGACTGAATTTTATTTATTACATCATGTTGTCACATTGTGGGGAAACCTGCAGACACCAGCGAAGCAATTCAATGTAGCTCCCAATCCACACTAGGCCGCGTGATAACAACTACAGCCCGAACCCTCTTATTCTGAGATAAGGCAGTGGGACTTATATAGAAAGGAGACGATGACCAGTAGGTTTATTGTCTAACTCGCTCGCAATCGCCATCGTGTTAATTTTGACAGTTCTTGTATGAATGTGACAGCTAGCTGATTCCGATGCCAATTGTCATCATACTCTTGTATCTTGATGTCACATCATGTCTCATGGATGACAATTATACATGAACTGTCAAAATGAACACGATGGTGATTGCGAGCGAGTTAGACAATAACCCCCAAGGGAACGAAACTTTGGTGCTGATGACAGGCATAATGACCTCAAGCTACATACAGTAGGCTTATTGTCTAACTCGCTCGCAATCGCCATCGTGTTCATTTTGACAGTTCATGTATGGGCTGACAATTGGCATCGGAATCAGCTAGCTGTCACAGTCACACAAGAGCTGTCAAAATGAACACGATGGCGATGGCGAGCGAGTTAGACAATAAACCTACAGAGTGTTTTTAATTGACAGATGTTGTCATTAAAAAGAAGATTAATAGTGACGATAACAAATTTATAAAAAAGCATCCTATATGTGAATTTACGTCATAATGACGTCATCCGCACCAAAGTTACGCTCTCTGACGATGACGATTACATTAAAAACGGTTATTTTAAATCATCATTTTGTGCACGTGTATTTTTCGCACGCATTCGACGCGTGCGAGCGTGCGTTAGCGGAAGTCGATCCATCACCCCGCACCTGTGCAGGAAATTACCATTGCTCTTGCTCCGCCAACTATTCTCTGAGAGTTCATTGTAATAAACAGCCTGTAGTAGTTGCGACATATTTTCGCAACGTCCTTTCTTTTTTGTCTATGTTAAAGAGAAGGTAAAGGCTATCAGCGGACACATCCTAATGGTTCATTAACTATAAATGGTTCTATATTTATTGAAGTGAAAACTTTTTTAACGGCTTTGAGCACTTTTTGGGATGGGTAAAAAATGTTAAACTCGCGTCTGGCGTAAGACGGAGGGAGAGTTTAAGTACCAGGATATCAGATTCTCTAAGAGCTTATTTTTAAATACGAATGCATTGCGTCCGATTTTTGAAGTGTTTTTTGTTAAGTCGTGGAGCAAAAGTACCTAGAGCATCATCACATTGTTAGAGGTCTGTCAATATAAATAATACGTACGTTTTTTTGTTAGCGGCCAGTATACGGTACGCGTCTTCAGCGTCATGGGGGTTGCAACATTAAAATCGAATCTAAGCTGCTGTTTTCACTTCTGCCGGCACTCCCCGTCGCTTTTTTTTTGACATGAACTGAGCAAACAAACTATACTCCCAGTCACTAACAAAACTTCCTCAAAAAATGTGCGAGCGGCGTTGTCTATGTGTTGTGTGTGTCAACAGTGTCAACACATCAACTTATACAGATACTACTTGAGCCCTACATCCTTTTGTTCTGTGGGAAATTTGAAAAATCCCTTCTTATGACGCCTACGTGATCTGCAAAGAACATGTATATTAAATCATCATATCAGCCGAAAGACGTCCACTGCTGGACATAGGCCTCCCCCAAGGCTTTCCACTGAGACCGCTCCTGTGCTTTCCGCATCCACCGCGATCCCGCGACCTTAACCAGATCGTCGCTCCATCTTGTATAATATAAGTACAGATAAATATTACGCCTTATTTCAACGACAGTATTCAGCTTAAAAGTGCCTACACTCACCTTATATAAAAACCTCAGCGCTTCTTATGCGGTATAATGGACTTTTGAATGGGCCCCTGTCGATAATGCAAAGATGTAATTAATCATGGCTGATGGATGATGGCTCTCTCGATAAACAACTGGTTTTAATAAGCCCCCAATTCTTAGATGTGTACTGTATAGTCATTATAAGTATGCTTGGCGATGGTGTTCATTAATCTTTTGCTGAGTGGTTTCGTGCAGAAATATACGGCTGGCATTAGATTAAGAAGTGACTGCCAATACGAGGCTAAAATATAGCGTTTCTAAATAAGTAACTGACATACTTAAGACAAATGCTTTCATAGATTGATCAATTATTTTCGTTAACTCTTTATTGAACATCACATATAACAATCAAAGCAGAAAGAAAGGTATGCAGAAGTAATAAGGTATCAATAGGCGAATAGGTAAATTAATTATTGCGAAAAAGTTGTCAGTCTGTCAGTCAAAGTGTGGTAGGGCAGCTGCAGCAGCTCCATCGTCAAAACCAAACAGCTTCGCTGCTGGCTTCCATTTGTGGCGGGTGCCACGAATACACATACTGGTCGCTCTAATTATGGATGTTGATATGCGAGCTCTCAGCCAGACCAAAATGCGAGACAATGATCGGTCCCAGCAAGATGCTAGTGCTTCCCTGAGGTGTGTGACAAAGATAGCCAATTGTGGTGCGAAGACTCCATCCACGGAGGTGACGAGGGGTGTAAAAGTGGCATGTCGCTGCTCACAGGCATTATTTCCGTTGACGGCTAGCTAAGATAAAAATGTTGATTATAAACAAGCTAAGAATAAAACACATATGGAAATTAAAATAAATGTTTGCTGGTAACATACCAAAAATATACTTTATTCAATCTTATTACACATTTGCATCGAATAGTTTTTACGTAAATAACAACGTAACCCAACTTTTTCTCCGACCAAATATTTTCTTCTTACGCATCATCGCTGGCAATGGCTTCGCTCTCCTTTTTAAGCGTCAACTTCTGCTGAACAAAATAACACTGTCACTTTCAGACATAAGGTGCATATTTTATTGTATACGGGTAACGTTTTAAGCTACCAAGTGCGGTGTGATTTATGAGATAGTACAGAAGAGAGACAGATTCATATTAGAGATAACCGCGTTCACTAACGTAATTGCGTATTTGTTATGTATGTGTTTTCAGATTTTGGGATTAGTTTAGAAAAGCAATCTCAAGTTTTTCCATCTCGGGTGTCAGTGATTCAGTTTATTCGCATAATAATAGTTATGTTAGCAATTTCAAGACGTTGAGAAACTTATTATTAAACATTAAAAGTAAAAAAAAATACAATTACCATTATAAGTTATCTGATTTTTTGCAGACGGCACTTTTAAATTACATTTTCAAAACTAACGAAATTATCGCCTTTTACTCTTTATAATTTTGAGATTAAAAAAAATGCCAGTTGACATGACAATAGATCAAGGGCTCAGCATCAAATCGCCTACGTAGCAAAATGACCACGTCTTCTGATAGTTCCATGTAAATTGCCATTGCGAGAAAATGTCTTCTTTCTTCTTAACCGTGAAACATCCAATTCGCATCACGTCCATGAGGAGATAAAGGAAAACATCGTGAGGTAACCTGCACACATCTGCGAACCAATTCAATGGTGTGTGTGAAGTTCCCAAGCCGCACTGAGCCCGCGTGGGAACTATAGCCCAAGCCCTCTCATTCTGAGAGGCCTGTGCCCAGCGGTGGGACGTATATAGGCTGGAGTTGATGATGGCATATCTGATATCTCTGATAATTAGTTACTTAATTAGCTGATTTTACGAGTGGATGTTAAAAAACGTATGAATAAAGCGTACTTAGTAAATCAGGATACAGTCACAAAAACGAGTCGTATTAAAAGCTTTATAAAATGAAGATTCAGCACAAATGGTTTCCTTATACAATTTTTTACGACGCTAAGGAAACAAAATTATTTTTAAGTGCCTGATTATTTAGAACTCGGGCACCGTTCTTAACAATACATGTTTTTTATGAAACCTCAGGGAAACGGAATAATACTGGTTAGATCTACGGCATATTTTGTGTAATTTCAAAGAAGAGAATCATTAACAAGTTGCCAGCTTTTTGGGCACTCTGCCACAGGTAAGTCATCATCAACATCATCATCAGCCTGAAGACGTCTACCGTTGAACAAAGTTGTTGTTCGAAATATTATAAACGGGATGTGATATTTCGACGCAATTGCATGCATCATGATCATGTGCATGGATGATGATGTATTTCGTATGAACTTAACCGTGAATCATTGAAAACTCCTAAAGTTGTTGTTACCACAGGTAAGTAGCTTAGGGTAAATAAAACATTTTCTTGTTACTTTTAGGGTATTTCTTTTGTTTTCTTAACAATTCTCATAATTTAGAGTAATTTTGTTTTTTTCAAGCCTACATTGGGTACCTATTATAGAATTTCTATCCAATGATACCCCATACTATTTATGGTAGACTAGAAACAAACACCCAGTCACTTCACTTTATTTTTATTTTTAATTTTTTTAGTAAGTACATTGAGTTATTGCAAAACTAGCTGTTGCCAGCGACTTCGTCTGCAAATAATTCGTTTATCGCTATCCCGCGGGAGCTACGCAAATTTTCCGGGATAAAAAGTAGCCTATGTGCTATTCCAGACTTTTCTCTATCTATGTGCCGAATTTCATCCAGATCCGTTGGGCCGTTCTGGCGTGATTGAGTAACAAACAAACATCCATCCATCCATCCATCCATCCATCCATCTATCCATCCATCCATACTTTCGCATTTATAATATTAGTTAGATGAATAAATGTCTTCTTTCTTTCTTTCTTTATCAGCAGTTTGGTTACCTTACTGTTATTTTGAACGCAGCAAGAATACCATGGGCACGGTATGGACGTCTTAAACATCTTTTATGCGCGACAGAATCAATTTATTGGCGTGACTTTTAACATTCACATCAATGGCCGAAAGCGAATTGAAATTTCTACAGCCGCTGTCAAACCGCGACCAAAAGACGTATTAAAAGTGACACTGCACATTGTATTCACGCTGTTGCAGGATTTTCGGAAGGCAGCCATTATCCGAGGGCCGCCGGCGCCGAAAAATGGAGCAGAAATTATAATAGTGCAGGTTTTCCGGCATATCTTTAGTTTGGATTGTTGAAGTCAACATTTTTATCTTTGGTAGGACTTCATACAAAGTTTTAGTGCCTGCGTTTAACATACGTTTTTTGGTGTAAGCATTTGTGTACTCCTCGAATATAATACGTTTAGTTCTAAACGCATACGTGTTTGTATGTGTGAGAAGTTCCCAACCCGCATGGTCCAACTATTGCTGAAGCCTTCTCATTCTGAGTGGAAGCCTGTGTTCAGCGGTTGGCGTTTTTAAGATCGTTGTGATATTTTCAACATGAAACTCCAAGAGGAAGGAGTACGAACTAGTCCGAAACCAGTCGAACATGAGTCGACTTTTCTACGTGAGTTATCCGTTTGTGTAATTATGATCGTTGTGATATTTTTTTGTTAATGAGATATTCCTATTGTATGTGAATGAGGATGTTTTAGAAACATGACATATTTTTTTTCATGAATCTACGATTTTCATAAGCCCATCATTTTCATCGTCTCCTGTATTTTAACTGTCCATAGCGTTGACCGTAGCAATTTCTTTCGGAAAGATTGAGCTCGTTATGTCGCGAAAAGGATGGCATTACGTTTACTGTTATCATTCTCTCTCGCTCAGCTAGCCATTGCAATAACCCTAGCTATCCAGACAGAGGGGTAACACGGGGATTTATTGAGTTGTCAGACCGTAGGTGCTTGTTATAAAGGGGATATTTTCCACATCAGCGGGTATCGCGGATAAATGTATGGAAAGGAAATCCGAGGTCCGGCGAGGGTTGCTTAAAAGTTTAGTCACTAAGATATGCTTGGGTTACCACTTACTGCTGTAAATCAGAATTGATTTGAGCTATTTATCCTTGCTTTAGTCATAGTCTATCATTATTCTTATTATTGTTCTTAGTCAAGCTATTGGTAAGCTATGGTCCCAACGGAAGACCAGCACTGGATGCAAGGCCAGCAAATGCTGAGTTGGGACCATTTTGTGTCAATTTATCTGTTTATCTGCTGTTTTATGTGTTTTTTTATTTGATGTGTGATTGTCATAAATAAACTTTTTCTTTCTTTCTTTCTATTTTGTGATCACACTAGAAATCGAGCAAATCTGTGGCCAATTAATGCCTGAGATTTTCTTGTTTAAGTAAAATTAGCTTTTCCCGCGACTCCATCTGCGCAAGATTCGCTTATCCCGCGGAAACTACGCAATATTCCGGGAAACCTATCCTATGTCCTTCCTCGGGATTCAAACTATCTGTATACCTAATTTCAACTAAATTGGTTCTTCGGTTTAAGCATGAAAGTTAACAGACAGACAGAGTGACTTTCGCAATTATAATACTACTGTATTTACCTTTTTCATGTGTTTTATGTACAATAAAGAGTTACACATACATACATACATACATACTACTAGCTGTTGCCAGCGACTTCGTCTGCAAAGAATTTGTTTTTCGCTATCCCGCGGGAACTACGCAATTTTCCGGGATAAAAAGTAGCCTTTGTGCTATTCCAGACTTTTCTCTATCTATGTGCCAAATTTCATCCAGATCCGTTGGGCCATTCTGTCGTGATTGAGTAACAAACAAACATCCATCCATCCATCCATCCATCCATCCATCCATACTTTCGCATTTATAATATTAGTTACATATATACACACTACTAGCTGTTGCCAGCGACTTCGTCTGCAAAGAATTCGTTTTTCGCTATCCCGCGGGAACTACGCAATTTTCCGGGATAAAAAGTAGCCTATGTGTTATTCCAGACTTTTCTCTATCTATGTGCCAAATTTCATCCAGATCCGTTGGGCCGTTCTGGCGTGATTGAGTAACAAACAAACATACAAACATCTATCCATCCATACTTTCGCATTTATAATATTAGTTACATACATACATACACACTACTAGCTGTTGCCAGCGACTTCGTCTGCAAAGAATTCGTTTTTCGCTATCCCGCGGGAACTACGCAATTTTCCGGGATAAAAAGTAGCCTATGTGCTATTCCAGACTTTTCTCTATCTATGTGCTAAATTTCATCCAGATCCGTTGGGCCATTCTGGCGTGATTGAGTAACAAACAAACATCCATCCATCCATCCATCCATCCATCCATCCATACTTTCGCATTTATAATATTAGTAACATATATACACACTACTAGCTGTTGCCAGCGACTTCGTCTGCAAAGAATTCGTTTTTCGCTATCCCGCGGGAACTACGCAATTTTCCGGGATAAAAAGTAGCCTATGTGTTATTCCAGACTTTTCTCTATCTATGTGCCAAATTTCATCCAGATCCGTTGGGCCGTTCTGGCGTGATTGAGTAACAAACAAACATACAAACATCTATCCATCCATACTTTCGCATTTATAATATTAGTTACATACATACATACACACTACTAGCTGTTGCCAGCGACTTCGTCTGCAAAGAATTCGTTTTTCGCTATCCCGCGGGAACTACGCAATTTTCCGGGATAAAAAGTAGCCTATGTGTTATTCCAGACTTTTCTCTATCTATGTGCCAAATTTCATCCAGATCCGTTGGGCCGTTCTGGCGTGATTGAGTAACAAACAAACATACAAACATCTATCCATCCATACTTTCGCATTTATAATATTAGTTACATACATACATACACACTACTAGCTGTTGCCAGCGACTTCGTCTGCAAAGAATTCGTTTTTCGCTATCCCGCGGGAACTACGCAATTTTCCGGGATAAAAAGTAGCCTATGTGCTATTCCAGACTTTTCTCTATCTATGTGCCAAATTTCATCCAGATCCGTTGGGCCGTTCTGGCGTGATTGAGTAACAAACAAACATACAAACATCCATCCATCCATACTTTCGCATTTATAATATTAGTTACATACATACATACACACTACTAGCTGTTGCCAGCGACTTCGTCTGCAAAGAATTCGTTTTTCGCTATCCCGCGGGAACTACGCAATTTTCCGGGATAAAAAGTAGCCTATGTGCTATTCCAGACTTTTCTCTATCTATGTGCCAAATTTCATCCAGATCCGTTGGGCCGTTCTGGCGTGATTGAGTAACAAACAAACATCCATCCATCCATACTTTCGCATTTATAATATACTAGCTGTTGCCCGCGACTTCGTCTGCAAAGAATTCGTTTATCGCTATCCCGCGGGAACTACGCAATTTTCCGGGATAAAAAGTAGCTTATGTGTTATTCCAAATCATAAACTATGTCTGTTCCAAATTTTATCCAGATCCGTTAAGCCGTACTGGCGTGAAAGAGTAACAAACATCCATACATCCATACATCCATACTTACAAACTTTCGCCTTTATAATAGTATAGTAGGATTAGTTAGATTAGATAATATTAGTTGGATTGATGAATGTGGATGAAGCGAAAGAGGTTTGTCAGGATCGTACCAAGTGGAACAAAGTAGTCTCTGCCTACCCCTGTGGGAAAGAGGCATGACGATATGTATGTATGTATGTATGTATGTATGTTAGATTAGATAGCGATATCGTGGCACATGAACAAGTGGGCAGGTGGTAAAAATACGTCGTACTGTACAGGCCTTATACTCCGAAATTCGATTTTCGAAGTTCGTTTCGTGCCGTTCCGTTCTCACTCATTGTTATTAATTTGAGAGTTAGAGGGACGGCATGATACGAACTTCGAAAATCAATTTTCGGAGTAGCTCCCCAGGCTCTAAAGGTAAAACTGAATCTCACTATGCACAATTTATGCAGCTTTTCTAAACTAGAACTCTATTACGGAGTGCGAATATCCTCTAGCCCTGCGCCCTGGCACGTATGCTCAACTTTATTAGTTCGTTTACAGTTTAAAAGCTCAATGGCTGCCGTAATTAATGGTATTACGTACCTCGTTGAGGGCCTAGTGCGTGGGTTAATTGCTTTTAGGCGTAACCCCCTAAAACCCGCTGCCACTGCCATTCCTTCCAAGCTGGTCTGTGAGCAAAGAAAAAATAGAATGTACCAGTTGCTTCAATTTCCACGCAGATGGTAAGAGCTCATCGAAGGAATGGGCGAAAATCTTAGAAATCATCAGACGTCGGTTAGTAACAATATACGTTGTCTAACTGTCACACTTCAAATTTGCTTGCTCCTACGATTAAGGGTGCGAGCACCGCCGCTTAAAAAACGGTGACGTTACGGAATCGCAACAAAATGGATGAAGAAACGGTGAGAAAACGTATACGCAGTGACGTGTCGTATGCGTCACGTTTTCTCACCGTTTCTTCATACATTTTGTTGCGATTCCGTAACGTCACCGTTTTTTAAGCGGCGGTGTGGTCGCATTCGAAACGGTGAGAAAACGTGACGCATACGACACGTCACTGCGTATACGCGGCGGTTTGGTCGCACCCTAATTTCTAGTTTACAATGCAGCCGTTACAAAACAAACTCAAAACCAGATAAAATCTTAAAACAGCCCGCAATAAATCCAAAGCCCCAATAATACGGGAAAACATAGCTTAATCATCCCCAGCGGGTCCGCAATTCACTTAAAACAAGGTTTTTTCCTACAAAAGGCCAGATAAAACTGTCTATTGGGACGAGTAATGATTTATATGGGGCTGGGAATATCCGGGAATATCTGGGAATTTCCCTAACGCCGGAATGCTCGTTTTTATAGAAATAACGAGGCCGTATCCGATGTAGGCGTACGTTTTTGAAGAAAGTTGGCTGCCTGCTCTAATTACGAGACTACGAGTTTATGTTCATTTCTTCAGTAAAACAATTTAATATTGTAAAACCAATTACCTTGAGTAGTTGGTTCAAATATTAACATAGGAAATTTTGCTTTCATATTTCTAGTGCTTTTACGATTCGAGAGTGTACGTATTTTTAATCTAGGTACAACGTTATGTATAATTTTATTAATTACATCTACAGTAATATTTTATTATAAAGAGAAAAGATCACATTTGTTGTTTGCATTGAACAGGCTCTGAAACTACTGGGCCGATTTGAAAAATTCTTTCACCATTAGAATCCTACATTAGGTATCCCAGATGAACTTATTTACCTATTTTTTTATTCTACGCGGACAAACTCGCGTGCAACAACTATCTTTCATATAATTTTGAGACAACGTTTCGCATTGGAGGTCATGAAAATCACTCTCATAGCAACTTGAGAACAGTTTTTTGGCTCACTTTCGAACGTACAGTGCTTCTAATTTCTAGAAGTGTCTCGGCAATCTTCGTTTTTTATATGACTGACATCTGAACTAAAGAAATACCTACGAAGTTTGTCGAACATTAAGAAAAACACTGTACTCGTATGTTATTAATGCCCTTCTGATATAATCTTGTGTATAGTACTAGCTTTATTTTTCTGTCGTGTCCTTGTTTTCGTATCAACAGAGACTGAAAAATAAGAAATTGTTTTTATGCGCGACTCGGTACGCAACGCAATTAAATTACCGTTAATAACGAGAACGCATTAATTAGTCATTATAATGTCAGTATTTTCCTTATAATACCATCTAAAAACATAGCCGTCTTAACTTTACATTGCCTTAAAAACTTCGTTCTGAATGCCAGCTAGCGAAATGGTTTTGTATGAAAACTAATTAGTAGTTTCAAAGAAATCGACCGAAGAACAATAAAGTTGGACTATTTCCACAACTATGCTTCTTTGTTCTCGCCGCGGGACATAAGGCTTGATTTAAAAACGAGCTAAGCTAACGCAAGATAAATTCACCTTTTCACCGACAATCAGCTACAACTCACACACAACAACAACAACAACAACAACTGTCAACTTTATCCGTTTAGGTTAACATCGTGCACATTCCCATTCAATTTTGGATGTACACATTTTACTCTGGTTAGAATCTGGTTATCACGAAAAATATTAAGACAGTGACATTATGCTAAATTAAGTATGTCAACCACTTACTTTAATTAAGTAATTTTTTTATTTACCTATTTTTAACAATAAATCATTTAGGACTACTGGTAGAGATCCCTTATAAGGATAAGTTCGCCTTTGTGCATATACTTTGTGCTTTGTGCTTTGGTTGTTATGCATATTATTTTGTGCTTACAATAAAGCATTACTTACTTACTACTACTATTTACTACTTACCAAATACCGGCGCGCACTGGTTGGAAGCGCAGATACTCTATCAATAGAGCCGAGTTACCTCACTATTATTAGTAGTTCTTACGCTATGACTAATACTGTCGTTTAAAAAGCGTACCTTTTTTAAAGCTACTCGACGCTGCGCCTGTGTCACAAGCGTTAGGCCAAGGGGTAATTTTACGGCTTGTACGTAGATTTTATTATTTTTCGGACAAAAGACGAAGCATAAATTTCGTACTTTATAGCCAGTATGTCCCAAATACTTGCGCAATGTATAAAGTTCGCGTTGGCTATTCCGGTTTGAAGTCAGTTAAATTACCTACCCAATTTCAAGTAGGTTCTTTGTTTATTTATTTTAAAATTTGCTTGTAGGTGTTTGTTTAAATGTTTATAATTCAATAACGCCCACGGGTTTGCCGCGCCGTTGTTGTAATTTCTATCCCGTGGGAACTTCACGTAACCTATCATTAATCTTTTTTAAGTTTTAAAGGAACATCTAACGCAAAATGTCTGTTTTCTAGATCCAGGGGTTTGACCTAGATAGGACTAGTACCTCCTCAAGTGATATATTATGAAGTTGTGAAGCAGTGGATCCGTTACTTAAATAAAGACTTGACATAAAGGTTACAAGATATTATAGTTATTTCTTAATTCTAACAAATGCTACAGATTCCTCACAGTTCGCCTCACAACAATTGTAAACCTATGCCTCATTAAACACGGTAGTCGCAGATTCACGCTACCTTTTGGGAAACCCTGCTCAAGCCAAGACCTTTATTACATACTTGATAATCCCTGCATTCAAACAAGTTAAGTAAACGTTAATGCTCTTAATACCGTACGTCCACGGCCCTCGCGTTACCTGACCGCAGGACAAAGCGCTAAGCTGAGCATTGTTAAGCTTATTACGTATGACTTCGTGTGCTTTGTTATACTCCGCTACTCATAGCCAGAAGGACCGATTCCTTCTCACTGTACAGTCTAGGGCATAAATATATGTACGTTACCAAAAAATCAAAAACATCTGCACATTTTTGTGCCACAAACAATAAGGTCAGCAGCACAAGCCAGCGACTTCGTCTGCGTAGAATTAGATTTACTTTAGGCAGCTAAGAGCCTTTGACATGTTTACGGGTATCCCGCGGGAACTATGCAATTTTCCGGGATAAAAAGTAGCCTATAGGTTAATCTAGGGTACCAGCTATCTCCTTTCCAAATTTTATCCAAATCCGTCCAGTCGTTTCAGCGTGAAGAAGGAACAAAACATACGCACAAATCATCACCCATCCATCCATCCATCCATCCTCACAAACTTTCGCATTTATAATATTAGTAGTAGGATTAGTAGGATATGACGGCTGTATCGATATTTGTGCCTTAGTTAGTGGATGTACCTAGTGGATGATATAAATATAAGAGAACCAAAGAAGTTTAGTAAATTTTTGGACACGTTGTCGGAGCATTGTCTATAAGAGTGCGACCACACCGCCGCTTAAAAAACGGTGACGTTACGGAATCGCAACAAAATGTATGAAGAATCTGTGAGAAAACGTGACGGATACGACACGCCACTGCGTATTCGCGGCGGTTTGGTCGCACCCTAATAATGAAAATACGAGACTTTCACAAGGTCACACCTTACCATAACGTCTTCGTCGTTCGCTCGCTTTCAGATTCATACTAAAAGTGACAGCTAAAACTTGAACTGAGTCGGAATTAGGACGTCATGGTAAGGCAACTGTTGTCACCATTTCTTCTGGGTTAGAAAGAAAGGATCGACTGGAAACAAATACACAGTTTTAAAGGAAAAGAGGAAAACTTTGTTCACTGCAATCCCGCTGCAAAAAGTGTAACTGCGGAAAGTTTCAATTACGACTTAAATAAGCAGTTTTTGTCAGAAAACTGAGAATTTTTAATATCTGAAATACATTGTAACTTTTAAAAGTTGGAAGCAGAACTGCAATGAGCAGGGGTTTTTGTCAGTTTTGTCAGGTTGACTGTGTATCTTTTTGCTACTATGTTGTGATAATTGAACTCGTAAGCATCGTCTAAGTCATAAGTAAGCATTGCAAATTTACAGGAGACCGAAAAACCTGACGAGTTTCTCTATACCTAGTTAATGATTTTCGTGACACCCCATGCACGATGAGAATCATCAGAAAAGTTCAATAATATATGCAGTTAATTAACATTCAGCTCTACTGGCTGCGTTGATTGAAATAAATCAATTAAAACAACCGAACGCGGCAATTATGACAAATGAAACTGATACACTTTAATATAATAAATATGATCCAGCAAAGTGTTAAGGCGACGCCCCACTGCTGCGCACGATGTGCACGGACACGCTATACACGTCACCCACATGGGTCCATCGGTCATTTCGTGCGTAACGTGTGCGTGCACTGCTGTGGAAACGCCTACATTTTTATACGGAGCCCCACGTGGGTAGCGTGACCGTACGCTGCAGTGGAACGTCGGCTTTAAATTGACAACATTTCATTTTATAACACCTGAAAATGTATATATGGTTCGAAAGCATTTTGCCTCCTGATCACTGCAATATGTTTATATAATTTTAATATCGCTTATTATAAAAAATAAAAATTAATTAAAAATATGTCCTAATTTTACCAAAACTACCACAGGATGGGTGAAATGCCTTTGCCTTTTTCACGAGAAAAAGTGAGCGACCATCATTTTGTATTTGACAACTTCAAAGTACAAGGGGGGCAACTCTGTAATTCTATTTTTGAAGTTCGTTGCATACCTTCTCTCTCACTCTCAAGTTAATGACTACATTAGTATGAGCGGAACAGCACGAAGCGAATATCGAAAATCGAATATCGGAGAATAAGGCCTGACATTGTCAATTTGAAATTGACGTCGGTTTTTTTCTATCCAGAAAAGACAAAAGTATAAGTGTCTATTCTGTGATAGTTTCGGAGTTACGCCCTTTTAGAATAAGCAAAAATTAATAAATTAATTATAAATTAAATACAAACCCTAGCAAAAAAATTAAACTTCCAGCATGTTCATCTTTTCAAACAAAATACAGAGAACCATTAAAACTATAGGCTCAGAAATATGAAATGTTGTCAATTGCAACGATATAAAATTTGATTTTTTTAAACAGCTTATGCTATGGCCCGCTTTCTTTCGCTGTCTGGCTATAACTATGCATGACTAGCGATGCAGCGAGTAATTTCTAATACATTGCGTGTGCTGCCAGCTAGCTAATTTAAGGTGTGTGTATTGGCCGTGCAATGAATAATAAACAGCTCGCCGCGCCGCCAGTCGCATAATTTCGTTGCTGGTTCGTAATTTCTGCATACTCCGCTTTGCGTACATACTCCTACCAGTCCAAAAGAAATTAAAATGCGTTTGACATCTGAACTCAAGCCGATTGATACACCAAAGAGAACAGTGTAAATCTACATAATATTAAGAGGCTGACAACACCTAATTTTGTTGAAATTGATGTTATTTAAACACTTTTTTAAGAAAAACTGCACACAAAAAAATACAAAAAAAAATATAATGTTAATTTTCATCATATTTCAAACACGCTAGACGGGCTCGATACATAATTGAACAAAATCGGCTCGATAGAAAATAATTGCAAAGATTGGTCTTAAAATCATCATTAAACGGTTCTATGTCTTTATTTTTTCGACGTATGGGTCTGCAATTAAAAACATAAAGTCAACATATTCATACCTAAACGGCTGACGAGTCATATTTCACAAATAATCCATACTTTTGTTTATTTCTTATGATTTGTGTCTTATTTGCAAGATTTTAGACGCGCGCCAAGCTGCCGGAATAATTTCTTCTCTTTCACTAACAGGCACGTGAACCTTATGTGTGAAGAGTGGCGCTGCACCAGGTCATTTGCTGTTGACAGCGCCTTAATACGATCTCTCATGGCATAACTCATACTAGTTAGACTATTTAGTTGGCTTTTGCGTTGAAAAGATGAACAACTTCTATTAAAATTTTCAAACGTTTTACAGTCAATTCGCTAACGCAATAACGTCGACGTCGGTAACTACACTCCTAATACCCGTGAACACGACCCTTGCCTGATCCTTTGTTACCGAGCGACCCGCTTTTTGTCACCCCTGGCTAATTCTCAGACGCGGGCCGCGGTCGAATCGTCGGTTGGTTTAATTAACAGTTAGCAATTATATGATTGTAAGGCAATTGACATGAAATTATTCAAATTACCTATCGCAAAGATGATTCTGCGAGTATGGAGACTGCACAAAAAACAATGCTTCAAGCTATTTCCAAGCATTCATACAAGAAGCAAGCAAGCAAAGCACTCATGAATGAAGCGAGATTTTATGCTTATGAGTAAGCTTAATATTTTTAGTGGAACACAAAAAAAAGTTTGCAAAACGCATACACTTATAGTTACTTAATGCTTTACCAGGAAAAAATTAAAAAATGAAAATAGTTACCTATACTTTTTTGTGTTCCGCTAAAATGTTCCTGAGTTATAAAGATCCCGCTTTACTCTTTGGATTATTTGTTACATGGTACATCCAATGCATACTTCTTCGAGTTCTTTTTAATCTTCACACGTGTCTCTGTCCAATCAGAGAGCCGCCATGATAAAACAAAGCGCTTCCCAATTTCCTGTAAAATTGCAAAAAACACTTCTTTTGAAGTCTGCAAATGTATGTAAATATGTCTGTCACGTGATTGTAGCCTATATTTTGCTTCGCGGTGAGAGTATGGATACGGACATATTAAAAGCGGTAGCGGGAGCGGAATATTCCGCGCTTGACTAAAATGACTTACCAAATAGGGCGATAAGTAGACAAAGACATTGTTCATAGATAGGGGGAGGCCTTTGTTCAACAGTGCACGTCTTCAGGCTGATGATGATGATGATTGTTCATAGATGTTAAATTTGACTAATAAAGACGGAATACTCTCGCCTGTAGGTTGCCCTATATTTGTATCACAGTTAGCATGAAGTTTAACATAAACGTATTACGTGTGTGCCAAATTCTTGCCGCCCGAAGTGTGTACACAATTTTACGTCGTCCATCTAGCTAGGAAGTGGAAATTGTATGCGCCAACGAATTTATCTGGAATTGGTGAAGAAAAATAAAAATAAAAACTATATTTTTGTTTCCGCGTTACTCTGTCCCAGGGCATAAAGCAAAGCCATACCGGGAGTGCGTTTGCTCTCTATACAGCGTTCTGTTTGCTCCGCCCTTTGTTCGATGAAACTTCGTTACACTGAAAACTCAAATCGCATCGAGTTTTATGCATCATTTTTAATAATTATTCTTCGTCAAATCGCTCGCCAAGAACGTCACAGCCAGCCCGTTGCCCGTCAAATCTGGTGTCCATGAAGAAACCCATATATTGTTCCTATACATTGTTTTTAATCACCATCATTGTTTTATCAAGTTTTAAATTATAAAATTTCTTTAGATTGTTCTAACTAACCTACCTACTTCTATGTATCTCTACTAAAACAAAGTCTCCTTCAGTATATCCATAAGACCGCATTTATCTGTGATTACGCCATCTTCACTTTCATCTTCATCATCATCATCATCATCATCGTCATCTGGGCATAGAGGACCTACGGAACATAAAACACAGGCATGAAAATAGATCAGCAATGTATTAATGAGCGTGTCTTCGCAAAAGTGAAACGATCGCTAGCTCAGCATTCTACCTACTACATCCATAAGGTCCTTATCTTAAGTTTTTCACCCATAACCGTGAGGGTCGTGGGTTCGAATCCGGGGCTCGCACCTCAAGTTTTTCGGAATTTATGTGCGATATCTCATTTGAAATTTACCACGAGGTTTTCGGTGAAGGAAAACATCGTGAGGAAAGCTGCACACGACTGCGAAGCAATTCAATGGTGTGTGTGAAGTTTCCAATCCGCACTGGGCCCGCGTGGGAACTGTAGCCCAAGCCCTCTCATTCTGAGAGGAGGCCTGTGCCCAGCAGTGGGACGTATATAGGCTGATGAGAGAGAGAGAGAGAGAGAGAGAGAGAGAGAGAGAGAGAGAGAGAGAGGGAGAGAGACAGAACCGTGAATGTTATAATTCAGTGATGCTAGTCTTTAAGCGGCCTACTTTGCCAGCTCTAGATGGCCGTATCACATTGCTTCAGTTAACAATAGCAACTTCCCAACAGCATTCAGCGGCCCAAACATCTCAGCCCGCGCACTGCAAACTTGCGTGGACCGTAGCCAAGTGCTCAGCAGTCAAGATTTATGTATGCAAAGTTTACAGAGAGCAGTATCGAATTCAATTCGAGTGCCGTATTTCAAACGGCTGTTCTGGCTGGCGCAGGAGTTGCTTTATTTAGACGTCGTGCGATCGGTTTGTTTGTTCGAAGTGTTAGTAAATTTAGACACGCTCCTCATATTTGTAGATAACATTGGACGGTTAACTGAGTTTGTCATCACTTGTTAGAAAACTTTTTACAAAAACTCATCAGATCAGGGGCCTTACCATGACGTCCTAATTCCGACTCAGTTCAAGTTTTAGCTGTCACTTTTAGTATGAATCTGACAGCGAGCGGACCTAAACTGAAACGCATTAAGACGTCATGGTACGGCCCCAGTAGCCTTATTGTCTAACTCGCTCGCAATAGCCATCGCGTTCATTTTGACAGTTCTTGTATGAACGTGACAGCTAGCTGATTCCAATGCCAATTGTCAGCCCATACATGAACTGTCAAAATGAACACGATGGCGATTGCGAGCGAGTTAGACAATAAGTCTAACGACAATAGGCCTACTGGTCAAAAGGGGCCAGAAATGGCGAGCCATTGTATTAACCTAATAACTTTGAAAAAAATGATCGTAAAAAAAACGAATTGTACTTATTAATAAAATAACTAAAACTCAGCTACAAAGAAATTAACACGATAACACTAAAAATGTAATCTAAAATTGGACCCTTTGGCAGGATGCCCGTCGCAGGCAACTCCCACCGTCAAACTCGACGTAGTCCAAATGCCACGGTCAACGACACAATTGTATCGTCCATGTAAACTTGTGAACTCAAAGTGCTAAACAATGACTCCAAACTAAGAAACGAGACGGGTGCAAACATCTGCTGCAACCGCCACCCAGTGATGTAGTGCCTCTGTTTATTTGCTCTGTGGCTGTGCTGTGATCTTGAAATTTGTATCGTTGAAGCCAATAAATATCTCAAGTTGTCACAGTAAGAGCAATTCTGAAATAAATACCGCCCCTCAAACTTTATTATAAATCGATTCCATGCTATTTTCATTTCTACAGATTAGAGCAAATTTTACTTTTAATTCCTAGCTCTTTGTTTCTACACTGATGAGCAGAAATAACGGGTACACTACATAAATACAAAAAACTAAATCTACCCTAAACCTAATTTACCCGCACCTAAACCTAAATTAATCCAATTCCTAATAAACAAAATTCCGATTATTGAAAACGCGAATTTCACTATCCCGAATATCAAATTTTCGAATTAGTAATGAAGTTTCGGAAAATTAATAATCGGAATTTTGTTCTTCGGGCCAAAGACACTTCGGTCTTTTCATTATTCGGAGTTATAAAAATCGGAATTTTTAAATTCGGTTAAATAATATTCATGTTTTTTAGTAATTTTATTTCTTAGGATGTATGAAAATCGGAATTAGAAAATTCGGAATCAAATGTTTCCGAGTATTTGGGTGTTCCCAAAAATAACGGGTCGCCGTTCATACAAGGTACTATGAAAAGCCACCCGTTATATTTGCTCGTGAGTATTATGTATTTTTATACCAACAATCATGACAAACGTGGCCTTTAGGTCTTCTTTTTAGGTCTCTTTAGGTCTTTTAAATATGTAAGTTATTTTCAATGCCATATCATAATGTAAACGATTTTTTCAGTACAAACATACAAAGATCACGTCTTTATCCCTTACGGGGTAAACAGAACATAAGGTTGTAACACCTTTATTTGAATGATATTTTATTTCTAGCAACACCGGTTGACAGGCGTTTTTCTTCATGGACAAATTCATCAAAACATGGGAAGTTTTTTTTGGCTCATATCTCAGTGAGTACTGAAGGGTTTTGTTTCAGGGTAATTTTTATTGTTTCAGGATTAATTTTGGCTTGCATTTATGTAACTTTCAATAATTTTCAAAATTACAAAAATCGTTTGTCGAATGCAAAATGTTTACACATAGCCGCCCTCGGTTGAGCTGTTGGAAATACGCCTCAGACGTTCTGTCAGGTGAATGATTGAGTGTTTTTCATGTCTCGTCTCCCCAAAATGGCGTAAGGCCAGCTTTCTAATAAAATCGTAATTTCCTTAGTGGAATCGTATTGAAATGGTGAGTTATATGCTGCATTCGACGCCCTAGACCTTCCGGGTTCTGCGTTGATGAATTTACGTCTCAAATGGTGTTTCTTTTTCAGCTATAAATATCTGCCGCCTGCCGTCGACGTGTCCTTTATAAAAGCCGTGTTTGAGCCTCGTATGATGTTAAACCAATGTTAAACTAGCTTCTACCTCTGCGAACCGGTAAGCAAAAGCACCATTATGACAAGTCGGACGTATTTAGTGTAATTTTTGGCATAGAAAAGTCTGAACATTTTCACTTATTTCAGTTGCGGTGAATCCGTCTTGATGCCGACTTAGTCGGGCCGCTGAAGCAAGGGACGACCCGAGCGCTGACCTACCTCGTTAAATGGGCCCTGGAAGGCCTGCCGCCTTTCACCCTTGCGATTCTCTTGACACGGAGACGAGACCCGAGCGCTGACCTACCTCGTTAAATAGGTCCAGGAGGGCCTGAAGCCTTCATCGGATCGCAATTTAGGCGAGACCCGTGCGATAGCCGCCACGTTAAACGGCCCAACCTACCAGACCACGGGCGTGATGTAAGTTATTTCGCTTTCATAGACACAAAGGCTAGGTAGTGTCGTATAGATAGAATTCCATGCTAAAAGCTGACATTCTTTTACAGACAGTCCACCCGTGAGTTGTTCTTCAATGCCGCCAAGCGTCCGCGGTAAGACAGCCTGAAACCCACACCGTTGGTAAGCTTATATTATTGTAGAATTGGATAGAGTGTTTGAGGCACCTGAACTCAGATTTTTATACTGCAACTTTCTTTTGTTGCAGGGTTTCTAGGTTTAGTGGCAATCTCGGCCCACTTGTCAAGTTTAATTCCATCTTCGGAGCCCTACTCCGAGGGGTTTAATAGCAGTCCAGGCTACCGTGCTCATCCGTTTTACTGGAGTGTTTTCTTTCTTAAAACAACCTATTGCTCGCCCTTACACATACACGCACACACCCCTTCCTCTGGTTTAAATAGTTATAAGAATTAAAGAAAAACCCTCTTCTTGGTTCCTTTGTAATAAGAAAGGAAAAGACAAAATGTTTGCTTAATGAAACTACCTTTAACATAAATAAATTAAAAACTATACTTTAGTGAAATAGTGAAGTAAGAAATAAAAGACAATGGTGTCTGTTTAAAACAACTAACTTTATTGAAAATAAATAAACTTAACTTACAAGAATACCATTTATGTTATTTAACTGGACCCAATCCTGTTTGTAGTTCTTACCTCCGGCGCCCATCTCTATAAATTTAGGGGTAATTGCTCTCAGGCCCCTGAACCCCTTGCCCTGAGCTGTCTCACACATAGCCGGTCAATTAAAAGTGTTTCAGTGGCGTTCCCAACGTTGGGCCTGAAGGATTGGGTGCTGTTCATTTCTTGTTTTTCATAAATGGTGTTCTCTGTTTATATATTGTGACAGTGTGTTTACTTTCCTGCTGGCACACTTTTCTGCTTTTCTGTGCTTACTCGCTTTGGGTGCTTAGCAGGGGAAACACATTAGTGCACAAGTGAATATATCTGAAGCCTGTTACTGCTATTTGTCTTTAAAATGAATCCTGTAAAAATTGAATACCTTGTTAAAGAGGAAGTGGCACATGAACTAAGAGCTTTACACATACCATTCAACACTGAACACACATGCGATGACTTAAGGAAGCTTTTGAGACAAACCCGCTCACTTGTTAGGCGCGGCAGCTTGAAGCCAACACCGGCAGCACCAGTGGATTTTCAGGAGGAAATTGTAGCTTGTAGGACCAAGATACAAGAGCTTGAGGCCGCAGTGTCCGGCAGCAAGTCGTTGACAAGTGCTCAGCACGACAGGTTAGTGGGTCGTTCTAATTATTATTTGGGACGCCTAGCACGAGTGACAGGTCATGATGCCGAGGTGAATAGTTTGAAGGGCTCCCTGGTCAACTGTTTGTCTGTATTGAACCCTGAGTCCGACTCTTCTGATTCTGAGGTAGAGATATTTAGTTCTCCGGCACGGGGGGCATCTAAAAATGTTTGCCACATTGAGCCTCGTTACAACCTGTGTAGCCTTAATCTTAAATATAAGGGTGACACGTGCGTGCGGGCGTTTATAACCCGTTTAGAAGAACTAAGACTTTCTAGGGACATCCCCGAGAGGATCATTCTCAATGGATTTCCTGACCTGGTTGATGGACCAGCTTTATTCTGGTATAGGGGGAACAAACATATGTTTAGTTCCTATACTGAGCTTTTGGCTGCCCTCAAGGCAGACTTTGATATCCCCGACTTTGACTTTAAACTAAAAAGGGAGATAACCGCTCGTACGCAGGCTAGATACGAATCTATAGTTGTATATTTGTCGATCATGGGTGGTTTGTTCTCACGGTTAACTGAACCCTTATCAGAGATGGAGAAGCTAAATATCCTCACTAGAAACATTCGTCCTGAGTACAGTCGTGAACTAGCGCTGGTAGATGTCTCGACTGTACAGCAGCTCAAAACTTTATGTGTGAAGCTGGAACTAGCTAGCTCGCGTGCTGCAGACTTCGTTGAACCATCCTCATCTAGGTATACGATCGCACCGGATATGCAGTGTCGTACACTAAATACTCGCGGTCCTCGTAAGGAAGAAGTGGCTTCTTTTGACAAGCAGCCGTTGGAGCGAGCGTCCTACTTTTGTTTTCGCTGTTCTGAAACTGGGCACCCGACAAATCGTTGCCCCCGGTCTCGCGAGGTACTTTGTTTTAAGTGTGGTTATAAGGGCGTGCGAAGCCCCGAGTGCCCTTCATGTAACAAACCGGAATCTATTCCAAAAAACTAATTCATTCCGTCTCACGGGGTTCTATGGCGTTTAACCACCCCGGTGAGACATACTTCTTGCCGCCTGTGAATGACTACCGCCCTTACTTAACGGTCCAGGTCTTTAACGTGAAGATAAGTGGTTTGTTGGACTGCGGTGCATCATGTTCAATATTAGGGAATGACGCTCATAAAATATTCCTGAAATTAAACATTGAGATGTGTCACTTTGATTACCCTCGTAGGTTAAGTGTTGCCAGTGGGGAGAGTTTTATCTGCCGTCATTATATGAATATACCGATACAATTTAAAAATAAAGTAAAGCTAGTGCTGTTTCACGTTCAACCGGAAATCACACTTCCCATCCATTTCGGAATCAACTTCTGGAAGGCGTTTGATTTGGCTCCTGACGTTTTGGCTTGTTTGCGTGATGATGCTTCCTCTTTCATGAATGGTCGGGTGAACAGTGTCGAAGAGGATGGATTACGGGACTACGACTCTTTGACCATGGGTCAGAAACGGGAGATGGATAGAATTAAACTCTTGTTTGACAATATTAATACTGATAAGGTTGGGCTAGGTCGAACCTCCTTAATTCAACATGAAATTAATACAGGCGCGGCGGTTCCGATTAAGCAGAAATATTATCGCCTCAGCCCGGAGAAGTTGAAGCTCCTGGACGCTGAATTAGATAAGATGTTGCAAAACCGTGTTGTAGAACCTTCTTATTCTCCATGGAACTCACCTGTCACTATGGTGCCTAAATCTAACGGGGAAATGCGCCTGTGCTTGGACAGCCGCCGTCTCAACGCTGTTTCCAAGACAGACGCTTACCCGCTGCCGTATATTAATTACATAATTGATAATTTGCGTGATGCTAAATATTTAACGTCCTTGGATCTCAGTGCTGCGTACCATCAGATCCCTTTACATCCGGACTCTAAAGAAAAAACAGCTTTTACCGTTCCCCGTCGTGGCCTCTTTCATTACAATGTTATGTGTTTCGGTTTGGTCGGCGCATCTGCGACGATGCAACGGTTGATGGATGGGCTCTTCTCGGCTGAGTTTGATAATAAGGTTTTTGCCTATGTTGATGATGTTGTCATTTGCACATCGTCCTTCGACGAACACGTGAAAATTTTGGAACGTGTGTTCGAGAAACTGAAAAACGCCAACTTAACCATCAACATGAGGAAATCCCAGTTTTGTCGTAGTGAGTTGAAGTACCTTGGGTACATGGTTGATCGTTTTGGGTTAAGGACCGATCCTGCCAAGGTCGAAGTCATCATGAATTTCCCTACCCCAAAAGATCCCAAGGACATTAAACGATTTCTAGGAATGGCGGGTTGGTATCGTCGGTTTATTCACAACTTTTCTCAGGTTGCCCGTCCATTGACTCGACTTACCAGCAAGAAGGTGCCGTTCGTGTGGACTGACGAAGCGGATGAGTCCTTCAATACCTTGAAATCTGCACTTATTTCCGCTCCGATCTTAAAGTGCCCGGATTTTAGTAAGCCGTTCTATGTCCACACAGATGCTAGCTCATTTGCCATTGGGGGTGTTCTCACCCAGAAGGTTGACGAGGTGGACCATCCCATAGCGTACTGCAGCAGGACTCTGAACGCGCAGGAGGTCAATTATACAGCCACGGAACGGGAACTCTTAGCGGTGATTTTTGCCTTGGAGCAGTACCGGGCTTATGTAGAAGGTTCTCGGTGTTTCATAGTCACCGACCATGCCTCGCTTCAATGGTTTTATAAGCTGAAGAATCCTATGGGCAGGCTTAATCGATGGGCGTGCCGCCTTAGCCAATTTGACTTCGAGATAATACACCGGAAGGGGAAGGAACATGTTATTCCCGATACTTTGTCCCGCATTAGGATTGACTCTGTCTCTTTTGACCCTCAGAATAGCCAGGACCCTTGGTATGTCCAACGTATAAAGGATTGCTTAGATCGCCCTCGCCTATTTCCCAACTTCGCGGTGGAGAACGGCCAGTTACTGCGTCTATCTAAAAATAAATTTAATCTGACTTCTCAGTTCGAGTGGAAGGTGGTCGTACCGTTGGAATTTCGTGAGGAAATCTTAAAACAATATCATGATGAACCGGCCTCTGGACACTTTGGCGTAGCTAAAACCCATAAACGGATAAGTGCCGTGTACTTTTGGCCTGGGCTATACCGCGACGTGGAGAAATATGTGGGAGCGTGTGAGGTCTGTAAGTGTTACAAACCTAGTAACACTGCTAGAGCTGGACTCATGGGTAATCCCCGTGTGGTGACCCGACCATGGGAAGCTATTTCGTGTGATATACTGGGACCTTTTCCGCCGTCGTACGCTAGAAACAAATATCTCTTCGTCTGCTCGGATTACTTTAGCAAGTACGCCTTACTTTTCCCACTGCGCAACATAACTGCCAAGGCCGTTGTTAAATGTCTCGAGAAGGGAGTATTTCTGGTGCATGGAGTTTGCAAGTTTATATATGTTGACAACGGAGCCCAATTCGTTTCCAAGGAATTTCGGGACTTGCTGTCTAATTACGGGGTTCCCAACATCTTTTACAACCCCCGGTATCACCCCCAAACTTGTCAGACTGAGCGCGTCAACAGGGATATTGTCCGTGCCATTGCCTCGTACGTGCGTTCTGACCACCGGAAATGGGACCAGAACATCCCAGAGATCCAATGTGCCCTTAATACCGCTGTGCATGAAGGCACCAAATTTACTCCGTTTTATTTGACTCATGGTAGGGAAATGGTGACCGATGGATCGACCTATCGCTTAGACGAGCCCGTCGATAGTTCTGCTGTCAAAGTGAGCCTCCAGCCGTTCTCTACGAATTTACCTCGGTTAAACGACATTTATAAGAAGGTCCAGGTGCACCTTAAAAAGGCCTATACACGTAACGTTAAATACTACAATTTTCGAAAACGCCCAATCGAATTTGAGGAGGGGCAAGTTGTCTATAAGCGATGTTTTCCTCTTTCTAATGCTGCAAAACATTTTAGTGCTAAACTATCCCCCAAGTTTGAAAGGTGTGTAATTGACAAGAAACATTCCCCTTTGGTTTATTCGTTAAAGTCGATCAATGGGAAGCCTTTAGGGCGATATCACATTAAAGATATTCTCGAACGAGGTATTGAACCTCCGGACACAGGTCCCGTTAGTTAAGGATAATTTAGAGGGTCGGTGTTATCTAGTTCCTAGCACGTGGTATACTTAGCTAGCGAACGCTAAACACGACCAAAACTGATACATGTTTAGAATAAGGTATTCAATGTTAAATGTTTGCGTGTAAAGATATGCGCCACTTAGTAGACTTAAGTTCTTTAACCTCAGTATGTTACAATTGAGTTTAAGGGTATTTTTTTTTTGTCCGAACCTGCAGAGATATATGGCGTTGGTATAACATTTGTTCTGACTGTTGGCTATTTTTTAGGAGTGATTACTGAAAAGATATGTCTCGAGATGTCCGAACTTGTCGCGAGAGGGCGCAATTCTCAACTGTTCTGACTGTTGGTTTGTTGTGGGGAGGATAATCAGAATGTAGGTAGGGTAGGATTTCACCTGGAGTGGGTTTGAGTTGGATTTGGTTACAGGTGTATAACGGTTAAGTTAACTTTAGTTTTATCCCGGGAAAACTTATTATAAGAAATAGGTTAGGATGGATCCATACGTGCCGTCTTGTGTTGTCAGTAGTCTAAGCTTACTTTAGCGCATGGTAACTAGTTTAGTTATCTATTAGATTAGGGCTGAATTAAAATCAGTCTTCCTAGCATTAAGTTCTTTTGGTTACACTGTGAGTGTGACCGGTTAGCGATAAAAACTATTCTGAGGTTTTATCTTATTTTCTTGATTAGTAGTTCGAAGGCAAGCACTGTGTTGTCGGTTGACAGGTGATGGTGTTTTGCCCTGGTGTAATGTTGTATCTTACCATGTTAGTTAGTTTTCAATCACTGGGTACACCTTTCTGGTAAATCCCACTTTTTTGTAGAAGGCGTGATGGGTGTCCCTCCGCGTATCCTTTTCCTTTAGCATCAGCTGTGCTTATTAGGGTGCTGATTCTTTTTTTTTTTTTTGGTACAATTTGTATCTGGGTAAATCCCACCTATTCTTGGTAAGGTTGGATGTGTGTCACTCCCCTTTGTACACTACTCACTACTCTCTAGTGAGTAAACTAGTAAATAAGCTGTAGTAGGTTTGGGATTGGATCCCCACGTCCTCCGCTAGTGGCCCAATCCTGAACCTACGATTTCACTATCTTCCCCGACATGGCGGAGATATTTTTGTTATAGGTTGGATGTGTGTCACTCCCCTTGTAATAATAACTACTTTTTAGCAAGTAAGTAAACTAGTATGTAAGCTGTAGTAGGTTCGGGATTGGATCCCCACGTCCTCCGCTAGTGGCCCAATCCTGAACCTACGATTTCACTATCTCCCCCTACGTGGCGGAGATATTTTTGTTGTGAGGTGGGATTGTATGTCTCTTCCTTTGTACTAGTGACTACTTTCTGTTAAGGAAGTAATCTAGTAGGTAAGCTGTAGTGGGTTTGGGGATTGGATCCCCACGTCCTCCGCTAGTGGCCCAATCCTGAACCTACGATTTCACTATCTTCCCCTACGTGGCGGAGATATTTTGCTCGAGTCAGATTTTCCTTGCACTTGAAATGTGCAGAATAATTTTATTTCAGAATTTTTGACAAATTCTGAAATAAAATTATTTCCCCAGCCGAAACTGTACTGTAACACCTTTATTTGAATGATATTTTATTTCTAGCAACACCGGTTGACAGGCGTTTTTCTTCATGGACAAATTCATCAAAACATGGGAAGTTTTTTTTGGCTCATATCTCAGTGAGTACTGAAGGGTTTTGTTTCAGGGTAATTTTTATTGTTTCAGGATTAATTTTGGCTTGCATTTATGTAACTTTCAATAATTTTCAAAATTACAAAAATCGTTTGTCGAATGCAAAATGTTTACACATAGCCGCCCTCGGTTGAGCTGTTGGAAATACGCCTCAGACGTTCTGTCAGGTGAATGATTGAGTGTTTTTCATGTCTCGTCTCCCCAAAATGGCGTAAGGCCAGCTTTCTAATAAAATCGTAATTTCCTTAGTGGAATCGTATTGAAATGGTGAGTTATATGCTGCATTCGACGCCCTAGACCTTCCGGGTTCTGCGTTGATGAATTTACGTCTCAAATGGTGTTTCTTTTTCAGCTATAAATATCTGCCGCCTGCCGTCGACGTGTCCTTTATAAAAGCCGTGTTTGAGCCTCGTATGATGTTAAACCAATGTTAAACTAGCTTCTACCTCTGCGAACCGGTAAGCAAAAGCACCATTATGACAAGTCGGACGTATTTAGTGTAATTTTTGGCATAGAAAAGTCTGAACATTTTCACTTATTTCAGTTGCGGTGAATCCGTCTTGATGCCGACTTAGTCGGGCCGCTGAAGCAAGGGACGACCCGAGCGCTGACCTACCTCGTTAAATGGGCCCTGGAAGGCCTGCCGCCTTTCACCCTTGCGATTCTCTTGACACGGAGACGAGACCCGAGCGCTGACCTACCTCGTTAAATAGGTCCAGGAGGGCCTGAAGCCTTCATCGGATCGCAATTTAGGCGAGACCCGTGCGATAGCCGCCACGTTAAACGGCCCAACCTACCAGACCACGGGCGTGATGTAAGTTATTTCGCTTTCATAGACACAAAGGCTAGGTAGTGTCGTATAGATAGAATTCCATGCTAAAAGCTGACATTCTTTTACAGACAGTCCACCCGTGAGTTGTTCTTCAATGCCGCCAAGCGTCCGCGGTAAGACAGCCTGAAACCCACACCGTTGGTAAGCTTATATTATTGTAGAATTGGATAGAGTGTTTGAGGCACCTGAACTCAGATTTTTATACTGCAACTTTCTTTTGTTGCAGGGTTTCTAGGTTTAGTGGCAATCTCGGCCCACTTGTCAAGTTTAATTCCATCTTCGGAGCCCTACTCCGAGGGGTTTAATAGCAGTCCAGGCTACCGTGCTCATCCGTTTTACTGGAGTGTTTTCTTTCTTAAAACAACCTATTGCTCGCCCTTACACATACACGCACACACCCCTTCCTCTGGTTTAAATAGTTATAAGAATTAAAGAAAAACCCTCTTCTTGGTTCCTTTGTAATAAGAAAGGAAAAGACAAAATGTTTGCTTAATGAAACTACCTTTAACATAAATAAATTAAAAACTATACTTTAGTGAAATAGTGAAGTAAGAAATAAAAGACAATGGTGTCTGTTTAAAACAACTAACTTTATTGAAAATAAATAAACTTAACTTACAAGAATACCATTTATGTTATTTAACTGGACCCAATCCTGTTTGTAGTTCTTACCTCCGGCGCCCATCTCTATAAATTTAGGGGTAATTGCTTTCAGGCCCCTGAACCCCTTGCCCTGAGCTGTCTCACACATAGCCGGTCAATTAAAAGTGTTTCAAGGTAACAAAATATAAAGGCCACGTCTAGCATGATTGAGGCCGTATAGGTGGAAAGGGGAATCAAAATAGTGCTGGGTTGCTAGCCGCACCGCCTATAACATGATTCCTAATTCACCCATTCCCTCGATGGCTTTTTACCATCTGCGCGAGAAGAGAAGCATCTGGAACATTCTGTTTTTCCTTTAATCCCAGACCATGGAAGAAAGTTTAAAGTCAATTTGCATGTATTTAATATGTGAGCTGCGAAGCCACGTGTCGGATGGCATCTTAATGCCATTTGCAAGGGTAATTAATGCTTACACCGAGTTAGCGATCTGACACAATAGCCAAAGGCGCTGCAAGTATAGAGAGTGGAACATTTATTGAGATACTAGCTGTTGCCTGCGACTTCGTCTGCAAAGAATTTGTTTATCGCTATCCCCCGGGGAAGTTTCCGGGATGAAAAGTAGCCTATGTGCTATTCCAGACTTTTCTCTATCTATGTGCCGAATTTCATCCAGATCCGTTGGGCTGTTCTGGCGTGATTGAGTAACAAACAAACATCCATCCATACACTTGTTTTCACATTTATAATTGTTGCAAAAGCAACTTTTGAATAATAAAAAAATAATGAATATCTTTCGGGAAGCGTAGTACAAACCCTTGCCAAATTCGAGTGGATGAAAATTCCCACTAACCTTCAGGCTTCAGCACCAGTCCAGCAAGCGGGTCACTCGGCGAGTGGCACGGCGTAGGGCTCCTCGGGGCTTGCACTTAATTTTAATGTTTTTAAGCTACGAGCTTGACACAATTACACAGCACGGCTGTCTTGGTAAATAAAGACAAATACGAAGTCTTTCGGAGACTGACAGCAGGCACACAATCACGGAACGTCCGCACGGTAGCCTCTCCAGCGCAAGATTACCACCACCGTTCCAGTGGCAGCTACCTTCAAATTAGTGGGAAAAAATAACATCTACCCTCATTTGGCAAGAATCGAACAATAATATTAGTTAGATTAGATTTTCGACACACATAGATAAGTATATGAAAGAAAGAGACACAATACATTACAAAAAGAAATCAAACAGTCAATGATTTTAAGTTGTTTTTAAGCCCTTAGTTTAGGCGTTGGTTTTTGGAGACTGTTTTTTGGTTAATAAAATCCAACTAATGGTAAAATAGGATAGTTAAAATAGAAACCTGTATTATTTTATTTATAGCTTATTCATACATCTTTTCACCATAATGAACGACAACTCGCCACCTGCATCCACCGGTTTCCCGCAACTTTCACGATATCGTCGGTCCACCTAGCCTAGTGGGAGGCCTGCCAACACTGCGTCTTCCGGTTCGGTCCGGTTAATCTTAAATGTTTCGTTTAAAATAAACCCATTATCATTCCAAACTCCAACATCCCTGTCATTAAAAGGGTGCAAAAGATTTTCTCCTAATCCCATCATCACCCAATTTCGTCTACCTAATCGCGGGCTCCCCACTGCGCCGGCGATTCGTACCCGCAGCATTCGCATGCGGCGCACGACGCCCGACAGTTGTTCTACACTGTTCCACCCAACTCGCTCCGTGGAGAGTAGAGCGGTGCGAGGGAGAAGCATCAGCGGTACACTTTATTCCTTAGTATATTGTATTTCTCCTTTGTTTCATATCTAAGAAGTGTATCGAAGGTGTGTAAATAAATATTTCTCTTTCTTTCTTTTCTTTCTTTATGTACAGTCAACTGGGGTGACTTTGATTTACGGGGTGACTTTATAAAGTAGTTTTAATGACAAAACCATTATTTTTTATTTGCGTTTACTGCTTCCAATCAATGTCTCCGTCGATTGCGTTTGCGTCTACATGCCAAACATTCACCGGATATGGATAATATCGATTTTATAGCAATTTTAAAACGATCAAAGTAGCCCCAAAATTACCAAAGTCACCCCAGTTGACGGTACTGCAATACCAAGAAGTGTCACTGTTAATCCTACTAATATTATAAATGTGTTAGTTCGTGTGTTTGTCACTCCTTCACGCTAAATAGCTGGACGGATTTGAGTGAAATTTGTTATGTAAATAGCTGGTTGTTTGCAATAACACATAGGTTTACTTTTTATCCCGGTTTTCTTACGGAATTGAAACATTTGTGTCTTTCTGAAAATAACGTCGGTAACGTTAGACTTGCGTTCTTAATGTAAAATATAACACGAAATTAAGTGTATATATTATTATTTAAAAATGCAACAATATTTAAGACGTAATTCAAAATAACTGCATTGGTAATTACGATAGTGTAAATGGAAACTAATGCAAATCATGAAAAAATATGACATGGAATTAAATCTAAAGCTACCTATTTCTTTGCAGTTTTCAAGTATGACATAAAATTGGGTATAGTGCTATAAAGTACGCCTATTGTATAGCTACTTTGTTCTTTGTTTCTGTATTGTTTTGTACTGATTTGTGGTGTTCAATAAAGAGTATTTATATAGTATAGCATAGTAGTATAGCATAGTAGTATAGTAGTTTAGTAGCTGTTGCCAGTGACTTCGTCTGCAAATAATTCGTTTATCGCTATCCCGCGGGAGCTACGCAATTTTCTGGGATAAAAAGTAGCCTATGTGCTATTCCAGACTTTTCTCTATCTATGTGCCGAATTTCATCCAGATCCGTTGGGCCGTTCTGGCGTGATTGAGTAACAAACAAACATCCATCCATCCATCCATCCATCCATCCACCCATCCATCCATCCATCCATCCATCCATCCATCCATCCATCCATCCATCCATCCAACCATCCATCCATCCATCCATCCATCCATCTATCCATCCATCCATACTTTCGCATTTATAATATTAGTTAGATTGTATTGTATTGTATGCAGGCCATCTAACAGGCCTAATCGCTTTTCGCTTGGACCATTCATGCATTTCTGCCCACGGTCTATGCTTGGCACGTCGTCGTTCATTTAAGTTTTTATTCCGCGAGAAATCCAGGATTTAAAGTTCCAAATGAGTGTTATTTTATACTTAACTCCCTTCGTTTACATTTCTCCCGTGTTTAATGCCGTTATTGTAGTTCTTATGATTTGTTCTGTTTTCATTGCAATTTTGAACAGACTTCATCGTACCATTTCAAAAGCTTTAAGTTAAGGTTAACTTTATTACTTACTTATAAACTAGCGACCCACCCGGCTTCGCAATAGTGCAATATACTAAATAACACGGCACTGCCACAATAATAATTATCGTCATATATTATTTCAATCAATTAAAAAAAACAATTATTATAGCAGATTGGTTTAGCTTAATTATGGGCTATGGCTCTGTAAAATGTTTTTCATGATTTTTAAATCATAACCGTAAAAATTTACCACATTTTGTAAAATCCATTTTAGTGAATAGAAAAATTGATTTTGTTAAATTCATAGCCATTTTTGTTTTTGCTGCAGTCGGTAAAATTTTGTTGATTTATTTCTAAGTAACTCAATTTTGTTTTTATTTTGCTGTCAAAACGTTCGTGAACGCTAACAGTTACATTCTATGGATCTGTCAGCCATAACCTTATTGAAACAGACTGTATGCGTATCTACATACCTAGTAGTTGATTTCGAAAAGAATAAAGAAGGTCAAAGTTTGAATACGAACATAATATATGCATAATATGTGCAGAGTCGCCGACATCAGCAGAAGGATGGCGAAGCTCAAGTGGCAATGGGCGGGACACATAGCCAAAAAAACTGATTCGTGGTGCAGAGCTGTTCTGGATTGGAGGCCATGGGAATGTAAAAGACCAGTCGGTAGACCACAGATGAGATGGAAAGACGACATTAAAAGAGTAGCGGGCAGCAACTGGACTCTCACTGCACAAAATAGATCGGAATGGAAGCGGTTGAAGGAGGCCTACACCAAGAACTTGGTAGAGAAAGGCTAAGAAGAAGATGTGCATATTATGAGTAACGGGTTAGGGTGTGCATTTATAAAGCGGAGCGTCGCGCCGACGAGCAGTAGGCTTATTGTCTAACTCGCTCGCAATCGCCATCGTGTTCATTTTGAAAGTTCTTGTATGAATGTGACAGCTAGCTGATTCTGATGCCAATTGTCAGCCCATACATTAACTGTCAAAATGAACACGATTGCGAGCGAGTTAGACAATAAGCCTACAGGACTCAACCAATCACATTAGTCGAAATCAACGTCACTCACCGCTGTAGGTACTTGTTATAACGGATGACGAGAATTTCAATTGTTACAGTGTTTTGCAGATTTAAGACTTGTTTTCTATGGAAACCCTATCTAAAGTTCATACGGTACATACGTACCTACACGTCTAGCACGAGAGCGCACAAGAGTCGCGTCGCGCGCGAGATAGATTGCCCGTCTTTTTCTTACTGTTCGTTCTAGAAAGAGACGGATGGTCTAAATCGCGCGCGACGCGACTCTTGCGCGCTCTCGTGCTAGCCGGGCTGACTACTTTTTCCCACTTGCTACGATCTTGACTGACATACCTTTTACGCTTCATTCACATTCAACATGCTTGTCGGTTTAGGGTACGCTTGCTTCATTCATTAGGGTATTTGCTTACAATTTCCCCACTGAGAGCTACGTATTTCCAGGAACTTATACACTACAAATTTATTTCTTAAGTAGGTAAAGTTCATTGAGTGATACGTTTTACATTTTTGTAATGGTCAGAAAACATACTAAAATCCGTCACATTGGTGATTTGAACCCTGGCCGCCAGCGCGCGATGTTTGATCCGACGTCTGTATCAACTAAGCTATCCCCACTCGTCACTGTCCGGCCGAATAGTCCGATGCCTATCACGTGCGAAGCTTCGAAAAAAGCGGAATTGGAACCAGTTCAACAATTTATCGAGGCACTACATTGTTTGCTCTAAATGGACTTTTACAAGTTTTTTTAAGCCAAAAAGACTTGATAAAATGTACCGTTTTCCGAGGAAGTTTTTCAGTGACTTTTACGAGTAATTATACTATCATCTCAGATACTTTATTATTCATGAAGCAGAAATATTACTACTGATTTGAATGAAATCGACTTTGATAAGATGAATTTAGGCCCACTGGTTTAAATAATAAAATAATGCATGAATATTAGAATATTGATGGAAATTATGTAGAAAACATTATTTTTTTATGAAACTAAAATAAAATATAGGTATGTGTACCTATCTGTGCAGCTCTTGTGGTTTCAGTTTTACTCAGCTTCACTTTGTTGTTCACGAAATTCTGTCTCAACTTTTGTTGACTTTGATAAGCGTCGAGCGGATTAGCAAGTAATATGTTTTTTGTTAACTCTAGCTGCCAAACAAACTTGGTTTTTAAAAATCACCAAAGCGGAAGTTTAAACCGCTTTTTGAAACACAAAATAACCAAAGTGACTTAAAAGCTTCCGTGACCGCTCAGCGCACTAGTGTTCAAGCGGACCAAGTTTGGCCATCCGTGAACTATTTCACACTTTATGAGAGCGTAAATCAAATCAACAAGACTTGCCATCGAGTTTCCGAGTTTTTAACGACTGCTGTAACTTACGAATTAAGTTAGAGAATGCAGCGGATTATTGGTTTTCTAGTTTCGAAACAACTGTCGCGGATGGGACGGTTTGAATTTTAAATGTTCGAAGCCTGTCTTTTGTTTTATCTATTGTTGAACATAAGTTGGTTTTGTTTACTGTTATGCACTGCCTTGAAATGAATCTATCTTGTATGTTGTGTTGTGTGTAGTTAAGCTTGATTCAATCAATTATTTATTGTTATCATAGGCTAATGTGGATGAAGCGAAAGAGGTATGTCAGGATCGTAGCAAGTGGAACAAAGTAGTCTCTGCCTACCCCTGTGGGAAAGAGGCGTGACGATATGTATGTATGTATGTATGTATGTGTATCATAGGCTTTTATTGAAGTGAAAACTTCTCTAGCGTCGTTGGGCACTTTTTTAGATGGGTAAAAAATGTTACACTCGCGTCAGACGTAGACGGGGTGAGAGTTTAAGTACCAGGATATCAGGATCCTCCAAAAGCTTATTTTGAAATAGGTACAAATGAATCGCGTTCGATTTTTGAAGTGTTTTTATTGTCGAGTCGTGGAGCAAAAGTACTAGGGCATGAGCACATTTGTTAGAGGTCTGTCAATATAGACAATAAGTAAGTTTCTTTTTGTGAGCGGCCAGCACGGTACGCGTATTGGTCATCATGAAGGTTAAAATAATAAAATCTTAGCGCTGTTTTCACTTCTGCCGGCACTCCCGGAGTGCTTTCCGTCGCTTTTTTATCTTCATTACCTGCCTGCATTGCACGGTCCCATCGTCTAAGGGAATACGGGCCCAGCGTACGAGCCCTCCCCTTGGCGCGGTCCAGGCGGAAGCCGGGGCCACCGGGGGGGCGTGTGTGGAAACCCTAGCGGCATCCTACTGCGTCCCCATCACACTGGACTGAGGCAACGCCGGAGAGTTTTTACTTTGGGTATACTCCTTCGCGGGGGGGAGTCCCACAAAACCCTAGGCATCCCCGTGCTTAGGGCATCCATAAAGATTCCTCTTTGTTAAAAAAAAGGCTTTTATTTATCTTATCCTGTAGGTCTTGTTACCTTAGGTCCTGTCCACCCCGTAAGGGATAAAGACTTAATTTTTGAATGTATGTCTATGTATCCTGAAGTGGAAGTGCTTATAATTACTTCTAATGGGACGCATATTATTTTTAGAAACTTTGCATCAGGGTTTAAGTCTAAGCGAATCATCATCTCCAGTCTAAATACGTCCCACTGCTGGGCACAGGCCTCCTCTCAGAATGAGAGGGCTTAGACTATAGCTCCCACGCTGGCCCAGTACGGATTGAAAAACTTAGACGTGAAAGCCTGTTATCGAACCCACGAGACTGCTTGAGACTCAAGCAGAGGGTCTTTGGTTCGATCCCTCACAAGTTGTGAGGCCACAGGTCAAACCATTAGGCTACCACGGCTAATAGAAGTATATAGTTTTTAGATAGCCGCCGACATAGCTCGAAGAGTATGTACGTTGAAGTGGCAATGGGCAGGCCACATCGCTCGTAGAACAGACAACCGTTGGGGGAGCAAAGTTCTCGAGTGGCGACCGCGAACCGGAAGACGCAGTGTTGGCAGGCCTCCCACTAGGTGGACTGACGATATCGTAAAAGTTGCGGGAAACCGGTGGATGCAGGTGGCGACTTGTCGTTCAGTATGGTGTGCTAAGGGGGAGGCCTTTGTTCAACAGTGGACGTCTTCAGGCTGATGATGATGATGAGTTCATTTTATTTATATAGCATAAGATCATTTATAACTTGCGCCATTCAAACAACTCGGACATCAGTAACAAAGTCTGCGACATCTTTAAATTAATTCCTGTTCTACATTCTGTTCGCTCCAAATAAAACTAGGCGAGTGAAATACGGACTCGCGCTAAACTTCTCAACTAGCTAAAGATTACGACGAATTTCAGAGATGTTCATTCTGTGAGTATATACATTAGCTTTATAACTTTTGGTGTCTGAATAACACAGAAACTAGCAATTTATTTATTTTTTGCGCCTTTTTTTAAATGTGTATTTACGTTATTGTTGTCGACATTATCATCTTTTTTTTTCATTCATCCACAAAACACATCGAAATATTCGTAGATGATGTTATAGACAATTTAAAAGATCGTTGTTGGTATCAATGGCATGCAAATAACGAAGCACAGTTGGGTATCAAGTATTTCTTTACGCCTCGCCAACAAACTAGCGCCGTGTCTAATTCAGCAAAAAGTTGAAGACTGGGCACGGAAGGCGTTACAATTGTAAACAGACCGGGCCTTGACGCAGCACATTGATACGGAGCAGTAAGCTAAACAAATTAGAGGTAATAATAATATAAACTCAAAAAGAAAATCGACCCATGAACTGATTTTAAATGTGAATGAAATCATAATTGAAGGAAACATAATACTCATAATACCTATGATTATGGAAGCCAAGGGTTTTCTTACAAAACAATCTCCAAAATATCAGACCGCTGATGTGAAATTTGTCGTTAAACTTATATAAAAATCATATTTGCACATAATAATTGTGTTCTATTCGAAGAAAATAAGCTCTTTTTTAAAGTCAATAAAATCAATTAAACTGTTACATATGAATAAAAATAATTCGGACTAAATTGGCGTTATTTGGTAGCTTTGGTGTACCTACTTAATTTTAAGAGCGAATATAAAGTATCCATAATATTAAAACTGAACCAGTGGCCTACTTCAATGACTTATTGTTGTTACCTAACTACCTATAATAACTTCTTGTCTCGGGCTTCCGGAGTATGAAATTAAGAATAAGGAACATTCGTCAATATATACTCACGAGCAAAAATAACGGGTCACTCCTACTACTACTACTACTACTACTACAATACAATACCACTACAACAACAACACCACAACTTTGTATGGAAAGCGACTCGTTATTTTTGCTCGTGAGTATATTTCACTACAGTAAACCTTACACAAAAAATTAGTTAGGTAAATTGATGAATCCCCTCCTTCAAACTGACTCTTATTGTGCAAGTCGCACTTTAATTATATTCTCAGAATGTGGATGCGAGTAACTCTAATAAACTTGTAAGAAATAACTAGACATGAAAACTGTCCAACCAAGCAAAACAATCGAATACACACTACGAAGGCGAAAAGCCTTTCAATTTTTTTTTTTTTATAAATAGCGCCATCGATACTATCGATGATTCCGCCAATGTCGAGATTAAAGAAGACAGTGTCGTTATTTATTTAACCGTTGTGAAACCCCTTTTAAAAGTACACAAATTTCACCGCGATTGTTCTACTGTCAGCAATCTGTCCACCTCATGCCCTCGGCTTCCGATCCATTTCCGAAACAAACGAGCGACACCCGGGCACAAACAGAGGCTCATTAGCTTTGCCTTGTTTATTTTTATTCCTCGGTGTTGCCAGCGGTAATAAATACGGCTTTGTTATAGAGTTGCGACCCGATGAGGACCTTTTCAAAGGCCTTGCCAGGAGATGCTTCGCGACATTTGACTGTGAATTCCACGCGACGGGAAAACTGGAAGTGCGGGGTCCAAATAAGCGCGGCCATTTTGTATTTTGTTTCATTTGCATTGTATGAAAATCTGGCAAATAATTTGTGGTAAGATTGTTTTGAAAAAAAAGTTAAAAGGAGTCAAAACTGGTGCTCATATTTTAGGAAAAAGCATTTATTTATTGAAACATTTACGTACCTTGGTAGTCCACTGTCACAAAAGAAAGAAAAAAACATTTTAAAATCTTTCGGAAATGATCTGACAGACCTTGTTTAATTGAGTATTGAAACCACATTTTGCTTTAAATGTAGGT
Source organism: Pandemis heparana (assembly GCA_963854515.1). NCBI lineage: Eukaryota > Metazoa > Arthropoda > Insecta > Lepidoptera > Tortricidae > Pandemis > Pandemis heparana. Next base: position 2,231,201 of record OY978025.1, read on the forward strand.
CGAAACAACTGACATTAAACTTATCCAATTGATACCCTCAGTTGGTAAACTTAGTCACAAACAACTTAAAACAAAATGTTCCACGGCGATCTTCTATTCATTCGATTCATAACGCAATACAGATAGCTTAAACTCTTCAAAATTTAATCCTATTCGATGGGGTTTTCTTGAGCCGCGTTTTACGCGGTAAGGAATGTAAAGGGAAGAGGGTCCTTTGAGTCAAAGGCAGGCTTATGCTGTATAGTCTGTATAATCTAAAATGCACCGTTCGGTTTTAGCTGATATTTGAGGCGAGGTTTTTGTATTAGAGGCTGTATAGCGCCTAGTGTACTGGCTTGATGTAATCCATACATGTTCAAACGGTTGTCTAAGCAACATAGAACGGTTTGTTTAGACATAACTATTATGATTGTACCTAGAGGCTGACGTGTGTACGTCGTGTGTGTTTTCTAAATATTTACACTTTAATATACTATTTACTGTTACTCTGGCTGCTCATTTCCACATAATCTCATTTGGTTATGGGCCCAGGACCCCAGCAGTCCAGAAATAACGTAAAAGTTATTGAAGTAAAATAGAAGTGGTTTGAAGCTTGTGAAAATTTTCTCCGTGTCAAAATGTCAGATGAAAACAGCTGTTCGGTTGGCATAAGCGGAATAAGAAAATTGAAGGGTTCGTCTGATTACCCGAACTGGAAATTCTTGGTGAGGAATTACTTAGAACATTGCAGCACCAATTTCAGCCAATCCACTGCGTTTTAGCTCGTGGCTTAAATTGGTACGTGCCACAGCTATGGCACATCGCTATATAACGTTATTGCGTAGGCGTAGTCTTCATCGGCGGGGTTTAGACACAGCTCATTTAGTTCGTTGTGAGGGGGGTTTGTGTACCTTTATGTTTCAGCCCACGAGCGCCTCCCCACCGACACCTCCAGTGGTGTTGCCTGGCGAGTTGACTGCGGGCGACATTCGCCTGGCAGAGGCACACGTTCTCCGCCAGTCTCAGCTGGACACTTTCCCGGACGAAGTAGCTCGCCTGAGGAGTCACAATGGCCAACCCCTGCCACGTGCCAGCCGTCTAGCCAAAAGAGCTCCTGTGATGAGCGATGATGGTCTACTCCGATTGTCCAGCCGCATCACGTTAGCTTCTGAAATATCAGAGGATGTAAAGCACCCCGTAGTCCTCGACGGTAAACACCCATCCGTTCGCCTTCTTGTGGAGCACCACCACCGTCGCGCCGCTCACGCCAACACAGAGACTGTCGTTAACGAGCTTCGGCAGCAGTACCACCTGCTCAGTTTAAGAGAAACTGTCCGTTCTGTTGCCTTTAAGTGCCAATTTTGCCGCATACGTCGTGCCGTTCCCTTTAGACCACTCCAAGGAAACTTACCAGAAGCCCGGTTGGCCCATCACCGACGCCCATTCTCCTTCGTTGGGCTTGATTACTTCGGCCCAATACAGGTGACAGTTGGCCGCAGGCGAGAAAAAAGATATGTCGCTCTGTTCACCTGCCTAGTCGTCCGCGCCATACATCTGGAAATTGTTCACAGTCTGTCCGCAGATGCAGCGATTATGGCCCTTCGTCGTTTTGTCGCCAGAAGAGGTACACCTACGGAGATATGGTCAGACAATGGAACCGCCTTTGTTGGTGCCAACAGGGAGCTGCGGGCACTTTACGCCAGTGCCACTTCAAATTATGCCGCTAATGAAAAGATTAACTGGCGGTTCATTCCCCCATCAGCTCCTTTTATGGGTGGGGCGTGGGAGCGGCTGATTCGGAGCGTTAAGGTTGCCCTGCGAGCTACTCTTGCCGAACGCCAGCCATCAGACGAGGTGCTGCGCACACTGCTGGCCGAAGCGGAGGCGCTGGTCAACGCGCGGCCTCTCACGCATGTGCCGTCCGATCCAGATAGCGAAGAGGCCCTCACTCCTTCCCATTTCCTGCTAAGCACTTCATCAGGTCGACCGGTTCCAGCGACAATGACGGAAACCGACCTACTGAGCAGGAGCAGCTGGCGCAGAGCAGTACGTCTAACCGACCATTTTTGGCGACGCTGGGTTAGAGAATACCTGCCTACTCTGGTACCGAGACCAGGCAACGGAGAAGCCCCGGCTCTGCTGGTGGGTGACCTGGTCCTCATTGCCGATGGCAACTTGCCACGGGGATCATGGCCCAGAGGGCGGGTGACAGCACTATTTCCTGGCCGAGACGGAATTATCAGAGTGGCGGATGTTGTCACTTCTGCTGGTGTGCTTCGTCGGCCTCTTAAGAAGCTAGTACGGATGCTGGTGTGACTAAGAAGGGGAGAAATGTGCCACAGGCACAACCTTTTTATATTTCTTTATGTTTTTATACTTTTTTTACTAGTTTTTGAATGTTTTAATTTTAGAATTCTTGCTTTGAACTTATGTATGTCAGTCTGAATATAGCCCTGAACGAAAATAGAGAAATAAAGCTGAGGGCTTTACTGAGTCTAAATACGAAAGGAAACCACTATTTTCGTTCAGGGCTATATTCAGACTGACATACATAAGTTCAAAGCAAGAATTCTAAAATTAAAACATTCAAAAACTAGTAAAAAAAGTATAAAAACATAAAGAAATATAAAAAGGTTGTGCCTGTGGCACATTTCTCCCCTTCTTAGTCACACCAGCATCCGTACTAGCTTCTTAAGAGGCCGACGAAGCACACCAGCAGAAGTGACAACATCCGCCACTCTGATAATTCCGTCTCGGCCAGGAAATAGTGCTGTCACCCGCCCTCTGGGCCATGATCCCCGTGGCAAGTTGCCATCGGCAATGAGGACCAGGTCACCCACCAGCAGAGCCGGGGCTTCTCCGTTGCCTGGTCTCGGTACCAGAGTAGGCAGGTATTCTCTAACCCAGCGTCGCCAAAAATGGTCGGTTAGACGTACTGCTCTGCGCCAGCTGCTCCTGCTCAGTAGGTCGGTTTCCGTCATTGTCGCTGGAACCGGTCGACCTGATGAAGTGCTTAGCAGGAAATGGGAAGGAGTGAGGGCCTCTTCGCTATCTGGATCGGACGGCACATGCGTGAGAGGCCGCGCGTTGACCAGCGCCTCCGCTTCGGCCAGCAGTGTGCGCAGCACCTCGTCTGATGGCTGGCGTTCGGCAAGAGTAGCTCGCAGGGCAACCTTAACGCTCCGAATCAGCCGCTCCCACGCCCCACCCATAAAAGGAGCTGATGGGGGAATGAACCGCCAGTTAATCTTTTCATTAGCGGCATAATTTGAAGTGGCACTGGCGTAAAGTGCCCGCAGCTCCCTGTTGGCACCAACAAAGGCGGTTCCATTGTCTGACCATATCTCCGTAGGTGTACCTCTTCTGGCGACAAAACGACGAAGGGCCATAATCGCTGCATCTGCGGACAGACTGTGAACAATTTCCAGATGTATGGCGCGGACGACTAGGCAGGTGAACAGAGCGACATATCTTTTTTCTCGCCTGCGGCCAACTGTCACCTGTATTGGGCCGAAGTAATCAAGCCCAACGAAGGAGAATGGGCGTCGGTGATGGGCCAACCGGGCTTCTGGTAAGTTTCCTTGGAGTGGTCTAAAGGGAACGGCACGACGTATGCGGCAAAATTGGCACTTAAAGGCAACAGAACGGACAGTTTCTCTTAAACTGAGCAGGTGGTACTGCTGCCGAAGCTCGTTAACGACAGTCTCTGTGTTGGCGTGAGCGGCGCGACGGTGGTGGTGCTCCACAAGAAGGCGAACGGATGGGTGTTTACCGTCGAGGACTACGGGGTGCTTTACATCCTCTGATATTTCAGAAGCTAACGTGATGCGGCTGGACAATCGGAGTAGACCATCATCGCTCATCACAGGAGCTCTTTTGGCTAGACGGCTGGCACGTGGCAGGGATTGGCCATTGTGACTCCTCAGGCGAGCTACTTCGTCCGGGAAAGTGTCCAGCTGAGACTGGCGGAGAACGTGTGCCTCTGCCAGGCGAATGTCGCCCGCAGTCAACTCGCCAGGCAACACCACTGGAGGTGTCGGTGGGGAGGCGCTCGTGGGCTGAAACATAAAGGTACACAAACCCCCCTCACAACGAACTAAATGAGCTGTGTCTAAACCCCGCCGATGAAGACTACGCCTACGCAATAACGTTATATAGCGATGTGCCATAGCTGTGGCACGTACCAATTTAAGCCACGAGCTAAAACGCAGTGGATTGGCTGAAATTGGTGCTGCAATGTTCACATCACTTATAAAATTGACTACAAAAGCTGGCTTCACTTCATCTTGGCCCAGGTTTTGCGTGTCACATGGTTCACTGGGCCAATCTGAAGAGAGCAGAAACTCAGGACCTGAGATCCACAGAAATAAAGCTGAGGGCTTTACTGAGTCTAATTAATACGAAAAGAAACCACTATTTTCGTTGAGGGCTATATTCAGACTGACATACATAAGTTCAAAGCAAGAATTCTAAAATTAAAAACATTCAAAAACTAGTAAAAAAAGTATAAAAACATAAAGAAATATAAAAAGGTTGTGCCTGTGGCACATTTCTCCCCTTCTTAGTCACACCAGCATCCGTACTAGCTTCTTAAGAGGCCGACGAAGCACACCAGCAGAAGTGACCACATCCGCCACTCTGATAATTCCGTCTCGGCCAGGAAATAGTGCTGTCACCCGCCCTCTGGGCCATGATCCCCGTGGCAAGTTGCCATCGGCAATGAGGACCAGGTCACCCACCAGCAGAGCCGGGGCTTCTCCGTTGCCTGGTCTCGGTACCAGAGTAGGCAGGTATTCTCTAACCCAGCGTCGCCAAAAATGGTCGGTTAGAAAATGCTCTGCGCCAGCTGCTCCTGCTCAGTAGGTCGGTTTCCGTCATTGTCGCTGGAACCGGTCGACCTGATGAAGTGCTTAGCAGGAAATGGGAAGGAGTGAGGGCCTCTTCGCTATCTGGATCGGACGGCACATGCGTGAGAGGCCGCGCGTTGACCAGCGCCTCCGCTTCGGCCAGCAGTGTGCGCAGCACCTCGTCTGATGGCTGGCGTTCGGCAAGAGTAGCTCGCAGGGCAACCTTAACGCTCCGAATCAGCCGCTCCCACGCCCCACCCATAAAAGGAGCTGATGGGGGAATGAACCGCCAGTTAATCTTTTCATTAGCGGCATAATTTGAAGTGGCACTGGCGTAAAGTGCCCGCAGCTCCCTGTTGGCACCAACAAAGGCGGTTCCATTGTCTGACCATATCTCCGTAGGTGTACCTCTTCTGGCGACAAAACGACGAAGGGCCATAATCGCTGCATCTGCGGACAGACTGTGAACAATTTCCAGATGTATGGCGCGGACGACTAGGCAGGTGAACAGAGCGACATATCTTTTTTCTCGCCTGCGGCCAACTGTCACCTGTATCGGGCCGAAGTAATCAAGCCCAACGAAGGAGAATGGGCGTCGGTTATGGGCCAACCGGGCTTCTGGTAAGTTTCCTTGGAGTGGTCTGAAGGGAACGGCACGACGTATGCGGCAAAATTGGCACTTAAAGGCAACCGAACGGACAGTTTCTCTTAAACTGAGCAGGTGGTACTGCTGCCGAAGCTCGTTAACGACAGTCTCTGTGTTGGCGTGAGCGGCGCGACGGTGGTGGTGCTCCACAAGAAGGCGAACGGATGGGTGTTTACCGTCGAGGACTACAGGGTGCTTTACATCCTCTGATATATCAGAAGCTACCGTGATGCGGCTGGACAATCGGAGTAGACCATCATCGCTCATCACAGGTGCTCTTTTGGCTAGACGGCTGGCACGTGGCAGGGATTGGCCATTGTGACTCCTCAGGCGAGCTACTTCGTCCGGGAAAGTGTCCAGCTGAGACTGGCGGAAAACGTGTGCCTCTGCCAGGCGAATGTCGCCCGCAGTCAACTCGCCAGGCAACACCACTGGAGGTGTCGGTGGGGAGGCGCTCGTGGGCTGAAACATAAAGGTACACAAACCCCCCTCACAACGAACTAAATGAGCTGTGTCTAAACCCCGCCGATGAAGACTACGCCTACGCAATAACGTTATATAGCGATGTGCCATAGCTGTGGCACGTACCAATTTAAGCCACGAGCTAAAACGCAGTGGATTGGCTGAAATTGGTGCTGCAATGTTCACATCACTAATAAAATTGACTACAAAAGCTGGCTTCAATTCATCTTGGCCCAGGTTTTGCGTGTCACACGGTTCACTAGGCCAATCTGAAGAGAGCAGAAACTCAGGACCTGAGATCCAACGAGATTCTGGAGTTAGGGCTGTACGTTTCAATCGAGTCGCATCGTCCGCTACGTTTAAATGGCTGGGCACCCAGCGCCACTCGTCAACGCCGGTACACTCAAGAATCTCGCCCACTCTATGTGCTACAAAAGGCTTAAAGGAGCGCGCATCGCTACGAAGCCAACCCAGAACCGTCATAGAGTCACACCAAAAGACTCTTCGTGACACTTTCATTCGGTGCGCTTCGCAGATCGATGACGCTAAGCGTGCTGCAATAAGAGCACCCTGGAGCTCTAAACGCGGAATAGAAACCGGTTTTAAAGGCGTAACACGTACTTTGCTACAGATTAGCGCGAGTTTCACGTAGCCATTGGAGAAAATGAATCGCCAATATGCGACGGCGGCATAAGCTGACTCGCTTGAGTCCGAAAATACGTGAAGCTCGCATTTATGTATTCTGAGCCCGCTCGACGAGTACCAACGTGGGATCTGCAAGTCTGAGACGGCAAACAAATCCTCAAACCAGAGGCTCCACGAAGCAGTATCGGTCTGAGAGAGCTCTTCGTCCCAGTCGAGACCCTTACGCCATGAATTTTGGAACATAATACGACCTCTTACAACTATAGGCGCAAGAATGCCGAGGGGGTCGTAAACTCGCATGACATGCGCTAGCACTTCACGCTTTGTGAGCTTCTTGGGCAGCACTTGTTCGGTCACTCCTGTATTAAAGCCAATGGAGTCGGTGACAGGCCTCCAAATAAGGCCTAGAGTGCGAACAGATGCAGTTAAACTACCCAAGTCTACATTTAAACTACTGTTTGCTATGGGTGCTTCTAGCAAGCTCTCCTTTGGCAACAATGATAGTGCTTCGGGGTCGTTTGACACCCAACCGCGCATCTCAAACCCACCGTTTGCATGGACCATCAAAATATCAGCAGCCAAGCGAGCCGCCTGTTCCGCTGTATCAAGACTACCGATGTAATCGTCCATATAGTGATCACAAACGATGGCTTTGGCTGCATCAGGATAGCTGTCCTGAAATTCGATGGCATTTTTATTTTTAATATACAAGGCTGTAAAAGGACTGGATGCGGCACCGAAAATCATTGAAGACATCCGATACACTTTAATGGTCTCGGTTGGATTGTCACGCCACAAGAAACGCTGAGCATCGCGATCATCTTGTTTAATTTTGATCTGTGGAAACATCTCACGAATGTCAGCGGTTAATGCGACTTTACCTTCGCGAAAGCGCATCAAAATTCCCAGAAGGGGCTGAAGTAGGTCTGGGCCCGTCAATAAAAGGGAGTTTAGTGATGAGCCCTGCGACTTTGCCGCAGCGTCATGCACGACACGCAACTTACCTGGTTTGTTCGGATTGATTACGCCGAAGTGAGGCAAAAACCAGACTGGTGACTTCGCGTTACAAACGTTCATACATAGTTCAGCGTAATCCTTCCGAAGCATGTCGTGAATGTTCTGACGATACTTTTGCGCGTAGGCGAGGTCTTTAGACATTTTTCTCTCGAGACTTAAAAATCTTGACAAAGCTAATTTATAGCTGTCAGGTACAATTAAATTGTCCGACTTCCAGAGCAAGCCTACTTCAAACCGACCGTCGGGCAAACGACGCGCTGTGCGTTCAACTATATCAACAGCGCGCTCGTCGTCGGCGCTGCGAGCCTCGCGCTTTGTGATGCCAATAGAGTCGAGCCTATATTGTTCTCGAATTAAACGCTCTAGTCCCGAACGATCGCACGATTGCCCGACCTCGGTTTCGCAAAAGGTAGTGTGATTGACAAAGTCAATCGGAGCAGTTGTACTACAACCAAAACCGAATAAAACCCAGCCTAAAGCCGTGCGGATAGCAACCGGCTGAGTCTTGCTACCGTTTCGCAAAGCCTTTGTCACAGTAAGTTGCCAGTTATCAATGCCGATAATAATAGTAGGCTTCACGTCACCGTAGCAAAACTCACCAGCGATATCGGCAAGGTATGGGTAAGCATCAACGCTTTGCTTCCGAACAAACTGGCCAGCGGCACCTAAGCCTACAATTGACCTAGCCTTGCGAATAAAATGAGTTTCGTTAGAGCTGCGACTTTTAATGTAAAAGTCCACGTACTGCACCGTCGTCTCCTTCCTCAAACCACCTACGCAGTCTAGGTGAATAGTCTTTTCGGGACCGTTGAGACCTAATTTGACTGCAACTTCAGCGTCAATGAAAGTGGCTGTCGATCCGTCGTCTAACAAAGCGTAGGTATCTACGCTACCAGACGGGCCTGACACAGTAACTGCAACCACTTTCAGTAACGGCCGAGAAGACAATTGCTGCGAACGAGAAAGGTTGCTGGTAGCAGACGAAGTCGAAGCGTGTGTAAGTACTTCTTTAAACTCAGACTCGGCATCGCAGGGCGCGGCGGCGGACTCGGCGCTACAAGGCGCGGCGGCGGGCTCGGCGCGGCGCGCGGCCGCCGAGGTTGACGGTTCGTCGTCGTCCTCTACCTCTATATGTGCCGCAGCGGCTCGTTCATAATTTGGATTATGCAGCAAAGCGTGATGACGAAAAGTGCAGCCGTCAATGCCACATTGATTTTTCGCTTTGCAAAAATTAAGTCTATGCCAACCTAACTTCAAACACCGATGACAGACTCTATTCTTTTTAACACACTGCCATCTGTCATCGACTGACATAAGTTTAAATTGATGACAGTCAATCAAACTATGCAAATGATTGCACAATAAACAATTAGACACATTGTTCGATGCTGCCGTTGAACGCTGATTTTTTGGTAAAGTCGCGGACTTAGCGCGTTGACCTTCAACAACAGCATGGACTTTATCTTTGGGCCGCCTGTTGTCAACAGCATGCGACACGGTCGGCGCCAAAGACGGCTCAAAAATAACGCCGTACCTAGACTGCAAATCTACTTGATATTCTAAAAAGTCTGCGAAAAGCTCTAGCTTAGTAGCACTGTTTGCATCATGAAAGGCAGCGTATTCGATCCACCGCGTCCGTAACAGTGGTGTTATTTTATTGACTAGCGCCTGAAAGAGCTCAGGCGACCGTAAATAATCAGTCTGATCAAGCAAACGCACGACTTCCACACAGTTACGGACACGGCAGGCAAATATCGCAAAATCTTTACCTTCACCGCTAACCTTCGGCAACGCGCGCACCGCGGCCACCTCGCGCAGCACCACGAGCTCGGGCCGGCCGAAGCGCGTGGCTAGCGCGCGGAGCACGGCGCCGGGCTCGCGCGCCGACACCAGCAGCGCGGCCACGGCCTCGCGCGCCGAGCCTTGCAGCGCGGCGCCTAGGCGCGCTAGATTTTCGATTGGGCTAAACGAACTTTCGGTCGTCTCGTAGATTCGCTTAAATGTAAGCCAATCTAAATGTGATTTGCCATCAAAATGAGGCAGCGTTGAACAAACTTTATTCGGTCGTACATCTTTATTTACATTGGAAATCAAAATTTCTAACGATTTTATAAGCAGCGGCACGTCCGACGCAGGCTGCGGGACATTTGCGGGCTGCGGACCATCCGCTGCCGCCTTTTCATTGCAAGGCGGCGGCGCGCCCAGTGGAGACTTGCAGGGCGGCGGCGCGCCCACTGGAAACTTGCAGGGCGGCGGCGCGCCCACTCGAAACTTCCAGAGCGGCGGCGCGCCCTGTGGCAACTTGCAGGGCGGCGGCGCGCCCGCTGGAACCATGCAGGGCGGCGGCGCGCCCGCTGGAAACTCGTAGTGAAGCGCAGCAGTGGCGGCTTGCTCGTGCTGTGGGGCTCTATAAGGCACAAACAAGGGCTCGTCCTGCTCAACTTCAGGGTCTGCCTGTCTAGAAAATGAATTATCGACCCAATCTTGGACCGAGTTACGACTAGAGAATGCTGAGCCGCGCCGGCTCGCGTCTGCATCTATGGCAGCGAGTTCGGCACGTAGCTCGGCCTCCGCTGCCTCGCGCTCTAGATTGGTCTGTTGCGCTTCTAAAGCGGCCTGGCGTTGCACTTGTTGTGCTTCCAAGTCGGCAATGCGGCGCGCGTGATGCGCCTCCGCGGCCAACCGCCTGGCCACAACCGTGGCAGAAGAGCGAGAAGTAGTCGCGCTCGCGGGCCGGGACCGGGAGGCCGCCGACACGGCGACAGATCCGCTTGGTGCGGACGGTTGTACGTTTATGGGCGCAGTCGTGCTCGCGGGCCGGGAGGTCGTCGGGGGTGCGGTCGCCGATGCGGCGAGAGGGCCACTAGGCGCGGACGGTTCATCCTCCCTCTCCGCACTTGACGAGCCTTCCGGGGCTGCTGCGAGCTTCTTAGCGCTAGCGCGCGTTTCTACGACCATTTTCACGTACTAAAAAGATAGAAGTAAAATTCCTAGGTACTCCCTGTTTCTTCGTCCGGACTTTAAACTTCACTTTATCACTCACTGGATCACTATTAACTACGGTAGAAGGACCAGAAATAAAGCTGAGGGCTTTACTGAGTCTAATTAATACGAAAAGAAACCACTATTTTCGTTGAGGGCTATATTCAGACTGACATACATAAGTTCAAAGCAAGAATTCTAAAATTAAAAACATTCAAAAACTAGTAAAAAAAGTATAAAAACATAAAGAAATATAAAAAGGTTGTGCCTGTGGCACATTTTTCGATGGCATTTTTATTTTTAATATACAAGGCTGTAAAAGGACTGGATGCGGCACCGAAAATCATTGAAGACATCCGATACACTTTAATGGTCTCGGTTGGATTGTCACGCCACAAGAAACGCTGAGCATCGCGATCATCTTGTTTAATTTTGATCTGTGGAAACATCTCACGAATGTCAGCGGTTAATGCGACTTTACCTTCGCGAAAGCGCATCAAAATTCCCAGAAGGGGCTGAAGTAGGTCTGGGCCCGTCAATAAAAGGGAGTTTAGTGATGAGCCCTGCGACTTTGCCGCAGCGTCATGCACGACACGCAACTTACCTGGTTTGTTCGGATTGATTACGCCGAAGTGAGGCAAAAACCAGACTGGTGACTTCGCGTTACAAACGTTCATACATAGTTCAGCGTAATCCTTCCGAAGCATGTCGTGAATGTTCTGACGATACTTTTGCGCGTAGGCGAGGTCTTTAGACATTTTTCTCTCGAGACTTAAAAATCTTGACAAAGCTAATTTATAGCTGTCAGGTACAATTAAATTGTCCGACTTCCAGAGCAAGCCTACTTCAAACCGACCGTCGGGCAAACGACGCGCTGTGCGTTCAACTATATCAACAGCGCGCTCGTCGTCGGCGCTGCGAGCCTCGCGCTTTGTGATGCCAATAGAGTCGAGCCTATATTGTTCTCGAATTAAACGCTCTAGTCCCGAACGATCGCACGATTGCCCGACCTCGGTTTCGCAAAAGGTAGTGTGATTGACAAAGTCAATCGGAGCAGTTGTACTACAACCAAAACCGAATAAAACCCAGCCTAAAGCCGTGCGGATAGCAACCGGCTGAGTCTTGCTACCGTTTCGCAAAGCCTTTGTCACAGTAAGTTGCCAGTTATCAATGCCGATAATAATAGTAGGCTTCACGTCACCGTAGCAAAACTCACCAGCGATATCGGCAAGGTATGGGTAAGCATCAACGCTTTGCTTCCGAACAAACTGGCCAGCGGCACCTAAGCCTACAATTGACCTAGCCTTGCGAATAAAATGAGTTTCGTTAGAGCTGCGACTTTTAATGTAAAAGTCCACGTACTGCACCGTCGTCTCCTTCCTCAAACCACCTACGCAGTCTAGGTGAATAGTCTTTTCGGGACCGTTGAGACCTAATTTGACTGCAATTTCAGCGTCAATGAAAGTGGCTGTCGAACCGTCGTCTAAAAGAGCGTAGGTATCTACGCTACCTGACGGGCCTGACACAGTAACTGCAACCACTTTCAGCAACGGCCGAGAAGACAATTGCTGCGAACGAGAAAGGTTGCTGGTAGCAGACGAAGTCGAAGCGTGTGTAAGTACTTCTTTAAACTCAGACTCGGCATCGCAGGGCGCGGCGGCGGACTCGGCGCTACAAGGCGCGGCGGCGGGCTCGGCGCGGCGCGCGGCCGCCGAGGTTGACGGTTCGTCGTCGTCCTCTACCTCTATATGTGCCGCAGCGGCTCGTTCATAATTTGGATTATGCAGCAAAGCGTGATGACGAAAAGTGCAGCCGTCAATGCCACATTGATTTTTCGCTTTGCAAAAATTAAGTCTATGCCAACCTAACTTCAAACACCGATGACAGACTCTATTCTTTTTAACACACTGCCATCTGTCATCGACTGACATAAGTTTAAATTGATGACAGTCAATCAAACTATGCAAATGATTGCACAATAAACAATTAGACACATTGTTCGATGCTGCCGTTGAACGCTGATTTTTTGGTAAAGTCGCGGACTTAGCGCGTTGACCTTCAACAACAGCATGGACTTTATCTTTGGGCCGCCTGTTGTCAACAGCATGCGACACGGTCGGCGCCAAAGACGGCTCAAAAATAACGCCGTACCTAGACTGCAAATCTACTTGATATTCTAAAAAGTCTGCGAAAAGCTCTAGCTTAGTAGCACTGTTTGCATCATGAAAGGCAGCGTATTCGATCCACCGCGTCCGTAACAGTGGTGTTATTTTATTGACTAGCGCCTGAAAGAGCTCAGGCGACCGTAAATAATCAGTCTGATCAAGCAAACGCACGACTTCCACACAGTTACGGACACGGCAGGCAAATATCGCAAAATCTTTACCTTCACCGCTAACCTTCGGCAACGCGCGCACCGCGGCCACCTCGCGCAGCACCACGAGCTCGGGCCGGCCGAAGCGCGTGGCTAGCGCGCGGAGCACGGCGCCGGGCTCGCGCGCCGACACCAGCAGCGCGGCCACGGCCTCGCGCGCCGAGCCACGCAGCGCGGCGCCTAGGCGCGCTAGATTTTCGATTGGGCTAAACGAACTTTCGGTCGTCTCGTAGATTCGCTTAAATGTAAGCCAATCTAAATGTGATTTGCCATCAAAATGAGGCAGCGTTGAACAAACTTTATTCGGTCGTACATCTTTATTTACATTGGAAATCAAAATTTCTAACGATTTTATAAGCAGCGGCACGTCCGACGCAGGCTGCGGGACATTTGCGGGCTGCGGACCATCCGCTGCCGCCTTTTCATTGCAAGGCGGCGGCGCGCCCAGTGGAGACTTGCAGGGCGGCGGCGCGCCCACTGGAAACTTGCAGGGCGGCGGCGCGCCCACTCGAAACTTCCAGAGCGGCGGCGCGCCCTGTGGCAACTTGCAGGGCGGCGGCGCGCCCGCTGGAACCATGCAGGGCGGCGGCGCGCCCGCTGGAAACTCGTAGTGAAGCGCAGCAGTGGCGGCTTGCTCGTGCTGTGGGGCTCTATAAGGCACAAACAAGGGCTCGTCCTGCTCAACTTCAGGGTCTGCCTGTCTAGAAAATGAATTATCGACCCAATCTTGGACCGAGTTACGACTAGAGAATGCTGAGCCGCGCCGGCTCGCGTCTGCATCTATGGCAGCGAGTTCGGCACGTAGCTCGGCCTCCGCTGCCTCGCGCTCTAGATTGGTCTGTTGCGCTTCTAAAGCGGCCTGGCGTTGCACTTGTTGTGCTTCCAAGTCGGCAATGCGGCGCGCGTGATGCGCCTCCGCGGCCAACCGCCTGGCCACAACCGTGGCAGAAGAGCGAGAAGTAGTCGCGCTCGCGGGCCGGGACCGGGAGGCCGCCGACACGGCGACAGATCCGCTTGGTGCGGACGGTTGTACGTTTATGGGCGCAGTCGTGCTCGCGGGCCGGGAGGTCGTCGGGGGTGCGGTCGCCGATGCGGCGAGAGGGCCACTAGGCGCGGACGGTTCATCCTCCCTCTCCGCACTTGACGAGCCTTCCGGGGCTGCTGCGAGCTTCTTAGCGCTAGCGCGCGTTTCTACGACCATTTTCACGTACTAAAAAGATAGAAGTAAAATTCCTAGGTACTCCCTGTTTCTTCGTCCGGACTTTAAACTTCACTTTATCACTCACTGGATCACTATTAACTACGGTAGAAGGACCAGAAATAAAGCTGAGGGCTTTACTGAGTCTAAATACGAAAGGAAACCACTATTTTCGTTCAGGGCTATATTCAGACTGACATACATAAGTTCAAAGCAAGAATTCTAAAATTAAAACATTCAAAAACTAGTAAAAAAAGTATAAAAACATAAAGAAATATAAAAAGGTTGTGCCTGTGGCACAAGTCCCTTTAAAAACACAGGTACGAGAGCGAACGAGATTTTACAGCTCGTGCATTCCGATCTTTGTGGACCGATGGAAGAGCCTTCGTTCGGAGGTTCGAGGTATGTCCTACTATTTATTGACGATTATACTCGGAAGACGCATGTTTATTTTTTGAAAAATAAAAGTCAAACTTTCGATAAGTTCCGTGAATACAAGGCGGAAGTTGAGAAGGAGACGAGTAGGTCAATAAAATGCCTTAGATCTGACTGTGGAACGGAATACTGTAATGGTCAATTTAATAATTTTCTGAAGTCTGCAGGAATTAAACACCAGAGGACCGTACCCTACACACCAGAACAAAATTCTGTGGCGGAAAGGGCTAACCGCACCATTATTGAGAAGGCGAGGACATTGTTATCGGAAGCAAAATTGAGCAAAAAATATTGGGCAGAGGCTGTAAGTACAGTTGTATACTTGAAGAACAGAAGTCCAACGAAAGCTTTGAACGATGCTGTACCTGAGAAGCTTTGGAGTGGAAAAGATGTAGATGTGAGTCATCTGAAAATCTTTGGTTGTTTGGCTTTTAGTTTGAAACCAAAACAGAAGCGACGCAAACTAGACATGAAAACGGAACCGACGATATTTATTGGGTATCCGGATAATCAGAAAGGATATCGTTTAATGAATCCGAAGACAAGGCAAATTACTACAGCGAGAAATGTCAAATTTTTGGAAAATGTTTTTCTTCAAGATGTGAAAATTGACGATTCTGTCGTACGCTTAAGCCTGGATTCAGAGTCGATTGTTCAGTCTAGTGTACGCAATGACAGCAACAGTGGAGCTGGAACTTCGGAGGCGCATGACAACAGTTCGTCAAGCGACGTTGTCAACCAGGAGGTACTACCAGAGGTCCCGAGTACACCAGAGCAGAGAGTACCTGAAGAGGAAGTTGCTGAAGAGGAAGTGACGTTACCTCAACCGATTGAAAGGAGGTATCCTCAAAGGGAGCGTAAGCCAGTCGATCGTTATGGCTGTAACGTCATGTACGCCATGGAAAGCGTGATAGATGACGATCCATTGACTGTAGAAGAAGCGTTGGCGAGGCCTGATAGTGATTTGTGGCAGAAGGCGATGGACGACGAGCTACAATCACTAAAAGAGAATCAAACCTGGAAGTTAGTCGACCGTCCAGTTGATAAGAAGCCGATACAATGCAAATGGGTGTTCAAAGTCAAGAAAGACAGCGATGGCAAGGTAACCAAGTACAAAGCTAGATTGGTAGCCAAAGGTTTTACGCAGGTACGTGGCATTGACTATGGTGAAACTTATTCTCCTGTAGTTAGAAGCTCTACATTGCGAATGTTATTTTCATTAGCGGTTGAATACGATTGGTTTATTGATCAATGGGACGCAACTACTGCTTTCTTATATGGAAAGATTAAAGAAGACATTTATATGCTCCAACCTAAAGGAGCAGTAGCCAAAGGTCAAGAAACCAAAGTATGCAAGCTTCAGCGATCGTTGTACGGGTTGAAACAAGCATCGAATGCTTGGTTCAACGAATTAGACAAAGAGATGCTAGCGTTAGGTTTTAAGCAGTCAATACAAGAACCGTGTTTGTACCAGAAGCACCTTATAAACAATAAGAGGCTAGTGGTAGTGATTTATGTTGATGACATTTTCGTATTTGGGAATTGTGAACTTGAAAAGCAAAAATTAAAAACAGGATTGCTTGAAAAGTTCAAAGTGAAAGATTTAGGCGCGGCTAGACATGTTTTAGGAATGCGACTGAGGCGGGATAAAGATGTTATTCATCTTGATCAGGAGCAGTTCATATTAAATATATTGAACGATTTTAACATGACTGATGCGAAGCCGGTTAGTACTCCAATGGAGGTGGGAATCAAGCTAGAAAAGTCAGCTGATTCGCACTGTCATCTGCCATATCAAAGTTTGATAGGATGTCTTAATTATTTAGCTTGTAATACGCGGCCGGACATAGCGCATGCAGTAAGTGCACTTTCGCAGTTTAATTCGTGTTACGATGAAACACACTTTAAATGCGCAAAGCGAGTCCTTAGGTATTTGAAGGGTACATCTAATCTCTGCCTTACCTTTAAGAAGTCGGGGGATTTCGATTTACGAGGCTATGTAGACGCAGATTGGGGTGGAGCGCTAGATAGAAAATCTTTCACTGGTCTAATATTTAAATTAGGTAAGAATGTCGTGACATGGGAGAGTAGGAAGCAGGCTACTGTATCGTTGTCCTCCACAGAAGCGGAATACGTAGGACTTAGTCAGGCTTCAAAGGAAGCGCTTTACCTACGTAGTTTACTGGACAGTCTTCTTTTAACTGTGAATAGTAAAGCGGTTGTAATCTACAACGACAACCAGTCTGCGCACAAAATTGCAACTAACAAAATGATGCATAACAGAACAAAGCATATTGACATAAAGTATCATTTTATACGGGAATGTGTTCTGAGTAATAAAGTCGAGATCAGGTACATGTCAACCGATAAAATGATAGCTGACATTTTAACCAAGTCCGTGCATAGCCCAAAACTGAAAGAGTTTTTAGGACAGTTATCTTTGATAAATTATTCCAATAAGGGGGCGGACGTATAGTTGTTATAATTGTTTTATGTTTGAATTGTTTTGTGTAGGTATTAGATTAATTTATTTTTCTTGATGGTTATGCGGTTATTCATTTGTTAGGTTTAGGTTTTGTATGTTTTGTTTTATTCGAATAATAATGTGAAGAGTACAGGCAAGTACAGAAGTATTTTATAACTTGTCTGTATGTGTGTATGTGTGTAACATGTAATAGATTAAGGGGGCGTATTAGAGGCTGTATAGCGCCTAGTGTACTGGCTTGATGTAATCCATACATGTTCAAACGGTTGTCTAAGCAACATAGAACGGTTTGTTTAGACATAACTATTATGATTGTACCTAGAGGCTGACGTGTGTACGTCGTGTGTGTTTTCTAAATATTTACACTTTAATATACTATTTACTGTTACTCTGGCTGCTCATTTCCACATAATCTCATTTTTTTGTTTAAAATAAGGCAAGGAGAGTTCCAATAGAATTTAGATAGACTTAAATAAGTTTAGTAGCTCAACTAGTGAAAGCGTTTATTCTACGACTAGGCTAACTTTGTGATCCAGTCGACTATAATCATCATCACTACATAGTCACTACATAGTATAAAACAAAGTCGCTTTCTCTGTCCCTATGTCCTTATGTCCCTTTGTCCCTATGTCCCTATGTCCCTATGTCCCTATGTCCCTATGTCCCTATGTCCCTATGTCCCTATGTCCCTATGTCCCTATGTCCCTATGTCCCTATGTCCCTATGTATGCTTAGACCTTTAAAACTACGCAACGGGTTTTGATGTTTTTTTTTAATAGATAGTGTCATTCAAGGGGAAGGTTTCTACGGGAATTCTACGCAGACGAAGTCGCAGGCAGAATCTAGTTATAATATAAAACAAAGTCTGTAGATACCTATGCTCTTGTTAAACTCAAAAAGTACTGAAATGATTTTCATTCAATTTTCACCAATGGATAGAGTATTCACGAGGAATATTTAGGTACCTATACCTACAGCAGTTAATTTGAGCAGATTCGTAGCAATGAACCTTGATACTCCGCGATCACACAAACAGCTAAGTTTTTGCGACACATTTATTTTCACACGCAAAAACAACGATTATAATATCTAAACAAACCTAGCAAACATCTCAATGAAACCTTAAAGCGTCTCAGTTAAAGCTAAATAAACTCAAGAGCGAATTGCAGTCCGACTGTACAAAGTCAAACAGTTAGAGCAAACGGCGTACAGTCAAGCGGATAATGCTGTGTTTTAAAACGATGCAATCATGGCGCAGCCGCAAATCCGTAGGGCATTAGCGCCTGCATTAACTGGTCTAGCACGATGTAGTGTTCATTTACACCTCATCAGCATCACTAGCCTATAAACGTCCCACTGCTGGGCACAAACCTCCTCTCAGAATGAGAGAGCTTGGGCTGTATCCCACGCGGGCCTAACGCGGATTGCAAACTTCACACACACCATTGAATGCGCTTCGTCATTTACACCTATCACGATGAAATCTTTGACTGGTTTAAAATTATGTGTATGCTCTTATATTTGTGTCTTGCAAAATGAATAAATGTCTTCTTTCTTTCTTTCTTTCTTTTGCATCCTTATCTTTATCCTTAATTAATATTACAAATATAGTCAGGTTCTCTAACCACTAGGCTATCTGGTCGTTAATTGTCGGTAGAGTAAGTATTGTATCGTATGCAGTAGAAACTTATTAAAGAAACTTATTTTAGTCATAGCATGCTAGTCGCGGTAGACGCTTCGCTCTCTTGATGTTGTGAAAACAATTTGCGCTGCAAACAAACGCCTTGAACAAATTAACTTCTTCTCATGATAAATACGCCTATTTGCAGCAGTTCAAAAATTTACAGAGGAAATAAATAATACTGAAATACTGTTTCAAACTTCGACGTTACGAGCGAATAAAAAAATATTCAGACAACTACTACTAATAACTACTTAGAATGAAAATGTTACATGCATTGTTTAAAACTAAAGAAAAATAAAATCAAAATTTGAAATGACAATGGTATGTGTGAAGTGTTTAGCCCTCTCATTCTGAAAGGATTCCTGTTCCCAGCAGTTGGGACGTGGACTAGAGATGATAATGACGAAATCTCTGATCGTGAAGAAAGAATTATAATAGAAAACCCTATCAAATATTGTAAACTGAAATACTTGTTTTATCACGCCTTTCCAGTAGAGCAGTTCTGTAAGAAAATTAGGATGCTGATAAACTTGTCCTAGATTAACGTCCTTTGATACTGGATACTGGCGTTGAGTTGAGGCCCAAATTGCCTTCTAATTATACTATTTGCTGTATTTTGTGACATATTTAATATTGCGATTTGTACGCGATGCGTACGGTAAGGATTAAATTTTCGACAAAAACTTAAGTAATGACATTATTTTTTTTATATATATAACAGGGGACAAACGAACAGACGGGTCACCTTATGGGAAGTGATCACCATCGCCATGGACACCTGCAAGACGTGGGGAATCACAGATGCGTTGCCGGCCCTTTCAAGAACAGGAAGGCTCGCTTTTTAAAGATCCCTAAGTTGTACCGCTCAGGGAATGTTGCAGCAGGAAGTTGGTTCCAGATCTTTGTCGTACGAGGAAAGAAATTCCTTAAATACTAAAATTACTTCAGAAATTACTTCAGTTTTTTGTGTTCTCTTTTAGGCTCAGTGGTGATTAGAAAAAGCCTACTTGTATTGTATTCATAGCAACTATAACAACGTAATTTATGCACCTCTAGTAAAATATTCTGCCCGCTGCCTATTTTCTCGCCACTAACTTTCTACTCAAAAACTATCCGGCAAAGCCTTTGCAAAAGTTTTCTTCCGTTACCAATATTAATTCTTCGGGAGAAAAACTGGAAAGCAATTCGGGGACGGTCCCGGATTCAAAAACCAATAGGCAACAGCGTCTCTGAATGATTTCACAAATATTAATATGCAGTGCAGAAAGTACGTTTTTAAACAGAGGGTAATTTCTAGTATTATTTTTTGAACGTTTAGATACTTAGTTGAGAGTAGCTGCGTGAAAGGACTTTTTTGTTGACAAAAGCTTTAAAATAGATTGTAATGGACTATGGTGGCGTTTTCTGTCTGCTCAGCATACCTACAAGCGGTAATACAAATTTCAGTAACATTACCAGCACGTCTAGCACGACAGCGCACAAGAGTCGCGTCGCGCACGAGATAGATTGCCCGTCTTTTTCTTACTGCTCGTTCTAGAAAAGGACGGGTAATCTATCTCGCGCGCGACGCGACTCTTATGCGCTGTCGTGCTAGCCGGGCAGCACTGATTGGTGGTACCAAACGTTGGATGATTAATTTGGATTAATTTAGATTCTATTTGGATTAATTTAGGTTTAGGCGCCTAAGCCGCGAACATTTGTTATACTTTAGAAATAGTCTTCTTTTTACCTTAGAATGTCCAACTAATGTAACTTGGTTATGTATGAAGAACAAGGGAATATTTCTTATGGCCTCATGATTTAATCGAACGATACATCAACGCCACATGTTGCCAGCTCCTCAGGCTGGTACATATCTAATACCATCTAATACCCTACGACTGTCGAATGTCAAATTAACATGGCAACACCGTCATTAATCATCGAGCTCAATCGTTGACGTGTTGCGCGCAACACGCCGCGAACGTGTCCTGTAACGCCGCTGTTGCATCGCCCTTCGGGAAATCAAGTCAGTGTGAAGGCGTGCTCGAATGATGTTGCGGCATTGATA
Organism: Pandemis heparana; assembly: GCA_963854515.1. Lineage (NCBI taxonomy): Eukaryota > Metazoa > Arthropoda > Insecta > Lepidoptera > Tortricidae > Pandemis > Pandemis heparana. The sequence goes on from OY978025.1 coordinate 2,252,005, forward strand.
TATGTCAGATGAAGTATCAACAGGTTATAAGATTTGGTGAGCTCTGGGGAGATGATCAAAGAGTGCCTTGAATGCAATATTTTGTTTAGTATCAGGGGACAGGTGAGCCGGTGAATTTTAACTTAGGTGGGTAGTTATTTACTGTAAGTTTTCATTTCACTTTAGCTTCAATAAAAGTGCTATTATATAATTTCTAAACGACACAGAAATTTAGAACACATAGAAAAATCCGAAAAGTAAAGCTATGGCCGGGAATCGAACCCGGGTCCTCGTCATTCCGTGACGCGTGCTATATATACCCCTACATCACCCATAGCAGGTGAGTAAAGGTGGGAACACATTATTAACACGCGACGCGACCCGATGCAACGCGACGCGTGTTGAGTCGAATCAAATTGTATTATTTTCTATGACCAGAACCACACTATGAACATCCGACGCGACGCCATGCGCATACATTCGTTGCATCGGGTTCGCGTTCGAATTTTTCTATCTGTTACGAACTGTCACGTGTCCTTGTTACTATGCCGGGTTCGATTCCCGGCCATAGCTTTACTTTTCGGATTTTTCTACGTGTTCTAATTTTCTGTGTCGTTTAGAAATTAAATTTCTAACGGTAAAACCGGAAAAGTAAACATAAAAAAATCAAGAAATAAATTTCTTGATTCATTTGATATTTCGTGCTATTATATTGCATAGATTTGCGTACGTTGTGTTTTCACAACTTTTTTTAAATGTTTGATAAACGCTTTGCGCATACCATCGCATTCGGGAGAGTGTGGTGTATCTGTTTTTCTACATCACCTCGTCTTTGAGAAAACTTTTGAGAAAACTTGAAGAGTCTTGGAATTTCATAAGTTACCTTGTACAGTGTGACATTCAACTTTATTGCTTTTTCTGATAGAAGAACTATCAGAAAAAATTATAGAGCACTTTCTCAGTCGACCATGTAAAGTAAAATTTTTCTTTTGTGCACAGTGAACAGTTATGCATAGTTACATACGTCATAATCGTCACTATTTTGAAGATAAAGATAAAGATAAAGATAAAGATAAAGATAAAGATAAAGATAAAGATAAAGATAAAGATAAAGATAAAGATAAAGATAAAGATAAAGATAAAGATATTTTATTGTTCAACTTGAGTAGTGTAAACATAGAGATGTTGCAGAGAAAAATTAATAATAGTCCTTCATGTCGTGCCTTGCGGCGTACAATATTTTGCTAAGCACACACAGTAGGTAGGTACTACAAAATGGTGAGTAAATTAATATTTATCTAAAATTAAACCAATTCAATCAATTAAAATACATAAATTCTTAACATTAATACATGCCATTGATGCTGAAACGCTACGTTAATTACATTACTTAATTTAAATTGTCAAAACATTTTATTGATATTACCATTGAAATCATTATTTTTATTTACTGCTCATTAATAAAATCATTTATTGAATAGAAACATTTATCGACTAGTAGTTTGTGAAAAAATCTCGTATCTTAAATGAATATTCAAACAAAACTAAACTTTAAACTACAGTAAATAAAGTTCGCTTCGTAAGATTAGGGATTTCGAGAGCCGAGTTTTTTTCAAAGTAGTGACATTAATAGTAGTGAGTAATATTTATTTTTCATTTTGTTTCGTCACTAAACAACAATCCATATAAGATTAGATGTAGATTAATACTTTTTCTATAAGTGACTTTTCAATCTGACCAACCTTGCAAGCTCCACTGCCCAAAGAACATGCGAGCCCATACCCTTCCTTGTACCCTTATTTATGAGGGAAAACTTGCAACTAACGCCGTTATCCAATGACCCGGAAATTTGAGCCGTGTCTGACAAACGAACAGTCACCATTTAAGTACCTTGTCCGTTTAAGGTTCATGCTCAGGGACGAGTACTTTACAGATGAATGGTACTAGCTGGAATAAGTTATACTCGATTTGGTCTCTAAATCTGGTTGAAAGCTTGACAGCTTGACAGCTTGAAATAAATTATGAACTATTATTATGAGCTCTACAAATTCAATTAACAAAGCAATTTTCGAGTATAAAATGTATCCAATAACAGGTATAAGAGTTCTTAATGATAGAGCCACCTTAAAGTAAATTTTCAATACATTTATTTGTTCGAAAAATTCACTTTCAAAGGATGCATACATGTATACATGGCTCGTAAGTTAATTTTACCGCACTAGTGCGATTTTTTTACAGTTTTTTTTAATTTTCCATTTTAAAAGTTTACAAGCAAAGAGTATTAAATGACAAAAATAAAAAAAATCGACTTATACACAGACAAAAAAATGTATAAATATACTAAACTAATTAATGAATTTGCAAAATTTACTGTCATTAGTATAAACTGTAATTTAATTACCTCAGATTTTAATGATTTCCACCTTTCATTTATTCGAAAAAATCGCAGTGGCTGAACGCGTCGAACCTTTGCCTGATAATTTTAGTTAACCAAATTAAAAACAAAACTTACGCATGCGCATTACGGACGCGCCATTTTTGTAAAACCTTGCGTTGTTTTGTGTTGTTGATTATAGTGTACAAAAACCAAACAAAATGAGTTCTTCTAGTGATGAAGTCGACAATAACATGGAATTATCTCCGCCCGATATTTTAAGTAAGGCGCAAATCGCGCAAAATAGTCTTTTGCCATCTCGGGAAAGGAATTTATTCTTCAATTTTGTGTTATTAATTTCCTATTTTCTCACAAATGTATTGAAAAACGTCGTATGATACACGGTTGGCAAGGTTTTACAAATTCGTGACGATGAAAACAGTCAGCTAGTCAACTAGTATCAACTAGTCAGCTCATTTGTAAAACCTTACTTACTAACCTTGTATCACAAATAACTATTACCGATCTCTTATTTTCTACCCCATGAGTTTTTTTTCTCAAAGCACCACTGTGATCCTCAAGATTTTTTTTACTAACTTAGCCTACCTACAAACTGCCTGCGTCCCAAATTTCAGGTGTCTATAGCAGCTACATTGATAGAAGGACAATAAAAAAAACTTTTTACCAAAATTAAAAAAAAACCTATTAGCTATTCCTGGTTCTTAGCTACCTCCCCATAAATTTCCAGCCAAATCGGTTCAGCCGTTCTCGAGTTATAAATAGTGTAACTAACACGACTTTCTTTTATATATATATATAGATGCTAGCAGGTGCCTGCGACTTCGTCTGCAAAGATTTCGTTTATCGCTATCCCGCGGGAATTTTCCGGAATAAAAAGTAGTCTATGTGCTATTCCAAACTTTTCTCTATCTATGTGCCAAATTTCATCTAGATTCGTTGGGCCGTTCTGGCGTGATTGAGTAACAAATAAACATCCATCCATCCATACTTTCGCATTTATAATATTTAGTTAAATTAAATTAGATACTTACATGATCCTACTAATATTATAAATACGAAAGTTTGTGAGTGACGATGTGAAGATGTAACGATGTGACGATGTGAGTGAGTGTGTATGTTTGTTCCTTCTTCACGCTAAAACGACTGGATGGATTTGCATAAAACTTGGAACGAAGATAGCTGGTACCTTAGATTAAAACATTGGCTGCTTTTTATCCCGGAAAATTGTATACTTCCCGCGGGATAGCGAGAAACATGTCAATTGCTAATTCTACGCGGACGAAGTCGCGAGCAGAAGCTAGTGTATAATATTTTATTAAATAGTGGAGAAACACTGATTGCACCCGTGCGAAGCCGGGGCGGGTCGCTAGTTTTAATATAAAAATCTTACTAGGGGTGTGCAGTCAAACTGTTAGCTAAAGATCTTAAAATTGAAGAAGTGTCAGAATTTACGCTGTTAGGAATAACGATCGACTTAAATGTTGACTGGCGAGCCCATATTCAAAATGTAAAAACTAAATTGTCTAAATTCGTCTATGCCTTGAGCGTGCTGAAAGTGAACACGGATGTTGAATGTGCTCTGTCTGCCTACTACGCGTATGCCTACGCCTGGCTCCGGTATGGTGTGGTTTTGTGGGGGGGCAGCACTGAGGCCCAGCAACTGTTCGTTATGCAAAAAAAGTGCGTTCGTATACTAGCCAACATCCGTATACCAGATAGCTGCCGTCAGCACTTTTTAAAATACAAACTGTTAACTTTACCCTCGATTTATATATTAGAATGCGCCCTATTTGTACGAAAACATGCACATTTATTCAAGGCTAGCAAAGAAGTTAGCACAACTAGGGCACAATACAAAAATAAACTGCTACTACCCAAGTCAAACTTGGCCATGTTTAAAAAGGGTCCACAGTATAAATGTATCCAAATAGTAAATAACATCCCGGAATCCATCAGAAACGAATCACGAATAACTATATATAAGAATAGGTTAAGGACATTTTTAATTGAGAAATGCTATTATACGGTCAACGAGTTTTTAAACGATGAGACTGCAAGATTTTATGAATAAATTCAATTAAGACTGAAATTTTTGTATTTAAATCTTGACTTTTTATTACTATGAATTATATATTATTATCATTATTAAATTATTAATGTAATGGTTGACATGCGGATTTTACCTATTTCATTTTACACTTTTTATTTAATTGTCTTTATCTTTTTTATAAAACTCCTTGACATAAATAGTAGCTAATTTAAATTTAATTTAATGGATACGATACAATTGCATGATTTAAATTAACATATTAAGTAACTATTGACATTTAAATTTTGTATTCCTAGATTTTAGTGATAAATTGTTATTGTGTGCCCTTGCAGGGCGTCATGGACCGACTAATTTATGCTTAACACCTTTTAATATAAATGTACATGACATTACAATCTAATAAATAAATAAATAAATAAATAAATAAATAAACTAACCGAACGACGTGCTGAAATACACCGACGAGCAAAACTATTGGGTCACTTGTCATACAAAGTTCCATGAACAGCGACCCGTTATTTTTGCTCGTAAGTATATTTCTCGTGTTTTTTTTTTTCGTTTTTTTGTTAATGGATGCGTTAGGAGGGGAAGACCTAGACGGACGTTCCGTGATCAAATAGGGGACGTTTTGGAAAAAGGTCAAGTCAAGAGTACCCGAAACCGACGAGCATGTATGAAGAGATTAATGAATGTGGATGAAGCGAAAGAGGTATGTCAGGATCGTAGCAAGTGGAACAAAGTAGTCTCTGCCTACCCCTGTGGGAAAGAGGCGTGATCATATGTATGTATGTATGTATATTTTTCGCTTCATCCGCATTCATCAATCTCTTCATACATGCTCGTCGGTTTCGGGTACTCTTGACCTCATCTTTTGTCAAAACGTCCCTAATTTGGTAAAAAATAATAATATACACATACACACAGACCTACAGGCCACGTTTAGCAAGACTATGAGCGTACAGGTGGAAAGTGGAATCAAAATAGTGATGGGTTGCTAGCCGCTTCGCCTATAACATGATACCTATGATTTTCGCCCATTCTCTCGATGGGCTCTTACTATCTGCGCGGGAAGAGAAGCAACTGGTACATTCCATGGTTTTTCTTTACTCCCAGACCAACATTGTAAGTACGTAATAATATTACATTACACCTTAATGTAAGCCATAACATTATCTCCCGATATTCCGTCTCTAGGGAGACCTTTACTTACGCATGAAGGCTTTGCATGGTAATTAATACCATTACGACGTTAGGCACATAATGTCATCCCCTAAAAGGGGGCCTTTAATTGGGGGTTGAGTTTGAGTTCTAGGCCAGTGCTTCCTAAAGTGTGGAACCCTAGGGTTCCATAAACAAACAATAGGTTTATTTTGCAAATAGGACGCCAAGGGCTCTTTTGCTTTTTTTGAAACTGAGCTTTCGGAAAGACCGTCATTGCCCAGAAATATGGGCCGCAAGAAACTTGGCAGTTTTTGAAAACACATAATTTAAATCCATAATCATAGTTTGATGGAACATTTACATTCAAAATTAAGGCACATTGAGCAGTAAATAATGTATGAAATCATTTGTCAATCCTAGAAAATCAGTTACAAGGGTGCTCACACGTCTAGCACGACAAGGCGCGACTTGCGAGAGCGACATAGAAGCGCGAGATAATGCTATGTCGCGAACCGGTAGCACGACGTGTAGCGAGGTAGCTTGTCGCGTCGCGATTTTTTGTCATGGCTGTCAAATGACAGCCAAGTGCGAGATACTCTCGAAAAGCGTAGCACGACAGTGTTTATTGCGACAAATTCGTCGCAACTAAACGTCATAATGCGACATAATATGTCTTCGAGGCTTTAGACGCGTGAGTTGAACGCGACTTCATAAGGTAACGATATGTTTTAACTTATCAACGTATCGGTGTTGTCACGATAGAATAAAACACTTAGCCCAATTTTTTATACACATGGCATCACCGGTAAGTCGCCCGCGACTTTGCCAACTCGCGGCGACAAATTTTGTCGCGGTGTCGCATCGTGCTACGCAAAGCGAGATAATTGACAGCCGCGGGAGAGATTTGTCGAGTCGCGAGTCACGTCGCGGGTGTATGTCGTGCTAGACGTGCTGTAAAATTAACCCAACCAGGTATTTATAACAGGTGAAAAACTTAACCTGTTGTTTGTGTGAGAAATATTATAAGTAAGTAAATACGTAAGTACACTCTTTATTATGCAAAATAAGACAAATACAATAATAGTAATAGTAATGTGTGCGAATAGACAAATTGACGTTCCAAATTAGAAAAATGTCATAAGTCCCATATCAGTTCTTTACACTACTACATACAACATTTACCTACTTAAGTTTTTCACCTATAATATAAACCCTGAATAGACGGTCTACACAACCAAAGCTGCTGAAATATTCCAGAAGAATTCCGAGATATTTTATATATTTACGATGAAAATGCTTAGTCAAAATGTTTTTTCTTTGCTTAAAAACGTGAACTCAACATCTAATACTGTACACAGTGGCGTTAATGAATGGTTCATCCAACATGGCACCACGAGGGAAATCTGCCCGTCTCCCCGCCGGCCTGTTTAGCATTCGTGCATTAGATCACGTGGCGGTTACGGCAATTGAATAAAGCCATCCATAAATTACGAGGGCAAAAATATTGAGGGTGATATCACCGTGTTTATTATGCGCATTTTTATGCCAATTTCGGTCTTTCCTGCGGACATTAGTGATGAATCTAACGCTGGCCATCAAGGCGTTTTCAGTATTCTTTTTATGAGAACAGCTGTCACTGGCTCTTCTGAGTTTACTACGATTTGATTTTAATATACTACTAGCTGTTGCTCGCGACTCCATCTGCGATGAATTCGCTTATCGCTATCCCGCGGGAACTATGCGATATTCCGGGATAAAAAGTATCCTATGCCCTTTCCCGGGACTGTAACTATCACTATACTAAATTTCAATAAAACTGGATTAGCCGTTTTGCCATGAAATAGCAACAAACATCCAAACATCCAAACTTACAAACTTTCGCCTTTATAATATTACTAAAATCAGATTAGTAAGAAATAAGATAAGATTACATTTAAAGATAATATTTCAAAAATTACAAAGGGTTTAACTTGCAGTAACATTTGTTTTGGCCCATTGAAAGAACTCATAACAGAAGACGCTTGAAAGTGTGCCGGCAAAACAATTTTATTCGCATGTTCGTTATTAGAGCTGTTGCGTATGGACAACCAAAGCTATGTCTCACATAAAAATACTATTAAAAAAAAGAACCGCATTCGCGTTGAATTTTTTTTACATTCATAAAATACCTACCACAAGTTAAACGGCCACTACAATAAACAATACTCCGAAGCTCCGAACACGTGCCTGACCTCTCTCCGGGGCAACGTGTCACTGCTGAAAATGCCTCGGGGAGAGCTGAAACACGTGTCCATTTAGTTCAACATGGACTCCGCAAACGCCCGAATCTTTACCTATTCAAAAAAAACTCGGCAACGCCATCATCGGCAAAAAGGTCGCCTTTATAGAGCGAGCAAACATGCAAATGCTCTATAAAACGCAGCGATTTGTCCACATTCGAGGGCCAGTATAACACTTCTTATCTGCGTCCGTTTTTATCCCTAACATTGTGAGAAAGATTTAGGTGTTCCGGACCTCAGGGGCTGGTACAAGTACAAGATTGGTGCAAGTCACGGGAGACGCGTGAAAACTGTAATCCTACTAATAATTATAAATGCGGAAGTTTGTGAGGATGGATGGATGGATGTGACGATGTGAGTGTGTAATGTTTGTTCCTTCTTCACACTGAACGACTGGACGGATTTGGATAAAGTCCGAGGAAAGTTTCATCGAAGTAGGTATTTTTTAAGTGCGCGGAAAACAAAATAGCTTTTGGCAGGACTAAGTCTATCGGGACAGCTAGTGAGATCATGAAACATTTTTTTATGTACAGAAAGGAATAAGTAATGAATCGTTTTTGATGGCGGGCTCGGTTTACGGGCTTATAAGATTATTTCTGGTATAACGTGACTATATATTACGACTAATCTTTATTGAACTTGGTCAGATCACAAAAGTTTAACTAGTAAAATAATAGACAGTTTTTGACGTCGAAAACTTTGTCGTGTTGAGTCATACACATTGTTTTGTTCGCATCTCCCCTGTAGACATGGCTAAAATTAAAGGGTCCTTAGTCAATATTTTCAAATCAAGTCTGGCCAACTTTAGGCCCATTTAAATAAACCTTAAGTTTGCCGACTCGGAGTCGCTAATTTTATGCCCACAGGAGAAACAACTTTTGTTTCTTACGGTGTGTATGACTGTGTTAGAAGCAAAACCGACTAGCTCAAAAATTCATATACCTATTATAAAGTAAAGTATTTTAAAGGTAAAATCGAATTTAGTTTTTGTATTCTAACCTTAGTTTATAAGCTTATAATTTACTAATGAAAATGAGATCAATGTTATCTTGGTTAATAAATTGAATTGAATTGAATTGAATAAAGTATCTTACGTCAAAAGCAAAATCAGTATTAATGCCTCTAGACTATTATATTATATTAATGACTTCTTGGGATAGTAAGTTTTTGCTTCTAACACGGCGACATACACTAAACTCTCAGGCCTCCATACGCTTGTCGCTTACACCCGCTATTTCCTAGCAGGCCCTTTATAGATAGCAGCATTTTCTTGATTTACCGCTCCTGTGGTATGTAGAAGATGAGGCCCGTACGAAATCCTCTATTCAATAACGTATATTAAATTGCGTGTAAGCATGTGAAGTTCCATTAAGTATTTAAGAGTCTGAGAAAAAACGAAGAAGAAAGAAAAAACGGGAACGGATTGAGCATTATTTATGCATGTTAGGAACGGTATGTTTATTATCCGTGTGTTGGAAGTTTGCGTGTTTAAGTTGTTAGCAAAGTGGAGATTCCTTAAAAGTACACACATCAAAAAAGCCTTGGGATAATCGTTATCCCTAGATAAATTTGATGTTTTGACTCGGTAGTATGAAATGAAATGAAATGAAATGAAATAATTTGAAATAATTTATTTTGCTTTAGACATGGTAAAAAAGTGGTCTAGTAAGTATTTAGTATTAATGTCCAGCGACACGTCTAACCAAATAAATTGGCATGCAAACATTATCTTATTTTCTAAAATGGATTTTGTATGTAGTAATATTCCTAATATTGAAATGTTCAAAACTGTCTGGACATTTTTGATGAGCGTTAGGTTAGGGCATTCGGGGTTCGGGGCAAGTCGGGATATTTGAAACTTTATGAGTGAAAAAGCGAGACAAAGTAAAAAAAACGCATAAAATCAGATTTTTTTTAATATATTTTTGTTGAGTTTTAAATTAAGTTTACGTGACAACAGATAGGAAAAGTAGGCATAAAATGTATTTTATTACAAATTGTGTTTAAACAATCTATATGTCGGGTCTCCCTGTGGGGTATCACCATCTTCTTGGCCGGACATGATAGGAATCCCGAAATAAGACTCAGTAATTAGAGCACACGTGCGTATAATCTGATTCGAATCACAAAATCACTAAAACCTTAAACTACTACACGGATGTAACCAGATTCAATATTGGAAACGCGGTGTGTTCGCCGCAGAACTAGCAAGACGTGCGCACAGTCCAACGACTCGATCTAGAATGCCCGTTGGCATTTGTTTTTCTACCCTTCTCGATTTTCCATAAACGCCCCACCACCGGTCAGGTTAGCCAACCTTACGATCGCTAGTTCTGCGTCGACCGCACCCAAGCTTTACTGCTTGGCGTTTCCGAACGTCGCCGGTAGATGGCGATGAAACACGCGTGGCGCCACTGTGCTATGAAGGCTCTTCGACACGGCCATCATGACACCTCACACGTCCTCGTGTGACGTAACGTACCTGAAAGAGGAAAACAAACTTGCAACAGTAAATGTTCAAAGTCTCGGCCAACCTGACCATGCGAGATAATGTAGAGATGCAAAGTTGGCTATGTCACAGAGTGCAACATAATTTCTTACACAATTACCTAAGACACGTACACAGAAACACCATGTCCATGTTAGTAACGATATGCAAAACCAATTGTAGACATGTCATTTGCTTCTGCTGACATACTTGCTTCCAATAGGTAAGTCGTGGACAACCCTCAAGAATGCTCATCGACGAAGAACGGTCGTATTACAATACAATGACTCTTTATTGAACACCACATAATATACGACATAGAAAGAGGTACATAGAGAAAATTACTAGGTAAGCAATAGGTCCTAATTTGATAACCAATGAACAATTCTTTAGGGCGACCGACAGAATAATCATTTTCTTCTCCTCAAACACTCTTGGACAATCCTCAAAGGCGACCGATGGTTGCCTAACCAGGCGACCCCATGGACAACCTTCAAGGACGACCGACATCCGCCTTCATCTGGCTTTTCCTGGACAACCCCTAGAGGCGACCGATGGTCGACTAAACGACCCCATGGACAACCTCCAAGGGTGACCGACATTCACCTTCATCTGACTTTTCCTGGACAACCCCTAGAGGCGACCGATGGTCGACTAAACGACCCCATGGACAACCTCCAAGGGTGACCGACATTCACCTTCATCTGACTTTTCCTGGACAACCCCTAGAGGCGACCGATGGTCGACTAAACGACCCCATGGACAACCTCCAAGGGCGACCGACAATCATTTTCAATGCAAACTCCTGGACAACCATCAATTGACAACATTTCACCCTTATGACACCTGAAAATGTATATATGGTTCGAAAGCATTTTGCCTCTTGATCACTGTAATAATGTTTATACAATTTAAATATTGCTTATTATAAAAAAAAAAAAAAAATTAAAAACATGTCTTAATTTTACCAATTTTACCACAGGACAGGTGAAATGCCTTTGCTTCTTTTTTTTTGTTAGAGAAAAAAAATAAGCGATCATAATTTTGTATTTGACAACTTCAAAGTACAAGGGGGGCAACTCTGAAATTCCATCCTCGAAGTTCGCTACATACCTTCTCTCTCACTCTCAAGTTAATGACCACCAGTATGACCGGAACAGCATGAAGCGAACCTCGAAAATCGAATATCGGAGAATAAGGCCTGACATTGACAATTTGAAATTAATGTCAGTTTTCGTTCCACAGCGAAAAGACAAAGGGATAAGTGTGTATTCTACGGTTAGTACCGGAGTTACGCCCCTTTAAAATAAGCAAAAATTAATAAATCAATTATTAACCAAATACAAGCCCTAGCGAAAAAATTAAACCGTCAGCACGTTCATCCTTTCAAACAAAATACAGAGAACCATCAAAATTACAGGCTCAGAAATATGAAATGTCGTCAATTAGCGTCCGATATTTTACACACATCTTTATTACTCAACGAAAAGATAAGTACCTACTTCTCTCAAGGTAAAGAATCTGTTTGCGCGTCAGAATTGTCATTGTCATTACTGTCTTGGAAACTGTTGTCTGGCAAAACATGAAACAAGATCTCTAGGAAAATGCCGTCAATTTCAACAACAGTTACTTGCACAGTAGAGTTCACATACGTTTGTCCTATGCCGGTCATGGTCACAACGACATGAAGTCGTTTTCCGCAAAATTTGCAGGCAACAGATTCTTTAACTAAAGAACATTCTGCTCCCGAATCATAATATAATGGCAAATGCTCACCAGATTAGCGCATGAGTCCAGTAGGAGCTTCCACGATGCAGAGGTCTACACGTTTCTTCTTGAGAGTAGCCGCATCGCCACTGCTCTCCTCGCGCCCGCTCTTCTTCGGACAGTTGCTCGAGTAGTGGCCCTGCTCGCGGCATGCGAAGCAGGTGACGGGTCTATCTGCAGCCAATTCTTTCTTGGCAGCGTCGGTATTCGGTCGGTTTGAATACTCGTTTGCCTCTATTCTTGAAAAGCATTGAGTAGACTTGTGACCCAATTTGCCACAAAGAAAACACTTAAGGTTTGCATTAGGTCCTGCTACGTGGCTCTTCTTAATTTCAGGTTCATCATTTTCGTTAGTCAGAGGCGCTTTTCTCTTTAGAAATGACACCGCTTTTAGCTCCTGTTGAAGCTGACTTCGTGTTCTGATGTCCGTTGTAAATGACAACCGTTGAACACGTGGCTCGAAACGAGAAATGTGGGCTAAAACCGTAGCGATGGCTATTTGCTCGGTGGTCAACCCCTTAAATCTCGACATAATAGAGGACATCAAACCGGAGGCATAGGAAGCAAGACACTCTTTGTCATTGGGCTTTTTCGCATCAAGGCCAATCAGAAAAGAAGCGGCAGTATCATTCAAATCGTACCTTGCTATGAAGAGTTCCTTGAAGTCACTCCATATCATTCCTGGGTAGGCAACCGTTGCAAGCCAGGTTGAGGCTTGTTTTTTAAGCGCACGGCTTAAGGCCATCATCAGGGGTATCCCTTGGCATTGTGGGTCGTCGATACACATATCCGCGGTAGACACCCAGGCTTGTGCGTCGACATCCGGCTTATCTGGGTCGAAATCAGGTAGCCGAATCTCTCTTAATGTCGAGGGCTGCGATTTGTTCAATGTTTCCAACAAAGCCATGAAGTTCCGATTCTGTTGTTCCATCAGTAGCCGCCATTTTTCTTCAGTTCGCCGTCTGGCCGGCAGTCGTGGAGAAAGGCTATTGGATCCCACCACTTCTGATGTCGGGTCTCCCTGTGGGGTATCACCATCTTCTTGGCCGGACATGATAGGAATCCCGAAATAAGACTCAGTAATTAGAGCACACGTGCGTATAATCTGATTCGAATCACAAAATCACTAAAACCTTAAACTACTACACGGATGTAACCAGATTCAATATTGGAAACGCGGTGTGTTCGCCGCAGAACTAGCAAGACGTGCGCACAGTCCAACGACTCGATCTAGAATGCCCGTTGGCATTTGTTTTTCTACCCTTCTCGATTTTCCATAAACGCCCCACCACCGGTCAGGTTAGCCAACCTTACGATCGCTAGTTCTGCGTCGACCGCACCCAAGCTTTACTGCTTGGCGTTTCCGAACGTCGCCGGTAGATGGCGATGAAACACGCGTGGCGCCACTGTGCTATGAAGGCTCTTCGACATATATATATAAAACAAAGACGGGTTTGTTACAACACTTATAACTCGAGATCGGCTGGATCAATTTTCATGGTTTTTGTTTCGTTGGATTTGTTTCCACCCTGAATAGCAGAATACATTTTAAAAACAATTAAAACTTGACGAATACATAATTATGAAAATGAAAATGTTCCTTTGTTTCGTACCTGTCAAACATTTGTTTTTCTCCTGTCATCCTGTCAAATACTGTGATTGACATTTATGCATGCGTTCAGAAATGTATTTTGTGTAAACTATTGAAAAAGGGTGAATAAACTTTTGTCTGTATTTTTTTTTAATCAATTAAAAAGGTTGAAAAGTGTATTAAGCAGATTTGAATAGAAGTTCCTCAAATATTTATGCGTGCGTTCAAAAATAATGACAAATGGTTAACATTTACGCGTGCGTTCATAACTTTATTTTGCGTACATTAAAGTTTCTATTTTCGAAAACAATTTCTAAGATTTATTATTTAAGTTACCGAAAGCGTAAATGTCTTTTTATGTTGTCTATGATTTTCTAAGATATATTACAAAGGTTAAAAAGTGCAGTATCCAAAGTAGTAGTCTATGATCTAAACTATTGTCAATCAATGTCTATGTCACGAAAGTTCAGCTACTGTTATATTTGTTTGTTTTGTGTGGTTTTGTGCGAGTACATATTCAGTATTAGTATTAGTTACAATGCCACGTCCTAGAAGATCTAATCTTTCCCAGCGAAGTCGTACTGCAATTAGGCAACGGAACATCAATTATCTGATGAAGAACGAGACATTGCACGAGAAGAGCGCCGCGTTAGTATGGAGCGAAGAAGGGCTTTAATTCGTGCCTCTCAAACACAAGAGGAAAGAGAGGCAGCCCGTGAAACGGCTAGGTTAGAAATGAGAAATCGTCGAGCTTATCGTACAGATCAACAGAGGGATAATCTTCGACGTGCAAGAAGAAATGGTTCAAGCGTTGATTTGAATCGAGCAGCGTTTGTGCTGCCTTAGTGGTAAAGTGAAATTGCCATTATTGGTTCCGCCACCAGAGCCATTACACGACATTCATTGACTGTTAGGCGGTACGAAGTTCGCCGGGTCAGCTAGTTTGTAATAAAATACATAATAATGTAGGTATAATAAAATACATAAAAACATAAGGTTTACTTCTTGTTTCTATTTTATAATAGTAAACACCCTGGCTACTTTTGATACTATTGATTTATATTTTGAATACGCTTTGTGTTCCTAATAGGGCATTCCTTGTCGTGTCTTGTGTCTGTACTCTCTCTTGCTACCGTTACTGTTAATAAACTTTATTTTTATCCCTGCTCGCCTATCTCTGCATATTGTACTTCAAGAAAAATATTATAATTTTAAATCAGATTTACCCTACCATCAGATAGTTGAGTTTTCTAAGCCGAGGTTATCCCCGAAAAGCGGGACTGAGCCTGACCCGTTCGGGACATTTATTAATGATTTAAAAATCAGGACGTCCCTCCAAAATTGGGACGTCTGGAAACCTTAGTAATGACCTACTAGTATCTCTCTTATGAAAGTTTAGTAAGATAAGAGTAGGGTCTTGAAGACTGGTTTTCATTTATTTTGTTATTGTTGTGTTTTCTTTGGATTTATTTATTTTATTACAAGCCTTTATTTGACTTGCAATGTATGTATTGGGGGGGGTATCTTGCGACTCAATTTTGAAGCAGATATCTTCAACCAGGAGTTAGGAGTCAGGAGTGCCCGAAACCGACGAGCATGTATGAAGAGATTGATGAATGTGGATGAAGCGAAAGGTATGTCGGGATCGTAGCAAGGGGAACAAAGTAGTCTCAGCCTACCCCTGTGGGAAAGAGGCGTGAGGCTATGTATGTATGTGTATATCTTCAACTAATCGAGTTGAAATTTTGCCTACTTGAGTAAGTTGGGTGTCAATACCATAACTTTCAGTGGTGCTCTGGTTCAGCCAGGACCGTCTCCACAGGAGGGAACTCTTCAACGGTTGGTCCGATTGACTTGAAATTTGGCAGACATGTAGGACAGATGACAATGCAAATACAGTCAGCAAAAAAAGTCAGCAGTATTAGAAATTGATTTTTCTACAGAAACTTACCTTTTTTCAGAGTGTAATTTCTTACATACTGCAAATCGTGTTTCACGAAACTCAACTAGTAAAATGGAACCTGTTTCGCGTGTTATTTTAATGTAAATATTACCCTAGTTGTAGTTAATTATTCCATTCGTGACGGTAAAAACTCGCATAAGGCGTCAAGAAATATTTAATGACGAATGTATTAAAATTTATTTGTGCTTTTGTTCTGAAGCAAAACTTGACGTGTCTAAGCTGTAGTTTTATTAGTTACTAGCTACTGCCCGCGATTTCGTCCGCGTCGAATTAGATTTAAGACTGTATTATACATATATAAACCTTCCTCCCGAATCACTGTATCTATTAAAAAAAAAACCGCATCATAATCCGTTGCATAGTCTTAAAGATACATACATAGACGCATACCATACATACATACACACACACCAACATCATCATCATGCATCTATGTATACATGTATACATAGATGCATACATTGGGACAGACAGACAGCGGAAAGCGACTTTCTTTTATACTCATCATCATCATCATCATCATCATCAGCCTGAAGACGTCCACTGCTGAACAAAGGCCTCCCCCTTAGCACACCATAATGAACGACAACTCGCCACCTGCATCCACCGGTTTCCCGCAACTTTTACGATGTCGTCAGTCCACCTAGTGGGAGGCCTTCCAACACTACGTCTTCCGGATCGCGGTCGCCACTCGAGAACTTTTCTCCCCCAACGGTTGTCTGTTCTACGAGCGATGTGGCCTGCCCATTGCCACTTCAACGTACATACTTTTCGAGCTATGTCGGTTACTCTAGTTCTTCGGCGAATCTCCGTATTTCGGATTCTGTCGCGCAAAAAAACTCCGAGCATAGCTCTCTCCATAGCTCGTTGAGCGACTCTGAGCCTTTCCAATAGGCCAGCAGTCAAAGACCACGTCTCAGAGCCATAAGTCATCACTGGCAACACGCACTGATTATAAACTCTCGTCTTCAGGCACTGCGGGATTTTGGACGAGAAGATATACTTTTTATACTATGTCATTTATGATATGTATTTTATACTATGTAGTGATTATATTAGTTTATCGTATTTTTGTATGTACTAGTGTGTACCCGTATTGTATTGTATTGTATTTGTGTATTTTTTATGCTTTATTTGTTTAGGTTAAAGTTAGGGTCATTGTACCGAACAAATCTCGCTCATTCAGGTGCTTAGTAGGAAATTGGATAAAAAGTGATAGACCATTCTTTTACCGACCGCAAACATACACATACATACACACATTACGTCTAAATCCCTTACGGGGTAGACATAGCCTAAGATAACAAGACCTAAAGACCACGTTTAGCATAATGGGTATATAAGTGGAAAAGGGAATCAAAATAGTGATGGGTTGCTGGCATAACAGCGTAGAAGGGCCGCAGCTAAAGTATAATTTTTACTGTTTCATTATTTAATCAACCAATAATGATGGGCAAAGTAGCAGGCAGAAGAGCCGTCGGCCGTAGGAAGAAGTCGTGGTTGCGCAATATCCGGGAGTGGACCGGAGTCGCAAGTGCTGCCGAACTTTTCAGCCTCGCGAAGGATCGGAGGAAATAAGCGGAGCTGACTGCCAACCTCCACTAGTTGGAGAGGCACTATAAGAGAGAGAGAGAGAGAGATTATTTAATCACATTTTAGTGTAGGTAGGTGCGTAACTGAACATTCCAGGTGTCAAATTAAAGTATCATATTTATTAAGTAACTAACGACCCGCCCCGGCTTCGCACGGTTTACTATGCATGTATTATACATATAAACCTTCCTCTGCACGTCTAGCACGACAGCGCACAAGAGTCGCGTCGCGCGCGAGATAATTGCCCGTCTTTTTCTTACCGTTCGTTCTAGAAAAGGACGGGTAAGCTATCTCGCGCGCCGTGACTCTTGTGCGCGTCGTGCTAGCCGGGTTGGAATCACGCTATCTATTAAAAAAAATCATCAAAATCCGTTGCGTAGTTTTAAAGATTTAAGCATACATAGGGATATAGGGACAGAGAAAGCGACCATGTTTTATACTATGTAGTGATTAGATACATTTGTTATTTATTTATTTATTTACTTAAGGAGAACCAACAGCTACTCATATTATTCATACCATATTTGGAAAGACATATGAAACTACTATAAGATCTTCTATAAGATCTACTATAAGAAGAGTCTTTGATGTTTAATATGTATTTAAGTATGTATTTATCTATATAAGTATGTTTATCCGTTGTCTAGTGCCCATATCACAAGCTTTGCTTAGTTTGGGACTAGATCAATTGGTGTCAATTGTCCCAAGATATTTATTTATTTATTTATTTATAAACATTGTCATACGATACCATCCACGTGCCATTCTATACTAAATGTTAAACTGACGAGGTCCTAATTGTAACTCCCGAACACCCCAGCGAAGACGAAGGTAGTTCAGTTAATTACAACAGCTTGTAATTACGCCTGAAATTTTACAAATTACAGACAAGACTGCTGTCCCAGTCTGTAAATGATTAAGCGTTTTTACTACTGTTAAGGAAGGTAGTATAGTTCCGGTACTACCAAACTCCTGCCAATCGCAAAAATCTTCTGTGAATTTTTTGGGACACTATGATAGACTAATAAAATATAAAAAAACACCGGGTAGCACTCCGGGAGTGCCGGCAGAAGTAAAAACTACACACACGCACACTCGCGCAAAAAGAAGACAAAATACACGAGATTTGAACTGCGGTCACCTGAGAGAACACAGGTTATTCCACACCTTATACTAATAGGCCAAACGCACATACGTTAAAGCGACGAAATCAACGTACACTTCAAAAATCGAACGGGACTCTAGCTTTATTTATTTCAAAATAAGCTCTTAGAGGATCCTGATGTCCTGGTACTTAAACTCTCCCTCCGCCTTACGCCTGACGCGAGTTTAACATTTTTTACCTAGCCCAGAAAAAAAGCGCTCAACGCCGCTAAAGAAGATTTCATTTCAAAAATTGTTAGTGTATAATTGATATTATTCATGTTTTGTTAGTTCGTCCCAGTATCGGCGGGACCAGAATAAAGCCAGCTAGCACAATGTGCCAATGCGTTCTTCTCGAGCATATGACAAAGCCGCATGATTTTATAGCGGCTGCACTCAATTTAAGCATCTCCATGTAAGGGATGTGAAAGTTTAGAAATATCGATATCGGCAATGTTTTTATACAGGTTGCTTCTTAGCTCAGCGGAGCTCAATAAAGGTAATCGCGGTTCACATACCGTTTATAATATTTCGAATGCTTCTTAGCTGTCTTGCACATATTGTGGTAGAGTAGCATGGTGAATGTTTTCATTCAGTGCTTCTATTTTCTTAATTTCGTATTTTTTCCGAGAAAAAATATAAGTTTGCCGAGTGACATTATAGTAAAATAATAGTGTCTCATTGACATGTTTTGGATACAGAACTCGTAAAACGATCATTTTCATCGATATTCGCCTACCGATGGTTCTTTGGAGCCCTACGTGCATACATTTTCTCTTTGACCCGTCCAAGCCTGCTCAAACCTGTTCAAACCTACCACTTTGTATTGATTGGCTTTAGGCTTTGAGAGCGTACACAGTGTTACAAGACAGGCACAGACCTCCAACCACACGTTCCTATATCATGGGAAAGATGGAAAATGTTAGAAGTCCTCCAGCACTTTTACACATTGATATGCCAGCCTGTTGTTTTAAACAATTTAGGTTTCCCTCTTTTTTATTTTTGTTTAAAGTTTATTTAATTAATTTATGTATTTTTTTCGGTACACATAAGTCGGATTCTATCTATTTATTATGTAGGTATATCTATTTATTTCTTTATTTACATAAAAGTTTATGGATTATGTAGTATATTTTATCTGTGTACCGTTTCGTAAGTCACGGACGGTTCTGGCTGAAAATCAGTGCTGCAGGTGTCTAACACCTCAGCGTAATGCTGATCCAGCGACCGTTTCACTTTTGCGAAGACACACACAACGCTGATGATCTATTTTTAATTTGTGTAATATTATTTATTTTTTGGTTTATTTTTTCTATTAAATTTTGTATTTAATTATGCTCTGATTATTGTGTGTCATGCAAAAAGGAATAAGAAAGAAAGAAAGAGAAAGAAAAAATATTTATTTACACACATTCGATACACTTAGATATAAAACAAAGGTGAAATACAATATACTAAGGAATAGTACCTATTATGGTGTAAAATGGATCCCACTCAGCATAATGTTGCGGCAAGCCGCAACGCTGTTTTCAGTGGGACCCAGATAAAATTATAAAACTAAACACAAAAAACACATACACTGTGGCGACACGAACGCCAGTGGAAAGCACTTCACAAACAAGCTGACAAATACACGGAAGTATGTATGGCAACACTCGATCAGTTTAATCGCATTAAACCAATTAAACCTAAACAAATAAATGTCTTCTTTCTTTCTTCTTTCTTTCTTTAGAAAAGTCTAGTAGGCTATAATTACGAGTGAATTTCATTTTGTTTATTCCCCTTTCCACTTATACGCCCACTATCATGCTAAACGTGACCTTTAGGGGTTGTTACCATATACACTGTCTATACCGTTAGCGAGTTGAAGATTGCGTGGGCTACTCTGACAAATGCATCTTACCGTGTGTCAAGCAAGTGTGAGCGAAAGGGCAATACTTTATACAAATATCTACTTTCTCAGCGACCTGGTTGCTTAATGTTGGTGCCGTGACCAGGGTGTGCAACAAACCGGACCAACCTGTTACTCGGTCGTCCATCACACCAGCTGTCAAAAATATCATCATACGAGTTTGTTTCCGAGGGACCGGCTAAGTGATTTATGCGGTATATCTTAGAAGCACAGCTAACGAATACAGCGCAGCCTATTTGTCTACCTTGTCTTTTTGTTTCTGTACTATCAGTGTACTGATTTGTAGTGTTCTATATGTGTGTTGTATTGTCGTTAATATGGTTAAGCCAGAATCATTTCACAATCGCGATAAACGAGATAGACTATCCATCTCTGGGCTTCTCTCTGGGATCTCTGCTGGGCTTTGTCTACCCATTTAAAGACAAACCCCCTTATTAATAAACGCTCGTTAGGCTTCTGCTAACTTAGCAATCGTTTGTCCTTATCTGTGAATCCGTCAATACAATAATCTGGCTGCCGCCATCTGAGGCACGCGCACTTTATTGACGAGCTACCAACTATGATTTACTACATTTTGCGGCGGTTTTAACAATCCAACACTATTGATAGTTGTTGGCAACGTTTGTACCAATCAGGTAAATACATGCCGCCTTATTCATAAACGCTCTGTAGGCTTCTGCTAACTTAGCAATCGTTTGTCCTTATCTGTGAAAGGTAAAATGTCAAAGTGACTGATAAGGACAAACGATTACTAAGTTAGCAGAAACCTATAGAGCGTTTATGAATAGGGGGTAAGACGTGAATATAATGCATTTATGAATGTAGAATCAATAAAATATTAATTTTACCAAAGTTTTCTTGCACTATCGATAACTTTTTTTTACTATTATCTGCTACGTTTATTGAGTTATTTTACTCGTAACAATCTTTGCCCTCGGCGTGTTAGCTTACTTTTACTATATTCGCCATTTTTGTTTAAATGAGGATCAAATGATGGACTGTAGGTACCTAATGTTAATAATAGTTATAAAGTTAATAGAACAGAACAATTAAAACACAACAAATGCAAGCATAGGAAGCAGAAGCTCAGGAGGCCTACCATGACCTTCTAATTCCGACTCAGTTCAAGTTTTAGCTGTCACTTTTAGTATGAATCTGACAGCGAGCAAACCTAAACTGAATCGCATTAAGACGTCATGGTAAGGCCCCAGTAAAGTCAGTAAAGTGAAAAACCAAGCTACGAAAGAGTTCGTAACATCTGTGTCTTCGAGCCAACATGAACTATCTTTCGCCTCGCTGCTTTGTGCCTCAAGGGCCCGGTGTGAAGACATTTTCCCCTGAGACTTGACATATTTATCGCTGCGGCTTTCCGCGCGTTTTTTCAATTACATCCAACAGGTTTAAGGGCTTTACGCGGTCAATTTAACGGTTTAAATTTACGTGGCTTTGTGTCTTCATTCGGCACGTGAAATCTGTATAAAGTGAGTTTATTAGCCGCGGTCCCATTTTAACAACGGACATAAAAAAGGGTTTACAAATACAGCCCAAAGGTATGGAAACAAAGTTGTTTTCTTTAATACTTCACTAGCTGTTGCCAGCGACTTCGTCTGCAAAGAATTCGTTTATGGCTATCCCGCGGGAACTACCCAATTTTCCGGGATAAAAAATAGCCTATGTGCTAGTCCACACTTTTCTCTACATATGTGCCGAATTTCATCCAGATCCGTTGGGCCGTTCTGGCGTGATTGAGTAACAAACAAACATCCATGCATCCATTAATCCATACTTTCGCGTTTATAATATTAGTTAGATAGTTAGATGTATCCGTATAGTAACCAAAAACGTACCTACATCAGGCTGCTATGTTCAAACATGTAGATAACAATATCTGTTGAAAATACTTACGGTATAGACATAGCCAAAGGTAACAAGACCTAAAGGCCACGTTTAGCATGATTGTGGGCGTATAGGTGGAAAAAGGAATCAAAACCGACGACCTAATGGCCTAGTGGTTAGAGAACCTGACTATGAAGCTCGAGGTCCCGGGCTCGATCCCCGGTCGGGGCAGATACTTGTATGAAAAATACGAATGTTTGTTCTCGAGTCTTGGATGTTTAATATGTATTTAAGTATGTATTTATCTATATAAGTATGTTTATCCGTTGTCTAGTGCCCATGTTACAAGCTTTGCTTAGTTTGGGACTAGATCAATTGGTGTCAATTGTCCCAAGATATTTATTTATTTTATTTTTTATTTTAAAATAGTGATGGGTTGCTAGCCGCATCGCCTTATTAATATTTTTGCCCAATCCTTTGATGGGCTTACACCATGCGCGGGAAGAGAAGCAACTAGCCCATTCTATGTTTTTTCTTTGCTCTCCTACCAGCATGGGACACACACCATAATCTCACATGAGTAGAATAGAGAATTCTATCTCAGTCCTCTAGATTGCCAATGCCTCTGCGATCCTCTGGTTTTGTAAGTCATTGTTTTGTGGCTCGTTTGCCATTCCATTTTATAAATAACCCTTCTTCTGGCGCAGTCGGGTAAAACTAAACCCTTTGAACGGTGTTCTGCCTTTTCGCCGATTTTTTTTTGATCGAATTTCATTTGGCAACTAACGTTTCACCGAATGTTCACTTTGACAACTGACAATTGGCAAATTTTTGTATGCCAACCTCTCATTTGGCCGAATTTTCATAAAGACGAATATCATTTTGATTTTAAACTCTTGGAATATCTTTCACATGGCAAATGTTACACAAGGCCGAAAAAGTCTTATGATTAATTTGGATTAATTTAGGTTTAGGTGCGGCGAAATCTACTTAATATTTGCGGCCTAATTCTACTTAGCCGCGAACATGTTTGTTTTAATTGATGATGCGGCAAAATGAAATTCGGCCAAACGTTGGTTGGGAAGTGAAATTCGGCAATAAAATTTTCGGCAAATAAATAGAGAACCCCTTTGAACAAATAGCATCAGAAAAACCAATCACTGAGCCGTATTAGCTGGCTGAATCTGAAAGCACTCCGAAACATGTGTAATCAAGTAGCTCTAAATGAAACATCGGAGCAAGCTAAGCTCTGGGCTGCCTGCCAAATAACCCAATCGACTTTATCAATTCCGTTTGAGTTTTCAGTAACTGTTATACACACTTACTCACGCTCCAAAACGTTTACATACTCCGAAGAACGATTGGCGTCTTTATCTAGCTTCAACCGCGCGAAAAGGATACCAAATCGCAAATTGATGCCGCTGCTACCTAATAACACATGCACACCTATTCAAATTTTAAACCTTATGTAACGCGGTTCGGATTGATATTCGTCTTTTTCAAATGATATCGAAATGAAAGGGATGGGCTGTCGTGGTTAGGCGCGGCTTATTCTGAATAGGGTTTCAGAATCCAATCCAAAACACCCGCGGTCAATCAAGCGGCAAATCCGCGAAGGATTTAAGCAAGTTAAATCGTCCGTGCCAATTCAATTCACACAAAATAATGGTCGCCATTGTTAACCCGGGACCCTTTTCGGGTCGCGATTCGATCAAACTTGACAACTTTCCGTCGAAAATTTTAATCGAAAATTGTTTTTAAAAGGTTCGGTTTTAGTGGGTAACCTTTTTCCGCCTTTTTTATTGGTGGGCGCTTTGATCAACCGGATCAATTTATGTACCCATGCAATCTAACTAATATTATAAATGCGAAAGTATGGATGGATGGATGGATGTATGTTTGTTTGTTATTCAATCACGCCAGAACGGCCCAACGGATCTGGATGAAATTCGGCACATAGATAGAGAAAAGTCTGGAATAGCGCATAGGCTACTTTTTGTCCCGGAAAATTGCGTAGTTCCCGCGGGATAGCGATAAAGGAATTCTTTGCAGACGAAGTCGCTGGCAACAGCTAGTAACACGACATTACAGAAAAGTGCTACTCGAGCTTGAATACATTCAATACAATGACTCTTCATTGGACACCACGTACATAATCAACAATACAAAAAACAGATCTTCTTAAACTTAAGCAAATTCCATGTGGTCCTAAAACTACTACAGTTGAGGGCATAAATATCGATACAGCTATCATGTCAAATATAATAATGTATCACTGGTCTTATTGTTTATGGCATAAAGGTGTAGGTAGATGTTTTTGACGTCTTGGTAACTTACATTATATATTTATGCCCTTGACTGTAAATTACAATACGCAGCCCTATCGCTTCAAAACGATCTCTTGCAGGCTACCATAGATTTTCTTTGGTAAAATAAGATTGTTGTACCATCAGCCAAATATGTGGTCTACCACCCTAAGGTTAAAAATCCTTTGCATGTCACAATATATAATGTCGCTAAGACGTGGCTGTCTACTTGAAAGTTCGACTTTAGCGACATATTTGTTTGATAGGAAGTAGGATGAAAAGTGGTAGACCACTTATTTGGTCGACCGTACCTACTGTTTTCAGAGTCCAATTGCCACAAAAAAAACTTGTACCTACCTATTCAAAATTATTTTGTCATCAAAAACTTATTCTGCCCGAATGCGTAATTGAACATTTCCAGTCATCTCATGCGGCTCGTAAAAGTAACACCCTAATTCTACAAAGGAGTAAACATATTAGCTATGTTCAAAGCTATAGCTTTTAACGGAAACGTAATGTTAAAACGGCTCACGTACGTTTTTTATCCGTTTTTTTGTCGTTTCAGCCGACAAATAGGTATTTTCGTGTTTATATCGACTATTACAAAATATTCTAAAGTGTTATTGGTGTGTTCGGAAATATCTAATTATTATGTATGACACTGACACGCATAATGTAACACAGTTCGGACGAGTTGGTTGGAAAATACGCGCTTCGGTATTATGGTTGTATGGAAATCACTTTCCATACAACCATATAAATTGAAAGTGTCCAGTTATTTTTGCTTGTCAGTATTTAAACATAAGAGTTTCTAGTGTAATTTTTCAACACAAAAAGCCTTGCACATATTAGCATAATCATCACAATCATCATCATCTCCTGCCTATACCTATACGTCCCAAGTTTGCATAAACATCTTTACTAAAAATGACATCTAAAACCGAGTAAGTATTGAATGCGCCGCGCGAGTGAGGACTCAGTTAAGCGTTCGGTCTACAGTTATTAAACCCTATCTCTGGGTACAAGATTATGTAAACAAAGTTCATCGACCGCAAGCAACGGTCTATTCTATTACAGCTGCCACAAAATATTCAGCGGAGCCGCCGGGATTCCTCTTATCACTCGGCGGTTAGTTTTTATTACCACACGCCCACAAAAGGATGCGGGGACACACGGGCTTAATAGTGGACGGGAACGCGTCGTTTATTCCAACCTCTTA
The DNA here is from genome assembly GCA_963854515.1 of Pandemis heparana. NCBI lineage: Eukaryota > Metazoa > Arthropoda > Insecta > Lepidoptera > Tortricidae > Pandemis > Pandemis heparana. The sequence goes on from OY978025.1 coordinate 2,277,687, forward strand.
ACCTGACAGCCAAGGCTCACACGCCAATGCCATCCATATGTGACCAACATTCAACTCGAAATCCTGCAATTATATTAAAAATCAAGTTAGTTCATCGTTGATTTTTCCCGTGGTGTACAGAGCCCGTCGCTTAATTTGTAATGTGGCGGCGAAGAGAAGAAAAGTCTGGACACAATGGAAGATCTATAAAAGAGTAGTCTGATTAATTCAAAGTTTTCAATCGTAAAAAAGTAATCCAATTATACATTTATTTACATTACGAATTTCGAGTAGAATTTATATAATTTTTGAAATTTGCACCACAGCCACCGATCGTTTTTATTTAAGATGAAACATCAACCGCTATGAAATGTGCCGGCAAAACTATTCTCAAAGGAGCTTTGAAAACTATTTGCAGCACAATCGCTGCGCACCGATGTGAAACGATGTCTCAAAATGTATTTGAAAACATAGACAGCTACGTCACATCAGATTTGTGGCTTGTTTCTCGAATTACAAGTTACGATTATACTTACTTAATTCTAAACTACCAACTTTGCCCAAATCCCAACCCAATTGGCTCATGTTGCTAGATTAAACTTATAAAGTTGTGACTTAGAGCTTCGAGAAACGGGTTACTATTAGCGATTGTAAAAACGCAGCGTGCCAGCCCCCAAAAGTTCCCCGTATGCTTCCAAGCCGTAGTGGTATGCCCTGTTATCACGCTATTAAGTTTTAACCACCCATGTTGGTGCTATAACGGCTGCCCGCGGTGCCTCTTGCCTTTGACTCCATCGGACGTTTTTGTACTCAGAAATTTTATTTTCCGCCGGCGACTCACTTGGAAAGTGTTATTTTGCGCTTGAGTATTTTTACCTTGTTATTTTACTTAAGATTCTACTTGTAAAATTCTATTTTTTTTCGAATCGCGTTTACGTCTATATATGGAAGCTTTTCTTATACACTTTTGCGAATATTTTTGTGGCAGGTGTAGGTAAGTGCTTATGACATTTGCAATGAAAAGGTTCCACAGTAATACACAATTCAGTTTCTTTCACTGTACCTACAGTAGGCGGGGGCCTACAGAGCTAGATTCTAATCACACGAAAAAAAATACCCTATTTTATTCAAACCGTTTGCGGCCCTTACGTCTTGTTACCCAAGGCTATGTCTACCCCGTAAGGGAAAAAGACGTGATTTATGTACCACTAGCTTCTGCCCGCGACTTCGTCCGCGTAGAATTAGTAATTGGTATGTTTATCGCTATCCCGCGGGAACTATAAAATTTTCCGGGATAAAAAGTAGCCTATGTTTTAATCTAGGGTACCAGCTGTCTTCGTTCCGAATTGTATCCAAATCCGTCCAGTCGTTTTAGCGTGAAGAAGGAACAAACGTACACACTCACTCACATCGTCACATCGTCACTCACAAACTTTCGCATTTATAATATTACTAGCTGTTGCCAGCGACTTCGTCTGCAAAGAATTCGTTTATCGCTATCCCGCGGGAACTACACAATTTTCCGGGATAAAAAGTAGCCTATGTGCTATTCCAGACTTTTCTCTATCTATGTGCCGAATTTCATCCAGATGCGTTGGGCCGTTCTGGCGTGATTGAGTAACAAACAAACATCCATCCATCCATCCATCCATACTTTCGCATTTATAACATTAGTTAGATGAAACAGCGTAGGCTTGCCTTTCATAGCTTTAGCAAAAGTTTAAGCAAAGGATCTTCACCACGCCGTAACAGACAATAGCGGAAGTAGCTGCGACCGCGTTTCCGGAACAAGATGGCCGCCATTTCACTCCAACTCCACCAAGATAGTTGCGCCGAGCAAATTTGTAGGAGCAATATGTTTGCAGTTAAATAAAACCTTGTTTACTTAGTTTGCTGCGGAAATTGAAAGGTTTTGTGGCCTTGTATATTATGTAAGGCTTGGGGATTGTACGTTACGAAACGTACTATGAAACTCACACATAAATATATTTTTTTTTATGCGAATAGGAAGGCAAACGAGCAAGTGGGTCACCTGATGGTAAGCGATCACCACTGCCCATAGACACCAGCAACCCCGGAGGGATTGCAGATGCGTTGCCAACCTAGAGGGCTAAGATGAAATGCCTCTTGTGCCTGTAATTTCCCCGGCTGTCTTACTCTCCACACCGGAACACAGCAGTGCAAGCACTGCTGCTTAGCGGCAGGATTAGCGAGTAAGATGGTGGTAGCTATCCGGACGGACCTTGCACAAGGCCCTACCACCCGCAAATATAAATAAATAAATATACATAAATACATATACATAAATACATACATACATATCGTCACGCCTCTTTCCCACAGGGGTAGGCAGAGACTACTTTGTTCCACTTGCTACGATCCTGACATACCTCTTTCGCTTCATCCACATTCATCAATCTCTTCATACATTATGCTCGGTTTCGGGTACTCTTGACCTGGCCTTTTTCCAAAACGTCCCCAATTTGATCACGGAACGTCCGCCTAGGCCTTCCCCTCCCAACGCATCCATTCATACTCCCCATAGAAATCTGTTTAGTTAATCTTTTTTCATCCATCCTCTCTACCTGACCAAACCAACTAAGCATACTTTTTGCTATCCTAGTCACTATAATATCTTCTTTCACACCAGCACGTTCCCTATATATAATATACTAGCTTCTGCCCGCGACTTCGTCCGCGTAGAATTAGATTAAAAACTGATGTTGATAGTTATTTCCGCAATAATTATTTACGTTGCAACTCTAGGCAGCTACGACCTTTCACATGTTTATCGCTGTCCTGCGGGAAATGTTCAATTATTCGGAATAAAAAGTAGCCCATGTGTTAATCTAGGGTGAAAGCTATCTCCGTTCCAAATTTTATGCAAATCTGTCCGACCATTTTCGCGTGAAAAAGTAACAAACATACACACACACACTCCCAAATTTCGCCTAATATTAGGGTGATAGCTTTTCGATTCCGTTTTTTTTCCGTTCCCGTAAAAATTTCGGGAAATGCTCTTTTAATGCTCCCATACACTCCCCAAGGAACCCAATTGCCAAATTTCAACTTTCTACGACCAGTAAAACGAAAAATCCCGTTTTTTTCCGTTCCCGTGGCTATTTTGGAAAGCACCTCTACACTCCCAAGCAACCTACAACATACCGAATTTTCAGGCTATCTAAAACCAGTAAAATGAATAGTCCTGTTTTTCCCCTTCCCGTGGAAATTTCCGAAAATCCTTAAAACCGTTTTTACTATTATAATCACCTACTTCCATGATAAATTTGAAGAGTCTTGTAATTATAGTTCATAGGATTTCGTTGAACTTAATGTATATATCCCATTTTTCCTTATAATAATAATAATAATAATAATAGTTTATTCAGGTAACAAAAAGTACAGTGTTTTAACAAATGGTTGGTACCTCTTTTTAAGTATAAGAATACCTGTTCTAAGAGATACCATTTTTCCGCGAAAGGTAATTACATTTTGTACCTGTCAACATTAAAACCTAAGACTATAATTTATTACGAGTTAAACTACCCATATAAAATAAAAAAAAGTGACATATTAAAATTAAAACTAAATGTGTGTGTGTGTGTGTGTGTGTGTGTGTGTGTGTGTGTGTGTATGTGTTACAGACCCCGTGACATTGACATTGAAATAAGTAAAATTCTAAATGTTTTGGAGCAGGTCTTCTATCTCAAAGTAGTTCTTACTTTTTAACCAATTACCAACTCTACTTTTACACTCCCTATAAGTCAATGAGTAAAAATCCATCACTTTATTTAAATGATTGTACAGCCTTGCTGATCGAGCAGTCAGTTGTCTCCTCGCAAATGCCGACCTTGTACGAACCGACGGAATCACATTCAGCTTTCTACGACTAGTCGAAGCAATGGTAGTGGCACATAGCGGCAGCGACCTGTTATCCCGTGGGAATATCCAAAAATCCTGAAATTAGTTTCTTAGTTTTGTAATCACCTACTTGTGTATCAAATTTGAAGAGTCTAATTATTATTGTTACTGAGATAGGGTCACTCCTTTTTTCCTTATCCCGTGGGAATTTTCAAAAATCCTTCCTTAGTGGATGCTTACATTGTATAAGGTATCTATGTGCAAAATTTCAAGTCTCTAGGTCCAGTGGTTTGGGCTGTGCGTTGATATATAGTTAAGTCAGTCAGTCAGTCAGTCAGTCAGTCAGTCAGGACTTTGGATTTTATATATATAGATTGGGACAATTTACACCAATTGGCCTAGTCCCAAACTAAGCTAAGCTATTGTCGGTAACTAGACAACGGATAAACATACTTATATAGATAAACATACTTAAATACATATAGAACATCCAAGACTCGAGAACAAATATTCGTATTTTTCACACAAATATCTGCCCCGACCGGGGATCGAACCCGGGACCTCAAGCTTCATAGCTTACTCTAACCACTAGGCCATCCGGTCGTCAACAACATACATACATACATAAATCACGCCTGTATCCTTTACGGAGTAGATAAAGCCTTGGGTAACAAAGGCCACGCTTAGCATGATTGTGGGCATAGAATTAGAAAGGGGGATCAAAATAGTGATGGGTTGCTAGCCGCATCGCCTGTGACATGATGAAATGAAATGATATGAAATGAAATGAAATGAATGAAATGAAATGAAATGAAATGAAATATTTTATTGCAAGAATACAGTTCACAAGTTATAGTACATTACAACCTCACTGTGTTCTGCCTCACAGGCATGCAAAATTTTAGATTAGAGATTTTGATTTCTAAGGTTTTCGCCTATTCTCTCGATGCGCTTTTACCATCTGCGCGGGAAGAGAAGCAACAACATTATATGTTTTTTCTTAGCTCCCAGACGGGTTACCATGACGTCTTAATACAATTTAATCCCGATTCAGTTTAGGTTCGCTCGCTGTCAGATCCATTCTAAAAATGACAGCTAAAACATGAACTGAGTCGGAATTAGGAGGTCATGGTAGGCCTCCTGAGCTTCTGCTTCCTATGCTTGCATTTGAAGTGTTTTAATTGACAACATTTCATATTTCTGAGCCTATAATTTTAATGGTTCTCTGTATTTTGTTTAAAAAGATGAACATGCTGACATTTTAATTTTTTTGCTAAGGCTTGTATTTAATTTATAATTAATTTATGAATTTGTGCTTATTCTAAAAGGGCGTAACTCCGATACTATCACAGAATACACACTTATCCCTTTGTAGTTTCTCTATTGAAAAAAAAACTGACGTTAATTTCAAATTGTCAATGTCAGGCCCTATTCTCCAATATTCGATTTTCGAGGTTCGCTTCGTGCTGTTCCGCTCATACTAATAGTCATTATCTTGAGAGTGAGAGAGAAGATATGCAACGAAGTTCGAAAATAGAATTTCAGAGTTGTCCCCCTTGTACTTTGAAGTTGTCAAAAATACAAAATTATGATCGCTTATTTTTTCTCGTGAAAAAAGCAAAGGCGTTTCACCTATCCTGTGGTAGTTTTGGTAAAATTAGGACATATTTTTTATTATTTTTTATTTTCTATAATAAGCAATATTAAAATTATATAAACATATTGCAGTGATCAGGAGGCAAAATGCTTTCGAACCATATATACATTTTCAGGTGTTATAAAAATGAAATGTTGTCAATTGTTCTGTTCTATTTACTATTACTAACATTAGGTACCTACAGTCCATCATTTGATCCTCATTTAAGTCGGGATTGAATCGCGTTAAGACGTCATGGTAATGGTACAACATGGAAGTTCAATTTAAAGCAAATAAAAAGTGAAGACTGAGTTCAAATAAAAGTGAAGACTGAGTTCTGGGAACGACGAAGTGGAGTCAGTTTAAGCTATACCGCGATTATCGTTCCTGTTGTCCCGCAGACACAAATTAGACTGTAAAAACTATTCCATGTCCTTCCTCGGGACCGAAAATACCTCTGTACCAAATTTCATAAAAATCGGTTCAGTGGTTTAGGCATGAAAGCCAGACAGACCACTGATAACGTAGTATAAGAAAATACAGCTAGGTAACAAGCTTAATTGTACGCTCTTACGTTACTCGAACACGGTGTATTTATAATGAAAATACTTGTTAAGTAGACGCCAAGAATCTGTAATGTTTATCCAAGCTAATGATTCCGTAGATTCCTAGAATACTGAGCTAAATAGTGCGAGCTTATCTTGATAATAACAATACAGTAACAAACACCCTGAGCGATCTTATTAGCAAGCGTATTATTATAGTGTACTAGCTTCTGCCCGCGACTTCGTCCGACTTAAGAACGTTAATAGTATATTCTGTAATAATTATTTACGATGCGACTCCAGGCAGCTACGACCTTTGATATGTTTATCGCTATGCCGCGGGAACTATGCAATTTTTCGGGATAAAAAGTAGCCTATATTTCAAACTAGGGTGCCAGCTGTCTACATTCCTAATTTTATCCAAATCCGTCCACTCGTTTCAGCGTGAAGAAGGAACAAACATACACACTCACTCACTCACATCGTCACAAACTTTCGCATTTATAACATTAGTTAGATTATTGTTTGAAAATGTACCAGTTGCTTCTCTTCCCCTGCTGCTGGTAAAAACCCATCGAGGGAATTGGCGACAATCTTAGGAATAATGTTATAGGCGATGCGGCTAGCAACCCATCACTATTTTGATTCCCCTTTCCACCTATACGCCCACAATCATGCTAAACGTGAACTAAAGGTCTTGTTACCCCGTAAGGGCCAACGACGTGAAATGAAATGAAATGAAATGATTTTATTTGCTGAGTACAGGTTGCATACATATTATATTGGTGAACATTTGAAATAATTAAGATCAACCATACCCTGCTTAGTGATTAATGTATGAATGTATTTTTTGAAGGTTCATTTATTAACAGCCTTTGTTTATTTCTTGCGACTAATGACGAGCAAAAATAACGTATCACTTTTCATACAAGTTTCTATGCTACAGCTATAGATGGAAAGGGGAATCAAAATAGTGATGGGTTGCTAGCCGCATCGGCTAAGCACTATAACATGATTCCTATGCCCATTCCCTCGATGGGCGTTTACCATCTGCTCGGGAAGAGAAGCAACTGGTACATTCTATGTTTTTTCTTTACTCTAAATGGACATAATGTTATGCAAATAAAGAAATTTCATTTCATTTCCCAAACCAGCATTGAAGCAGCATATGCAACTCACACACAATAATTTAATCCTACTAATATTATAAATGCGAAAGTTTGTGAGGATGGATGGATGTGACGATGTGAGTGTGTATGTTTATTCCTTCTTCACGCTGAAACGACTGGACGGAATTGGATAAAATTTGGAACGGAGATAGCTGGTACCCTAGATTAACACATAGGCTACTTTTTATCCCGAAAAATTGCTTAGTCCCCGCGGGATAGCGATAAACATTTCAAAGGTCTGCTACCTAAATATGTAAATCTAATTCTACGCGGACGAAGTCGCGGGCAAGAGCTAGTTAATATTATAATTTTATTATAGACTGGATATGACGAAGATAATTTGCATAGTAATTGCTTCTCGGTGTACACAGCTGATACGGACCTAAAATAAAAACTAAACAAAATAAATGTTGCCACAAATTTCCAGTAAAAATCTATCGTAAAGCGAGGCTGAAAGCAAAAATCTATTTATCAAGTATCGGGCGAATGATTAATTACCGAGAGACGACGAGGCGGCCATATTTATGGGCAGGCTTCGATTTAGGCGGCGCCACCGAGCACGTAACCAATAGACTAGAAATTAAATAATACTAGCTGTTGCCAGCGACTTCGTCTGCAAAGGATTCGTTTACGCTATCCCGCGGGAACTTCGCAATTTTCCGGGATAAAAAGTAGCCTATGTGCTATTCCAGACTTTTCTCTATCTCTGTGCCGAATTTCATCCATTCGTTGGGCCGTTCTGGCGTGATTGAGTAACAAATAAACAAACATCAAATTAATCAAGAAATTTACTTCTTGATTTTTAATGTTTACTTTTTACGATTTACCGTTAGAAATTTAATTTCTAAACGACACTGAAAATTAGAACACATCGAAAAATCCGAAAAGTAAAGCTATGTTCGGGAACCGAACCCGGGTCCTCGTCGTTCCGTGACGAGCGCTATACCCCTACACCACCCATAGCAGGTGAGTAGGCCTCCGAATTTTTCTATCTGTTACCAACTGTCACGTGACCTTGTTACTATGCGAATACTATGCTAAGCGTCATCTGTTTGAATGTAGTGTACGACACAATTACAAACTCCCGTGGAACATGGTACTGCTCACCACGGACGAGAGAAGGCGCTGTTTTTCACCTGCTATGGGTGGTGTAGGGGTATAGCACGCGTCACGGAATGACGAGGACCCGGGTTCGATTCCCGCCATAGCTTTACTTTTCGGATTTTTCTATGTGTTCTAATTTTCAGTGTCGTTTAGAAATTAACAAATAAACATCCATCCATCCATACTTTCGCACTTATAATATTAGTTAGATTTCTAGTCCACGGGCTCCTCAAGGAGTTGAGCAAACGGCTGAGAGAGGCAACTGGCGAACATCGCGTGGGCAGCTTTCTCGCGCAAAGAATTGATATCGCAATTCGGCGCGGGAATGCTGCCTGCGTGATGGGCACCATACCTAAGGGTCCAAATTTAGATTATAATTTTTAGTTTTAGTTTTTGTTAAGCTATTTTTAAGTTAGTTTTAGTTACTCTTATACCTAGTTTGTTTTTATTAAAAAGTAAATATTTTTAGGGATAATGAAATAAATGAAGTCAAAACTGCTATTCTTATTGAAATTAATAATTTTAACAATAGTACTTATAGGAATAATTAATAACTAATATGGAGAAAGCACTTTCTAATCACGAATGAGATGAGATACGAATGCCTGATCCGAATGAGCTCCGTGCCCGCCATGGACTTGGTGGTGGCGGAAGTAACTGTCAATCTGCCAAATCAGCGCCACAGTGTTGCCAGTCTAGTTTATTCCTTATAATATTGTATTTTAATGTTTCGTATCAGAAATATAAGAATAAATATTTAATTACCGGATAGCCCAGTGGTTATTGACCCTGGCTATGAAGCTAGAGTTCTCTGGTTCCGGAGACCGGGTTCGGGTTTCGGGGGTGGGGGATGATAGTAGTAATTGTTCAAGGTCCAAATTAGTTTAAGAATTTGCATGCCAAATTGTGGCAGAATATACACGACATGAAATCCAATTCCTGTAACATGTACCTATCGTAATATCTGTATGTTCTTGCGAAATAAAGAATTTCTGTAGGGGCGGGCACTTGTATGATGAATATGGAAGTTGTATATTTTCAACATGAAACTACCGTGAGACTCATACATAATTACACAAACGGATCATCATCATCATCATAACTCACGTATAAAAGCCGAACAATACTCCGACATGCTTCGGACTATTCCGTAGTCCGTAGTCCTTATTCAGAGAGCGCTCGCCCCGGCGGCAGCGAAACAAACACTGCACACCAACGCACTGAACGGGAGCGGATCAGAATATATAAAGTTTAAAATGTATAATGGGTTAAAATGCATAATAGTTCAAAATATATAATGCCATTTTCTGTGAAACTATTAGGTATATGATTTTTTTTATTGCGTGATCTATAGATTGGTTTAGGTTAAGTTAGGTTTCGTTTATAACAATTCTGTTAATATGCAATTTTCTGAGTAAATCGCATTATATGTTTAGAACTATTATGTATTTTAACCCATTATACATTTTAAACTTTATGGATTTTAATACGTACCTACCCTACAAAAGTTTGTATTACTAGTTAATAGTTATAATAAGAGTTCTGCGTGCGATCATACGCATGTCGAACAGACGTGTGGTTGTGGATTGGCAAGATAACGGTTTTGTGTACATTATGAAGAGTGTTAATAACACTAATGACTTTCGACATTGCATGGCCATTTGTCACTCTATTGGTTGCATGCTCGATGGGCGGTACAGTTGAGGTTGCAGTCGTTAGGCCATTATTTTTCAGTGTACAGACTGACAAAGGAGTGGTGATCAGTACTAACTTTAACCTAATTCAGTTTTATGCTTCCGAAGAACCTAAGTCAAATTTGTTTTTTTTCTGATCCATTGCAAAAACAGGGAACATTCATGATTTTTTTCATGGCTTTCATGAAAATCGTTAATAATCGTTTTCGTGTTTCTAATATAGTATTTTTTTAATTTATTGTGGCAATTTTTTTTTAATTATTTAAAATCTCATTTAGGTAATAAACTTAGGGGGTGCTACAGACGCTACAAGGAAACAAGCACTCCACAATTAAAGTATATCACTATATTCAGAAGGTATCAAGAAAGAATAATATACACAAGTAGGAAATGGCTAGAAACACAGGAAAATAGAAAAACTAGGATACAATCGTGTGGTAAGGATGACAGAACATTAAGCAAGACGTATTCGACAGTTCTCTTTGAATCCGCACATGCGCACTCTACCTTTGAGGTTGGAAGTCCTCGGCTGGCGCTCGGAAGCGCTCGGCTTTGTCAATGAAATAGTTTTCTACAATAAAGTCTAGCTAATAAAATAGCAAGTAGCTAATATGAACAGTCGCCACAAACAGTATAAAAAAAAATATTTTTCAAATAACTGTAGAAACAACCGATATATAAGCTATCAAAGGTTTGTTTCTAACTCATTCTAGAAAAATGGTCGTTGTGACAAATGACGTCACATGACATATCGGATCTCTCTCTCTAATCGCTGAGTATGCTGATTTTTTTCTGAGTATTTTAGCAGGTCTTTGGGTTAGTTTTTAACTGAACATCCCTACAAATATTCATTTGAATTTTTGATTCAAAATTTAGTCCCGGCCTTGACGCGGTTCACTTTGAACAATGTATGGAAATATTTTATTGAATCAGGCGTTACTTTGCGGAGGTCCATTTCAATGAACACAAAATATTTACCTTGCTACTCCGCTACTTACGTGCAAGATAACCAAGCTTGTGCGAAATATATACGTTTTGCATGCAAAACAAACAAATTTTACAAATTACAAAAAAAAGGTCAAGTTTTTTGACAAATTAGTAGGTACGACGTTAGTTCGCATGTACATCGATTGTGCTCTAACTTTGAAAATGATCCCGTAGAGGGATCGAAACGTCAGTGTTTGTGTGGTGTTAGGATTAATTAAGTTTGTGGGATTTGTGTGCGTTTTGTGTGGCAGGGCTTGCATGCAAAACGTATATATTTAGCACAAGCTTGGTTATCTTGCACGTAAGTAGCGGAGTAGCAAGGTAAATATTTTATGTTCAATGTATGGAAACCTTTGTCAACTATGATTCAGAAATCCTGAAAAACATTTTACGGGGCTATTTAGTTCAACGAACCCATCATCATCTTCCAAGGGTTTCCCGGCATTTGCCACGTCTCAGTGAGCCTGGGGTCCGCTTTGACAACCTACATACATACATACATATCGTCACGCCTCTTTCCCACAGGGGTAGGCAGAGACTACTTTGTTCCACTTGCTACGATCCTGACATACCTCTTTCGCTTCATCCACATTCATCAATCTCTTCATACATGCTCGTCGGTTTCGGGTACTCTTGACCTGGCCTTTTTCCAAAACGTCCCCAATTTGATCACGGAACGTCCGCCTAGGCCTTCCCCTCCCAACGCACCCATTAACACTCCCCGTATAAATCTGTTTAGTTAATCTTCTTTCACCCATCCTCTCTACGTGACCAAACCAACTAAGCATACTTTTTTCTATCCTAGTCACTATATCTTCTTTCACACCAGCACGTTCCCTTTTCACACTATTCCTTATTCTATCTTTCAGTGATACACCTTCCATACTTCTTCCATACTTCTTTGACAACCTAATCCCAAGAATTGGCGTAGGCACTAATTTTTACAGCAGCGACTGCCATCTGACCTTCCAACTAAGGGTATAACTAAGCCTTTGGGATTGGTCCGGTTTCCTCACGTTTTCCTTCACCGAGAAGCTCATGATAAACAAATGTAATTTCGCACATAAATTCCGGAAAACTCAGAGGTGCGAGCCCGGGATTCGAACCCGCGACCCTCTTGAGAGGCCACAGGTCAAACCACTAGGCTACCACGGCTATTTTCAACAAACCCAACAACCTGAAATATCCCGGAACAGTTTTAAGAGACCCATTCTATGTCGCACCGGGAGGGATTACGCCTTGTATGTAAGTATACGCCAAGTAAGTACACAGTGTTATAAATTCCCATATTAATAACGCAGGGAATTATGTATGTGTGTATGTTTGCACGTCGACCCTCGTCAGTGCTTGGGATGCGCTCGTATCCCCCGGTTAAGGGGCTTACTCAATGGACGACACCTACATTTTTGTATGGATAAAGATACTCATAGAAAAGGAAATAGGGACATGTTTTGCTTAATATTGGTAACGAAAAATGCATTCTTCCATGAAGGAACGGCATAGGAATGTACCAGTTGCTTCTTTTCCCGCGCGGATGGTAAAAGCCCATCGAGGGAATGGGCGAAAATCTTAGGAATCATGTTATAGGCGATGCGGCTAGCAACCCATCACTATTTTGATTCCCCTTTCCATCTACACGCCCGCAATCATGCTAGTCGTGGTCTTTGGGTCTTGTTACCTTAGGCTCTGTCTACCCCGTAAGGGATAAAGACGTGATTTATGTATGTATAAAAACCTTTGCATAGTGTTCTAAAACTAATCTGGAATTCATCGGATGGTGCAGTTATTTAACAACCTGTTGCGAACTCTTTACCTTTTTTATACTTTTTATGTATATTTTAAATTGTTTTTGCTTTTTGAATCTTACTTTGTTATGTCTTGTCGTGTCAATACAGTCTTGAGCTGAGGAGCTGGTTTTTCATTGAGATCCATCCATTTATCCATTTCCTTAAATTATCATACAGTCCACATTTCCTCATCACATTTCGTACTCTTCACAACCCTTGAATGTTTTAAGGAATTTTTAGTTTTTGAAAGAACATAATCTAAATTGAGAAAATTTGTACTGAACTTGAATAAGTTTCTGGCAAAAATTAGGCGACATTTTGTATACAAGCTTTTTTGCTATGTACTTGCATTGTCATTCTATATTGTGTACTAAATTTCAAGTCAATCGAACCAACCGAAAGAGATCCATCCTATGGAGACGGTCCTGACAGTGCCACCAGAATCCCGCTAACAGATTAGAGCCACTTGCACAGGGGTTAACGACGTAACCCTGTGTTAGATGCTAACCTGGGCTAAGTAGTGTCAAAATGTATGGAACTGTCAAACCTAACCCCGAGTTATCAATATTTTTTTTTGACTCTGGACTGTGCAATTGGGCCTTATGTTATTGTCACCTTTTTTTAACGGAGAGGAAAATTTTATGGATGCCCTAGGCACGGGTATGCCTACGGGTATGTGGACTCCCCCATTGTTGTCACCTGACTTACTCAAGTTTGTTTTCTTGCTCATATTACCGACATAACGAACCCCTCCTGTGACGCATAAAAAACATTACCATGCATACTGCATTTGCCAGCTAGAACTTCACATTTAAAATTTAGATGAACTCGCTTTTGTAACTATGCAAAATCACCCCAATTAACACACTAAATGACTGTTTCGCCAACTAATTAGCGAGTGAAAGTTTTAATGCATTCTGCTGCACCCACCAGTGAACACTCGCTCTTAGGTGGCATTAATACCGTTTTATTCTGTTTACGTTGAATTTTACGCGTAATACTCAAGTCCACTTTTTAACGGCGGGTTTATGAATGTTGCCGCTAAATGACAGTTGGTTTTTTTATGTCTAAATTATGAAGTTGGATTTGAGATGTGTCTCGCGATAAAATTGTTATGTCCAAGGGTTTAGCTGTGTTTGGGGATGGAAGGGCGGGAAAATTGGGGTTGCTATCCTACGGGACTTATACGGACAAGGCAAGACTTTGTCCTTTCTTGTATGTCCGTATTTCTAGTATGTTTTATTCGTCCTGCTCGTTGACGTTAGGTACGGTTAAGGGCACAAATACAATGTACGTTGCCAAGACGTTAAAAAAATCTATACGCCGTCATGCCACAAATATTAAGGTATATTTGACATGATAGCTGTACCGATATTTATGCCCTCGACTGTACTTGTGAAATGGCAACATTATAAAGTTTTATTGTTTTAAAAATATACCAATAACAACTGTTTTTGCAATAAAAAATACCTACAGATGAAGCCAAAGGAGCTCACTTATTTACAACAGCCTATTGTGATTTGTCTGTATTCTATTTACTTGTCATTATTTCAGGTTTTCCATGGTAATAAAAAATATAAATAAGAATAAAAGTATTTCTATAAGCTCCTTACATATTTTATACCTTGAATTGCATGTGATGTTTATCTTTTTTTTAAAGAACGGTACACGAGACATTAGCCCCCAATATTACGGGTAAATTATTAACATCAGTCAGGGAAAACGCAGCACTCCGCAACGATACATCCTCATTGCCACCGCATTTAATATTAACGACTGTGTTGCCAGCGTAAATATTATTTCACCCTATTATTATAATTAAAATTAATTATGCGGGTAAATCTGACATGCATAATTAAATGTAAAAAAATGGGCATTGCCGTGTTTATTCGCATTACCATGGAAAATAAAGGGTGAGAATACTAGTAAAAAAACGTCAAGTGCAGGTTGGACTCGCGCACTGAGGGTTCTTTACGCATATTTCCATGAAGCATGAAGTAATTTTTAGCATATTTTTTTATATACCTATAAAATAGGGTTACGCTCATTTTCTGCAAAAGACAACTTTTGATAGGGTGACTAACAAACTTAACTTTTTTTTGGTTGCAAAAAATGAAAGGCCTAACCATAACTGGACCACTCTTTATTAAGTTCCTGACATCTGAAGTGTCAGATATCTTGATGCTGTCTCTATTTATTACTACAAAAAAGTAAGAGACAGCGTTAAGGTATCGGGAACTCAATAGACAGTGGTGGACCAGGCTCTAAGTATTTCATATTAATTTCAACTTCATAACTTAACGCGTTCCCAAATAAATGATCATGCCATACAGACGAACAGCAAAGTAATCCTATAACTGTGGGCCCCTTATGAGAAACGGAACCCTAAAAATAAGGGCCGCTAATCTATATTTACATTTAAACCGTACACAATACTTGATTTCATGAGCGCTTGCTTCAGAACAATGACCCGATTTACCATCAAAAAACTATCTTTCTCACCACTGGCAACAAAATATCTCGTTAAAATAACCAATAAACCTTTCTCGTGACCTTTTGCAAAATTTATTATTACATCCACCCTTCGGGGAGCGTCGCCGTAATAAATATGAAGAAATCACACGTGTTAGTACTAAATTCAATTTTAAAGACGTAAGGGACTTTAGCAGCGTAATAGTGATAAAATATGTCGCGGGTTTGTTATCACCTAATATAGGTTCAAAATCTGGTTTCCTCTGCAGGATTTCTTATAGTTTCTTAGGGTTTCGTAAGGAGCCATACGATAAGAGGACCGGACAAGTGGAGCAAGACCATCACCACATGGTGCCCCAGAGGACACAAAAGAAATAGGGGCAGACAAATCATAAGATGGATGGACGAGATTGCTCAAGTGGCAGGAACAACCTAGACCAGAGTCGCCACAGATAAGAATGAATGGCGGAGACTGGGGGAGGCCTTTGCCAGAAGGCACACAGGTTTCTGGGAGTAACGAGTAACCTGATATAAAGGCTGTAAATAAATAAATAAATATATAAAAAAGGGGTCAAATGACCTTGCTCTCGCTTCGTTAGTCCGTCTATGTATCTATCCCACTGTCATATGGTTGTATCATTTGATCCTTAATAGACAGCATTCCTTTAGTCCTAAGACCGCTATTAAAAAATTGAGAGTAAAAAAAAAAAACATTTTTCTCGCCCTTTTTTTATATTAAAACCGACAAACAGGCATGCGGTGCGCCTGGTGGTAGTGATCAGCGCCGCCCATGGACAACCACAGCACCATTGGGACTGCTAGCGCTTTGCCGGCCATGCAAGAAGTGGTACACTCGCCCATTCCAAATTTTGCACGTATGGCGCAAGAAAGACCGCTTTTGTAGACGATACTTGATTATTGCAATGGCATCGAAGGTGTGCCAAATTTAAAGCCAATTGGTCTTTTATCCTCATCCTTAGAATGCCGCAGTAAACAACTTTCTCCCTGCATTCACTAGTTGCCTGCAATTCTCACCATGTCACTTAGTCACCCACCATTCCGTCACTTAACGGAACTGCCAACACTGCGTCTTTTGAAATATTATAAACGGGATGTGAACCGCGATTACCTTTATTGAGCTCCCGATATTTCACGGGTAGACCCGTCTACCAGTGATCATGATGCATGCAACTGTATCGAAATATCGGGAGCTCAATAAAGGTAATCGCGGTTCACATCCCGTTTATAATATTTCGAATGAACTTAACCGTGAATCATTAAAAACTCTTACTGCGTCTTTTAGTTCGTGAACACCACACTTTCTCGCGCAACGATAATCTGTTCTAATATGGCTTGCCCATTACCACTGTAGCTCATCCCATAGCGCAGGTAAATTCCAACAGGTCTGAAAAGAGGCAAAAGTATTTATCTTTTCAGCGGCCGCTGTTAGCTTAGGCATTTCATCAGCTATTCATAAGACCGTCGGGTTGTTGACGTAAATAAAAATTACGTCCTAATGCTTTTCGTAAACTCAACAGGCCCTTCGGGGGGCAGTAATTGCTCTTTTTTTACAAGTCAATGTGATCTGATTGTATATGGACAGTGCTCGACAGGTTGGAAAACGATTTTGTCTGTAATGTCATTTCTGAGTAAGTGTCGTTTCACGTGTGTCATTCCGTGTGTCATTTTGCGTGTCGTTCCGCGTGGTCAAAACGCATTTGAGACATCAGCATCGCCATTAACATTTGAAACTTTCTGCCCCAGAGAATCTATAGTTGTCGCCTTTTTGGATGACAATGACAATGTTTTGATCAAAAAGTGCATCATAGACGTAACAGTACAGCCTGTAGAAGGTTAGGGTTTAGTAAAAAATCTTCAAAGCAAGGATGCTCTTCGACTAGCAAAAGGCGTGAGGTCAAACGCGTGCCTATTATTCAAAAGAAAACATGCAAATTACGTTCATTTTGCAACATTTACAAGCTCTCTCGAGCACTAAGCGATACCATCATTACCACACTCAGTCAAAAATTCCTATCATTATTAATTCTCCAATCGGGCCAGCCCTTATTCAGGGGCGCTCAACCATCCCTCACACAATGGCAAAGTAATAAATATACATCAGCCTCGCTGCGATCGCTTCAAGGAAACTTGCTTTTCACGCCTTTTTTTATAAAGCCCGCTGTGAATGGGACGTTTTGTGCGATATCTAACCAAATGGCGCGTAATGCTGATAGGTATGCTTAATATAGACTAAATCTACTCGGTTGGCGTTATTTTGACGATTGAGTTCGTTGGATTTATTCAGCGAATCTTTCCACTGTTTAGCGTTTTTCGAAATTGTTGGTGCTTGAATAGTTGTCGTATTTGTACCTAATGGCAACTTATTAAAATTAATTTGGAAAAGGGTAACATTAACTGCTTGGAAATTTATTTTACTAAGTATATTATTGCGTTGAGATGCAGCATTGAGTATGTTTGCGTTAATTATACTTTAATTTAAAATTAGTTGTTCAATTGACTTTTGATTTTGCTACAACTTGACGTTTCAACTGTGAAAGTGAAGATCGATAATCAGGGGCCGTACCATGACGTCTTAATGCGTTTCAGTTTAGGTCCGCTCGCTGTCAGATTCATACTAAAAGTGACAGCTAAAACTTGAACTGCGTCGGAATTAGGACGTCATGGTAAGGCCCCTGATCGCTGCCCGCGAAGTTTAACTGATGTAGTTAGATGTTTTATTCACGCGCAATTGAACAAAATAATATTTTACCGTAATCTATAACGCGTCGAGTAGACTTCGCCAGATATTTTTGCTATTAATTTGAAAGATTCACCGTTAGGACTTAACGATCTTTTGTAGGGAACTCGAAAGGTAATCATGGTGTACATAACGAATAGTACGCCTTATTTTTGCTATTCTTTATTTCAAATTCTTAATCGTGCATGAATGCGCCGCCTTACCGACCAGCCATTTCTTAAGGCCGACAATGCGCGTGTAAATGCGGCGGGTAAGTGCTGAACGCAAGATAAAGTGCCTTTTCAAGTGACGCTACTTGACATTATTACCGCATTCTTAAGTCTAACTTAATGTAAGATTTGTGCGACCAATTTCACTTAAGTCACGCATGCATTTTAAGGCGACTAGTGCCGTCAAATGGTTTCTAAAGCCTACTCCTCTTAAACGGCAGAGCCAAAAAAATTTAAAAAGAAATGAGTTATCAACTCTTATACAACATTTGCAATTTCGGTCGTTTAGGTATCAGCAAAAGTTCGGTATTTAAGTAAAGATCAACCGAATGGTGTTTTTTGGTTTACATTCCCTACTGGTCCTAAACGGTAACGACTTATGAAAATATTTAAATGTAAAAAAATAAATAATCCGATGTACTTTAAACACAACGTAGCATTTGTAAATAAATAGATTTTCTCATCACGAATAACAACAAAAACACCGAAAATTTGCAAGAGTGTGTTATTTTTTTTACTCCTCGCCCGTAAAGAAAAAGACAAAGACAACATTTTGAAGGCACTAGTCGCCTTAAGATACTTTAAAATAAATGCGCGTTTAAATAAGTGTCTGGTCTTCCATGCTGGTCTGGGAATAAAGAAAAAACATAGAGTGTACCAACTGATTCTCTTCCCTTACAGATGATAAAGGCACATCGAGCGAATGGGCGAAAATCTTAGCAATCTGTAAGTGTAAGGGATAAAGACGTAATTTATGTATCCTACTAACATTATAAATGCGAAAGTTTGTGACGATGTGACGATGAGAGTGAGTGAGTGTGTATGTTTGTTCCTTCTTCACGCTAAAATTTTATTTAAACAGCGGGTGAAAACAACGAGTGCCCACTAAAAGTTAGAGATTCCCTTGTAGTTTAAATAGGGAAAATCTTGTTAGGCAAAATCTCGTGCGGTACTTGTGTAGTTAGACAAGTGGTAACTTGAAACTTCTAGTGTTCGACACGCATCAGGGCGGCATAGTAAAAGTGCTTTCCCTTGTATTGTGTGCAAACTCGAGTTTCCGTCCACAATGCCAAAGGTTCCGCGCCCCTGCCTCCGAATGCGGTTACTTAATTAACGGAAAAAGTTTCTTACGACTTTCTTTTCCGCGGCGGCTTCGTAAATTATTAATTACGGCTTTATGATTTTTGGTTAAGTAGCCTTTTGATCAGAGGTTGGAGGGAATTGTTTCGGCAACTTTTTTTAAACAGTTCCAAAGTTTGTGGTGTTTTTTTTTTCCGAAGTTTCTTTTGTTTTTTTAATAATGTAACCAGACCAGGGGCCTTACCATGACGTCTTAATGCAATTCAGTTTAGGTTCGCTCGCTGTCAGATTCATACTAAAAGTGACAGCTAAAACTTGAACTGAGTCGGAATTAGGACGTCATGGTAAGGTCCCAGAGGGTGATTTATTGAAAACGCACCACTCGAAAATTGCCTTGACATAAGCTAAGCGTATTGCATTTCTCTTTAGATTCTCTTGCGTTATTGACCTATTGCTATATTTTTCAAACTGTCTTAGAATTTCAGAAAGTAGTCAAGTTAGTAATGTAGTAAAAATATATCTTTTATTTATTTATTTATTCAGTACATCCACATCATGTATACATATTACAGTGTGAGTCATAGAAACTATTAATTGGTACATTAGTCTGATATACACGACAATAACGGAGTACATATTATCATTGTCCATACTGCGAGATGTCTATTAAAATATTACAATAGAAAAAAATTAAAAATTAAGATGTCCAAAGTAGTCAAAATTAAAACCCTATTTGGGCAAAGTTGGATTTACATACAGGGTGTATCAGATAGCCCCTAACAACATCTTTCACACAAGCTTGGCTGTCTTGCACGTAAGTAGCATAGTAAATGTTTTTTGTTCATTAAAACATTTTGTTGTCATACTAACCGAACCTGCTACAAAGAATTCTGGGTTTACTTTACAAAGCAGTGAATATTTATATTATTTATGATTCTAGACGTCCGACATCTCTAACATACAAACAAACAACTTTACCTACTGCTACAGCCTCTTAAGATGACAATTAATGATAAATAAAGGCATAGATAAACAGTCTCGTTTTCACAACAATAACTGAAACATGCCGCTAATTTCTAAACAGCCGTTAATCTCGACTTCCCAAGATATATTTCAGAGTGAAATTAGAAATTCATATCAAATACCTCGAACGCAAAGCGTGGCGACTAATCCCCGGCCCGCAAAGCTCTAAAAGCTACATTAAGCTCCTAAAGCTAAACAAAATAAACCGAATTCAGATCGAGTAAAGCCTGAAATATGTACCGCCAATAGACTTGCTTTTATTAGCCATATCTCCGTAAACATATATTCCATATACACGTTTGACGCTAGTGATGTGTATGTTGAGGCAAAAGTATCGATAGAGTGAGCACCACTGGTGCGTTGCGCCGCGTCATACAACTTCCGACTCAGTTTAAGTTTTAGCTGTCACTTTTAGTATGGATCTGACAGCGAGCGAATCTAAACTGAATCGCATTGAGACGTCATGATAAGGCCCCTGGTCTAGGAGTAATGAAAAAACACAGAATGTACAGTCGAGGAATTTAATTCCCTACTTATTTCGTTGAAATGTTGTTAGACATTCGCAACGCATAAGGTCGAAAATTCTATTTCAGTAATAATATTGAAATGTCAATGTCAATACGTATTACTTGTCACTTCACATCGCAGAAAACCTTTTTTGCGAAAAGTTATAAATTGTCATTTGCTTTTCTAATGGACTGGAAACTGTCAGTGCCAATCGAGAAAAATGTAAAATAATTTGAAATTGGCGATATCATGGGGATACGGCGATCTTTGCATCCTGCTTTGACGTATAGTTGACAGATAATAGTGAGCAGGAGCAGTACTGTGGCCGTTTTTTACTTAATTATTTTGGTGAGTCCTGTACAGCAAGAATAGGGTGCAGATAATAAATTTTTCACGGAGACATGAAAGTATTCCAACTAACGTTACCACCGTGCTCTGAAAATTCCTTTCTACCGTGTTGTAAAATATAAAAAATCATGCACAATTTTTAACAGGCTGTTAATTAAAACAACGCAAAACTTTCTGTGCTTAATTTATAATTATAATTCCAATTTCTGGTTATTAACCCTTTACCTACGGGTGTCAACCAGAGTTGCCAGTAAGGCAGTACCGCTCCAGTACGAGTGGCATCTATAGTTGTCCGGAGAGTTTTTTTTTTCTGACAAAAATAGACCATAATGTCTATGTAATAGGAAGTATAGTACGTAAGTAAGCCAAAACATGCCCGTATTGAGGAGTGACTTCACTTACAGGTCCCCGTAGGTAAAGGGTTAATAAGCCGGTCATTCTCAGGAAAACGTGTTCTCAGTCTAAACTCCGTCTTGATTTTGAGTTTTACATTTATGAACATAATTGAAGTACAATGTAAAAATCTATGGTACAAGAAGCTTTTCTGTGCTTTTGGCCATTAAATAAACCAATTAGTTTATGATTTATAACACATTGATTTTTCATCAAGACGGAGTTGAGACATCGATATACATTAAATATGAATAAAATATTACTTATTTGTTTAAATTAAATAAAAAGCAAACATTATGATCGAAAAATAAGATATACAGCATGTAACGCGAACCCCGTGTCATAATTCACTGGAACATGAAAATCATGTCAATAGAAACCATAAATAAATATTTTCAAAAATGTATACTTCTTGAACACGAAAACATCGGTACTCAAAAGTGAGTGCTATAATAAACGATTTTTATGTACAAAAACAATCAGATTTTGTATAATTTTCGAAATTCTTATCAAAAATACGACGGAGTTTAGTCTACGGAGCTTAGGGAGAAAGCAATTTTCGATTTTTTATTTAGTGATGGATGCATTTAAGGGAATAGCAACAAACACGTCGTTAACATAGGATAACGAGCTATAATGATAGCAAGACAAATAGATACAGAAGAATACCAGTAAAAAATAAAACAACTAAACGGAGTTTAGCAGAGACGGGAAACACAAAACGGAGTTTAGATATATATGTTCGTAATTTTGGCCCTAAACGTCATGCCTGCACCCGACCTAGACATCGACGGGGACCAGGCAGAACACTAGCGTACAGCCCTATTGGGTTGCGCGTAAGCTTACAAATAGTGGTGTAATTTGTGATTTTATATCCATTGACGGAGTTTAGATGGAAGTTCGCTCGCGCGGTAAAAAAATCAAAATTATATGAGTAAAACCTTACCGCTATTGTTAATTATAATTAATATGTAGTCCAACTAGTTGACTTGAATAATAAAACACCTAACATAGGCTACCGACAGTTTTTACAAAGTTACACAAGGTTTTGTTCTCAATTTTGGAGTCCGCTCGCTAAACGGAGCTTAGGAGAATGGGGTTTTAGTATATTTTTTTTAATAGTTTTTTTTTTTTAAGTTTTAAAGGACTTTAATAACTAAATAACAATAAAATACAACTTAAAATACAATCGAAAATAGACTAATACCTACTAAAACTAAAACTACTACTAATTATTAAACTATAAAATAAATACGTCGTCAAAATTTTCGGCCACAGGCATCGACCCCAAAACGCTGGCCGCATTGCCTCTCTGAACGGCAATTCCAAACCTTTGAGAGAGGTAAGCGCCAGCCCTAGGGTCACCTGTGGCCAGCACTAAACGTTTCGAAAGTTCCTGTACAATTTTTTTTGTGTCCGCCGACCAAGGTCCCATTGTCTCAAAAGCAAGCGCCGCAAACACATGGTAATCTGTTAGTGCAGAATATTTGCGACGCTTGCTTGTTTGGGCTTGTTCGGCAGCTGCCCCGGCCCTTATTGAAGTGCTTTGTATGTGGGACGCAGCAAAGGTGTCGACACAAGTCGCGTCCCACACCAAAGAACGTCCCAGCGTCCATGGTACCAGGGTGGCACCATCTGGCCTCTTGCCGTCGTCCCTCAACAAACCGCAAGGCTCTAGAGTTGCTGGAATCGATGCGGTAGTGAGGGCCCGACGAAAGAGGTCATTAAGTGCACCGTGGCGAAACAAACGGCCAGCACTCTTAACGCAGGACAATCCGTGACGGCCTAAATGATCCACTTCTTTTCCACAACGGCATCGGTGAGGTTCGCAAACTCTAGCACCCAAGCGCAAGCAGACGGCTATGCGCAAATGTGTAGGGTCTAGGACCGTGCCCAAGTTTGTGGAAGGCAAAGCGTGTAGCCACTGGCCTGACTCCCTTTCTGATACAGCCAGAATTCTTGCTCGGTCAGCGGCATCTGAGGACTGAAGGACCAGTTGGTTGTGGACTTGCTTTACTGCCGGTAGATCCCATAAGCGTTGAACGCCTGCGTGGGAATTCATTGGCATATCTTCTCCAGGTCACGAGGCACACCAGGCTTCCGTAGCCTCCGACACATACGGACCCATTACGTCAACAGAGCTGGAAACATTTAAAATATCTCTGATGAGTGGGACTGAACTGTTAACGGAGGATAGGAAAGCGGGTAGTGCCAAACTTGAACTGGTTCTTATACCAAGACCACCAAACTTTATTGGAAGAGATGCTTGGGTCCAACAACGATCATCGAAGATACTGTTAAGGATCTTCGACAATGTATCACGGAGCAAGGCATCAACGCCTGCCGTCAGATGTGGATATTTCCATAAGGGGCAACAACGGAGTAGGTATATGAATTTGGGCGTAAATAGGCACAAACGTAGGATATAAATTGCCGCATGGGGGTGTATTTCTAAAAGCCGGTCAGATGATTGTTGGAAAAGGTCTAGTTTTGTACTTACTAATGATGGGATGGCGTCCTCAAAAATGGGGGCACCGAGGAGATTGAGCGAAGATCGAGATTTAATAGCAATGTTGGGTGCTAGTATGTTGATTCGAGATAAAATTTCTAGACGGGCGGTGTTAGAAAGCAAGCTAGAAAAATAAATTTCGCATTTGGTAAAATTTAAATCTAAACCTATTTTGTGAAAATTTTCTGTTACTGTTTGCAAATCTTGAATGACAGAGGACGCGGTCCCACCCAGAGTTCCGTCGTCTAAGTACCATAAATTGAATTTAGAATTTAAAGAGGAAATAATGGGGTGTATTGCGAGACTAAATATAACAGGGCCGAGTGGGTCTCCCTGCTGACAGCCCACGCTTGAGGCAATTTCTTCAGTTCCATAGAGCAATTTAGAAGGTGCACCGTAACATTGAAATAAATAATCAAATATTTCTGGCGTTTCGTTTTGAATTTCGGTTAAAAGAGCGCACCTGTCCACTAATTTTAATAGTTACAACCATATTATCGTGCAAAAATTTATTGCGCGAGCTAGAATAAAACGCATATTAACTATGAAAAATAATAAAATGTCTAAAAAGCCTAAGAAAGCCTGCGATATTTGCTCGGACGTCCAAAAATTGCCTGCTCTGAGAATGGCCGAAGCCTATAACAACAGTGCTCCGATGGTATGCCTGCGCCAATCGTTAGTACCCGCTTGTTCATTCATATCATATACTAGCTGTTGCCAGCAACTTCGTCTGCAAAGAATTGAGTCTTTGAATTTAAAAAAAATATCGATTTTTTTTATGTTTTTTAAAACTTTATGACATATTATATAATATCTAATTCAAAGAATTCTTAAAATAATTTTTTTAAATTAATTATAAGCAATTCAAAATTGATGAAATTTGAAATATGACCACTTGACCGGGAACGGGCCATGATTGGTCGCCATGGCTGTGACGTCACAATGTTAAAGCAATTTCACGACAGTACTGGGTTAACCGTTGATTTCACTAAAAATAACCGAAATTTAATACAAAAAATATCTGCTGAAGTTTTTTTTATGAAATAAGGTGGCAAACGAGCACGCGTATCACCTTATAGTAAGTAAAATTTTGTTTTAGTCATGTGTAGGTAGGTAATAAAAGCTTAATCCTGATAATGTTTCTGATTTATGTGAACTGGATTGATTTTACTGGACCTGAGATTTCACAATAAAGTACCTAAGTACAGTGAAAGATACTGAATCGCTTACCTACTACTGTGGAATTTTAACATACACCCTGCCAGAGATATTATTGCTAAATTGTACCTATTAGGTAGGTTACGTGATTCAGTTTCTTCGACCGTAGTTACGTAAATTTTAATGGCTAGATTTTGTGGTTGATTGGTATTCCTAGTTTTTTATAATCTCGTGGGATTGTATTATACGAGTATATTCAATGGGAATTTTTGCGGGTGTAAGAGCCTAACCTTGTTCTAGGTAGGTACGTCCGGATCGCTAGGTACGGTCAACGTCAAAGATATCTTTGCTTTACACTTTAGTGCCTTGTCGTTGTAACTATATGTTTGAAGTTTCATATGAAGTTGTCAAAGTGCTTGGAGCGACAAGGCACTAAAGTGTAAAGATATATCTTTGACGTCGACTGTACCAGCATCTTAGTAATCCTGCCGCCAAGCAGCAATGCTTGCGCTGATGTGTTCCGGGTGAGGAGAGTAAAACAGCCCGATTTTGGCATAATTTTTTAAATCCAAGATGGCGGATGACATTTTGACACTATTGACACTTTGACACTAAAATATTGATGGGTGTCGTTTTTGAGTAATTTGGTGGGATTCTGCCTAATCTTGTGTTGGTTAACGCACGTGTTTTGGTTAGAATTATTCTCTTTGCGATATTTTGTGCATTTCTCTTACTGAGGTTCTAAATTTTCTGTTGGTGGTGGGTTATTAACCCTAGGTAAGTGTTTGTTTCGTCCAGTTATGTCGAGTGTAGGAGATGAGGAGCCGCCCGATAGGGGCGGGACTCCTGTGAAACCTAATCCCTCACCTACGGCTACGTCCAGTGACTTGTACATTCCTATAGCTAAGCCCGGTAGCAAGCGTGCCGCAGATTCCTTAGAATCTGAGATACAAAATAAAAAAAGTACGTCACCGAGTGCTTCAAAACAGCACACATTCGTTCGACCCGGATTCGAGAATGGATCAGACTTAAAGTACTCTGAAACGGATTCTGGCCCATTCATTGTCCAGGTCTCCCGCACCGACAATGACTCCTCTTCCCACATGCGTGGCCTAAAGATGGCGCAAGCTATTTACAATAGCAAGGTGTCAGGGATCAAAGAGATGAAAAGCGTAGGAAAAAATAAAATAAATGTATTTTTTGCCTCTGCACACGAAGCTAACTCATTTATTTTGCATCCTGTATTGACTCAACACAATCTTACTGCCGCAATCCCTAGGTTCCATGTATCACGCATGGGTGTTGTACGTCAGATTCCTTTGGACTGGACCCTGGAAGAACTCATAGATGGCGTGGAATGCCCGTCAGAAACTGTAGTATCAGTAATTAAAGCCAGGCGCCTAAACAAAAAAAAAATCATTGAAGGCAAACCTACCTGGGAACCAACTACAACAGTTGTCTTAACGTTTCTGGGTCAAAATCTCCCAGAAAAAATTTACATATACAGTATGTCAATTCCTGTTGACAATTATAAGCTCCCGACAATCCAATGCAACAACTGCTGCAGATTTGGCCATGTTAAAGATCAGTGCCGTTCCAACCCAAGGTGTGCCCGTTGTGCCCAAAACCATCCAGCAACAGATTGCTCAGTGCCTGATTCAGAAGTGACATGCCTCTTTTGCTCTGGACCCCATTCTGCCACAGATAGTAGATGTCCAGAATTCTCCCGACAGAGGTCAATAAAAATTGTAATGTCCACCGAGAATATAGGTTATGTTGAAGCCGCCCGGAGATTCCGCCCTGTCCGTACATCATATGCTGACACAGCCAAAACAAAAATCCCATACTCCCAACAATCCCCTATGTATGAGTCACCTACATCACCTCAGGTGTCCTTCTCCCAAAGGCCTCCCGCCTCACCCTTCCCAGCTCAGCCTTCCCAGTCATACAGGAATACTGTTTACACCGAACGCCGACCTAGGCCCCCCCCCAGTAAATCATATGATACACAAGCACACAGAGCTATTATATATACTCCACAGTCAACAATGCCTAATGGATGTGCTCTGGGACCTCACGATAACACGTCCCCTAATGACAATCTAGCCGAATTGATCACTAAAATGTTGATCAATTTGCTGTCGAAGTTTTCAGACATCATACCGTACACTGTTTTAGAAACCCTCCAGGGTCACATTAGTTCTGCTATAAATAAAATTATCCAAGATGGCCAATCACAACCACAATTTGATACAATGGAATACTAGGAATATTAAAAATAAAAAACATGAATTGTCTTACTTAATAAACAGTTATAATCCAGTCATCCTTGCCGTTTCGGAGACCTGGTTGAAGCCGGGAGCTCTTTTTAGAGTCACGGGCTACAGCTGTCTCCGGGATGACAGGGATGATGGTTGGGCAGGTAGTGCCCTTCTAGTTAGAAGAAATTTCTCCTTCGCTCAACTCCCAATTCCCCCACACTCTTCCGGGCTTAATGTTGTGGCAGTCCGTGCTCTCAACATTACCTTTGTTTCAGTTTATATTCCACATCCTACCGCTACTATTTTGCGGGAACTCACCGCTATCCTCTTATCCCTCCCCAGTCCCTTCATTGTCCAGGGTGATTTTAACTCTCGACACACTCTCTGGGGCTGCCACTGCTGTGACTCAGTCTCTACCTATGTTTTAGACCTTGCAGATGAAATCGACTTATGTTTTTTAAATGACGGAACACCTACTCGCAGAACATCACCTACCCAAAACCCAAGTATCCCCGATCTGACTCTCTCATCTCCTAGTTTAGTGCATACCCTATCATGGTCAGTGACCTCCAATTCCCTTGGAAGCGACCACCTTCCTATCCTCACAACTTTGCTTAACTCTTCCATCCCCACTCCTCCCAGCCAAGCTCCACTTTTAAAATATAGGCTCTCCAATGCAGACTGGTTTAAGTTTCGGGAAATTTTGACAGAAAGTGTCATGGAAATCCCACCTGTCACCAAAGACAACTTCCTGAACATGTACTCAATTTTTACTTCGACACTTATAGCAGCAGCCGATAACTCTATCCCACTCAAAAACTCCGCTCGAGATAAAACTCCCTCTCCAGCATGGTGGGATGCAGACTGCACAACCATAGTAAAGGAACGGAAAAAGGCTGAACTTTCATTTGCGGCAGACCTTTCTATGGATAAGTACCTGGACTTCCAACGCATATCTGCTCGCACTAAGAGGATACTTAACAATAAGAAGAAGCTTGGCTGGCGCTCTTTTTGTGAATCCCTATCTCCCAGGACCCCTTCAACCATAGTGTGGAAGAAGATGAAGGCATTCCGTCGTTCCCAAATTGACAACAACATTGCCGCTAATGCTGTCTCTTGGCTAGATGACTTCATAGCTAAACTAGCGCCTCCTTTTGCCCCAACGCAGGATGGCATGGGAGGTTACTGCTCACTTTCATCTCCACCTGAAAGAATGAACGAGCCCTTTAGCGTTGCAGAATTGTGTTGTGCCCTTGATCATCTTCGAGATTCTACACCAGGCATAGATGGCATCCCATATTCCTTTCTGACCCAGGCTCCTAATTCCACTAAACAGGTTTTTTTAAATATCTTGAATGAAATTTATGCATCAGGGAATGTCCCAGATAGTTGGAAAGTCCAAATTGTAATCCCAATTTTAAAGCCGGGAAAAGACCCAGCTGACCCGAATTCACATAGGCCCATTGCACTCTCCTCAGTAGTTGCTAAAGTTATGGAGCATTTACTTAAAAACAGACTGGAATGGATTCTAGAAAATAATAATAAACTCTCCAAAACTCAGTTTGGGTTCAGAAAGGGTATGGGTACCATGGATAGCTTAAGTATCCTTACCTCCGACATAAGAATTGCTTTTTCCCATAGCAAACATTTGGTTGGTGTTTTTCTTGATGTTAAAGCTGCTTATGATAATGTAGATCTTCCAATACTCAGGCAGAAAATGCTTAATCTGAGTATCCCTGTGAGGGTTGTTAATATTATAAGCAATATGCTCATGGGTCGTTCCATCTCTATCCGATGCAATGGAGTTTTAACCCCTCACTACTACGTGTGGAAGGGTCTTCCGCAAGGATCAGTCCTTAGTCCACTTCTCTACAGTTTATATACTGCTGATCTCGATTCTTCTGTTAATTGCTTCTGCAAAATTCTCCAGTATGCGGACGACATTGCTTTATACACCTCTTCAAAGTCGCTAATAGAGGCTTCCAACTCCTTGAACTCTGCTCTCTTCTACTTGGATACGTGGCTCAGTGACCATGGTCTATCTCTTTCACCAGACAAAAGTAGTGTCGTAATTTTTTCCCGTAAAAGAGCTGTTCCTGAAATTGATATTCGAGTAAATGATCAACCAATTGCAACCCAAGAAAAGGTAAAATTTTTAGGTTTAATTTTAGATTCTAAATTATCGGGAATTCATCATCTCAATTACGTTTGTCAAAAAGCCGATAAAAACGTAAATATCCTTCGGGCTCTATCTGGAGTCAGATGGGGCTCCCATCCCTACAATCAGAAACTTCTCTATAATGCGATTGTCAGGAGCCACTTTGACTATGGAAGTTTCCTTCTAGAGCCCTGTAGCAAAATGGCATTGGTTAAACTGGATAGGATCCAAGCTAGGTGCTTAAGGATAATAACAGGCTCTATGAAATCCTCCCCAACCAAAGCGCTACAAGTGGAGTGTACAGATCCCCCTTACCACCTACGCAGACAATACCTAGCAGATCGTTTCCTGTCCAAAACCATCCAAGTATCATCTCACCCCCTGATCCCTATCATAGAATCCCTTTCACAACTTGTTTCCTCATCACCTTACTGGACACATAAAGTCAAACCATTGCTCGTTAACAGTTTTCAAAAAATATCCTCCCTTCCTGTCCCCCTTTTTCAAAATTACAAAAACCCTCTATATGAAACCAGTTATGATAGCCTAATTTTTGAACCAAATGTCCTTCTTACCTTCGGTATTAATAAAAAACAAACCAATGCCGATTGCATGTTCAATAGAGAGGTTGGAGAAAACTGGTCTGATTACCTTCTAGTATTTACTGATGCTTCAAAATTAGCCGAAGACGGCCCAGTGGGTGCCGCTGTGTGGATCCCAAAATTTAAAATAATATTAAACTTCCGTCTTCCTCCTTATAATTCCGTCTTCTCAGGGGAAGCAGTTGCCTTGCTTGAAGCCATCCTCTTTGTCCAGTCCCATAAAATCCAAAAATCCCTCATCCTCTCAGACTCTTTAAGCTGCCTGCAGGATATTGTAAAGCGTCCCTTCCACGCTAAGGATAATTTCTGTATAACACTACAAATTAAAGTAGCCCTTCACAAAAGTCATCTCCAAAACCTAGAGATAGTTCTGGCTTGGATTCCCGGTCACACCGGCATAAAAGGTAACGAAACCGCAGACATAGGTGCCAAGGAGGCTATTGAAATAGGCTGTGACAAATATAAACAGTGCTTCCCCCGTGACGTAAGAGCACTAGCATTACCTCAAATGCGTGATTCATGGAACTCCTACTGGCAGAGTGCTCGACTTTGTGTTGGTAAACATTATGGCAAACTCCAACCGGATCTACCCTCAAAACCATGGTTTTCCATTAACAAATCGATCCCCAAAAACATCACTTCCACGATTATCCGTTTGCGATTAGGTCACGTGTGTACACCAGTCTTCCTTGCCAAAATACGGGTTCGAGACCATTCTTTGTGTGAATGCGGCATGGACGAAGGCACTCTAGAACACTTGTTCTTCCATTGTCCCAAAATTGTCACTCCCCTATATGACCTCCTCCGTCCCAAAGTTCCTCGCCCCGTTAACTTAAATTTCCTTCTTACATTAGCTCACACCCCTCTTATAACTGTACTATGTAAATTTATTAAAATTAACAAATTGTATCTGTAGGTAGTCTAACAATTTATGTATGTGTTGTCTATTTTAGATTCTCATCCGAGTACCGCACGCCGAAGCTACCGAACAACGGCTGATTAAAAAAAACAAAAAAAAAAAAACTAAAAGTGCCTTCTTCAACTTTGACATTGGCGGAATCATCGATAGTGTCGATGGAGCTATATTACCAAAAATTGAATTGAATTGAATTGAGTAATTTGGTGCTTCTGAGCCTGATTTTGACATACTTTTTTGGATTCAAGATGGCGGATGACATTTTGACACTTAAAAATGTTTATGCCGCCATCCGCCATCTTGGATCCAAAAAGTTATGCCAAAACCGGGCTGAGAACCACCAAATTACTCGAAAACGACACCCATAAACATTTTTAGTGTCATAAGTGCCAAAATGTCATCCGCCATCTTGGATCCAAAAAATTATGCCAAAATCGGGCTCAGAGCCACCAAATTACTCGAAAACGACACCCATAAACATTTTTAGTGTCATAAGTGTCAAAATGTCATCCGCCATCTTGGATCCAAAAAATTATACCAAAATCGGGCTCAGAGCCACTAAATTACTCGAAAACGACACCCATAAACATTTTTAGTGTCAAAGTGTCAAAATGTCATCCACCATCTTGGATTCAAAAAAGTATGTATAAATCTGGCTCAGAGCCACAAAATTACTCGAAAACGACACCCATAAACATTTTTAGTGTCATAGTGTCAAAATGTCATCAGCCATCTTTAATCTAAAAAACTATGTCAAAATCAGGCTCAGAAGCACCAAATTACTCAAAAACGACACCCATCAATATTTTAGTGTCAAAGTGTCAAAATGTCATCCGCCATCTTGAATCTAAAAAATTATGCCAAAATCGGGCTCAGAGCCACCAAATTACTCAAAAACGACACCTATAAACATTTTTAGTGTCATAGTGTCAAAATGTCATCCGCCATCTTTGTGCTCGTAATTCCGGGTTTTCTTATGAAATTCCCCTGGGATAAAATCAACGGGATTTTCTGCTGAAATCCCACGACTTATTTGCTTATTCATATAAATAGTTATTACCAAAGTGTACTCATCACTATTCTCATCTAATTTTATGGTTTTAAAAAGAAAGTTGGGACTTTGGGATAGAAGCATGATAGAAGTACGAGTATAGACAGTGCCATCCACAAAGACTCGTAGATGTATTAAAATTAACCTTTAACTACAAATTAATAAGAACCACGGTGGATGGCATCCATCGTGAATGACACCTACTATAGCCGGTATATAAATCCAGATTATAAATTATAAAGTTCGTGTATGCCAAATTTAATAGAAATCTGTTTAGCCGTTTTAGCGTGAAAGAGTCACAAACCAATACGCTCTCAAAAACAATAGCATTTTATAATAATAGTAGGATAATAACAGAATAGAGTAGATTAAAGTCAAAAAACGGTATCACCTGCATACTAACTACGAGTGGAAACTAACATTGTGACGTCACACGCGGCTCGGCCTTGTTCGGGAACTGTCGGTGTGTTTTCGGTGCGGTACTCGACGATCAATTTTCAAATCGGTATAACTCGTTAATTATAGCGAATAAAAAAAAACTAAAAATACTTTTCTTACAAAACTTATATATGATCTTTCCATTTATGACAAAAAAAAATTTGATTCAAAAACTCAATTCGTTTATTGCTATCCCGCAGGAATTTTCCGGGATAAAAAGTAGCCTATGTGCTATCCAGACTTTTCTCTATCTATGTGCCGAATTTCCTCCAGATTCGTTGGGCCATTCTGGCGTGATTAAGTAACAAACAAACATCCAATACATCCATCCATCCATCCATTCATCCATCCATACTTTCGCATTTATAATATTAGTTAGATATATATTTCATATTTTTGTATTGTCATATTGCATGTCTAATGTGTGAATGAAATATTTGTACGCCATTGTATGGTAGAACAAGGAAAGGAAATTATTATTGAACTGTAACACCTGTTTATACCCTTGTTTTTGCAAATAAATATTATTATAATTATTATTACCTGCTATGGGTGGTGTAGGGGTACGCGTCACGGAATGACGAGGACCCGGGTTCGATTCTCGGCCATAGCTTTACTTTTCGGATTTTTCTATGTGTTCTAATTTTCAGTGTCGTTTAGAAAATAAATATTATTATTATTATCATCAAGCGTTGGATCAGAGCATACCTGGATAATATTGGTCCTAAACATATCTCGCACCTACAAATACATAAGAGCCTCATTATTCTTTTTGTTTTATGTCTACTGGAAAAAAAACTTATCGACATTTTTATCGACTCGCAGCGTGCCCCATCCCAATGTCAACATTACGGCCGAAGGGACGAAGGAAGGGGCCGGGCATTAAAACGGCACATTTCGCCTTTTTATTCGAACATGATAAGGATGTACGCGGCCGCGGGATGCATTCAGTCGGCAATAACACTAACTTATAGCGCATTTGTGCCGCTAATATTCTTATTTATATTTAACAATGTTTAGGGATGTGCGCATTTTGTTTTGCTCTTAGATCCCGTTTGTGTCGTCAGCGATTTATACCTACATCGGCCATCTAACCCCACGTTTTAAAAACGAACGTTCAAAAAGGAACAAGTAAACTCAGAAGTGCAATTCGTTTTGCGAATGGCGAGGAATCTTGCTTTTATTTTTCTATTGAGTGTATTTTTGTTGACTACGTTATTATTATATCAAATATACTATTATACCAAATTCGGAGTTAATTCGACCTTTAAAAGCGGGTCATTATTAAAATTGCAAGACTTACCTGACCCACTGAAAACCAAAAAACAGTTTGCTCAGATTCAAGAGTGAAATCGAAAACACTATATTTTAATACTTTTTTTTTCGTGTCTTGTTTTTATAGTGGCCAGTCTAAATGTTACACATGCAACGCACCTATGTTTTTGGCAATGGGTATATTACACAAGTTAAAAATAAAACATAAGTACATTATCTAACTAATATTATAAATGCGAAAGTATGGATGGATGGAGGGATGGATGGATGTATGGATGTTTGTTTGTGACTCAATCACGCCAGAACGGCCCAACGGATCTGGATGAAATTCGGCACATAGATAGAGAAAAGTCTGGAATAGCACATAGGCTACTTTTTATCCCGGAAAATTGTGTAGTTCCCGCGGGATAGCGATAAACGAATTCTTTGCAGACGAAGTCGCTGGCAACGGCTAGTTGGGAATAATTTTAAATGAGTTGGGGTGCCAGAGTTTCAGTAGATGTTGTCACCAATTCGACCAAAAGTTTCTATACCAGAAAAAAACGAATAACATTTTATTATTAATAAGTATCCCATTTGCATTGAGAGATTGTTTCTTATTTCTTAATTAAACTTAAGGTCGTTTACCTACCCTACCTTCATTTGTGCACCCTGAGCGTTGAAATTGATTCACCCTCTTTTTATAGCCTTAGTTGTCTTTGTTTTTATTTAAGTAAGTAAATAAATTGTATGAATGTACCCCGAATCCGGTTGCCACGTGACAAGCCTAGCCTAGTGTGGAACCATCAGTAAGCTCTTTTTGTAAACATTTCTTCTTTTGAATAAACTATTTTTATTTTTATTTTATTAGGTGGTAATAGTACATTATATTCCGAGGGTGGTGAAATAAAGAATGTCTCAGATCGCAGGAACTTCTCGCACGAATCAAATGCGAGGGCGACAAACATGCGACCTGAGACTTTCTTTATCACCGCCCGTGGTGTGTACACAATTTTACGGACGGTAAACTGATTACGGCCCGGAGCGACGTAAATAACTTTACACGCTTTGCAGGTTGCCTGTACGTTAGAAGCTAACAGGGGCCTTACCATGACGTCCTTATTCCGCGTCAGTTCAAGTTTTAGCTGTCACTTTTAGTATGAATCTGACAGCTAGCGAACCTAAACTGAATCGCATTAAGACGTCATGGTAAGGCCCCAGCTATGAACCGGCTGAGATAGGACTTGCGCATGTGAAATTACGCGCAGTGTATACGTCAAACGACTCACGCAGGTGTGTTCACGACATAGCCTCAGAATAAATAAAATACAGAGCGCTTAGTGTACACTCGAAGGCATAAATATCGATACAGCCATCGTGTCAAATATATGTGTCACCGACCTTATTTTTTGTGAGATAAAAGTGTATAGATGTTTTTGACGTCTTGGTAACGTACATATATTTATGCCCTTGACTGTACAGTCGAGGGCATAAATATCGATACAGCTGTCACGTCAAATATAATTATGTGTCAAAGGTGTATAGATGTTTTAGACGTCTTGGTAACATACATGTAGGAACGAATGAGATGACGAATGGTTGATTGAACGAGAATATTGAATGTAAGGGATGGACTGAATGAATGGAGGAGAGACAGACAGACGACGTATACTAGCGAGGACGTGCATGCAAAATAAGTTTTTTTTAATGTGCCGTATATGTATTTTTTCCGAAATAAAACCACCATTTGCCGGAAAGTTTGATTTTATTGAAGGTCCACGCTACATACATAATTATTATATAGAATATCATATGAATATTCTTTAGTGAATCAGCTAATAAGCTTGTGTTTTCTTAACAGAACTAATTTTTGAACAACACGCGTCAAAGCTATAGAACATCTTGTTCCGCTATCGTCGAACGTGTCTAATACGTGCCAATTTTTCCATAGTTCACGCGAACGCGTTTGAGACGTGTCTGTCAGAGATTTTACAAACATATACACATACATAAATAACGTGTATATAATCTCTTACGTGTTTCAGAGCCAAGAGTAATAGTCAAAAGCCACTTAACATGATTGTGAGCGTAAAAATCGAAACAAAATAGTGATGGGTTGCTAGTCGCATCGCCTACAACATGATTCCTAAGATTTCCGCCCATTCCCTCGACGGGCTTTTACCATCTGCGCGGGAAGAGAAGCAACTATTTCATTTTATCTTTTTTTTTGCTCCCAGACCAGCATGAAAGGCTAGAAATTTACCCCCTTATTCATAAACGCTCTATATGCTTCTGCTAACTTAGTAATCGTTTGCCCTTATCTGTCACATTGACATTTACCTTTCACAGATAAGGACAAATGATTACTGAGTTAGCAGAAGCCTATAGAGCTTTTACGAATAAGGGGGTTAGAGTTTTGGATCATTTATTTACAAGGATTCGTTACGACAGTTTTTAAAGATTAAATACTTCTAACCACATATAAAGTTAATGTCGCAAACAAAATTTTGTATTCATATACAAACTGTATGATTTGCTGCGGAATAAGCTGTAGTACAGCAAACCGGGAACCAGTGGCGGTAATAACATCCGTTTTGCAGCTCTGTGTCTGATATATCACCTGGCATTTAGAGCCGTGCACAGGCCGAGGCTTTTAGGCTAGAATCTCACTAAATCTCGCCTCGCTTTAGCCCCGACTCACCGGACTATCGCCTTATCGCTTCAACTAAAGGTTAAGATATGATAGTAGTTTATGTAGTTACAGTTAAGGACATAAAATATTTACTCGGGAGCAAGATATGTATACTCAAGGGCATAAATATATGTGCGTTACACCTCAAAAACATCTATACCTCTTAAATCCACAAAAAATAAGGTCAGTGATACATATTTGTCGTGTTTGGCTGTATCAATATTTATGCCCTCGACTGTACGTTACCAAGACGTCAAAAACATCTGACACGCCTTTATGCCACAAACAATAAGGTCGGTGATACATATTTATATTGTACAGGGTTTGTCTTGCTTCTCACCCACTTCTATGGGTTTGAATTGATAGGTACTTAAATCGGCCAATGTTATTCAAAACCTGGTACTCATGGATTGTACTCATGTTTTCAAGATCACACCCACAAGTGAATTATTTTCCAGATATCGGCATTTTCTTAAGACACCGGTTCAACCCCTGGGGAGGCCCTTAAGATGGCAACCATAAATCAAAACATCAGATAAAAGCACTAAGATAAAACCATTTTAAATATTAAAGTCTATAAAATATCGTGAAAAAATGTCCACGTTCTAGAGAGATAGCGGCAATATATTAAAACCTGTGTTGCCCCTCCGAAGCTAGTTCCAAATTGGATCTTTATTGCTTTAGCAATAAAGTTGAGAAAGATTCTGTTAAGGGTATTCGTGGAGCTCTCTGAAATTGTAATGAAACTCTCCGTGTACTAAAGCAGGGAATTTTGCAGTGATTTAAATAAAAATAGGCAGCGACTTGTGACTTCAATGGCGGGTGTATTAATTTTTATGTGATAGAATGGCAACCGTGAATGCGGGTCGCCTGATGGAAAGCTATTGCCAATGGACACCAATGTCGCAGGAGAGTTAGTTTCAAAAATATACAATGGTGGAAACAATATTTTTTTTCTCTTAATAAATAAATAATAAATAAATATATGGGAACAATTCACACAATTTGACCTAGTCCCTAAGTAAGCGCAAGTAAGGCTTGTGTTATGGGTACTAGACAACGATATACATACTTATATAGAGAAATACATACGTATATAGATAGAAACATCCATAACTCAGGAACAAATACTCGTGTTCATCACACAAATATATGCCCTTACCAGGATTCGAACCCAGGACGCTTGCTTCGCAGGCAGGGTCACTACCAACTAGGCCAACCGCGTCGTCGAACTTAATTATAGTCTTAATTTGACATAATTAAAAAAAAACATAATTCAAGATTCCATGATAAGACTAAAATTCTATGTTTAATACAAGATACAAAAAGGCATTTTTAGACCATGGCGTTGTGCACATTGCCAAATTAGGGGTTATTAAATAAATAAAAATATGTTTTTTTAA
Organism: Pandemis heparana; assembly: GCA_963854515.1. Classification (NCBI taxonomy): domain Eukaryota; kingdom Metazoa; phylum Arthropoda; class Insecta; order Lepidoptera; family Tortricidae; genus Pandemis; species Pandemis heparana. The sequence continues at coordinate 2,315,681 of OY978025.1, forward strand.
ACTTCATGAAGTATTATGCCTACCTATTTTTATTATTTTCCCAGGGTACGCTATTATTTTCACCCTTTATACGTTCCTTTAACACAAACCTTTGAAGGCTCGCTCCAGTCGTGAAGGAAACAATCAAATCAAAACATAGATAATCAAATAAAAAACACGTGCATGCGAAAATAGGTGCTCATATTATGGAGAAACGGCAAAGAAGCAAAGTATTGCTCATTCACGCAAGATTTATTATATTACATGTTTTTGCGTTCCTAAAAATAAACCAATTGGTTCAACCTGTACTCTAGGGGACCAATTTTTTTTTTCTTGAGTCAGACGGTTCTGGCTGAAAATCAGAGCTGCAGGTGTCTAACACCTTAGCGTAATGCTGAGCCAGCGACCGTTTCACTTTTGCGAAGACACACACAACGCTGATGATCTAATTTTCATGTCTGTGTTTTTTTTTGTTGTTTCTTTTATATAAAATTGTGTGTATGCTCTTATACTTGTGTGTCTTGCAAAATGAATAAATGTCTTCTTTCTTTCTTTCTTTAAATGGTATCACTCTACGAAACCAGCTCTACACACACTACAGCTCAAATTAAAATTTCGCCTACTTTTGGACAGTATAATGTTCACTATACGAATTTATTCCACAAAGCAAATGAAACAAATAGTGTTGTCTGTTATTCGCTCGCTATATTTATGATGCTGTCTCTTTTACCCGTGGGAATTAACGAGCGCGTGATGTGATATATTTATGACAAGTGTGTCACCCGCAGAGTAAATATTTTCGGTGTGTTTCTCACTTGAGTCAGAAATAACTGAGACGACCCAAAAAATTAATCTGCAGAGTTTCGAATAATTTAGTTATTAGCCACAAAATATAGACTGTGTGTGTGTGTGTGGGCTACATGAATTAGAGGCTTCAATAAAATCCTCAGTTCTTTGTCATATTTCAGACTATTAACCAAACCGACCAGTATCTAAACGTGGCCTTTTTAGGGCTTTTTACCTTAGGCTCTGTCTACCCCGAAAAGGATAAAGACGTGATTTATGTATGTATTAGCCAACGCTCAATTCCTTTACAACCCGACTTCAAAAAAGAAGAAGTATGTTTTAATATTTGACTTGTGTTTTTGGATCAAATATTGCAAGTCTGTTGATTTACTTCTAGTTGTTGAATAGACTTGAAATGTGTACCAACATTGCGTAGGACAGATGACAATGTAAGTAAAACCGGGAGTATAAAATATCGATACAGCCATTATGTCAAATATATGTGTCGCCGACCTTTTTGCTTGTAGCATAAAGGTGTATAGATATTTTTGACGTCTTTGTAACGTACATAATATATTTATGCCCTTGTCTAATATTGCCCTTTATGTCGAGGGCATAATTAAATATTGATACAGCCATCATGTCAAATATATGTGTCACCTTATTGTTTGAGGCGTAAAGGTGTATAGATGTTTTTGACGTCTTGGTAACATATAAAATACCATATGAATATAATATTCTTTAATGAATCAGCTAAAAATCATGTACGAGTATTATGTAAGCAGCAGTGCAAGCACTGCTGTGTTCCGGTGTGGAGATTAAGACAGCCGGGGAAATTACGGGCACAAGAGGCATTTCATCTAAGTCCTCTAGGTTGGCAACGCATCTGCAATCCCTCCGGGGTTGCGGGTGTCTATGGGCAGTGGTGGTCGCTTACCATCAGGTGACCCACTTGCTCGTTTCCCTTCCTATTCACATAAAAAAAATGGTTTTTTTTTCTAACAAAACTAAGTTTTTGGACAACGCGTCGAAGCGATGGAACATCGCATTGCGGCGCATGGGCATAATTTTAATATAGACACCCTGACTCTGACTTAACGGCCACACGAGTCACGTGCAAATTCTCCATTGACTACGTACCTTAGAAATTGGAGTTCATAAAGTCGACCCATAAAATACGCCCCGTAGAGGCCGCTACGAAAGTCGTAGACCGTCTACGGATATACGTAGAACGAAATTTTCCTGGAAATAAATTAACCCATCCGCTTTCGGCTGGTAAACCTCCACGTACGGGTTTAAGGAAATGGTTCACCCAAATTAGAGTGTTTTGTTTTTGACCCAGTTCGCTAGGTTGGTAGTAAAGGCGGGTTTTACGCCCAAGGGATGCAAATTCATAAATGCGTTTACCTGAGTTAAGTTCCGCAAACATAGTTCCGTGAATATGGTTTGTCAACAATGTAGTCATATTTGCTACAAAATTGAAAGGGTATTGTCATGTTTATATTTCTCATTTTTAGGGGTCCGTACCCAAAGGGTAAAAACGGGACCCTATTACTAAGACTTCGCTGTCCGTCCGTCCGTCCGTCTGTCACCAGGCTGTATCTCGAGAACCGTATTAGCTAGACAGTTGAAATTTTCACAGATTGTGTATTTCTGTTGCCGCTATAACAACAAATACTAAAAACAAAATAATAATAATAATTAAAGGGGGCTTCCATACAAAAAACGTGATATAATTTTAGCCCTTTTTCATGGCTACCACTCGCCGAGCTAGATCTCAAGAACCGTAATAGCTAGACAGTTGAAATTTGCACAGATTATGTATTTTTATTGTGGCTACAACAACAAATACTAAAATCAAAATAATAATAATAATTAAGGGTCTCTCATACAACAGAGTAGTTGTTGGCGTTTTTTGCTGTATCTCATGAACCGTAATAGCAGGGAAGTTATTTCTGGTACGGAACCCTTCGTGCGCGAGTCCGCTCGCACTTGGCCGGTTTTTTTATGTTATTAATCCATCTTCCTTCCATTCTGGTCTAGGACCAAAGAAAAAACATGTTTGCCACTTTAATTTTATACTTGGAGCGGATTCGTTAGAAGTCATCTAACTAATATTATAAATGCGAAAGTATGGATGGATGAATGGTTGGATGGATGTTTGTTTGTTACTCAATCACGCATGAATGACCCAACGGATCTGGATGAAATTCGGTACATAGATAGAGAATAGTCTGGAATGGCACATAGGCCACTTTTTATCCCGGAAAATTAATAATAAACGAATTCTTTGCAAACAAAGTCGCAAGCACCAGCTAGTCATGTTATAAATAGGCGATGTGGCTAGCAATCCATTACTATTTTGATACCCTTTTCCACCTTTACCCCCACAATCATACCGAATATTCTGTATATAATATATAATGTATTGCTGCATATTCACTTGTCTTATTTGTACGGAACTCTCTTTGCGCGAGTCCGACTCGCACTTGGCCGGTTTTAATAAGTACTTTTTTTAATTCGCTCGATTAAATGTTGGCGCAACCTTCTCGTGTCCATGATCGCTGCGTCGCGGCTGAAACGTGGACGTTAACAAACGACAAATGAAGACCCGGTTATTAGTTATAGTACTGTTATGTTTATTATTGTCACATTTCGGGCATGCCTCGACTACAAAAACGCGAGCGATACATTTAATTTTAAAGTTGCAAAACACATTAAAACTATTATTTTGACCCACAGATTTATTTTAGTTCTTGCTTCTTTTCCGTTGATGTCAACCTCCGTAACGAGCATGCGAGATAATTGGCCGTTTCCCGCCCTAGGGCTTGCTGTCTCCTAATCGAAAATACACGGCCCCAATTACCGTCATGTTAGCTTTAACTCGATCGAGACATTGTTGCAAAATGCAACCGCGGTATCAAGAGATAATAAAAATAAAATACTTGAAAACAAATTTTCACAATACGACAGTTTCATAAATTTGCGGGTGGTAGGGCCTTGTGCAAGGTCCGTCCGGCTAGCTACCACCATCTTACTCGCTAATCCTGCCGCTAAGTAGCAGTGCCTGCACTGCTGTGTTCCGGTGTGGAGAGTAAGACAGCCGGGGAAATTACGGGCACAAGAGGCATTTCATCTTAGCCATCTAGGTTGGCAACGCATCTGCAATCCCTCCGCGGTTGCGGGTGTCTATGGGCAGTGGTGATCGCTTACCATCAGGTGATCCACTTGCTCGTTTGCCTTCCTATTCGCATAAACAAAAAAAAACCTTTTGTAACGGTCGTAGTTATAGTTACCTAGAGTCGCAGCGTAAATACTTTATTGCAGACTGTCAACATCAGTTCTGAAATCTAATTCTATGCGGACTAAGTCACGGGCAGAAGCTAGTATAACCGGCCAAGTGCGAGTCGGACTCGCGCGCCGAGGGTTCCGTACCATTACCTAGAAATATCTTTAAACCAGTGTAAGCAGAGCCCTGCTCCAAAGCAAAATGTACGCAGTGTGGGGTCACTTTATATTGGTCACTGATATATACAGACATACATATTTACGGTTTTCGCAATTATTCCTTAATCTGTGCTATATGACCTAACATTTGAATCAAATTTCAAGATTCTGCGTTCACGGGAAGTACCCTGTAGGTTTTGATTTCCTTGAGAGTCAAAAATTTTCGGAAATTTTCGGCATAAACGGCTGTATCTTTTGATTGCGTTGGCTTAGATGTTTAATTTTTTCACAGCTCTAAGGAGCAGTAGACCTGAGTATTTGATTTAAATTTTAGCTTGATACCTCCACGCGTTCCTGAGAAAACGGGTCTAGACAGACGGACGGACGGACAACAAAGTGATCCTATAAAGGTTCCGTTTTTTTCCTTTTGAGGTACGGAACCCTAAAAACTGCAATATGATGACCAAATTGGGGACGTTTTGGAAAAAGGTAAGGTCAAGAGTACCCGAAACCGACGAGTATGTATGAAGAGATTGATGAATGTGGATGAAGCGAAAGAGGTATGTCAGGATCGTAGCAAGTGGAACAAAGTAGTCTCTGCCAACCCCTCTGTGAAAGAGGCGTGACGGTATGTATGTGTATGTATGGGTAAGGATTTGTTTTCTAACATAAACTGAAGGCATAAAAAGTTATTCCGTGCGTTCGATGCTCGGAAAATTCAGCCAATAACGTTTTACAACCAACTCTAAAACAATCATTAATACAGGTTTTATTATGGCACCACTTGCTGGCTTGTTCTGATATAGCTGCCTGACATTACTGTTGTTCTATAAGGCAAAACAAGCTTAAAATCGTTCCGGAAGACAGTCGCATTGCGAGGGGGATAGACAAAACCAGGGGCCTTACCATGACATATTATTAATGCGATTCGATTGCAACTCAGTTCAGTTTTTAGCTGTCATGACCCTTTTTCGCAGGAACGCGTGGAAGTATCAAGCTGAAATTTATATCAAATACTAAAGTTCACTGCCCCTTGGAGCTGTGAAAAAATCAAACTTCTAAGCCAACGCAATCAAAAGATACATCCGTTTATGCCGCAAATTTCCGCAAATTTCAAGGGAATCAAAACCTACAGGGTACTTCCCGTGAACGCAGAATCTTCAAATTTGGTATGAATGTAGGTCCTATAGCACAGATTAAGGAATAATTGCGAAAACCGTAAATATGTATGTATAATAAAATAAATAAATAAATAATAAATAAATATTTGGTAACAATTCACACAAATTGACCTAGTCCCAAAGTAAGCGCTAGTAAAGCTTGTGTTATGGGTACTAGACAACGATATACATACTTATATAGGGAAATACATACTTATATAGATAGAAACATCCATAACTCAGGAACAAATATTCGTGCTCATCACACAAATATATGCCCTTACCAGGATTCGAACCCAGGATGCTTGCTTCGCAGGCAGGGTCACTACCAACTAGGCCAACCGCGTCGTCAGATGTATGTCTGTATATATCAATGACGAATATAAAGTGACCCCACACTGCGTACATTTTGCTTTGGAGCAGGGCGCTGCTTACACTGGTTTATAGATATTTATAGATAATGATACGGATCCCTCGGTGCGCGAGTCCGACTCGCACTTGGCCGGTTTTTTAGTATGTATCTGACAGCGAGCGAACTTAAACTGAATCGGAATTGAATCGCACTTAGGTGGCCTAACCTGCTGATATATTCTAGAACAGTTCTAAGACACTTTGTATGTACATCCCTCTCTCTCCTACAGTATATTATTGAGTGTAGAAAGATATGCCGAATGTGATTACGAGGGCTCGCCTGTCAGACAATAATGGCCTTCTATGTGCATGCATAAATAATAATTGTACGTGCTCTGATACAAAACTTTCTGAATAGTCAGTGATTGCAAGAATACCTACACCGAGCACCCATAACTGGAGCCGCCCTGCACATTGGTCTAAACCAGTGGTGGGCAAACTTTTTTAATGGGGGGCCACAAAGCTTAAAAAATTCTAGAGGAGGGCCAGAATTATAGAAAGAAAGTTCACTCGTTCCCGGGGGGCCACAAAGTTTAAGAAATTCTAGAGGAGTTGCGCCCCGTATTACGCAACACATGAACTACGCGGCTAGTTTAGCTTCACCTATAGGTTATGCATCTATTATTCTACTAAGTAGAATCTACTTTATATTTCTCGACCGTCAAAACGTAATTATATAATTATATATATATATATATAGCGGGCCATATACTATCCATGTCGATGGACCCTCGGCGGGCCGGATTAAATACTTTCGCGGGCCGGAGTTGGCCCGCGGGCCGTACTTTGCCCACCACTGGTCTAGACGCTCTTGTCAATGAGGGCTAGGGTCTGATTGGCCAATACGTACTGTTGTTTAATTTGGCTGTTTTTGACATTAATTTTATTGTAATTCTCTATTCTGAAATATTGTATTTAAATACGAATAATACGAATATTGTGGTTTTAAATATTTGCTAACGTAAATCATTGATATGATTTGACTTACTGTCCAGAGGGCACTCTTATCTTGTTACACATATAATCACGCTTTATCCCTTACGGGGTAAACAGAGCCTAATGTAACAGACCACGTTTAGCATGATTGTTTAATGTTTCTGTAGTTTAGTAAAATAAAGAATTTACTAACGGTACTGTCAAAATTAGTGATGTATTATGAACTATAAAAGATCTCTAAATAGTTGTTAACAGGAATTCGTTTTGCTTTTTCTATTTTATTTTATCTTTATATTAAGGTGTTTTATAAGCCTTTTTATCTTGTTTATTTTTGCCTGGCTCAGTGCTTTGGTGTAAGCTGTGTGCTATGTAAGTTTTTATGAATAAAATAGCTGTTGCCCGCGACTTCGTCTGCAAAGAATTCGTTTATCGCTATCCCGCGGGAACTACGTAATTTTCCGGGATAAAAAGTAGCCTATGTGCTATTCCAGACTTTTCCCTATCTATGTGCCGAATTTCATCCAGATCCGTTGGGCCGTTCTGGCGTGATTGAGTAACAAACAAACATCCATCCATCCATCATGGCATTTATAATACTAGTTAGATAGTTAGATAAATAGTAACTCCAGTTGTGTGTGCTCTTTGCAGGGATAGTTAGTAGAAATTGAATGGAGAAAGTTTCGTACCGTGCATTTGCTTTCTTGACTTGCTCTGTGCATGTTCTATTCAATATAACGTAACCATGATATCTACTGTGAAAGGGTTCCAAAGTGGGAACGCATCACTTTAGATAGTACGTTTAAAAGAGATGATGCTCATTAAATTTTTATGACAACGAGACACAGAATGGAAGCTGCATTTAGTTTGTTTAAATTCGTTGCAACCTATTCTTCCGTCAGGGTAATAATAATCATCATCATCAGCCTAAAGACGTCCACTGTTGAACAAAGGCCTCCCCCTTAGCCCACCATAAAGAACGACAAGTCGCCACCTGCATCAACCTATTTCCCGCAACTTTTACGATGTCGTCGGTCCACCTAGTGGGAGATCTGCCAACACTGCGTCTTCCGATTCGCGGTCGCCACTCGAGAACTTTGCTCCCCCAACGGTTGTCTGTTCTACGAGCGACGTAGCCTGCCCATTGCCACTTCAACGTACATAATCTTCGAGCTATGTCGGTGACTCTAGTTCTTCGGCGAATCTCCATATTTCGGATTCTGTCGCGCAAAGAAACTCCGAGCATAATAATCGTAAGACAATAATACCGCTTGAACCGAGCCGAGGATACTGGATAGTGGCTAATTCTCCTGGAAGAAGGACTTCGTAATAGTCCGAAACATGACGAGCTATTCTCGGGTTTACAATCGACATTTTAATTACGTGGGCGTTTATGTCAACAGAGAATAAAGCAATATTAAAGAATACACGTCCGATGAAAGTAAAGTAAGTTCAAGGATACAAGATGAAGAATGTAAACAGGGGTTCAAAACATTTTATTGGAATAATGTAAATAATAAAAACACCATCTCTTCTTATCGTTGCCTCCTTCCTGTATTTGATAAAAACGATTCACCAGAAGCGTCCGAATCAGCTGTATTTATAACAAAACTGAACAAATATGGAAAGGAAAAAATACGTATCAAGCACGAATGAATTTATTTTTGTAAATACATGGACGTTTCGGTCGCGACTTTGCATCCATGGTCTCGAGAGGGCTGAAGTGGCGGGTATCAACATCTTCTAGCTCCACGGGTTTCCTAACTACCCGCATTTGGTCTTTAATATTAGTTTCTTCCAGCCAACAAGGTGGACGGATGATTTGGTACGAGCGGCTGGGAAGGACAAGGAAGGAAAACTCGTGACCGTACAGAATGGTCTAAAATGAAAGAGACCTTTACTCAGCATTGGGTAGATCAAGGTTGAAGAAGAGAGAAGAAGAAGAGATTAGTTTCTTCACTAGGGCTGCCAGTAGACCGATACGCAACACTCACAACATTCCGCGATTTTTGAGACGATATTTGATGACGCTTACAAATACTCATTACCGGATTAAGATTGATTACGTGATTAACTTTCGTTTTTCTTATAATAATGTGTGAAAATCGCGAAAGTTTAAATCGATACTCATGAATAAACATGTTCAAACGTTGACAACTGCGGTACTAACTTTCTTATACCACGCCACACGTAACGACAGCTGTCATCGACCCACTGTAACGGTCCGATTGTTTACGTATTTTATCTCGTTTCGTTGGCCTTACTTTACGTGAATCCTTCGTGCCTTCATACACTATATATACTCCAACTATATATAATATATGTAGCATCGCCCGGGGCGCGATCGGTACACAATCCTGTTATTTATATTTCAGTTGAACGCCTCTAACGAGTATTTGTCTTTATATTTTTCCGTTGCGGTAAACCAATTAAATATACGATTCTGTTATCTTTGTCTCTTTATTGGATTCCTTAATTCAAAAGGAAAATTATAACCCATGCGAATTATATCTGAGGAAATATTATATTCTTGAATACCGGTAATCAGTGCTTTTATTCATGTTGAAAGTGTCTCCAATTTTACATAGTATTTTTTGCTGTCGGTGTTGTTACCTCCATACATACATTTCTTCCATACTGGTTTGGGAGTATAGAAAAACCGGCCAAGTGCGAGTCGGACTCGCGCACGAAGGGTTCCGTACCATTATCTATAAATATCAAAAAACCAGTGTAAGCAGAGCCCTCCTCCAAAGCAAAATGTACGCAGTGTGGGGTCACTTTATATTGGTCACTGATATATACAAACATACATATTTACGGTTTTCGCAATTATTCCTTAATCTGTGCTATATGACCTAACATTTGAATCAAATTTCAAGATTCTGCGTTCACGGGAAGTACCGAAATTTTTGCGGCATAAGCGGCTGTATCTTTTGATTGCGTTGGCTTAGAAGTCAAGGGGCAGTAGACCTGAGTATTTGATATAAATTTCAGTTTGATACCTCCACGCGTTCCTGAGAAAAATGGTCTTGACATACGGACGACGGACGGACAACAAAGTGATCCTATAAAGGTTCCGTTTTTTCCTTTTGAGGTACGGAACCCTAAAAACACAGAATGTACCAGTTGCTTCTCTCCCCGCGCAGATGGTAAAAGCCCATCGAGGGAATGGGTGTCAATCTTAGCAATCATGTTATAAGCGATGCGGCTAGCAACCCATCACTATTTTGATTCCCCTTTCCACCTATACGCCCACAATCATGTTAAGCGTGGCCTTTATATTGTTGCCATAGGCTGTATCTACACCGCAAGGGGTTTTATACATGTATGCAAAGTAACAGAACTGACCTGTGCATAGATTTATTCTCGTATAAGAATCAGTAGTGTTGTTGATTCTGAATAGAAATAAACCTAAATTTAAATAATCCGAGGAAAAAAAAACTTATATTTTTTTAAAATTCCTCAAGTATAGGTATAATTTGTCAAGAGTTTTTGTAATTTGGTGGAAACTAGCGACCCGCCCCGGCTTCGCACGGTATATTATGCAACATGCATGTATTACCTATACATATAGACTTCCTCTTGATTCATTTTACCTATTAAAAAAAACTGAATCAAACTCCGTTGCGCAGTTTTAAAAATTTAAGCATACCTACATTAGGCACAGAGAAAGCGACTTTGTTTTATACTATGTAGTGATGATAATGAGTGTGCATGCAATGCCGGGGTGGGCCGCTAGTAGATACTGAAATAAGGACTATTTTAGCGTAAAAAAACAAATGCAAAATATGAAGGCAAGCTCGGCGACGATATCATAACATTATCCTAATACACTTCTCAATTTGCTATGAATCCCCAATAAATCATCGAAATAATGCGAATATCAGTGAATATGAGAAAGATCAACCAATTATACGAAGTTAATCAAATAAGCCCCCGGATCAAGTTTATTTGTTAATCATAAATGAGATACGATGGATCAGTCCGGTTTATTGCTTGCGTTTAATGCGACGTTTTCATATTGTTATAGATTTGAGAATTGTTGTATAACTTGAAGGATAATCGCTTGAAAGGAGTTGTTGCTACGCCTCAGGTTAGGTCTCATATCCGTGCGAGAGGGGAGCACTCAGTGCTACAATTGCGAGAGGGGAGCACTCAGTGCTACAATTGCGGTGCAGAGGATGACACAGCCCAGCACACCATTGAGGAGTGTCCCTGTTGGGACTTTGAACGGGGGCAGCTCGAAGCAGCCCTTGGCCGGACGGACTTGTCACTCCACAGCATAGTGCAAGCTATGCTGGACAGGGGTGACGAGTCCTGGGAGGAGGTGGCCTCCTTTTGTGAGTCAATAATGCTCCAAAAGGAGGCCGAGGAACGGGAGCGTGAGGAGTGTGTCCACGCGCCACCGTTCCGGCGCAGACGAACGGGGCGAAGGCGGCGGCAGTTTGCTGCCCGCCTGAACCCCTAGTGGGACCAGCGGGCGGGGGGCGGGGGCCCCTTGCTCGCATTGCACGGTCCTACACGTCTGGGGGGGGGAGTCGAAGCATTGCGACTCCTCCCTCCTTGGTGCGGGTGGCCCTGGCGAAAGCCGGGGCAGCCGGGGGGCGTCGTCGGCTCGAATCCTCGGGATCCCACGGCGCCTTCCTAAACCCGGCAAGCGGACAATGCCGCAGTGTTTTTAGTGGGTATGCTCCCCCCTCCCCTCTCCGCAGGAAGAGAGGTCGGGGGAGAGAGTCCCACATAACCCCCGGGTCCCCCCGGGCCCTGGGGTACTCGTAAAGAGTTTTCACTGCGTTAAAAAAAAAAAAAAAAAAAAAGGTCTCATATCCGTGCAAGGCGACTTAGAATTAGTGATGGGACTCGAGTGCTTTTTTTTTCATTCGAGTTACTCGCTCGAAAAGTCGACTCACTCGACACGACTCAAGTGACAATTTTTTCACTCGAGTGATGATATGCCCAAAGTCACTCGAGTGAATTTGTGATACGAGCAACGATTTTTTCAGTCATCTGGCCGTTCTCTTGTAAAATATCACGTCATCATAGCGTCAGTAGCACGAAGTTACTTTAACAATAACTTTAACCATAACCAACAATTTTTGACAGAACACCTATGAATAATTATGCCCAAATCGTCTTAACTTGACTTTCTCACTCGAGTCAACTCGAGTGGTCCGAGTCACTCGCCGGCCGAGTGAATTTTTAAGTGACTCGAGTTGACTCAAGTTGCTCGACAGCTGAGTCAACTTATTTTTCATTCGAGTCCGATTGACAGTAAAACTACTCGAGTGACTTGAGTGAAACGTGATTCGAGTCACATCACTACTTAGAATTCAATCCAAACAAACGAACAAATAATCAAATAATAATAATAATAATAATAAATATCTTGCTGGGACAAATGACACCAAATTGACCGAGTCCCAAACTAGGTAAGCAAAGCTTGCAATATGGGTACTAGACAACGGATAAACATACTTATAAAGAGTTATACATACATACATACATACATACTTATATAGATAAACATACTTAAATACATATTAGACAGCCAAGACTCGAGAACAAACATTCGTATTTTTCATACAAATATCCGCCCCGTACGGGATCGAACCCGGGACCTCAAGCTTCATAGTCAGGTTCTCTAACCACTAGGCCATCCGGTCATCGATCTTTCCTCTTTATCATCATCAGCATCATCATCATCATCACCAGCCTATATACGTCCCACTGCTGGGCACAGGCCTCTCAGAATGAGAAGTTTGGGATATACCTAGTTCCCAGGCGGGCACAAGCGCGGATTGGGAACTTAACAAACACTCTATTGCAGTTTTAATCTAACTAATATTATAAATGCGAAAGTATGTATGGATGGATGGATGGATGGATCGATGGATGGATGTTTGTTTGTTACTCAATCACGCCAGAACGGCCCAGCGGATCTGGATGAAATTTGGCACATACATAGAGAAAAGTCTGGAATAGCACATAGGCCACTTTTTAAATCCCGGAAAATTGCGTAGTTCCCGCGGGATAGCGATAAACGAATTCTTTGCAGACGAAGTCGCTGGCAACAGCTAGTACATACATAAATCACGTCTTTATCCCTTACAGGGTAGACTGAGTCAAGGGTAACAAGACCGAAAGGCCACGTTTAGCATGATTGTGGGCGTATAGGTGGAAGTGGAAAGAGGAATTAGATAATGATGGGTTGCTAGCCGCATCGCCTATAACATGATTCCTAAGATTTTCGCCCATTCCCTCGATGAGCATTTACCATCTGCACGGGAAGAGAAGCACCAGACCAGACCAGACCAGCATGTAAGTTAATTTCTAATATTAGTGTAGATTATATTATTATCGGTGACATCGAACCCTTTGTGAACCATCAGCCAAATAATTATGTGGTCTACCCCCATAAGGTTAAAATAATATATTATGTCGATAAGACAGGCTGTAAACTTGAAAGTTCGACTTTAGCGACATATTCATTTGATACAAAGTTTTTTTTTATGTGAATAGGAAGGGAAACGAGCAAGTGGGTCACCTGATGGTAAGCGATCACCACTGCCCATAGACACCCGCAACCCCGTAGGGATTGCAGATGCGTAGCCAACCTAGAGGACTTAGATGAAATGCCTCTTGTGCCCGTAATTTCCCCGGCTGTACACTCTCCACACCGGAACACAGCAGCGCGAGCACTGCTGCTTAGCGGCAGGATTAGCGAGTAAGATGGTGGTAGCGATCCGGACGGATCTTGCACAAGGCCCTACCACCCGCGAAGTTGGATGAAAAGTGGTAGACCACTTATTTGGGCGACCGTACCATTCTGTTTTCCTTTCTCCGAGTTCGCCGGCTTACGAAACTATTTTCAAACTCAGCTACCCTTGTCCTTAGTCTGCGAGATCTCCATAACTTAGATCGAATAAGATTCTAGAATCCAAGATGTCTACGCGGGGATTAAATCCTTCGCGACTGCGTGGTGCGCGATTCCCACACATTTGAATGTTTTATTTGTAAGCGGATACCGAAGTATGCAGCGCTCGATGTGCCACTGATGCTATGGTGACCATGATTTTGGTGATACGGAGACAAAATCGATACAGATTATTTGTGAACATAACTCACGTCTTTATACCTTATGGGGTAGACAGTGTAACCTAGAGTAACAAAGATAAAGGCCACGACGTTTAGCGTGATTGTGGGTGTAAAGGTAGAAAGGGGAATCAAAATAGTGATGGGTTGCTAGCCGCATCGCCTATAATATAACATGATTCCTAAGTTTGTTGCCCATTCTCTCGATGAGCTTTTACCATCTGCGTGACAAAATCGATAAAATCTAACTAAATATCGATACCAATCACCAATTAATTTTATTTGTGACTAAATATATTAAATTCTTAAGTTTATTTCAGAAATATTTGCTGTACCTATTGTTTTTGTGTGGTGTTCAGTTCAATAAAGAGTCGTAGTGTTGTAATAAGCCACAGGAGGATACTTTATTGTGAAATAACTCCCGTATCAAAGTCGAGTACAGCTCGACATGTTTCGTACTAATCCGTAGTCTTAGGGTGCGACCAAACCGCCGCGTTTACGCAGTGACGTGTCGTATGCGTCACGTTTTCTTACCGTTTCTTCATGCATTTTGTTGCGTTCCCGTAACGTCACCGTTTTTTAAGCGGCGGTGTGGTCGCACCTTTATTCTCGGAGCGTTTGCCTCGACACCGAAACGAACACTGCACGTCTATTTCGCAACCCCACGGTAATTTTATGGTAAAATATTTTTCATGTTCATAAGGTATATGGTGTCGTGGTGGAATGAAGTTTGTGCACTTGCTAAAGAGATTTTAAATTGGCTTCTACATATTTCATTATCCAAATAAATTACCGACACTAGAACAATAAGCGCCCGTCTCACCGCTCTCTGTAAAGTTCCGGTTATGTGTCGGTTATATATAATGACGTCTCTGTCTGTTTCGTAGTAATAATTAGAGAGTCAATCATAGATAACTAACACTTAACCGGAACTTTAAAGAGAATGGTGAGACAGGCCCTAAGTTTTGTACAATAAAAGTACTTTACTATTTTTTTTTTGCCTTCTAGGCAAACGTGTACCATCTTAGGCCTCATCTTCGCCTTCCATCAAGCGAGATTGGGGTCAAACGTAAGCCTATTTTATGTAAAAAAAAAATGTCTCAGTTAGCACGTAATTTGTGGTGACCCCACGGCACCCAGGCGGCGGGACGGAAGTAATGCGGATTTTCGCCCCGAGTTCACGCGCACTCGACGCTTATTAATACAAATAGGGAGTAGCGTGGGGACACCACACTTGCCGCACTGGCCGGGACGTGCGGAGAAAACATTAGGCTTCTTTGTAGTGGGAAGCTTTTGAAGCTCAGAAAGGCTTGCACTTGTAATTCATAAAAAGCTCTGGCTAAATAGTTTAGTTTGCTTTATTTATTCATCTAACTAATATTATAAATGCGAAAGTATGGATGGATGGATGTTTGTTTGTTACTCAATCACACCAGAACGGCCCAACGGATCTGGATGATTCAATATAAAAGTAATAATATACCTAAGTATAATGTAAGTATTGTAGTAGCTAAATGTATTTTATTTTGAAATTATGACTTTCTGCCAAGTTTCTTGCGGCACGCAAAAGAGTCCTTGGCGACCTATTTGCAAACTAAAAAAAAAATTGATTTTTTTCTGGGTTCGATTCTCAGTACAAATGACAACAATGGACTGCATTTAGACTGCAACGTGACCGCCAACTGCCGACTGCCCATACTTTTCGATCCCAATACGCGTGCAGTTGTAGCGACTGCAATGGAACTGCAATAGAAAATGTATGGACAGCCGGCAGTTGGCAGTTACGTTGCAGTCGGAACGCAGTCCGTCTGTACTGGCCTCTAAGACGTCGTGTAAAAAAATCTAACACAAGGTGACTCATGAACACCAATACATTAATTATTAAGGCTTTTTTACTTATTGCATCTTCTCCTAGACCTAACCATTCTTACCTTACTTTTACTTTTCCAGTGAAATTCTCATTTACATTTCCTCCCTATCTAAGCCGTAATTCACTCAGTCGCGATAAACAAATAAAAATCGTAAAAACACTCGCTGGACGGAACAAATGGTGTATCGCTTAATTTATTGAATCGCAGATAGCCGCCAGCTCTTAACGGCTGTTGGCACAGACAGATTGCCTAACAGTACTATACTAATATTCTAAAATTATGCGAGTGAAAGATTTCGTGTATAGCAAACCAAAAAAAAAAAAAAAAAATAATTTGCAAATAGGCAAATTTTTTACATTAATTTTTTTAAACAACCAGCGCATTTGGAGAGATCATCATTATCGAGAAGAATGCACCGCAAGAAGCTTGAGAAAAAGACGTTTTTTTTTAAAAAAAAGGAATATACATTTTCATGTCAAATAAAAACCGGTAACCTATTGGATTCCGAAGGCAAGCTTACGTCTGCGCTACAATGTTGGCTCCAGAATATTTCTGCAGGGCCCTTTTTATAAAGCTACAAGTTACAAAATTTAAAAGCGGAAGTCTCTATTTAACACATAGGGTCAGAAAGAGACGTCATAAAATAGGGCCCAGGTGGTTGGGTTACTTTGATCGAAAACCTCTGCAACTTTTTCAATTTTTTTTAACTATTGTTGACAAATGCTTTCATAAATTGCTCAACATTCAAAGCGTCACAAGGGTAACTTAATTTAGAATCCAAAATCAGAATGAAAAACCTTTACTAGAATGTTCAATCAACTAACGCAACCTGCAGTATTCGGAAATAATTCTAAACCCCTCGTATTATCAGAGCCTCTAGTGTAAGTTTTCGCATATAAAAAACGTCTCGAACGCGTTCACGTAAATTTATGTCTCAATTACTATGGAACATTATGCTTAGTGTAAGTTTTCGGTCACAAAATACGTCTCGAACGCGTTTGCGTTAAAATATCAAATACTATGAGAACAGTTTGCTGCCGTTTCGATCCGCAAGTGGCGCTGCCAATTATTCCATAGTATTTGAGACGTTTACGTGAACGCATTCGAGACGTTTTTATATGCGAAAACTTACACTAGAGGCTCTGACTTCCATCGATTACTTCGCTTAGCTTACTGTTTCAACGTGTACTGTGGCTGGTAATGCTTTATTTACCGTTTGGGATACCGATGAAAAGGGCGCGATTACCGAACCAGGTGCAAACCGGTATCATTGGCCGATGAATGGCTGCCGTGAATCCCGAGAAATTCTCACGTTACGAGTACAGAGATAACGTGTCTGGTTTAATTCGTCGTCTCGCTTTATCATGTGTATTTCGATTGAATTTCTAAGAAAATGCAATCGGTAGAACTCAAAAATGCGTTGTTATTAGCGCATTACTGCAAAGCCGTGAAGGGATTACTGGAGAGACTAGGTATATGTTTACATCTCTAAGACTTTATTATAATTTGAGACTTAACTTGGGGACCTTATAAATACTCCCCAAAAATAAGAGTTTTCAATGATTCACGGTTAAGTTCATTCGAAATATTATAAACGGGATGTGAACCGCTCACACGCTCACCGTTTGGGGTGCTCAATAAAGGTAATCGCGGTTCACATCCCGTTTATAATATTTCCCCAAAAATAGTTATTATGTTAAGAAGTAATTACCTTACTTAAATGTATTAGTACTTAGTACCTAGTTAGATTTTAATTATTGTAAATGTACTATTTAATAAAAAAAAAGATTTGCCGCCAAGTTTCTTGCCGCGCGTTCTTCTTGGCAATGATGGTCTTTCCGAATACCCTGGAAATTTTATAAAAAGACATGTAAAATTAAAAGAGCCAATATCAAAAGAGAAATAAAGTTTTGTTTTTTTTTTTAGTTTGGGATTGCTGAACAAGCCTATGCGTGAGCGGCATTTCCGACCGCACAACATTACAGGAAAGCGAATCAGTTAGAAAGGACGACTGCACCTTACATAATAGTCGAGTCCAAACAAGCTAAAGCCTTTTTGCATGCCGTTCGCATGATTTGTAGTTAATCAAGTAAGGGTGCGACCACACCGCCGCTTAAAAAACGGTGACGTTACGGAATCGCAACAAAATGTATGAAAAAACGGTGAGAAAACGTGACGCTAACGACACGTCACTGCGTATACGCGGCGGTTTGGTCGCACCCTTAACGTGACCAACATAAATGAGACCCCAACACCAATAATTCCTAACAGCGAACGTGTCAAATTATTATTGTCCCCGAAGCACACCAATGACTTCGTCGTTTCAATGTCATTTTCGTTTTGACAATCACACAGCTCCTATACCCGACGCTGTTACCATATTGAATATTGAAATATTTTGTACGAAATAGACCACTATATTTATACCCCGAACATCTGTTACGCTTTTCCTTTAAAACTTTACAAGCTAAAATAGAGTACGACGTAGTTTGGAACAGTCTATTTTATTTATATTTAAATACTTCACTATATTTTTCCGCAAAGTTTTACTTGACTACGGAAGTTACTGGCGGCTACCGAACATTTCTTAAACGCTGGGTTATTACTTATTACATTTTATTTCGAACATTCTTCAAAACTCTAGCTGTTGCCCGCGACCTCGTCTCCGCAGACCTCTATCCTACCGGGACTATGCAATTTCTCGGGATAAAAACTATCGTATGTTTCCCCGAGATTGACGCTATATCTACCAAATTTCAACTAAATGGTTCAGTGGTTTAAGCGTCAAGAGGTAACAGAAAAAAGGGTTACCAGCATGAACCACAAAGAATTACTAAGGTTTATTTTTGCGTTTGTACGCTAGCTCCATCGTCCGTCGTGTCGTCGACACACGAGGACAGCCGAAGCTTATTTCATACCTAAATCTAGTAATATAACCATTTTTCTGTTAGTAGGAATTTTGTTAAAACCCTATCGACCTATGAGATTACTTTAATATCTCAATAGACAATTCATGTAGGATCAGACAACTTACCTAACAACAGCTCGCACAGAATCAATAGGGATTGTGTTACATGTATGAGATAAGAATGATTTCTCAATAAAGGCACTCAAGGCCACACGTGGGCAGGGGGCGGTCTGGCCGATAAATAAAAAATAGATGACGACGCGTCAGCCGGCAGAGAAGCTTTACATTTCAGATGGTTCACTATTAATGACGTTTAGTGTTAGTTTAACTACAAAATGTCTATGTCTCGATCGCGTTTGTAAAATACCAATACTATAAGAAATGTTCCAATTTGCCTTTAGTAATTTGAGGCGTAAAAAAGCCGTGGAAACCGAGTGGGTTGACTTGTGGCCTCTCAAGCACAAAATTTACCATGAACTCTTCGGTGAAGGAAAACATCGTGAGGAAACTTACACGCTTATGCGAAGCAATTCGATGGTGTGTGTGAATTTCCCAATCCGCATTAGGCCCGCGTGGAAACTATAGCCCTCACATTCTGAGAAGAGGCCTGTGCTCAGCAGGGGGACGTATTATAGGCTAGAGATGGTGATGATAATGATGATGAATTGATACGTTAACAAGAGTGCGTTCAAGACGTTTTCATGTCGAAAACTTACACTAGAAACTCAAAAGTGGTTTTTTTTGATGATCAGAGAAAAGAAAAAAGGGCTAGAATGGCATCCAACAGTCTGAAAATATTTTCATTCCTTGTACAGGATTCATCCAAATCTCTGTCAGCATCTCACTCGCTAATCCTGCCGCCAAGCAGCTGTGCTTGATATTTAAAGTATTATTGTCGGGACTTAACCGCGTAAAAATTGTTTTAATTACCGCGACGTTTCGGCCACGATAGGTACTTTAAATATGAGTGAAACAGAGTTTAAAACATTATAGCTGTGCTTGAGCTGCCATCGTCCGGCGTGGGAAGTGAGATAGCCGGTGAAACTTCAAGCACATGAGATCTAAGCCAACAACCGCGTCTGCAATGCTCCGGTGATGTAAGAACAATTAGGATTTCTTCTTCGCTTTGCGTAGTTACTTACAGTTTTATTTTTATTGAGCCGTATAAACTTAGAAAACCTCTTCCTATAATTAACTGGAGCAATATGTCGGAATGTTTGCGTTTATGACGTCATAACCGCAACGCGCGCGGTTAAGTTCACGTTTTTAGTGCTTGCTTATTATTTTCATTTCGTGAAAGTTCGTTTTATTGCTGGCTCGCACGCTATTAGTGTTATTTTATTATTTCTTAGAAAAAGTTTATGTTTACACTTTTTTTTTAGTTTTAACAGTCTAGGGAAATAGCTTAGTATAGTGAGAGAACGACGTGGAAGGGGTCAGTTCGCGCACGTACTTACTTTTATACCAAAGAGACGCTAAATTCACTTCTGTGCATTCAAGGTCTTGCTCAACATGTTTGCCGGCAAATATATCATAACATAACTTCTTTTACTTGGATGGAAAAATAATTACAGGCTAGAAAAATAATACCGGTACACTATCCCACAGCACAGGTAATCTAAAGAATGGTTTTAGATTTAATTACGCGTAGAAGGAAGTTGTCATTCCGCGAGTATGTCGTTCCGCGTGTTGTCATTCTGCGTGTATGACATTTCGCGTGCTCAAAATGTGTCAAAGGTCCGACCAAACCGCCGCGTATACGTAGTGACGTGTCGTAGGCCTCACGTTTTCTCACCGTGTCTTCATACATTTTGTTGCGATTCCGTAACGTCACCGTTTTTTAAGCGGCGGTGTTGTCGCACCCTTATGCGTAAGATTTTAACGTTCGTGTTGCTGAGTCTAGGCTGTTTTGTTCACCTTCGAGGCGTTTTTGGCACAAAAATACTTACATTACTTATGCGCTCTCGTACAAATTGAATACTAGGTTACTTATTCTGTACGGTTCGAGGTATTGAATGAAACACTACATATTGAGTAGATACGTGTTTATTCAATGAGAGTAGCTTAAAGACTAAAAATACAAATGAATACACAACTTATATATTAATCTATCTAGCTAGACATACACCACAATTCGTCTATTCCATGGGCTTTGAAGCGTACGAAATGTGGACTGTATGATAATTAAGGCAAGTGGAATAAGTAATGGAAAATGAGAACACCAGCAAAACTGAACCACTTTTTTACTTCTTCAACAAGACTGACTCAAACTGACAAACCATGACAAGAGAAAAGTTCAAAAAGCAAAAACAATTAAAAATATATATAAAAAGTATCAAAAAGGTAAAGAGTTCGCAACAGGCTTGATTTTAATTTCTCAATCCATCCCATCTGGGAATAATGTCATCTGACAACAATCAAGATTCGGATTAAAAAAAAACAAGTCAATTCTGTTGAGTGATTCCTCTGTCGCACTGTTTTTCCATGGCACTAGCAACTACTACTGATCCGGTTGCAAAGCCGGATCCCGGTGAACGGGACGCCCGTCGGCGAGATTCCAGTCTAGAAATAATTGCCTGGACACATGTGTTATCTACGTAAATGTAAGCATTTATTACCTAATTAGCTTCTGCTCGTGACGTCGTCTGCGTAGATCTAATCTAACTAATATTATAAATGCGAAAGTATGGATGGATGGATGGATGGATGGATGGATGTTTGTTTGTTTGTTACTCAATCGCGCCAGAACGGCCCAACAGATCTGGATGAAATTTGGCACATAGATAGAGAATCTAATCTAACTAATATTATAAATGCGAAAGTATGGATGGATGGATGGATGGATGGATGGATGTTTGTTTGTTTGTTACTCAATCGCGCCAGAACGGCCCAACAGATCTGGATGAAATTTGGCACATAGATAGAGAAAAGTCTGGAATAGCACATAGGCTACTTTTTATCCCGGAAAATTGCTTAGTTCCCGCGGGATAGCGATAAACGAATTTTTTGCAGACGAAGTCGCTGGCAACAGCTAGTTACACATAAACCTTCCTCTTCAATTACTCTATCTATTAAAAAAACCGCATCAAAATCCATTGCGTAGTTTTAAAGATCTAAGCATACATAGGGGTAGAGAGACCATGAGCTCGTATTATTTTGGACATCGCGTTTGGGGTTTTTTAATATTTATCTTCTGCAGTGCCGTAAATAGCCTTTTCCTACTCCTGTACTATTATCTGTGATTTATGTTATCACGAGCACCACTGTAAGAACACTCATAATAAGACTTTGGCTAAGTCTATATTGTCTATTCCCTCTAAAAGCACTTGTTGGCTTATGGCTCTAAAAGTGCTCCACCGTTAACTCTGCCAGCCATAGACTGCCAGATCTAGGTAAAACTTTTACAGGATCAACATTAAATTTACGATGAAAATGCATGGCTACCAACTTAACAAATTATTTCATTCGTATGGTTTTTTATTGAACTAGAACTTTCTGAACGAAATGCGTAGCTGCCAACATAACAAACAAGATTTTTTAATAACGTCACTGGCAATTTGGTAAACGTTTTGGCTAAATGCGCCAAGAATGCAAGGCTATAAAAAAAAAGTTAACGTTAATTAAAAACAAAGTTTACTATAATCAAACTTCCAATTTTTTCGTTAGTCGTTTTCATGTTTCCCGCTCTTGTCTTGTTTGTTATTTGTTATTTGATTGCAATAGTTTTAACAAAGTTTTGTAACATTAACATAATCATAAAAAAGTATCGATGAAAACGAAATTACTTCAACACCGGAAGAAATATCCGCAGCGGCCCAGGAAGTGATGGAAAATTTGTTGTCTAGAAAATCTCGGCAATGATAAAACCTAGGTACCTACGAGAATTTCTGCGTGGAGACTGGAACACTGGACTTATTCATTTTTGGAGAACGTATTACTCTAATTTAGTAAGTATACCTACCTACTTAGTCGTAGAAAAAATATTGTATGCAACGTTGTATTAGCAAGTCAAAAAAAGCTCGTGGTTTATTTCTTACGATGTTCGCTACGCTCACATCGTAACCCACACCACTCGCCTTTTTTGACCCCTCTAATACAACTGTTGCATAAAATACTATTTCTGCGCCCCGTGCGTGCTGCCATAACTGCGCACCAGAATTTATCAGGAGAAAACCGAAGAAATATAGTCCTGCCTGGGTCTGGCCATTCTTGCCAGAGTCTACGCCCTTTGCCTAGGCACCGGTGGCACTGCCCTATTTACGGCACTGATCTTCTGTATACAGAAGCTCTCGGTTTCATTCTAATATCTTATAATTTATATTATAACAGCGTAAGGTGTCAAAGCTTCCAACTCTTTCCGTCGCCGTACTAACTCCGTCAACCAGACCTGCCTAATGACAGTTTTTCCAATAAGAAAAAGTAAAATAAGTGGTGTGGTGTAAAAAAAGACGATGTTTGTTTGGTTTTTTCTGTAGCGCTGATTGTGATAAATGGTCTACTTTCGCTCGGCGTCTGGGTTGGTGCTGTAGAGATGGATACAGTAGGTTCCTTTTTTATTCATCTCTGAACGAGCAGTTTTTGCATTAATTAAATAAATCGGGGTTCTCGGAATTGGCTCTAGCATTTTGATTAAATCTAATTCTAATTAAGAATTAAACGAGCTTACCTGTAAGTGAAGTCTGATTCTAATTTTTTGAATGGTAATCTGAAATATAATTAAATTAAACAGTGTAGTACCTTTTCCCTAACTCATTGGCATCGCGGAAGTTTAGAAAGGAAAAAAACATCCATAGACTGTTTTCCTTACCTGTGGCAACACTAAACGTCACTTATTTTAGAGAAATGAGACCCGTGTCTTGCTTTACTGAAGATAAAGCAGGCTAATGGGTTTTAAGAACATTCACAAGGTATTCACTTAAGTTGCGAATATCCGGTGAATGCACCTCATCATTGCAGCCTGGGGTCTCGTCAAGGGCTGGGTGGGTAATTATATTTCAGATTACCATTCAAAAAATTAGAATCAGACTTCACTTACAGGTAAGCTCGTTTAATTCTTAATTTTATTTCATGGTAATCTGAAATATAATTAAATTAAACAGTGTAGATGTTCAGAGCCATCAGCAATGATGAGTATACAGATGATGATGTAACTAGGTTTATCTGAAAGAAACATCAGTTATAATCAACATTTATTATTTATTTTTTAAGTTTGTAATACTAAGTTTGTACTTTACTTACAGTAATCTACATTTTTATTAAAGTAAAACTTAATTATCTTCTAACACTGCCATAGCAAAATTTTCCTGTAGTGATTTATCATCAATGATAGGTAAGTCATAAAATCTAGCAAATGTAGAGGAATTTTTTGTCCATCCAGCAGCTTTCCTAATAATATCCCACTGAATACCGCGTTTCTTAGCGGTCGAAGAAGCAGCGTGTCTTGTGCTATGAGAGCTGAATGTGGATGTGTCAATGCCACTCTCAGCCATGACACTTTTTATCCATCGACTAATGCTTTGACTTGATGCTTTTCTGTGGGGTTTTTTAAATGTAACCCAGAGATAAGGCTCATTATTTCTTATTACTTTAGTTTCTTCTATATAAACTTTAAGTGCTCTGGCTGGACAAATTTGGGGATTATTTTCATAAAATGGCAGGTGGATAGCAGGTTGAGATTTTGTGCTAAGAGAGGTTTTTATAACATCTGTGATGTTTATAACAATATGTGATTCATATTCATGAATGTTATTTATTTTAATTGCAGACAATGTTTGAACCCGCTGAGCTGAAACTAGAGCTATAAGTATTGCCAGTTTTTTAGTAAGTTTTTCCAAGCTTAAAGACTTATTTTCTGGCCAGTTTGATAGAAAGCCTAGCACTCTCGAGGGGTCCCACGTACTAACGTATTTTGGTACAGGTGGCCGTAACCTATATACGCCCTTTAAGAACCTTCCAATTCTATCATCAGCACCTACGCTGCGTTCTATTAGAAGAGCTAGTGCCGATCTGTCGGTGTTAAGGGTGCTATAGCTAGCATTTTCTTCAAATCTAGTTGTCAAAAATTGCAATATTTGAGGTACTGATGCCTTATATGCGTTGAATTTGTTTTTCAAGCAAAAGGCCCACCATTTTATATACGTAGTATTATACTGTTTAAGTGTACCTGCCGCTAGAGAGGCTATAGCGATATCTAGTGATCCCTCTGGCAAGCTTCTAAGTCGGAATGCTTGCCGCAGAAGATCGCGGCTGCCAGGGAAAGCGTTGAGCTCAGCGGGTGTGGAGTTCTGAAAGGCGACAGTAACAGATTCTTATTAGGTTTAAATATGATCGGTTTGGATACCATAAGTGATTTAGCTAGAGGGTACCAAGGCTGAGAGGTCCATACTGGATATACTAGAACACTTTTTGCCTTGTCTTGTCTGATTTTGTGGAGACATCGGGATAGTATTGAAAATGGAGGGAATGCATAAGAGTAATATTCCGACCAGTCAAGCGTAAAAGCGTCAATATTAAAGGCGTATGGATCCCTCTTCCACGATACATATTTTGTGCACTTAGCATTAATCCTACTGGCAAACAGGTCAATGTCTTGTGATCCGAATGTATTACAGATTGATTTGTAAGCTTCTAGAGATAGTTCCCATTCTGTATCAATGTTAGTGTTTCTAGATTCTTGATCAGCAATAACATTATCTTTGGACTTGATGTATGCAGCATATACATGTATGTTGCGTTTTTGATACCATTGCCAGATTTTCCTAGCAACTGCATTAAGGTGTGGAAATTGTACACTTCCCATTTTATTGATACATGCAATGGCGGTCGTATTATCGATCCTGAGCAGTATCCTAGTATTTTGAATGTACTCAGTAAAGCATTTTAAGGCAAAATATGCTGCGGTAAGTTCTAATAAGTTAATGTGAAGTTTTTGTTCCTTGTCTGACCACAGGCCTCCAGTACGCTCGCCATTGCAGTGGGACCCCCACCCAGTAAGGCTGGAGTCTGAATATATTTCCATGCTGAACTTTTCTTCTGATAGTTCCTTTTTAGCATGTGGAACATTATCTAACCACCACTGTAGGTCAGATATTATTTCTTTAGAAGGTGTCATAAAAGCATCATAGTTATCCTGTCCCTGAAGTAGAGCTAGGTATTTGTTTCGCTCCAATAATTTAGTATGCATTAGTCCATAAGGGACGGCAGGGCATGCTGAGACTAAGGTTCCTAAAAGTTTTGCAAACTGTCTTATCTTACGTTTGTTTAAGTGTATGTGTTCTTTAAGTAATGCTACTATGCGTGATTTTTATCAATAGGTAGTTCTAGGCACATGTCCTTTGAATTTATTACAAATCCAAGGAATTGACATTTCATACTAGGGATTAAATTGCTTTTCTCATAGTTAATAATTAAGCCTAGACATTGGAAGAGTTGTACTGTAGCATTCATGTTGGATATGCATTCTGTTAGTGATGTTCCAATACATAAATAGTCATCTAAATATATTGTAGATATGTGACCTAGGTTTCTTAGGTAACCTACCACCGGCTTAAGTAACTTTGTGAAAACTCCCGGAGCAGTGCATAAGCCATAAGGCATGCAGGTGAATTCATATAACTGGCCCAAGTGTTCAAATCTAAGATATTTTCTATCTGAATGGTGTACTGGGACAAGAAAATATGATTCTTTTAAATCAATGGAGCACATGTAATATTTATCATAAATTAACTTGATTGCAGTGCGTATATCCTCCATTTTAAAATGTTTCGGGGAGATGAATTTATTGAGTGGTTTCAGATTCAAAATAAATCTAAATTTTCCATTGGGTTTAGGTCTTAGAAAAATTTTAGATAAAAATTGGCCTTCAGTATGTTCACAAAGAGTAATAGCACCTAGTTTGAGTAAATTAGCAATTGACTCATCCATTGGGGTAATTTCATTGGCAGGTATGCTATTTATAGGTAAAGACAGTTGGTAAGGCTCAGTGACAAATGGTATGCGATACCCTTGAACCCATTCTAGAATAACGGGGTCAGAGGTCAATGCTCGCCAACATTTCAAATAGTTTTTGATATTTCCAGCATGTACCTGGTTAGCTAACGGCGACGCACTGCATTGCGTGGACCTTGTGTTGATCTCTCCGGGTAACGGTGGTTCTGGTTCGATGAGTATCGCTTCTGTTGAGTGCCTGGCTGGAATGACTGGGACGGCTGGAACGACTGGGACGACTGGAACTGCTGTGTCTTTGGTCCGCCACGTGTCATCCCCTTGCCCTTCGGCCGAAGTGGTGGACCATTGCGGTTTCCCGATGTCTTTGAAGTTTTCATGTTGGTAGCAGCAGGCACTGGTTTCCTTATATGAGCCACTGACTGTTGCAGTGTCTTAGCAGTCTTGATAGTTTCAGATAGGTTATCACCAAAGAGAAAAGCATTTCTGTTGGACTTTTCTATTGTTTGGATAAAATTTTTGTCCAAAGAGGGAGTTATTAGCTTTTTCCTGGTTTTGGTTTGGTGAAAGTGACGTTTAGTGTTGCCACAGGTAAGGAAAACAGTCTATGGATGTTTTTTTCCTTTCTAAACTTCCGCGATGCCAATGAGTTAGGGAAAAGGTACTACACTGTTTAATTTAATTATATTTCAGATTACCATGAAATAAAACTAATATTATAAATGCGAAAGTATGGATGGATGGATGGATGGATGGATGTTTGTTACTCAATCATGCCAGAACGGGCCAACGGATCTGGATGAAATTCGGCACATAGATAAAGAAAAGTCTGGAATAACACATAGGCTACTTTTTATCCCGGAAAATTGCGTAGTTCCCGCGGGATAGCGATAAACGAATTCTTTGCAGACGAAGTCGCTGGCAACAGCTAGTTTGATATAAAGGGGTTTTTGGGGGCGAAAAGTCGATCCAGCTAACCGACCGTTTAAAAGAGTCCTCGCCCGCGCGGTGCCGGGGCGCGGGTTGGGACGACCGCGGGGGCCGAGAGAGGTGCGGGCGGTAGGCGCACTGCAGCAGCCCAGAGCAGAGCAGAGCAGAGGCGTCTTGCAGGTGTCCCTGGGCGATGGTGATCACTTTTCATCAAAAACAAAAAAAGGGGGCGACAAAGGGGGCCCCTGTGCGGGCGGCAGGCGCACTACCCGCCGGCACCTCTCTCGGTTCCCTTTGTCGTCCTACCCCGCGCCCCTGTGCCCGCGCGGGCGAACACAGGACTCAGTTAAGCGGTCGGTCTTTAGGCCTGATCTCTTGGGAATAGGCTATAAGCCGAGATTTGCTCAGTCACCAAGGAACTATTACACATATAAATGAAAACTCCGTACTGATTGACTCAACATTTGATCATCGCTCAGTCCAAACCAAATGCTTGGAATATAGACAGGTAAAATTTCGCGTAAAGTTAATAAAAATAAACAAGGTGTTACTTAGAACGGATTTTGTATTACTACTGTATTACTAGCCCCTAGTAGCATAGATAAAATCAATCTTGGCGCCAATGATATTACATATGAACTGGGAGTAGATATGTCACTACCGCACCCAAGTTGAAGATTCATAAATGACCCAATTGTCTCATTTACCTCAAACAAGCCACAGTATGAGTAGTCCGTGACAGTCAATGTGACAGTTGACAGAGGGAACGTTTTTCAAACGCAATTTACTAGGAACGTAACATATCTATACTATGAAATATCATTGCTTGGCGCAAAATTACCCAACATATTCTTACAACATGTTCTTATTCTTTAAATATCTTGATCTATTACGTACACAACTCCATCAAGGAGTGGAACTCTCTGCGAGGTCAGTTTTTCCGGAACGCTATAATCTGGACATCATTAAGGCCAAAGTGAACAGATACCTTCTAGGCAAACGTGTACCATCTTAGGCCTCATCCATCAAGCGAGATTGAAGTCAAACGTAAGCCTATTTTATGTAAAAAAAAAAACATTTTTTTCCCGCGAGAATACTTGTACAGTCAGGAACCTGGCCTGCTGTATTCTGCCCACTGCGTCCCAGTTTCCGCATTACAGATTCTTTTAGCTAATTTATATTGTAATTTACTTCGGTGTAATGTTTATTTTTTATTTACGCGCCCGCTGCGGCTGTTTGGACCTTTACCAACGTCACCTGCTTTTTGTACAGACATTAAAAAAGAAAAAGTATTTAATTTAACCTCCGTATTGCAGGCTCTGTGTGCCGAAATTATGCGTAGTAGAAACCAACTCAACAATTTTAATAAGCGGCCGTCTCACACACCGAGAGTTTCGTATTCGTAATCATTAATATAAGCCAGAAAAAGGTAAGTTTGTAGGCATTTTAATCTGAAAAAGCAAAATCATCTTTTGCTAATCAGTAATTTTAAGACCTTTGCTTGTGGTCTCTCTATCAATTTCAACTTAATACCTCCAACCGTTCGTGAGAAAATGAGTATTGTCAGACGGACGACGAAGGCTTCCGTTTTTTCTTTCGGACGTACGATTTTTCTCATTATGTCATTAGTAAACTGAGTTTTTCTCTGCCCTTTTAATTAATGTAGGTCATTGTAGGTTGGTATAGATTATATTTTAAAAGCCAGTAGTTACGTATTAAATTCTTGATGTTAGTGGCTTTTACTTTCTTTGCTTTCGTAATAATAAGCATCATGTATCACGTAAGTATCTACCCAAGTTATATACAGTACCTAATACACTGATGAGCAAAAATAACATGTCAATTTTCATACAAAGTTCTATGAGTTTTTCGGGTGGTAGGACCTTGTGCAAGGTCCGTCCGGATTGCTACCACCATCTTACTCGCTAATCCTGCCGCTAAGCAGCAGTGCTTGCATGCTGGGTTCCGGTGTGGAGAGTAAGACAGCCGCGGAAATTACGGGCACAAGAGGCATTTCATCTTAGCCCTCTAGGTTGGCAACGCATCTGCAATTTCTCCGGGGTTGCGGGTGTCTATGGGCAGTATTGATCGCTTACCATCAGGTGACCCACTTGCTCGTTTGCCTTCCTATTCATATAAAAAAAAAAAATTAAAAGCGACCCTTTATTTTTGCTTACGGTATAAATCGCAACAAGGAACGACCGACAATAATAGAAACTCTGAAAGTAAATACAAATTTAATTACAAATGGCCGTGAGACCATAAATAAATATGGGTCGTGTGTTATTAAGTTAGGGAAGCAATTAAAACTCGACACATTCGCCTAATTATAAACTCTTCGAATAAGTTTTAGCTTTTGTCGATCGTTACGCGTTTCCGTTATTATAATAATTAATATTTTATAATGTTGTTGTTGCGTGAATAAAGTCATACTGAACTTCTTCATTCAGATATTTCTGTACTAATTATGAAGAGGAAAGATTTTTATTTTTGTACATAAAATTTGCACATAAATTCCGAAAAACTCAGAGGTGACCCTCTGCTTGAGAGTTCACTGGTCAAACCACTATACCACGGCTTTTCACGGTTTCTTTTTTTCAAAACATATCTTACCTTATCTTTGTACTAATATTATAAAGGCGAAAGTTTGTAAGTTTATTATGTTTGTATTGAAATTTGGTACAGAGATAGTTGCAGACGCGGTTAAGGACATAGAAAGAAGAAGAAGAAGAAAGTTTATTACATATGAAGATAGCATAGTTCCCGCGGGATAGCGATAAGCGAATCCATCGCAGACGGAGTCGCTGGCAACAGCTAGTCCAATCATAACTTGTTTCTTTTCACCGATTTTTGGACGGATACCCCAAAACACCCTTATAAATTATCGGTGTTACATACAAAGCTCTAACTCCATTTTCCAAATACATTGTCACCGTAATTTCCCGGTAGTAATAAACGCGGGAATTACGCGACGTCGCGGGATTCGCTAAGCCCGGGAATCCCGGGATCCCGCTAAACCCGGCATAGGCGATAATATGTGCAAATTTCCCGAGCTCACGGCACTATCGTGGGCTTGATGAAAAAGCAAGACGTTGGGCTTTAGTCACGCTGTTATTTAATAAAACCGGCCAAGTGTGAGCCGGACTCGAGCACCGACGAATTCGGTAATTTTGGTATTTGTATAATACATCATCTGAAAAAATTTCAACTGTCTAGCTATGACAGTTCATGGGCCTCAGCCTGGTGATTGACAGACAGACGGACAGTGGAGTATTAGTGATTGGATCCCCGGTTTTTACCCTTTGGGTATGGGACCCTAAAAGTATGCTTCTAGCTTTTTGTTTCAAGTTTAACCGGTACAATTTAGGTATCCTCAAGAAACGAGTCTAGTACTCGTCTTACAGGGCCGGCAACACACCAGTAACCAGTAACCCCTATGTTGGTGGCCACCGGCGGCGGTGATCGCTTTCCATCAGGCGACCCACTTGCTCTTTGCTCTCTATCACAAAAAAACTCTGATACAGATAATTTTTCATCGCAATTTTGCATTCAAAATTAAGTGACCCCGTACACTTTGAACATTGACCAATGTACGGAAACATTTTTCTCATCATCATCATCATCATCTCCAGCCTATATACGTCCCACTGCTGGGGACAGGCCTCCTCTCAGATCGAGAGGGCTTGGGCTATAGTTCCCACGCCGGCCCAGTGGAATGTTTCTGCCTCAATTGAAATTGAATTGTTAATATGGGTATAAAATTTAATATTTTTAATAATAATTAGTAAAATACTCACGACAAAATATTTTATTCCTAACAGAATCCCCATAGCAATATTCCCGGGGCAATAATTTAGTACGCATTATTTAATTAACAGTATGCGTATTGACAAAGGCTTACGGGGTGTTCACAATTAACGGCGGATGGCAAATTAAAACGATAAATCGACGGCGGGCCGGCCCATCCTGTATTAGAAGGGGCGCCTGTAAAATGCTGCTACGTAAAATGGGGAGACTTTGCCCCTGGGACCCCATCTCTAAAGTCCTTTAAGTACATTTGAAAGAGGTGAAAAATTGTTATGAATTGAAACACCAGTTGAGTAGAAAGTTAATATTATCAATTAAATTGTATTTAGTACCTAGAATAAATATTTTAAGGTGCAGTATTATCAAAGACAGAGACTTTTACAACTTTTGAACGGCATTCATGTTCGAGTGGTTTGGCCAAAAACTCGCTTATTGATAAGTGACCATCTTCATTATTCTGACTAAAAAGCTGACTGCAGAGTCAATTTACTCCCAATTAAAAATCTAATAACATTCCGTAAAGGCGCACTATTACTTTTCTATGGGTATAGAATATAATAATGTGTGTAGCAAAATAATATCTAACATACTTTCGAGAAAAAAAACAGACCACATAAAACATCATAGTCCATAATATTATATTTATTCATCTTAAATAA
The DNA here is from genome assembly GCA_963854515.1 of Pandemis heparana. NCBI lineage: Eukaryota > Metazoa > Arthropoda > Insecta > Lepidoptera > Tortricidae > Pandemis > Pandemis heparana. The sequence goes on from OY978025.1 coordinate 2,347,608, forward strand.
CCAGGTTAAACTTAAATGAAGAAATAATAGAATAGAATAAACTTCTATTACCTACCACAAATAGAATATGCATACATTAATATACCAACCAAAAGGACCAGTAAGTACACAAATGAAATAAATAAAATACAGTAAATAGAATACCTACCTACGTATAATTATCAACCTTTTTACAGCGCCATTTTTCCCGCCACATTACCCGGCCACCATTTTGTTTAGCAGTTGCCATTTTAAAACGTCGCAGGCAAGGGCCGGACTCCGTTCAGCCACTGATTTATCCGCACCGCCCACGCATGACTTATGACTGATCATTTATTTTAGCATGCCATTTCATTTTCGTGGCGTGATTGGGGAACAAAAAAGGTTTTAGTTGATTGTAGCCACTGTATTTTGTTTTTAATTTTGTTTGGCAAAATAATGATGCCGTATTCCTTTTGTTTTGAATTGTATAAGAACATTAGACTACCTACTTGCAGCATCTTTTGCCAAACCCGTTTCTATACTGGTAATTTGGGACTTCTCTTCAGTTTCCTTTAGAGAATCACCTGTTTGGATGGGTGTAACAGAAGTGCAAGGCCCTGCTCTCCGAAATTAGAAATATGAATTTCATGTTGTGCTGTCCCGCTCACATACTTAGTGTTTAATCGGAGAGTAAGAGGGACTGTATGATACAAACATCGATTTGGTAATAAAACCCCAACGCGAGGCGATCATTTCTAGTAAAGAGCCTAGCGTCCTAATATGCAGCTGCAGCGCGATGTGGAGTTATTGCACGTTTAACATTAGTCAATTAATGTAGAACTGTTGCTTATTTCGATTTTAACACAGTTCGGTAATGGACTGTACCAACGAATGCGCGTAAATAATTTGTATTATTTTCAATCATGGAATGTTATGTAAATGTTTGTGAACTCAAAGAACTTACAATCGATTAGTCAGAGCAGTGGCAGAGTGCATCGTTTTCCCGCATCGCTACCGCATACGGGCATTAAAATCGCATTATGCCACCGATACTTTATATATCGATGCTCGCAAATGCACTCGACGTACAATACGGCCCGGGCCGTTGCATAAATATGCCCATTTGGAACGGAAACACACAGCTCAATTAGCACGGTTCGGTCCGAATTGCGTTAATTCTGATTTAAGTTGGCTTAATAAGAACTGAACGTCCTGGCAGGAAAGAATTTTTTCGTCTGAATAAATATTTTTCTTAAAAAAAGATTATAAAATTTTATATGCTTGATTGAGCCCTTTGTGAAAGAAAAACTTGAGAAAAATTACCTTCCTATACAGAGATCCTATTCAAATAATCGTTGTCTAGCTCTCAAGGACTAGTACTTTTGATGTAACAATATTTTCATAATTCGAGTGTTCTCACAAAAAGGTCCGGGATCTCGCATTGAATCAAAGGAACACAGATAACTGACAGAATCTCTTACCGAAAAATAAAACCAGGGGTGCACATGAATTATTCAGCCAGCAAACGAGGAATCAAAGGTTGCAATGGAATATTTTAATTTATTATGAACCTGATGAGCGCCCAGGATAATTGACACACAAACAGCGATTTGATTTGTTCCGAGATATGATAACTGATTTACTGGTGGAAAGAATGGGAGGGCTTGGGCTATAGTTCCCACGCGGGCCCAGTGCGGATTGGGAACTTCACACACACCATTGAATTACTTTGCAGATGTGTGCACACACACATAAATTCACATCAAACTTATGATTCTAATTCTAATTCTTATTATTAATGTGTTTTATGTACAATAAAGAGTTATACATACATACATACATACATACATACATACATACATAATTCTATTTTTATGAGATAGCAGCGTGGTAAACGAGCAAGTGGATCACCTGATCGTGATCGTGGATCCTGATGGTAAATAAGCACCATCAACCACCATCCACAACGCACCAGAGGATTGCACACTACATCGCGTTACCACCCCAAAGGGCTAAGAAAGAATACGTCACGTACTAATAGTCACATAAAAAAAAAAAAAAAAAAAAATAGTTAATTTTACTGGTTGTCTCACTTTCTACGTCGGAACACAACAGCGCAAGCACTGCCGCTTGGCGCCAGGATAAAGACCTACAAGATCCTACGACCCGCAAAACCAATGGCGAAAGCAAAAACACGCTATTTCCAGTTCACCGGTCACAACACAAGTTTCTGTCCCCAATCGTTATCTGCGGAAAGGCAATGCTGAAATAAGTAAGGAAACTTTTCCCTTTGGAAATAATATCGGGATATTTAGTTGGACGTGACGCCCCCGTCATCGAGCCGAGGTTGCGTATCCCGAACGTGTTATTTATAGATTTAGATGCAACTACAGTTACGAATTGTGCTAGTAACTGGAGCAATGAAAATACAGTAAGTGTAAAAATTTCGACACACCATGGTATTAGTGTACCGAACTTACTTAGATGCTTCAAACTATAACGCTGACTTGACAGACGTACTTTTTAGGGTTCCATACCTCAAAAGGAAAAGACGGAACCCTTATAGGATCACTTTGTTGTCCATCCGTCCGTCCGTCCGTCCGCCTGTCAAGACCCTTTTTCTCAGGAACTCGTAGAGGTATCAAGCTGAAATTTATATCAAATACTCAAGTCTACTGCCTCTTGAAGCTGTGAAAAAATCAAACTTCTAAGCCAACGTAATCAAAAGATACAGCCGTTTATGCTGCAAATTTCCGCAGGTCTCAAGGGAATCAAAACCTATACAGGGTACTTCCTGTGAACGCAGAATCTTGAAATTTGGTATGAAGGTAGGTCTTATAGCACAAATTAAGGAATAATTGCGAAAACTGTAAATATGTATCTATGTCTGTATATATCAGTGACCAATATAAAGTGGCCCCACACTGCGTATATTTTGCTTTGGAGCAGGGCTCTGCTTACACTGGTTAATGTTAATAGATATTTATAGATGCGGTACGATAGATGGTACGGAATCCCTGGTGCACTAGTCCGACTCGCACTTGGCCGGTTTTTTTTGCCACATTCTTGGTATCGATGTCGCAGGCGGACTGTAGTGATCCGCCGTATTACATTACGGCTAGCCGTTTTGATCGTGTTGCAATGCGGCGGTTCAACGATTAGCCGGATTGAATGCGGCTAAATGAAAATCCGCCGGAATGCATTCGGCGCCATAGGTTCTTCAACCCGGCTAGCCGTAATGTAATACAGCGAGTTACAGTTTTTAGTTCAGTCGACGGAGCTCCGCTCCGCTTCGCTCCTATTTCCACTCAGTTTGGGCCTTCTGCCCTGACCTGGCGCAATTCTAGCCCAACCTGACCTATCCACTAAAAATCCATCTTTAATTTCTTAATTGGTGATAGTAGCACGATGCGGCTAAACGTAGGCCGCTTTATTGAAGAATGACAATCCAGCTAATCGTTGAACCGCTGTATTGCAAAACGGCTAGGCGTAATGTAATACGGCGGATCACTACAATCCGCCTGCGACATCGACAGAGTTCACGTATCACGTAAATTCAATACTCACCCTCAATCGGGTGCTCAATAAAGGTAATCGCGGTTCACATCCCGTTTATAATATTTCGAATGAACTTAACCGTGAATCGTTGAAAACTCTTATCACGTAAATGTCTTAATTTGGTTTCATAATCGATTCCAATCCGGTTGTAGTTGTAATTGTAGTTGTAAACGCAGACGCAACTCATTATGAGTTGCTTTGCAAGGGAGATGTCGCAGTTCACAAATATACGTGTCACAATGTACTACCTAACCACCATTCAATTATTATTAACTAGCTAGCAATTGATATGTTTATAGCTATCCCGCGGGAACTATATAATTTTCCGGGATAAAAAGTAGCCTAGCACCAGCTAGAGTATACCAGCTATCTTCGTACCAAATTTTATCCAAATCCGTCCAGTCGTTTTAGCGTGAAGAAGAAACAAACGTACGCACTCACTCACATCGTCACATCGTCACAAACTTTTGCATTTATAATATTAGTAGAATCCCCCGGCGGTATAACAGGAAAGCAGTCAATACCGCAGTTGTCAACGTTTGAAGTTCAAGTTTTGTTCAAACTTTGAACCCTTGAACGTGTTTAGTTTACATTCTTTATATTGCATCCTTTGTCTTACTTTACTACATTTTGCAAGGTAACCTCTGATCGTATATAAGCTATCGGTAGATCTGGCTGTTATCTCAGCAGTCCCGGCCAATTGTGCTCCGTTCTCAAAGATAGAGGTATCAGGTAACAATTAAACAGTAGATGATAAAGTTATACGGTAACAGAGTTAGGCACAGTCAGTTTATTCGTACCAGCAGATCCAGGTGATTTTTAAGGCATTGTGTCATCTAACTAATATTATAAATGCGAAAGTATGGATGGATGGATAGATGGATGGATGGATGGATGGATGGATGTTTGTTTGTTACTCAATCACGCCAGAATGGCCCAACGGATCTGGATGAAATTCGGCACATAGATGGAGAAAAGTCTGGAATAGCACATAGGCTACTTTTTATCCCGGAAAATTTCGTAGCTCCCGCGGGATAGCGATAAACGAATTGTTTGCAGACGAAGTCGCTGGCAGCAGCTAGTAGAGAATAAATTGTGCTTGTTGGGCATTTTTATCTACGATTAACAAAACGGACATATTGGGGACACATCTGGAGACCCTGTTTTTACAGCTTAGATTCATAGGCTGAGTCTACCTACGAAATTTTGTTGAAATCTTGAGATAAACAAACTCAGGGGCCGTACCATGACGTCTTAATGCGTTTCAGTTTAGGTTCGCTTGCTGTCAGATTCGTACTAAAAGTGACAGCTAAAACTTGAACTGCGTCGGAATTAGGACGTCATGGTAAGGCCCCAGGATACGAGTACAACGGTAAATAGAAATGCCCTGTTGCGTTGCTTACTTGTTGTACAGTCAAGGCTTAGTACTATTATTTATCCTGTGGTTCCGCTCACACCAACAATCATTAATTTGGGAGTAAGAGGGACGGTATGCGAACTTCGACAGTCGAATTTGGGAGTAAGGAGGTTGCATGCGCCTGCTCGGCACGCTACGCTGTGCGTACACTCCAGATCCGGTCTCAGATTTCATTCAATAGCCGTAATTTAACAGCGCGCGTTATGCGAAGACCTGGCTCAAAATTGCCTACACTTACGAGTACAATACGACTAAGGGCCTACTACATATTGCCGGGTAACAATGGGGTATTTTCCGGGCGATGCCAGTCACGCACCGGCAAGAAAGGAATTCGTTTGCGCGAAAAAGTTGTCCGATTCTTTGTTGAAAACGAGTTAGTGACGCTCATGTAGTTTCGAGTATATTGCGGCTGGAGTTACCCGATTTGGTGTTCATACTTCATAGATCATTGTTGAGAAACGGCCGTCTTTTCACTGGTAACTGAATGACTATGAAGACAACAAAGATACATACCAGGAAGTGGGAAAATTCCGCTCGCATAGCGGGCAGTAACTTACTACTTACGGCCCAGGGTCACATAAAAGCTAATGAGATGTCATAGTATATGTTAGTGTGTTAGCATTCATTATTTTCTATTCTACATGTACCCGAAACTCAGTGATTTCATCCATTCATAAATTTAAATGAGCACAAAAACACAACTTATTCATCAGATCTAGATTTTTTCTTATCTCGAGGCAGTAATTTGTCTAGCCCTAATGTTCTAGTCTAGACCGATGATTGCTTCAATCTGTCAAACGGTTCTCTTGTAACAGAAGCGAACCATTTGTCATCTCGAAGCTTTGTTATGAAATTATAGCCAATATTATGTGCGTCTTAGCCTTGTATTTATCCAACTGGGCAAAGGAAGTCCATTTGTCCAAAATAATTAATGTGAAGGAAACTCTGTTTCTCTGCCTGTCTGTGTGCTGCCTCTTCTTCTTTCTTAAAATAGAAAAAAAAAAAACTTGTGTTTTTTATGTATCAGCACCGTAGGTTCAACGGCAACGACCTGTATTACACGTCCATTACTTGAATGCAAAAGCGACCTTCGTCAATTGAGTTTAGGTTCAATTTAAAGCATCGCAATAATGAAGTTTGGTGCATGGATGACGTCTCTTGTATTTGACGTAGCGGTTTAATTACCATCAAGAGACCACTTGCTCGTTTGCCGTACTTGTTGTATAAAAAAACTAGCAACAGCTCCCGAATCCGTCTGTGCAGAATTTTCTTATCACTGTCCCGTGGGAACTTTGCGATTTTCCAGGATGAAAACTATCCTATCTCTTTCACCGGGATCGAAAGTATCTATACTTACAGTCATATACCAAATTCCAACTGAAACAGTTCAGTGGTTTAGGCGTGAATGCGTAACAGACAGTTGCTTTCGCGTTTATAATATTAGTATTAGGGATGACAATAAATAGTCACGCTAAACGTGGCCTTAAGGTCTTGTTGACTTAGGCTCTGTCTACCCCATAAGGGATGAAGACGTAATTTATGTATGTATGTATACTTTTATGCATGTCAAATTCTCAAAGTATTTCCTGAAACTAGAATGTGCATCGCGAGCCTCCGGCGGCGCTAGGAAATTGGTGAGGCCGTTCCATCTAACTTTTCCCGGGTCCCGGCGGAGCGGCGCGACCTGGGAAATATCCCGGATTCTAGCGGCCTGAAACGATGCAGGCCACTTCTACGAATTTATCTTCAGAATTTGCCACCAGGGAACTCTAGTGGACAAAATTGTACATTCGTGAAACGAAAATGGGTTAAAATTTATCTACTTGCGTGTTTATGTATGTCGCTCAACGAGCTATGGAGAGAGCTATGCTCGGAGTTTCTTTGCGCGACAGAATCCGAAATACGGAGATTCGCCGAAGAACTAGAGTAACCGACATAGCTCGAAAAGTATGTACGTTCAAGTGGCAATGGGCAGGCCACATCGCTCGTAGAACAGACAACCGTTGGGGGAGAAAAGTTCTCGAGTGGCGACCGCGATCCGGAAGACGTAGTGTTGGAAGGCCTCCCACTAGGTGGACTGACGACATCGTAAAAGTTGCGGGAAACCGGTGGATGCAGGTGGCGACTTGTCGTTCATTATGGTGTGCTAAGGGGGAGGCCTTTGTTCAGCAGTGGACGTCTTCAGGCTGATGATGATGAAGATGATGATGTGTTTATGTACTCTTACAATCCAACCGATTGTGTCGTGACTTAGTTCACGGCCCTATTAATTAAGTGGATGACGCTAGTCCCCCTTTCTTGCAAGTCATAAGAACATCCTAACTTCGGCTTTTTGACAAAGTTCAACTTGTAAACTAGTGATAAATAATGAATTCTAACAATCAGAGTAGTAACGCCCCTGCACAATGTCGACAGAAAAGGATATTTTCGACAAACGTGTTGAAACATTGCCATGACATTGTCTCGGATTACTGTTATATACATTGTTACCAAATTTCAAGTCAATCCGACCTGGCGCCTATTTCACCAACTCGAAAATTGTCGGGGACCATTGACAATTGACAACATTTCATTTTTATAACACCTGAAAATGTATATATGGTTCGAAAGAATTTTGCCTCCTGATCACTGCAATATTATTATGTTTATATAATTTTAATATTGCTTATTACAGAAAATCAAAATTAATAAAAAACATGTCTTAATTTTACCAATTCTACCACAGGATAGGTGAAATGCCTTTGCCTTTTTCACGAGAAAAAATAAGCGACCATAATTTTGTATTCGACAACTTCAAAGTACAAGGGCGGCAAGTCCGAAATTCTATTTTTGAAGTTCGTTGCATACCTTCTCTCTCACTCTCAAGTTAATGACTATTAGTATGAGCGGAAAAGCACGAAGCGAACCTCGAAAATCGAATATCGGAGAATAAGGCCTGACATTGACAATTTGAAATTGACGTCAGTTTTTTTTTTCTATAGAGAAAAGACAAAGGGGTAAGTGTGTATTCTGCGATAGTATCGGAGTTACGCCCTTTTAGAATAAGCAAAAATTAATAAATAAATTATAAATTAAATACAAACCCTGGCGAAAAACTTAAACTGTCAGCATGTTCATCTTTTCAAACAAAATACAGAGAACCATTAAAATTATAGGCTCAGAAATATGAAATGTTGTCAATTCGAAATGCAATGCATATTCAAAGGGGGCCTCTCTCTGTGCGGGCGGCAGGCGCACTCCCCGCCCGCACCGCTCTCGGTCCCCTTTGTCGTCCTACCCCGCGCCCCTGTGCCGCGCAGGCGAGGACACAGCTAAGCGGTCGGTCTAGCAACCATCCCTGTTTTACATAACCTGTAAATGAAACCGTTTAAAGCCAGCTAGGGCGAGTATTAATCGGGATTGCGCTGGCGACGGTCCAGAACGCTTTTTAGTCGTTTTCGCTATACGACTAAAGTCCGACAGCTTTAGACTGCGTGGTTACCGAAGAAGTTATAGTGTGTGTGCTCATTGAAGTCAGTGTATCGCTCGAAATGTTAAAGACGGGATATGAACCGCGATTACCTTTATTGAGCTCCCGATATTTCGACGCAGTTGCATGCATCATGATCACGGGTATTTCGAATGAACGTGACCGTGAATCATTGAAAATTTTCAGTGTATCGCTCGATTTATACAGTCGTACTCTGAAATCTTACTTTAATTAGGTACTGGCCAAGTAACGGTTCTTGTAAGGATTGGCTTGATTTGTAACCTATGTATGAGGGCATGTGAACTGTCTCTCTCTCTCCAGCCAGCCTATATACGTCCCACTGCTGGGCACAGGCCTCCTCTCAGAATGTGAGGGCTTGGGCTATTATAGTTCCCACGCGGGCCCAGTGCGGATTGGGAACTTCACACACATTGAATTGCTTCGCAGTTGTGTGCAGGTTTCCTCACGATGTTTTCCTTCACCGAAAAGCTCATGGTAAATTTCAAATGAGATATCGCACATAAATTCCGAAAAACTCAAGAGGTGCGAGCCCGGGATTCGAACCCGCGACCCTCTACTTGAGAGGTCACAGGTCAAACCACTAGGCTACCACGGCTTTTTTGTGAACTGTATTTCTATTTAATTTACAGACCTGCAATGGGGGGGTGCACACATCACGGATTTGATAGGTTCAATTCTCGGCCATAGCTTTAGGTAATTTAATTTACAGTGGTTTTATATTTCCTTTATAGACATCACGGTAAACTTCGTGTTTGTTCAGTTCAAACGTCAGTCATACGAAACATGAAGTTTGCCATACCATCATATTCATACCACCGTAGAACCCTATCGCAATAAGGTGACATTGACATATCACTCGAGTACTAACTCGACGGCGGATGCCAATTGCGACAGGGTTCTACGAACGGTGGTTGTTGAAATGTTGACCAATGGCAAAATGTGGCTTTGAAATTGTATAACCGCAAATATCACAATAAGCGATCGATCGTCCATGAATTCTATGGCCCTTAAACGGCAATCGTTTAAAACTTCCAATGATTCAAACTATCTCGGCCCGGGCAAAGTTGGGCGATAAATTAATAGTGCTGCTTCTAATCTATAGCTTGCAAGCATTGACTTACAATAAACAACTAGACTCCCAATCGCAAACAAAAGTGCCTCAAGAAACGTCCGAGCGGCGTTGTCTATGTATTGTGTGTGTCAACACATCAACTTACACAGACAACATTAACATATTCGTTCAAATTAACACCTTATTCGTGGCAGTAATGTTTAATGTCAATTGCATACGCTCGTGAGAAGTAATAACACGACGCCACGCGTTGGAAACCTGTCTGTCTCTGGTTCTCAAGCGTTTGAGATTACGGTGCGAAAGAAACATGTACATTGTTATTGAAGCGCGGTCGAAACACGACTGAACCAAAACTCTGCACAATAGACGCGTCGTGCAGACTTTTGCTTCCGACAGTTTTTGAGCGTGATTGGAAATCTAGTTGTTTATTGTACGTCAATGCTTGCAAGGCCAACTTGTATTGGGGCTGGGGCTATGTACTTTACTGGAATATTAAATCCAATGAACAATAGATTCTTCCACACTGGTCTGGGAGTAAAGAAAAAACATAGAATGTGTCAGTTGCTTCTCTACTCGCGTGGATGGTAAAAGCCCATCGATACGGCTAGCAACCCGTCACTATTTTGGTTCCCCTTTCCACATATACGCCCACAATCCTGAACGTGGCCTTTAGGTCTTGTTACCTTAGGCTCTCTCTACCCCTCTAAGGGATAAAGGCGTGACTGATTATGTATATATGTATGCATAGTGTTTTACTGCTTTTTAGGCTGTTTAGCGAGGGACGTGTCGCATTTATTGGCTTACTAGCTTCTGCCCGCGACTTCGTCTGCGTAGAATTAGCAATTGACATGTTTATCGCTATCCCTCGGGAACTGTGCAATTTTCCGGGATAAAAAGTAGCCTATGTTTCAATATAGGGTACCAGCTATCTTCGTTCCAAATTTTATCCAAATCCGTCCAGTCGATTTAGCGTGAAGAAGGAACAAACATTCACACTCACTCACTCACATCGTCACATCGTCACAAACTTTCGCATTTAATTTTATAATATTAGTAGGATACTTTATACAAGTAAATTAAGAAGTACGTAGGTACGATACAAACTGGTTGGCGGTGGCGATATCCTAATAATGTCGTTCTAGGAGCGACATTCAAGCTTCAGATACGATCTGCCGATTCAAGTCTAATCGATAAGAGTGAGTGAAACAGCAAGCAAGCCCCTAAGGTCTTTCTAAATTTAAATAGTATTTGTACTATCGAACTGTAGTCATCTTGAGAACAGTTTCCAGTTTCAGTTCAAAGTATTTACCTAATAAAATGGTTGACAGTTTTTTTTTATGTGAATAGGAAGGCAAACGAGCAAGTGGGTCACCTGATGGTAAGCGATCACCACTGCCCATAGACACCCACAACCCCGGAGGGATTGCAGATGCGTTGCCAACCTAGAGGGCTGAGATGAAATGACTCTTGTGCCCGTAATTTCCCCGGCTGTCTTGCTCTCCACACCGGAACACAGCAGTGCGAGCACTGCTGCTTAGCGGCAGGATTAGCGAATAAGATGGTGCTAGCTATCCGGACGGACCTTGCACAAGGCCCTACCACCCGCAGTGTTGTAGGTATAGACCTAGTCCTCGCCCGCGCGGCACATGGGCTCGGGGTTGGCAACAAAGGGGACAGAGGGTTCTCTATTGATTTGCCGAAAATTTTATTGCCGAATTTCACTTCCCAACCAACGTTTGGCCGAATTTCATTTTGCCGAATCATCACATGGCAACTTGTTAAAATGATTAGTTTCATTTCCCAACCTCACGATTGCCAACTCAACGTTTGTTTTTTTCACATGGACACTTTATTAAAATAATTTTTTTTATATAGCCAAATGGTACTACATAACCATTAGTAAAAAATAAGACATTCTAAGGTAAAAATCGACTGTTTATAAATTAAAACAAACATGTTCGCGGCTAAACCTAAATTAATCCAAATTAATCATAAGACTTTTTCGGCCTAGTGTAACATTTGCCATGTGAAAGATATTCCAAAAGTTTAAAATCAAAATTATATTCGTCTTTATGAAAATTCGGCCAAATGAGAGGTTGGCATACAAAAATTTGCCAATTGTCAGTTGTCAAAGTGAACATTCGGTGAAACGTTGGTTGCCAAATGAAATTCGATCAAAAATTTCGGCGAAAAGGCAGAACACCGGGGCAGAGACCAAGTGCGGGCGGCAGGCGCACTCCCCGCCCGCACCGCTCTCGGTCCCCTTTGTCCTACCCCGCACCCCTGTACAGCGCGGCGAGGACTCAGTTAAGCGGTCGGTCTATAACAATAGTATAAAAATTAACGACGGTTTTAAAAATGTTTAAATAATATTTAAAAACTAGATAAAGAGAACAGATACATCTCTACTTTAATATGTTTGACCTTTTTCGATAAGTATTATATAAGTACATTCCGTAGAATACCAGAAAATTGTATCAAAGAACATCATTAGTCTCTTCACAGACTTAAATCGGCAACAACTCTTAATAGGCTTATATCAGGGGTGGCCAACCTGAGGTAAAATATGAAAATAAGTCGGAACCAATCTGCGGTAACAAGTCGGGCTCGGGCCACGTGACAGCCCTGATTTGCCTCGCCTTTTTGAGTAGGGTGTTGAACCGAAACTACTTGGTGTGAAATACTTAGTAGATACGATATACTTAGTATGAAATACTTGCGTGTGCAATGTATGTAGGCCATAATAAAGAGATAAATCTTGTTTCAAAGTCAAAGTCAAAGTCAAAGTGATTTATTTTGTTTGTGTTGGTTGTTTGTGTGTTGGTTTGATTGTATGTAGAAAACCGATGTTTAGAAATACTTTTTAATCCATAATAGTCATGCGTTTGATCACAATCACACCTGGTGGTAAGCGAAGATGAAATCTAAGGTGGACCGATAAAAAAAACGAGTACCTACGCCAACTCTGTCCCTAGTTAAAGCAGATTTTTTCATCCCGGGAAAGTACTTACATGATTATTTATAAACTAATAAAAAAGTCTAGACGTGCAAGATAGAAAAAATCTTTGCCGTTTAAGAAATAAGAAACATTTATCCCAAGTATAAAATACTCAAAGCTCAAGACCGTAGCGAGTGGCGTGCATTAGAAGAGACCTACACTCATCATTGGGTGGATTATGGTTGAGGAAGAAGTGAAGAGAAGAGATAAAATACTAGCTCCAAAAAGTACCGAGTATTTTAAAAACCTGCGTGTACCCTATACTTCGTAACTCATGAATATTTTCCTCGGCCTCGTAAAAAACCGATCCCCCACAATGATTATTATAATAAGAAACGATGAACGAAACCGGTTTATTGTTTTTCCTTTTCCCTCATTTCCTCGGGTAATTCGAAATCGGGTTTTTTTACAGATCCGAGAACGAGGCATCGACCCGAGCAATTTATTCCGCTGCGGTAAACAATTTTTATGTACAATTTTGGACTGACACAATTTTAAAATGAGGTTCCTTTTTATTTACGCGTGACTCCGCTACAATTTTTACATAAATAGATACAATGTATCACGTCTTTATCTCTTGAGAGAGAGAGAGAGAGAGAGAGAGAGAGAGAAGGAAACATTTATTTACACACATTCGATACACGTAAATTTAAAAAATGAAGAAATACAATATACTTAAGAATAGTACCGATATGGTGTAAAATGAGCCCCACTCAGCATAATGTTGCGGCAAACCGCAACGCTGTTTTTCAGTGGGACCCGGATAAAATTAAAAACTAAACACAAAAACAAAAACACATACACTGTGGCGACACGAACGCCAGTGGAAAGCACTTCACAAACAAGCTGCCAAATATACGGAAGTATGTATGGCAACACTCGATCAGTTCAATCGCATTAAACCAATTAAACCGAAACAAGTCACGCCAAACGTTGATTTGGCTATTGCAGTGAATTAATTATCAATTTCAATAGTTTTGATATTGTAATGTATCACATAACCCTCTATCTAATCTAACTAATATTATAAATGCGAAAGTATGGATGGATGGATGGATGTTTGTTTGTTACTCAATCACGCCAGAACGGCCCAACGGATCTGGATGAAATTCGGCAAATAGATAGAGAAAAGTCTGGAATAGCACATAGGATACTTTTTATCCCGGAAAATTTCGTAGTTCCCGGGGGATAGCGATAAACGAACTCTTTGCAGACTAAGTCGCTGGCAACAGCTAGTAAACCATAAAACAAACTAAAAAGCAACAAAAACATTCCTATGACTGCCCTTACGGGGTAGATAGAGCCTAAGGTAGCAACCTTACGTTTACGAGTACCTTAAGGCCACGTTTAGCATGATTATAGGCGTATAGATGGAAAGGGAAATCAAAATAATGATGGGTTGCTAGCCGCATCGCCTATAACATGATTTCTAAGACACAATACAATTTTTGCTTAGTTATAATTTCAATTTTTGACCCCTGGTGCAACAGGTGTCAGTTTAACGTGTCTGTCTATTTGTATCTGCGTATCTATGTTAACGTATGTCTGACGTGCCCTGCTGCTATCTGCAGTATATGGGTGAAGCACGCATCATGGATTGAGGACCTGGGTTCGATTCCCGGCCATAGCTTTACTTTGTCGATGGTTCCTGGTTAAACTTAAATGAAGAAAGGACCTGTAGGCTTATTGTCTGACTCGCTCGCAATCGCCATCGTGTTCATTTTGACAGTTCATGTATGGGCTGACAATTGGGATCGGAATCAGCTAGCTGTCACATTCATACAAGAACTGTCAAAATGAACACGATGGCGCTTGCGAGCGAGTTAGACAAATAAGCCTACTGGTATTCAGTATGCTTAGTGTAAGTTTTCGATAGAAAAATACGTCTCTATCACGTTTGCGTTAAACTGTCAAATACTATGAGAACTGTTTGTTGTCGTTTCGTTCCGCTAGCGGCGCTGTCAATTTTCTCATAGTATTTAAAACGTTTAACGCGAACGCGTTTGATACGTTTTTCGTGTCGGAAACTTACACTAGAGGCTCTGTATGGTCTAGAAACATCATGTCTTTGTCGCCTATTAATCAGTTTGAATTATTTTCGTACGACAAGTGTTTCTGAAAAGTGGTTCAACCAGTACATACAGTATATGCACAATGTGTTGGAAAAGAAGAGTCCATGAACATTTTTTCCAAAATTTAACTATTTTGGGTTTTTGTTACTCAGAATCGTATACCCTATCGACTCTCATACAAGATAAAATGTGTCCCCGATTTTACTATGGATTTTTTTCCTGTGTCACGCGTTCATACATAAAACCACGAACAAAAAAGTGACGAACTGAAATGGAACTTTTGGGACAAATTTTTTCTTGTATAAGAATCGATAGGGTAAAAAAATTTGATTAAGAAAATTCTTAAATAGTTATGTAGACTTTTTTTACTACAAGCAAGTCAACCACTCCAATCCCAATATTGCCTCGCGGCGAAAAAATATAAAAGCTCTTAAAGTTCTGGACTTTTAGTGCCATAGTTAATGTAAGTGGCCTGAACGGAGCTTTGAGCTCAAAAGCTCGCTCAAGCTCTTGAGGTTTTTAATAAACCGGATTTTTTATGTGCTTGTTAACGTTTATTGTAGTTCTGTTGCATCCACTTTCTTTAGTGCTACCTGTGCCGATGAAATGTTACTCCAAATATCGATTTTCGAAGTTCGTATACGTGCCGGCACGTAAGTCTAGCGATGATGAGTCACTTGGAGGGGATCTGCGCACCCACGGATACCGTATTTTATACTTCTGCGCATACAAGGTCATCGCTAGACTTACGTGTCGGCACTTATGTCATTATACCGTCCTTCTTATTTCCAAATTAATGACTATAATCATAATTGTGTGACAAACACAGACCTTCTATCGAAATAGAAAACTAAGCAATAAGAAGAGCATATTCAACATTTATTGAAAGCATTTTTTAAACAATTAAAATTTAATGATTTATATTTTATCAAGTATGACAAATGATAAATATCGTACTCTGCTACACTGAATTGTGGTTTCGCAACTTAAATAATTAACATCAATGAATTACTAAAATTTAATTTATTTTACAAAGTAGCGTTTAGGTACTAAAAGCAAATTCTGTTCCTTTCTCATTTAGTAGAATCGTTCTTTTCATAAGTAATTAATAAAGAGACACAACATAATTAAAAAATATATTAAACGTTATTACGAATCTCTTTTATTAAAGGTAATTTACTTAAGGTTAACATAGATAGCAATATAACCCTACCAACATATTTTTTCGAAACTTTATCCTGGGACTATAACGGTAAGTTAATGAGTGGAGTAGATTTAAATTGCAGCCTTTGAAAAACGCTGTTATAAAATAGTACGAACATTTTATAAAAATATATTTAGAAAAAAAAGTGTGTATCACACAGAAAACCTCGTTAGTTTTATTCATGAGTTTGTCTATTGGAAATTACTCTTGCTCTAACTAAAAAATAAATAAAAACTTCAAAAACAAAAACAAATAAATATGAAAAACTAGGTCAAATATTTTTTCTCTTACAATTATAAATACTAACTAATCTCTCTCATTACTTAATAATTATTCCCGCAATCGGCAACATATATTTATTACTAGCTAGACACTATCTTGTCAGTAGCATAAATGAGCTTTTTTTATTGATCATCATAAATGGAGCATGTAGATATAATTTTTTTTAACAACCTGTTACGTTTGTTTTCACCAATCTAAACAGAGCTCTATCACTGGTGAAGAGAATATCATTTTTGTTATCAAACGTCATGGCTCCTATTGAGGGTATATCAGCCACTTTCACAACTTTGGAATGTATTATCTCTTTATCTAGAATCACTTTGTACAGACTATCAATCCACCAGGCATATACCACCCCATCTAAATCAACAGTCAAGCCTCTAAAGAACGCGTTCTTTGATAACCTCACCTTTTGACCCGTTCTACTGTCATACGCGAACAACCCAGTAGATTTCAAATACACAACAACATACTCGACTTCTTTATCCAAAACAAAATTTTTCACCAAATCTTCTTCCAATATAATATTGAACTCGTCCCCTTTCTTCTTAAAAATCCCGTTCTGTCCGTGCTTCGAAAAGTAAAGGTAATCCTTCAAAACAACGCTTGAAATTGTATCCCCGATCGAACTGTATTGGATGACCTTGTGGGTTTGCGGATTGAGGAGATAGATGCCGTCGGACCCTCCTAAGTATATCGAGCCGTCTTTTTGGTTTATATCAAACACGCTAAAGTTGAGCTTGTTAGGGCCGTTGAGAACAACAGAATTGTTTGGAGCGTCCAAGCTTACGAAAGCTACTTTGTAGTGTTCTTTGTCACTTATTTCTGGCTCGAAACTGTAGTAGAGGATGTTATTGGATCTCAGGATGCCCATGTTTTTAATGACGACTTCACGTCGGAAGGGCGCGGTTAAGTCGAAGAGGTATGACATATTGTAGCACAGTGCGTCGACCTTGATGCATGTTGAACATTGTGGCACATCAGACTCTGATACGTCTTCTATTGCTTCTGTTGTGTCAGCTACTACTGAGGAAGCCAACGCCAGCAGCGACAAGCCTGAAAATGAGAAAATAAATAATGATAATATTATGGTGATGTAACTTGGAACGAAGTTTGCGTTTGCGAATTATGCGTTTATTGTACTTATTTACAATATATACAATGTTCAATTTAATTAAATATTTGATGTGCCAGCATGATATGGTAAGGATTCAATAAAAGCTGTTTTATTTTATTTATTTATATAACTTAGAAAGTCGGAATCGTAACTTATGACTTAGGTACATTTCAAGTTTTTTAGTTTCACCTGCCCCTGGGTCTGTCTTTGGGTAATCAAAACTTGCAATGTAAATACGACTCTCTTTGGGTAGTACTTAATTAAATCTTGCAATTTGTTTTGAATATTTATAGTCCTTATTCAATTTACTCATCTAGGCGTTTCGTAGACGTTTTTGCGCTATTCTTGAAAAGCATTTAGCCAATTAGAAGCAACTAACAATAATGGCGGTTCAATTGACCGTATTGTTAGGTCTGACTTCCGTGCTCAGCGTTTAACAACATATATTGTTCTAATGTAGCAGGTTTAAATTAAAGTACTAGAGAAACTCGAGTACAAAGAGAATATAACCATTACGTTCTTGAGTAGGTACTATTAGTATGTCGAAATTTTTAACAACAAAAAAAAAATAAAAAAAAAATCACGTCCTTATCCCTTACAGGGTAGACGGAGCCTAAGGTAACAAGACCTACAAACAGGCCACATTTTAGCAAGACACTGGGCGTGTAGGTAGAAAGTGGAATCAAAATAGTGATGGGTTGCTAGCCGCATCGCCTTTAACACGATTCTTATGATTTTCGCCCAGTTCTTCTTCTTCTTCAGCCTAAATTAACCCATTGTTGGGCGTAGGCCTCCTCATCAACACGCCATCCGGTTCGGTCCCGGGCTTTGTGCAACCAGTTCTTCCCGCACACTTTGGCTATATCGTCCGCCCATCTGGTTGGTTGGCGACCAACACTTCTGCTTCCCATCCTCGGTCTCCACTCCAACTCTTTCCGGCTCCATCTCCCGTCCGTTCGGCGACTCACGTGACCTGCCCATCGCCACTTTCTCTTCGCAATGACCCGGGCCAAGTCTTGTCATGTGTTTTTGCCCAGTTAATATATGTATATTATGTAGATAAAACTCTTTAATCAGTTGTATGTTATTTAATAGAAAAGAATCATGCAATTCAACAGTCACCCTTGTCGTAAATATTTCATGAACCGACCGACAATATCGATTTGTAGGCGAGTCGTTTTAACATGGTGGTAGGCTGGTAGCGTGCCGCCCTTGGCAGGTAATATATTTTTAAATACGCAATCGTGAAGCCAGTTTTTATAAATCAGCTCAGATGTCACGAGGAGTCTTAATATTGTTCTAAAGTCAGGTCCCCTTTTGTCACGTAATTTTCACAATAATCTTTACAAATAATTTTTTGATCAAATCATAACACACGAAATCGTGCATTTTCAGGAATTTTTGACAAGTCGATAGAATGAGCGAGGTTAGTTTTTTTTTTTTTTTTTTTATGTGAATAGGAAGGCAAACGAGCAAGTTTACTTTCAATTCTAAAAAATACTTATTATTTTAGAAATAAAACACTGTATGACTAACGGAAAGTGGTAAGTACTCCGTGCTTTTTGAACTTCAATTTTATGAGACAAAATATAGACCCGTTCTAAAATATTTCTGAAGGTGGTTAGATAAAGATAAAGATAAAAGATAGATATATTAGATAGATAGATTAGTTTATAGTTTGATGCTAAATTATTCGTCGGACAGTCGAGACTCAAGTAAAAGTACGAACTGCAGCCATGAAACTTCATAAAAATGGCTTCATATTCAAACAATGTCACAGCAAAATTGCAGACAAAGTTGCAAAAAATCTTTAGTTTTTTTGTCCATTGAACTGAATAATATGCAGCGTGCGTCCGTGTCGTTAATTCCTAGCCTTTTTCTCGGTGCACTGCAAGACTGCAACTTGCTAGTTGGAATTTTATCTTTTATATCGTAAAACGCCTATCGAATATTAAATACCTCGTACGGTTTTGGTCATCTTATTACCCCCTTTTTTTAAAGGTTTTTATTTAACTTTTCCAGGGGCCTTCCAGTGACTATCTTTTTCTATCCACAGTCCTAACCGTTTGACAGAAAAGTAATGCGAATGTAATTCAGAGTTCGTTAGAAAATAAGGCATAGGTTTGTTTTTTGTTTGGGTCAAAATCTTGCAAATCTTAGACTCACTTTTGTTGTAGGATTGTTTTGAAATTTGGTACACCTATGTAGGATGGATGTCAATGCAACTAAAGTCTGTATAAAGGACAGCCAGCAAAAAAAACGTATTTAAAATGGTTTATTTAACAAAAACTTATTGGAAAGTAAGTCAGAAGTATTAGTTTTTATCCGTTCCATCGTTGGTAGTAAATTCGCGTTGCTAGGCAACCAATTTCAACTGTTAATCGACGCCTTAGCAGTAAACGAAGCAATGCGGAATATAACGAAGTACGACCGCCACGAATAACCAAGGCTTTAACAACGACAAAAGAGAGTTATAACTTTACTAACCTTGACATTTACAGTAAATGCACCAACACCTACATTTTTTCTACTGAATTATGTACCTACACAAAATATTGTATCTATCTAAGGGAGTGTACAAAACTTCATTATTTTTTTTAAGCTTTTACCTTTTTATTCTTTTAAAATTGCTTTTGAATTAGGTGTACTTTTTTTCATCTACAAAAACCAGTGGCTTAGCTTTGACCTCCTAAATACTATGTAAATAAAAATTTATCGCCGAAATTTAAATAGGTACCTACGCGGAATCAATTTATTTCATGTTAGTATCAAAAAACAGATACTTAAAATGTAAATACAAAACTAAAACTACTATTAAATTAAAATAACTAAATAAATCTCAGAACGACTGCACCAAATTGAGTAATTATTGTTGTGTTCGTTATTGTCAGGATTTTGTACGAAATAATTTAGTTTCTTAGATAAGAGAAGCACCATCTACAGCACATAATATGTATACAATTACTCTAAATCTTAGTAGGTCAGTTGGTATAAAGATAATTTGAATAGTTGGTGTAATGTTAACTCCATTATGCTGGTTAAAGCAATTGGTAAGAGACTAACTGCACACGCGTTTGTCTGTTTGTTGTAAGATATATACTTATACCTATTTTCATTTTCAATATTAAATTTGGTTTTGCAAGCCATCTCAACTAGCCATAACGGCGACCCAAAGCCAAATGTATTCTTTAGAAGCGTTTGTTTATCTTACAAAACAGCGTGAATTTGGAGTAAGGGTGAATCTTAAAACAACATTAAGTCCGACGTCTGAAAGTGTGCCGACAAAACAATTCTCAAAGTCACTTTGAGAGCTATTTCCAACGCAGACGCGCGTGGACCACCGTTACGACAGATTTCTCAAAATGTTTTAAAATAACACAATCATAGACAATCTTGTATCTAGAACATAAATGATCAAAACCTAAAACGGTCCACAATATTCGAGGTGTGACCTTTTTTTACTGAAAAACATCAAATTTTCCTGTCGACAACACCACAACAGTAAAGTTAAAAACATCACAAACCTGCGTATATTCCAAGAGCTTGCTTCATTATCACAAAACTTCACACCAAAACAAAAACGGCTGCCAAGCCAAATAAACGTCTACAATCCAACACGTCAGACGGCAAAATGGCGGAACTCTACCCCATCAGTACTTCAATACCACCATAGAATAATGCGCACCCATGAACCCACGGAAAAACCCGACTAATTTCCCAAAGTATAAACCTTACGGTTCCCCCGCGTTACCCCGAGTGTTAACATAAGGGACGTGCAAAGGCTATTCGATATTTTAACCATTTTATTTTTAGACGTCATCGTCTGATGAAGTCACGCAAGCGTGCACTAGATCAAACGAAATTATATACGCAATGTGTATTAAAGAATTGACGACGCCTCCGCACTGTTCATTCATACTGGGTGCTTAAGCGTAATATAAGGGAATCGTACGACCCTGACCAACTTATGCCGTTGGAAGCTGGCCTTATTGAACTCACAAATTCGAAGTTCATAATTGTGCGGTTCCGCTTACATTACTATGCGTTAGTAAGGGAGTGAAAAGGATGGAATGATAAGAAGCTCGATTTTTATCGTGTGGGGAGAGACCACGTTAGATCTATCTCCAGGCCGATTTATGAGGACCGAAGTACGAAGGAAGAGAGTTGGAAGTTGTATTTATGTATCCGCGATGAGAAACTTTGATAGTGCGACGTAGACATGGGTGACGTCACCAACGTTAGCTACTTGCGCGTCGTAGCAATTTATTTAGTTGACGACTACGCATTCTGTTTGTACAATTATTAAAATTAAAATTGAAAGGTGGTTAGTAAATGAGCGAGTGAGCTCTTGTATGCGAATCTAAATTCTAGAATTTTAATTCTGCAAAAATGTACACAGTGTGGACTTTTTTTGGTAAATGCTCAAGTCTCTTTTCGGATGGGGACTTCACACACACTATTGAATTGCTTCGCAGGTGTGTTTACGATTCCTAGCGATGTTTTCCTTTACCAAAAAAGCTCATGGTAAATTTCAAATGTTTCACACAAAATTTAAAAAAAAACTCATGTGCGAGCCCGGAGATTCAAACCCACCCTCTGCTTGAGAGGCTATAAGTCAAACCACTAGGCTACCACGGCTAGATACATTTAATTAATTGACTGAATTAAAATGGGAATCCCCATTTGATACCTTTGCGTGCACGAGTCGAGTATTTAATAAACAGTTTTAATGTTTTTCCGAGTAAGATAATTAACTAGCTGCGAGCTTTCGAGAACCACTAGCTACTTTGGACGGGTGCGGCTGCGGCTACTTTGGGTAAAACCCAAAATCTGTGCGTTGTTTAGTTACGTCAGAGAAATAGCTAGTGTCCGACTGAAGTTTTCGTTTCGGTTTTAGTTTCAGCCGGTTTCGGACTAAACATGTTTCGGCTAAAAACAGCAGAGCCTTGAAGCCACGCCGAAACTTACATCATGCTTTCGGGTCGCGTTCCATTACATTATAACTTTTGTGGTTTAGTTAAAAGTCTCAGTGCCACTATTACGGTTTGAACCTTGTAATGTTTAGCGAGACAATTTATTTCAATATCTGGAAAGAACAGCCCAATGGCATTTCATTCAAGGTTTTAATCACATTCATAAAAGGATCAGTTTCGATTTTAAGAGGGTGCATCCGTGCTGAGCTCGCAACGTCGCATTTTTGGTGATTTTATGCGATTATTTCACAGAAATTGAATGAAAGTATCAAATATCCGTCTGTAGTGCACTTCGTTTTTAGTGTATTAATGTGTCTGATGCAATAATTCATCGTGATGGACTTTTATTTTCTTATTAAACGAGATATAGTATTTTATCGCTTTAATACGAAAATAAAAGTCCATCACCATTAATCATTGCATTGGACACATGAATACACTAAAAACGAAGTGCACTACAGACGGATATTTGATACTTTCATTTAATTTCTGTGAAATAATCGCAAAAAATCACCAAAAATGCGACGTTGCGAGCTCAGCACGGATGCACCCTCTTATTCTATATAATCAAAACCGAAACTTTGGTTTCAGTTTTAATGTGTAATTTAGACATTGTAATTGTTTTATTATTATTGTTTAATAATTGAATGGGAGGCCCAAATAAGCAATTTATTATTTATTCTTATTTATTTAGTTTCAATCGACAAAATACATGCTTCGGTCGAACACTAAAATAGCCAATAGATCTAGCGGGAGAATTTGTATTATATGTGTGCGCGCGAGAGCTGTGTCTTATATACTACCTACCCATCTTTTTCATAATGTTCGTTCTAGAAACAGACGGATAGACGTTCTTTCTAATTATTAGGTAAAATACAAGAGTACGTATTCGTAGTCGAGGTAGGCGAAATGTTCCGAACCAATTTGTGAACTCGAACGGACGCCGACTGTGAACTCAAAGTTATGCCTGTATCTCTCGAAAGTTTTATTTTAAAGGCTTTCACTCTATTGGATAATTCAACTACACAAGTACCCAGACAGGTGGGTTATTTTGCGCTCAGTTCACCATACAAGCCATGGTATACCTGGCAATCATCAGTCGCTCTACTAACTCGGTTCCAGCGTGACTCCGAATAAAGCTAAACAGTGGACACTTATTGAAACTGTGGGATCCGAACAATACTACATTGTTCTCTATTGTCGACACCAGTGAATCAGGAAGAACTGATGCATGCTAAAATATATAAATGTACTTCTACCTACGTGTCAACAAATAAAAAAGCACAGTCCGTCAAGCCTGGAGGGTTTCCATGACGTCTTAACGCGCTTAATTCCGATTCAGTTTAAGTTCGCTCGCTGTCAGATCCATACTAAAAATGACAGCTAAACATGAACTGAGTCGGAATTGAATCACATTAAGTCGTCATGGTAAGGCGCCTGAGCTTTAAATCAAGGCAATATAGAGTCAAGAGGTTGTTGTTATCACCTCAAAATAACCTCAAAATTGTGCCGACAAAGCAATGTCAAAGAAGCTTTGACAGCCGTTTACTTAAGCCGGCTACTCACACACCAGCCGCAGGGGCAATATTGGAAGCAGGGCCAGTATTGCCTCCTTAATCGTGATGTGTATTGCAAGCAGGGGCAATTTTTAGAACAGCCGAAATTGCCTCGACCGCCGTGCGACCGGTATTGCCCCTGCGGCAGGTGTGTGCGTAGCTTAACAGTGCAGTCGCGCGTGATAAAAAAACTTTAGACTTCTATCTATTCTATTCTAGAGAATAAATAAATAATTAATTGAAGCCGAAATAGAAAACCGATTGTATAAATTGTTTAATGCAATAAATTTATCGGTTTCATTTTAAATTTCAAGCATTTTAATATTTCCGTTTGGAGTACGAGACTAAATATAAGCTTAATTTCTTTATTTAGTTTGAGAGTGTCACTAGATTAAACATAAATATTATAAAAGATCTCGAGTAAACATAAATATTATAAAAATCTGAATCTAATGAATCGATTTTGAAAATTCTTTTACCAATAGAAAACCATGCTTTTTGTAAGTGTCATAGGCTATATTTAACTCTGCGCGGACGAAGTCGCGGGCAACAGCTAGTATATTATTATTTTAAAGGCGTATCATTTTCAGTAATTAATTAGTGTTGCAAAACAAAGCATGCTCACATCAATTGGGTCTATAAGGAAACGACCTTTTGAACTTTAGTTAAATGATTCGTTTCTTACAGGTCAAATACTGTTACAGTGTTATGGTCACGGCTATTTTTACAAACTATTATATAACTTGCCATGTTAATTAGTATGTTTGTGTTACGTTGAAAGTCTAAATTGATCCAATTCTACAATACAATGACTGTTAATTGAACACCTCATAATAATGATCTCTCTTTGGCGTCGGCCCAAGGTCATCCCGGCAGCTTTGAGTTCCGCCGTGATGGATCTCTTCCAGGATTCAGTGGGACGACCCTGTCTTCTTCTTCCGCCAACGGGGTTCCACTCCAAGGTTCAACTCTGCTGATGCTCGCGTCCGGACCCCTTAGGCAATGGCCTATCCATCCCCATTTTCTATGGAGGATTTCGAGTGAGAAGAGAGGGCTCAGATTAGAGGAGTCTGGAGAAACACTGTCGAGGCCCTATGCTCCACGAGGAGTTAAAGGAGGAATCACCAATCATAATCATCATAATAATAAATGTACCTACAGAGAATGCAGAAAGTTACAAGGTAAACAAAAAGCTGTTATTGCTCTAGACTAGAGGGATCTCTAACAGGCTTTAGAATTATAAAGGAATTTAGATTTAAACAGGTGATGCAATTAACAATAAATATGGTAAAAGAACTAACAAAAACATTGAAATAACCATACATCAGGAATCAGCTAGCGGCAACAATTTTCCCGGACCGGTACGACTAAAGGTGGAAACACATTATTAACACGCGACGCGACCCGATGCAACGAATGCATGCGCATAGCGTCGCGTCGGATGTTCATAGTGTGGTTCTGGTCATAGAAAATAATACAATTTGATTCGACTCAACACGCGTCGCGTCGCGTGTTATAATAATGTGTTTCCACCTTTAAGGATCTTCAAAAAACGAGCCCATTCTTTGCTTAAAGGGCCGGCTGTTTGCCGCGGTGTTGTAGGGCGCTCTTAACGCCCTATGTTATGAGTGTCTAATGGGCAGCGGTGATTACTTTCCATCAGGTGAACCGCTTGCTCGTTTACCCCCTATCATATAATTACATAAAAAAACACACTATACACACTTCAGTGAGTTGAGCGAAAGAGCGTGAGATTTCAGTGAAAAAAAGTTAAAAAAGTAGTGCAAATAATAATAAGAATATTTATTCTAAGCAGATGAGTTGTTGTAGTGCTACTTCGACCGTACTATTTCTACCTTTTTCTAACCTTGTTGATGTTTTATGGGGTCGTAAAGGACGCCCTTCTGTTCACACTTTATAGCTCGACCCATTTTGTATATTTCCGGATATATTAAATTACACATATTATTTCATGTGCTCGAGTAGCTTTAACTTCCGACAGGAGGAGTGACTTGTGTGTATGTGTGTATATAAGTTCCTATGTCCTCTCGTAACTGCTCCACGGCTCAACTGATTTTGATAAATGATACAATAAAGAGTTTACATATTTATGTACATATATTCTGTATCTATGCGGTTCACAAAGCTCCGTCTTTACTTTTCATTGACTTTGTTCTAAGAAATCCAATCAATAAAGCCAATATTGATTTTGCCCCGATCATAGGTCAAACTGTTGAAATAGTAATACCTAGGTATAACTGAGCTGTTCAGTTTTCAACTGTGTTTAATTAAAATATCTTTATTGTATGAAACTTTACCTTTGCCTTTCCGGAGTCATTATAATAAGAATTTTCTTCGCTAAGGGCTAAAGTTTTTCTAGCTCTTATAGTTGGCATTCCAGGTAGTTATACACATACTAGCAACACGCCCTGGCTTAGCACGGGTGCAAGGTACATAATATAATAACTAAAAAGGGGCAGCGATAAATATTGGTATTTTGAAACAAGTTAACACAAGAATAGGATAGGATTATAATTTTAGGTTTCGATCGGTCCTTTACTTTTTCTGTGTCAACTCTAGTTTAACACCTATGTCCTGTCAATCGTTCAAAAGTTAACTGGAAGCAATCCCTTTTGGGGATAAGTTCACCTTTGTGCATTCATCTTTTTCATGTGTTTTATCTTACTAATCCTACTAATATTATAAATTCGATAGTTTGTGAGGATGGATGTTTGTTACTCTTTCACGCCAGAATGGCTTAACGGATCTGGATGAAATTTGGAACAAAGATAGATTATGGTCTGGTATAACACATAGGCTAGTTTTTATCCCGAAAAATTCCCACGGGATAGCGATAAACGAATTCTTTGCAGACGAAGTCGGAGGCGACAGCTATTGTTCAATAAAGAGTTAAGTATACAAAATGAATTAAACTCTACATGTAAACATTTCTCTTAAATCACTCTTACCTACGAATAATCGTTCGTAGACTCTAACTATTGCTAAGCAGACAGTGCGTATAGAGTCTGTCTAACCAACGCTGAACCCACTAGTTATTTGATTGGCAACATTTTGTCTTTAAGTGTGTCTATCTGAGGTGTCATGTTGTATGTCAAATTGACATTTCTCTAAGAAAATTGCAGCTGTGTGAGTGATCCTGTGTTACCCGGACATGATTTTTTGAAATTGCCGCGCTTTTACAGGTTCAGCTTTGGTTAGACAGACTCTATAACCTTAGATGTGGAAGAGGAAATTACGGGACTCTACAGAGTTCCTTTAGGAGTTTACAGAAATTTAAATACACATTATGATAAACACAGATTTGCACATTACACTTTCTTCTCTTGTGTTAACAAGTCTAAATTTTGTAAGCATCAATTAAAAGTAGCCGCCGCATGGAATCAAGAGACTGAAGTTTAAAGGTTCAATAAGTAGATGATATTGAGTGTCACAAGAACTTCCTAACTTTAGTTACCGGATTCGACCACTTAATAACGGGTCACTGCTTTGCACCCTCGTATTTCAACGGGACTGTAATGATTTGAATAACAGTTTACTTACTAATTTACGAATTGCATAAAAACGAAATGCATGAATTCAACCCACATGTATTTATTTATTCTTAAAGCAATTACACAGCATTACAGCAGAAAGATCACGGTTAATTGGAAAAATGTTATTGAATGAAATCTCTCCGTGGACGCCAGTGTATCATAACTATACAGTACCTACCTAAATGTTAAGATGTATCTGGCCCATAAATAACTTGTGATGAATAGTCGCAATCTGTGAAGGCATTATTAGGGATATAAAGAGAGCTGATTGCTGGGTATATTTCAGGGCGTCCACTTTGCATGGTACGACGTAGACGCGGCGGAGCGGGCCGCGGCGCAGAGCAGCGCGGATTCTGATTTTGATGTACGCGGATTTCTGAGACTGCCGTGCTTAAAACACATGCCTTAATCCTTATATGTACACCTACACTGTGTCTTGAAATCAATCCGGAATACTTCGGCAAGTGGTTGAGATAGTTTGCCTGAACACAACTGTTATTTTAGTTTCTACAATATTGTGGCAATATTTATTCGCATATTGGTCGATGTTCAAAGATTACAGTCAAGTGCAAAAATACGTTCGAAAAGAACCCATAAATCTGTGACGACGTTCTTATTAGGTACGCAATATTTTTAAAACAGCATGTGATTCTATCATTCTACTTACGGCGTCAAAGGGATGACTTCTGTTAAATCCAAAATTACGATGAACTTAATATTGTTCAATTAAACTAACACGGCCATTTTGTGTAATAAAATGTTAGATTTCCATGTACTCGTATCAGTAACATTAATATTATTTCGACTATAAAGAACCTAAAAACAATATTTTTTGTGGTAAATAAACAATAAGACACAGCCATTCGCTGAAATATTCCAGAATATTTTTAAGATGATTTACCTACTTTGTTTTAACAATATATTATTATATTGTAGGTAAGTAAAGTACATAGTGTTAGAATATCGGGTTATGTCATAGTCTGTTTAAGTTTCAAAATGCAAAACCATATCCGTTGCGTTCCGTCTTGTCTGAATCACCCTTAAACCTCTTAACACAAAGCGACCTAAGTACACTTATATTTCATGGAGGATAGGATGTTTCTGTAACAAACACAATTATCACCGTAGATAGTGCTAGGTGTTTATGGATCTATCACGTTCTAAGGAAGTGGGTCAAGGGTAGCTTGACGTAGGATAATTTACCGCACCTGATTTGGACGCTAATGAGTAGTTTTTCGAGATGTTAAGGTAAATAAATAGGTAAATAATAATGAAGTAAATTAATGATATGTTGCTTCTGTCCGTTCTGTGTGCTAATTAAGTAGCGTAAGGTAGGTACCTAAATATTTTTTGTTCTTTATAACAATACTAATTGTTTCCACTTTCGAAAGGCACATTCGAGTGGTATACTTACTTTCATAACTCTGGCCCCACCATTTCGTCTTACCATGCACCCAGACAAAATGGACATAGGTTATGGTGAATTTAATTGTGAAGCAATAAGAGATAATACAACATCAGTTCCCCTTTAATAGGTACAAATAGTGTTTTTAATTAGGTACAGGACACTAGTAATCGTATATTTACGTGTAGATGACACGTATAACCCTCCCCTGGGGGTCAATTCCCGCGTAAATCACGTCATCTAAGGGTCCGAACCGTAGTAACGAACGTGTCGGAAGACGTCCAATTCGGACCGCCGTCAATCAACCTTGTCCTGATTGGCGCGCTTCCGTGTCCGACGCACTTGGATATAACAGACAATTAATGACGAATGTACATGGAAAATGCTTGATTTTTGTACACACCCGTTTTCTCGTCGTCCTACTGATCTGTCCTATTAGTAGGACCACGAGGGAGAACTATTTCTGTCTGACCTACTGTGTGCATTGTAGCGGATGCCAATTATTTAAACCACCTGTACCTATATTTTTCACAATCCTGAACAACATATACAGTATACACCCTGAACACTATACAGGACGCGGGTTTTGCATAGGTACAAATATAAAGTAGGACACAGAAATAAGGTCTCCCTCGTGGTGCTACTAAATAGGACATAATCAGTAGGACCACGAGAAAAGGGGGATTTTTATAGTTATACAATAAATTGACACTGCTCAAACATAAGCCGTATTTAATAATGATTACTTTCTAAACACAAAAAGGTACTCTTAATCTGACCTTTATTTTTATTCAAAACGTCGCCATTTTGGTCACGGGTTATGAAGTGATAAACTATTACGAAAAATGTTAGGTACCTAACTCAGGTGCCTTAGGTACCTATATGTCTAGATATTTTGGAGCAGCTACAAATAATTGGATACAACAATAGTGGATCAATTATTAACGAGGCAGCAAACTTCGTTTCATCCTTTTGTTGCGTGTTCGGTCCAATTCAGTGAACAATAGTTTTATTAATACCTAACCCTTTGCCGCAGTCATTACTGTTGAAGATAGTTTTTAGAATAAATAAAAACAAGAGTACCTACTTAGGTACTTCGAAAAAGTTTTCGCACGATGTTTGGGACCAAACGGTTCGCTTCATCCATCCTATTGCGAACTTCTAAGGAATGGAATGCGTTCCCGTCCTATAGGTACTTAATTCCAGACAGAAACAGCCTACGGCTCTTAAAAGTAAGTAGGTATATATTCAAGGAGAGTAGGTAGAAGGTCTCGTCCCGACCTGGAAATTGAGAAAGAAAATGAATGAAAGAAAGAATAGTATGAAGTATGGAAGAGCGAGAGGCATAAAAGCGAGAACTGGTATGAGAGTGAAAACTAGGCTCCAATTACGTTGGAAGTTTTTGTAAACAAAAAAAAAGTAAAGTAGTCAAGTTAAGTACCTACTCGTAACCGCAATTGTACCTATTAACCATTTATTTCTGTTAAGTGTCAAACAGTACGAAGGTAGAAAAAGACCAATGATTAGCCATAAGAAGTTCCCTGCTAAAAATAAGCCTTCCCCTAAGATCGCCATGAAGACCGGTCTTACGTGGCCCTCATCTAGCGGACTACCACAACGTCACCAGTCATCAGTCATGGATTTTTAAAGGGCCTTCCTACGCGTCTTCGAGAACGTTCTGGCTCCAATGCCATGAATCCTGCGAGCCACGTACAGTATGGCGTCCAAGACAAAAGGATTGAGCTATAACGCAACACAAGCTCACACAACTCATAAACAAGCTATGAATTTATCCATTTTCAAACTTAACCCATAAATTCTTCTTGTCAGAAACATCACTGGACCGGCCTTTACGACAGGGTCCAATTACTCGCAGTCAACTGGATAGCGTGCGATATCAATGTCGCGCGGAATTTAGTTGGACCCTATTAATTTTCATGGCGGGTGTACGGGGTCGATTACTGTGTTAATTGGCTCCTTGTTTAATAACCTTGACTTTGGTAGTGACGTAAATAGAACAACGCAGCTCGTAAGAGAATTAGTCACATGGATTAGTTACGCTACTTTGAATAAATAAATAAGTGCCTAAATATCTTACATAGTACATACTAACATGGATAATTCACATCTTTATCCCAACGCAACAGGTAACAAGCCAGGTAAAAAGTAAGGTAAAAGCCATGTTTTTTTTTTTTTTTTTTATGATATAGGGGGCAAACGAGCAGACGGATCGCCTGATGGAAAACGATTACGATTACGATTACGATTGATGTTTAGCATGATTATGGGCGTATAGGTCTAGGCCGCATCCCCTATAAAATGATTTTCGCCGATTTCCTCGATGCGATTTACCTTTTACCATTTCTAGTTCTTTTTTTTCAAATATTTAGAGTGAACTTTGCCGGACTTCCAGTCTGGATTGACGGATTGACTTGAAATTTAGAGCTTCTATGACGATCAATTTTAAAAAACTATTTGATAGGCTGTTTATTGTTTTTTTAATATATTTTTCCGTTTATTTGGAACAGAGATACCTGTGCGCCACTTGCAGTGTGCCAGTATCAAAGTTCGCAAATCTAACATTTTTGTTCACTGAAATCAAAGGTTCAAATTTAAAAGAAAACCACTCAATTTCAAATAAAACTCACCAATTTATTTAGCAAGAGTTTAATAAAAAAATGCAAAATAATAAAAATATCTCCAAATATTGCCTTAATACTAGGATATCTGTAGGGCTTAACGTCCAAAAGTACGAAAAATACACACGCACTGTGCGGTCATTACACGCTACTTTACCAACGAAAAGATATTTGATATGACCATGATTTGACCATGTGATGAACACAATACCAAAGCCATAGGTACTTAAATAGATCCATTGTCCATTAAGAAAAAAACTTCCTTTCAATTGGTAAAAGCATGTGTAAAAATTACAGGTCAACCAATGAAGGTACATTATACGAAAATACAAAAATATTGGCACTGGTTCCCAAAATTGTAGCAGGCGTACTTAACTAGCAAATACATAAAGAATACAAATTAAATACTTTCAACCTCAGACCAGAGACAAGAATAGACGGAAGATAAATAGCAACA
Organism: Pandemis heparana; assembly: GCA_963854515.1. Classification (NCBI taxonomy): domain Eukaryota; kingdom Metazoa; phylum Arthropoda; class Insecta; order Lepidoptera; family Tortricidae; genus Pandemis; species Pandemis heparana. The sequence goes on from OY978025.1 coordinate 2,379,363, forward strand.
GGATACATCAGTTTGATTTGCTCTAACTTATCTTGGTTACACAATGAGTTAGAAGAAGTAAGGTATACATAATAATAATTGTTTTTTATTTATTGGCGACATCCCTCAGCACTTTTATTACTTTTTATCAACCGTCTAGTTTTTTATACAATGTCCAATTACTACCTTTGCTCGACAGCTGATTTGTAAATCGGACTAGCATCGTACAAAGAAAATTAACAGTTTTTTTTTATTAATCGGATAAGAGAGAACCGCGTTGCGTTTTGTTTTGTGTTCGATCATAATTTTCTACAATTTTTTAATCCTCATTTAAAGATGTACATGAAATATAAAAGACTAAATTCACTGAACTTGAAATATGAGCTGCTTTGATTCAAAATGAGAAAGGAACCATTAAAAAAAATGTGGGTAATTGATAAAAAAAGTTTGTGTGAAATTTACCATGAGCTTTTTGATGATGGAAAACCGCACTGGGCCCAAACAATCTACATTATTACGATGATGATAATGATAACAAAAAAGATTCATTGAACATTTCAAAACAAACGAAACTTAGTCAAGCGATGAACTAAAGGTTTCCTAATGTGATTACTGATTGCATGCCGAACATAAATCAAATGGATATGAATTTCCTGACAACATTACAAACTCAGTTACAAAGACTAACTTACCTACATAATAATGCGTAATAATTTCGAATATAACAAATAAATAAAAAGACAAAACGAACGCGCAATCGTTAGGAAGATAATCGTTTCGAAACAAATTATTGTCATTTCACAACTTTGGTAGGGAGAGAGCCGGAGTAATTAAATTTGTGCAAAATGTTTTCGCATGACAATCTATACAATAAAAAAATTGTTACAAAATAAACATATCACTTACGGTTAAGTCGGAATATTGGGTTATAAAAAGGTCAGGTTAATTAGTTTATTTTATGCGATTAAATATAACTTCGTACGAATGTGTTATAATTTATATGTTTGATTGTTACGCATAACTATTGCCATCTCTATTTTCTATGGAAATCCGTTACAAAATAACTAAACAACATTTTAAATTAAATTTTGAATCTTAAAAAACATCAAATAGTTTACATATGTCAGTTTGAAATTTCAACTTAATGTCCATGCACATAATTATGTCAATTTTAGAGTCAAATGACAAAAGTTACACGAAACTTGTCCGAGTAATCTCATATACCAAAGGTGCGTACTTAGAAAATAAATTAAATATATTGGTGAATAGCTTAAAGCCTTGATATGATATAATTATGTGCAAACGTCGGCTCTCCTGTCGGTACATTGTACAACTAATACAATACAGGTTAACCGAATACCACGGAAACAGTTAATATTATAATAAATGTATACTTAATAACAGTATTATCAGTTCGCGCATTTCAAAACGTCTACGAATCTTTGATAATTTATACTCGAGCTTGATTGAACATTGCCTTCAATTCTACTATTTTTAAATATGTATTTTGAAACGTCGTTAAGCTTCGGTGGTCTACGCGCGACTGCGCTAAAAAAACTTTCAAAGCTACTTTGAGAATTATTTTGTCGGCACACTTTTAGCCGAAGCTAGTGTTATAACTTGAGTATCAATGAACGATGCCTCAATAATACATATTATAGTCGCTTTTAGCAAGATTTGCTTCGGTTGTTTGCTGTACAAAACAATACCGACGAGAGAGCAAGACACTTAACTAAAAAAAAATACTATAATCATAAATTAATTACATATAAAGATACGCGCAAAAAACATTAAGACTTCTTTAAGGAATAGCTTTTTGACTAGTAATAAAATTACATCTATTCTATTCATATTTAAGTAATACGAAAGCGTACGTATCTCCCCGTGACCTCTGTCCCGCTCGTAAGCACTCAATTAGAGCGGGAGGGGAGATGTGACAACACGTCATTAGACTTCATTCAATTTACAAAAGTTTATTACGACTTATTTATGTCTAGTCGTTAACCAAACGATTTCCTTTACAAATCTAATGTGAATAATCTGATGAGATTCATTTTAATACAGGACCCTTTTATGACGGCCGTCGGATAAACTTCGGATAAAATATAGATTAAAAATGATCAACTCACATTTTTTCTACCTGCGATAGACAAAGGGCTTCTATCCATACAACCCGTCAATTTTTATTTGGAAAAAAATATATAGTAGCCGTTTATTCGGTTTCTATGTACCTTTTAGGTTGAATAAAAATGTTTTTTTTTTTATCGAACTTATAAAAAAACGAGAAAACTTGTGATGTTTTTTTATACGTACATAAATCACGTCTTTATCCCTTACGAGGCAAACAGAGCCAACGGTAACAAGACCTAGACCGTTTCGCATGTTTGTGGGCGTATAGGTGGAAACGAGGACTTTATAGGTACATAGAAACCGTGTTAAAATTGCATTGATCAACATTAAACATAAATTACGTTGACGAGAGAGACCTCTTTGGCTTTTTGAGCAAAACGTGCGATGTATGGCATCAACTAGCAACACTAAACTCGAGCTATCAATCAATATACATATAAGAATCTGTATACATAAACGCGGTCCACAGATGACCAAGTAATGATCCACTGATGCCGGGTGATTCATTGTCGACTGCCAACGATTGTAATTCCGTGCCTGCTTCTACGTACAAATCTAGGGTGAGGGCTAATGCCAGGTAAGCATGTTCCATGTTAGACCACATCTTCGATTGCTATCAGGCCTGACTGTGGTCAAATTTTCTACATTGACAGTTATTCTATCGTGTACCATTTTTCATGACAGTTCCTATCCAAATATGTTACGTTACGACCATACAGTTTAATACGAATGCAAAACACGGACACACTTTTCCTCTGACCCCTGAGGTCATTGCTATATCTTTGATTATTATGTCGGGAAACAGTGCAATATTTTCTCATTAGCGCTTTGTTTTAAAAAAGGAATGTTACAGCAGAAACTTTTCCGACAGCAAATTTTGACATGCGTCATCAGTGGATCACCTTAATAACCATATAAATACAATGTAAAATAGAAAATCATGGTAAACGTCAATTCCCTAAAGTAGAAAGTACCCTATATTTCCTTATCTATATATACGCGTTACAATTTATATAGTAACAATATTAAAATACATAAAGTACGTATAAATAAATGCATTTCATATGGCAAACGTGGGAATGTAATGCTTTGGAGCTGCGGCTGTTTTTATATAATAAACTATTGAACTTCATTATAAATACCTACTCGTAATATGTGATATTTTTTTTATCAGAACGAGTTTTTTCGCAGATGGTACGTTTTTTCGCAGATGGTACGTATGTTACGAGTATAAGCTACTTCCACAATTCCACATACCAATTTGTAAGCCGATATTAACCATCAGTTTTTTTATACCATCTGATTTCTAAAGGATTGCTTTAATTTTGAAGAATTCATTTTCTACATGTAACAATTTCATTGCTGTCCAAGTATTTATTGCATAAAAACCGACCTCTAAATGTGTTGCAGTGAGTTCATACGTGAAGTTTGAATTTCAAGCTTATTTACGTGTGCTATCAAACTATCGTTATTTCCATAAACAATTTTTAATATCACTCCAACACAACCCGCTTCGGGAATTAAATAAAATTGCATATTTAAATAGTGAGCATTGATGAGCATTGCCATGTCACAGGACATACATTTTGGTCGTACGTATGAGATCAAATAAATACTTTTACTTTTTAACATATAAAAATCATGTTTGTTGATTCAATTAATGAGTTATCTTTGTCAACTTACACTACACAGAGTACAATGTAAAAACGATCTTCATGATATCGCATAAGATTCAAAGGTTTAGTTTTCCAATGGATTATGGTCTTAAGAAAATAATAACGTGCGAGTACTTAAGAGTTTAAAATTAATTATGATTTCATCCAATTGCATTTTATTTTTTCCAATTTCATCGTAACAAATTAATTATACAATAAAATATATTTGCTAAATTGTCATGGAACTCGAAAAAGGGGGTAACTAAAACAATAACTTAAGAAAATATAACAAAATATTCCAAAGTACCCGCACGTTATACACGGCTTCAAAAAAATTCACCATACTCGATTTTATTTCTTCAGGCTTAGAGTTAAAGGAAGCTACGCTAAGCTACGTGTCGGTAAAAAGTTCTATAAAATATGAAGGTTCTGTTGTTAGCATAGATATAGTCCATACAATATACTAACTACGCTACGTTAGATCGGCGCTGAAATATCCGAGACAAGACCAAAAATTTGACAGCTGTCGGCGCCTGTCAAAGAGCAGAACCTGGCATAAGTGTGTCACTGGGTTCCCTCAAGCCCACATCGAGTCAGAAAAATGATCTAGTCTATAAATCTCGTCATAATGTCAAGCATATTATATATTCTATATCTATGGTTGTTAGGGTTTAGGAATTCTAAATGGAATCCGTACTTGAATGAGTAGTCTTATTAAAGAAGTTTTTGTACCGATAATTATATATACAGCATTTTAATAAATATCATAGAAAATAAGGAGAAGACACGTGTTAAAAACATAATTTCAAGTATTATGATCATTGCCAGAACTGTAAGAAAAGACAATTTTAAAAAGGCAACCATATTAAACGCTCTCAAGTTGACATGTCCATGATTCAACCATAGCCAATTTTTTCTGGGTTTCATTTCTGATCTGTATACAAATTTCCTGTATCAAGTTTTGAGCTATAATATCTCAAATTGTCTTTCATGAGTCACAGACTGTCTGAGGCATGTTACTTAGTCCGTGGACTTCGTATAATTTGAAAAGTCTAGAGACAAGAAATACAACTGAAATTTTTTGTATACTTTTTTGAAGTTGCTATATAGTTACATGAGAACGTTTTTATTAGGTACACAAAAACTTAAAATAATCTTAATATTTTGACAGTTCTTTAACCATGAATAGATTTTACACTATTTTGAATAGATGCCACCATACCAAACTCAGTACAGGAAGTTTCATTGTGTTGCTTTAAAAGGTCTTCAACTACCTTTAATAGTAGTTATTTGCTTAACTTTTAAACTCTTAAAAAATTCTTGATTACGTATTGAATTATCGGTACAAGCATTTCGAAGGATCGTTGCCATATCATTCACCTTGCATTATCGTTTATCGTTTAGTCTAGGGCACTAAGCTAGTTCTAGATTAGGATATACAAAAATTGGAATAGCTCATAAACATTACCGGGAATTTCTTATCATTATTTTTACCATACTACGAAATTGAATCAAAAGTTTACCAAATATAACAATTATTAGTTTTTATAAAGACGTGGTTTGCCGTATCGACTCAGAGATCCGAGGGGAAGACTTCCCCCTCCAAATCGTACCTACTCATACATTAAAACTGATTAACTGTACATTAAACTGCTATGGGCGGTGTAGCGCACGCATGAGGTTCGAAACCCGGCCATAGCTTTACTTATTGGATTCTGTTCTAATATTCAATGTCGTTTAAAAATTTAAGTTGCACCAAGTTACTTCAACGACAACTCTAATTATAACCGACGATTTTTACACACCATTTCATTGGTTTTCTGACAAAAATCGATGGTTATGGCCAAATTTTTAAAGTAAGTCGGTCATGCACTTCTGACTGTGGCGTTTTGTACGATTGACTTTATTAAAACTTGTCACTTACCAACTGCAAAATAGGGGGGTCATTACACAAAAGATCCACACAAATGGGTCGAAGTGTATCCGTAGGGACCCCTAGATTTAAGATTAACTGCAACATAAGAAATCCCCGCTAAGTTCACAGATACCCCGTTAGCCACGAGCGTCCGTTCCAGCGGCCACGCTCGTAGTATTGTATAGGACACAAATAAACGCTCGGACGCCGCTCGTGGTGTGGATTGCACGCTCACTGTTCCCACTCGGTCTCGTCCACCCCCTCCATGTTGTCTTGTTCCAGTTTCAAGTTAATCTGCACCTTGGCGCTCATTGATTTCATTATCTGTAACAAAAATAGGTCCGATTTTCATTTAGGACTACTGGCTAAAAAATACACTGTGTCATATTAGTTATTTATGTGACTGGTGCATAATGAGAGGCATTACAACACGAGTGGGGTTTATGAAACGAAGCGAAGCTGACTTTCGTAAAGATTGCACGAGTGTTTTAATGCCTAATTATGTACAGTCGCATACATAATTTTATATACATTCATATAATGAGTTTTCTGCAATATGCAATTGACAATATTTCAATTTTTTAAGAGCTACTTTTTATCGTCTGGCTGGAAAGAGCGCACAAATTTAAGACACCCATATTTTTTATATTCGTGAAAATCTTGTATTTTCGTGGAAAAATCCATTTAAATCGTTGCTCAAGCAGAAAGGACGTAAGTAACAAACGTCAAGTATTAGCGAAATGACGTCACTGCTTTGTTTCGTACACTTAAAAAAACGTTGAAATAATTACATTAATTGACAGCCAAAACCTGTGCTTAAATACTTTGACAGTGAATGCAGTTGTCACTGTCGATGAGTGTCAAAACGAACTGACTAACTCAAACAGAATACTTCACAAAAAATATGATTTTAAATGAAAACTTGCAAAAATATTATCATTATTACCCGGCCAACAGTTATCTAGTGTTCCCGATGGCAACAAAGCCGAGCGGTGTGCGAATGAATTAACCGTCAGCTGTCAGTAGTGTTTGTGTTGTGAAAGTTGTAAATGTCAAAGGGAAACCCGGAAGACAAGGTTTTTTGTAATGGCAGTATTGGACCGGCCGCTGGACGTCATTTCCTGTTTTACATATTTTGCTCATTTTTCCAAAAAATACTATACGAAAAAATCCAAAAAAAATTTTTTTGTGTTCTACAAGTGTTTCTCTCGAAATGGTTTTTGATTTATGAATATAAAGAAATTTGAAATATTGTCAATTCAAAATCAAAATACGTGACATTATTTTCTGTTCTTCGACAGTTCGAAACAATTGAAACGACTGACATTTATTCTCAAATCGACTAAAATATTCCAGTTTCTAAAAAATGTATTGAAAAAAGAACGTCACATTGAATGAAAGTACAAATCGACAAGGTAATCCGATTATTTCAAAAATATGATATTTGGTTTTAAAAACATGTTCGAAATTTTAATTTCATTAAAGTATCGATATTGATACTGTAATGTAATCATAAAGGTACGACCACAGACACAAGTTTCTTAATATATTTCTCAAATTATTCCTATTATTTTTCACGATGGGGCCAGTATTCAAGCTTTTCGACCGCTCGGTTCATGCGTCATGTCGTCCCACAATTATTATCCTAACAGAAGGACAAGCCGCAATGTTTTGGGTAAGCGAAATGCAGCATCGATACTGTGTTTCGTTGTCATGAAAAATTAAGTCTCAGCATCATCTCTTTTAATGGTATATGCCGGGACGATAATGACGAAAAAAACGCCGAAAAAACGCTGAATATTCGCCTGATGGTCTCGATTTTTCAAAGTCCACTCACACTGTCCTGCTTGTCTTTGGGGTCGGCTGGCACGTGGGACTTGATCAGGTCCGGTTTGGGCTTCTGCGGCGGCTTGGCTGGTTCCTTCGCCGCCGCCACCGTGTATGCCGACACTACACAGACATTACACCGTTTAACACCAGTGTCAACTAGCATTTGACAAGTATGAGTAGTGGTGTTTGGGTTTGTGTATACTTCATTTAATTTAAAATGAGAAACCACAATAACATAATATTGCGTCTGGTCAACTATTTCTTAGCAAATAGTACAGTACAATAGTCTGGGAGCCGCAAAATAAAATTGTTTTAATGTCACTTTATTTGGGTGTCGTTAATTGTTACTCTAGAACAAATAGTAAAGAGATTACAATTCACGAGCCGCAATATGATGTTGTGGTTTCTCATTCTAAATTCAATGAAATAGGTGTGTCTATTATACAGGTATGGATGGATGTGAGTGTGAGGTGGGTGTGTAGATAGCTGTGCGTGGGAGTGTCGAGATGTTTGGATATGTCAGTGGGTGTGTTTTGGTGTTTGGGGGCACATGTGTGGATGTTTATGTGTGTGCGTGTGTGCGTGTGCGCGTGTGCGTGTGTGCGTGTGTGCGCGTGTGCGCGTGTGCGTGTGTGTGTGCGTGTGCGTGTGCGTCTGCGTCTGCGTGTGCGTGTGCGTGTATGTGTGCGTGTGTGTGTGTGCGTGAGTGTGCGTGTGTGTGTGTGCGTGTGTGTGTGCGTGTGTGTGTGCGTGTGTGTGCGTGTGTGTGTGCGTGTGCGTGTGCGTGTGTGTGAGCGTGCGTGCGTGTGTAACTGACGCGGCTGCATGCCGGGCGGCTGCAGGCTGGCGGTGCGCGCGGGCACGCGGTGTGAGGCGAGCCAGGCGGCGGCGGGCTGCCACGGCGACCACGTCACCAGCGTCGGCGGGAACAAGTCGTCTTGGAACAACTCGCTCTGAAACATCAAACTCGCATTCAAACCTCGAAACGCTTACGATCCGCTTCAAGAGATAAGAAGCGGCCATATCGAAATACGTTTTGTGCCATAAAACGCTCGCTGCGCTCAGGATTTTTCTTTAGAGTCACTCGTTTCGCTCGTGGTTCTTGTATTGCATTTATGGATAACAATAATGAAATAACTGTTCAAAAATCACCTTTATCCTCGGAACGGTGAATGAGAGAGGTTCAATGTTGCCATTGGTCAGTCGCAACGCTCTCGCAAATTCCACCTGAAATGCGTGAAATACGTTTGTGTCATATAAGTTACAACAATAGATGTATTATTAATGAAGTATCGACAAGACGTGGCTGTCGACTTGAAAGTTCCACTTTAGCACAGGGTCACCAAAAATTGTTCCAGAATATTTAGGTTGGATTAGTGTTGCTCAATAGCAGTGGCGTGGCGTCCATAGAAGTCGATTCCCACTGGCTTGCCTATTTTAAGGCAGTTGGGCAATTTATTGTGCAGAATTAGAGGAAAAGGCTAGTTAAGTTCCCTTCGGCTTGCCTTCGATATACTTGACGCCACGCCACTGCTCAATAGCCTTGTATTTACAAGCATTTGCTGACTGAGAGTATTTGTATTCATATTATAGGAAATTGGGTGAAATGTGATAGACCGATACAGTGATTAGGTGGGGGGGGGGTTTACCTTGTCCACGGCCAGCAGGCTCTTGTTGAGGAAGGCGATGCCCTGGTGCAGCGTGGGCGCGCGGTGGTGCGACAGCGCGCACAGGTACGGCGGCTCGCTCGTCACCTCGTAGCAGTAGATCGTGGAGTCGCCCTGGGAACACAACGTATTTTAGATTCTTGTTTTTCAGTTTCTTAAGGCGCTGTCAACAGCAAATGACCTGGAGCAGCGCCACTCTTCACACATATGGTTCACGTGCCTGTTAGTGAAAGAGAAGAAACTATTCCGGCAGCTTGGCGCGCGTCTAAAATCTTGCAAATAAGACACAAATCATAAGAAATAATCAAAAGTATGGATTATTTGTGAAATATGACTCGTTAGCCGTGTAGGTATGAATATGTTGACTTCATGTTTTTAATTGCAGACCCATACGTCGAAAAAATAAAGACAGAACCGTTTAATGGTGATTTTAAGACCAATCTTTGCAATTATTTTCTATCGAGCCGATTTTGTTCAATTATGTATCGAGCCCGTCTAGCGTGTTTGAAATATGATGAAAATTAACATTATATTTTTTTGTATTTTTTTTGTGTGCAGTTTTTCTTAAAAAAGTGTTTAAATAACATCAATTCCAACAAAATTAGGTGTTGTCAGCCTCTTAAGGCGCTGTCAACAGCAATTGACCTTGAGCAGCGCCACTCTTCACTCATACGGTACGCGTGCTTATTAGTGAAAGAGAAGAAACTATTCCGGCAGCGTGGCGCGCGTTTAAAATCTTACAAATAAAAAAAAAAGTATGGATTATTTGTGAAATATGTTTCGTTAGTGGTTTAGGTATGAATATGTTGACTTCATATTTTTAATTGCAGACCCATACGTCGAAAAGATAAAGACTTAGAACCGTTTAATGATGATTTTAAGACCAATCTTTGCAATTATTTCCTATCGAGCCGATTTCGTTCAATGTTTCGAGTCCGCCCACGGTCTTTGAAATATAATGAATATTAACTTTTTTTTGTGAGTGTAGTTTTTCTTGAAAAAGTGCTTAAATAACATCAATTTCAACAAAATTAGGTCTTGTCAGCCTCTTAATGCTCGGTGTGAAAAGTATGAGCCTCTCGGGAGCCAATTTATTTTCTTCTGAGGCGTTGACACTTGAATCCCTGATTACGCTCAGGATTCTACTGTAGAATCCTTCGCTCGCCGTAAATAAGTACACATTTTGCTACCTTGTGACACAAATAACTAGTATTGATTTATAATCAAATTTCAATCCCCATTGTCACTTACCCGTCCCGTGAGGAAGAGGGTGCCAGAGTCGTGATCTAGATGCGTCTGCAGGATCGCCGGAGACACGTCCAACCCAACTGTGCTGACGGGCGCGCTCAAGTCGCTCGCCTTGTACAGGTAGATCTGACGTTCCGACACCCTGACAACAGTTTACATAACCAAGTTACTATAAATAAATAAAAAATATAGGGTACTTTCAACTAAACACAACACATTATCTAAACAGATTTTATATGGGAAGTGTGAATGGGTGCGTTGGGAGGGGAAGGCCTAGACGGACGTTCCGTGATCAAATTGGGGACGTTTTGGAAAAAGGGCAGGTCAAGAGTACCCGAAACCGACGAGCGTGTATGAAGAGATTGATGAATGTAGATGAAGCGAAAGAGGTATGTCAGGATCGTAGCAAGTGGAACAAAATAGTCTCTGCCTACCACTGTGGGAAAGAGGCGTGACTGTATGTATATATGCATGTATGTATATAGGGTACTTTAATATGAAACTACCGTGAGATTCAATCCGAACAACTGTAAACTACACAGCACATTAACACTATCCGATATCGTGGTACTGAAATAACCAACTCAATAACCAGGTTTCAAAACTTATATTCCATTAAACACAGAACCAAGCACAGAACCATCCAATTCAACTTCCGTAACTCGAATGCCCCGGTTTGCCAAGTGTCAGGTTTAACAACGTCTACCCCCTTCAAGTCCTTTGGGGTGACCAATTTATTTTTAAATTACCCTTAGCCAGACCATTAAAAATTAGCGGAACCTTACACTCGTCCATCCTGACGACGTGTATGTCCTCATACACGATTCTGGTGGAACCTTACACTCGGCAAAACGGTAGGTATACTATTTATATGTAAAATTTAAGGTACCTACTAACCATGATAACATTAATTTACAGCATGAAAAATATACTTATTTAAAATTATATTATTTATACTATTTTAACTACCAATGTTCTGTTAATATTTCGTATACTTAAATTAATCAAATTTAAATACATACTTCATTGAAATCTTTAAATATTGTAAAACAGTTATTTTATGAAGTAATTTAGGTATCTACAGCAATGATTAATCCTTGAAATAACTACTATAACTCCACAATACATTGATACATTACATAATTAAATAACCAAGATAGAAGCATCCACCATTATTGTATTTTAACTAAATAACCATTCCATACTTCAGATAGTATGTTTAACCATTAATCGAACCAAAATGTATCCATTTATCAACCAAAATAATTATATTCGTTTACTAACCCAAAATATATCCATTTATCGAACTAAAATATATCGATTTATCGAACTAAAATATATCCATTTATCGAACCGAAATGTATCCATTTATCGAACCAAAATATCCATTTATCGAACCAAAATATCCATTTACCGAACCAAAATATCCATTTATCGAACCAAAATATCCATTTATCGAAACAATTAACCAAACCAAAACCTGTGAACTCATCCTTTCCTAAGGACTCTGCCAGTTCACAGATCAACCATGTGCTGCGTCGCTTCAGGTCGTCACGTGAATCCTTCCACGTTTCTACCCGACCTGAAACGAAACAACAACAAGCATGTAGACAAATTATTAATATCATAAATATATCTAAGAACAAACAGTAGCATCCGTTAATTGTGCTGACAATTTATCATCATTTATAGCATGACTGACATCGTCTTCCGTATCATAATCAATTTCAAGAGACGCAACATGGATCCACGGTCGCATGCGATCTGATGCAACGGTGGTTTTTCGCTTGTTTTTCATCGCTTCAAAACCTGCGATTGGAGCTATTTTATACCTATCGTTACCTATGACCTTCACGACTTTAAAAGGACCTTCGTATGAGGGCATAAGCTTTGTGCTTTTGCCCTCATTTTGGAAGGCGACTTTTGTGATTTTAACTAAATCGCCAATTTTGTATGTTCGTGCAGGTCGCCTACCCTGATCATAATATCGCTTTTGAGTATCCTGAGCTTCATCAATTCTAAGTTTTACTTCACTACGAATAGATGACAGAGATGGGGTCTCACGATTCTCACGCGCCTCTTCGGCAACGCTATTTAAAGATGGGTTAAATTCACTACTCATCTCCATACCGAACATGACTTCTGAGGGCGACCTACCTATAGTCTTCTGTAGTGTATTGTTTAAACCCCATTGGATTCTTCCTAATTTGTTATCCCAATCCTTATCATTCTCGCCTAGATTTTGTGCAGTCAGTGAATCAAGCACAGTCCTATTGTAGCGTTCGACCTGACCGTTGGACCTTGGACTTGCGACAGCATTAAGTATATGCCTTATTCCCCTATCTAAACAAAATCTTCTAAAGGCATGAGAAGTAAAACAGGAACCTCTGTCACTCACAAGTCGGTCGGGGGCTCTAAATGTGTCAAAAATGTCCTGCAACACTTTTATCACATTCTGAGCGTTTGTATTCCTAACCGGTTTTATGAACAAGAACTTAGTGAACGAGTCCACCACGGTCAATATGTGAGTCTTTCCGCTTTTAGACCGCACGAATGGACCGAGATGGTCCACGTGTAACGTGTGAAAAGGCTTTTCAACCTTCTCTATGGGATGTAATAAACCTTCGCGCGAGTTCACGCCCTTTTTGGCGTACGCACATTCGATACATGCCTCTACGTACTTTTTCACGAATCGCTTCATTTTCGCAAACCAGTAACTCCTTTTGATGCGGTCCAGGGTCTTTTCAAAACCTACGTGACCTATATCATCGTGGTTTCTCTTGCACAACTGCCACCTAGCTCCCTTTGGTACGACCCACTTCAAACTTTCTTTATCGCCATCCTCGCATCTAAACAGCTTGTTGTTTTTTATGACGTAATTGCTTTTTATGTACTCTAACCCTTTGGGATCGAGGTCGTTACTTACAATGTCGCGAATCCTACACAGTTCTGGGTCTCCTAATTGCAACGTAAGTAACCAATCATCGTCACTAATGACCATCACTGACGGATATTGCTCTGGATTCTTAGTCTCGTCGTCATTAATCGGATTCCTGGATAAAGCGTCAACATGTGACATCTTCGTACCCGCTCTATATTCTACGGAGCAATCGTATTCCTGCAGGGCTAACCACCACCGAGCAATCCTAGGTATAAGGTCGCGCTTAGCGAAAGTGGAACGGAGAGCGCAACAGTCTGTCACTATTTTGAACGGCTTGCCTAAGAGGTACACCCTAAACTTCTTGAGAGCGCAAACCACAGCTAAAGTCTCCAATTCATAGGAGTGAAAGTTCTTCTCCTCCGGTGTAGTTTGGCGGCTATAGTACGCTACCGGATGAAAAGAACCCTCACTCCCCTGAGGACGCTGTAATAATATTCCACCCAAACCTATTTTGCTAGCATCCGTGTGGAGTTCAGTCTCCGCTGAAGGGTCGTAGATAGCTAGAACAGGTCTTTCTGTGAGTTTGGCCTTTAGAGAAGTAAATGACTCGTCCTGGTCGCACGTCCATTCCCAGGCGGCATTCTTTTTGAGGAGCTTAGTAATGGGGTGCGCTAGTTGTGCGAATCCTTGTATAAACCTCCTAAAGTAGCTTACGAGTCCCAGAAACTGACGCGCACCGTGTACATTTTCGGGGCGCGGAAAATCAATGACACTCTGAATTTTTGTTTTGCCCGGCCGCATGCCTTGATAGCTGATTTCGAAACCTAGATAACTTATAACGTTTTGTAAAAAACTACACTTTGATAAGTTTAGCTTGAGATTCGCCTTCTCTAATAAAATAAGGACTTCCTCCAATCTATCAATGCATTCGGACGGGCTCTTACCGAAAATCAATAAGTCGTCTAAATACACAGTGGCTTTGTCAAACCGAGCTGGACCCAGGACATGATTCATCATTCGCTGAAATACAGCTGGAGCGTTTGCCAGACCGAACGGCATACGATTATACTCGTACTGTCCGTCCGGCGTGACAAACGCCGTCAGATGCTTGCTTTCTTCAGCAATGGGTACCTGGTAGTAACCAGACATCAGATCTAAAGTGATGAACCATGCCTGTCCGGATAACCTAGCTATCTCGTCTTCTATTACGGGTATCGGATATCTCTCTTTGACCGTGATCGAATTTAGCATCCTATAGTCTACGCATAAGCGAAGTCCGCCGTCCTTTTTCCGCACAAGTATAATCGGACTAGCGTAGTCGGATGTAGATTCCCTGATAATACCTGCCTGTAACATTTCATCCACCATAGTCCGGACCTTTTCGCGTTCATGATGAGATAACCGGTAGGGCCTATAGACAACAGGTCGTTGGTTGTTTAGCTCAATCTTCATCTCTGTAGTAGACGTGCAACCTACACTCGCTAAGTCGTGAGCAAAACAATTACTGTGCCGTCTAAGAAGTTCTATAAGCTTTGTCCTATCACTTTCGGGTACTGTATCTCCTAAGCGTATCTGACTTTCATCAAGTTGCTTGGCTGATGTCATATTGATTTCATGACCTAACACCACGCGCGCCTGTGTGTCCCTGAGTCTATACACAAACTGTACTCTTTCGGCCCTAGCAAATATGAAGCCTTCCTGAAGGCTACATGGCACCGCACAAGGTGTTATTGTAACGAAGAGTGAGCCATGTTTAACTTCGTAAACGCCCCCACATACTACATATTGTTCATTCGGCTTCCCAACGACTTTAGTGTCTAATATCGCGCTACCCGTAAATTCTGTTTCCGTCGCGGCTTTGACACTGGCAGCACCGTAAATTTTGTTAGAAGCTACTAGCCTAACCCTCTCTAATCGTTGATCGTCCTCACAGAGGTTAGGGAGCTCGTTCTCCACGTGCAAGAACTGTAGCTTCTTCGAGTCTTTGTATACAACGACATGCGGTTGTTCAGAAAAAGTCTGTCCAATGAGCATCGGTTTTTCTAAAAGGTGGTCATCCACAACCCTACACGCAACCGTAGCCGCTACCCCATCAATGGATAAAGCTAACGTAGCAGTCCCCATAGATTGCACGAGGTTATTCCCAAAACCTTTCATAGTAGACGGAACGTTATCATGGCTAATACCGAGATCGGTACAGTTAGACTTCTTAATAAGTGTAACCTCACTACCAAGGTCAACGAACGCTTCCAAGGGCTTACCATTAGCGCTTACTGTTTTTATAAATTTATCACATGGATTAGAGCCCGATATGCGCATGGTTTTGGCCACTGTGTCAGTCTTCGTTGACCCTGTATTCTGTTTTAGTCTACATGATTCAGGTAAGTGCCCTACTTTATTGCAGTGGCTGCACTTAATTAAAGGCTTGCTGCATCTAGAAAAAGGATGTCCCTTTTCTTTGCAGTTGTAACAAAAAAGATTTGGATTTGTTTTTGTAACCGTCTTATAATTTTGTTTGTCGTCTGTTGTTACACTTGCATTTCTATCCCTAAATGGATGTAATTGAGAAGGAAACTCTTTATTGTTGCTCAATAGGAATTTCAAAAGTTGATCAGGTTCTTCACAACGCACAGCCAGTGCACTAGATTTTATTGTCCTATCACTAATTCCGTGAATGATGCAATCCACGGCCCACCTACCTTTGATCTCACACTGATTTAGCAGCGCAATCTTTTCGTAATAGTATATTTCGATAGATTCGTTAGGCCTACTCTTTCGCCTAATCATGTCTTCGAGCAGTTGACCGTAATTTTGTTCAGAGGGAAACGCATTCATCAACTTTGTCTGCCACTCTTCCCAAGTGAACAATATAGTACTAAGGCTCTCGTACCAGGTTTTAGCTAGACCCGTTAGTTTCTGCATGGCAAAATGAACTACAGTCTTCTCATCCCAGCCGTATACCATTGCACATTCGTTAACCTTTTTAAGCCATACGTCCATGCGTTGGTTCTTCCCCGTGGGATTGAATTCGGGAATTATATTTTTATGATCCACATTTCTACTGATAGCTATTGTGCTCTGGTTAGACGGCTGAGGTGGTAAGACATCTTTTATAGTTTTAATTATATCTATCACATCTTTAGAGGAAAATGTAGGGCTACGTGACCTTTTTCTGCGATGATCCGTGCTCGTAGGGTCTCGATGGCTGCGGTGCCTGCTGCGGCTGCGGTCTCCGCGGCTCGGCCCCGGCGGACCCGGTCGCTCGCTTCGTCGTCGTTGTCGTTCGTCGTCGCGTTCCTTTTGTAGCTCCTCTTCCATTCTTCGAACGCGGTCTTGCTCCAGCTTCAACGCGCGCTCACGCTCCACCAGCCGGTGGCTTCGGCTGCGGCTGCGGCTGCCGCTGAGGCTTCTTCGGCGTCCACCAACCCGGCTGTGGCGGGAAGGGGCCCGGCTCCGTGGAGGAGTCTCCAGGCTCCGGCGAGATTCATCCTCTTCGTTCATTTTCTAAAACTCAACCCAAACAGAAAAAATATTTGTTATTATATATTACTACATATGCAAAGTTTATAATCACAATAATATTTTTATTGAAAAGTTCAATATCACAAAAACGGGACGTCCTACGCTAAAAATGATAAAATTTTCGCCCCCCTTTCAATACCCCCTGTATGCGATTCCCTTTTTCTGTAGATACATAAACACGAAAAATGTATATAAAAAATCCGCCCAAAATTAGCTCTTAACTCAGGGTGAAAGGGTTACGTAATCGTCTCACATTTTAAAAAGGTGGTATTTGGCACGTAAACACGTAACTGTTACACTTTTCAGGCGGTAGTGACCGTTACACATTTGAACCTTAAACTATGGCACGTGTCCGTTACACATTTAAACTTCGACCCGTGGCAAGTAACCGTTACATATTTGAACCTTAGACTATGGCACGTGTCCGTTACACATTTAAACTTCGACCCGTGGCATGTAACCGTTACACATTTGAACCTTAGACAATGGCACGTAACCACATCATTGGCAGCCTTAAATTAGATATTGGGAACAGAAACACAGTGAAGTAAAAATATAACAAAAGTAGGCGTGTACTTACGTTTTTTTTTTTTATAGGTTTCGCACTTCTGAGATGTAAACTACACAGCACATTAACACTATCCGATATCGTGGTACTGAAATAACCAACTCAATAACCAGGTTTCAAAACTTATATTCCATTAAACACAGAACCAAGCACAGAACCATCCAATTCAACTTCCGTAACTCGAATGCCCCGGTTTGCCAAGTGTCAGGTTTAACAACGTCTACCCCCTTCAAGTCCTTTGGGGTGACCAATTTATTTTTAAATTACCCTTAGCCAGACCATTAAAAATTAGCGGAACCTTACACAACACAAAAACAGATAACTCACGTATAAAAGTCGAGTGATGCTCGACGTGTATCGGACTAGTACGTGTACCTCTTGGAGCGCTCGCCCGGGCGGCAGCGAAACGCGAGCGCTCCAAGAGGAAGGACTACGAACAAGTCCGAAACATGTCGAGCATCACTCGATTTTTATACGTGAGTTATCCGTTTTTGTGTAATTAAAATATACTAGGCCATCCGGTCGTCAACATCTCGTCAAAACCGGAAACGTTACACAATGCCACCTATCAATAACGAAGACAGACTGTAGACTATTCGCTTCGTTTTAAACGTACCGTGCAATTAAGACCGGCATACTTAACGTGTACCTTGAAATTATAGCACTAATTCATACTTCAAATGGGTAATATTAATTACTTCATCATCCTCATCATTATTATGATGATGAAGTAATTAATATAACCTATTAATTATTTATTACTTAATTATGTTTATCATCATCACTACATAGTATAAAACAAAGTAGCTTTCTCTGTCCCTATGTATGCTTAAATCTTTAAAACTACGTAACGGATTTTGATGCGGTTTTCTTAATAGATAGAGTGAATCAAGAGAAAGGTTTATACGTATAATACATGCATAATATACCGTGCGAAGCCGGGGCGGGTCGCTAGTAATAGATTAATTTAACTTTGTCAACAGCACTCGCCGATGGGCAAGATTACAGGCTCAGCCTAAGTTTGGTCTCTAATGGATAGTTAGATGATTGGTTGTAATTATGATGGTTTTTGGTGAAGTAAATTATTTTGTATTTTTTGTATTTTTGTTATATCTATACTGAACACAAAAATATTTACCTTGCTACTCCGTTACTTTTTTTTATACATATAGATGCACATGCGAACCAACGTCGTACTAATTTGAAAACCTATAAATAAACAAAATGTACCCCCATTCGTATATTTCTAAAATACCCTCTTATTTATAATTTTTATTGTCCATCAACAACTACCTTCATAAAATTTCCCGACTACAGCAAAAACAAAGAGGGTATTTAACAAAACAATTTTTCTATTCATCAAAATGGGCACGCAACAGGTGATGACACCAAGTTCACCTGGTTGTTAATTATTGAACCGTTGTACCTAAATTATTTAAAACTGCTCCAAAACATCCAACCGTAAACCCTTCTCACAAAAGTGTAAAATATCGAATGTAGCTGACTGAATCTGATAATGAATGATTTGCTTGTAATAAGTGTTCCGCAAAATTTTACCTATCTGGATGATTAAGCCTAAACGAGGCAACATGTTCCTTAAATCGTGTACTAAAACTACGACCCGTTTGTCCCATATACACACTATTGCAATCACTACCATGTTAGCTTGTAGCTTGTAGACCCCAGTTCTACTTCCTTTATCTACCCTCTCCTTGTTATTACATAGCCTCGCGCAAAGAATTATTTGTCTTAAAGGCGACATTAATGTTTTTTGACTTCAAAACACTATGGATCTTATCTGACAAATAACCTACCAAGTAATACTTGACCTATATTTGTCAGTTATTTGAGTGGGTTCTGCGGCGTAAAGCAATTTATCCGCTATCCGCTTCTGCTTCTGTTTTCTAACTAGACCGTTAACCATTGCTAATATTGTTTTTGTACCTATGTGTAAAGTTTTGCAGCGTCGAAATAACATTATTTTCTGTTCTTCGATAGAAACAAATAAAATGGCTGTAATTCGACTTCAATCCTACTAATATTATAAATGCGAAAGTTTGTGAGAATGTATGGATGTTTGTTACTCTTTCACGCCAGAACGGCTTAACGGATCTGGATGAAATTTGTAAAAAATATAGATTATGGTCTGGAATAATACATAGGCTACTTTTTTATCCCGGAAAATTGCGTAGTTCCCGCGGGATAGCTATAAACGAATTCTTTGCAGACGAAGTCGCGGGCAACAGCTAGTTCTCAAATAAATAAATTATAATATTTGAGATTCATAAAATGTATAGCGAAACATTTTCACATTGAATTAAATTACAAATCGACTTATTCGATAATCACAGCCCAATTTATTTTCTTATTTAACAACACGTTCAAAATTTGAGTGTCATTTCATAGGATATAGGATACTAGCTGTTGCCAGCGACTTCGTCTGCAAAGAATTCGTTTATCGCTATCCCGCGGGAACTACGCAATTTTCCGGGATAAGAAGTAGCCTATGTGCTATTCCAGACTTTTCTCTATCTATGTGCCAAATTTCATCCAGATCCGTTGGGCCGTTCTGGCGTGATTGAGTAACAAACAAACATCCATCCATCCATCCATCCATACTTTCGCATTTATAATATTAGTTAGATTAGATAGGAGCATACATTTCAAGGGACGAGTGGCGGAAAGAACGAGAGCCTTTTGCCCAGCAGTGGGACACTATAATAGACTAAAAAAATACATGTACAGTACCCGGCCATTAAGAATGCACTTCGGTCTTTGGAAAGAGACAATCGGCGTCACGTAAGTTAAAGCGAGACAACGCTCTACGAAGCCGAAATGAGCCGAGAAGACCGACATCCAATCTTTATGGCCCAGATAGCTTATTACGTAACTCTCTCGCAATCGCCATCGTGTTCATTTTGACAGTTCTTGTATGAATATGAAAGCTAGTTGATTCCGATGCCTATACATCAACTGGATTCTGTTGTCATCGCTCACGGTGGTAGCAAGCGTTGGTTTTTGGCATTCGTTTTTTGGGTTAAATTCTATTGTCAATTAGGCTGTTGTGACCCCGTAGTGTTTTTGTGTTGGATTGTGAACGCGTCGGTGTTGGTAATTGTATAATTTTTGTACTAACATGGAATCGGACGACCCTGGGGGTGGGCTAAGTAGTCCTGATTGTTCCCAAACCCCATGGAGCCAATCAAGTAATGATCCTCCAGCCTCCCAATCCCGCAAGAGACCTCTGCACCAAAATAATAATACAGACTTCCCTCCTTCCAATAAAAAAAATGATCCCCCCGCAGATAGTATCCAAACTACATTCATACACCCTGACTTTGAAAAAATAAAATCATTGTATGCAAAGGAAGATGTTGGTCCCTACATTATAAATGTTCAGAAGTCAGAGAGTGATCCAGCATCGGGCATCTCCTTGCGCGCAATTAGTTTCGGGCACTTCCTGTATAAGAACAATATTCTTGGTATTGTCAGAGATGGCGTAAAACGTATTGGTCGTAACCGTTTCTCGGTTGAATTTGATTCGGCAGAACATGCAAACAGTTGTTTGTCCCATCCAGCTCTTGTGACATCAAATTACACAGCGGTTATCCCTTCCTTCCATGTAACCCGCATGGGTATAATTCGTGAAGTGTCGCCTGAACATTCTATGGAGGAGATTGTTCAGAACGTGTCAGTGCCGTCAGGTTTTGGTCGAGTGATCAAAGCTCGCCGGTTATGCAAAAAAACCATCAGTGAGAATAATTCTCCTATATGGACTCCTACTTGGTCGGTAGTGTTGACTTTCAGTGGACGAACTCTTCCCCCTCGGGTTTTCTGTTTCTATAATAGCCTACCTGTCGAATGCTATCTCCTTCCCACCATCCAATGTAACAATTGCTGTCGATTTGGACATGTCAAAGCCCAGTGCAGATCGAAGCCCAGGTGTTATAAGTGTGCTCAAGAGCACTCCGGTGATTCCTGTAATGTGTCAGTTTTTTCGTGCACTTTCTGTACTGGCAAGCATTGTGCTAATGATGTCTCCTGTCCTGAGCAACAGAGGCAACGAGACATTAAAATGGTCATGTCCCAGGAAAACCTTTCTTATTCAGAGTCCTCTGCCCGCTTTCCTCAAGTAAGAAAGTCCTATTCTGAAACTGCAAATTCTTATATCCCTCCCTCATTTCATAATAATTCCTTGCCTCCTCATTCTCAACCCCAGCCTCAATCCCAATCCCAATCTGCTTCTCAATCCTACCGCAAAACTGTCTTTATTCCCCGTAAAACTTATGTCCCTCCTCCCAATTCTGGTTATGACAGGCATGCACACCAAAATATTATTCGTGAACCTCCTCCTTCCCAACCAAACGGATGTGGTCTAAATCAAGACCCTATTTCCCCTAATGACAATCTGATTGAGCTGCTACTTAATACTTTAATTAACATCTTGTCCCGCTTTTCTGACTCTGGTTTACCGAACAACATGCATCAAAAATTGACTGAACTGCTATCTCTTGCATCCTCCCATAATGGCCCAAGCGGTCCTTCAGTGGAATTGTCGTAGTATATGTAATAAAAAAACCGAATTACTCTACTTAATCAATAAATATCAGCCCATTCTCCTTGCCGTCCAGGAAACATGGCTGAAGCCTGGTTCTATTTTTAGGGTTCCCGGCTTTGCCTGTATCCGGGATGACAGGAGGGATGGATATGGTGGTGCAGCTGTATTAGTTGCCCGCTCTATTATTTTTTCTCAAATTCCCATTCCCCCTCATAGCGACCACATTAGTGTGGTCGCTGTCAGGGTGAATAATATTTCCTTTCTATCCCTGTACTTACCTGACCCTCACCCTGGTATGATTCCTGAACTGTCATCTGTTTTCTCCTCTATCCCTCCCCCTCTCATCATCTTAGGTGACTTGAATGTTCACCATACATCCTGGGGTTCTCACTCCTGCGATGCAGTTTCCTCTAAATTTTTGGACCTCTTCGATTCCTTTAATCTGTGTGTCCTTAATGATGGCTCCCCCACTAGGCGTGTTTTGCCCTCTCAAAACCCAAAAAGTGCTGTTGATCTCTCATTATGTTCCCCTTCAATGTCATCTAGACTTTTCTGGCAAGTGCTCCCTTTTTCATTGGGTAGCGATCATTTCCCTATCCAAATCTCGTTTCCTGACCCTGTTCCTTCTTTTTCTTCTCCCCCTCGTCTTAAATTTCAAATGAAAAAGGCAGACTGGACTAAGTATAACTCTTTCCTAGACGAGGAAATTTCTCTTCTTCCCTCCCCCAATGTTAACAATATATCTGTAGCTTACGAAGGTTTTAAAAACGCCCTCCTGTCTGCGGCTGATAAATCAATCCCCGTGAAACGAAAACCATCCAGGAAAATTCGGTTCCCCCCCTGGTGGGATGCTGAATGCACGGTAGCAGTCAAAAGGCGTAGAGAGGCGGAAGCACTTCTTTCATCTAATTTGTCGAGGGAAAATTATTATAACCATCAGAAAGTTGCTGAGGAAACCTCAAAATTCCTGCAAAACAAAAAAAGACTGGGCTGGCAACAGTTCTGTGAGTGCCTCTCTCCTAAATCTCCGCCTTCTTTCGTCTGGGATGGTATCAAACGATTTCGCGGTGCTTTTTCCCCACAAGCTAAACTTTTATCCAACGACCCTTCAGAGTGGGTTGAAGCTTTTGCTCTTAGGTTAGCTCCCCCCTCCGTCCCTACTGCTGAAGAAATCTCTCCAGTTTGGCCTCCCTCCTCTTCTCCTTCTCTCGACTCTTTTGATGCCCCCTTCTCTATGGAGGAGTTCCTGGTTGCTACAAATCATCTTAAAGATTCGTCCCCGGGTATCGATGGAATCCCTTACTCATTTATTGTCAATTCCAGCTCCTTTTCTAAACACTATTTCCTTAATCTGGTAAACAATATTTTTCTCTCCGGTTCTCCTCCTGAGGACTGGAAATCTCAGATAGTCGTTCCCATTCTAAAGGCTGGGAAAGTATTTAATGACCCTTCCGGTTACCGACCTATTGCTTTATCGTCCGCTTTGGCAAAAATTGTAGAACACCTCATCAAAAATAGATTGGAATGGATGGTGGAAAGTAGAGGCCTTTTAGCTAAAAGTCAGTTTGGTTTCCGTAAAGGATTTAGTACGATGGATAGTCTTTCGATCTTTTCGACTGACATCAGACTCGCGTTTTCCAAAGGCGAATCTGTGGTTGGGGTTTTTTTGGATATTTCTTCGGCATACGATAATGTTCTTCTCCCTTTACTCAGACAAAAGCTGCTCCAATTAAATTTACCGGAGAGATTAGTGAATTTCACTATTAACTTCCTTCTATCTAGGTCTGTCCTTATCTCTCATAGTACTGTTTCTCTCTCTCCGAGGTCGGTTTTCAAAGGTCTTCCGCAGGGCTCTGTCCTTAGTCCCCTTCTTTATAGTCTATATACTCATGATTTGGATCTGTCGGTGAATTCTTTCTGTAACGTCCTTCAGTATGCTGACGATCTCTGTCTATACTCTGTCGTCCCTAACATCCCCGACGCTGAAACCCCCCTTTCTTCAGCTCTCCATTATTTAAATTTATGGTTAAGTGATCATGGCCTGGCCCTTTCTATCCCGAAATGCGCGGTGGTGTCTTTTACTCGTAAAAGATCTATTCCTGACCTCGCTGTTTGCTGTGATGGCCTCCGGATTCCCGTTCTGGATAAGGTTAAATTTCTCGGTGTCACGTTAGATTCTAAAATGTCTGGCGTTCACCACATCAACCAGGTGATCCGGAAATGTGAGAGCAATGTGAACATCATCAGGTCCCTGTCTGGTGTATGGTGGGGTTCTCATCCGTACTCTCAAAAGCTCGTGTATAACGCTCTCATTCGTAGCCATCTAGATTATGGGTCTTTCCTTTTAGAGCCTTGCAATAAAATTGGTTTAAACTCACTTGACAAAATTCAATTCAAGAGTCTTCGTATCGTTATTGGAGCTATGAGGTCTTCACCAACTAATGCCCTCCAGACTGAATGCGTTGACCCACCTCTTTCAATAAGGAGACAGTTCCTCTCAGATAGATTTGTGTTTAGGATCATGCAATTCCCTTCTCATGCCCTGTTACCTAAACTTCACTCTCTTTGTGCTCTAGTATCTTCCTCTCCTTACTGGTCCCACAAGGATCTCCCCTGTTTGGTTAAAAGCTATCTCAAAATTACTCGCCTTCCCTGCCCTATTTTTCAGTGTAGGTTAAATCCCCTCTATGAAACTCCTTTTGATGCACTCATGTTCCGTCCTGATATCCGACTCGACCTAAACATCGATAGAGGAGTTCCTTCCTCTGCCAATATTGACGTAAGACGCGCTATCGACAAATACTGGCCTGATTGGACTGCTTTTTATACGGATGCCTCTCAGATTTCTGACCAGGGTTGCGTAGGTTCTGCTGTTTGGATTCCCAAGTTCAAAATTATTCTTAGTTACAGGTTGCCGGCACTCTCATCGGTTTTCACTGGAGAGGCGTTGGCAATCCTTGAGGCTTTGAATTATATTGAATCTCACAATCTTGATAAGTGTGTCATCTTCACAGATTCCAAAAGTTCTCTACAGGCGATTTTATCGAACCAATTGCGCGCCAAAACCAAATTCCCGGTGATCCTTAATATAAAGCAAGTTCTCCATCGCCTCTTTGTGAAAAATGCTAGGGTCTCGTTGGCCTGGATACCTGCTCATGTTGGCATCCAGGGTAACGAGTTGGCGGATCAGCTTGCTAAGGAGGCGACTCGTTCTGGCTGTGACTCTCACTTCAGATGCTATACGCACGACCTGATTGCCCTGGCTAAGGTCCGCTTAGATTCTGACTGGCTGGCCCATTGGGTTAGATCAAGTCAAGTGAAAGGCCTGCATTACGCTGACATACAGGATAGGGTCCCTGTGAAACCTTGGTTTTTTAAATTTCGCGAGGCGAGCAAGGTAACTACGTCTACGATCTGCAGACTTAGACTTGGCCACTCTTGCACTCCTGTCTTCCTCAATAAAATTCGTGTCAGAGACAGTTCTTTGTGTGAATGTGGCTTGGATGAGGGTTTCCCCGATCACATATTCTTCGAATGTCCAAAATTGTCTTCCTCCTTGTATGATCTTCTCCCTCCCTTCATTCCCCGTCCTATTAACTTTAAATCTCTTCTTCGTTATGTCTTTACTCCTTTTATTAACATATTGTGTGATTTTATTAGCTCTAATAATATAAGACTTTAATCTAACCTGTATCCTCCATTTTGTGTATCCATACTAATTTTGTGTTTGTCCTAGGGTGACTCCACATCAGCACTCAGCCGAAAAGGGGTTAAATCACAAAATTATTTCCTTGCTGCTGCTTACTCGTTGACGTGGACAGAATCAACCGCACACTTGTCATTTAAACTGACATTGGCCCAAGCCTTACGGCCGCCATAAAGGGAGAATAGAATAGAATACATCAACTGTCAAAATGAAGACGATGGTGATCGCGAGCGAGTTGCGTAATAAGCCTGCAGTACTGCAAAGATATACGTCATTTGCTCTGGACATAAAGGGAAGTTACGATATGAATGTAAGCAAATGACAATACAAGTGTGTGTACTGGGTTTACCAATGTTTGACCTATAAATTATTGACAAACAACATTTCACCAAATGAAACATTTGACATTTGGCAAACGAGACATTTGACAAAAACTCGCTTAGCAAATGATTAATTAGCATACACTACTCTTGGTAAATGTATTAAATAATAAAATGTCAATCGACCTTTTTTCATTTCACCAAATAATATGTTTCGCATAACATTGTAAATTTCAAAGTTTATTAAAGGCGTGCACGGTTTTTTCGGATTGTCATAAAAAAATAACCCTAACCTAACCTTACCGAGTCGCTCCCGCCTGTATGGGTCTTGCTACAGTGTAAAATATGTTTTTTTTAGACCAATAATAGTATTGTCTGATAAATCAGTTGCTTTTGTCAAATAATTATTTCTAAAATGTAAACTTAACCGTCGATCATCTGAAAAAGTGAATCATTTGTAAAACGACTAGTAGTAAAATGATCGATTGGCGAAACATTTTTTTGCAAAACGTTGTTCGTCAAGTGTAATTTTGCCAAATGCCTTTCGGCCAAACGGCAGGGCACCGTGTATACTGACTTGTCGAAGCCGGTGACGACGAGATGCGTCGCGTTGAGCGCCCACACGACGCGCGCGCCGCGGCTGCCGGCCGGCCCGCCGCCGCTGCGCACCGCCGTCGTCGACGCACGCGGCTTGAACACCTGCCCAACAAGCAACAGCCAATTAGTTATAACAACAAGAGGAATTAACTTTTATTACCACAAATGAAATAATAATCAGTTTATTTCTTAGAACACGTTAGGTAAAAAGATGGTACATACATTAATAGAAGTAACTAGCATAATATCTAAATCAAACTTAAAACTAAGCGTGGCAATTGGATTTTGCTCGGCGTGCGCTAAAAAAATCCTACTACCTAATCTAACTATCTAACTATAATATTATAAATGCGAATGTATGGATGGATGGATGGATGGATGTTTGTTTGTTACTCAATCACGCCAGAACGGCCCAACGAATCTGGATGAAATTCGCCACAAAGATAGAGAAAAGTCTGGAATAGAACATAGGCTACTTTTTATCCCGGAAAATTCCTGCGGGATAGCGATAAACGAATTCTTTGCAGACGAAGTCGCGTGCATCAGCTAGTAATATTATAAAGTATGTGACTGCGTGTGTGTTTGTTCCTTCTTCACGCTAAAACGAGTGGACGGACTTGGATAAAATTTGGAACAAAGATAGCTGGTAACCTAGATTAAAACATCCCGCTACTTTTTATCCCGGAAAATAGCATAGTTCCCTGGGGATAGCCATAAACATGTCAATTGCTAATTCTACGCAGAAGAAGTCGCGGGCAGAAGCTAGTATTAACATAAAATTAATAATCAAGGGCTTTAAAATTATGCCAACACATCGGTCATTCGACATATGCTAGTGTGACATCACTTATTACCTAACGATTGTTTTTCATTTATTTTTCACACGGAACAGTCATTTTAAGTAATTAGAATTTTGATTATATAATAAATGATAATAGTGTGTTTCAATCGAGTTTCGAATGAGAACGGTTCCAGTGGTAACGAGAGTGCACGCAGTCGACGCGCAAGAATGAGGGTAGACAGAGCTCGGTCTACCCAACAATAACATCCACCCGCAACTTCTTCAATAGATTGATAGATAAAAACGTTTATTGGTACTGCCAACACACACAATCAAAGTTACATAAAATATAAACATATCGAGCCAAAACTTGACACTGTCTTCTTCAACCTCGACATTGGCGGAATCATCGACAGTATCGATGGCGCTATTTATTTTTTAAAAATTGAATTGAATTGAAGCCAAAACTTAAAACTAGAACATTTTTGTTCGTGTGCAACCAACCCGTGATCATGTTACATACAACTGCGTCGAAATAAAGGTAATCGCGGTTCATATCCCGTCTACAATATTTCGAATAAACTTAACCGTTAATCATTGAAAACTCTTATGATATCGAAAGTGTGTTACGCAATAAGTAAAATTACATTGATAACTTTTTTTAATAAACGCGCATTAGTAATATTAAAATTACGACTTACAGCCTCAAAGAACGTCGCCGTCGTAAGAGATAAAACTGCTTGAGATTCATTATTTGCACGAAAAAATTGTAATAGAATAATGAAAGTACCTACAGTTTATGAAATAATAAGTCTAACGTTTATTTTTTAAGAAACTAAGTAATTTTTTTGTTTACAGCAGTGGCTCTTGGAAATTTCTGGAAGATTTCGAGATGTGGTGTTAAGAATGCTGCGAATTAGCTGCAACCCAGAGTTTCAAACGTTGCAGTTCACCGTCGCGTCGGCAAGTACCGTGAATTGTTGCAGACCGTCAAAAAACGTAAAGTTGCGTATCTGGGCCACGTACTTCGTCACGAACGATACGAGCTTCTCCAACTCATCATGATGGGCAAGATCGAGGCAAACGGCGCGCTGGACGGAGGAAGAAGACCTGGCTTGAACATCTGCGAGTACGAGGATTGCCAGCGTAGAAGAGCTGATTCCCCTGGCACAGGGTAGGGTAGTTAGCTAACGGCCAACCTCCAGTAATGGAGAGGCACCATGAGAAGCAGTGGCTCGAAGTGCCGCTCTTCTTGTGCGCTACATTGACGGGCCCCCTTAAATGTTTCTAAATAAAACTTTCTTAAAATTTGCGGTGTAATTAAAGCAAAGGCAAAAGCACGGCGTACGCGATAATTGATTGATATGGACAAGTGGATAAAATAAAACAATTTCATGAATCATTTAATAATTAGTACTTCAACGAACGGCGTACAAAATGTATGGGAGGGTTTGAAGTTAATGTTTGGGATATTTCTGCTTTTATTTAAAAAAAGTTGTTAATGTAATTTTACTCATTGGGTAACGCTCTTTCGATATCAGTTTGAAGTTTTCTAATATCTGGGATATTAACGGAATTATCGCCTGGCTACACTTAACGATTACGGTTACAGCCTGTATATTAACTTTCTGGTTTTTATCAAACTTAATCGAAATCCATATCAATCAGAAACTGCTTGCTAAACTTTATTAACCGTCTTAACCTTCGGCCAATCAGAATGCAGTAATTTATTGATAATTACAGGTACACGTAAGTTAGATGACATATTTAAAGTAACCGCTATAATTTGCCTTTCAGGCGAACAATATAAGCTTTCTTAAAATCTAAAATAGTATATTTTATAACATTATCATGGGATACCATAAAATCATGTTCTAGAAATTCATTTATATCATAAAACACATTATTTTTGAATATTTTTAACACAGATCTTTTACAATGTAGCCAGCTTTACAATGTAGTTAGTTAAGTTGCTTGCAGCGACTTCTTATAAATCTCATCATAATACTTTAATTCTATTGAGCTCTGATTATGGTTTCCACGGAAGCAGGGTCTTTTGGCAAACTTAAAAAGTCGCCAAGTACGTACCTTCCGGTAGGTTTGTCTTCCGGGTTATTGGTGAATCGAACCCCGTTAGGGAACACAGTAGATTAGATACCATAATGAGCTTATTCTAATCTATGTTTATTACCTAAAACAACACACATAAAACAACAAAAGACCTTCGTTTTCTAGGCACCTTTGTTTTTTAAATAAGTAACACGTGGAAGAAGCTAATTGAAACGGGAATAAGACCACCAACGCCTCTGGAGGTATTTGACTATGTATTATGTGCGAAATCCTTTTAATCGATATCTACACTAACATAATAAAGGGGAAAGATCTTTATTCTTTTTACGAATAAACTCAAAACTACTGGACATATTTCAAGAATTCTTTCATCATTAGAATCCTATAATAATAATAACCCTAAGGAGCATAGCATAAACTAAAAGTATTTAATTTGAAGTCGCGGGTAGCATCTACTTTAATAATAAATACTTCTCTTATAAGGTAGTTTGTTGAGGTCAAAACTAGTTAGCCTAATTTGACAAAGTTTTCTAGTGATCGGATCGCCTTTAAATTTCTAATAAACAAACCAATGTTGAACTTGGCTACAATTTCATTTAATTATGTTTTTGATGGGTTTATTTATTGTTAAATTTCATCTCAGATCTAGTTTATTTAATATCCAGTTTTAGGAATAGTCAACTAAATAAATGCTTTGCCATTGAAATGTATATCAGAAAAACAACAAAGCTGATTGTATTAAATATTTATGACCTGTAAATTAAAAATATGTCTCTAATGTTGATAAAGGAATTACTTGGTTCACCATATTTAAAGGTAGGATAAGTTGGCAAAATAGACATTTTAAAATATTATTACTATTTATTAAAAATCTTACCAATATAAAAAATACATTATTAACTAGAACTAAATTATAATCAGTCTAAAATCACTAAAATTAATATATTTTTCAAATAGCTGGGCGCAAAGTCATTTGCTCAACAAGCCAGCCTGTTCTATCGCCTGCTTAGAAGCGTTGTTGATGTCACTAAATCTGTCTGCGCGCAACTGGATGCCTCCGAACCTGAAATAATAGAGTTTTAATTTGTAGCCGAGTACATTATACAACCTACGAGCAAAACTTTGACATCGGACATAATTAAAAATGGGAGCAAAACCTTTTGTTACAGTGGAGATGAACTTACCATCTGGTCACAATCACTAAGGTGTTCTTCTGGTCCAGGACTTGCATGAGCTTCATCATGCGTCTTCCGGCGTGCGCCTCCCCGTCCTCGTCGTAATCTTGGATCATTATTGATCCTCGTTCTGTCTTCCGTTCTATGCGGTAGGCATACATGTTATGCTTTGCATTCAGTATTTTTTATTCTCTTTCAGCTTAGAAAGAACCGCCCTGTAAAAGAAGTTGAAGTAAATTGTTAGTTATGTATTAGAACTTTTTGTAATTGAAAACAATTATCAAATATTGCCAATGAAAATGGCAGCCAAAACATAATTCTGCGTTTCAACTTACTTTACTTCTTCGATGCTGTGCACCTCCGCTGCGTGACCTTGGAATACGCTCTTCCGGTCACTGATCACCTCCCCATGGGTGATTTCGGGGCAATGAGTAGCTACGGCCTGAAAATTATACATTTGTTAGTACATATTCAACCAATAGCACTAAAGACATATCAGACATGTCAATTAAATTTTAACTCAAATTCATAAAATAATTTAACATTTACACTTTTTAGAATTCAATTTAATTGTTATTTGTTATATTAGATTTACGTTTACCTCGCGCGCATGCTTCTGGCTGCTTTTACTGCTTTTGCTCCTTTTTATTCCACTTCTCAGTTTTTATGGTTTGAACGATCTCCCGCACTTTTTCAATCCATTGAAACACGACACTCTCACCTATGTGTTCCCTGAAAATATCAATAAGTTCTTCTCAAATATACATCTCAAAAATTCAATTGTTTCAACAAATCTTACTAGTTAATATTATAAGAAGTTGTTAACACTTGTTTGGGCAGTAAGTGAAACTTTATCACGCTTATTTAAAGTAGTTAATAAATGCTTGGGACAATGGGTACACTGTTATTTTCTAAAACAAGACAACAGACAAGTATACTTACAGATAGACGTGATTCAACGCCTGATGCAGCTTGACTTTAGTTTTTCTCTCCATCCAAGGTGCAGATATCTCGTATTTCGGCGGCGAGTGGCTCGGGTACTCAGGAGGCATCGTTACAAACAACAAAGCCTCCTGTTTGTTCTTCTCCACTCGGATCCTGAAAGTCCTCGTGACGTCACTCTCAGGGTTCCAGTCGTCCTCGTATATAGAGCTTGAAGCTCCTATTTCTTCGTCCTGAAAGAAAATATCACAAGATCAGATTCGCTGTTCGCACCAACAATATAATTTACAAGGTTTCTAATGAAATGGTAGCTTACCTGTCTCTTAATGTTTTCAGAGAGCACTATGGTCTATTGTATGGACTATTTTCGTCGTTTACACAAGATACGAGCACCGCGCTGTAGAAGTTCCGTGGGCTACTGATGTCGCTTCGGTCTCGCTGTCACTGACTGAGTGCCAATGCCAAGGGCGCCGTCCTTTTATAGGTGCGCCTGCGTTTAGAAATTTCGAAACGCCGTAAGCGACCAAGTTAATACCACAATACGGTTTAATTTGTGTGTGATTATGATTAAATAACGAATAATCGAATAACGATTTGAAAAGTTACCGTTAAAAAGTTACTCTTAGTTTGCTCACATTGTTTGTAATGTTACTAGCTTTTGCCTACGGCTTTACACGCGTGAAGCATTCGATCTAGCAGTTGAAATAAATATCGGAGTTTTACTGAATGGGAGTTTAAAAAAACATTTCACTATGGTAGTGTACATACGTTATGTACTTAAACAATACCACATTGTATTAAGAACAACTGTGCTAAATTTTAAGGCTTAGGGCCAGTTCAGTGAGATTTCGGGATTGTAAATGCACTGAGTACTTAGTACCGTACCTATTTACAAAAATGACGCGAGGAAAAACGAAACGCATCCTACTTCCTACTAACATTAATGCGATAGTTTGTGAGTATAGGTGTTTGTTACTCTTTCACACGCGAACGGCTGGACAGATTTGGGTCATACTTGGCACAGAGGTGGATTATTCTGGAATAAAACACAAGTTTCTTTCTATCCCAGAAAATTTTAATTTCAAATCGATTCGAACTAGGTCAAATTAGACTTAGGTAGGTACTAGTTTTGACCCTAACAAACTTTAAATAAAATTAAATTGGTAGAGATCGCTCTGTAGCGATAAGGCCGCCTATTGTTACCTTGTTACTTCTGTATACCTTTTTTCTGTTTTGATTGTTATATGTGGTGTTCAATAAAGAGTTATTGTATTGTATTTTATTAAACTTAATAAAGGCTGGTGTAGTAACTACTTCCAAACAAGTTTGCCTATTTATTAATATACCCGCGACTTCGTTCGCGCAGAATTAAATACTTACAGGTTATGTTCTTATGTTCCTCAGGGATAACGATTTTAATGGTGAAATAATTTTTGATGTCGGTCCAGTGCTTGAAATTATTCGTTACAAACATACAAAAATTAGTGTCCGACCGAAGTTTCGGTTTCGGCCAATTTCCTTACGAATTGTACAGTAATTTTGAATATTTTGTTTGATCTGATACGTATTCAAAAATTTCGGTTTCGGTTTCGGCCGAAATTAGAAAAAAAACGAATGTTCGGTTTAGGTTTCTGTTTCGGCTAAAAATCTTGTTTCGGTCGGACACTAACAAAAATACAGATCTTTCTCTGTATAGTATTAGTGTAGATGTCGATTAAAAGGATTCAGGTTTAATTAGCGTAAAATCATAGCCGGTGGGTCATTTGCAACAAATAACTACCTACACACAATACATACCTTAGAGGTGTTGGTGGTCTCATTCCCTTATTCAATTAGCATTTTTCCACGTGTTACTTATTTAAAAAACGAAGGTCTTTTGTTGTTTTATCCCTGCGTGTCCAGCGCAGGTAATAAATAGATTAGAATAAGCTCATTATGGTATCCACTGTGTTCCCTAACGGGGTTCGATTCGCTAATTACTTGCACGTCTAGCACGACAGCGCAAAAGAGTCGCGTCGCACGCGAGTTAGATTGCCCGTCTTTTTCTTACTGTTCGTTCTAGAAAGAGATGGGTAATCTATCTCGCGCGCGACACGACTCTTGTGCGCTGTCGTGCTAGCCGGGCTGAGCGGGGTATAGTCGATCACTAGATTAGAATGGAGTCAACAATGTGTAATAAGTAGGTAATTGTATAAATTAAGGATAGTACAATTTCAGCTTAAACTAAGAATTGTTAAAAACTAGCAATAAATAGTCATTAAGCAGGTAGCGTGTAAGTTTAATAGGTAATGGTTGCGTTGCTGCAATAGCTATGTACCTACTCCTATATATTATGTATTAACTAAAGCTATATTTGGCCAGTTACGAAAACTTACTGTTAACAGTGATAGCTTACATTATTATAATTTTTTTGCTTCATTAGGTATGAAACCATAAAAGCTTGTACATATAGGTATGTACCTAATTTATTGTTTTTTTTATCTTCTTTTACTTTGTGAAATCTATTTGTAAATGTTAGTAATTCTTATTCTTAAATATTTTTTTCTTTTACATTTATATTATTATCAGAAGCAAATCATTCATTATCGGATTCAGCTACATTTGATATTTTACACTTTTGTGAAAAGGGTTTACGGTTGGATGTTTTGGAGCAGTTGGATGTAATTTTTACATTAGGATATTTCATCCGATATGTATAAAGTTAAATGTGGGTAGGTAATTGAATGTTTTTTTTTCTCGTTTAGGTGACGGCGAAATTTGGTGTATGTTGTAATATAGGACTACCCTCAGAGATAAATAAACAGTGTTGAACTGACTTAGCGTGTTTTAATACAGATTCTGTGGTTTTGTTCTTACATAATATGTAGTGTGAAAGTAGTGCCATGTGGTATTTGTTACAATTTATAAGCCTAATGTCATTAATTAAATTTTCCGTTTAATAATTACGCACTCATACATTTGGGCAATCGTTGGTGTCGTAAGCAAATAGCTACAACAGTAATTATTCGCTATTGTTTCACTTGTCAAACATTCAAGCCATAAAACTCTAAAGTTTGTTAAAACTGTTATTTAAACTCTCGTCAGACACCCTAATAGTAATATAATAAATGCGTAAGTTTGTGAGGATGTATGAATGTT
This sequence comes from Pandemis heparana, assembly GCA_963854515.1. Classification (NCBI taxonomy): domain Eukaryota; kingdom Metazoa; phylum Arthropoda; class Insecta; order Lepidoptera; family Tortricidae; genus Pandemis; species Pandemis heparana. Next base: position 2,414,045 of record OY978025.1, read on the forward strand.
TGTTAGTCTTTTAGGCCAGAATGGTTGAACAGACCTAGATGAAATTTGGCACAGGGGTAGATTATAGCCTGGAATAGCTCATTGGCTAGTTTTTATTCCGGAAAATTGTATAGTTTTAACGGGACAGCAATATACGAATCATCGTAGACTAAGTCGCGGGCTACAGCTAGTACTCACATACATGTAATAGCTGGTTAAAAATTAGACTACCCGGGTTTCTCGGTTTTCCTTTATTTTACTTAAATTCGTCTTTAATAATTTATTAAAGAAATGGTCATTAAAAAGACCGTATATACAAAGATTGGAATACTGATGTCGTGGTCTTAGCATATAAAATTAAAAAAAGTAACTTTCAAACAGAACTGTCATGTCACTTGCTTTGTTTATCAACCATTCATTGTCGTTCACTTCATTTTACTACCTTAGCACATTTGAATTGCTGTCAATTGATATCAATATAGATGCCAAGTTCTCCATAGAAAATCCTGCTAAATCATGGTATGTACGATCTCAAGATTTGAGTTGGCTAGTTTTTACATACAGGCTATATTGTTGTCTATTGTCTGTTACTTTTAAAATTGGGTTTGTTTGTACTGTTTATATTAGAAATTTTCAGTCGATCCGATCACTAGAACTAGGTCAAATTAGAGTTACGACCCTAACAAACTTAAAAAAAAAATAGTTTTAGTAGTTCCAAACAAGTTAACCTATTTATTACTTCTACTTATTTACTTCGTTCGCGCAGAATAAATACTTATAGACTTTCTTTCTGTTTTGATTGTTATATGTGACTAGCTTCTGCCCGCGACTTCGTCCGCGTAAGATTAGCAATTAACATGTTTATCGCTATCGGGATAAAAAGTAGCCTATGTTTCAATCTAGGGTACCAGCTATCTCCGTTCCAAATTTTATCCAAATCCGTTCAGTCGTTTCAGCGTGAAGAAGGAACAAACATACACACTCACTCACATCGTCACAATGTCACTCACAAACTTTCTCATTTATAATATTAGTAGGATAGTTCATAGGATTTCGTTGATCTAAGTGTATATATCCCGTTTTTTTCCTTATCCCGTGGGAATTTCCAAAAATCCTGAAATTAGTTTCTTAGTTTTGTAATCACCTACTTGTGTATCAAATTTGAAGAGTCTAGTTATTATAGTTACTGAGGTAGGGTCACTCGGAATTGAATATATAAATCCCGTTTTTTCCTTATCCCGTGAGAATTTTCAAAAATCCTTCCTTAGTGGATGCCTACATTGTATAAGGTATCTATGTGCAAAATTTCAAGTCTCTAGGTCCAGTGGTTTGGGCTGTGCGTTAATATATAGTTAAGTCAGTCAGTCAGTCAGTCAGTCAGTCAGTCAGTCAGTCAGTCAGTCAGTCAGTCAGGACTTTGAATTTTATATATATAGATGTTCTTACAGCTTATGTTCCTCAGGGTTATTGTAATGGTAAAAAAAAATTGAAATCGGTCCAGTGGTTCTTGACTTTATTTTTTACAAACATACAAAATTACAGATCTTTGGATATAATATTAGTGTAGCTGTCGATTAAAAAGGATTTAGCTTTATTTAGCATAGCCGGTTGGTCTTTTGCAAGAATAATACGTGATAATACATAGTGGAATACCTTAGAGGCGTTGGTGGTCTCATTACCTCTTTCAATTAATATTTTTCCACGTGTTACTTATTTAAAAAACGAAGGTCTTTTGTTGTTTTATCCCTGCGTGTCCAGTGCAGGTAATAAACATACATTACAATAAGCTCATTATATATCTACCGTGTTCCCTAACGGGGTTCGATTCGCTAATTACCTGGAACGAAAAAGTATAAAGCGGCTTTTAAAGTTTGCCGAAAGACCCTGCTTCCGTGGAAACCATAATCAGAGCTCAATAGAATTTAATGAAAATTCCCGTTTACCTAATAATTAAACACTCGTGATACATGGAGTTGATTACGAAATAGTAATTGAAATACACCTAATATGAGGAGGAAATATCTGTATTATTTCTTTTGTCGCAATTTATACCGTTAGCAAATCGTCCAACTCACGTCGTCCTATCGCAGTTCGTCCTATTCGCAGGACGAATTGCGAACGGGACGAAATACGACAAAAGGATATTTTAGTCGTCAGGTGCAAGTCTTACGGCCAAAAGAGGGTTTAATGGTTCCCTGGTCCATTTGTATATGTATTACAACAGTAGTATGACACCTATGGAAAACAAATCTTAATAAAATTTTCAATAAAAATACCATTGAAGTGTAAAAAGTCACCGGAGAAACAAATGACAAGAACAGCATCAATCGAAATACCTTTCTGTTAAAATACTCTATGTCAGCTAAAGTTGACTGACATGACATCCAGTTAAGGATGTCACTATTTTTGGCTTAGGTGTTTTTTAAGGTAGTTTTGTAACACATCCTGAACCTGACCTTGAAACAAAAGCAAATGTAACGGCTCTTTGGCACAAAAATACATGCGCGATCTAAATCTTACGTCACTCTAGCTCAAGACGTTTGCCGTAAGCTGTATATACGGGTTAAATAATAGACTTACCCGGATTAATCCATCTTTGCACACTGTGGCCAAGTACTCCCCACATGGGGACCAATCCAATGCGAATATCTGCTCCGTGTGACCCGTCAACGTGATGGCCGCTACGGGTGCCTCCGGACTGAGATCCCATATCTTGACGGTGAGATCGTGGGCTGCCGTGGTGAGGAGATCCGAGGCCGTGGGGTGGAACCTCACGATGTAGATCTTGTCAGGATGGGCGGACCACGTGCGGTGAGGAGTGTTCGTTGATTCCTGAAGACCTGGAATTATAATATGGTGATTTTAGACAGGGATCGGAAACTGGTTTATAAAATTAATCCCGAGATCAATGACCGAGACCAGAGTTCCGCTGGCTACGATCCTGACATACCTCTTTCGTCTCATCCACATTCATCAATCTCTTCGTACACGCTCGTCGGTTTCGGGTACTCTCGACCTGACCTTTTTCCAAAACGTCCCCAATTCGATCACGGAACGTCCGTCTAGGCCTAGATAAAGATATATACATACATATGTATAAAATAGTGCAAATATGTCGTCACCTCCTTCGGGTATGATCCACTCGCGCAGCATGCCGTCGTCGCAGGCGACCAGCAGGCGCTCGTCGCGGAACGGGTCCCAGGCCCAGTCCTGCAGCGCGGCCGGGTGCAGCAGCGCGCCCCCCGCGCCCCCCGCCCCCGCCAGCCGCGTGGCCCCCGCCGGCAGCTCCAGCACGGCCACGCGCCCGCCGCCACCAGACACAGGCACGGCGCAGCGGACGCCGTTCGCTACGGAAACGCTCCGCGTTGACGAGTATGCGGCGAGGGGCCGAGCGCACGAGACGCCTTCTATTAAGTGCTCGTCTGCGAGCTACGACCGTGGCTGTTGCAAGTTACGGTAACCAAAAACGCCAGTGTGAACGTTTCACAGCGAGTTTTTTATCACTGTATGTAATGTCACGTGCGACGGTTAAGGTTACGGCTCGCAGATGAGTACTCGGCTTTAGACGTACGAATCGAAAGATCGGAATAATTTTATACTGGGTGCGACGAACACCCCGAGTGATAATAAACTGTAGGCTATAGATGCTAAAAAAGTATTTGAAAAAAAAACACTGACAAAAATAAATCATAAGTCTGTCGAAAGGTGCCCTCTGAATTTACTTGTAATAGTAAATTACTAACCGTACATAGTCGTAGTATTTTGTACCCTATATCTAGACTTATCTAATAGGCTTATTTAAAGAAGTTCGTTTCATACTTATAAGTCAAAAGTCAAAAGTTTATTTTGCAAATAGGCCGCCGAGGGTTCTTTTACATGTCTTTTTTTGAATCTACCAGCGCATTCGGAAAGACCATCATTGCCAAGAAGAATGCGCCGCAAGAAACTTGGCAGAAAGTCATTTTTTCAAAATAAAATAGATTTACAATAGTACTTAAATTCTACTTAACTTACCTAATATAATTAATACATTTTATAAAAGGGATAATATATAATTTTGAGGAAAGATATTTTGAAATGTGTTTTATTTTAATATCCATAGCAACTACTACATATCATAGTGAATTATCACTCAAGATGTCTATTGCACGTTGTAGTACTTTTCTAAAATATCATAAAGAAAAAAATCTAGAAAGTTCAAGATGAGTTTATTAGCTATACCGTTGATTCGTGATGTATAAAGGCCACTTGCACGGACCAGGGTTAACGACTTAACCCCGTGTTAGATTCTAACCCGGGGCTAAGTAGTGGCAAAATGTATGGAACTGTCAAACCTAACTCCGAGTTAGATCATTTAATTTTTTAACTCAGGACTGTGCTAGTGGGCCTAAGTGTATCAAACCATCAGTCGATACGATATCCTATTAAAAAAAACGAAGTCTATTTCAAACAACAGCATTTGGTCTATATTTTGTTAGTGTTATTAACTCATTTCTTTCAATTGAAATAACTATATCATATTTCCCAAACGCCACAAACAAAACTTACCATAGAAGCCATTGCATTCCCCTGAAATCTGACGACTGATGTTCTTTATGTTCTCCACGTGAGTCGACTTGTGGCCAGGAGTGCCTTTGAGATGGCGGAATTTGGACACTTTGCCTACACCAACAAAAATCAAACATTTATTCACAATTAACTTGAAAATTCGATGTAGATATTTGCATTGAAAAAATAAAACTATGTCACAGCTTACGATTGCCGTACAAAATCTATGGGGAAAAGGTTTTAATTTGTCATGAAAAAGATTATTTTATCGCACGTCGTCCCGTTCGCATTTTGTCCCACTCGCAATTCGTCCCGTCCCGATCGCAAATCGTCCCGCAAACGCAACTCGTCTCGTTTGCAATTCGTCCCGTGAACGCACCTGCTGCTGCCGTACCGTAGAGAGCTACAGCCTTATTCATAAAAAATCCTTAATTGAGGTTTGATCAGTCGATTAGTTAACAGACTGATTAAGCTTATTTGACAGTTGTTAAAAAGTATGATTCATAAACGCTTGCTAGCAGTCTGTTAGCTAATGAGCTGCTGATGGATGGATTAGACGCGTTATGTTGTCACCTTGACAAATCATAGACCAAAAATGACCTTTTAGTGAATAAAAAAAAAAATTGACAGCAGTGGCGGCGAATTAGCGGGAAACCAGCGAATTAACACGACAGACTAGGCAGTGTGGATCTAGTTTCCTTTACCTTTCCCGGAGGGAATAAAAACTTAAAACAATCTTGCGTATGGTTTTGCTCTTGCCAAAATCAGCTGTTCACATGTGTGGCGGTCATTTTGTGAGTTAGCAGAGAGATAAAGTAGGGTCTACGGTCCGCTAACTTTCGGAAGACTTAACACTCTTGATGGACTGATTAGCGCTAATTGACGTTTATGAATCATGTTTTTTTGCATTGGTCCTATAGCGAGCTTATAGCGAGCCTCTAACTTTTTATGAATAAGGCTGCTAAAAATTACTTTTTTTACTAGGCAACTTACCAAAGACAGTTGAAGTCCTCTTAGTGGTAACATTTGGCACGGAGGCGCGCTTGTCCTTCTCCTCGCGGTCGGGACTCTTGCGCGATTTCAAGGAATCACGGCGCCTGGATCAAATGAAATATTCTGTGATAAACTTAAAATCATCATATCAAGTGCATCGCCAATATAGCTTCTTTTAAATCTGGTGGTGGTTACATATTCTCGTCACTTCAACTCAGAAAGTACAGAGTGAAAGTGAGCATCAGTAAAATCTTAAATAAATAAATATCACGGGACTAATTACACCAATTGACCCAGTCCCAAACTATGCAAAGCTTGTACTATGGGTACCAGGCAACGGATAAACATACTTATATAATGTAGATAAATACATACTTAAACACATACAACATCCATGACTCGGGCAACTCGGGCACAAACATTCGTATTCATCATACAAATGTCTGCCCCTACCGGGATTCGAACCCGGGACCTCTAGCTTCATAGTCAGGGTCACTAACCACTAAGCTATCCGGTCGTCAAAGTTAAGTTTCAAACTAGCTTTACTAGTTTCATAGGAATCATGTTACAGGCGATGCGGCTAGCACACCATCACTATTTTGATTCCCCTTTTCTAAGTGAGTTTTTGTAAGATGAAACTTTTGTCCAATGTCTCGTTGATCATTTGGTGAAACGTTGTTTGTCAAATGACCATTTGTCAATAATTTTTAGGTCAAACATTAGTGAAGCAACTCATACGGTACCTGAGGGGCGCGGGGGAAGGCGGCGTGTCAGACTCGACGGCCACGCTCACTGACCGCGACTCGTACGCGCGCCGCCGCTCCGCTATCGACTGGTTGCCGCTACACAACGACACACACACTCACAACCGCAACCAATGCATTGCCATGAATTACACGTTCAATATTAATTACACAAACCAATGATATTAAAAACCCTAGATTCTCTACGAGCGCTCAAAACTCGTCCCGAGCAGAGAGTGCTTAGAATCTGTCTTTAAGCACTCTCTGGCCCTATGGAGCTGTCAATATTTATGATTTACGACGTGCTGTCAGTTAAAATTTTAATAATGTCGTATATTCCGGACAAGTGCATTTGAAATAAAACTATAACGTTTGTGTTATACAGTCGAATATTTTAAAATGTAGTGAAATATCATTTGGCATTTGCGACCGGCATATCTTTGGAATGTACTTTTAAGACAAGTTTTGGCAGTGATTTTATACGTGATGGTGCATCTAGGTTTTATAATATCATTAACACAAACGGATACAGCTTACGGCAAACTTCTTGAGCAAGAACGACGTGGAACGGGTAAGTTCGCGCATGTACTTTTACACCAATGAGACGCTAAATTCACTTTTGCGCATTCAAGGTCGTTCTCAAGATGTTTGCCGGCAACTGTAACTCGCGTATAAAAGTCGAGTTACGCTCGACATGTTTCGGGCTTCGTAATCAATGATGTTATAAACCCTAGATGCACCGCCACGTATAAAATCACTGCTAAAACTTGTCCCAAAAGTACATTCTAAAAATATGAAACTCGCAAATGCCAATTTTAAAATACATATTCGAAATACGACTGTATAACACAAACATTATAGTTTTATTTCAAATGCACGTGTCCGGAATATACGACATTATTAAAATTTAAACTGACAGCACGTCGTATATCATATTGACAGCTCCGCTCCATAGGGCCAGAGAGTGCTTAGTGACAGATTCTAAGCACTCTTTGCTCGGGACGAGTTTTGAGCGCTCGTAGTGAATCTAGGGTTTCTAATATCATTGTTCGTAATCCTCCCTTTTGGAGCGCTCGCCCCGGCAGCAAAACGAACACCAAACAGACTCACACACGTTTACTTACACAGACCTTTAGGTTCCTCATTCATTAAATAAGAACCAATAAAGGACAAAGTTTACTCCAATTGCTGTTTGAAGAATGCTCACAATAACCATACATGTCGCTCCAGCACCGCGCGCGAGATAGATTGCCCGTCTTTGTCTTACTGTTCGCTTTAGAAAGAGACGGGTAGTATCGCGCGCTCTTGTGCTAGCCCCCCCGATGGGACGCAAAAAATCCATGGCATCTAGAGCAGAGGGTCGTGGGTTCTATGAGCGGAAGTGATGGCTCCATCAGCTGACCCGAATGCTCGTTTGCCCCTATCATATTTTAAAAAATTACCTTTACCCAACAATGAAACGCACATACACACCACAATAGGGAGATGAACATGTATAGCATAGGCAAGGGCGTAGCTAGGATTTTGTTAAGGGGGGGGGGGCAGGCGTAGACAAACCAATAATATACCTAAGGTAAATGCTGCATGAGCAACGGGGCAGCTTACAGTTGGTATTCCTGCATCTTCTAGGAGGCGGGCACCCCTGCCCCCCTGTAGTGTTGAAAATTTCGGCAAAAATCAAATTATTTTTTCGGAAATTTAATTTTCGTTTTTTTCCGTTTTTTCCGTATTTTTTACGAAATAAACCACAAAGCGTAATGACACAACTGTGACAATGTCAATGTCAAAGTAAACCTATTATCATTCACCTACCCACCAGTATTAAGAAAAATAACCGATCGAAACCTGTTTAATATCGTCTTTTCCGATTTTTTTCGGAAAATTTGAAGCGGAAAATTTCATGGTTTTTTTCCGTAAGAATCCGAAAAAAAAACAAGCCGTTCGGAAAGAAACTGGATTTTTTCCGGAAATAGTCAACGCTACAAGATCGTACCTCGCTACGCCCTTGAGCATAGGTAGCCAGCACCGTCGTCTTTACGTCCAAGATGTTTATGTCAGGATATGAACTCACTCGGTGGTCTCGAACAGCTTGCGTCGCTCAGCGGTGCTGGGCGTCTTGGGCCTGTAGCCGGAATCCGAGGAGTTGACCTCTTCCTCCAGGCTGGTATCCGATTTGCCATTTGTGTATTCCTCTGTGGACAAATAAGTTAGTTTAAAATATACTTCGTCTGCGTATTATACATTTACATATAAACCTTCCTCTCAAATCACTCTATCAATAAAAAAAACCGCATCAAAATCCGTTGCGTAGTTATAAAGATCTAAGCATACATAGGGACAGACAGACAGACTTTGTTTTATACTATTTAGTGATCTCGTGAGACCGTTAAACTGTCGGATAAATCGATCTCAGAGGTCTTGGATGACCTAGCCTAGTGGTTTGACCTGTGACCTCTCAAGCAGCAGGACGTAGGTTCGAAGCTTTCGGTGAAGGAAAACATCGTGAGGAAACCTGCGCGCATCAGTGAAGCAATTCAATGGTGTGTGTGTGTGAAGTTCCCAATCCGCGTGGGGACTACCCAAGCCCTCTCGTTCTGAGAGCAGACCTGTGCCCAGCAATGGGACGTATACAGGCTGGAAATGATGAACCCCACCAGAAGCATCACAAAGATAATATGCTTTCGGACTGTATGTATACGTCACATAATCTATACATATAATAAAATTATGCAATAAATGGATACATTCAATGTCGACTGGATTACCTTTGGGGGCTATCTCGACGTCACTAGTTGGTGATAGCGACTTGTCTTTGTCATCGTCTTTGGGCGCGCCGATGGGAGTCGTCGCTTGCGCAGATAGCGGCGATGTGGCTGCGACAATAAAAGAAAAAGATCCTTTACATACACAAACTACACTGTCAAGCCAACATAACGGTGCATTTTTCAAAAGACTTGTTATTTTGCTCGTCAGTACAGTTTAACAGGATTAGTTTTTATAGGTTTACCGTTCCAGATTTTTGTTATGAAATCAATGATTTTACACATAAACTGGGAGTAGATATGTCACTACCGCGCCCGAGTTGAAGATTCATAAATGACCCAATTGTCTCATTTACCTCAAACAAGCCACAGTATGAGTAGTGGTGGTCGTTATTACAATAGCAGATTACGTAATGCATTATTTTGCCGCAACGCGCAACACATTATCGAATCGTCAGCTATCCTGCTATCATTATTCGTTGTCTGTTTTCAATGTTGTCTGTCATACGCGCACTGTTGCCGCACTTGGCATAGAAGCACAAGCGAGAGCGCAACAAATCAAGTAGGTGTGCGAGAGATAGCACTATACGCGCGAGCTCCCATCGCAATCGCGAGAGCGAGACGCTTGGACACGTGCGTCCTGCTTCCTTCGATTTTAAGCTTTTATCCAACGAAATAAGGTGTTTATTTCATTGACATAGATTACCCTGCTATCCACAATTTCCGAAATTCAAATAGCTGACTTTTGGCTGTTTGGGTTATTAGCTATTGCATTGCTGTTTGTTGTCAGTCAGTACAATAACAAACAAGGTAACAGCGCGTTGTTTTGGTCTTGTTCCCGTAGGTACGTTTTAATTTGTTGCGGTCACGCGCTTTGTATCGCAAGTCGTAGCGTAGGTACGTAAGTTGTGCTGAGTGAGTTAAGTGAGTTAAGTGTAAATAAACATTTTTCGTGTAAATAAAAACAAACTGTTAATATTTAATATTAAGTACGTAGTTTAGGTAAATATTTAAAATGTCGAAAATAAGAACTAAAACGGCCTCTATTTGGAACTATTATGAAATGAGTGACATTACAAATAAAAAAGCAATGTGTAAATATTGTAAAAATGTTATTTAATTAGTCGCTATCGTAACGAAATAAGTATAACAATTATTTTTTAATAAAATTATCAAGCAATAATTTTCGTTCGCTAATTCATTGTCGTTTTGTAAAACAGCAATATAACAGGATAACAGACAACAGTTTACAGTAAGAGCTATTTAAGAATAACACAACACTGTTGTTCATTATTGCAAAACAGCGGTTATTGCCACCACTGAGTATGAGTAGTCCGTGACAGTCAATGTGACAGTTGACAGAGGGAACGTTTTTCAAACGCAATTTACTAGGAACGTAACATATCTATACTATGAAATATCATTGTATGAAATGCTGACATTTTAAAGGGACCTCATGATATCCTGAAATTTTATGAGTTTACTGAATAACAGTTGATTTTGCTTACATTTAATATATTGTACTTGACATTGACAGAGACTACTCTAAAGTAATCTAAATGAGATCGAGATGTAAGCTTGTACAAATATGAAAAAAAAACGCAATTCACAAAAAAATATATATATATTCACAAAGGCGAACTTATCCTGCGGGTGGTAGGGCCTTGTGCAAGGTCCGTCCGGATCGCTACCACCATCTTACTCGCTAATCCTGCCGCTAAGCAGCAGTGCTTGCACTGCTGTGTTCCGGTGTGGAGAGTAAGACAGCCGGGGAAATTACGGGCACAAGAGGCATTTCATCTAAGTCCTCTAGGTTGGCAACGCATCTGCAATCCCTCCGGGGTTGCGGGTGTCTATGGACAGTGGTGATCGCTTACCATCAGGTGACCCACTTGCTCGTTTGCCTTCCTATTCACAAAAAAAAACCCTATAGAAAATAGATACAGAAAAATCTCTACCAAAACCTTTGAGTAGATGAAAAGATGAGAAGTTTCGTCAACCAACAATCATCATACGACCGTTTCACTTTTGCGGAGACAACGCTGATGATCTAATTTTCATGTCTGCTTATATTTGTGTCTTGCAAAATGAATAAATGTCTTCTTTCTTTCTTTTTTTTGCTTTCTTCATATGACCCTTCAAATTTTCATAGCATGTGTAAAAACATAAATTTAGGCATTTAGGATTATTTTAGGTGTCGATCAGTTCTTTTACATTTTCTGTGTGTCTACTCTTGCTTAATACCTATGTCTTGTCAATCGTTCAATGGTTAACTGGACAAAATTCCATTTAGGGATGGGCGAATATTCGGCGTTTTTTCGGCGTTTTTTTTTCGTCATTATCGTCTCAGTATATACCATTAAAAGAGATGATGCTGAGGCGTAACTTTTTATGACAACGAAACACAGTATCGATGCTGCATTTAGCTTATCCAAAGTTGTTGCGGCTTGTCCTTCTGTTAGGATAATAAGTACTGTAACTTGCTTGTTTTTTGATTGTTCAATAAATCATTTTTATTATGAACACAAAATATTTACCTTGCTACTCCGCTACTAACGTGCAAGATAACCAAGCCTGTGCGAAATATATACGTTTTGCATGCAAGCCCTCCCACCACTACTGCCACACAAAACGCACACAAATCCCACAAACTTAATTAATCCTATCACCACACAAACACTGACGCGCGTTTCGATCCCTCTACGGGATCATTCTCAAAGTCAGAGCGCAACCGATGCAAATGCGATGAATTTTGTGTTCATTGAAATGGACCTCCGCAAAGTAACGCCTGATTCAATAAAACATTTTTATTATTACTATAATAATCTTTTTCATGTGTTTTAGGTACAATAAAGAGTTATAAGTACATACAAACATACCTAAACTAATGTATAAAACAAAACCGTCAAAACATAACGATCTTAATATGTACCACAAAAAGAGCAACCTACATAAATGATTCAACGGTAAAGTCCCTTTGTGTTCGAGTCCAACTCACACTACTATTATGTATGAATGCGAACTCTCTCACCCAACTGTAAATACCTGAGTCTGATTTGGGCACCCCTGGCACCACCGGCACTGAGAACACCTTGTCGAAGGAGAACTCCTCGCTGCCTGATGACGCGGAGAACGGCTTCGGACCCAGGCGAGGCTATAAGCACAGTAAATAAATATTTTGACGACCGGATAGCCCAGTGGTTAGTGGCCCTGACTATGAAGCTAGAGGTCCTGGGTTCGAATCCCAGTAGGGACAGACATTTGTATGATGAATACAAATGTTTGTGCCCGAGTCATGGATGTTGTGTGTATTTATCTACATAAATATATGTATGTTTATCCATTGCCTGGTACCCGTAGTACAAGCTTTGCTTAGTTTGGGACTGGGTCAATTGGTGTAATTTGTCCCATGATATTTATTATTTATTTTATTATTATATATAAATATCTTCGGACACCAATTGACTTAGTCCAAAACTAAGCAAAGCTTGTAATATGGGTACTAGACCACGGATAAACATTATTAAATAAGTAAGTAAATAAATGCTTTATTGTACAAACAAAGAATCAGACACAAATCACATTTAAAAAAAACATTAAATATATGCACAAAGGCGAACTTATTATTATTATATAGACAAATAAATATTTAAATACATAATAAACATCCAAGTATTTTCATACAAATATCTGCCCCGGCCGGGGATCGACGCCTTTATCCTTTACGGGGTAGACAGAGCCTAAGGTAACAAGAGCTAAAGGCCACATTTAATATGATTGTGGAAAGGGGAATTAAAATAGTGATGGGTTGCTAGCCGCCTATAACATAAATAAATAAATAAAAAATATTTATTTTCTCCACCACAAAGTATACAGTAACAAGCAAAAAATACAAACAATCAAGTAGAAAACCAGACTTGTGTGGCGGGGACTGGTGCCCAAACTAGGAGAAACCTGTATGTCAGGTTACCAGGTCTCCGACCCTCAGATGTCTATAACTAACTAGCTACAAAGAAATTACTATCCAAAACAAACAATTTGACTTGAGGTGAAAGAAAACTAAATAAACGTAATATCTACTATTCAAAATGATTCCTAAGTTTCACACATCAATTGTTGATGAGGATTAAAGGTACTTAACAATCAGAACAGGTATCAAACAAAATAAAAACACAACATCATCAACCAAAAATGCTTATAAAAAACTGACATCAACCATTCAAGTACCTTATAACCGGATATCGGTACCGCCGTGGTCCTTGGCTTGGGCTTCGGTGCCTCGTGGTCATCTCCAGACCCTGGCTCAGATATAGAAGACCTGGGTAGAGGCTTAGGAGCCTGCACAGGCACCCCGTTGATATAGCTATTGCTACGCGACAACGTCAACTCCGCAGAGTCAGTACTCTCAGCTTTTTCCAGAACCTTCTCTCTCTCCTCTTCGCACTTCTCAATTTCATCATGCCCGTTCTTGTGGAAACCGTTCGTCTCTTTCTGATAGTCTGGCTTCTCTTTCTTCCCCTCCATGCCTTTGATCAAGTCTTTAACGTTCACAAAGTCAATGCGGTCTTCGTCTTTCGGCTCGACCGGCTCAGCTTTCGGTTTTGGTGCGTCTTCTATTGTAACAGGGGTGATTGCTTTTTTAACTTCGGCTTTCTTAGGCGGAGGCATGGAAAGAATAGACTTGACCATCTCTTCTAGATTTCCACGATGGACCTTAAAAATATTGCAATAAGACTTATTTTGAGGCAGATTAAAAATGTTTATTATCTGATAACAAAAATATGACTACCAGATTGTAATGCGATTTCACCCGCAAATAACCAATAAAAAAATAAGCTCTTAGAGGATCTGATATCCTGGTACTGAAAACTCTCCCTCCGTCTTACGCGAGTTTAACATTTTTTACCCATCTCAAAAAGTGTTCAACGCCGCTAAAGTAGTTTCCACTTCAAAAAGCAAAATCATTAAAAGCGTTAAATTAAAATAAAATAAAAATTACTTACGCATTCAAAACAAAACTAACCCATCTAAACTACAAAACACCACACGAAACCACAAATTAAATCAAAAACAATCCAGATATAATAACGGACAAACACATCACAACACCAATTAAAAACAACTAAAGATATAAAATAAAACCGCACACAATTTTGTGAACACCATTTAAATTTCATGCACCAAACTAATACAAAATACATAGTCTTCGAAAAAAAAAATACTGAAATTAATTTTCCTAAAATAAATAAAAATAAAACATTCTAATCATCATTCATCATTTATCACCCCAACCAGTTATCAAAACCGCAACGACTAATACTAAGTGAAAATGCTCAAAAAATATTTAGCAGTTAGAAAACTACTACATTACTGAAGAACCTATTCTTGGGGCCTGTTTCACCACTTTCAGTTAAGACCCTGATATTTTAAGTATTGGTTATCTGAGCGTTTTCCAAAAAAAAGTCCACATGTATATTTTTCCAGAATTTAAATATTTTGGGTTTATCTTACTCAGAATCGTTTACCCTATCGATCCTCATACAAGAAAAAAATGTATCCCAAATTTTACTATGGATTTTTTTTCCTGCTCGTCACGTCCCATACAATACTCACCTATATTTAAAAAAGTGACGAACTGGAATGGAAATTTTGGGACACATTTTTTCTTGTATGAGGATCGATAGGGTAAACGATTCTGAGTAAGAGAAACCCAAAATACTTAAATTGTAGAAAAAAATTACTTAAGGACTTTTTTTGGAAAACGCCCATCAATGATGTCGTACCTGTGTTTCGTAGTACGAAATAGATATGGAATCATAGACAACTGACACTTAAGATATCAGGAACATCACAGAGAGTGATGAGACAGGCCCTAATTTACAGGAACCAAGATGCTTGGCCGCTCAGTGCATCCTTTTTCGACTGATAAAGAGCGAAAGAGCCGCACTGAGCGCATTTGCCAGCCGTTTCGCGTGCGTTTCTACATGCGCTACTGTCTTGCATTAATAAAAGAAATTGACAAAATTTCAAAAAAAACCATAAATCAATAACCATTTCGAGAGAAACGCTTAAAGAACACAAAAAAATGTTGTATAGAATATATTTTGGAAAAATTTGCAAAATATGTAAAACGGGAAATGACCTCACATGGCTGGTCCATTACCTACTGCCATTTCAACGGTTTTTTTTTTAAGTGTACGAAACAGCAGTGACGTCATTTTTATAATATTTGACGTTTGTCACATACGCCCTTTGTGCTCGAGCAACGATTTAAGTGGATTTTTCCACGAAAATACAAGATTTTCTCAAATGGGTGTCTTAAAATTGTGCGCTCTTTTGAGCCAGACAATAAAAAGTTGCACTAACAAAATTGAAATATTGTCAATTCTCTACGCTTCAAGAAACAGAAAAAAAAACAATACTAAATATTATTTTCAATAGACTCCTAAGTAGTTACTATTAACTAACCTTAAAAAAAACCTGTACTCATCTTTTTCATGTGTTTTATGCAATAAAGAGTTATGCATACACACATACAAAATCTGAAAGACCTCGTATAATACGAACCTGGGAGCAGTTGTTGGCGTCGGGGTGCAGAGAGATGTTGGGGACAGGATGGTCCTGGTTCTCGAGCCACATGGGAGCGCTCAGGTAGGTCACCGACCCCGCCGTATCGGGGTACAGGTCTGCGTGGTAATCTCGGTAGCTCTGTGGACAATTGACAACAATTCAAATATGCTAAGGTAGTAAAATGAAAATACCGCGTTTGTAGATTTTACACTGCTGATTACAGTAAAAATATTTTTGGATTTTTCTATGCCGTAGTTTTTTTTTATATTCAGGAAAAACAGTAAAAAAGTTGGATTGTGAATGTTAGGAATATACCTACGCATAGTGCCGTTAGTCCATTTATTACCGTAGGAATTGAAAAAATTGGTTGCCTGTAAAGTCGGTATACGGGCGAAAGTTTTACGTGACAACGACTTTGAGTGGTAAAATAATTTTAATGTGAATATTCATTCGTATAGTAGGAAGAAGGACGTGTAAACTTGTATGCAGGCGCCTAAGCGAAATAGAAGCGCAAGACATGAACCGGTGTGTATGCCTATCTCTCTCACTCTCTCTCTCTCGCTCTGTCTCTCTCGCTCTTAGGCGGGCTAACTGTGCTCGAGTGGAAGGGACGCGTGCCTTTCACTTTTTATGTCTGTCTCTCTCGCTCTTAGGCGGGCTAACCATGCCCGCGTGCCTCTCACTCGCTCTCATTGTGAGCGCATAACGTGAGCGGAGCGTAACGCAGTTTCTTGAAGTGTCACCCGGCAAACCAATTTATAAGACGTTGTCACGTCAAAAAATATAGAACTGTCATGGTGTCAATGTCATGTCCGTTTTTTATTTGTCCGACGAATTATTCTAACGACACGTTTTCGATTCTCGTAAATCTCCTAATATTTTTATTGGTTTGATAGACGCTTTAATAACATGAAAGTGGCTGACGGATTTGTAAAAGCAGATAGCGGATAGCCGCAACCTGCCCAAAGTCGACGAATTTATGTTGTTACAGTTCATGTGCTTATAGTGCTTATCTTTTTCCATTAACGCCGCCGTGTTTACGCAACTTGGGACGATACAAATTATTAAAGGATCTTGGTGCTACTTTCTTCCGGTCGTCATTATATAGAAATAAACTCAAAGCATAAACGCAAAATAACAAATTCGTGGACGAACGACAATAAATGGTTGATAAACAAAGCAAGTGACATGACATGACAGTTCTGTTTGAAAGTTCCTTTTTTTAATTTTATATCATGCTAAGATCACGCCATCAGTATTCCTATCTTTGTATATACGGTCTTTTTAATGACCATTTCTTTAATAAATTATTAACGACGAATTTAAGTAAAATAAAGGAAAACCGAGAAACACGGATAATCTAAATTTTAACCAGCTATTATAAACGCGAAAAAAACTAAAATGCTTTTTTTTTAAATGCTGTCAATTACAATGACAAACATTTATAAATGACGATCAAGACACGTTCCATACTGGCCGCTTACAAAAAAAAACGTACGTATTATCTATATCGACAGACCTCTAACAATGTGCTGATGCCCTAGTATTTTTGCTCCACGACTAAACAAAAAAACACTTCAAAAATCGAACGCGATTCATTCGTATCCTACTAATATTATAAATGCGAAAGTTTGTGAGTGACGATGTGACGATGTGACGATGTGAGTGAGTGTGTATGTCTACCTTCCTGGGCACTTGGTACATGATGGGCACGACGCTGGAGCCAGCCAGCTGTAGCACTCGGTTCACTTCCCCCTCCATCACGCGAAGAGCCCGCTTCGGAACCAAACACGCACCCTTTGTCTGTTCGCCTGTGAGACACACACTTATTAATATTAACATCATTTACGTATGTATGAAGAGATTGATGAACGTGGATGAAGCGAAAGAGATATGTCAGGATCGTAGCAAGTGGAACAAAGTAGTCTCTGCCTACCCCTGTGGGAAAGAGGCGTGACTGTATGTATGTATGTATCATTTACGACGCGAAGGGCAGAAGGCTTAATTCAGTTCATATCAAATTCTAAGTATTGTAGATATAAAGTGACTAAAAATGACTTATGTCCATTGTTCTTTTACTATTGAATAAACTGGGCACTTTCATATTCCGTTTACAAATAAGCTTACTAAAAAGATTGTATAATTATTTAATTAATCAAACTCACCAGAATGCCGCAAGCCCTCAATCAAGAACGGCTCCCGATCAGTGAGCTCCATGTAGAGTATGGTGGTGTCCCCCTTCCCAGCCAGGAAGAGCATGTTGGTGTCAGGGTCAAAGAGCGGCATCAGGATGCCGGTGGAGCAGTCCAGCTCGAGGGTCTTCTGGGCTTGCGAGAGGTTCCGCACGTCGCGTATCATGATCTGACGGAGGCGGGCCGAGTCGAAGCCTGGACAAGTTTTATGACATCAAAATATGTACATATAATATAGCATAATTAGTACCTAACTGGTATACTTGTGTATTGTTTGTTGTTGTGTTGTGTTGTATACTTTGTTCTTTGTTTCTGTATTGTTTTTAAATGATTTGTGGTGTTCAATGAAGAGTATTTGTATTGTTCTGTATTGTCGGTATTGTGAACATTATCGATTTTTGAAGTGAAAACTTCTTTAGCGGCGTTGGTCACTTTTTTGGATGGGGGCTAGGGATTGCAATCCGGATAATCCGAAATCCGAAATAACCGGACAACAAATCCGGATTTTTGTCGCCTTTTATAAATTCGGATTTTTAGCCTAAAAATCCGGTTTTTTCGGATTTCAATTACATTTGACAAAGTTGACATTTAACCAGAATTTCCTATTGTATTACGTTTCATTTCATTCATTCATGCGTTCGTTTCGTTCCCCGCCACGTAGCAAATCTATCCCTCTCCCCTCCGCGCTTTACTGGCTACATCATACCTAGCTTTAGATCTAGCTAGTCGGCCGGTCCGGTAGTACTGTACTGCAGACACAGCAGTACTGGACTGATCAAACGCGGATTTTAAAGATTTTTACAGTTATATTTTATATATTCTTAGGGAAATTCTAAAAACAATAAAATTGAACACCATTAGGTTTTCAAAAAACATGTAATTACATGAAAATTTCAAAATATTAATAAAAATCCGAAAAAACCGGATAATCCGGATTTGTACAAGTTGATAATTTGTAAATCCGGATTTGAGAAGAAACCGGATTTCGCAATCCCTAATGGGGGCATTTTTTTAACTCGCGTCAGACGTAAGACGGAGGGCGAGTTTAAGTACCAGGAAATCAGGATCCTCTAAGAGCTTATTAAATACGAATGAAGCTAGAGACGCGTTCGATTTTTGAAGTGTACGTTAATTTACAAGGGTAAAAAAAAGTGTTACAAGTCCACATCTGTTATGATAAAATTGAAAATGCAGTAGGCTTATTGTCTAACTCGTTCGCAATCGCCATCGTGTTCATCCTAACAGTTCTTGTATGAATGTGACAGTTAGCTGATTCCGATGCCAATTGTCAGCCCATACATGAACTGTCAAAATGAACACGATGGCGATTGCGAGCGAGTTAGACAATAAGCCTACTGGTCAAGCAACGATCTCACTTTGTACGCCAATCAATATTAGAATGAGTACTACAATTACCAGTAGTCAGTATCCTGTCCTGGTCTCCGAGCCACACGAGCCGGCTGTCCTTGATGCCGTGATGGCTGTTGGCCACGTCCAGCACCGCGGCCGCGGCGCGAGGGTCCACGATGCGGACCTTCTTGTCTTTGCAAGACGTCGCCAAAAGCCGTCCGTCCTTCTTCCATGACGTAGATTGGATTACTTCCATGTGGTCGCGGTTTACTGAAGGAGAAATTAACGATTTGAGAGAGACACATATAGGTCAGCATAGACGTCATACCCGGAATCCCTCCATTTCCCATAATTTCATTTGTACTAATTTCATTTGCCATAATGGTCACTGGCTTATAACCTTCAATTGCCCTAATATCACATGCCATAATTTTTGAATGCCATAATACTCAAACGTCATAATGTTCAACATCCCTAATATTAGTCCTTATACAAAAAAAAATGTGTCCCAAAATTTCCATTCCAGTTCGTCACTTTTTTTTAATATAGGTATGTTTGGAACGTGACGAGCAGGAAAATAAAATTCCATAGTAAAATCTGGGACACATTTTTTCTTGTATGAGAATCGATAGGGTAAACGATTCTGAGTAAAATAAACGCAAAATATTTAAATTCTGGAAAAAATGTACATGTGGACTTTTTCTTGAAAAACGCTCAGTTAGTGATTTGTAACATATTCTGTACTAGCACTAGTTTTTTGCTTGTATGTATGTAATTATTATAATTATGTCTTATTGGAAATATGTACACAGACTCTTGAGACTAATTTTGGTTTTCATTTATAAATTTTCTCAAGGGAAATCATATTTAAAGTTTTATTGAATTCCTGAGTATGGCAATTAGAATTGTATTTACTTATTTTAATTCAACTTATCAGAACAAAAGCCGCTCAGAGAAGGATAATGATTATATAGGCACTACATAAGCAAGAACAGGAAAAATAATGACTAAAATTAAAAATTAATCAATCAAAGCACAATAAAATTGCATACCGAAAGCTTCCTTCTGTTTGGTCAAGTCCCATAAAGCTAGCTCATGGCCCGATGCTACATGTATCAGTCCGTCTGCTACCGGATGGAAGCCAACATTCTCCACTCGTCTTTGCTTCTGAGACAAGGTGCACTCCGGATTGGAGAGTGACTCCTTGAGGCCTTCTTGAGGAATATGCCATACTTTTACCTAAAACAAGATATTTTCAAGATAAACAATCTATATAATGGCGTATATTTCACTTAGGAACAGGGCTATGCTAACACAGGGTTTTATTGATATTTGCTTTGCTTAGTTTGGGACTAGGTCAATTGGTGTCAAGCTTTCAAGAGTTTTCAAGATCATTCAGAAGCAGCTTCAACAGAAAAATCCCTACTGCGCCAGGTTATTGACAGAAGTTTAGCAAAAAATGGAACTGGATTGCAATTTTTAGTTTTATTTTTTTATCAAATGTAGAATGTTGTTCGAATATTTCAACAATTGCGTGCATTACATATTAAAAGTCGGTTTGATTCGTCTTATCTGCTTTTTTGCACAAGATATTGAGTTTTTGGAATATACCTAGACTAGAGTAAACTAGTTCATTCCCATGAAGAGATAATTTTATCTGAGGATAAGATTGCCTTGCCTTCAGTGTTATCAATGATATAACAGATTGTGTTTTATTAGAAAGTAAAATTTATCTTTTTACAGCCTGCATGTTACTCACAATTTATTTTGTACCTAAAAATCATTAATAAAAATAGATTAAATGGCTTGTAAGTGATTCATCATACAAATCTATCTATCATATACATATATATATATTTAATCTTTTTTTGTGCATTATGTTTTAATCTTTATATTTGTACAATAAAGCATTTACTTACTTACAAATATAGTGAAAGAAAAACAAATATTTCACACCAGGGACACATTAGTTAAAAAAAAATTATACAACCAAATTATGAATGAACACAATTCTTGAACAGAAAGAATGTACTCAGCCAAAGGAGCAATGATGCAATGGCATATTTGTGATTTTACAAGAAAGTGATTTAAACATTACAAAACGAAATTTCAAATCCCAATAAGACTCTTTGCACTGGTATCATTGTTCTGTTGAATGAGCGGTATATAAGCCATCAACTTGAATGGATGTAAAGTATTTACCTTAATAACATAAACCAATGAACACACTTATCATATCAAAGACTTATATGGCAAATGTAGTCAGGCAAATAAATTTTAACCTATTTAATGCTGTGATTTTTGTGCAAAGGCACATTCAAACAAGCTTGGTGTTCAAAGGGTTAATTGTGTCAGGCGCAGATTGCGAGTTTGTTGGACCCTATGCTATTATTTACTTGGAAGTGTGCCTAATTAATTAACTGATGGCCATTTTGTGAGCCATTTAGGTCTTTAGTGAAAATCCTTTATATCTACAGGGCAATTGGCTGTAGCCGTTAAGCTAAAGTATTGTAAATAAACTAAAGAAAATACTTACCAAAGAATCCTGTGATCCAGTCAACAACAAGCCATCATGAAACGGCGAGAACTCCATATCAGTTATAGTGTCAGAGTGAGCATGCAACAACGGCATTGTTTTGCTCTTCCTCCCGCAGTCATCCAACGGTAACACCGCCATACTTGACCCCACATGCTCCCAGTTAAATGCCATGAACGACGCCGAAGCGCAAATATTGTTCCCATAAGTCTGATATGACCCAACGCAAATGTCTCGAATACATGCCTCCGGTTTAGGCACGATTGGTGCTGCATTTTTATACTTAGAGGCCTTAAAACGCCAAGCCATTTTTCTCCACTTGTAAAGTCAGTCTTTTATTGGAATGTTCTAATCCTCGGGAGAGGCGGCAATAGCTGAAAAAACAAGCCAGTTAATGTCGTAAATCATCTCAGCAGACATGTTCAGATATTTCCATCAACTACTCTACACAAATTGCCGGAAGTTTGATAAAGAAACGACTGTTTTTATGTACTGATTTCTAAACTGTAACAGTACTGTAATGACTGCATTAACGCATTTCTAATTAGGAGCACGAAAACAATTAACATAAAAAACTAACTAAATTTCAACACACCGGTAGTTATGACTGCGTTTTATTTTAGCTAAAGATACGTGTTTTTGACAAGTTTTCAGTCTATTCGCGAGGATTAGTTGGGGTGAAGACACGGAAAACTATTATAAACATCTTTGTTTTGAAATACTTGCCCGGCGGAGCGACCGGAAACGATCGAAGATCACAAAACCAACACATAAAAAGTCTCAAACTATCCTCAGCACTCAGTAAACTATTGCTTTTTGAACTAATTACAACTACACTTACCTTATTTAGTAAAAAATTACCGAGTAATTCTATTTCCGCAAAACACTAGACACTCCCCCTAAACGTCGGCCATTTCAAGCGACATTAGTGCCGTCTCGATCAATAATGAACCCTAAACAAAACGCCATTCGATTCAGACAATGTCAAACAAAGAATTGACATGAGAATCGATTCTTTAAGGAAATAATTGCATTTATAGTACATAAATAATTAATAGCAATACAGTTATGATATGTAAAAAGCCTAAAATTTGACGATTTCAGTCATAAATACAGAAATACCGTTGGTTAGTAACAAATAAATAACATTAATTCTAGAACAAAACTATCGAGTCATGGTGCAACGCAACTCTAATCGATTTGCGATTTGTTGTACGCACACATCGGTCAAAAATTATATGTTAGAATTTCTTCATTAATCTGCGAAGAATTCGTTTATCGCTATCCTAAGTAGACAATTTCATGGGATTGTGCCAAATTTCATTTAGATCTGTCCAGTCGTTACGGCGTGAAACAGTAACAAACATCCATACATACATATTAGTAAGATTATGTTTAGTGTCTTCCTTCTGCTTCCATGCTGGTCTGGAAGCAACAAAAACATAGAATGTACCAGTTGCTTCTCTTCCCGCACAGACGGTAGAAGCCCATCGAGGGAGGAAGCGATGATTAACGCAAGTTTACGCAAGTCGAGATTTCATTCGACTTTTTACGTAGCTATTGAAATGTTACGTCCTATAAAGACCGTAGAAAAATTGCACTTATCACTTCGCTTTTCTTCAGCCTACATACGTCCCACTTTGGGCACAGGCCTCCTCTCACAATGAGAGGGCTTGGGCTATTAGTTCCCACGCGGGCCCAGTGCGGATTGGGAACTTCTCACAGACACAGTTGCAGGTTTCCTCACGATGTTTTCTTTCACCGAAAAGCTCATGGTAAATTTAAAATGTAATATCGCACATAAATTCCGGAAAACTCAGGGCAAGCAGAGGGTCGTGGGTTCGAAACCTAGGCTTGCGCTTTTAACGCCTCTTGCTATTTAATTGCGCCATCTATTTTGTTCGAGTTTTGAACATGTTTCTGTGGGTGTTGGAGTTGGAATGCAATACCAAAACAAATCCATTTCACTCTAACTTATACTTATTTATGTATAAGTCCTTCTCTCTCATTGTTAATGTAAATAATGCTTTTAAGTGGATTATGAACTTGCTTCATAGCACTGTTTCATATTTTAGTCTATTAAGAACTGCTATACCGAGTAGACACACCTCTCCTAAAAGTATATTGGAAATATACATATAATTTACTACTAAAGTGAACTTTTATTTAAACCACTGCCCAATGTCGCACTTTTGTATGGCGATAGACAGTCAGCTGTCTTTAGTTTGACCATGTTAGTACCAACCGTACCAACTTTTATAAAAAAAAATGATAAAAATTTAAAGGTAGGTAAGTATTCCAACATAAAACTACCTAAGTATTTACCTATTTAGATTAGGGTGTCCCAAAAAAATCAAAGTATTTTTTTTTGTATGCATACCCTCTTATTTTTTTCGTCTCGTGCCTAACTACTTATTACATAAATTTGATGAAGTTTAGAATACGGTAACCCGTGCCGACTTGCATCAAAAGATTTGCATACTTGCTTATATGGGCGCGCGCGAACTACGGCGTCGATTCCTACGTTTTATTGACATTTTTTGTTTTTAAACTTCTAAGTTTGGTTCAGTTTTTATGGCAGGAGTATTAGCCAGTTCAAAGAAAGACATATTTTAATTTGGGGCCGTAAAACATCAAATTGTAGGCTCAAAACTACCATCCAACGGACAGGTTCTCCAGGTTCTCGTGGTTTTGTTTTATAATATTCGCGCTGTGAATTTAACGATAAATGAAAGTGCTAATCTGGCTATTCGTGAATGTATTCTATACTGGGAAAAGGCAAGGATACCACTAAAACTTTACCTAACTGTGTAAAGAAACTTGTGACCTTGCATGGAGTTTGGAGAGACTTGCAAAAAAAAGGCAACTAAAAAACAAGAGGTGTTTAAAAAGCGTCAACGGGAATTTGTAAGCAATTTAGACAATTTGCTTGATATCGCTCATGCCAATGCACTTCAGTCTAAGAAGATAGGGTCTTTCTGCAACGGCAAAGAGAACCAGGTCGGCCCGGCTGCTTAGCAGGAGTAGATAAAAAACTATCTGATAAAGAGGAAAGAGCGCGTTATCGGATGATGGAGAACGAAAATCAGCGTATTAAACAACTTTCAACGCCTTCGTTTTTCTCGTATGAGCACGTGCAAGATGATTTATCTTCTAGCTCCAGTAAAAATGAGAATACCCAAAAACCAACCGAGATATCTGTGATGGAAAACATTCCTGGGAGTAGCAAAAGAGGAGCAAGACAGTATCAAAGAAAGACATTATTACTCCAAAACTGGTAGCTGCATTAGACCGATGTCAGTTGAGAGCTTTTGTGTTTATTCTACAAGCTACAATTGAGGCACTTGGACACAATCTTGACAGATTTCCTATAAGTCTTCTATTCAACGAATTTGTACGGAAAAACGGGAAGCACGCGCAAAAGTCATAAAACAAGATTTACAAAACAATGTCCCAGAAGTTATTACTGTTCATTGGGATGGCAAACTGTTACCTGCTTTAGATGCCCGAAAATCAAAAGAAGAACGTCTTCCGATTCTCATTACGTTTGGAATTAAAGAACAACTTATTGATGTGCCAAAATTAGACAATTCTACAGGCAAAGCACAAGCACAAGCTGTTTGGGCCGCAATTACAGACTGGAATCTAGCAGATAAAGTTCAAATTCTCTGTTGTGACACTACGGTATCGAATACAGGCCGTATTAATGCAGGACTTTCATGGTTTATCACAGTCCAGGAAGGACAAAAACAGTTTTTGTTACGATGTGTACAAGAACATAGGAAGATATACCCAGACTGCAAAAAAGAAATCTTGAAAAGGAAATATGCAGAATAATATTTTTTCAATTTATATTTGTAATAAATGTGAGGTTTAATAATAATAATCATTAATTTCGGAAATATCCCTAATAAAAGTTTAAGTAAAAAAAATATTATATAAAGGTTTAATTATTTTTTAAACTTATTCCGAATTAACTCCATACAAATTTTCACGTAGTGACTTTGACATCAAGTCGGCACGGGTTATCGTTATCGTATCAATATAAAATTTCATATCTAAGTTATTAAGGCCAATTAGAAAAAAAATAGAGGGTATGCGTACCGAATTTCCAAAAAAAAAAATTGTCCCTTATACCTTGGGACACCCTAATTTAGATATTATACGGTGGTATGGATGCCTATCATTTGTGAGTTAATTATTGCTGCAAGTTAAAAATAAAACAAATATAATTGTATCAAAGTGATTATTTTATTCATTTTTGCGAGTATTACAATAATTCCGTTTCTTTGGTGACTTAATTTATTAAATGATAATTATCAGGAAACATCAAGATAGGTATCAGATCCAATAATATAATAAACTGCTAAACGGTGTTTATTAACTTTCAATTGCTTCAATATACTTATATCAGCCAATCACAATCAAGTTAAGCGTCGACAGCTATGTAGCGTACCCTATCGGTAAACGAATCTCACAACATTTCACATGTTACCAGCGTAAAAAACAATCATATTGCACATACATAGTAACAGGTACAACCTATAAAACACTCCAACGCTGGAAGCGGTTTTATATTATTAAAGGGCACATATACATATTAATTCAACATCAATCAATTAACAACATTTCAAAGAAACAATTACGAGTGCAAAAAGAAGTTAATGTGATGACCAATAAAAAATACCTATATAAAATCCCAAAAATAGACACCTAGAAACAAGCATGTTATTATGATAATAAATATGTCAGTAAAGCTACTTAAGTTTAACAATTCACAAAAACACTATTTTGTAGCATTATAAAATGTACATAGTTAACTACAGTCTATTTATTTTAGCTAGATACTAAAATGACATTACCTGTGTTGCCTGTTTTTTGCAATTCAAAAATAGTGATGTGCCACCACTATCGAGAGTTAAGGATAAATTAAATTTAGTACAGATTTTTGTATGTATAAGCTAGTGTAATAAACCTTTAAATTTGCTTGATTATGATACAATCGTATTTTTTCTTAAAATATAACATGACCAAACCTCTTGTATTCAGACCACAAACATTGTCGATGGTTTCGAGTACACCACTAAACAATAAAAGCTGGTATCATTATTTCACAATTTGACATTTGCAATTGTCGATTCAGTATCTAGCTAAAATAAATAGACTTTACATTTCTTAAGATTTAAAATAAGCGTAGACTAAAACGCTATGCGATAATGATCATGGGGGCTATACCGAAATCCGATTTACGATGTTCGTATCACACCATCCCTCTCACTCTCAAGTTAATGACCATTAGTGTGAGCGAATGGCACAAAGCGAACTTCGAAAATCAAATTTGGGAGTATAAGGCCAGATGTTCTATTAAGCGGCTACCACAGAATGTTTCTGACATTTTGACGGAATCCATCTTGGTTGAAGTTATGTACACAGTAATTAATAGTTGTAGCGATCGTCAAAACGATAAATCAAAATAAACAAATTATTCAGTAAATCCATGACGGGCAACTTTACGAATTGTTTTTTTGTCTCGGCCTCGATCGGACCACCTGTCACTGTCAAAATTACTAACAAAACCGCAATGACAGCTCCTTGCTCAAACCAAGATGACCTCCGTTGTCACCTCAATTGAAACTATTATGTGGCAGCCAACACGTAAACTTAAACCGCGTGTTAAGTACGCTGGATTATACATAAAAATACTAATAGGGTCACAAATGTGCATTAATAAATTAAAATCCGCAAGCATAAAAATGGCAACATTAATGGATAAATATTAAAAAAAAATACCTCATCAATTCCAAATAGACGCCTGAGAATATTGAATTCAAAAGAAATCAATGCAACAGGATTATCTTGTACAAACAACTACTAAATAATTTAAAATAAATTTTAAGATATTGCTTTTGAATATTCACTCGTTAAAAGAAAAAAATATGTTCAATCTACAAATATAACAACAACTGCTTGCAGTTTCATTGTAACGTAAATGTATAAAGCTTTGTGATCACTGTCAAACGTGCGTTTAAAGTAAAAGTGTCCTTAGAATAAGTTTAATTACTCAAACATTTAAGCAGAGACTCACAGCAAGTAGAGTTGCAGGACCCTCGACCAAAACGAGTGGCAGAAAAAAGGGGAGGTCTTCTATATCCAACTGTTAGGTTCGGTAGAAAAAAATGGCCGACATGTTTTGATTTTTTTTTTCATTGACACTGGCAACTTTATGCCATTACAGAAGCCATTTAAAAAAACTGGAAGAACACCTTTACTCTAAATGCGCGAAACTACAAAATAGTATTTCAGCACTTCAGCACGCTACACCTCTTAAACCATCCCAAGACATATTCAACACTAAGAGTTAATTCATTAATTATTATAATTATAACAAAATTGCAACATCAATTTAATTTAGTTGGCAGTGTTGGTACAATGTCTTATTTAAAAGCTAAAGTGAGGTTGCTGGCAGAAACAATTTTCTATCATTGCCTTCTACTACTCGCGATTAGAGATTTTTTTTACCCCTGCTTTATACATACATATTATAATTAATATCATAGTAGTATTACATTCCTGCCAAGTTCGAAATTCGAAATTCCAGTCATCCTTCTATTAATTCTAATTTCCGACAACGTTACTAGCGGTGCGGCGAGCGAATTCTTTGTTCATTGCGCGTCCGAAACGCTTACCATTTAGAGATTAACTAAGACAACGCGCAGTGTATTAGGTTGTAAGAGAACTATGGTGGAAGAGTAAAATCTCAAATAGTGAAAGATCATTGGATTAAAATGTTTCTGCCGAGCGGATGCACTGTATATGGGTAAGAAGGACATATATAAGCAGTAAAGTGACTTCACTCAAAACCTACCGCCGCAGGAAATACAAGGAAGTAACCTAGTTCATTCATATTCTGCTTTTTAGGGTTCCGTACCAAAAGGGTAAAAACGGAACCCTATTACTAAGACTTCGCTATCCGTCCGTCTGTCACCAGGCTGTATCTCATGAACCGTGATACTTAGACAGTTGAAATTTCAACAGATGATGTATCTCTGTTGCCGTGATAACAACAAATACTAAAAACAAAAAATAAATATTCAAAGGGGGGCTCCCATAAAACAGACATGTTTTTTTTGCCGTTTTATAGATAATGGTCATCCTGATCATCTATCGCGCTCTTTGTGGTCGTCACTTTACTGATTTTATCTTGAATTCCTTCTTCAAAAATAACTAGAATACTCCAAACATCGTCACGACGCAAGCTATCACTTCAAAATACGGACTCCTGTTGATTCTACTAAAATTATTTACCTATTTTACCTACAAGCCCTCTCCCCGCACCCTGAAATGGGCGGCTCAAAGAACGACTGCGGGGAGTGCCGTCGACGTGAACGAACTCCTCTTTAATTTAAATATTATCTTCCAATAAGACCGATACTAGGACGGCCAGCACGAGTGCACGGAGTGGCGTAACTATAGGGTGGCAGGGCTGGCAAAATGCCAGGGGCCCCCAGCTCTACGGGGCCCGGAACTGGCTTGGCCTTGAGCACAGAAGGGAAGATGATGCACTTCTTTATAGTGAGGAAGGGCCCCATCTGATGAATTCGCCGCGGGGCCCTGACGTTGTAGTTACGCCTAGGGATTGCAAAATCCGGTTCTTTTCTCAAATCCGGATTTACAAATTATCAACTTGTACAAATCCGGATTATCCGGATTTTTCGGATTTTTATTAATATTTTGAAATTTTCATGTGATTACATGTTTTTTGAAACCTAATGGTGTTCAATTTTATTGTTTTTAAAATTTCCCTAAGAATATATAAAATAAAACTGCAAAAATCTTGATAATCCGCGTTAATTCAGTCCAGTACTGCTGTGTCTGCAGTACAGTACTACCGGACCGGCCGACTAGCTAGATCTGAAGCTAAGTATGAGATAGCCAGTAAAGCGCGGAGGGGAGAGGGATAAATAGTGCTATGTGGCGGGGAACGAAACGAACGCTTGAATGAATGAAATGAAACTAAATCCAATAGGAAAATTCTGCTTAAATGTCAACTTTGTCAACTGTAATTGAAATCCGAAAAAACCGGATTTTTATGCTAAAAATCCGGATTTATAAAAGGCGACAAAAATCCGGATTTATCCGGTTATTTCGGATTTCGGATTATCCGGATTGCAATCCCTAGTTACGCCACTAAGTGTACGCGCTGTGTCGCGCGCGAGATAGTCTATCCGACTTTTTCTAACTGTTCGTTTTAAAAAGAGACGGGTAGTCTAGCTGTTGCGCTAGCCATGCAGTAGTATTGTCCCCATCGTGATTAAAACTGTTTTTATAGTTATTATTTAATCTACCAGCCAAAGTCTAAGCTGCAACTAATCCATTGCAAACTAGGTTCCGAGCAATTCGTGACGAAATTTACTTTTATTGAGCAAAACAAACGCAACAAACATAAATAATGTTAATGAATATGCATGCGGTACATTACGTTAATTAACTATCAGTCACACTTCGTAATTTTTCGCATACTAATGAGACGTAATTATCTTAACGAGATTAATTAGAGAGCTCATTGAGCAAAGAATCGATTATTTTTATATTGCACGCGATTGGTCCGCCGTTCTTGTGTCAACTGTCGACCAATCAAAATTGAGGATTACTGTGACGCACTACCGTCTGCCCGATGAACGACTGCCACATTTGACACATTTTCCCAAACACACGTATACTCCTGAAGCTAAGATTACAATGTATTTTGGTCATAATTAATTACCCTATAAAATTTGATACTGATATGCAAAACTACTCACTCTACTAACTACTTCAATTGACATGTCAATATAATTCTATGACCGAGTCGGAATATACGAGAAAAAAATAACTATTTCAGAACTAATAAACTACATTCCGTTCTATGAATCTACTAGCTACTAAACTTCCTGATTGGATGATATATACAAAAACCAAAAAAGAAATCTAATCTGTTGCCAAAATGGACCAATAGCAGAATTCCATTTCTCGGTCTTAGCACGCAGTCTCACAAGATAAAAAAAAACATAACTTACTGTTATTTAATCATAGTATGTTCGATGTTTTCGACATTGCAACAACACTGCACCTTAAAAGCAAATGGAATGCCTCGGCACTAATAAATACGATCACCTGCAGTGGTATTTTCATAAATTTTAACTATAAATTTATACATCTGTCAGCAAATACACTGACCATCGGTTAACACCGCAAAGTCTTATTCAATTCCTTGTAACATATTACCCTGCGCGGATCGTTATTGCCGTAAAAAAAATAACTTACACAAATCTTAGAAAATTAAATTTAATTGTCACATTTAAAATTTAAAAATAAACAGCACGTCTAGCACAAGAGCGCGAGCTGTGACGTATTATAAAAAAAAAAAAAAAAAAATCTTTATTATCAGACAACTTTGAGGTCCATATTGACTACCCATTTCTGTCTAGAACGAAAGGTAAGAAAGAGATGGGTAGTCATCTCGTACGCACTTGTACTGGCCATAAGTGCTAAACGAAAGTATAAAAAATAAACCCTGAAATATTCAGCGCCGGCAAGCGTCGCCACACCATTTACATTGAACATTTGACAACGGAATAAATAAATCTTCTTAAGGGCCGATTTTCCAATCGTCAGATGGGTATCTGTCAGTTAAGATGAGTATCTGAGGATTGAAAAATCGACCCTAAATCACGTACACAGACAATACTGTAAACTTTACAACAATACCACTGCACAGTTACAACGCTAATTACGAGACGGAAGAGATCTAATTACCTGGATATCTGTCAAGCAAGATTATATTATCAAGTAATACAATCGTCATTTACCCCCTTATTCATAAACGCTCTGGCTTCTGCTAACTTAGCAATCGTTTGTCCTTATCTGTCACTTTGACATTTACTTTTCACAGATAAGGACAAACGATTTCTAAGTTAGCAGAAGCCTATATAGAGCGTACTCCGTGAAGTGTGAACCTGTAACGAGTTAATAAAAATATCTGCTTTACTGCTATTTTCAGCTTAACGAAAAAGCAAGATACGGTTGACATTCCCAATTATAAATGCAATGAGTAAAGAAAGCTTCAGTTCGGTTCGCATGTTTATCGCCCTCGCCTAAGGCTCGCGCACCAAAACTATTCTTGCCATCGTGACCACCTGCTCAGATCTGTTCTTTTCTCCGGTCCGTTATGGTTGCCTGGTAGAGATCGCTCTGTAGCGATAAGGCCGCCTATTGTTACCTTATTACTTCTGTATACCTTTTTCTGTTTTG
Organism: Pandemis heparana; assembly: GCA_963854515.1. Lineage (NCBI taxonomy): Eukaryota > Metazoa > Arthropoda > Insecta > Lepidoptera > Tortricidae > Pandemis > Pandemis heparana. Next base: position 2,446,008 of record OY978025.1, read on the forward strand.
ATTGTTATATGTGGTGTTCAATAAAGAGTTATTGTATTGTATTGTATTGTATTGTGATTGTGTCAAAAGTGTACCAAGTAGTTCTTACTTTGCTGTGGCTTCAAATGACCCCAAATCCAACTACCTACTACGAAATATTTTCAACAGGATTTAATTATATTATGATTATCTTGAATACGCTAATCAAAGTTGAATATTTACCCGTGATCAAGTAGTATCGGGAGTCCAAAGATAATCGCACTCTATATCCTGTAGAAAATTCATCTAATGTAGCAATGAACCCACTTCCAACTTTCTTGTGGTAACTGGCCACTTTGAGTTAGAAATCACTCTTGACAGCAGCAGAATACACCATAGACAAGTTTTTTTTTTTTTTATTGTTTCTTGGATTAAGGCTGTTACTTACAGACGTTACCGACAGATATCCAGGTTACGCCCCCAAATTCGAAATCCGAATCGGTCACACCAACACTTTAATATTAGAGTGAGAGGGATGATACGAACTTCGAAATCGGGAGTAGACTCTTGTCCGTGTTGGCTTAGGAACGTGAACAACACGAGCTGTCTCCAACGGACGTGGTCTTCCCATTGATCGGCCCTAGGCTTCCATCATACTTCGGCAGCTCCTTGCATTTCGCTTGCTGAAAAAAAAAAAACTTGACTATGACCGTCGCACGAACATTACTATACTTCATTTAATTTAGAATGAGAAACCACGATAACATTATATTGCGCCTGGTCAACTATTTCTTACCTAGCAAATAGTACAGTGCAATAGTTCGGCTGCCGCAAAATAAAATTGTTTCAATGTCACTTTATTTGCGTGTCGTCAATTGTTACTCTAGTACAAATTGTAAAGAGATTACAGTTCACGAGCCGCTATATAATGTTGTTGTGGTTTCTCATTCTAAATTAAATGAAGTATAGTGGCCAGTATCTCAAAGCTAGAAATAACAATTTTACAAATTAAACTGGCAACATCACTAGTTGGGATTTGACCGACCGCTTAGGACCGAGAGAAGTGCGGGCGACAGGCGCACTACCCCCGCCCGCACCTTGCCCTACCCCGCGCCCCGCAGCCCCGCTTTGAAACTCATTTAAGCGGTCAGTTTAAGGGCATTTCATTAAAATCGGTTCAGTTGTTTACGCGTGAAAGCGTAACAGACAGACCGACAGACAGTTGTTCCGTCGTTGAACCGCCACTTTGCAAAACGGCCAAAACGGCTATTACTACAATCCGGCTGCGACATATAAAAAAATCTGCCGTTGTTATATTATAGCATCTTATGAAATCAAATTACAGTGTTAGAATTCGACTGATTGATTGCTCCAAAGGTTATTTCAATTTGATAGGTGCGTGAGGCCTGCCAAATGGTTTGACCTTCCACAGGAATAGCAGTTTCACTGTGTAATAAATACAGTTTTTGAGCGTGATTGGGAGTCTAGTTGTTTATCGTAAGTCAATGCGAATTCGCTACAATTTCAGTATGTTGTTGTTGTTGTATTTTTTATTATTATTATTAAATTGTCGCGTAATTCGGCGTGCCTCATGGCATAGGCCTTCTCCGTATATACACAAAAAAATCCGAAAGTAAAGCTATGGTACATTATGTACATTCCGTTTTATCTTTGCTTCCAGACTAGTATGGAAGGGGATTGATGATAATAGCGGTTGCCCGCGACTCCGTCTGCGTAGAATTCGCTTATTGCTATCCCGCGGGAACTATGCGATTTTCCGGGATAAAAACTATCCTATGTCCTTCCCAGGGACTAAAACTATATCTGTACCAAATTTCATTACAATCGGTTGTGTGGTTTAGGCGTGAAAGCGTAACAGACAGACAGACAGACAGACAGACAGACGGACGGACGGACAGAGATACTTTCGCATTTATAATATTAGTAGGGATAACTGGATACTTATTGTTGTTTATAATGTCGTATTGTTTATATACTTATCTTTCTTTTAACGTACTCATTACCCGATGGCCCCAACGGAAGACCAGCGTTGGCCGTAAGGCCAGCAAATGCTGAGTTGGGACCATTTTGTCAATTTTTATGTAGCTTTTAATATAATTATAACAACCGGATAACTCACGTATAAAAAGCCGAAAGAATGCTCCGACAATTGTTTCGGACTATTCCGTAGTCCTTCCTCAGAGAGCGCTCGGCCCGGCGGCAGCTAAACGAACACTGCGTGCCAACGCTCTGCTCACGCGGCTACTCGGCGCAGCTGACATCGGCGCACTACTACCCTCATTTTTATCGTCATTTTTATTATAGTCCAAAGTAGTCCGAAACAATTATCGGAGCATTTCTTCGGCTTTTATACGTGAGTTATCCGGTTGATTGTAATTATACTGTGATTGTAATAAATATTTTTTTTTCTTTCTCATAATTACCTCCATGAGTTCAACAGCGATCTCCATAAAGAGCCGCTCGACGTTCTCGGCCTCCTTGGCCGAGGTCTCCAGGAAGTACATGCCGTGGCGCTGGGCGAAGTCCTCGCCAATGTGCCGCGGGATCTCGCGGTCCTCGCGGTCCGTTTTGTTGCCTGTAAACAAACATACGTATTACTTACAGCCATGCGGAAGCTTAGAAATGGGATATTTCTGTCGTTCTTGCATTGTTGTGTAATTTACATTTTAGTAGATTAGACTGCTATGGGTGGTGCAGCGGTATAGCACGCATCACATAATGATAAGTATTATGTCCATTAAAAGTATTAAAACATTACAATAATTGTAGATTACTTTATTGAGCTAGGGAGCTGTATATGATTGTCTTACATCCGAATATAAGTGTACCCTACATCAATCACTTTTTATTATAGAAAGCAAAGGAGTTCTACCCACTTTATCATTATGTATATGACAATGAAGATCCGGGTTCGATTCCCGGCCATAGCTTTACTTTACGGATTTTTATGTGTTCTAATGTTCAGTGTCGTACGCATGGATGCAATGAACACAATGCTGCCACAAATCGTCATATTCCAAATGATTTATAAAAACCTTTCACAAAGCATATGCCTAAAACATGCTCATGAATCCCTTGATCTAATGATGAAAACTGGATGAAAATCCATTAAGAAGTTTTTGAGTTTATCGCGAACGGACAGACAGACAGACCGACGCGCCAGAGGACCTTGTTTCATAATATGTATAGTGATAATAAATCTTGTAAAAAGGCCCAATGATTTTTGAGATGACGAAATTGTTGCCATATTCAAGCATGTCCAATCAAAATGTTACAAGTCCCTCCCTCCTCCCTCCCTTCCCTCCCTCCCCTTTCCCCTTCCTTCCTTTTTCTTTTCCTGTATTCATCTTTTTCAAGTAGTATAATTTTATTTGTCAAGCCGATTATATTCTTAAAACTGTATTTGATGTGACCTTAATTGACTATATTTTATTTTATTCTATTTGATTTGATCTTCTGTATTAATTTTAATTTAATTTATTCTGTCAAGCTTACTAATTTTTTTTTTTTTTTAGAACTAATTGTGCATGCGTAGTTCTGCTGTGGTTGTCGTTTGGTGCAACCCTCCTAAATATTTGTACGCCTAAAATGGCAAAAAGTGGAGAAACTCATTTTATTATGTCACCTATACTTGTACCACCTACTTTTATCAAATAAATGATTGATTGATTGATAGGTACATAAAACTTATTCTTAAATTTAATTTATATTCTTTATCAGTCAGTCTGTCTGTACCTCAAGCAGGACTTTAAAATGAACTGCGTCTTTCAGTATGTACTAAAAAAAACATTTTGAAATGAATTAGAATTGGATAATTTTCTATGACTCCACTATTATTACAAAATTCAACACAACTTTTTACCACTTTCAAGAATAATAAAAATTAGCTCCCTATGCACTATCTGGTCATATTATTAATTTTATTATGATAATACATTGAAAGACACTTTAAAATGGAATAATTTTCATAACTGTCTATTGTATTCAACTAGTTTAGATTTTGGGTTCAAACCGATGCAATTTGAAAAGTAACACTTAACTCACCGACTAATATCCTCAGGACTTTATTATTAGCGTATTCCTCAATCTCCCGCAGCCAGTCCGGCAGGCAATCGAAGGTGGGCTGGCAAGATATGTCGTACACCAGGATCAATGCGTGGGCTGACCGGTAATAGCTCTGCGTAATGGAACGGAAGCGTTCCTGGCCTGCCGTGTCCCATATCTGTAGCTGTAAGATTTGGTCCACCAATGAGGCTGGCATAGTCACAAAGGTGCACTTGCCTTATTAAGAAATACGGGGAAACATAATCGGTTACATTGACTTTATATAATGTAACCGATTATGTTTCCCCGTATTATGTGTATGGCTTTTGATATCCTAAATAAAGAAAAAAAAATTAAGAACTAAACAAAAATAGATTTGGTAGTGAATGCTACTAAACCAAAAATTGCTGAAGTCTCATATCAAATTGTTTTTTTTTCTTATTAAAAATTGGTGAAAAAAATCACAGACGAAACGATTAAATTTGTGGTTACTAGACATTGATAATAAATTTAAATAATTCTTAAAATTCATTTGTAACACATGCATTTTCATCATTGTTTCTACTTTGAAGACAACAAACAGTTCAAGGACTTTTTTTCTCATTCAACAGGAAAACAAAACATATGGCACACAATCGTAATAAAAACACCTACTTAAACAATACAAATGACGCAATAATAGTCCAAATTCAGCGCGTAGTTACAGGCTTACCTTCACTTTCTCGCCGTCCACCTCGACGGTCTTTATCATGAAATCCACTCCGATTGTAGCACCTTGGCCTGGGGGAAACAGGCCCTGCGTAAACCTCCGCACGAGACAAGTTTTACCCACCCCAGCATTCCCGACGAGCACTACTTTGAAGAGAAACTTATAATCCTCCATAGCGACACCGAATCACATTTGTCGAAATTCCAACAATAAAGGAATTAACAATAAATTAACGCAAACACTCACGACGTTACGCTTTGATGAATTGACTACCTAATCCATTATCGTGTAACATGTGTATATCTCAGCGATTTAGTCGCAATCAAATGAACATTATATGATTAGATAAGGTGGTAAAGATTGAATAAAGTACATAGACCTTTCCAAAACAATGAGAAATAGTGCGATTTGCAATGCGAAAGCGATAATTCAACGTCAATCGAGTCCTTGTTGCGCATTTATAAAGTTCGGTAGGTGGTACGTTAACACGTTCGGTACGCCTATATGAAAACAGTTAATAATATTTATAGCGTGACCATTTTAATCCTATTATACACTATTGCACTATTCTGATAAAAAAATTATTTCTAAATAACAAAATACGAACTTAAATATCACGAATTTTAAAGATTTTAATGTAATTAATAAAAACTTCCACTTTCACGGCTAAGGAGACTAACGTTGTAAACTATAAGCTAATGTCACAATGACGTTAACGTTCAAATACAAAACCTCATATTTATTTTCCTAAAAAAAGGAAATGTAAAATACAAGAACACAAGATGGCTTTGTCCTTGTACTATATCTTTCTAATCTGTGGCTTTGTCCGTCGGCATTATACCTACAAGTTTTTTTTTCTTCAAAATTAATCAATTGCACTGGTTCTAGTTAGTTAAATTACAAACGAGGATCACTGTTTTCTTGAGCAAATACTCAATTTCAGTCATTAAATTTTACAGTTTTCGAACATAAATCAATAAACAAGTCATAGTCAAAATAAATCATCAGCCAGTCCCGTTTTGTTTTCACTTTTTTTCTATATAATCATACAGCCGAAGTGCATAAAATAGTTTGAAATACCGACTGATATACATATTTTCGAATATGTCTTGTATAAATTACACGACACGCACCGAGGGACAGACAAAAATTAACACAATAATATGGTCAGTGCCAAATTTTATAAACTTGCTAGAAAATAAAACAACAAGAGAATTTCGTACGGAGAAGTCGAAGGACCCTATCTTTGAATTAACGGAGTCAAGATTCCAGTTGAAAATGCAGTTTCTAGGTAGAGACAATGACATTATAGAAATTTACTACATGTCCCCTACTGCTGTCTTCTTGAAATCTATCTTGACAATATGCTTGAAAAGGTTTGAAGAGAGGTCTATTGTAATAAAAGAGTATCACACTGTGCATGCGAACAAATGGCAGTACTTGGCAACATTATTCAAGCGTGACATAGGCAGTTATGATGGCAGAGACATTTTCTTACTCAGCGATGGAAGTTTGAGGCTAAAATTCCAATTTATGGTTTCCAATGATATAAGAGTTGATCGCTCGTACGTACCAGAAACACAACTGAGCCATGACTTTGAGAACTTGCTCCAAAACGGACTGTTTTCGGATGTTGTAATGAAATCCGCTGAGGGTGTAGAATTTAAGGTTCACAAAGCTGTACTAGCAAGCCGAAGTGCTGTACTGAAAGCTCATTTCGAACATAACACTAAGGAATGCCTTACAAATATATTAGAGTCTCCTCTAGACACGGATGTCTTACGTGAAGTACTAACATTCATCTACAGTGACAATGCCCCAAGTGTAGTTGAAAGTCCTGAACGGTTGCTTGCTGCTGCCGACTACTACCAACTAAGCAGGCTAAAAAGTCTATGTGAGGAAGCCCTACACAAGAAACTGACTGTTGAAAATGCTATAGAAACATTACAATTAGCAGATTTGCATTCTGCCAACACTTTGAAACAATTGACACTTGAATTTATAAAAGACGGTCAAGCCAAGCTTATTACAAAGACAGAAGGATGGGCAAAAGTGAAATCTGTAGAACTGATTAAAAGAATTTATGAATACATCATGACGGATGATATTGATGCCGACATAAAGTAACATTCTTTACTGGATAATTTTGATCTTGAGACTGTATCAGTTTTTCTGTATTTGGCTTCCTTTCTGAATAATATTTTAAGATACATGCAATGACAGAAAAACAGCAAATTCATTACTAGCTACTTTTCCATGGCAAATTTTTAATAGTGGGTGCACTTCTACATATTGGTGCATTTGGTGCAAAGTTTCTTGTAGCACAGTCTTCCTGACAATGAGTCTTTCCAAAAACACTGGTAGTATAAAAAAAAACTGTTAAAGGAAACCTTTGCAGCCTATTTGCTAAATAAAGTTTGATTTTGATTTTGCTTACAATATTCTGGTCTGGTCAGACTGTGTTGGGATTTGTGTTGGGAGGAGTTGCCCTTGTCTCTAGTTATCATTTATGCTATGACATTATTCTATGATGCATTTGCTCTGTGCAATGAGAATGAAAAAAAAATATTTATTTAGGTGGTAACATAGCCAATTACTGTTTGTTTAGGTATAGACAAAAAATTCAGTTTTTTGTATTAAAAATATAATTCTATTGCAAAATTTCAAAAGTAAGAAACAAGAAAAATGTATGGAAAATGTGATCTTACAATAAATTATTTCAACTGTCACATGTCTCATTTTCTTTACCATTGTTGCCCATTGTTGGGCATATGCCTCTCCAATTTACATTACACAGCTAAACTATACCTAACAAGTTGCAAATGACTCAACATTCACATGAAGTTACTGTACGGTCAATGTCAAAGATATCTTTACACTTTAGTGCCTTGTCGACTTGTAGTTGCAACTTCATGTTTGAAGTTTCATATGAAGTTGTCAAAATGCTTGGAGCGATGAAGGCACCAAAGTGTAAAGATATCTTTGACGCCAACTGTAAAACAGTTAACTGGCAATACCAGCAATAACAATAAATGAGTTTAAATCTCAATGTTTAACATCTTTATCATTATCTTCATCATCATTGCTTATTTCACTGTCCGAACTGTCATCAGAAGATTCGATATAATGTTGTATCTGATTCCTATTTGTATTTTCAAATAAGTCATCATCATTGTTCTTTTCTGTAACATTTTTACTGTCCACAAATTCTTCTGGCCAAATATTGTTTTCTTTGTAAAATTTTATTGACTCTTTGTTAAATATTTTCACTATTTCAGCCTTCACTTTATTGCCTTCTAGAATGGGTTCTACTAAGATATAGTCTCCTCGCTTGACCCAAATGTTTTTTCTAAATTTTAATGGCATTGATACAAGGTAAACCTCACCGCCGGGTGTCGTCACCTAAAAAAAATAGTTAAATTTATTTTGCATCTTTCTGTACCGAAAATATAGACCCTGTACATGTATGGAAACTATAGAAATCAAAGAAAAGTAAAGCTCTTTAGTCAACTTTTAGGATAATAAACAAATAGAGGTTCGTCTTGAGAAAGAGGTTAAGTAAACAATGCAATACCTGATGTAAATTATTTCCCATGCTTTTGAGGACTTTCACGACGCTGTGATCTTCCTTGGGCAGCTCAAAATCATCCCAAAGTGCTTCGTTCATCACATGTTTTCTCTTGGTAACCTTCGACATGGTTTAAACACTTGTTTTGAAGTCTTTTACTGCGAGAAAAAATGCGTTGATATTGTTACTACAGAATAACTAGGACTTGCAACATGTAAAGAAATTAGCGATAGTATGCTATACAATTTCGAGGCGACAACTTTACCTACTTAACATTCACCCATATAAAATACGAAATCAAACATCTTGTTTTCTACTTATAAATGTTTTACACATTGTGTGTATACACAAAAATCGTTACTAATAATATAATATCATACTATTGCCGAAGTAAATAAGAGCTTATATTAATGCAATAACGTTGTCTATTGCTTAGCATTAAATAGCAGTAATCAAGATAATGACGTGACATACATTGGTTGTCAAAATGACATTTAAATTTTGTCCATAGACTTTGATTCTTTTTTTTTCATTGATCCCATCATAGCTAGGCAAAGGAAAAATATTCATCAAGTCCAATAATATCATAGTCATATGTTTAGTTACTTATATTTGAAGGAACAAAAAAAACCATAACCTTTTTAATGCTGCCACACAGCCAGCTGCCAGTCAGCCAAAATATGTATAATTTACACGCAAAAGTGCCTTCTTCTGCTTGGAAGCTATGACGTATTCGACAATTTCGACATCATGAAACCAACTGCAATATACGTGCCGGCACGTAAGTCTAGCGATGACGAGTCACGTGGAAGGGATCTGCGCACCCACGGATACCGTATTTTATACTTCTGAGCATACAAGGTCATCGCTAGACTTACGTACCGGTACTTATATCTATAATTTGAAATGACGTCATTAGATACATACATACATACATACATACATATCGTCACGCCTCTTTCCCACAGGGGTAGGCAGAGACTACTTTGTTCCACTTGCTACGATCCTGACATACCTCTTTCGCTTCGTCCACATTCATCAATCTCTTCATACATGCTTGTCGGTTTCGGGTACTCTTGACCTGGCCTTTTTCCAAAACGTCCCTAATTTGATCATGGAACGTCCGCCTAGGCCTTCCCCTCCCAACGTCATTAGATTAGATTCGTTATTAATTTGAAGCAAGCAGTAAGTATCAAAGAGTAAGTACATATTTAACTCTATTTTATAAATTTTTTCATCTAATTTGATTTAAATCACCGAACCGAATCCGGCCTCCATCAGGCAGTCTGCCTCCGTGGCAGCATCAGACAACCAACCCCAAAGCAGTGATTTGTCCAACACAATCTCCTTAAATATTGTATACTAGATGAAAACCCGGCTTCGCTCGGGTGAAATTTGAATCATAATACACTTGTAGGTACAAAATGTAGGTAGAATGTGTAGCCATTATTTCGAATCACTGTTTATTATTTTAATACAAAAATAGGTAGATGTGATAGCATTCACAATAACTGAAATTATCTGCAAGAATATATCCGTGCATGGCGTGAACAACTTGATGAGTCCAAAATGGGAATTTTACAGGGCGGCCATTTTAAAGTTTGAAAATTCGTTTTTATTTTGAATTGGGAATGCATGATTATTTTAAAAGTGTGTTTGGTGATTTTTCTATTGATACGAATAACCATCCTTAGCTACGGAAAAAAGTTTCAGATTTGACGACCGGATAGTCTAGTGGTTAGTGACCCTGACTATGAAGCTAGAGGTCCCGGGTTCGAATCCCGGTAGGGGCAGACATTTGTATGATGAATACGAATGTTTGTGCCCGAGTCATGGATGTTGTATGTATTTAAGCATGTATTTATCTAAATTATATAAGTATTCTTATCCGTTGCTTGGTTGGTACACATAGCACAAAGCTTTGCTTAGTTGGGGACTGGGTCAGTTGGTGTAATTTGTCCCATGATATTTATTTGTTTATTATTATTTATTTTTCCGTCGAGCCATATATTTTATAAAAATAAAAACATTTTACTCAGTCACTTGGCGGCCTCTATACGGCTGATAAGCACTACGCCAATGACATATCATTTTTTTTTAAATTGCTGCTTGAATCTGTGGTAAACGATGACATTTGTAGCTAAAAAAGCAACGGCTAAGTGGCGCCGCCTGTAGATTGTTTGTGTTACTACCATACATGGGGAATTGACATTGTTAATTTTTTTTAGTATGCTCCAATTCGAAAACCATTTGGAGGAAAACCATCAAATAACCGATTTATCTTGTCCGATTTCAAAAATACTTTACGATTGCAGATATTGTAAAAGTACGTAGTAAGTTTTGACCTTTGTTTGATCTAACGACCGGGTTTTATGTTTTATGTAAGAATCGGCCATTAAATGTTTGCCACAAAAATGAAAAAAAAAGTTTAGCTACGGTATCTGTCACGCTATCACTGTCACGTCTACATCATAACATTACATTCTGACTTAACCTACAAACATTAGAAATAAAAGCAAATTCAAAGTATAAAACTGTAACAAACAATGGATATTTATAAAAAAATGTTTTCTGCCGGGATGCAACAATGACTCGAACTATAGCCCCAACAAAATCATTGTGAAAATCAGAGAAGCTTTGCAGAAGAAATGGTGTACGCAGGCTAATGTGGAATATTTCAAAGTTTACACGATGCATTGTTGCGAAGACCATTTTAATGTAAGTAGAAGTCAGGAAAGATGTGCAGGGGTGAAACGAAAAAGCAAAAACAGCACGGAAAACAATAACAACGCCAACGAACGGAAATAATTTCGAACACGCGAACATTGTTGACATTAAACGTGAGTTTGCCGTTAAATTCACACACATCTACAGATCTATGACGTTGACATATAGACAAAACCTTTTTTTATATTTCTGTACGAAGGCGATTGGGATCCTGCCAAAATTAACAAATTATCAAACAGCGAAAAATATTTATATTTATTATTAATAAACAAAGATACGTAGAAGCATAATATTCAAGTAAGTTTCTTAAAAAAGTCCATTCTATCAAATAAAGGTGTTAAAAGCACAGCTTAAAAAAAATGAACAATGCCAATTTCAATAAAAATTACCACAGTGGTTTAGTAACACGAACAATCTACAGACGGCGCCACTTAGCCGTTGCTTCTTTTAGCTACAAATATCATCGTGTACTACAGATTCAAGCAGTTTTTTTTTTAATTTGATATGCATTGGCGTACTGCTTAACGCCGCCGCCGAGTGACTGAATAAAATGTTTTTATTTTTATTATAAAATATATGGCTCGACGGAAAAAATCTGCAACTTTTTTCCGTAGCTGAGAATGGTTACTCCTATCAAAAGAAAAATCACCAAGCACTTTTAAAATATTCATCCATTCCCAATTATTATAATTTTTCTATGGTTATGTTGGCCAATCTCAGGTTTAAGAAAAATCGCACGGCGTATGTGCGCTAGCATGAAACGGAACGTTTGTCGTCCTCCGGTGTCAGTTTCGCGCTAGTCTGTGGTGTCCAATATGGCGACTGCGATTTGTCCATCAGCACCGTTAGAATTTTACAAAATACTCGACAGTCCGAATTTTGCGGATACATGTTGTCGACTCGAAATTTTTATTTTTTCACGTTCTATCATTCAGGCAACGTTTCGATCGAGTCTACCGTAACCGGTCACGAAATTATTAATATAGACTAGATGAAAACCCGGCTTCGCTCGGGTGAAATTTAAATCATAATACACTTGTAGGTACAAAATGTAGGTAGAATGTGTAGCCATTATTTCGAATCACTGTTTATTATTTTAATACAAAAATAGGTAGATGTGATAGCATTCACAATAACTGAAATTATCTGCAAGAATATATCCGTGCATGGCGTGAACAACTTGATGAGTCCAAAATGGCAATTTTACAGGGCGGCCATTTTAAAGTTTGAAAATCCGTTTTTATTTTGAATTGGGAATGCATGATTATTTTAAAAGTGTGTTTGGTGATTTTTCTATTGATACGAATAACCATCCTTAGCTACGGAAAAAAGTTTCAGATTTGACGACCGGATAGTCTAGTGGTTAGTGACCCTGACTATGAAGCTAGAGGTCCCGGGTTCGAATCCCGGTAAGGGCAGACATTTGTATGATAAATACGAATGTTTGTGCCCGAGTCATGGATGTTGTATGTATTTAAGCATGTATTTATCTAAATTATATAAGTATTCTTATCCGTTGCTTGGTACCCATAGCACAAAGCTTTGCTTAGTTGGGAACTGGGTCAGTTGGTGTAATTTGTCCCATGATATTTATTTGTTTATTATTATTTATTTTTCCGTCGAACCATATATTTTATAAAAATAAAAACATTTTGCTCAGTCACTCGGCGGCCTCTATACGGCTGATAAGCACTACGCCAATGACATATCATTTTTTTTTTTTTCAATTGCTGCTTGAATCTGTGGTAAACGATGACATTTGTAGCTAAAAAAAGCAACGGCTAAGTGGCGCCGCCTGTAGATTGTTTGTGTTACTACCATACATGGGGAATTGACATTGTTCATTTTTTTTAGTATGCTCCAATTCGAAAACCATTTGGAGGAAAACCATCAAATAACCGATTTATCTTGTCCGATTTCAAAAATACTTTACGATTGCAGATATTTTTGTAAAAGTATGTAGTAAGTTTTGACCTTTGTTTGATCTAACGACCGGGTTTTATGTTTTATGTAAGAATCGGCCATTAAATGTTTGCCACAAAAATGAAAAAAAAAAAGTTTAGCTACGGTATCTGTCACGCTATCACTGTCTGTATTTATTTAAAAAAAAAAAAAACCTGCCGGGATGCAACAATGACTCGAACCATAGCCCCAACAAAATCATTGTGAAAATCAGAGAAGCTTTGCAGAAGAAATGGTGTACGCAAGCTAATGTGGAATATTTCAAAGTTTACACGATGCATTGTTGCGAAGACCATTTTAATGTAAGTAGAAGTCAGGAAATATGTGCAGGGGTGAAACGAAAAAGCAAAAACAGCACGGAAAACAATAACAACGCCAACGGACGGAAATAATTTCGAACACGCGAACATTGTTGACATTAAACGTGAGTTTGCCGTTAAATTCACACACATCTACAGATCTATGACGTTGACATATAGACAAAATCTTTTTTTATATTTCTGTACGAAGGCGATTGGGATCCTGCCAAAATTAACAAATTATCAAACAGCGAAAAATATTTATATTTATTATTGATAAACAAAGATACGTAGAAGCATAATATTCAAGTTAGTTTCTAAAAAAAGTCCATTCTATCAAATAAAGGTGTTAAAAGCACAGCTAAAAAAAAATGAACAATGCCAATTTCAATAAAAATTACCATAGTGGTTTAGTAACACGAACAATCTACAGACGGCGCCACTTAGCCGTTGCTTCTTTTAGCTAGAAATGTGATGACATTTCTAATACAGATTCAAGCAGTTTTTTTTTTTTATTTGACATGCATTGGCGTACTGCTGCTTAACTGCCGTATAAGGGCCGAGTAGTGACGTAACGAATATTCGCATTCGCATTCATATTCGCGAATATTCGCATATTTCTAGAAGTATTCGCATTCGCATTCCCATTCGCAAAATTACTGCGAATGTTATGCGAATATAAAAAAAAATTGAGGGTATCTAGTAGTTGTTTAATTATAAAATTTTCGCCGCCCGGTAAGGGAGATAGCCCATTGGCTTGGCGCTAAATTAAATAGCCCATCTGGCAACATAGAGTGGAATGACATTTCAATCAGATGCGTTCGTTCGTCTGAACTCGGCTATTCTAGGATCAAAAAACAAACGGAACGTACTTCGTTTGTACGGGACTGCCACCAAAGTCACCAAGCCATAGACAAATGGTGCCAAATTTTAACAAAAACTGAATATTCGCATTCGCATTTGCATTCGCTAATGTCGAAAATATGACATTCATTACATCACTACCGCCGAGTGACTGAATAAAATGTTTTTATTTTTATAAAATATATGGCTCGACGGAAAAAATCGGAAACTTTTTTCCGTAGCTGAGGATGGTTATTCCTATCAAAAGAAAAATCACCAAGCACTTTTAAAATAATCATCCATTCCCAATTATTCTATTTTATCTATGGTTATGTTGGCCAATCTGGTTTAAGAAAAATCGCAGGGCGTATGTGCGCTAGCATGAAACGGAACGTTTGTCGTCCTCCGGTGTCAGTTTCGCGCTAGTCTGTGGTGTCCAATATGGCGACTGCGATTTGTCCATCGGCACCGTTAGAATTTCACAAAATACTCGACAATCCGAATTTTGCGGATACATGTTGTCGACTCGAAATTTTTATTTTTTCACGTTCTACCATTCGGGCAACGTTTCGATCGAGTCTACCGTAACCGGTCACGAAATTATTAATATAGATGTGTACTCTTACTGTATGTATTTTGTATGTAAGCATGTGTGTAATAATATTTGGGTAGTAGTTTATTTTATGAATTGTTTGTCGTATTTGGAGATTGCTCTATTGTGGCTTTCACTATCTGCAATTTCAACTCGCTCTTTGTCGGTCCCTCGTTTAATGCTCCTCTCATCTACTCAAAGGTTAACTGGTAGAGATCCCTTATAGGGATAAGATCGCCTTTGTGTTTTTTTTTCTTTATGTGATTTGTCTGTATCTTTATATATTTGTAACTACAATAAAGCATTTACTTACCTACTTATTTGAATCATATCTACTTTCTTGTTTTTACCTAATCGGGTGTTCTTGCCGTACGAAGCTAACCTGTTTATCTATCTAGCTATTTGCCTATTAAAACTGAACTGGATGAAATAAAATAGCTAGATCAACGCTGCTTCTACTTTTTTATCAGTCGGGTCAATGTCGGGCCAATCGGACAATTCAGTTCAGATATTTCTGGCGGGCAAGAACTTAACACACACACTAACTTAAGGGTGCGACCAAACCGCCGCGTATACGCAGTACGCAGTGACGTGTCGTATGTGCAAAGAGATTAAACATTTTAGTATGTTACTATGTTTAATCTCTTTGTTCTATTCATAAAGTGGGATAAGCTCAGTCGAAGTAGTAAAATCTTGTTTTTTAATTTGATAAAATACCACATGGTTGTATTATAGCAATTGTTTACAATTGGGAATGGATGATTATTTTTAAAGTGCTTGGTGATTTTTCTATTGATAGGAATAACCATCCTTAGCTACGGAAAAATGTTTCAGATTTTCCGTCTAGCCATATATTTTATAAAAATAAAAACATTTTACTCAGTCACTCGGCGGCCCCTATACGGCTGATAGCAGTACGTCCATAACATAACAAATTAAAAGAAGGCTGCAAATTCATAGCATTTAATAATTTTACCCAAAGAGAATATAATCACTGTTGAGACCTACAATGTGTTAATAACATAATGAGCCACGGTGACAACTGTGTGCTGATGAGGTGCAGCTTTCAAAGCAAAGGAAAGAAAAATATTTGTTTCTTTAATTTAGGTCTTATATTATGCAGTTTCTTGTTATTATCGTCTTAATATCGTGATTGAATGTTGTTGCCGTATTAGGCTACCGTTTTTATTTTTATCTATCTTGTTATTTGTCTGTTAAAACTTTACGACATAAGACCTAAATTAAAGCTGCTCAACTTTTCATCAGTCGGGCCCATGTGGGGCCAAACGGACAATTCAGATATTTCTGGCGGGCCAGGACTAAAAGTACCTACACGGACTCTAAACTTAAAGAGTATTTTCAGGCTTAGGGGAAAGTGGTACCATTCGTACACACACCTTATCGTTGAAAAATGGCTATAACTCTTTAATATTTTGACATAATAGTTTCGGACTTTTTTGTAACAAACTACAATATATTTGTTACACTTTACACTCAGGTACATAAACTAGCTAAATTTGACAATTAAATAAAAAATAAAAAATGAAATCTAAAAAGTGTACGAATGGTGACCACTTTCCCCTACCTACGTGTGGGCCACTTAAAAATGATCGGCAGGCCACAAAGTGGCCCGCGGGCATAGTATTGAGCAGCCTTAACCTAGGTCATTTCAATTCGGCTAAGTATTAAAACAAAGTTTTTAAATTTTTAATAAGGTTTATTTATTTTTAAACACATAGAATTTACACAAAATCAAATAGCATCACGAAATTATTTACAAGAAATTTAAATACAAATATGCAAAAAGAAAACTTAAACTAGAACTAAGTTAAAAACTAATTAAAAGCTAATTTAAAACTACTTAATCTTAAAATAAAATGTGGCCATATAAGTTATTACATACATTAGAAAATCTCTACTTATCACAATTCAGGAGTTACAAATTCAAATTGTTTATTTAACTAAACGAGTTGACAGTTGAACTATCTATCAGACTCCAAACTAGGCTGAGCCTGTATAGTAGGCGGCAAATAAGTAAAACTTGGAGGGGATAAGCGCAGTATGAAAAACAACATCATTTTCATACTACGCTTATCCCCTCCAAGTTTTAGTTATTTGCCGCCTACTATATCTTGGAAGTCTGCGAGTTAAGGATTAAAGAGAAAAGCCCAATATTCAACAAGGTCATCATCATCATTACTGCTTATTCCGCTGTCCGAAACCGAACTATCTTCGCAAGATTCGCTGTCGCTTTCGCTTTCGCGGTCGCTATGATGTGGTATCCTGTTTAAATGTTCAAATAAGTCAAAATTGTTGTCCTTTTCTTTTACAATTTTACTATATAGAAATTGTTTCGGCCAAGTTATGTTGGCTTGGTAAAGTTTTCTATTATTTTTGTTTATTATTTTCACAATCTCAGCCTTTACTTTACTGCCTTCTGGAACGGGTTCTACTATGATATAATCCCCACGCTTGACCCAAACGTTTCCTTTAAACTTAATTGGCATTGATACATAGTAAACTTCTTCGTTGGGTGTAGTTACCTGAAAAAAAATGACATGAATTAAGAATGCGGTCTTAATTCCAGATTTCACTACCAAAAGGCCGGATGACTGAAATTCGATTATACAGCGATATACTTCCGAAAATATGGCCACAGCCGCAGGTAAGCAGAACTCTTAGTAAATAAAATACCGTTTAGTTACTGCAGTCTTAAACCATAAAATGGGAAAAAGGATTAACAAATGAATGGTTTAAGATTACCTATTATATTAATATTTATGTGGTAATACATTTTGTTCCTACCAGATTTTTACCTGATACATATACCGTTAACAAAACCGTTTCGACTGCGAATATACTTAAGAGGGTGCATTCCTACTGAGCTGGCCACGTCGTAGTTTTGGTGACTTTTTGCAACTATTTCACAGAAATTGAATGAAAGTTTCAAATATGCGTCTGTAGTGCACTGCGTTTTTAGTGTATTAATGTGTCTAATGCAATAATTGATTGTGATGGACTTTTATTTTCTTATTAAACGAGATATAGTATTTTATCCCTTTAATATGAAAATAAAAGTCCATAACACACATTAATACACTAAAAACGAAATGCACTACAGAAGCACATTTGAAACTTTAATTCAATTTCTGTGAAATAATCGTAAAAAAATCACCAAAAATGCGACGTTGCCATCTCAGAAATCAGAAGAGATGCACCCTCTTAACGTCTAAAAGTAAAAATTGGGCTTAAATAGTTAAGTAGGTACTTATTCAGAAAAACTTTTGTGACTAATTTTTTTTATTAATTAATTGGAAAGAAAATGACATGGGCCTATTGAAATAACTTTTATCTGTAAAGACCTATGATATATTATGTTAAGACTAGTATTTAAATAGGTCAGGTTAAATGTGTTTTCATAAATTAACTTTATTCACATTTGCACAACTTATCTTACAGAAAAGTAAAGAACATATATTTTAAGCGACCGCAGTTAAAAGTTCGTGTAGGAAAACTCGTGTGTGTCACTATTTTGAGATAAAAAGTTGTTAATATTAATAAGACAAAACAATAACTCACCATGTACAGGTCGTTCCTCACTCTTCTTAGCACTTTTACGATGTAGTGGTGTTCAGCAGGAAGTTCGCAATCGTCCCACTCAGCTTCGTTCATCACAAGTTTTCTTCGGTTTTGATGCGACATGGCTGTTGCTCTTCCACGAGTTACGAATAAAAAAGAATAAAAGCTGGAGAATTCCTTTTGGTAGCGCTAAACTAAGTTTACTTTTCGATGAATCGAGTTATACAGGGTTACGTGTGTTCACTCCGAGCTCCGCAAGTGTAATAACTCTACTCTGTGACGGCGCGCAATTTATTTACTGGCCGCGGGGCGCACGGTAAGCTTCCCGCCCGGTCGCTGTAAGTTTGCAATGAAGTTCGTCACTATGATTGTTGTGTTAGACAGTGACAATCTTAGGCTCACAGTGCATGCAGTAAGGTTGTTTTTGCATTGACACAAAATACATATGGTGTCAAATATTAGATTCGTTACTATGACTTACTAAATTATTATATTTGATTTTCAAGTAGGCAATTAATATTTAATTATTGAATGCAAGTAAACAGATACGATAAAACTCGAAACAGGTAAAAATCTACGTCAGACTCATAAAAACTACAGTCTTAATTAAATTAACGAGAAATGGATACAATGAAATAGATTTTATTAGTGGATTTTTATGTCGTTCTCGTACGTTTCTCGCGCCGGCAGCTTTCTCGCATAAAGACTCGCGATTGTGATACAACGCGGGAATGCTGCTTGCGTCATGGGGATGGGGACCCTAAGGGTCCAAATTTGTCATAATTTTTAGCATAAGTTTTATTTTTATTAAGTTATTTTTAAGGTATCTTTAGTTTTTATTTGTACTTATCACTACTTTTTTAATCATTTACAAAATACTAGCGATGGGCCGAGTACTTGCCGACTAGTCGGGGAAACCGACAGTTCGGCGGTTTTTATAGTTGTTGATAAGTCGGCGACTATTCGGCAAAAAATGACGACTAGTCGGTTGTTATGTTTTATGGGGTGCTTCTAACGCTACAAATAAACAAGCACTCCACACATTAAGGTATATCACTATATTAAGAACACCAATGGAAATGACTATATATACAGGAAAGGAGAAAACAAGGAGACCAGCGTGTGGTAAAGATGACAGGGATTCAGACAGGCGTATTCGACAGTTCTTTTTTTAACAGCACATGCGCACACTACGAAATAGTTTTCTACAATAAAGTCTAGCTAATAAAATAGCAAGTAGCTAATATGTACAGTCGCCACAGTTTAAACAAAAAGGGCTCATATAAATAAAACCACGACGACTAAATGAAATGTCTTACATACCTAGCAATGATTGTACATAAGGTAAAAAAATGACAACATGCTCTATTATTGTTAGTAAGTATTGGTTATTTAAATTAAAAAAAGTATCTTCGCACTATTCTTTACTAACAAATTAAACATTGCTTCAGTTCTGTGTAGCCTTCAGGCAATTGAAAATACAATTCACAATAAATTGAGTTGTTATTCTTAATCAATACAAAACAATTGTTTTGGGGTTTCAAGGCTAAAATGCAAACAAGAAACCCTAGCTAGGCATAGGCTCCAATAAAGTTACACACTTTAATGGCAACAGTTTAATGTTAAAACGAAATGTGTTTACGAAGCGCTCAGAATGATCGGCAAAACCGAATACTTAGTCGGCCAACTATTCGGCATTTTTGAAACCGACTAGTCGGGTAGTCGGTCCATCACTACAAAACACATTTTTTTTTTAATTTTAAGCGATGATGTAATTTTATCACTACATAGGTAGTATAAAACAAAGTCGCTTTCTCTGTCCCTATGTCCCTATGTATGCTTAAATCTTTATAACTACGCAACGGATTTTGATGCGGTTTTTTTAATAGATAGAGTGAATCAAGAGGAAGGTTTATATGTATAATACATGCATAATATACCGTGCGAAGCCGGGGCGGGTCGCTGGTTGAATGATCAAATAAACATAAACATTAACTAGTGTCTTCTTTAAACTTAAAATATTACGATATTTACGATAGGTAGATATGTACATAGTTACTTTGTGATTCAGTTCATTTAAATAAATGACTTCATTAACAGGTGATTACTGATTACCAGTAATAAAGACCTTAATCATGATTTCAAAATCAAAGCACCTACATAATTAAGGATCATTTCTAAGTAGGTAATATCACTAAGTAACTCATTAAACTGTTTACTATTTAAGCTCCTAGTTAGTTAAGTAAATGAAACTAATTTTTGAACCGTCTAAAAATTTTTAAATAAAAAATATAATCGCCTTTAAATATAGCCTAAATCCGACTCCGGTTTTGACGATGGAGCAGCCCTACCACACTTTGACTGACTTGACAACTTTTTCGTAATAATTGATTTACCTATTCGCCTATCTTGTTACCTATTACTTCTGTATACCTTTCTTTCTGTTTTGATTGTTATATGACATATGTGATGTTCAATAAGGAGTTAACTTCTTAAACCCGACTACCTATACATTTTGTAATTCATCCAACTTATAATGCCTAATGCCCACTACGGACTCGTGGTCCCACTGTTATAAAAAAATCGAATTGCACTCCTCTTTTGATAACGGATTCATGCTTAGTGACCACCCGTACCCTCAGATATCAATTTTGAAAACAATCCGCCCAAAAACTAAAGATTACAAAATGGCAGCCACTTTTTAAAATTTTGACAACGGATTCATGCTTGAGGACCATTTGGACCCTCAGATATCGATAAGATATCAGTAGAAAAACTAAAAATTTCTAAATGGCGGCCAATTTTTAAACTTTTGACAACGGTTTCATGCTTGAGGACCACTCGGACCCTCAGATAGGTACCTATCGATTTTGAAAGTTATCGGTCGAAAAACGAAAACTTTCAAAATGGCGGCCACTTTCTGAATTTTTGACAACAGATTCATGCTTGAGGACCAGTCGGACCCTTAGATATCGATTTCGAAAGCTATCGGTCGAAAAACTACTTATTACTTATGTATCTTTACCGCAGAAAGAAGAAGAGAGAAAGCAAAGGTTAACTTTCACACTCAGTAACGCCAATTAACATATTAAAGGACTATTTATTCCTTTGTATACTTATTTGGTTAAGCAGGGATGTTAAATTAAAACTTGAACTTGATCCCTTAATACGGTAAAACAGTTCTAAATTTCCACCCTCAGTTATACAACCCCCGGGACAATTAAAGTTAACCTTCACACTCAGAGACGTCAATTAAGTTCTAATAATCATAACATTAACTGATTTCTCTGAGAACAGTACACGTTCAAGTTCTACAACAATTTATACGTTGCAACTCTAGGCAGCTACGACTTTTAACATGTTTATCGCTATCCCGCGGGAACTATGCAATAATTTTCGGGGTTAAAAAGTAGCCTATGTTTTAATCTAGGGTACCAGCTAGCTTCGTTCCAAATTTTATCCAAATCCATCCAGTCGTTTTAGTGTGAAGAAGGAACAAACATACACACTCACTCACATCGTCATGCACTCGCATCGTCAGTAATGTAAATAAATTATTAAAAATAATATTTGACTAAATAGCGTTATAAAATTTATAATTATTATTAGCTACTTAATTAAGAAAAGAACATGGACATGCCGTAATGCTTGGCTGAATGCGTATGTGTTCCATTGACAGCCAATGCCTTTATTTTTCTTAATTCATATATCTACCCTTGGGAAGAAAATAATAGTTATCCTCCCGTATGTCAGATATGATTTGCCTCACTTTCCGAGTATGAGAGATGAAAACAAAGTTTTTAAATTTTTAATAAGATTTATTGTATGATTTTAACAAAATGTATCATCACGAACTTATTTATAAGAACTAAATGAAAAACTAATTAAAAGCTAATTAAACTAATCTTAAAATAAAATATGCAGTAAATATTATTGGTAAACCATACTCAAAGCAACAACAATGTACTTACTGAAACTGTAGTGAATTCGGAATAAAAAGGCTATATTATTATTATTATTATACTCAAAGCATTTAATGGCTCAGCCACGGCATTAACATTATATCTGCGGTGAGCGATTAAGGTTTTCACTGCTAGTTTACATTGTTGACTGTATCTGTACAGGAATTCTCTGGTAATGCAAACTTACATTAGAAATACATTAGAAAATCCCTACCAATCACAATTAATAAATTTAAATGTCAATATTCAACGTCATCTTCATCATTGCTGCCTCTTCCACTGTCCGAATTCGTACAGCTATCACAAGATTCGCATTCGCTTTCGATATAAAATGGTAAGTGACTGAGTAAGTTCTTATTTAAAGTTTCTTCCTGTTTTTTCAAAACTTTACTGTCCACAAATTTTGGCCAAACATTGTTTTCTTTGTAAAATTTTATGTCCTTTTTGTTTAATACTTTCACAAACTCAGCCTTTACTTTCTTGACTTTTGGAATGGATTCTACTAAGACATAATCTCCACGCTTAATCCAAATGTTTTTTCTAAATTTCACAGGCACTGATACGAAGCAAACTTCTTCGTTTGGTTTTGTTGCCTGAAAAGAAAAAAAAGAAAAGTTACGAGGTAATTGAATTCTGTTTAAACTCCAGTATTTTTGTACCAAAGGGTCGAACTTCTGAAAACATAGCATTCAAGTATAGATTGATCTCACTTGATAAATAACCGAATTACGATTAACTAGAATTGATAAATTACACTTTTCAATAAAAGTATAAAACGTGCTTCTCAAAATATTCAAATTTAAAAACTTTTTGACTAAATTTATATATTTTTTTAAAAATTAAGAAGTTATTCTGTAAGACAAATGACATAAGCCTATTGAAATAACTCTAATTTGTAAACGCTAAATATAAAAATATGTCAAGTGAAATAGGTTTTCATGTTTTTTTTTTTTATCTCTGCACACTTAATCTTGCCGCAAAGTAAATCATTATATTTTTAAGCGACAGCATGTGATATTTAGGGAAGGAAAACTCTTTTCATTACCGTTTTGAGTCAGAAAGTTTGTTAATAATACAAAACAATAACTCACCATATGCAGGTTGTTCCGCACACTTTTTAGCAACTTTACGATGTAGTGATTTTCTGCAGGAAGTTTGCGATCGTCCCCCTCAGCTTCGTTCATCACAAGCTTCCTTTGGTTTTGTTGTAACATGGCTTTTGCTCTTCCACGAGTTACGAATTTAAAAGAATAAAAGGTGGAAAATTCTTTTTAGTAGCGCTGAACTAACTTTACGGTGAATCAAGTTATACAGGGTTACGTGTGTTCACTCCGAGCTCCGCAAGTGTAATAACTCTGTGACTGCGCGCAACTTATTTATATACCTGAGGCGCGGCGCGCACGGCAAGCTTCCCGCCCGCGCCCGGTCGCTGCAAGTTTGCAATGAAGTTCGTCACTATAAACGTTGTTTTAGCTTTTAGTTGGACAGTGACTGACTGTGGACGCAGTAAGGTTGCTTTTGCATTGACACAAAATGGTGTAGCTTATTAAACTTGTCTGAAATGACGTCATTACACTCGTTAATGTATTAAGTACTATTGTTCTTGTTCAAATTAATAATGTCAATTTGAATATTGACTGCGCAGAGCACTCATTGTTCAGTGAAAGTAGCTTAGGTATAAGTACCGGCACGTAAGTCTAGCGATGACTTTGCATGCGCAGAAGTATAAAATACGGTATCCGTGGGTGCGCAGATCCCCTCCACGTGACTCGTCATCGCTAGACTTACGTGCCGGCACGTATATCTGGGGTTCCATTGTTGTAATCATAACTGTAAGAATAATTAATTGTACTCGAAAAAGATAAGTCTGTAAGTATTTCGATTCATGAAAAACTACAGCCGGAATTAAATTTTCGATAAGTGGATGGTTACTATGATATAGACACAAATACACAATATCTTATACCACTCGAGATTTTCAATGACGTGGTTTTAAAAATTGGCCCCTTGAATGTTAGCGGGACGTTGAATTGTTGTATTGCAGTGTTAAATCATAATACATAATATAAGGTCGAAGAAACTGAATCATGTAGGGTAGGTACATTCTGTGGAATATTTTTTCAAACAATTTCGAAATAGGTAGGTACTTATCGCACATATCTACATCTACACTAATATTATAAAGAGGAAAGATTTGATTGTTTGTTTGCATTGAATAGGCTCCGAAATCCGAAACTACTTGAACGATTTGAAAATTGTGTCACTATTTAGAATCCTGCATTATTTCTAATGAACACAGGCTATATATAAATTTCGCGCGGACGAAGTCACGGGCAATACCTAGTCATATATATTTGACAGGCAGGTGTACGAATATGGTAAGTCAATATGAATTTGCAGTCAAAAGGGGTCCACAGACAGTGGTACGAAATTTAGTTGCATTGACTGTGTACTTACATATATAAGAATAAGGATAGGTATAGATACCGCACGGGATAGGTTAGGTACCTGAATAACAGACAAAGCTTAATGTATTACACAATATATGTATAAGTGGACCTAAATCTAAATTTTAATAAGTGAAGGCAGCTTGCTTGTATGAAGGTACGCATATTATTATATGAAAGCTGCATCTGATCGGGTGTGGTTTTTCATAACATCACAATTATTCCGCTATTTTGTTGCAATAAGATTTAACCATTGCTATTATTAACATGAAATATAATACCTTCTCTACATTTAAAACAATACGATAGGTAAGTAGTTAAGGACCGACTTTGTTTAGATAGATCATTTAGTTAAATTACTTCATTAACAGGTGATTAACAGTTATAAAGATCACGATTTCAAAAACATACTAAATTACCCTAAATTAATTATTTAAGCGATTAAGATAAAGGTCTTGTTAAGATACAAAGGCTTTCTATTCATAAAGTGGGATAAGCTCAGTCGAAGTAGTAAAATCTTGTTTTTTACTTTGATAAAATACCACATGGTTGTATTATAGCAATTAGAAATTTTGTAATCTACTATCTAAAGAAATAGAGTTGAAATTGCAATGGAAACGGAATGTAGTTTTAACGTTTATTTGTAAGTATTTGAAGAACCAATGCAGACAATGACTTTGTTAGGATACAATGGTTTTTATTTCGGTACTTAATGGGATAAGTCATAAATAAAATAAAATAATTAATATCATGGGACAAATTACACCAATTGACCCAGTCCCAAACTAAGCAGAGCTTGTACTATGGGTACCAGGCAACGGATAAACATACTTACATAATGTAGATAAATACATACTTAAATACATACAACATCCATGACTCGGGCACAAACATTCGTATTAAAGACCATGTTTTTGACTTAAACATAATAATACCACATGGTTACATTATAAGCAGTTAGTATTTTGTTTCTGGTCTTCAGGTTTTGTAAAGTAAACTACCCGAGTTTTGTCCTTAAGAGTAGCACTTTTATACTGCAGGGCTCATAAGCAAGTTTTTTTTTTAAAGTTAGGTTGCATAATAGTTCCTTGGTGAAATCTTAATTGTTTTTGCAGTACCAAACAATAACTCAAGTCTACTGTCCCTTGGAGCTGTGAAAAAATCAAACTTCTAAGCCAACGCAATCAAAAGATACAGCCGTTTATGCTGCAAATCTCAGCAATTTTTCTAAACTCGCAAGGGAATCAAAACCTACAGTACAGGGTACTTCCCGTGAACTCAGAATCTTGAAATTTGGTACGAAGCAACGTCTCATAGCACAGATAAAAGTAAAATTGCGAAAACCGTAAATATGTATGTATGTCTGTATATGTCAATGACCAATACAAAGTGACCACACACTACGCACATTTTGCGTAGGAGCAGGGCAGGGCGAGTCCGACTCGCACTTGGCCGATTTTTTTACCTTGTTTACAATTGGGAATGGATGATTATTTTTAAAGTGCTTGGTGATTTTTCTATTGATAGGAATAACCATCCTTAGCTACGGAAAAATGTTTCAGATTTTCCGTCTAGCCATATATGTTATAAAAATAAAAACATTTTACTCAGTCACTCGGCGGCCCCTATACGGCTGATAGCAGTACGTCCATAACATAACAAATTAAAAAGGAGGCTGCAAATTTATAGCATCTAATAATTTTACTTAATATTTTTGAGTTGTAGTACCTACAGTGTGTTAATAACATAATGAACCACGGTGACAACTGTGTGATGCGCTGCAGCTTAGGTACAAAGCAAAGGAAGGAAAATATTTGTTTCTTTAATTTAGGTCTTATATTATGCAGTTTCTTGTTATTATCGTCTTAATATCGTGATTGAATGTTGTTGCCGTATTAGGCTACCGTTTTTATTTTTATCTATCTTGTTATTTGTCTGTTAAAACTTTACGACATAAGACCTAAATTAAAGCTGCTCAACTTTTCATCAGTCGGGCCCATGTGGGGCCAAACGGACAATTCAGATATTTCTGGCGGGCCAGGACTAAAAGTACCTACACGGACTCTAAACTTAAAGAGTATTTTCAGGCTTAGGGGAAAGTGGTACCATTCGTACACACACCTTATCGTTGAAAAATGGCTATAACTCTTTAATATTTTGACATAATAGTTTCGGACTTTTTTGTAACAAACTACAATATATTTGTTACACTTTACACTCAGGTACATAAACTAGCTAAATTTGACAATTAAATAAAAAATAAAAAATGAAATCTAAAAAGTGTACGAATGGTGACCACTTTCCCCTACCTACGTGTGGGCCACTTAAAAATGATCGGCAGGCCACAAAGTGGCCCGCGGGCATAGTATTGAGCAGCCTTAACCTAGGTCATTTCAATTTAGCTAAGTATTAAAACAAAGTTTTTAAATTTTTAATAAGGTTTATTTATTTTTAAACACATAGAATTTACACAAAATCAAATAGCATCACGAAATTATTTACAAGAAATTTAAATACAAATATGCAAAAAGAAAACTTAAACTAGAACTAAGATAAAAACTAATTAAAAGCTAATTTAAAACTACTTAATCTTAAAATAAATTGTGGCCATATAGTTTATTGCATACATCAGAAAATCTCTACTTATCACAATTCAGGAGTTACAAATACAAATATGTAGTTTATTTAACTAAACGAGTTGACAGTTGATCTATCTATCAGACTCCAAACTAGGCTGAGCCTGTATAGTAGGCGCCAAATAAGTAAAACTTGGAGGGGATATGCGCAGTATGAAAAACGACATCATTTTCATACTGCGCTTATCCCCTCCAAGTTTTACTTATTTGCCGCCTGCTATATGTTGGAAGTCTGCGAGTTAAGGATTAAAGAGAAAGTCAAAATATTCAACAAGGTCATCTTCATCATTATCATTACTGCTTATTCCGCTGTCCGAAACCGAACTATCTTCGCAAGATTCGCTGTCGCTTTCGTTTTCGCTGTCGCTATGATATGGTACCCTGTTTAAATGTTCAAATAAGTCAAAATTGTTGTCCTTTTCTTTTACAATTTTAGTATATACAAATTGTTTCGGCCAAGTTATGTTGGCTTGGTAAAGTTTTCTATTATTTTTGTTTATTATTTTCACAATCTCAGCCTTTACTTTACTGCCTTCTGGAACGGGTTCTACTATGATATAATCCCCACGCTTGACCCAAACGTTTCCTTTAAACTTAATTGGCATTGATACATAGTAAACTTCTTCGCTGGGTGTTGTTACCTGAAAAAAAAAGGACATAAATTAAGAATTCGGTCTTAATTCCAGAATTTCACTACCAAAAGGCCGGATGATTGAAATTAGATTATAAAGCGATATACTTCCAAAAATATGGCCACAGCCGCAGGTAAGCAGAACTCTTAGTAAATACCATTATGTTATTGCAGTCTTAAACCATAAAAGGGGAAAAAGGATTAACAAATGAATGGTTTAAGATTACCTATTATATTAATATTTATGTGGTAATAAGTTTGTTCCTACCAGATTTTTACCTGATATACCGTTAACAAAACCGTTTCGACTGCGAATATACTTAAGAGGGTGCATCCCTACTGAGCTGGCAACGTCGCATTTTTGGTGACATTTTGCAATTATTTCACAGAAATTGAATGAAAGTTTCAAATATGCGTCTGTAGTGCACTGCGTTTTTGTGTATTAATGTGTCTAATGCAATAATTGATTGTGATGGACTGTTATTTTCTTATTAACACAAGATATAGTATTTTATCCCTTTAATACGAAAATAAAAGTCCATAACACACATTAATACACTAAAAACGAAGTGCACTACAGAAGCATATTTGAAACTTTAATTCAATTTCTGTGAAATAATCGTAAAAAATCACCAAAAATGCGACGTTGCCAGCTCAGAACTCAGAAGGGATGCACCCTCTTAACGTCTAAAAGTAAAAGTTGGGCTTAAATAGTTGAGTACTTATTCAGAAAAACTTTTTTGATTATTTTTTTTTATTAAGTAATTGGAAAGATAATGACATGGGCCTATATTCAAATAACTTTTATCTGTAAAGACCTATGATATATTATGTTAAGACTAGTACCTATTTAAATAGGCCAGGTTAAATGTGTTTTCATAAATTAACTTTATTCACATTTGCACAACTTATCTTACAGAAAAGTAAGGAACATATATTTTAAGCGACCGCAGTTAAAAGTTCGTGTAGGAAAACTCGTGTGTGTCACTATTTTGAGATAAAAAGTTGTTAATATTAATAAGACAAAACAATAACTCACCATGTACAGGTCGTTCCTCACTCTTCTTAGCACTTTTACGATGTAGTGGTGTTCAGCAGGAAGTTCGCAATCGTCCCACTCAGCTTCGTTCATCCCAAGTTTTCTTCGGTTTTGATGCGACATGGCTTTTGCTCTTCCACGAGTTACGAATATAAAAGAATAAAAGCTGGAGAATTCCTTTTGGTAGCGCTAAACTAACTTTACTTTTCGATGAATCGAGTTATACAGGGTTACGTGTGTTCACTCCGAGCTCCGCAAGTGTAATAACTACTCTGTGACGGCGCGCAATTTATTTACTGGCCGCGGGGCGCACGGTAAGCTTCCCGCCCGGTCGCTGCAAGTTTGCAATGAAGTTCGTCACTATGATTGTTGTGTTAGACAGTGACAATCTTAGGCTCACAGTGCATGCAGTAAGGTTGTTTTTGCATTGACACAAAATATGTATATATGGTACTTACTAAATTATTATATTTGATTTTCAAGTAGGCAATTAATATTTCATTATTGAATGCAAGTAAACAGATACGGTAAAACTCGAAACAGGTAAAAATCTACGTCAGACTCATAAAAAACTACAGTCTTAATTTAAGCTTTATTTTTATTAAGATATTTTTAAGGTAGCTTCAGTTTATATTTGTACATATCACTACTTTTTAATAATTTACAAAATACTAGTGATGGGCCGACTACTTGGTTGTTATGTTTAAACAAAAAGGGCTCATAAATAAAACCACGATGACTAAATTAAATGTCTTATATACCTAGCAATGACTGTACATAATGTAAAAAAAATACAATATCCTCTATTATTGTTAGTAAGTATTGGTTATTTAAATAAAAAAAAGTATCTTCACTCTATTCTATACCAACAAATTAAACATTGCTTCAGTTCTGTGTAGCAATCAGGCACTTACAAATCACAATAAATTGAATTGTTATTCTTAATCAATACAAAACAATTGTTTTGGGGTTTCAAGGCTAAAATGCAAACAAGGAACCCTAGGCCCTAAGTAGGCATAGGCTCCAATAAAGTTTCACACTTTAATGGCAACAGTTTAATGTTAAAACGAAATGTGTTTACGAGCGCTCAGAATGATCGGCAAAAAGGACTAGTCGGCCAACTATTCGGCATTTTTGAAACCGACTAGTCGGGTACTCGGGTAGTCGGTCCATCACTACAAAACACATTTTTTTTTAAATTTTAAGCGATGATGTAACTTTATCACTACATAGTATAAAACAAAGTCGCTTTCTGTCCCTATGTAGGTATGCTTAAATCTTTAAAACGACGCAACGGATTTTGATGCGGTTTTTTTAATAGATAGAGTGAATCAAGATGAAGGTTTATATGTATAATACATGCATAATATACCTACCGTGCGAAGCCGAGGCGGGTCGCTAGTTGAATGATCAAATAAAATAAACATAAACATTAACTAGTGTCTTCTTTAAACTTAAAATATTATTACGACATTTACGATAGGTAGGTATGTACATAGTTACTTTGTGATTCAGTTCACTTAAATAAACGACTTCATTAACAGGTGATTACTGATTACCAGTAATAAAGATCTTAATCATGATTTCAAAATCAAAGTACATAATTAAGGATCATTTCTAAGTAACTCATTAAACTGTTTACTATTTAAGTTCTTAGTTAAGTAAATAAAACTAACTCTCTTTGCCCTTATTTAAAGCTATGTTGAAGGAGCACTATCTGTCATCCTGTCCATGATTCTTATATGTAGCTGGTTTTCTTTTTAGGCATGTGTGTATGTGTCTATTTATATCTCCATTTATTATAAATGTGTTTCATGTATAATGTATTATGTATTGTATGTGTATTAGTATGTATGTATTTTCACTACTTAGGTATATTAATATGTACTAAATTGCACCACCTGCTCAGATCTGTTCTTTTCTCCAGTCCGTTATGGTTGCCTGGTAGAGATCGCTCTGTAGCGATAAGGCCGCCTATTGTTACCTTATTACTTCTGTATACCTTTTCTCTGTTTTGATTGTTATATGTGGTGTTCAATAAAGAGTTATTGTATTGTATTGTATTGTAACTTTTTAACCGTCTAAAAATTTTTAAATAAAAAATATAATCGCCTTTAAATATAGCCTAAATCCGACTCCGGTTTTGACGATGGAGCTGCCCTACCACACTTTGACTGACAGACTGACTTGTCAACTTTTTCGTAATAATTGATTTACCTATTCGCCTATCTTGTTACCTATTACTTCTGTATACCTTTATTTCTGTTTTGATTGTTATATGTGATGTTCAATAAAGAGTTAACTTCCTTAACCCGACTGTACATTTTGTAATTTATCCAACTTAATGCCTAATTCCCACTACGGACTCGTGGTCCCACTGTTATAAAAATGTCGAATTGTACTCCTCACTCCACCTGGTCGACGGAACCCCAATTCCGCGGCATTCGAAGATACCTAATGAATATATAATGCCTATATAATGAGATTCTGGGACCAACTCAGAGAGACGACGGGAGCTGGAGGGTCAGGAAGAACCGGGAAATTGAAGAGCTAGTGTCCGAGCCCAATATTATCGGGGAGATCAAAGCGTCCAGACTTCGGTGGCTTGGACATGTGGAGAGGTTGAGTGAGGATCGAGCCGTTAAAAGAGCGTACTTGGGTCGGCCGAGCGGGCGTAGACCAGTTGGCCGCCCTAGGTACCGTTGGGGCGACTTGGTCCAAAGGGATCTCTCGGATCTCGGGGCCGATGGCTGGCGAGAGCTGGCCCAGGATCGCAAGGCATGGAGAAGTCTGGTGTCGGAGGCCAAGATCCACTTCGGGTCACTGCGCCCAGCCAGTAAGTAAGTATATAATGAACGCCTTATTATCTCTAGTAAGGATTTTTATAACAGTAGGACCACAAGTAATACGCTCTACCTTATGCCAACTGCTCATCACTTTTTACTGTTCTTTTCCTCTATGCAGGTACTGTGGAGAAGCCTTAGACCACTTCCTAAACAGGACGGTGTAAATGTACGGTTCTCGTGTGCCTAAACGAACTTTGGTAGCTTAAGGCTTTTATACTGAATAGAAATACAGACAGTTATTACGTTATTAAGTACTTTGCTTTATTTTATTTTAAGAGAAATATTACAAACTAGCTTCTGCCCGCGACTTCGTCCGCGTAGAATTAGCAATAAACTGTAATTACCTATCTATTCTGTTGGTTCTGTGTAGGTAGGTAAGAAAAAAAAAGTCGAGCGTGAGTCGGATTTAGGTGTTGACATGTCAAATTCATGTTTTACTGACTCGATTGCGATGATTTTTTGTAAGTTGTTGTGTGTATGCTAAATATGATTCTAATAAAACAGTCAAGTGTGATAAGCGTTCGCTTTTCTAGATCCTCAGATGTTGATTTAGAAATCAATCGGCCCCAATAAGTAAAGATTTCGAAATGGTGGCCATTTTTCCATTTTTGATAACGGATTCATGCTTAGTGACCACCCAGACCCTCAGATATCAATTTTGAAAACAATCCGCCCAAAAACTAAAGATTCAAAAATTGCGGCCATTTTTTAAATTTTTGTCAACGGATTCATGCTTATTGGCCACACGGACCCTCAGATATCGATTTTGAAAACAATCGGCCCACAAACTAAAGATTACAAAATGGCGGCCACTTTTTAAAATTTTGACAACGGATTCATGCTTGAGGACCATTTGGACCCTCAGATATAGATAAGATATCAGTTGAAAAACTAAAAATTTCAAAATGGCGGCCACTTTTTAAATTTTTGACCCTTAAATATCGATTTCGAAAGCTATCGGTCGAAAAACTACTTATTATGTACCTTTACCGCAGAAAGAAGAAGAGAGAAAGCAAAGGTTAACTTTCACACTCAGAAACGCCAATTAACATATTAAAGGACTATTGATTCCTTTGTATATTTGGTTAAGCAGTGTTAGGGTTATGTTTAATTTAAATAGATTTTTACTAAGTCAGATAACATTTACTTAAGATAAATTTAGTGAATTATAATTTTAAAGGAATTGCAACGATCGATCACGTCATGATCACGTGATCGATTCTTGTACCGGCACTAATGGCTGCCGTTGTCCAAGCGGAAGGGGGAGGGGGCATTCGTGCGCTGACGCTGGAGGCGAACAGTCAAGTGCTTAAGTGAGTGTTGTTGGCGAGATTACTAAAATTGTACCCACCCGCTGGATCGAGTACAGGTCGGTGTTGTTCGCATATCATTTGTCTAACTAACGAAATACTTGAATATGTTGTTACTAACGTGAATCCTTTGTCGATTAATAATTGTATTCATTGTGATATTAAACACTATTCGTTAACAACAAACGTTGTTTTAATTAAAATCTTTAAGTCCTAATAGCAGGGATGATAAATTAAAACTTGAACTTGTTCCCTTAACACGGTCAAACAGTTCTAAATTTCCACCGTCAGTTAATACAACCCCCCACAATTAAAGTTAACTTTCACACTTAGAGACGTGGATTAAGTTCTAATAATCGTAATATTAACTGATTTCTCTGAGTGTACGATACCGTACATACATTGTAAGAGATTAAATAATCTAAGTTTGTAGGTAGATAGAGGTTTTTTGTATGTAAGTCAGTTGTACGGCGACCGCCCACGCAAAAGCATTAAAAATAATATTGTACGTAATTTGGAAGTGGAAATACAGTTTCTTTTCATTTTATGAACGGCGTTTCCTTAAATCAAGACCTGCGCCGCTTCATTGGTCCTTCGAGCTAAAGAACTTTTGTGGTGCTAAGCGGATTTTTAGTTCAGTGAATTAACGCGGTGCAAGTGAACTCAGTGAGATTGCGGTCGGCACATTGTCGACGCCCGTGGCTGTACAACTCAAACTTTTGATTTTAAGCCATATTTTAGTGGCATTTTACGCAGTGCGTGAAGATTCGTCAACAGTGTTGCGATCCAGTTACTTTATTCAACGGGAGCTGTTGCAGTTTCCGTCGGAATCACAGTGTGATCCAGTTGGTGTGCAGTGCACCCATTGTAATACCCGCCGTCCAGGAACGAAGTCAGGCGAGCCTGGTTTATAATTCTGCTGTGCAGGTTTAAATAATAATAATAAAAAAAACAGGCTGATTTGCAGTGCTCATCTTTACGTCGACCTTCCTAGTTCCAGCCCACAGATTTTCTCTGCAGTGCGGAGATACCTCTATAGGTGTTAATCTACAGTGTGCGTACAAGGACATTTACCGGGCTAAACATTACTTCGTTCGATTTTTTTTAACGTTTCAAGCTTAGTTTTCAAGCAACCGAAACGGTCATCAAGTGCGTGCAGTGCTCGCAATTTTATATTCGACGAACAATTTATACCTACCTTCTTACCGGTTTTCGTAAGACATTAGTATAGGTAGTACAATTTATCGCCGAAGTGTATGCATTACAATACATGTACTTATGTACATATTTAGTACAAAGCAATTTATTAAAGTGAACCCTTTTTAGGGGCAGTGATTCGCCCAGACTTTCTAGATTGTACCTACGACATACCTACGAACATCGGTGAACAGTGTGAACCTTCTAATTTCATTTACGCAACATCATCGGGGTCGTTTCTAATTACGGCCAATCACAGCGCGAGACTGCACGGCAAGCGACTACTATTGGATAAAATCCCTGCTGCGCCTGGTCACGTGTTGTTATGGCCGCCGACTCACCGGCCGGCATTCGCGTTCCTGTTTTGATGTTTTGCTTCCCTGTGCCGTTAGCGTCTTAGCGTTATCGCTTAGATAATTTGTTAAATTGTAATTACTGTACTGTGTAAGAAAAAATAAACACTGTTTAACTTTGTTAGTTGTCTAACACGTCTGTACGTGAACTATTTTTTCATTCGTGTGATTGCAATTCAGTTGAAATTGGCAATAACAATAAGTGTGTCACAATGGGTGAAGATTTGAAGCGTCTAATCGCAGCCAGGGGACAATGCAAAGGTTTCATGACGAGGTTGAAGGCATATATAAGAGATTTAGATCCAGGTAACTACGATTTAAATTTATTTCGTGAAAAGAAAGACCGTTTAGAAAAGGTTTTTACAGAGTACATGGAACTAAATCTAGAAATTTCTTTGATAGATTCCGATGATAAAGAGGCCATTGAGGCCATAGAAAGTGCGTATTTCGAGATGTCGGCGTTCCTCAACTCGAAAATTTCGCCCATTCCCGAACCGATTGCGGTTCAGCCATCCGCGCCGCCTGCGCAAGTATCGGCAAGTTTTCAACGCTTGCCGAGGATTGAAATTAATAAGTTCAGTGGTGAGGTAGGTCAATTTCAGGACTTTATTGCTTTGTACAATAGTGTCATAAATAAAGACCCGAACTTGTCACCGTGTGACAAGTTCTATTATTTAAGGTCACTTTTAAATGGTGAGGCGTTAAATATAATTAAGCATTTGCCTTTAAGCGGCGAAAATTATGAAGTAGCACTCAAGCTACTTTCTGAGCGCTACGATAATAAGCAGCAAGTGATAAATTATCACATTACTTCCATTCTTGACCTTCCCTGCATTAATAAAATGTCATCAGCGGCCATTCGCGACTTAGTAATAAATACAAAACAACACCTAAGCGCGCTTAAAAACATGAATGTGCCAGTACAGTATTGGGATTGGATTGTCATAGCTATACTTCAACGAAAACTTGATCAATATACGCTTAGGGCATTTCATTTAGAACATAAAAGCTTGCTTTTACCACAGCTCAATGATTTGTTCACGTTTCTAGAGGAGAGAGCTACCGCGCTCGAAACGCTTGGCCAAAGTCAAGCTGGCGGCCGGAGGAGCAGCTTAGTAGCTGCCAAATCTGCCAATACGGGTAGTCCTACCAAGCCCCACAAATGTAAGTACTGCAATTCTCAATTGCACAAGATGCACCAGTGCCCAAGCTTCAAGCTGATAGACTTAGCGCAGCGTCAAGAATTTGTAAATACAAATAAATTGTGTAGAATTTGTTTAAATGACCATTATGGTAAAAAATGCCTCTTTGGATTTAAATGTTCAGTATGTAAAGAGAAACATAATTCTTTATTGCACGAGGACAGTGTCCCTAGTAAAAGCTCCGGTCATGTGAGCTTACTAACAAAGCTTAGTGATAATGTACTTTTGCCTACCGTTAGGGTTAGGTTGATAAATAAACAAGGTGATTCCATTTATGCCAGGGCCATTCTGGATTCTGGTAGTCAGGTCTCATTTATTAGGTCGGACTTGGCCAAGGAACTTTGCTGTACATTCCAGCAATCTGAAACTACAATTAGCGGTGTATGTGATGGTACCAGTAAGACAACACAACAGGCCACATTTGACTTGTATTCAACTGCAAATAATTTTAGTATGTCCGTGACATGCCATGTAGTTAACAATATTATAAGTAAAATGCCACAATTTGTGATCAATAAAAAAGACATTGTTCTGCCTTCATATATTAAGTTGGCTGATGAAGATTTCCATGTCTGTGACAGGATTAGCATCCTCTTAGGTTGTGATATATTTTTCCAGGTGTTACTTCGGGATCAGCTTCCGGTACAACCCGGTGAGCTGTATCTCCACAACACCCGCTTTGGCTACATTGTAGCAGGAAAGGTAAAGGGCAGCACTGCTCTTGCTGCCTCTCATCTTGCCTCAGCTGTTTGCTGCAAGCCTTTTCACAATGATTTAAGTTTAAACAGCCTAGATAAGTCAATTTGTCAATTCTGGCAGACGGAGAAGGTGCCTGAAATTTTTATTGAAGCCAATTCCGAGCAGGAATTAGCAGAACAAATATTTAAGGAATCGGTTGTGCTTGAAAATAATAAATTTCAGGTAGCTTTACCCCTGAAGCAGGATATTAAAGCTTTAAAATTGGGTGATTCACTCACATGCGCTTTAAAAAGGTTTAAATCCCTAGAAATTAGATTTGCAAAAGATCCTAATTTATTTGAAAGTTACCAAGGCTTTATTGATGAATATATCGAACTGGGTCATGCAGTTCGCATTCCTGTTTCTCAGTATGATCTAGAAAATCAAGCAGCATTCTTTTTGGCTCATCAGCCTGTTTTTAATCCAAACAGTTCAACTACAAAGCTCAGGGTTGTTTTTGATGCGAGTATGCGAAGCTTAAATAAAATTTCCTTAAACGATGTTTTACTCAATGGGCCTGTTGTGCAAAATGATCTGTTCAGCATTTTAATTCTTTTTAGACTGTTTAAATATGTTCTAAGTTGTGACATACAAAAAATGTTCAGACAAATTTTGGTGGAGCCATCACATCGCCCTTTACAAAACATACTTTGGAGAGCGTCTCCTGACAAAGAAATTCAATGCCTGCAGCTTCAGACTGTGACCTATGGTCTCAAAAGCTCGTCGTTTATCGCCACTCGTTGTTTGCTCGAGCTGGTCAATAGGTATAAGGACGATTTTCCCCTGGCTGCAGATGTATTGCTACACAATACATATGTCGATGACGCGAATATAACATGTAATGATAAAGAGCTTGTAATAAAAACTCGCGATGAGTTAATTGAATTGTTAAACTTAGGTGGTTTTAGCCTGCACAAGTGGTGCGCTAACGATAACTCGCTGTTACGCGAAATCCCTTCCGATTGTAGGAAAGAAGGAAAGGAGGTTCATTTTACCGATAATAAAGACGCAGATTTTGTTAGAACATTAGGTCTTAAGTGTAACCTAGCTAATGATACTCTGATAATTAGTTCTCCTAAGCAAGATGTACTTGATAAGTATACAAAGCGGAAGGCTTTGAGCTTCGTAAGCAAAATCTTTGATCCGCTGGGCTTAGCGGGGCCCATTGTGGTTAAAGCAAAGTTATTAATGCAGCAAATATGGCTTGCAAATGTAGAATGGGATTCAACTTTGCCCGCGAAGCTCAACGAAGATTTTAGGGCCTTTGCGACTAGCTTACTAAAAATGTCAGAAATTGTAGTGCCAAGAGATATGGATACACATAATGCACAGTCTATTGACATTTATGGCTTCGCCGATGGCTCGAGTCTGGCTTACGGTTGTTGCCTGTATTTGAGAATTGTTAGCGGAGACGGCAAGGTTGCCGTGAATTTACTATGCTCAAAATCGCGTGTTAACCCGGTTAAAAAACTTTCCACGCCACGTGCTGAGCTCAATAGCGCTTTGCTATTGGCCATGTTAGCACACAAGGTGCATGATATAATAAAATTGAAATTTGCAACAAATGTGTATCTTTATCTTGACTCGCAAGTAGTACTTGCCTGGTTAAAGATAGATCCTGTAAAACTAACTGTGTATGTAGCAAACAGAGTGAAAGCTATGCACGATTTGACTGAGGGCTTCTCCTGGCATTATATTAACACAGCTATGAATCCTGCGGATTGCCTTTCTCGTGGAGTAGAGCCGCACCTTTTGCAGCAGAATTTATTATGGTTCCACGGACCTGTTGCTTTAAGCAGCCAAGATTTTAAGCCTAAATTAGATGAAAAAATAGTGCCGGAAGAAATACCTGAGTTGAAGACCACTCTGGTCACTGCTACGCAAAATGAAGACATGCCATTGTTTAATAATTGTTCTAGCATTACAAAAATGAAGCGAGTTATAGCATGGTGCTACAGGTTCATAGATAACTGTAAAAAATGTATTGCTAAGAAACATAGCGACAGGAATCTAGGATGTTTGACACCTCGAGAATTGAACTATTCCCTAAATGTTATTATTAGATACGAGCAACATAAACACTTTGATGAAGAGATAAAGGCTCTAAATAAGAATAAACCTATAAAATCAAAGCTCGAGGAGTTAAATCCGTTCCTGTGTTCTATGGGCTTGCTCCGTGTAGGCGGAAGGCTCCAGCTCGCAAACCTGCCTTACTCACAAAAACACCCGATTATTTTGCCTAAAGGTGCAAAGATTACTCAGTACCTTATTGAAAATGAGCATAGGACATTATTGCATGCTGGAGCAAAGCTAGTGTTGAACACTTTAAGTTTAAAATACCGTATAATAAACGGCATAAGAGAAGTAAGGCATGTACTTTATAAATGTATAATTTGTTTTAAGATGAAAGCAAAGCAGTCCCAACAATTAATGGGCTCGCTCCCCTATGATAGAGTTAATTCGTGTAGGATATTTGACAAGGTAGGAATAGATTATGGTGGCCCATTGACTATCAAAATGTATCGTGTTAGGAAGCCTATCCTATATAAAGCGTACATTGCATTGTTCGTGTGTTTCACAACGAAAGCCGTGCATATCGAATTAGTTTCAGACTTGACGACAGAGTCGTTCTTAAATGCATTTAAAAGGTTTATTTCGCGCAGAAACAAGCCGTCTGTTGTATATTGCGACAATGCCAGTACTTTCAAAGGGGCGCATAACCAATTGATTGAATTATATAGATTGCAGTCTGATGTGGACCACCAACAATCTGTTATAAATCAAGCGTCTGAATTGGGCATTGAGTTCAAATTTATCCCTAGTTACAGCCCAATTTTTGGTTCTTTATGGGAGGCCGGCATTAAAAGTGTTAAGCATCATTTGAGGCGTGTTGTTGGCGCAGCTGTTTTGACGTACGAAGAGTTAAACACCGTTGTGATACAAATCGAAGGAATATTAAACTCACGCCCTTTGACCGCTTTGCCAACGACAGACTTCACTGAAATGCCTTATTTAACTCCGGGTCATTTTTTGACAGGTGCCCCGTTGTTGTCATACCCAGAAAACGATTGTACTAACGTACCAACAAACCGTTTAAAATTCTGGCAACAATGCACACAAATGGTCCAAAGCTTTTGGAAGCAATGGCACAAACAGTATCTAGTGCAGTTGCAGAACAGGCCAAAATGGCGCAATGAATGTAAAAATATAACTGTTGGTACATTGGTCATAATCAGAGATGACAACATTGCTCCTCTTATGTGGCCGATGGCCAGAGTTGTACAGGTTTTTCCTGGGCCAGATGGCAAAGTGAGGGCACTTTCCATTAGAACCGCAAAAGGTTCCATAGTTAGAACTAGCATTTATAAAATATGTGTGCTCCCAATTGAGACTGATTAGATCTTAATTGTTGTTATTAGTTATGATATAAGAAAAATGTACTTCTTTCTTATTAAGATATAACTTAATGATAGAAGTAAAAGGCTACTTCTTTCTTATTAAGGTTAAGTTAGTAATAGAAGAAAAATGTACTTCTTCCTTATTTAGGTACTGGTTACTCAGTGTACTTGTTTCTTATTAAGATTTAAAATTAATTGCACTTGCTTTCCTTTTTCATTCAGAGTACAATTCTTTGTAAGTTGCTTCTACTGGTTTCTTATTGAAAGCCTAAACAATTGTTTAATTGGGAAAATGATAGGAAGTTGGTAGGGTTGTAAAATGAAGAAGAAAGTATGTATAATGTAGAATAAGTTTTTATTTCTCATATTTGTCGCCCTGCGGAATATGTACGATACCGTACATACATTGTAAGAGATTAAATAATCTAAGTTTGTAGGTAGATAGAGGTTTTTTGTATGTAAGTCAGTTGTACGGCGACCGCCCACGCAAAAGCATTAAAAATAATATTGTACGTAATTTGGAAGTGGAAATACAGTTTCTTTTCATTGTATGAACGGCGTTTCCTTCAATCAAGACCTGCGCCGCTTCACTGAGAACGGTACACGTTCAAGTTCTGCAACAATTTATACGTTGCAACTCTAGGCAGCTACGACCTTTAACATGTTTATCGCTATCCCGCGGGAAGTATGCAATTTTCCGGGTTAAAAAGTAGCCTATGTTTTAATCTAGGGTACCAGCTAGCTTCGTTCCAAATTTTATCCAAATCCATCCAGTCGTTTTAGCGTGAAGAAGGAACAAACATACACACTCACTCACATCGTCACAAACTTTCGCATTTATAATATTAGTAGGATATAAACCTTCCTCTTGAATCAGTCCACATCTATAAAAAAAACGCATCTAAATCCGTTGCGTAGTTTTAAAAATCTAAGCATACATAGGGACTAGGGTTTCTGCTCGAGAGTTCTCGAACTCGAGACAACTCGAGAGTTTCGCCTCCATTCGAGACGAGAAAAAAATAGCCAACTCTCGAGACTCTCGAGTTCCGGCGATCACGAAATAAAGGCTAAAGTCAGGCTCGCCATTTTGCCGCTTTTAACAGTGATAAGGCCGCCCGCGCATTATAAAGACAAATGATCAATATATAATATATCTCACTTAGATCATAAAACGACTGTTAAATATGATTGTTGACACTCCTTAATTTTATGTCACGTCATTGTAGTTAAAAAAAAATCTTTTGTTTGTGACGATTATTGTATTGTATTATTTGCATTTTGATTCCTAGTCCTTATCTTATTTAAATTGAAGTCTAGCCTTGTTAGAAGAAAATATCTCTATCAAAAATACCAGTTTACGTCTTATCAAAAGACTGAAAAAGTAGTTTTTATGTATATATATACTTACATAAAAACTACTTTTAAAATCTTACCAAAGACTCGAGAGTCGAGATAACTCGAGAAATTGGTGTTGAGAATTCTCGAAACTCGAGAAAAAAATTGAGTCGAGAAACCAGAAACCCTAATAGGGACAGACAGATAGCGGAAAGCGAATTTGTTTTGTAATATGCATTGATAACAATTTATAATCTTATTGTCCCCTGTTAGAAAGGAACACGCGCGTCCATACTATCTCGATCGGCTAGTTTTTCAGCTTCAGTAACGTCCATGGATTGATTTTTCAAACTTGACTGTGTCTAATTAAAATGTAATTTTAATCAAAATCACTAAGGCGTATTTATATCAACATCGAAGCAAATCACCCCCCAAAACAACTGTAAGTTGCTGGGGTTCGTTCTTCAGTTAAAACACACCTTCGTAACACGTATGCACAGTTTAAGATAATTTACATAGAACCTTTTTTAATACTAAAATCAAAGACACGTGACCTAGTCGCGAGATGCGTGCAGACCGCCGGGGCACAGCCATCGGCCTCTGGCGCAAACTCAGGGAAATTTACCCTCAAAATTGAATATATTTTAAAAATAAAAGAAAAGGGCGCGTGAGGGCATGTGAGCACATCGTCAACAACAACTTTGTATCCCTTTTAAACCCCGTCAGGGGATGAATTTCAAGAAAATACGAAACACGTGTTCCATCAATTCTGTTAAAGAATGTTTAAGCAAAATTTGAAGTAGATCGAACAAAGGAATCACGTCGTCCCATACAAACTTTGCCCCCCTTTTTAACCCCCTTAGAGGTAGAATTTCGAAAAATCCGTTCTTATCTCGTGTACACATTATAAGGGTGCGACCACACCGCGACCTAAAAAACGGTGACGGTGTTATGCAAAACTCAATAAATGAAGGGACTATGTACTTAATAAATATAAAAACAAAACAACAAACTAACTAAAACTAAAAATATAAGGTAAATACGTCGGTTCAACCAAAAATCTGTATATTATAAAATCTATCAAAGATCGAGGATTTTCTGGAAGTTTTGTAACATTTTTTTAAATAAGAAACAGTTTTGTTTTTACATAACATTTATTCATTCTTACACCTGTCTATCGCCTGGTGAATGTTCAACGACTCCCCGTTAGGTATCCCATAACCCCTTTCAAGGCCGTGAGGGTTGGAAGGCGTGGTGCAGCACAGATCAGCCTCCTTCCTCAACACCTGGTCTACTTCTACTGAAGTGAAGAACGCCACGGACAGCGGGAGGTCATTTATACCAACCCTGGAAAGTTTACAAATAAATAACTTGCTTATTTAAACAAAAACGTTTAGCGTTTGTCGAGATTGATACGACACAACTTTGAGACATAGAAATTAAATATCATTGAGGTCACTGCCGGTGAAGATGTCGATTGGCACACAAAAATAAACAAATAAAAAATTGATACTTACTTGAAAACCTCATTTTTGAATACAAATGCAACAAATGCCAAACACACTTCCCCCCTTATTCATAAACGCTCTGTAGGCTTCTGCTAACTTAGAGCGTTTATGAATAAGGGGATAAATCGCGTCTAAGTTATCACAATTATACATATCTGCACAATTTGAATAAAGTGCTTAAGGCGAAGGGATAGGCAAAAGCTCATAAATTGGTTGTTTTTGTGCATGTTTTATGGCGATAATACACAATTTGGAGTTTTGAAAACTGCACATTCTATAAAACATGTCTTGAATTAGAATTCACCGGTGAAAACATATTCCTTAATGTCGTAGTTAGTACAAAAATTCGTTTGCTCTAAGAGTCTCGCAAATATTTTGTACACGGTTTGCTCGGGTGAAACCAATCTGTTTGCTACCAATCTCGACGAGGTCACTCTAGTAACTCATAATTAAAATTCCGCGGTGCGTTTGCTTCAATTAGCCAACAAATAAGGCTTTAGAGAGTAGTACTGCCCTGATCCTGTGAAAAGAGCGAACGCAATATTTGCCCGCACATTCAATCAGGCGCTTTTCAATGTACAAAAAAATTCGGAAACCAAAAAAATGTTAAAAAGATAATACAATGAAATAAATTATTAAGATAAAACCAAAAATGTTCATAAAAAAAAAATAAAAGAATAATAGATAAATAAATAAAAAAATAATTTGGATAAGACGTATGAAAATAATAAGGAAAAAGCAACGTTGCATGTTCGCTCGGTGGCGGCAGTGTGTAAGCGACGCGACGTTGCCAATATTCGCTTTGCGTTTTTTCATATTGGTTTGGCTAAGCATGTTGTTTGAGTCACAGAATAGGCGCAAAACAGTACTTCAAAAAGTCGTACTCGTTCGCTTCGCACGTATAATACCTATATTAAGTTAAAAGTTATTATTTTCAATCCGTTTTTTGGGAACTTAGTGGCAGGTTGGTTTGATACTTACTTGCTGTTTAGCGAACAAGCATGGGAAATAGGATTTTGGTTGGAATTACTGCATGAAAAATTTTGATATTTAGGCAAGTAGTACTCCAATGTATAGTCTATCATTAGAAAGAAAAAAAAAAGATATCTGAAGGTCTAAGTGGTCCCCAAACATGGATCCGTTATCAAAATAAAAAAGACCACCATATTGAAATCTTTAGTTTTTCGACCGATTAATTTCAAAATCAATATCTGAGGATCTGAGTTGTCTCCAAACACGTGTCGTATCCGTTATCAAAAATGACAAATTAAAGTGGCCGTCATTTTGAAATCTTTAAGTTATGGGCCGATTATTTTCAAAATCGATATCTGAGGGTCCGAGTGGTCGTCAAACACAAATCTGCTACCGAAAATGAAAAAACTGGCCGCCATTTTGAATTCTTTACTTTCTGGACCAATTGTTTTCAAAATCGATATCTGAGGATACGAGTGGTCCCCAAACATGAATCCGTTTTTAAAAATGAAAAAAGTGGCCGCCATTTTG
This sequence comes from Pandemis heparana, assembly GCA_963854515.1. Taxonomy (NCBI): domain Eukaryota; kingdom Metazoa; phylum Arthropoda; class Insecta; order Lepidoptera; family Tortricidae; genus Pandemis; species Pandemis heparana. Next base: position 2,490,415 of record OY978025.1, read on the forward strand.
AAATCTTTAAGTTTTGGACCGAATATTTTCAAAATCGATATGTGAGGGTCCGAGTGGTCATCAAACACAAATTTGCTATCGAAAATGAAAAAAATGGCCGCCATTTTGAAATCTTTAGTTTTCCGGCCGATTGATTTCAAAATCGATATCTGAGAATCCGAGTTGTCTCCAAACACGTATCCGTTGTCAAAAATGACAAAAGTGGCCGCCATTTTGAAATCTTTAGTTTTTGGATCGATTATTTTCAAAACCGATATCTGAGAGTCCGAGAGGTCCCCAAACATAAATCCGTTATCAAAAATGAAAAAAGTGGCCGCCATTTTGAAATCTTTAAGTTTTGGGCCGATTATTTTCAAAATCGATATCTGAGGGTCCGAGTGGTTGTCAAACACAAATCTGCTACCGAAAATGAAAAAACTGGCCGCCATTTTGAATTCTTTACTTTCTGGACCAATTGTTTTCAAAATCGATATCTGAGGATCCGAGTGGTCCCCAAACACGAATCCGTTTTTAAAAATGAAAAAAGTGGCCGCCATTTTGAAATTTTTAAGTTTTGGACCGAATATTTTCAAAATCGATATGTGAGGGTCCGAGTGGTCGTGAAACACAAATTTGCTATCGAAAATGAAAAAAATGGCCGCCATTTTGAAATCTTTAGTTTTCCGACCGATTGATTTCAAAATTGATATCTGAGAATCCGAGTTGTCTCCAAACACGTATCCGTTATCAAAAATAAAAAAATGGCCGCCATTTTGAAATCTTTAGTTTTCCGACCGATTGATTTCAAAATTGATATCTGAGAATCCGAGTTGTCTCCAAACACGTATCCGTTATCAAAAATGACAAAAGTGGCCGCCATTTTGAAATCTTTAGTTTTTGGACCGATTATTTTCAAAACCGATATCCGAGGGTCCGAGAGGTCCCCAAACATAAATCCGTTATCAAAAATGAAAAAAGTGGCCGCCATTTTACTCTTTATGTTTTGGGCCAATTATTTTCAAAATCGATATCTGAGGGTCCGAGAGGTCCCCAAACATAAATCCGTTATCAAAAATGAAAAAAGTGGCCGCCATTTTGAAATCTTTAAGTTTTGGGCCGATTATTTGCAAAATCGATATCTGAGGGTCCGAGTGGTTTTCAAACACAAATCTGCTACCGAAAATGAAAAACTGGCTGCCATTTTGAATTCTTTACTTTCTGGACCAATTGTTTTCAAAATCGATATCTGAGGATCCGTGTGGTCCCCAAACATGAATCCGTTTTTAAAAATGAAAAAAGTGGCCGCCATTTTGAAATTTTTAAGTTTTGGACCGAATATTTCCAAAATCGATATGTGAGGGTCCGAGTGGTCGTGAAACACAGATTTGCTATCGAAAATGAAAAAAATGGCCGCCATTTTGAAATCTTTAGTTTTCCGACTGATTGATTTCAAAATTGATATCTGAGAATCCGAGTTGTCTCCAAACACGTATCCGTTATCAAAAATGACAAAAGTGGCCGCCATTTTGAATTTTTTATGTTTTGGCCATATAGTTTATTACATACATCAGAAAATCTCTACTTATCACAATTCAGGAGTTACAAATACAAATATGTAGTTTATTTAACTAAACGAGTTGACAGTTGATCTATCTATCAGACTCCAAACTAGGCTGAGCCTGTATAGTAGGCGCCAAATAAGTAAAACTTGGAGGGGATATGCGCAGTATGAAAAACGACATCATTTTCATACTGCGCTTATCCCCTCCAAGTTTTACTTATTTGCCGCCTGCTATATGTTGGAAGTCTGCGAGTTAAGGATTAAAGAGAAAGTCAAAATATTCAACAAGGTCATCTTCATCATTATCATTACTGCTTATTCCGCTGTCCGAAACCGAACTATCTTCGCAAGATTCGCTGTCGCTTTCGTTTTCGCTGTCGCTATGATATGGTACCCTGTTTAAATGTTCAAATAAGTCAAAATTGTTGTCCTTTTCTTTTACAATTTTAGTATATACAAATTGTTTCGGCCAAGTTATGTTGGCTTGGTAAAGTTTTCTATTATTTTTGTTTATTATTTTCACAATCTCAGCCTTTACTTTACTGCCTTCTGGAACGGGTTCTACTATGATATAATCCCCACGCTTGACCCAAACGTTTCCTTTAAACTTAATTGGCATTGATACATAGTAAACTTCTTCGCTGGGTGTTGTTACCTGAAAAAAAAAGGACATAAATTAAGAATTCGGTCTTAATTCCAGAATTTCACTACCAAAAGGCCGGATGATTGAAATTAGATTATAAAGCGATATACTTCCAAAAATATGGCCACAGCCGCAGGTAAGCAGAACTCTTAGTAAATACCATTATGTTATTGCAGTCTTAAACCATAAAAGGGGAAAAAGGATTAACAAATGAATGGTTTAAGATTACCTATTATATTAATATTTATGTGGTAATAAGTTTGTTCCTACCAGATTTTTACCTGATATACCGTTAACAAAACCGTTTCGACTGCGAATATACTTAAGAGGGTGCATCCCTACTGAGCTGGCAACGTCGCATTTTTGGTGACATTTTGCAATTATTTCACAGAAATTGAATGAAAGTTTCAAATATGCGTCTGTAGTGCACTGCGTTTTTGTGTATTAATGTGTCTAATGCAATAATTGATTGTGATGGACTGTTATTTTCTTATTAACACAAGATATAGTATTTTATCCCTTTAATACGAAAATAAAAGTCCATAACACACATTAATACACTAAAAACGAAGTGCACTACAGAAGCATATTTGAAACTTTAATTCAATTTCTGTGAAATAATCGTAAAAAATCACCAAAAATGCGACGTTGCCAGCTCAGAACTCAGAAGGGATGCACCCTCTTAACGTCTAAAAGTAAAAGTTGGGCTTAAATAGTTGAGTACTTATTCAGAAAAACTTTTTTGATTATTTTTTTTTATTAAGTAATTGGAAAGATAATGACATGGGCCTATATTCAAATAACTTTTATCTGTAAAGACCTATGATATATTATGTTAAGACTAGTACCTATTTAAATAGGCCAGGTTAAATGTGTTTTCATAAATTAACTTTATTCACATTTGCACAACTTATCTTACAGAAAAGTAAGGAACATATATTTTAAGCGACCGCAGTTAAAAGTTCGTGTAGGAAAACTCGTGTGTGTCACTATTTTGAGATAAAAAGTTGTTAATATTAATAAGACAAAACAATAACTCACCATGTACAGGTCGTTCCTCACTCTTCTTAGCACTTTTACGATGTAGTGGTGTTCAGCAGGAAGTTCGCAATCGTCCCACTCAGCTTCGTTCATCCCAAGTTTTCTTCGGTTTTGATGCGACATGGCTTTTGCTCTTCCACGAGTTACGAATATAAAAGAATAAAAGCTGGAGAATTCCTTTTGGTAGCGCTAAACTAACTTTACTTTTCGATGAATCGAGTTATACAGGGTTACGTGTGTTCACTCCGAGCTCCGCAAGTGTAATAACTACTCTGTGACGGCGCGCAATTTATTTACTGGCCGCGGGGCGCACGGTAAGCTTCCCGCCCGGTCGCTGCAAGTTTGCAATGAAGTTCGTCACTATGATTGTTGTGTTAGACAGTGACAATCTTAGGCTCACAGTGCATGCAGTAAGGTTGTTTTTGCATTGACACAAAATATGTATATATGGTACTTACTAAATTATTATATTTGATTTTCAAGTAGGCAATTAATATTTCATTATTGAATGCAAGTAAACAGATACGGTAAAACTCGAAACAGGTAAAAATCTACGTCAGACTCATAAAAAACTACAGTCTTAATTTAAGCTTTATTTTTATTAAGATATTTTTAAGGTAGCTTCAGTTTATATTTGTACATATCACTACTTTTTAATAATTTACAAAATACTAGTGATGGGCCGACTACTTGGTTGTTATGTTTAAACAAAAAGGGCTCATAAATAAAACCACGATGACTAAATTAAATGTCTTATATACCTAGCAATGACTGTACATAATGTAAAAAAAATACAATATCCTCTATTATTGTTAGTAAGTATTGGTTATTTAAATAAAAAAAAGTATCTTCACTCTATTCTATACCAACAAATTAAACATTGCTTCAGTTCTGTGTAGCAATCAGGCACTTACAAATCACAATAAATTGAATTGTTATTCTTAATCAATACAAAACAATTGTTTTGGGGTTTCAAGGCTAAAATGCAAACAAGGAACCCTAGGCCCTAAGTAGGCATAGGCTCCAATAAAGTTTCACACTTTAATGGCAACAGTTTAATGTTAAAACGAAATGTGTTTACGAGCGCTCAGAATGATCGGCAAAAAGGACTAGTCGGCCAACTATTCGGCATTTTTGAAACCGACTAGTCGGGTACTCGGGTAGTCGGTCCATCACTACAAAACACATTTTTTTTTAAATTTTAAGCGATGATGTAACTTTATCACTACATAGTATAAAACAAAGTCGCTTTCTGTCCCTATGTAGGTATGCTTAAATCTTTAAAACGACGCAACGGATTTTGATGCGGTTTTTTTAATAGATAGAGTGAATCAAGATGAAGGTTTATATGTATAATACATGCATAATATACCTACCGTGCGAAGCCGAGGCGGGTCGCTAGTTGAATGATCAAATAAAATAAACATAAACATTAACTAGTGTCTTCTTTAAACTTAAAATATTATTACGACATTTACGATAGGTAGGTATGTACATAGTTACTTTGTGATTCAGTTCACTTAAATAAACGACTTCATTAACAGGTGATTACTGATTACCAGTAATAAAGATCTTAATCATGATTTCAAAATCAAAGTACATAATTAAGGATCATTTCTAAGTAACTCATTAAACTGTTTACTATTTAAGTTCTTAGTTAAGTAAATAAAACTAACTCTCTTTGCCCTTATTTAAAGCTATGTTGAAGGAGCACTATCTGTCATCCTGTCCATGATTCTTATATGTAGCTGGTTTTCTTTTTAGGCATGTGTGTATGTGTCTATTTATATCTCCATTTATTATAAATGTGTTTCATGTATAATGTATTATGTATTGTATGTGTATTAGTATGTATGTATTTTCACTACTTAGGTATATTAATATGTACTAAATTGCACCACCTGCTCAGATCTGTTCTTTTCTCCAGTCCGTTATGGTTGCCTGGTAGAGATCGCTCTGTAGCGATAAGGCCGCCTATTGTTACCTTATTACTTCTGTATACCTTTTCTCTGTTTTGATTGTTATATGTGGTGTTCAATAAAGAGTTATTGTATTGTATTGTATTGTAACTTTTTAACCGTCTAAAAATTTTTAAATAAAAAATATAATCGCCTTTAAATATAGCCTAAATCCGACTCCGGTTTTGACGATGGAGCTGCCCTACCACACTTTGACTGACAGACTGACTTGTCAACTTTTTCGTAATAATTGATTTACCTATTCGCCTATCTTGTTACCTATTACTTCTGTATACCTTTATTTCTGTTTTGATTGTTATATGTGATGTTCAATAAAGAGTTAACTTCCTTAACCCGACTGTACATTTTGTAATTTATCCAACTTAATGCCTAATTCCCACTACGGACTCGTGGTCCCACTGTTATAAAAATGTCGAATTGTACTCCTCACTCCACCTGGTCGACGGAACCCCAATTCCGCGGCATTCGAAGATACCTAATGAATATATAATGCCTATATAATGAGATTCTGGGACCAACTCAGAGAGACGACGGGAGCTGGAGGGTCAGGAAGAACCGGGAAATTGAAGAGCTAGTGTCCGAGCCCAATATTATCGGGGAGATCAAAGCGTCCAGACTTCGGTGGCTTGGACATGTGGAGAGGTTGAGTGAGGATCGAGCCGTTAAAAGAGCGTACTTGGGTCGGCCGAGCGGGCGTAGACCAGTTGGCCGCCCTAGGTACCGTTGGGGCGACTTGGTCCAAAGGGATCTCTCGGATCTCGGGGCCGATGGCTGGCGAGAGCTGGCCCAGGATCGCAAGGCATGGAGAAGTCTGGTGTCGGAGGCCAAGATCCACTTCGGGTCACTGCGCCCAGCCAGTAAGTAAGTATATAATGAACGCCTTATTATCTCTAGTAAGGATTTTTATAACAGTAGGACCACAAGTAATACGCTCTACCTTATGCCAACTGCTCATCACTTTTTACTGTTCTTTTCCTCTATGCAGGTACTGTGGAGAAGCCTTAGACCACTTCCTAAACAGGACGGTGTAAATGTACGGTTCTCGTGTGCCTAAACGAACTTTGGTAGCTTAAGGCTTTTATACTGAATAGAAATACAGACAGTTATTACGTTATTAAGTACTTTGCTTTATTTTATTTTAAGAGAAATATTACAAACTAGCTTCTGCCCGCGACTTCGTCCGCGTAGAATTAGCAATAAACTGTAATTACCTATCTATTCTGTTGGTTCTGTGTAGGTAGGTAAGAAAAAAAAAGTCGAGCGTGAGTCGGATTTAGGTGTTGACATGTCAAATTCATGTTTTACTGACTCGATTGCGATGATTTTTTGTAAGTTGTTGTGTGTATGCTAAATATGATTCTAATAAAACAGTCAAGTGTGATAAGCGTTCGCTTTTCTAGATCCTCAGATGTTGATTTAGAAATCAATCGGCCCCAATAAGTAAAGATTTCGAAATGGTGGCCATTTTTCCATTTTTGATAACGGATTCATGCTTAGTGACCACCCAGACCCTCAGATATCAATTTTGAAAACAATCCGCCCAAAAACTAAAGATTCAAAAATTGCGGCCATTTTTTAAATTTTTGTCAACGGATTCATGCTTATTGGCCACACGGACCCTCAGATATCGATTTTGAAAACAATCGGCCCACAAACTAAAGATTACAAAATGGCGGCCACTTTTTAAAATTTTGACAACGGATTCATGCTTGAGGACCATTTGGACCCTCAGATATAGATAAGATATCAGTTGAAAAACTAAAAATTTCAAAATGGCGGCCACTTTTTAAATTTTTGACCCTTAAATATCGATTTCGAAAGCTATCGGTCGAAAAACTACTTATTATGTACCTTTACCGCAGAAAGAAGAAGAGAGAAAGCAAAGGTTAACTTTCACACTCAGAAACGCCAATTAACATATTAAAGGACTATTGATTCCTTTGTATATTTGGTTAAGCAGTGTTAGGGTTATGTTTAATTTAAATAGATTTTTACTAAGTCAGATAACATTTACTTAAGATAAATTTAGTGAATTATAATTTTAAAGGAATTGCAACGATCGATCACGTCATGATCACGTGATCGATTCTTGTACCGGCACTAATGGCTGCCGTTGTCCAAGCGGAAGGGGGAGGGGGCATTCGTGCGCTGACGCTGGAGGCGAACAGTCAAGTGCTTAAGTGAGTGTTGTTGGCGAGATTACTAAAATTGTACCCACCCGCTGGATCGAGTACAGGTCGGTGTTGTTCGCATATCATTTGTCTAACTAACGAAATACTTGAATATGTTGTTACTAACGTGAATCCTTTGTCGATTAATAATTGTATTCATTGTGATATTAAACACTATTCGTTAACAACAAACGTTGTTTTAATTAAAATCTTTAAGTCCTAATAGCAGGGATGATAAATTAAAACTTGAACTTGTTCCCTTAACACGGTCAAACAGTTCTAAATTTCCACCGTCAGTTAATACAACCCCCCACAATTAAAGTTAACTTTCACACTTAGAGACGTGGATTAAGTTCTAATAATCGTAATATTAACTGATTTCTCTGAGAACGGTACACGTTCAAGTTCTGCAACAATTTATACGTTGCAACTCTAGGCAGCTACGACCTTTAACATGTTTATCGCTATCCCGCGGGAAGTATGCAATTTTCCGGGTTAAAAAGTAGCCTATGTTTTAATCTAGGGTACCAGCTAGCTTCGTTCCAAATTTTATCCAAATCCATCCAGTCGTTTTAGCGTGAAGAAGGAACAAACATACACACTCACTCACATCGTCACAAACTTTCGCATTTATAATATTAGTAGGATATAAACCTTCCTCTTGAATCAGTCCACATCTATAAAAAAAACGCATCTAAATCCGTTGCGTAGTTTTAAAAATCTAAGCATACATAGGGACTAGGGTTTCTGCTCGAGAGTTCTCGAACTCGAGACAACTCGAGAGTTTCGCCTCCATTCGAGACGAGAAAAAAATAGCCAACTCTCGAGACTCTCGAGTTCCGGCGATCACGAAATAAAGGCTAAAGTCAGGCTCGCCATTTTGCCGCTTTTAACAGTGATAAGGCCGCCCGCGCATTATAAAGACAAATGATCAATATATAATATATCTCACTTAGATCATAAAACGACTGTTAAATATGATTGTTGACACTCCTTAATTTTATGTCACGTCATTGTAGTTAAAAAAAAATCTTTTGTTTGTGACGATTATTGTATTGTATTATTTGCATTTTGATTCCTAGTCCTTATCTTATTTAAATTGAAGTCTAGCCTTGTTAGAAGAAAATATCTCTATCAAAAATACCAGTTTACGTCTTATCAAAAGACTGAAAAAGTAGTTTTTATGTATATATATACTTACATAAAAACTACTTTTAAAATCTTACCAAAGACTCGAGAGTCGAGATAACTCGAGAAATTGGTGTTGAGAATTCTCGAAACTCGAGAAAAAAATTGAGTCGAGAAACCAGAAACCCTAATAGGGACAGACAGATAGCGGAAAGCGAATTTGTTTTGTAATATGCATTGATAACAATTTATAATCTTATTGTCCCCTGTTAGAAAGGAACACGCGCGTCCATACTATCTCGATCGGCTAGTTTTTCAGCTTCAGTAACGTCCATGGATTGATTTTTCAAACTTGACTGTGTCTAATTAAAATGTAATTTTAATCAAAATCACTAAGGCGTATTTATATCAACATCGAAGCAAATCACCCCCCAAAACAACTGTAAGTTGCTGGGGTTCGTTCTTCAGTTAAAACACACCTTCGTAACACGTATGCACAGTTTAAGATAATTTACATAGAACCTTTTTTAATACTAAAATCAAAGACACGTGACCTAGTCGCGAGATGCGTGCAGACCGCCGGGGCACAGCCATCGGCCTCTGGCGCAAACTCAGGGAAATTTACCCTCAAAATTGAATATATTTTAAAAATAAAAGAAAAGGGCGCGTGAGGGCATGTGAGCACATCGTCAACAACAACTTTGTATCCCTTTTAAACCCCGTCAGGGGATGAATTTCAAGAAAATACGAAACACGTGTTCCATCAATTCTGTTAAAGAATGTTTAAGCAAAATTTGAAGTAGATCGAACAAAGGAATCACGTCGTCCCATACAAACTTTGCCCCCCTTTTTAACCCCCTTAGAGGTAGAATTTCGAAAAATCCGTTCTTATCTCGTGTACACATTATAAGGGTGCGACCACACCGCGACCTAAAAAACGGTGACGGTGTTATGCAAAACTCAATAAATGAAGGGACTATGTACTTAATAAATATAAAAACAAAACAACAAACTAACTAAAACTAAAAATATAAGGTAAATACGTCGGTTCAACCAAAAATCTGTATATTATAAAATCTATCAAAGATCGAGGATTTTCTGGAAGTTTTGTAACATTTTTTTAAATAAGAAACAGTTTTGTTTTTACATAACATTTATTCATTCTTACACCTGTCTATCGCCTGGTGAATGTTCAACGACTCCCCGTTAGGTATCCCATAACCCCTTTCAAGGCCGTGAGGGTTGGAAGGCGTGGTGCAGCACAGATCAGCCTCCTTCCTCAACACCTGGTCTACTTCTACTGAAGTGAAGAACGCCACGGACAGCGGGAGGTCATTTATACCAACCCTGGAAAGTTTACAAATAAATAACTTGCTTATTTAAACAAAAACGTTTAGCGTTTGTCGAGATTGATACGACACAACTTTGAGACATAGAAATTAAATATCATTGAGGTCACTGCCGGTGAAGATGTCGATTGGCACACAAAAATAAACAAATAAAAAATTGATACTTACTTGAAAACCTCATTTTTGAATACAAATGCAACAAATGCCAAACACACTTCCCCCCTTATTCATAAACGCTCTGTAGGCTTCTGCTAACTTAGCAATCGTTTGTCCTTATCTGTCACTTTGACTTTTACCTTTCACAGATAAGGACAAACGATTGCTAAGTTAGCAGAAGTCTACAGAGCGTTTATGAATAAGGGGATAAATCGCGTCTAAGTTATCACAATTATACATATCTGCACAATTTGAATAAAGTGCTTAAGGCGAAGGGATAGGCAAAAGCTCATAAATTGGTTGTTTTTGTGCATGTTTTATGGCGATAATACACAATTTGGAGTTTTGAAAACTGCACATTCTATAAAACATGTCTTGAATTAGAATTCACCGGTGAAAACATATTCCTTAATGTCGTAGTTAGTACAAAAATTCGTTTGCTCTAAGAGTCTCGCAAATATTTTGTACACGGTTTGCTCGGGTGAAACCAATCTGTTTGCTACCAATCTCGACGAGGTCACTCTAGTAACTCATAATTAAAATTCCGCGGTGCGTTTGCTTCAATTAGCCAACAAATAAGGCTTTAGAGAGTAGTACTGCCCTGATCCTGTGAAAAGAGCGAACGCAATATTTGCCCGCACATTCAATCAGGCGCTTTTCAATGTACAAAAAAATTCGGAAACCAAAAAAATGTTAAAAAGATAATACAATGAAATAAATTATTAAGATAAAACCAAAAATGTTCATAAAAAATAAATAAAAGAATAATAGATAAATAAATAAAAAAATAATTTGGATAAGACGTATGAAAATAATAAGGAAAAAGCAACGTTGCATGTTCGCTCGGTGGCGGCAGTGTGTAAGCGACGCGACGTTGCCAATATTCGCTTTGCGTTTTTTCATATTGGTTTGGCTAAGCATGTTGTTTGAGTCACAGAATAGGCGCAAAACAGTACTTCAAAAAGTCGTACTCGTTCGCTTCGCACGTATAATACCTATATTAAGTTAAAAGTTATTATTTTCAATCCGTTTTTTGGGAACTTAGTGGCAGGTTGGTTTGATACTTACTTGCTGTTTAGCGAACAAGCATGGGAAATAGGATTTTGGTTGGAATTACTGCATGAAAAATTTTGATATTTAGGCAAGTAGTACTCCAATGTATAGTCTATCATTAGAAAGAAAAAAAAAAGATATCTGAAGGTCTAAGTGGTCCCCAAACATGGATCCGTTATCAAAATAAAAAAGACCACCATATTGAAATCTTTAGTTTTTCGACCGATTAATTTCAAAATCAATATCTGAGGATCTGAGTTGTCTCCAAACACGTGTCGTATCCGTTATCAAAAATGACAAATTAAAGTGGCCGTCATTTTGAAATCTTTAAGTTATGGGCCGATTATTTTCAAAATCGATATCTGAGGGTCCGAGTGGTCGTCAAACACAAATCTGCTACCGAAAATGAAAAAACTGGCCGCCATTTTGAATTCTTTACTTTCTGGACCAATTGTTTTCAAAATCGATATCTGAGGATACGAGTGGTCCCCAAACATGAATCCGTTTTTAAAAATGAAAAAAGTGGCCGCCATTTTGAAATCTTTAAGTTTTGGACCGAATATTTTCAAAATCGATATGTGAGGGTCCGAGTGGTCATCAAACACAAATTTGCTATCGAAAATGAAAAAAATGGCCGCCATTTTGAAATCTTTAGTTTTCCGGCCGATTGATTTCAAAATCGATATCTGAGAATCCGAGTTGTCTCCAAACACGTATCCGTTGTCAAAAATGACAAAAGTGGCCGCCATTTTGAAATCTTTAGTTTTTGGATCGATTATTTTCAAAACCGATATCTGAGAGTCCGAGAGGTCCCCAAACATAAATCCGTTATCAAAAATGAAAAAAGTGGCCGCCATTTTGAAATCTTTAAGTTTTGGGCCGATTATTTTCAAAATCGATATCTGAGGGTCCGAGTGGTTGTCAAACACAAATCTGCTACCGAAAATGAAAAAACTGGCCGCCATTTTGAATTCTTTACTTTCTGGACCAATTGTTTTCAAAATCGATATCTGAGGATCCGAGTGGTCCCCAAACACGAATCCGTTTTTAAAAATGAAAAAAGTGGCCGCCATTTTGAAATTTTTAAGTTTTGGACCGAATATTTTCAAAATCGATATGTGAGGGTCCGAGTGGTCGTGAAACACAAATTTGCTATCGAAAATGAAAAAAATGGCCGCCATTTTGAAATCTTTAGTTTTCCGACCGATTGATTTCAAAATTGATATCTGAGAATCCGAGTTGTCTCCAAACACGTATCCGTTATCAAAAATAAAAAAATGGCCGCCATTTTGAAATCTTTAGTTTTCCGACCGATTGATTTCAAAATTGATATCTGAGAATCCGAGTTGTCTCCAAACACGTATCCGTTATCAAAAATGACAAAAGTGGCCGCCATTTTGAAATCTTTAGTTTTTGGACCGATTATTTTCAAAACCGATATCCGAGGGTCCGAGAGGTCCCCAAACATAAATCCGTTATCAAAAATGAAAAAAGTGGCCGCCATTTTACTCTTTATGTTTTGGGCCAATTATTTTCAAAATCGATATCTGAGGGTCCGAGAGGTCCCCAAACATAAATCCGTTATCAAAAATGAAAAAAGTGGCCGCCATTTTGAAATCTTTAAGTTTTGGGCCGATTATTTGCAAAATCGATATCTGAGGGTCCGAGTGGTTTTCAAACACAAATCTGCTACCGAAAATGAAAAACTGGCTGCCATTTTGAATTCTTTACTTTCTGGACCAATTGTTTTCAAAATCGATATCTGAGGATCCGTGTGGTCCCCAAACATGAATCCGTTTTTAAAAATGAAAAAAGTGGCCGCCATTTTGAAATTTTTAAGTTTTGGACCGAATATTTCCAAAATCGATATGTGAGGGTCCGAGTGGTCGTGAAACACAGATTTGCTATCGAAAATGAAAAAAATGGCCGCCATTTTGAAATCTTTAGTTTTCCGACTGATTGATTTCAAAATTGATATCTGAGAATCCGAGTTGTCTCCAAACACGTATCCGTTATCAAAAATGACAAAAGTGGCCGCCATTTTGAATTTTTTATGTTTTGGGCCAATTATTTTCAAAATCGATATCTGAGGGTCCGAGTGGTTGTCAAACACAAATCTGCTACCGAAAATGAAAAAGCTGGCCGCCATTTTGAATTCTTTACTTTCTGGACCAATTGTTTTCAAAATTGATATCTGAGGATCCGAGTGGTCCTCAAACATGAATCCGTTTTTAAAAATGAAAAAAGTGGCCGCCATTTTGAAATCTTTAAGTTTTGGACCGATTATTTTTAAAATCGATATCTGAGGGTCCGAGTGGTCGTCAAATACAAATCTGCTATCGAAAATAAAAAAAACTGGCCGCCATTCTGAATTCTTTACTTTTTGGACCGATTGTTTTCAAACTCGATATCTTACGATCCGAGTGGTTCCCAAACACGTATCCGTTATACAAAATAGAAAAGTGACCACCATTTTGAAATGTTTAGTTTTTGAACAGATTGTTTTCAAAATCGATATCTGATCTGGCGGCCACTTTTTCCATTTTTGATAACGGGTTTGTGTTTGGGGACCACTCGGATCCTCCGATATCGATTTTGAAAGCTATCAATCTAAAAACTAAAGATTTCAAAATGGCGGGCACTTTTTTCATTTTTGATAACGGATTTATGTTTGGGGACCACTCGAACCTTCAGATATCGATTTTGAAAACAATCAGTTCAAAAACTACAGAATCCAAAATGGCGGTGACTTTTTCCATTTTATATAACGGATACGTGTTTGGGAACCACTCGGATCATCAGATATCGATTTTGAAAACAATCGGTCCAAAAACAAAAGTTTTCAAAATGGCGGCCACTTATTTCATTTTTAAAAACGGATTCATGTTTAGGGACCACTCGGATCCTCAGATATCGAATTTTAAAACAATCGGTCCAAAAACTAAAGATTTCAAAATGGCGGCCACTTTTTTCATTTTGGATAACGGATTCATGTTTGCGGACCACTCGGACCCTCAGATATCGATTTTGAAATCAATCGGTTCAAAAACTAGAGATTTCAAAATGGCGGTCACTATTTCCATTTTATATAACGGATACGTGTTTGGGAATCACTAGGATCGTCAGATATCGATTTTGAAAACAATTGGTCCAAAAACAAAGGCTTTTTTCATTTTTAAAAACGGATTCATGTTTGGAGACCACTTGGATCCTCAGATATCGAATTTGGAAACAATCGGTTCAAAAAGTAAAGAATTCAAAATGGCGGCCAGTTTTTTTTATTTTCGATAGCAGATTTGTGTTTGACGACCACTCGGACCCTCAGATATCGATTTTGAAAATAGTCGTTTCAAAACTTAAAGAATTCAAAATGGCGGCCACCTTTTTCATTTTTGATAACGGATACGTGTTTGGGAACCACTCGGATCATCAGATATCGATTTTGAAAACAATCGGTCCAAAAACAAAAGTTTTCAAAATGGCGGCCACTTTTTTCATTTTTAAAAACGGATTCATGTTTAGGGACCACTCGGATCCTCAGATATCGAATTTTAAAACAATCGGTCCAAAAACTAAAGATTTCAAAATGGCGGCCACTTTTTTCATTTTGGATAACGGATTCATGTTTGCGGACCACTCGGACCCTCAGATATCGATTTTGAAATCAATCGGTTCAAAAACTAGAGATTTCAAAATGGCGGTCACTTTTTCCATTTTATATAACGGATACGTTTGGGAATCACTCGGATCGTCAGATATCGATTTTGAAAACAATTGGTCCAAAAACAAAGGTTTTCAAAATGGCGGCCACTTTTTTCATTTTTAAAAACGGATTCATGTTTGGAGACCACTTGTTTCCTCAGATATCGAATTTGGAAACAATCGGTTCAAAAAGTAAAGAATTCAAAATGGCGGCCAGTTTTTTTTATTTTCGATAGCAGATTTGTGTTTGACGACCACTCGGACCCTCAGATATCGATTTTGAAAATAGTCGTTTCAAAACTTAAAGAATTCAAAATGGCGGCCACCTTTTTCATTTTTGATAACGGATTTATGTTTGGGGACCTCTCGGACCCTCAGATATCGGTTTTGAAAATAATCATTGGAAAAACTATACCTTATTCTGTACCTTTCCTGCACACGTTCAAGTTTTACTTTATTCTGCAATAATAATTTACGTTGCGACTCTAGACAGACCCTGGACACCGCAATTTTCTGGGATAATAAGTAGCCTGTTTTAATCTAGGGTACCAACTGTCTTCGTTCCAAATTTCATGCAGAAGCATTTCATCTAAGTCCTCTAGGTTGGCATGGCAACGCATCTGCAATCCCTCCGGGGTTGCGGGTGTCTATGGGCAGTGGTGATCGCTTACCATCAGGTGACCCACTTGCTCGTTTACCTTCCTATTCACATATAAAAAAGAAAAAAAAAAGAAGAAACAAACATACTTACACACTCACTCACATCGTCACAAACTTTCTCATGTATAATATCACATACATACATACATAAATAACGTCTCTATCCCTTGCGGAGCAGACAGAGCCCAAGGTAACAAGACTTTAAGGCCACGTTACGAATGCCGAAATGTTACAATTTTTATTATTTTTGCGAAATCTGATTTGAACATTATGCTGTGTGTGTAAGGCAATCGGAAAACTAAAACAAGCGCCATCTACTAACATCACAGTGCAATATTTCAATCCATCAGCCCGCGCCCATTCGCATCGAGTTCACGCGTCGATTATTTAACAGATGTCGCGTTGATCGGACTGCTTGCCACGTCACAAACGAGCAAGGTCATTTGCCTATCCCTTCGCCTTAAGTAAATGAAAAGTATAAAAAATAAATAAATAATACGTAGTTCTTTTGCTGACTGCACTTTTTGTTGTGGTCAGCCAAATATGTGGTCTACCACCCTAAGGTTAAAAATCCTTTGCACGTCACAATATATAATGTCGATAAGACGTGGCAGTCAACTTGAAAGTTCGACTTTAGCGATATTTTTATTTGATAGGAAGTTGGATGAAAAGTGGTAGACCACTGCTTTGGTCGACCGTACACCAATTTTCAAGTTAATCCGACTAATAGACATACATTGCAAGTTAAATAAACTTTTCTCAAAGATGCAATGAAATGTTAACCTTACGTTCCAAATAATAGGCCGGGACGTATCACGTCGCGGGCGCGGTTAGACAAGTGGTATGTAATGGATTTTCATACAAAATTGCAGGCCTTGGCCTGCAAAGCGATTGTCTATTGTTTCATGTGCCACAGCATCATGACGTTTAGTTTATAGGTCAATGGCATCATGATATTCAGCTTTAAAAAAAAACATAAGCAATATTTGCTTTCTTTGCAATTTTAATTACATAAAATCAAAAATTACATAAAAAACGATACATAATTAACATATAAGATTAATTTTAAATTGAAACCTAACTACTTACAGAAATATTTAAATCTCATTTCATTATCATCTTAATAACAGCGGTGTAAACGTCAGCGCAATCAGCGTAAAACGAAACGAACATTTAAAAAAAATTTGGTGGGAAAATAAAAAAGCACTATTTCTATTTAATTGTTCGTTGTTGATTTTGATAAATTTTAAATATGAATTCCGACGAAAACAGTGACAGAGAAATGTATATTGACTGTACCCCGCCGGAATTGAGAGCAGTGTTGCCACAACTGAGTTCCCAAAAGGTACATATACAGCGCTGAAAAGGTACATTTTGGGATAAAAAGGTACATAAGCATTTTTTTACTCCACTCTTAACACAGCTTCTATCGCTCTCAGTTTTGCCACAACTGTTTGGCGGCGGTTTATAAAATGTTACACATGGTTTTGGATTTGAACAAAAGGTACGTAAACTGGACCCCATTACACATAACACATTGGAGGCTAAAAAAGTACGTCAAATGTGTAAAATGTACGCTAACGGCAACACTGATTGAGAGCGTAAGCAGAATCGGCATTAAATAACTTGTTGCCGCCAAAGTCGAAGGCGAGATACGTGATCGCATACGAAAATTTTATAAGCTGAACAACTGGTAAAAATGCTCATGGCTTTTCAGAAAATGTATTATTTTTTTGAAGTTTTTTATTTATTTCATTGCATGTTTGAGAAAAGCAATATACAATACAAGCCAGTAATGTACTATTTGTAAAAGGCCTTACCTTTGAGAGCAAAACGCTCTCGTGAGGAGATTGGTGGTATGCAGTGCTAAGGCCGCTTTGTACTTCTGCTCTTCTGGTACTAGGTAGCGTACCTCGTCATGGAAACTGAGACAGAACCTGCAATCAGATAATAACATAGTAGTATTTATTTATTTATTTATTTTATTTATAAGCCTTTTTATTCCGAATTCGCTTCAATTTCAGTAAATACATGTTGTTGTTGTTGTTATTGTCGTTTATTTTTGTATTTATTCATTAAATTGTCGCGAAATTCGGCGTGCCTCATGACATAGGCCTCCTCCGTGTATTGGAGGGTTTGGGCTATAGTTCCCACGCGCGCCCAGTGCGGATTGGGAACTTAACACACACCATTGAATTTCTTCGCAGATGTGTGCAGGTTTCCTCACGATGTTTTCCTTCACCGAAAAGCTCATGGCAAATTACTAGTAATTTTCGCACATAAATTCCGAAAAACTCAGAGGTGCGAGCCCGGGATTTGAACCCACGACACTCTGCTTGAGAGGCCACAGGTCAAACCACTAGGCTACCACGGCTTTTTTTTTAACATAGTAGTATACTTCATTTTAATTCAGAATGAGAAACCACAACAACATTATATGGCGGCTCGTGAACTGCAATCTCTTTACAATTTGTTCTATAGTAACAATTGACGACACGTCAATAAAGTGACATTAATACAATTTTATGTATAATTAATGTTCGAAGGCTGGAAAGCCGAGGATAAGATTCGCACAAGACCGGCCAGTCTCTCGGCCTTGGTTTACGCTTGGCTAGGGCCTTGAGGCTTACGGCCTAGGCACCCGGATATCAGCAGGTGTTGGTACCTTGCTGTTGGTGCTAGCTGGCGCATGCTGGCCAGCATGAGGTGCAGGTAGTCTGCGGCGGCGGACTGCACGGCCCAGTTGAGACGCGTGCCGGCCCAGCGCCCGCGAGCATGCTCCAACGCGCGAGACAAACGGCCACAAAGGAACGCTGTCGATGGGGATTCCGATTCTAAAATAATAATAAAAAAACGGTTGGAAATATCAAATGAATCAAGAAATTTATTCCTTGATTTTTATGTTTTACTTTTACGGTTTTACCGTTAGAAATTTAATTTGTAAACGACACTGAAAATTGGAACACAGAAAAATCCGAAAAGTAAAGCTATGGCCGGGAATCGAACCCGGGTCCTCGTCATTCCGTGACGCGTGTTTTTACCTGCTATGGGTGGTGAAGGGGTATAGCACGCATCACGGAATGACGAGGACCCAGGTTCGATTCCGGCCACAGCTTTACTTTTCGGATTTTTCTATGTGTTCTAATTTTCAGTGTCGTTCAGAAATAAAAAAACACGATTGTTTGTAAAGACTGTTTACGGACGATAGTTTTACGTGATAACGTCATAAAGAAACATACTCGAACTGCTATCTGATGATTTTAGTTTGATGATACACAACATTTCTTCTAATAAACTGTACTACTTTTATCCTCTCGCTGGACCTAAATAAATGAAAAAATGTCTTCTCTCTTTTCTTTTTTCTTTCTTTTTAACATTATATTATATACCAGCGATGTCCTCCAGTTTGTTGAACATCTCGGATTCCGTGCCGCCGACCCACCGCGGGCGCTCGAACATTTCCTCCACCCTCTTGCCGCTCATCCTGGCCAACCTTATAGCCTGGTACCCCGACATTTCTAGTACCTACAAGAAACAAACATTCCAGGGGGGCTACTCCGAAATTCGATTTTCGAAGTTCGTATCACACCGTCCCTCTCACTTTCAAGGTAATAACTGTTAGTGAGAGCGGAACGGCACGAAACGAACTTCGGAGTATAAGGCCAGTCCTGTAGGCTTATTGTGTGTTTATTTTGACAGTTCATGTATGGGCTGACAATTGGCGTCGGAATCATCTAGCTGTCACATCCATACAAGAACTGTCAAAATGAACACGATGGCGATTGCGAGCGAGTTAGACAATAAGCTTACTGGACCGACATTCGGGTTTGTCTTGCCGTTTCACTCAGCACGTCTAGCACGAGAGCGCGTAAGAGTCGCGTCGCGCGCGAGATAGATAGCCCGTCGTTTTCTTACTGTTCGTTCTAGAAAGAGACGGGTAGTCTATCTCGCGCGCCGTGACTCTCGTGCGCTCTTGTGCTAGCCGGGCTGGTCTGGGTTTTGTACTTAATCGGCCGATGGTACCTGAAACCCCAATGTCGTTCTAACAGCTCACTGGACTGTTCAACGGTTGGTCCCATTGACTTAGAATTTGGTTCACATATGTAGGATAGGACGGATGACAATGCAAGTACAGTCAAGAAAAAAGCTTCTATGTATGTATGTGTGAAGCTGCCTTGAGGAGGCACTCACTTCTAAACGGGACGGTATAGCTCAGATAGCACAATATACTATTTATAACTTCAATTATACCATATTATCTTGATTGTAATATCAGTATTATAATAATCTTTTTATCTCAACGAAACAATACAATTTGCTTCCAGTGGAAGCCTTAAGAAGACTCTGACTTTTCTGTTTGTCTCGAATTCTATTTTTTTTTTTAATATTTAAACTTTGAAGTTTAGAATTCGACACAGTGAAGAAGGAGTCTTTGCAGTATGTAAAACTTACTGTGCAAAATATGTAAACATAAATCAAATACAATTGATCAACACACTGAGATAGGTACACACAGCAAAGCTATTCGGTAAGCAGGTTTAAAGCGGCGCGTGCATGCAAAGGTGCTTACCGAATAGCTTTGCTGTGTGTACATCTAAAATGTTTTTTTTAGGTTAGGTTATTCTGGTTATTCCGCGTTTCAGTAGAGAGAGTAGAGAGTAAAAATCAAAACCAACCTTTCCATCTAAATCTTCATCCATCATACCCTCCATATATTTCTTCTTGAGTACATAAACCCTCCTCCCTTTGGTGGAGGCGTACATTTTGGCCGCCTTGCTCTTTGCCTCCGATATAGTCATGGTAGGGTTGAATTGTTTCAGGAGTCTTTCGGCGAATGTTTGACCCGCTCCTAAGAAACGAGTTCCATATTTAATTTTGGAAATAGCTACTGAAGGTATTCTATACCTACTAAGATTATAATAAGGCAAATATTTGTTTGTAACGTATTTTCATTCTGAACTGTCCTATTTGGTAAACAAAATTCTAACCTCAATGACGACGCGGTTGGCCTAGTTGGTAGTGACCCTGCCTGCGAAGCAAGCGTCCTGGGTTCGAATCCTGGTAAGGGCATATATTTGTGTGATGAGCACGAATATTTGTTCCTGAGTCATGGATGTTTCTATCTATATAAGTATGTATTTCTTTATGTAAGTATGTATATCGTTGTCTAGTACCCATAACACAAGCCTTACTAGCGCTTACTTTGGGACTAGGTCAATTTGTGTGAATTGTTCCCTAATATTTATTTATTTATTTATTATTATTTATTTATTTAATGTACAAATTTTTGTAAAGAATAAGGTGTAGGTATTAATGTTATCAAATAAATTTGAAGCGATATTTTTACATAATTTTGCTGATATTTTATCTCCAATTCCTTTATTTACGATGAAATAGTTAAAAATAACATAAATGAGACG
This sequence comes from Pandemis heparana, assembly GCA_963854515.1. NCBI lineage: Eukaryota > Metazoa > Arthropoda > Insecta > Lepidoptera > Tortricidae > Pandemis > Pandemis heparana. The sequence continues at coordinate 2,511,257 of OY978025.1, forward strand.
TTTTGAGGTTAGAATTTTTTTTACCAAATAGGACAGATAAGAATGAAAAGACATTATAGCACACTTCAGTGCGGCGCGACTTATCGTCCCTCTCTCCGGTAAGCTGTAAAAGCCGTCTGAGGCTAACAGCAAAGTCCATTCGAAAAAAAAAAAAAAAAAGCGACTTGTCGCTTTATGCTTCTAATAATTCAACCAGCCCGGTATTACTGCCTCTAATAGCTTAGCTAGCCTTATTATTGCACTTTTAGCTCACCTAGCTCAGTGACGTTGCTGTGTACAACAGCTCACTTAGCATCCTCCCTGTTAGCTTACCGTACCTATATCTTGATGTAGTTAATGACTTTGGCGTGCGTTCGCGATATGTATGTATGTAAACTTATTGTGCAAAATATATAAGGATAAATTAAATACAATTGACAAACACTGAGATACACGCACAAAGTAAAATAAATCACAAAAATTAATCGAGTCTTGTCGCTTTATGCTTCTAATAATAATAATTATAATTTTAGAATAATAATTACAATAATAATAATATTTGCATGCCAAAACTAGCTAAGTATGTGTACTAATTAAAATTTAAACTATGACCATTGTAATCCACACTTATTGCGAATAAATGAATCTGAATCTAATAGTTCAACCAGTCAGGGCCCCATTTTATAAAGCTACAAATTACAATTTACAAGCGGAAGTCTCTTTCTGACCCTATGTGTTAGATAGAGTAGTAGCTTTATAAAATAGGGCCCAGGTATTTCGACCTCTACTAGCTTGGCTAGCCTTATTATTGTTCTTTTAGCTCACCTAGCTCAGTGCCGCTAACTTTGCCTTATATTAAAGCTCACTTAGCTCATCCTCCCTGCCCTATCACGAGAGCGCGCGAGAGACTCCCCGTCTCTCTCTAGAACGAAAACTAAGAAAAAGACGGGTAGACTCGCCGTGCTGTTAGCCGCTTACCGTATATCCTGGCGTAGTTGATAACTTTAGCGTGCGAGCGCGATATGTCGGCGGCGCGAGCGGTAAGCGAGTGCACGTCGCTGCGGCGAGCCTTGTCGCCCGCCAGGACGGCCCAGCCCAGCGCTGTGCCTCCGCACGTAGACAACGAGGAGTCGCCTAGGAGAGCCGCTATCCATAGCTCCTAACCACACGGTTTGAAAAATACCCGTTTAAAAAATCTGTAGTATCTGTAGTGTTTATAGACGATAGCTTTACGTGATAACGTCATAAAGATACATCGACTAACCTGTGAATCGACGTCGGCGCCTACAAACTTATACCCCGGCGGCGCTTGCACCATCGCTCGCAGCTCTGAGCCAATGCGGTCTTTCTGCGCGTTGCTAGCCGTCATCCAGGTTGGTTCACTAGCTCTGGATCACGAAAAATATACATACATAAAATCACGTCTTTATCCCTTACGGGGTAGACAGGGTCTAAAGTAACAAGACCTAAAGGCCACGTTTAGCATGATTGTGGGCGTATAGATGGAAAGGGGAATCAAAATAGTGATGGGATGCTAGCCGCATCTTCTATAACATAACATGATTCCTAAGATTTTCGCCTATTCCCTCGATCAGCTTTTTACCATCTGCGTATGAAGCAACTGGTACATTCTATGTTTTTTCTTTGTTCCCAGATCAGCATGGAAGTAACTACATAATATGTTCACGAATAACATATTCGATAACTACCCAAAATTCCATAATTAATCAGACAGTACTATAGAAAAGACCCAGCCTTACTTTATGTTTTACCTTCTAGTCAAAGTGCCGCATGCCACAACCTGCGGCAATATAGCCCCGTACCGCCGCATGCCGCGTAAGCCAGAAGGCAGAGCATGGTGCGGCAGCCACACTACTTGCTGACCCGCGATACGCTCGCGATTGTTACGCCAGTATGACATCATGCGGCCAAAAGAGAGTACCTATAGGAGATACAAGTATTGTGGAGGGTATTTTTCTGCGCACATTATCTAAGGGCTAAGACATGTCTGTGGTAAAGTGAAACGAAAACTTCAAACAAAAGAATGAGATTTATGTAGTACTATACTTCATTTAATTTAGGATGAGAAACCACAATAATGTTATATTGCGGCTCGTGAACTGTACTGTCGTCTTTACGATTTGTACTACATTAACAATTGACGCCACGCAAATAAAGTGGCATTAAAACAATTTCACTGTACTGTTTGCTAGGTAAGATATAGTTGACCAGCCGCAATATAATGTTATTGTGGTTTCTCATTTTAAATTAAATGAAGTATAGTTTCTGCGCGCGACTTCGTCCACGTAAAATTAGACTTAACTGATGTTGATGGTATATTCTGCAATAATTATTTACGTTGCGAATAGGCAGCTATGACCTTTGACATGTTTATCGCTATCCCGGAGGAATTATGCAATATTCCGGGATAAAAAGTAGCCTATGTGTTAATCTAGGGTACCCGCTATCTCCGTTCCAAATTTTATCCAAATCCGTCCAGTCGTTTTAGCGTGAAGAAGGAACAAACGTATACCTCACTCACATCGTCACAAACTTTCGCATTTATAATATTCGCATTTATAGTAGGATAGGTATGTAATAAGTTTAGGTGATTTATTTAGGTTTACAAGAAAACTTAGTTTTTGATAAGCAGCTGTAGCAACGAAGTATGTTTCAGAAAATCTAAGAATAACTTTTCCACTGCTTGTACTAAACAGCACATGTTTCAATTTTAATTCTCACAACTTTACAAAGCAGTCTTGCTAGAAAAAGTTGAATCTCGGTATTGTGTTTATGCTACTCAACTTAGTAGGGTCAAATGCAAGGTAACGGCATCAGTGTTGGACACTTTAAGCTGACAAGCACCAGTAGGTAATGAACATTTCATTCTTAATTTAAAGATGATATGGTTTTAAATCGACTGTTGTAAAATAAATGACTATGCCTTGGTGTCTTTTAAATAAGAGTTATTGTTTATTATTGGGTCCATTCCATGTCCATTACTGGTGTCGTTACCCTACTGTTAGTGGCGTAGCTAGCATGGGTGGCACCCGAAGCGGATATAGTACGTGTCACCCCAAAAATCAATTATTTCCGTTATAAAACTTATTTCAATTTTAAGTTTTTATAATTGTTCATTTACTACTGATGTTCACAGTCGGGTGGCACCCCTAAGCCAGCCCCCCCCCCGTAGCTACGCCACTGCCTACTGTCAAGCTTTAATCCAGCGACTAAGTTGAGATTTTTCTGCGAGACATCCTAAAAATCTAGGTCAATGGATAATTTACTGATTTTACCTTTTCAGCATCGTTCCCTTGAGCAGACAGCACATTCTGACTGAACATGTCTAGAAAATCCCGCGCCAAAGGATTGCCGACCTTATACTTCGGGCCGTCCTTATGCGGGAGCCTCAAGAAGTGACAACAACCTGTAATTTTTATTCAATGTCAGCATACGATTCATCTGTTCCCTCTTGTTGATAAGGTGTGACAAAAAATTGCTTAAAATACAATACAATACGATACTATTATTCTTTATTGAGCACCAAATATCAGCACAGCGAGTTCATAAAAATAATAAAAAGAAAATGCCGACAAAAGGCAGTTAACAGTCCTATTTCTTTAAGATGTTACCGTCAGAATTGAACTTCCGTCACCTCAATAACAAAAATAAAATCATTTACTAAAAAATAAGAACAATAGCCTGGTTTCACTAAAAATAGGCAATAAAAGGCGGCGGCTAATGACTTTCAACATAAGGGATTATACACCCTTATACTGGTAATTTTCCAGCGAACTCGTTATCGGAAGTCCGACTAAGTTTTTAGATAAGGTAGGTACCTATCTTTTTATTAACACAAAGGCTTATAAACCGTTATGCCAATAATCCTCCAGCGACATAAACATAAGGCAAGCAGGTAACTGTTATGAATTAGGAAAAGTACAAAAGTTTTTAATAATTATATCTATATACCTGTTCGGTATTGTTAATTGTATTGTAATGTGTTTTTACTTTATAGCGACAAAATGTAGCAACCTTAAGCCCTGATTCCATTAACTTTGAGTGAATTTCACATCATTACGCCAGCAGGTAAAGGCATTTAATACAATTTAGCATACTATTGTTAACTGTCTTGTTCAAATAAGATCATTAGCACCTATTTTTAATTTAGACTCTGAACATATTACCTGAATTAATTACTGTAACTCACGTTAGACATTATTCAACAGATAAACAAGTTGTTTGTTATTTGTTTTTCAAGTGGTTTGTTTGTTGTTGTTCTTGCTTAAATCTTAATACCGTTCACGTATAATTAACTTAAATGCAAACTCATGAATCACTCTTTTAGATTTTGGTAGGTATTATATGAACATTGTGAATAAAAATAAGCTCTTAGAGGATCTGATATCCTGGTACTTAAACTCTCCCTCCGTCTTACGCCTGACGCGAGTTTATCATTTTTTACCCATCCCAAAAAGTGCTCAACTCCGCTACAGACAGTTTTCACTTCAAAAAATACATAATACCTAATATAAAATATAAAAATTATCATATTAATAAAGTTACTGCCAGATTCCATGGAAGGATTCAATGGCTGCCCGCCCGGCCAGCACGACAGCGCACAAGAGTCGCATCGCGCGCGAGATAGATTACCCGTCTCTTTCTAGAACGAACAGTGAGAAAAAGACGGGCAATCTATCTCGCGCGCGACGCGACTCTTGTGGGCTCTCGTGCTAAACGTGCAGGCGTTTTATGTAGGGATAAGCCACGCATCAATGCTTGACGAGGATCCGGATTCGATTCCCGGCGATACCTAGCTGTACTTTTCGGACTTTCCTATTGCTATGAGTAGTGGTGGTCGTTATTACAACAGCAGATAACGTAATGCATTATTTGCACGCAACGAACAACACATTATCGAATCGTCAACTATCCTGTTATCATTATTTGTTGTCTGTTGTCAACGTTGTTCATACGCGCACTGTTGCCGCACTTGGCATAGAAGCGCAAGCGAGTGCGCAACAAATCAAGTAGGTGTGTGCGAGAGACAACGCTATACGCTGTTGCTGTTTGTTGTCAGTCGGTACATAAACAAACAAGGTAACAGAGCGTTGTTTTGCTTTTGTTCCCGTACGTTTTTATTACGCTGCGATCGCGACGAAATAAGCATAACAATTATTTAATAATAAGTTCATTATCGTTTTGTAAAACAGCAATATAACAGGATAACAGACAACAGTATACAATAACAGCTATTTAAGAATAACACAACACTGTTATTCATTATTGCAAAACAGCCGTTATTGCCACCACTAGCTATGAGTGTGATGTTCAGTATTGTTTAGAACTAACCTTGCAGCTGTATTCCGCACCAAACGCCTAATCCGTGGTACTGGTTCGCTGCTGCCTTTTCATCATACTTCTTTCTAGCAAAGTACGCCCGCCTGCCTTGGTCTTCCTGAGAAAATATCCTACATAAATATACACTTACTATTACTACAAACACAGCATTAAAAATGATGAAATAAATATGGAAATTTTAAAAGAAAAATTAACGACTTGAAAATGTTCAAGCGATTTGAAAATAGGTAACAATTTGTTTGTTTGTTAATAGTTTGTAGTTTTAAATAAATGACTTGTATACTTTCACATTGAATAAGTAAGTAGGACAGGAAATAAATGTCATTAAGTATATATATTTTTTTATGGCAGTACTCGTATACGTAAGCAGATTAAAACGGGCATTATAGTGGACCCCAAACTAGACTAATCATGTATTTTGGGACTCATCATCTTCCTAGCGTTTTTCCCAGCATTTGCCACGGCTCAGTGAGCCTGGGGTCCGCTTTGACAAATAATACCAAGATTTGGCGTAGGCACTAGTTTTTACAGAAGCGACTGCCATCTGACCTTCCAACCCAGAAGGTTAACTAAGCCTTATTGGGATTGGTCCGGTTTCCTCACGATGTTTTCCTTCACCGAAAAGCTCGTGGTAAATTTCAAATGTAATTTCACAGATAAACTCCGAAAAACTCAGAGGTGCGAGCCCGGGATTCGAACCCGCGACCCTCTGCTTAAGAGGCTACAGGTCAAACCACTAGGCTGCCACGGCTTTTTATTTCATGTATTTTGGAACTCAACATTATTAATTTTTTACTTGTAAATCATCCTCAAGTCCTCAACTCACTTCAACGGTTTTAGGCAGCACATAGCATTCTTCTTCTTGATCTTGGCTCTCCTTACATTGTGCCACAGGGCATTTCTCTAGCAACTCAGCCAAAGGTAACTTGGGCAGGTCTTCAGTATCGTTTTCCCTCCGAAAAGGGACCAGGAACCCCCACCCTTCGCCCTGGATGTAATGAAGGGGGTAACCCTCCCATGATAAACGGAGGAGCTTGGGAGTTATCTGTAAACCGAATTCATTAAAATAATAAATCTTGATTGTTTGCTTGAAGTTGATCATTTTTGCAACTAGTACGATGTTATTAACCATAATGAGACACGCCTAGCGCGGTTTTGATTGATTAATTTATTATTTCCTATATATTTTCAATTAAATTACATAGGTACAATAAATCATGTCATTCAACTTTTTTGATAAGATCATAACGTAACATACATTTCATTACTTAAACCTGATGACTGATGAGCTAGATATAAATAAATAAAGTAAATATTAGGGAACAATTGCGGGTGGTAGGGCCGTGTGCAAGGTCCGTCCGGATAGCTACCACCATCTTACTCGCTAATCCTGCCGCTAAGCAGCAGTGCTTGCACTGCTGCGTTCCGGTGTGGAGAGTAAGACAGCCGGGGAAATTACGGGCACAAGAGGCATTTCATCTTAGCCCTCTAGGTTGGCAACGCATCTGCAATCCCTCCGGGGTTGCGGGTGTCTATGGGCAGTGGTGATCGCTTACCATCAGGTGACCCACTTGCTCGTTTGCCTTCCTATTCGAATAAAAAAAAAAAAAAAAAAAAATCTGGAACGAGCTTCCCGCTGGGGTCTTCCCATCGAGTTACGACCTGGGTGCCTTTAAGAGGCGACTGTACAATTTTCTGCAGGGCCGACAACGCACTGGCATCGCATAAAGCGCTGCGGGTGTCTATGGACAGTGGTGATCATTTAACATCAGGTGACCCACTAGTTCGTTTGACTGGCCTCTCTAACATAAAAAAACACACACAAATTGACCTATGAATACCTACCTACCCCTATACCTATTGATTGAGATATGAGAGACAACTTTTTCGCAAACTTTAAATTTACTTCTTTAGGGCCTGTCTCACCACTTTTTAACTGTCAGTTATCTATAATGACGTCTCTGTCTGTTTCGTAGTAATAAATAGAGATCTTTTGAAGATTTGTTTACTTCTCACCTGCATACTTGTAGTAATATTAGTTGCACCTGGTTCCCAATTCGGTTCTTTCTCGGGCTTAGTACATAGTTTCCTGTACCATGCCGGATATCCGGCCAAATACGGCCTTTTTACCGGCAAAGACGCTTTGAAATCAAAAAGGTACGCAAACTTTTTGTTCAACGCCTCTACATCGTCAATTGTGTCTGGCCGGAAACATTTATTTTCAATTGTTTCTATATACTCATTGCATATCACATCAAATTCTGTTTCAGAACGTTGTGTTCTATCTTTAAAAGCGTTAGATTCCAATTTCCTTTGTGTGACGTCATCGATTTTCTTTTTAGGCGTCGTTTTTTTTAATTTCAACGTTTGAGTAGACCAGTCTTGGTCCCACATCCATAGGTCTTTTTTGTAGGCGTCGTCTTTCATTAGCTTGCACGTTTCGTCGGCTTTTTGAGATAATATCTGTTTGGATTCTAGTTTCAAATCCTCGAATATTGTTTCTGACGAGTCTATGTACTGTAGCCAGTTCGAATTCACTGGTAAGTAAGCTGATCCTGTGTATAATACGGGTCATTGGTTACATTTAAAACTTTTAATGAAATGAAATGAAATGAAATAATTTATTATGATTTAAACATAATCAGAAAAGAAAAAATAAGAAGAAGAAAAAAAGAAAAAAAGAAGAAAAGAAGAAGGAAGAAGTTCAATAAGAAGGATCTTAGGCAGTGTTAATTTAAAAAAGTACCTGTAAGTAATCAGTGACCGGCATAAACACTACAGCACTTAAATCTACAGCAATAATAAAACCGGCCAAGTGCAAGTCGGACTCGCGCACCAAGGGTTCCGTGTTCCGTACAAATTCGCCAAGTTATTATTAAATCCGGTGTTAGCAGAGCCCTGCTTTTAAGCAAAATGTAGGCAGTGTGTGGTCATTTTACAGTGGTTACTTATATAGACAGACAGAGGACGTCGACGTCACAGGGGACCGAAGAGCTGGCAGCTTCCTCGGACAAAGAATTAGCATTGCAATTCAAAGAGGGAACGCTGCTAGCATCTTCGGAACCTTGCCTAAGGGGTCTGGTTTGAATTTGTATCCTTAGTTTTCATTATTATTATTATTAAGTATTTGTATTATTAGTGGTATTTTTTTTATATAGGTATTTTAAGTTTAGGCTAGTTTTATTTTTAAATAATTTAGATTTGTACATAAATATATTTTCGCATAATACATTTCGACAGACAGATATTAAATTAAAAACGAAACTACTACCAATTTTCGGAGGAATGAGTGTCAGTTCTAAGTATGGGAACCCCCCAAAATTTATTGTTTTTTTTTCTATTTTTGTGTGAAAATCTTAATGCGGTTCACAGAATACATCTACTTACCAAGTTTCAACAGTATTGTTTTTATAGTTTCGGAAAAAAAGTGGCTGTGACATACGGACGGACGTGACGAATCTATAAGGGTTCCGTTTTCTGCCATTTGGCTACAGAACCCTAAAAACGCCTAAGATCAAAAACGTTGAGAACTTTCTCGTTCCTTCTTACATTATTTACCTAACATTTGTATTGCTATATCACCTCACCTAGCTCCAACATGCCAGCAAGCGTCACCGGATGCGGGAACCTCTCAAGAAACAACGGTAGCAACGCTCCCAATACGTTGTGGGTGGCGACCACGTCGTTGGCACAATAAGCCATCAACTTCTGGAAGTTGTCGTGCACATCTTGCATAGTGCCATCGACGAACACGTCACGGGTCTGTTTGTCTACTGGTACGCCGCAGTATAATTTATGGACCTTAGAATAAGAGCATATATAAAATCGCTGTAAATTGAAATTGCGAACAATGTACATAAATAGACCATTTAATGAAATATCCATATTCTAGCACTTGTTATTGTTTTAAAGGTTCAGGATAACGTTATGGTAAGTATTGATTAAATAACACAGGGATTTAGCAGTATGTGATGAGGGAAAATGGAAATTAAAGACATTTTAAATACAAGGTTTGTTTACATTGTTTGCAATTTCAATTGACTGACAGTTTATGTATAAAAGTCGGGATACCTCCATTTCCCATAATAATTTCATTTGTACTAATTTTATTTGCCATAATGGTCACTGGCTATAACCTTCATTTGCCCTAATATCACATGCCATAATTTTTGAATGCCATAATACTCAAACGTCATAATGTTCAACATCCCAAATATGAGATACCATAATAATTATCATTATCACTTTCCATAATTTTTACTTTCCATAACTTTCAAAATCACTAATATTTCATGCCATAACAATCATTTGCCATATTAAGGAAAAAAACAGATCCAGACTGTTGAAATTTACTGCTACCGAAACACGGTAGGTTCGTTAGGTTTCTTGCGACCCTCAGAGCAGAAATAGAAGCATCTATCTTCTATTTTCATTATCATATCTAGATTTCAACTTATCTATAGGTTAGGTTAGAGTGGCGTCAAGGCGCGAAGCGCCAAAACTAGGCGGAATAGGAGCTCTGTCGACTTCGCCTCGGAGTCATTCACTTCATATGTATTAATATTTGTTTTCCAGACATTACAACTGTAAAACGTAGGTAATTAACATGACCGGTAGTGAAAAAATAACATTATAAAAAGTTAAACCGTCTTTTCATGTCTTCAGTAATTAGCGATTTGTAAAAAAATCGACTGTATCAGTGTACACAAGGTTAAGTTTTGTTTAGCTTAGCACAATACTTAATATTCCTTACAATAATCAAAATTCTGGGTTTTTATGGCCTTTGAATTTTATGGCAAATGATTTTAGGACACTTGATAATAGGAAAAATGAATTGTATGGCAAACATATCGTTATGGCACCTGAAAATTATGGCAAATGAAAATATGGCCAATAATCATTACGGCATCTATACCTATCGTTATGAAATATAAAATTATGGCAAATGAAATTCGGGCAAGTGAAATTAGTTCATATGAAATTCGGGCAAACAATAGAGAACCATACGTGAGTTATGTTTGTGTAATTACGATTGAGTCTCTCGGTAGCTTCATGTTGAAAGTATATACACACATACGTACATAAATCACGTCTTTATCCCTTACGGGGTTGATAGAGCTACGACAGACATGACAAGGCCACGTTTAGCATGATTGTGGGCATATAGGTGGAAAGGGGAATCAAAATAGTGATCTTCGCCGGATTTTCGCCCATTAGGGCCTTGAGCTTTTAGCATCTGCGCGGGAAGAGAAGCTATTGAAACATTCTATGTTTTCTCTTTGCTCCCATACCAACATGGAAGTATATACTTACATAGTATTATAAGGGCTTCTTGTTCCAGAATATTTCAGCAGGTTAAGTAAGTTTGATTCTATGGTAATTTTTGATAGCAAAAAGCCTTCGTCATCTGTCCACTTAACAGGCTGTCACTGAGAATGAGAACAGCGCCATCTATCGAATATTTAGTTAACTTTCTAACCTATTTTGCGATTAGATTTCCTTAAACCTACCCTGTAGTTCCAATATAGTTAGATAGATGGCGCGGATCTCAATGAACTTAATGACCAACATCATCATCATACCAGCCATTTAACCAGGTCATCCATCCACCTCGTTAGTGGACTTTTACGCTGCGCTTGTTGAACCGCGGTCTCCACTCTAGCCCCTTTAAAAAGCCTTAATTAAATAAAATACCTCGGTAAGGCTGTTGAGCGAGCTGATCTCCATCCAATAGTCGTCAGTGGGGTCCGGTTCCTTGTTCTTGGCCTTGAGCACAGTCCGCTGGTAGCTAGTGACGCCACTCACACATGTGTGCATCGACATAGTGTCCATAAATCTCACACCTTGAAAAAAAAACACCGGGCAGCACTCCGGGAGTGCGGGTAGATGTGAAAACTACACACACGCACAACAAAGAAAAAAAAAAGAAAAAGAAAAAATCTTTTTCTACACGAAATTCGAACTGCGGTCACTTGAGAGAACGCACTGTTATTCCACACCTTATTATAACTGGTGCCCAACGCCGTAAAGAAGTTTTCACTTCAAAAATCATGGCCATATTGTCAGGGGCGGACCATGAGTTAAGAGGCTAGGCTAGGGGGCTTAGGGGAACATCTATTAACTATGCGAGATGTTTAGGAGGGACGGGGTCGTGCAAAATCTCACACAATCTCACGTAGGAAAAGCGATAAGTAAGACCGCCTATTGTATACTTTGTTCTATGTTTCTGTATTGTTTTGTACTGATTTGTGGTGTTCAATAAAGAATATTTGTTGTTGTTGTTGTTGTTTGTTGTAGGAGAGAGGAGGGTCTCGGTTGAGAAAGGCAACAGGCGACCCTCGCGCCGGCAGCCTTCTCGCGCAAAGAATCGCAATTGCAGTTCAGCGCGGGAATGCTACCTGCGCGATGGAGACCCTGCCAAGAGGCCCACCTCTCTTTAGTAATTAATTTTAAAGTTTATTTAGATATTTAAATTTAATAGTAGTTTTAGTTTTGTATTTACATTTTAAGTATCTGTTTTTTCATGAAATACATGTATTAATCACGATTATGCGAATTAAAAAACAAAAAGCGTCAAATTACCTGTCTTATTCAGCCAATACTGCTCCTTGATCTTGCTTCGGTCATAAGACACATTGTGACCGACAACTATTCGAGGTCTGTCCAGATTACCCCATGGCCGGTCGCCGTCAGTCTCCAAAGGTATAAGGTCCTCATAGTTGACATGATCAAAGGATTCTTGAGGGTCCCCATTTGCAAGGGGTTGGCTCACCCATCCATACCTTAGAACAAGACAATCAATCACTGCAGCCTCTTTCACTAGAATCATCATCTTCTTAGCGTTTTTCCCGGCATTTGCCACGGCTCAGTGAGCCTGGGGTCCGCTTTGACAACCTAATTCCCAAGATTTGGCGTAGGCACTAGTTTTTACAGAAGCGACTGCCATCTGACCTTCCAACCCAGAAGGGTAACTAAAGCCTTATTGAGATTGGTCCGGTTTCCTCACGATGTTTTCCTTCACCGAAAAGCTCTTGGTAAATTTCAAATGTAATTTTGCACATAAATTCCGAAAAACTCAGAGGTGCGAGCCCGGGATTCGAACCTGCGACCCTCTGCTTGAGGGGCCACAAGTCAAAGCACTAGGCTACCACGACTTTTTTTTTTCGAAGTTAGTTGTTTCTTTTTATTGACATACAAAATTATTTTCTTTTGCAGGCAGTAAGACTTTATGCAAGTTGTCCTACACTAACAAATTCTATGGATAAGGCACACACATAGTCTGTGGGAACAGCGCCGCCACGCCCCCTAGCATCGCGCAGAAAAACTATGTGTATATAGTGATGGGTTGCTAGCCGCATCACCTATAACATGATTCCTATGCCCATTCCCTCTTTGGGCTTTTACCATCTGCATAATATGGATAAGGCAGCATAATATTTTATCTGTTCTTATTCGACTGAGAAGCCCTAGAAAGTGTAAACCATACCAAGCTGTTGGTGACACAGCACAAGCTAGAGTAGGTCTCTTGCCAGCTGACATGAGGACTTCCACATCAAAGATCAGAGCATCATCAGGCGGACAGGGGACCTGCTTTGGTGGCCCATCTGCTGTGTATTGGGACCATCCAGCCGTTTTAGACCATTCCTTAAATAGTAGGAAAATTTATATTTATAAGTAAAATAAACAACTAAATGAGCAACAAACAACTATTATGTAGAAAGAATTTCGGGAATGCTACCTGCATGATTATCTATTACGAATTTACGATTGCGATTTTACTTTCGAGTCTTTTTCTCAATATGTGAATAGTATAAAGAAACATCTTGACTAAAATGTGTAGAATTAAATCTTTATAAAAATCGATTAGAAAACTAAATTAAGATTTAACTATTATTTTTTCTCAATTTGGAATATCATAAAAATATGACCAAATACATATTGACAATACATAAATTAAATGACAGGTTAAATTTTTATCACCTTTGGTGGCTCGGGTATATTGCAAGCAGCCAGTGTTTTCAATAAATCTCTATATGGAGCGCTCTGTTGCTCTCCGATGTTATAAAAGTGCTCCACAACATCCTTCCCCTGCAACTCAGGTAGTTTTAACTCCACGTCGGGCATGCAGGGATTCTGTTTGAAGTCTATTCCATGTTTCATAAGATTTTCTTGACAACTAAAATGTGAATGGAATAATTAATTGTGGATTTTTCACAGGACAGAATTTATCTACATGGCATGTAATCTTAATTTCAAGCCGTTTATATAGTAGTAAGTAATATTATAGACTATTAGTATAGATATAGGGTTCAATGTAAACAATAACAAAGGGAAATTTGTTTACCTTTTTATTACATTTGGATCTGCCTTAACAATAGGTGTTTTAAATAACTGAGCGTAAATATTCTTTGAAATCATTTGTATGTTGAATTCGTTCACTCTAAACTCTTTAGAAACGTTTTCTTTAGGTTTTTCTTCGAAATTAGTTTCTGTTTTGAGGTTATCTTTGGTATTTCTTTTCTTGATCAATGTTACTTGGCTTGAGGGAAATATGTCACAGTAACATCTTGTACGAATTCGAGATAATTTAACAAAATTTTTTATAAACAATTTCCGGTTTATTCTTTGCATTTTTTTACTAGAAATGGTATTATTTACAAAACAAACTTTCGCGCGACCACTTACGTTCTGAAATGTTATCCGTCGTACCGTACAGAACTGTCAAGTCAAAAACTATTTGCACAAGTTAGTAAAATAACACTTTACTTGTTATAGTTGTAAGTAGGACATATTTCATTTAGAGAATGTAATTGAACCCCCGAAAACCTAATTTCTAAGATGAAATTGAAACAGTAAAATTAAATGAAGTTTCTGAAATAAATCCAAAAATAATAAAAAATATTGCAAGGAACTTCGCAGTCCAGAAATAAGGTTTTTAAACATATGCTAATTTCTAAGTTATTAGAATTAAAACCTTAAGTTAAATAATCAAAAGGTTTAATTTTCTATAAAATAATTGGAGATGAAAAGTTTCTTCACCAACACCGACAAACTAATCTATTGTAGTGATTATAATTTATTAGCTTCTGCCCGCGACTTCGTCTGCGTAGAATTATATATACAAACCTTCCTCTTGAATCACTCGCATCAAAATCTGTTGCGTAGTTTTAAAGATCTAATCAAACATAGGAACAGACAGACAGCCGAAAGCGACTTTATTTTATACAATGTATTGATAATCCTCATTGGTTTAGTATTACCAGTTTTACACTATGGCACAGACAGGTATTTACTTAATATTAAAAAGGCGAGTGTGTCCAGCTGTCTGTTTGGAATTTGGTATAGAAATAGTTTCCAGTCCCAGAGGGAGGGTCATAGGATTATACCGAAAATGATTCCCTGCGGGATAGCGATAAGGGGATTCTGCGCAGACGCGACTTGCAGGCAACGGCTATTTTACTATAGTCATAAAAATAAAGTACACAACTACATCTACTTAAATAAAAAACACCTAAAAATCTTGTAAGAATATTTTATTACAGTGTCAATACATAATACTATTTCCATTAATCAATACCTATAAGGCTAGTGTTAACTCAACTCTGCAAACAAGAAATATAACATTACGTGCATACTTTCAATATTTATTAAATATAAGGAATGTAATAATAACAACTTATTTATGCTCAGTTAGTTCTTAGCTGATAGTCTCCGTTCTGGGTTATGTACCGTACCCATGGTAGAGCCTGGTAACCGCTCTTCTCAATAATCTTCAGATATCTGACTTGAATGCCCGATGTGGTGAAATACGGAATCTCAAATTTAACCTGAATTGGTGGCTTGCCATCAACTTCCTCGCACTCCACTGAGGGTAAACCAAAGTGTGCTCGCATTAAGTACTCTTTGCCCCCTGGGAAGGATTTGATAGACCAAGTGATAGCGCTCTGTTCCGGTGTGTACTTGACACTACCAATCGTAGTCTTGAACTTCGGTGAATCAGCATCAGCTGGCACAGGGATGATTATCTCCACATTGTTGGCAGTAGAACGCCTCTTGAACTGTGATTTAGCTTTGATCATGTATTCAACACGGGAGTGCGCATGGCGCTCAATAACCGACTCAATCCAAATCAATGGTTTTACATGAGTGTTCAGTCTATAAGACATGAGTTCAAACTCACCATCAGGAGGGATGAACGAAATTGTTCTGTCATTTTCAAAGCGTGACAGCCTCACGCACTGATGGAACTTGACATCTTCAAGCTCAACAGACTTAGATTTCCCCCTGCCGGTGCTTTCAAACAGGACCTTGTCATTCAAGCCCAGACGCAACTCAGGCATACCGGACAAGTAAACCCTCATTTTTATGGCACCTACTATCTCACTTCTTAGAACGTTACCATTAGCGTTAGCTAGCAAATTAACTGATTCAATCACATCTAGGAATACTTCATTTTTCCTGTATTTAATGCCTTCAGACCTCCAAGATACAGCATTTGTGACAGCCATGGGTATTCTGGGCTGCATTTCCAATTTATGACCTTCCTGGGTGATGTACTCTTGCAAGATTTTGCTATCTGTGGTCTGCGGATAGCCAAAGTCAATAAGCTCGTCTAGCAATTCGTAGATAACGACGAAATTGTCGCGAATGCTTTCTTCTTCTAGCTCTTTGAAATATTCTGTCATGACTTCAACTATCTTGTAGAGGAAGACGAAGACGAGGGCGATGTTTGCGTTCTTCTTCGTAGTCGAAACGATGTAGAGATTGTTGGTTTTTATGTACGAGAAGGTGCATTCGCTAGTTTGCAGCAATGGCGTCAACATTCCCTCTTCTTCCTTATCCATAAGCAGCGGCATAAACTTATCGATGACGCCCATGTCGACATCGCCACGGTAGTTCCTCGATATGAGGACCTTACCTTTGACGTCCAAAATGTATATTGCAGACGAAGACATGTTCGGGCTGAAAGGAAATGGTCACGTTCGTTATCAATTTATCAGTAAACACTACGTGCTATATGGAGCTTAATCGTGTCCTTTTAAGGTGTACAAAGATGATTTATTGGATGAAACGAATTACGGCTGCTTTACTTACAAAAATGAAAGCTTTTTCTTAGAATAATCTCATTATTTCCGAAATTGGTACGTGGGATGACGCAAGTTGGAACGACACAAATGACAGATGTTTGACATTTCATTTGATAATTTTGTTGATAAAAACCAATGACGAATTTTCCGATGTTTTATGGTAAGCCTCGAACAGTATAAATTATTTAAGGCAATTTTAAAACGACTCTTTTACCTATGGCGATGCGAAGAAAGGTTACCGCTTTTCGCTTTGACGTTTGAATGTTCTTCAAACAGCTCGCTGCGTACTGTCGAACGAAAGATTTTTTGTTGTATCGCATTGTTGTCAGTGTTGGACACACTTGTAATTGTTTGTAAATAAGTAAAGAATTAACCTAATAATGATCAATTAAAGGAGTCATGCTTTTCTGATACGCGGCTTCTTTAACAAAGAGTTTCCATTGTTATAGTTTGCTAGTATTAGAAACAAAGCAATGGTGGGACCAGAAGTGCATCCAAATAATTCTATTGTGTTCTTAGATATATCTATTGACGGCGAACAAGGTTAGTTTTTGGGATAATTTTGATTAACTTATAAGTTTTTGCATGTGCATGTGCATACGTGTAGGTCATTCCGGTTAGTAGGGCAAGGACACACGCACACAACAATGTTAAGTGCATAATTTAATGGACATGTCAATTTATCGCCACTCGTATTATTGAATACATTTGAATGTTGTTAAGGTAGGTTCACTTGCGTCATATCCATGAATTGAACATATCTAAGGCAAGTGGGATATGGACAATTTAGATGTGTTTTTTATTTTGATGTTATTTGTATAGGTATTCAATTTTATTTTCAGCATTTGCTACAAATATTCAAGTTTAGAATGAATGGTTGCTAGTCTGTTTTAAAACAGACTTACCTACTTTTTAAAACTTGTGTTCTTTGTATTTCACTATATCCTGTAGCAAATTACTTGTAATCTCCTCTTAGAATTTCTTATCTTCATTTTTGAAGTTGACTTTGAAAAGAGCATTGTGCAAATTATTTTGCAGATAACTAGAAAGTGGATCAGTACTATGGCTCTCCCAGGACAGATGCATTTGCTTAGTTGACCAAGAAAATGTTTTACCATTTTTTATGACAGCAACATCGGTAAAGGAAAACATTGTGAGAAAAGCTGCACACATCTGAGAAGCAATTCAATGGTGTGTTTAAGTTCCCAATGCGCTGGGCCCACGTGGGAACTATAGCGAAAGCCCTCTCACTCTGAGAGGAGGCCTGTGTCCAGCAGTAGGTCTTATATATGCTGGACATGATGAGATGAACATCAGAATAAGAACAATGAAGCTGATTGTCATATTGACTTTATATTATCCTCGTAGGGCCTGGCATAGTATATCAATGGCCTAAATAAATTTTAATTTGAATTTTCCTTGATTGACATTTGGTTCAAATTGTAAAAATAGTAATTTTGCATCAGGCCTCAAGAAGTTAAGCCGTAAAAATGATATTGAATCTTAGGATAATAAAGGAATTTCAAATCATTTTTAAAGCAGAAAAGATAACTAAACTTTTCAAATCAGAAAATTACCTGTAGGAAATTAAAGTAAGACAGCCAGTGAAATTACTGTCACATGAGGTGTTCTAGCTTCACACTTTAGGCTGGCAAATATAATTGAGGGTTTTACCTTAATCGAGGAACTTTTGATATCACAATTTCCAAAAAGTAGTAAATAGTTGAAACAAGTCACATTTCACCCCACTGCAGCTAGAACTTTCAGTTTTATACTAGCTGTTCCCCGTGGCTTCACCCCATTCCAGTTTCTATTTCCCAAATATTGTTTCATAGGAACCTTAACCTGACAATAACATATATGTATAACAATACCAGCTGTTGCCCGCTTCGTCTGCAAACAATTCGTTTATCGCTATCCTGCAGGAATTTTCTGGGATAAAAAGTAGCCTATGTGCTATTCCAGACTTTTCTCTATCTATGTGTCGAATTTCATCCAGATTCGTTGGGCCGTTCTGGCGTGATTTAGTAACAAACAAACATCCATCCATCCATCCATCCAAACATTCGCATTTATAATATTAGTTAGAGAGGTAACAACAAACAACCTCTTTTGTGTTAACAAATAAACGATTATGATTATGATTATAATCTATATGCACTATGCAATTTTCGGGGGTAAAAAGTAGCCTATGTTTTAATCTAGGGTACCAGCTAACTTTGTTCCAAATTTTATCCAAATCCGTCCAGTCGTTTTAGCGTGAAGAAGGATCACATAAAAATACTCACATCCTCACATCATCACAAACTTTCGCAGTTATAACATTAGTAAGCCTAAGTCTAAGATTAGTTAGATATATGTAAAAATTTGTAAAAAAGCCGTGGCAGCCTAGTGGTTTGACTTGTGGCCTCTCAAGCAGAGCGTCGTGGGTTCAAATCCCGGGCTAGCACCTCTGAGTTTTTCGGAATTTATGTGCGAAAATTACATTTGTAATTTGCCATGAGCTTTTCGGTGAAGGAAAACATCGTGAGGAAACCTGCACACATCTGCGAAGAAATTCAATGGTGTGTGTTAAGTTCCCAATCCGCACTGGGCGCGCGTGGGAACTATAGCCCAAACCCTCCAATACATGGAGGAGGACTATGCCATGAGGCACGCCGAATTACGCGACAATTTAATAAATAAACGACAATAACAACAACATGTACTTACTGAAATTATAGCGAATTCGGAATAAAAAGGCTTAAATAAAAAAAAAAATTTGTAAAAACACTCCCGCCGTTCATGCGTGACGCTGTGACCAAGGGAAACGGAGATTCATTTCCATATGTATCCTATCCTATCCTACTAATATTATAAATGCGAAAGTTTGTGACTATGTGACGATGTAAGTGAGTGTTCCTTGTTCACGCTAAAACGACGGATTTGGATAAAATTTGGAACGAAGTTAGCTGGTACCCTAGATTAAAACATAGGCTACTTTTTACCCCGGAAAATTGCATAGTTCCCGCTGGCTAGCGATAAACATATCAAAGGCCGTAGCTGCGTAATGAAAGTCTAAACCCCTTATTCATAAACGCACTATAGGCCTCTGCTAAGTTAGTTATCGTTTGTCCTTATCTGTGAAAGGTAAATGTCAAAGTGACAGATAAGGACAAACGATTACTAAGTTAACAGAGGCCTATAGTGCGTTTATGAATAAGGGGGTAATTCTACGCAGACGAAGCCGCGGGCAAAAGCTAGTAGTTAGATAATTCAACCAATTTCGTCTACAGACCTGACCTGACACAACAAAAATCTTATTCATGACTCAACTTTTACCATTCAATTTAATTCTAGGTCAAATTTGGTTACTGACCTACATCAACACTCAATTTCTCACTTATGTAAATGAGTATCTATACATACCTATACTGAGTGTATTGTGCGGTCTGCCTCGATTTAAACCACAATAAATAGAAAGTCTTTTTTTTTTAAAGGAGTTAGTTATTTTAAATAGTTTTAAACTGGGACATGTCCGGGAAATATGGTAACACTGGCCCCTATTTGACCATCTCGACAATTGTCGGTGATAAGTGACAATTCGAATTGCAATGCGTGATCAATATGAAGCGAAACTTGTCGAGTTTATGTAATGTAAGCCTGCGTCTCTCCTGGCTTTTTCTTTTTGTTTCCGCCACCTACTCAAACTGTCTCCCACTTATTTCTCTGACTTATTGGTTGTCTGGAAGAGATCGCTACTAAGCGATAAAACCGCCTATTGTATACTTTGTTCTTTGTTTCTGTATTGTTTTGTACTGATTTGTGGTGTTCAATAAAGAGTATTTGTATGTAATAATACAGTATTGTAAACAAAATTGACATTTATCTCCGAGAAATAGGGGCGTGGGCTAACCTGAACCCACTTTTACGGCAGTGTTTTGTTTCCAGCCGGGCGAATAATAATTGAACTGAGGAACGACATAGTGCCTAAAACTGCGGAGAACTTCAGAGCCCTCTGCACCGGGGAGAGGGGCGTCGGCGTCAACGGGAAGCCCTTACATTATAAGGGCACTAAGTTCCATAAAGGTTGGTTTAAATGTTCAAAAGCTATTGATACCAATACCAAGAAGCCGATCTCTGCATGTCTAGCACGAGAGCGCACAAGAGTCGCGTCACACGCGAAATAGACTACCCGTCTCTTTTTAGGAAGAACAGTAAGAAAAAGACGGACAATCTACCTCGTGCTAGCCAGGCTGAACGGCCTGGCCTCTATCTCATAAACATGACAGGCGAAAACGAATCCACCCGCAATTTATTCAGTTTACCCATGAGCAAGATGCATGAAACTGCGTGGAAATATTGAGAACTCGGTAACTCGGTCCCGTTACTAAAATATGCCTTCGTCCGCGTTGAATTAGATTGTAGAATTGATGTTGTATTTTGCAATAATTATTTACGTTCCGACTCTAGGCAGCTGCGACATGTTTATGTTTATCGCTAGCCCGCGGGAACTATGCAATTTTCCGGGTTAAAAAGAAGCCTATGTGTTAATCTAGGTTACCAGCTATCTCCGTTCCAAATTTTATCCATTTGGCGTATTTATCCAAATATTTGCGTGAGTGAAGGGGATGCACTATATTGTTTCTAGCGTATGCGACGAAGATGCCAATGGCGCAATGCGAACACGCAACGCCAAGTGGTGTGCCAGTATTGTAATACTAGTGTGTCTAGTGTGATTAAGTTTTTTGTGTTGCTTTTCAGCTGTGAAACAGTTTATGGTGCAAGGCGGCGACATTATAAACGGAGATGGCACCGGCGGAGAGAGCATTTACGGGCCGACGTTCGAAGATGAAAATTTCAAGCTCACGGTAATTTATTTATTTATTTATTTATTTATTAACTTTGGCACACAAAACAAATTGTAAACATGTGATACAGTAGTGTAAATAATTAAGACTAAACATCATTTACAATTCAAAACCATGTGTACACATCATGAAAAGAGTGATATAGTTAAGATCTAAAGAAAAGTTTCAATATAGGACAAAATTAAAAATACATGCACGAACACACCAATGAAGCTACACAGGCCTACATAATACGACTCAAACTCAACTGAGAATATTTTTCAACTTGCTCGAAAACTTATTGAATTTTGAGTTAAATATGTCTAGATCCTCATGGACACAGGCCAAGTCATTGGCTGTCATATACATACAGTTCAACGATAGATATATCTTAGACTAGAACGATATAAGGTTCAGCGCCCTTTAACCCTTTATAAGGCCCCATTTATTGGAGCATACTACCACAGATTCAAAAGCAGCTATCGAATGCATACTTGACAAAGGATATTTTCAAAGCTAGTCGTGTTTTCAGTAATTACAATGGAAATTGTGACGTATATTAAATACAATAAGGTTGATATTCCAACACAATGCATGTGGTCGCTAAATCGCCTCTGCGTTGTAAGGGGTTAATTCAGTTAGTTATTTGATGAAGTTATTTATTATAATTTGCTAGTAATTTTAATTAGTTACTTAGGTATTTTAATTGGTGATTTAATTTTTTTATTTATTTAAAGGAGTTAATTATTTTAAATAGTTACTTTATTTAACCTTTTTAAATAAATAAAATAAATAAATAAAACAGCATTTGTTGCCCATATCATCAATTACTTGCACAAAAACAAACAACGCAGTATATAACTGTGGCAAAAGGCTCAGGCTCAGCATGTGCGGGGAGGTCTTCCCCGCGCTGGTTTTTGCCGCCATAGATTTGATATGAAGGCATTATATGCAGTGTAAGATGCCTTCATTTGACAGCTGACACTAGAGCTAGGTGAACAGCAGGCTTATTACGTAACTCGCTCGCGATCACCATCGTCTTCATTTTGACAGTTCATGTATGGGCTGACAATTGGCATCGGAATCAGCTAGCTGTCACATTCATACAAGATCTGTCAAAATGAACACGATGGCGATTGCGAGCGAGTTACGTAATAAGCCTGCAGGTTAAATTAAAACGTTTCCGCAGCACGAAGCCGGTGTGCTGAGCATGGCCAACAAAGGGCGGGCGCACACTAACGGCTCTCAGTTCTGCATAACGTCGCAACAGAGCAACCATCTGGACGGCATGAACGTGGTGTTCGGCCGCGTGCTGAGCGGGCTGGGGCTGGTGCTGGAGATGCAGGATTATGGGGAGGAGTACGACTGTAAGCTGAATGTGGTGAGTACGGTCAGTGTTATGTTTGAACGTTTTAAAGTAAACGCTAAAACAGTAGGCTTATTGTCTAACTCGCTCGCAATCGCCATCGTGTTCATTTTGACAGTTCTTGTATGAATGTGACGTGACAGCTGGCTGATTCCGATGCCAATTTTTTTCGACCACTCCATCACTGCTGGCTTCAGGCTGTCTGAAGATATTACTATGATCACTTTCATTTAATTGTTCGATATAAAAAGTTAACACATTGGCCTAAAATGGATTTGGATACTTCTATTATTGGCCAAGGCCATAAATGAACTAATAGTTCAACTTCGTGTCGTTTTTATAAGTCGCTAGCTTCTGCCCGCGACTGCGTCCGCGTAGAGTTAGCTATTGACATGTTTATCGCTATCCCGCGGGAACTATGCAATTTTCCGGGATAAAAAGTGGTCTATGTTTTAATCTAGGGTACTAGCTATCTCCGTTCCAAATTTGAAACAAATCCATCCAGTCGTTTTAGCGTGAAGAAGGAACAAACATACACACTCTCTCACATCGTCACATCGTCGCAAACTTTCGCGTTTTATAATATTAGTAGGAAGTAGGATTTGACTGCCAAAAGCCGTGGTAGCCTAGTGGTTTGACCTGTGGCCTCAAGCAGAGCGTCGTGGGTTCAAATCCCGGGCTCGCACCTCTGAGTTTTTCGGAATTTATGTGCGAAAATTACATTTGTAATTTGCCATGAGCTTTTCGGTGAAGGAAAACATCGTGAGGAAACCTGCACACATCTGCGAAGAAATCAATGGTGTGTGTTAAGTTCCCAATCCGCACTGGGCGCGCGTGGGAACTATAGCCCAAACCCTCCAATACACGGAGGAGGCCTATGCCATGAGGCACGCCGAATTACGCGACAATTTAATAAATAAAACGACAATAACATCAACAACAACATGTACTTACTGAAATTGTAGCGGATTCGGAATAAAAAGGCTTATAAATAAATAAATAAATAAGGATTTGACTATTATAGAGTGTTTGATATAGTGACATTGTCTGCGCAGGAGTGTTTGATCTCGTCTTGCGGCGAGGTCCCGGGCTGCTGGCGCGCGTGGGCGCGCGACGCCGCGGACCAGCTGCCGGACTACCCCGAGGATTGCCCCGAACTGCACCAGTTAGAGGTAACATACTCTTTTAAAATATTCACCGCCTTTTTTGCATTTTTTTTTGTTGATAACTGTAAAACAACGTCATTTTCTATGCTGGTAGCTCTTTACTTATATTTAGAACTAGCTCCTGCCCGCGACTTCGTCCGCGTAGACTTAAGAACTGATGACATGTTTATCGCTATCCCGCAGGAACTATGCAATGTTCCGGGATAAAAAGTAGCCTATGTTTCAATCTAGGGTGCCGGCTATCTACATTCCAAATTTTATCCAAATCCGTCCAGTCGTTTTAGCGTGAAGAAGGAACAAACACACACTCACTCACTCACATCGTCACAAACTTTCGCATTTATAATATTAGTAGGATAGGATTCTTTTTTCAATGTATCACACATTATTATAAGAAAAAGGGACATTCACGTTCACGTAAATACAAAGTATTTTTGTAAATACTTCGACGTTCCAGACGCAACTTTGCATCCAAGGTCTCGAGAGGCCTCCTCTTTCTTTTTTCAAGTTTTTTAATGTTCAGTGTGAAAAGTTGTATGAGGCACTCGGGAGCAAAATTATTTTCATCTTCGGCGTTAACATTTGAATTCCTCATTACGCTCTGGATTCTATGTAGCGCCCTCGCTGTAAATACATCATTTTGCTCCCTCGTGACACAAATAACTATTTCACACTTCTCATTCAGAAAAGTAAGCTTTGCTCCCTGTAGAGAGGGATCAAAGTGCAACTTTTCTGTTCAAGGCTTTTCTAAGTGTTTTTTTGCAAATGCAATTTTTTAAAGTTTATAATTGTAAAACCACGCCATTTTGTATGCTGGTAGCTCTGTAATTATATTTAGAATTCTTTTTTAAGTTTTTTAATGTTCGGTGTGAAAAGTTGTACGAGCCACTCGGGAGCAAAATTATTTTCATCTTAGGCGTTAGCACTCGAATCCCTCATAACGCTCTAGATTCTACTTTATAGAATCCTTCGCTACATTCTGGATTCAATGTAGCGCCCTCGCCGTAAATACATGATTTTGCTCCCTTGTGACACAAATAAGTATTCCAGCCAGAGCAGGTGTTGAGCAGTATAACGGCGGTGAAAAGCATCGGCAACGCGTGGTTCCTGGGCGGGCGGCACCGCGGCGCGGCGCGGCGCTACGGCAAGTGCCTGCGCTACGTGGCCGCGCTCATGCAGACGCTAGACGCTGCCGACCCCAAACACCTTCACGGTAACATGATCATTATCTTCCTGGCATTTTTCCCGGCATTTGGCACTCAGTGAGCCTGGGGTCCGCTTTGACAACCTAATCCCATGATTTGGCGTAGGCACTAGTTTTTACAGAAGCGACTGCCATCTGACCTTCCAACCCAGAAGGGTAACACTGAGTCTTTGGGATTGGTCCGGTTTCCTCACGATGTTTTCTTTCACCGAAAAGCTCATCGTAGTTCATAGTTATTTATTCATAATAATTCATATTACATGTCAAACAATCCAAATATAATCAAAATAAAAAAAAACGTAACTGTCAAATGTAATTTCGCACATAAATTCCGAAAAATTCAGAGGTGCGAGCCCGGGATTCGAACCCGCGACCCACTGCTTGAGAGGCCACAGGTCAAACCACTAGGCTACCACGGCCTGCACGGTAACATGATTAACCACCTTATTCATAAACGCTCTGTAGGCTTCTGCTAAATTAGCAATCACTTTGACATTTACCTTTCACAGATGAGGACCAACGATTGCTAAGTTAGCTAGATTATTATTAACCATGTGGTCTCTTGCCCGCCGACCGGTGAGCTATCCCATGGCTATCCCTTTGTTTGTGTCCGTCACACTTCATGTCACGTACAATGTTTGTTTTTTCCATTAGGTATTCGTTGAAATTTATTATAAAAGCAAGTTTTAGTGTGATTTTTGCCACTTTCACTTTTGTCAATTTCGGCTGTAATTTTATTCATTTTCATTTTTTAATCTTATTTTGTGTTTATAACCTAAAAGTGTACTCGTGTTTTCATTGTTACATCTATTGGTTCTTTTGTCTGTGATGTGGTTGTCTATGCTTTTTTTATTATTATTATTATTATTATTATTATTTTTTTATATTTTAAAAGGCAAAGGGGTTTGTGCGTAGGCAACCACATCAAATTATATGTATTAATGTTTTAATGTTTATTCCTTATTTGTTTATATTGTATTATGTTTGTTTATGTTTTTATTATCATTCTTTCTTTTAATGTGCCTGTTACCCGATGGCCCCAACGGAAGACCAGCGTTGGCCGTAAGGCCAGCAAATGCTGAGTTGGGGTCATTTTATGTCAATTTTATGTAGCTTTTAATATGTTTTTGTTTTTTAATTACTGTGATTGTCATAATAAACTTTTTCTTTCTTTCTTTCTATTAAGCTAAGATAGTTAGATTGTTAAATTAATGACAATGCGAGTACAGTCAACGAAAAAAAAACAAAAAAAACTAAGACTTGCCTTCTGCAATCTTTTCTAAGCTTGTTATCTTTTCAGTGTTCGACGCAGCGGTGGTGTTCACACAACAGTGCAACCTGAACCTGGCGGCGTGCCACGTCAAGCTCGAAGACTACGCAGCCTGCATCAAGTGCTGCACAGAGGTAGCTTACCTAAATTGACAACATTTCATTTTTATAACACCTGAAAATGTATATATGGTTCGAAAGCATTTTGCCTCCTGATCACTGCAATATGTTTATATAATTTTACTATCGCTTATTATAAAAAATAAAAAATAATTAAAAATATGTCCTAATTTTACCAAAACTACCACAGGATAGGTGAAACCTTTGCCTTTTTCACGGGAAAAAATAAGCGACCATAATTTTGTATATGACAACTTCAAAGTACAAGGGGGGCAACTCTGAAATTCTATTTTTGAAGTTCGTTGCATACCTTCTCTCTCACTCTCAAGTTAATGACTATATTAGTATGAGCAGAACAGCACGAAGCGAACCTCGAAAATCGAATATCGGAGAATAAGGCCTGACATTGACAATTTGAAATTGACGTCAGATTTTTTCTATACAGAAAAGACAAAAGGATAAGTGTCTATTCTGTGATAGTATCGGAGTTACGCCTTTTTAGAATAAGCAAAAATTAATAAATTAATTATAAATTAAATACAAACCCTAGCGAAAAAATTAAACTGTCAGCATGTTCATCTTTTCAAACAGAATACAGAGAACAATTAAAATGATAGGCTCAGAAATATGAAATGTTGTCAATTATACACCGACCACTTAACTGAGTCCTCGCCCGCGCGGGTACAGGGACGCGGGGTAGGCGACAAAGGGGGCTGAGAGCGGTGCGGGCGGGTGGAGCTGCCGCCCGCATTGAGAGGCCCCTGCGCAAGCCTACCCCGCCCCCCTGTACCCGCGCGGGCGAGGACTCAGCTAAGCGGTCGGTCTATATCTGCCACCCTTAGCTTTCTAGTGCTCGTGGTATAAATTTCAACTGAATCAGTACAGCGGCTCAAGCGTGAAGGGGTAACAGACAGACAAACACACTTAATAATATTTGTATGCATTATTTCTATCGACAGGTCCTCCAGTTAGACCCACGCAATGAAAAGGCGTTCTACCGTCGCGGTCAAGCTAATTTCGCTCTTAAAAACTACGACGCAGCGCTCATAGACCTTAAACAAGCCGACGAGGTGTCACCGAACAACAAGGCGATACTCAAACTGTTAGACCAAGTAAGAACAACGAACAAAAAGTACAACGACATGCAGAAAGAGCGGTTGTCAAAGTTTTTTCGTGACCAACAAACGAAGGGCGTCTCCGTCGGAAATAACTGAGCTAAGACTGAAAGTACTGATTTATACTATAAAATAATTAATGTACGCCTGAGACATACTTTATGATAGACAACGTAAGTTATCGTAAATTATTCGATAGATCATTTTACTCGAGCAAAAGTTGGCTGTGTCATTCATCTTCGAAATATTACTTGAAAGGTGAGTTACAATTAAGATTGGATTAATATAATTAGGATTTTTATAGCGGCCATGATAATCATTAATTAATACACGAAAAACGCGTCGCTGTTCAACCCTAAAAAAACCTTTCTTTCTTTTCTTAGGGTTGTATGAACTTTTTTAATTTGTAAAACCTGTATCTAACAAGTTTAGTTTAATAAGAGTCAAGTTCAATATAATAATAGGAGAAAATACACATGTTTATCTACATTTTAGTTTTACCGATAAAATTCAGGTGGCCTTTTTGTGATCGGATAATCGATGCTTTTTATTTGGAATCTAAGCAGGTGTGAACCAATCCGTACATCATAGGATTATTCGCATATCTTTCGCCCTGGGCTTAAAAATTTAACTTGCGTTACACACATACAATCACGCCTCTTTCCCACAGGGGTAGGCAGATACTACTTTGTTCCACTTGCTACGGTCCTGACATACCTCTTTCGCTTCATCCACATTCATCAATCCACATTCTTCATACGTGCTCGTCGGTTTCGGGTACTCCTGACCGCTTTTTCCAAAACATCTCCTATTTGGTCTCGGGACGTCCGTCTAGGCCTTCCCGTCCCAAAGCAACCTCACTCCCCATATAGATCTGTTTATCTTGCGTTGTCTGTTTAAAAGTATGTCTATGCTCTACGCTTGGTGTGCGCCAAAATTATTGTTCGCTAGAACCATCCCAGTATCCTTGGTCTTACCATGGATCGTATTAAAAATCCAAAGTTATGTAATGTTTGGGCGATTCTGTACTTCGGTTTTTTTTAGCAATGAGAAAAAAGTTAAACAATCTTGATGATGACATCATGTTTGTTTGCCTGTCTTTTTATTGAAAAACAGTTTAAAAATAATAATAACGGCAAGTTAAAATTTAAAGTCCCTGGAATTTTGTGTTTGTTTTGTTATGATAAAACCATAACATTTTCCAATTACCTATTTTTCAAAAGTAATTTTCAATAAGAAGACACGTCAAGATTGTTTGCCTTTTTTCTTATGCTAAAAAAACTGAAGTATTAATTAATATGTTAGCGTTTATCATGGACGTAACGCCTTTACCTTTTGGAATTTCCATACAACATTTTTGACAGAAGGTATCTCTTTCAAAACATGTCCGAAAGGTTTTAAATAAAATAAAAATCAGGAAGTACATATTACTACAGTATCTAGATCTTTATGAGTTTCTGCTAACTTATATTTGAGCGAATACGTTTTTTCTTTCTTTCTTTCTTTCTGTGTATATTTTAAATTTAATAGAATGACAATTAAGATATCTTCTGTCATAAGTGTTTTGTGGCACTTGCCTTACCTTAGTTAAGGTCACAAGGTGCGTTAAGTGATTCTAGTGTAGAAATAAATGATGAAATCGCTTATTGGCCATTTTTATATGATAGATTATTATGACACGAGTTTGTGTTAAGAGCGTTGCTCAGTTGATTTAATGAGTATTAGGCCGGGATTTTCTAAATTTAAATGTTATTTAAGCGGAGTACAATATAATAGTGACGATGTTGTAGGATGAATCGTCAACAACTGTCGATGGAACTGAAGTGATTTTTAACCGACTTGAAAAAGAGGAGGTTCTATGTTTGACTGTATGTATTTTTTTTTCATATAAATTTCATAATAGATTCCTTGTCGAGTATCATGCTGTTTCGTGAGCTCTTATGACGGTATTCGGGCTTCGGGTACCGACGACCGATTAAAGTATTAAACCCATGAGAGTGAGTGAGATAGCAAGATAAATGGCATTCTAAAAGCTCGCGGACGGTAGTTACAGTGCAGAGATAATTAAAACGGAACAATTTAAAGAGTTTTTGTAGATGTTAAAAATATGTGAACGCGGCCATGTTGTCAAACTCGTCGTGTGTCACGTATCCAGATACTTTATAACTTGTTACGTTTTTTGAAAGCACATCTCGAAAATACCATCGGGAAGTGGTCAAACTTTGTATTGTTACAAAATTGCAGCTCATACATACATACATACATATCGTCACGCCTCTTTCCCACAGGGGTAGGCAGAGACTACTTTGTTCCACTTGCTACGATCCTGACATACCTCTTTCGCTTCATCCACAACTGCAATTCAAATTATAATAATTCAAATTGCAGCTCAAATTATAATAAAATGCTTATACAAGTTGACCAATTCTATTAGAGCTGTATAGGTGAAAAACTTAAGTAAATGACCGGGTTCGTATTAAAATACATAAAGTTTGAAATGTATAATGGGTTAAAAATACATATTGGTCCAAAATATATAATGCGATTTTCTCAGAATATTGCAAATTAACAAAATTGTTATAAACTAAAACTAACCTAACCTAAACCAATCTATAGATTACACTAACAAAAAAGTACATCTAACTAGTAGTTTCACAGAAAATGGCATTATATATTTTGAACCATTATGCATTTTAACCTATTATACATTTTAAACTTTATGCATTCTGATCCGCGCCCAAATGACCTGTTGTATGTAGTAGTGTACAGAACAGAACTGATATGGGGCTTAAGTTATTTTTCTAATTTGGAACGTCACACATTACTTACACATACAACAGGTCATTTACTTAAGTTTATCACCTATAATTCTCTACTCTTAAGTTAAGAAAATTAAGAACAATCTTCCGTCTCTTTCTAAATGGTACCTTAGAGTGGTATGTGGTGTATAGTCTATTCCAATCCATTTGAACGCTTTTGTAAACAAACAAGTACCCAAGTTTATTTAAAATTAAAATATAATATTACATTCCCCCGTTATTTGATTCCCCTTTCCACCTATACGCCCACAATTATCAACGTGGCCTTCAGGTCTTGTTACCTTAAGCTCTGTCAACCCCGGCGGCTGGAATCTTCGGGATCCCACGGCGCCTTCCTAAACCCGGCAAGCGGGCAATGCCTTAGCGTTTTTATTGGGTATGCTCCCCCCATCCCCCATCCCTTTCCGCAAGGAGAGAGAGGTCGCGGGAGAGAGCCCCACATAACCGTCCCCCCCCCGTGACGTGATTTATGTATGTATGTATATCTATATCTATAAAACAGTACCGTGACTGACTGACTGTCTGACAGTCGCACAAGCCTAAACCACTGGAAATAGGAACTTGAAATTTGGCAAACTTATATCTTGAGTATCCCAGAGGAGTAATAAGAAAGGATTTTGTGAAATTCCCACGGTATAGGAAATAGATGAGGCTTATATATTTAGTCGCGGGCAGAAGCTAGTTATAGTATAATTGTTATAACTTCGTGAGATACCAAGTATGATCCTTCGACATGCCGGTTGGTAGTGGTTGTGTGGTAAATTGTTTTTTTACAAAGGCGTTAAGAGGGTGCATCCGTGCTGAGCTCGCAACGTCGCATTTTTGGTGATTTTTGACGACCGGATGGCCTAGTGGTTAGAGAACCTGACTATGAAGCTTGAGGTCCCGGGTTCGATCCCCGGTCGGGGCAGATGTTTGAATGAAAAATACGAATGTTTGTTCTCGAGTCTTGGATGTTTAATATGTATTTAAGTATGTATTTATCTATATAAGTATGTTTATCCGTTGTCTAGTGCCCATATCACAAGCTTTGCTTAGTTTGGGACTAGGTCAATTGGTGTCAATTGTCCCAAGATATTTATTATTTTTATTATTATTATTATTTTTTGCGATTATTTCACAGAAATTGAATGAAAGTATCAAATATCCGTCTGTAGTGCACTTCGTTTTAGTGTATTAATATGCCTAATGCAATGATTAATGGTGATGGACTTTTATTTTCGTATTAGAGGGATAAAATACTATATCTCGTTTAATAAGAAAATAATAGTCCATCACGATGAATTATTGCATTAGACACATTAATACACTAAAAACGAAGTGCACTACAGACGGATATTTGATACTTTCATTCAATTTCTGTGAAATAATCCCAAAAAATCACCAAAAATGCGGCGTTGCGAGCTCAGCACGGATGCACCCTCTTAAATATATTGGAGTGGTTCTCCATAGATAGTGATATGCAATATAACCACAGTGATACATCAGATTTTTTAACTGTACAATGAACTCGAGATGTCGTTTCTTATAGCTTCAATTATTATATTCTATGTTCTAGCGAATTATTTGTTTATTTGCAATTGCGAATGTGTCTGTGCGTGCGTTAGTTAGAAGTGTGTGTTTGTGTGTGTGTGTGTTATGACCAAATATGACGTCGATAGTTCGATTTGTTTGTCTTTCATCTCTTTCTTATTTAAGCTTAGATTAAGAACTACAGTCGTCCAAATATTGAAAACGAAAGTACATATGTTCAAAGGAGATTGCCCAAGTGGGTGTTCATGGCTGTGTTTTTTTCTTTTTTTAAGTTGGTTAAAAACAGGAAATATTCACATACACTTATTTGCACCTTTATCCTTTTCAACGCTAAGCCTAAAATAGATAATTTAAATCTTATGCCATTGCGTAAAGGTTACTTTTGTATCCACGACGGATGGAAAGGAAACGAGACGGTATATGCGTTGTGGGATAGAGGTTATGTGTTTGTCTGTTACCATTTTTCTCGAAAACTACTTAACCGATTGCGATGTTTTTGGATAAAGTTAACGCTTGTAGGCCATCATGGCGCTACAGTAGCCATTATTCAGATTTTATTAATGACTTATTAAAGATATTTGGTTTTTTTCTTACGTTCTTTATGTCGTGGGTTTTTAATTTTTTTACGGTGTGTTTTCTAATGAATATGGTTGGTGTTGAAAAGGTTAATTTATATGACTAGCTGTTGCCCGCGACTTCGTCTGCAAAGAATTCGTTTATCGCTATCCCGCGTGAACTACGCAATTTTCCGGGACAAAAAGTGGCCTATGTGTTATTTCAGACCATAAACTATGTCTGTTCCAAATTTCATCCAAATCCGTTCTGACGTTCTGGCGTGAAAGAGTAACAAACATCCATCCATACATACTTTCGCATTTATAATAGTTGAATTAGATACGGCAATCTCCTTCAAGTTTCGGCCAGTATCAATAATTAAGTATTAAGTATTAAGTGTAAGCACAAAATTTTCCCGCCGAATTAACGGTTATAATAAAGAGAATATGTATATTTGACATTCGGAAAAAGTTGCGCCGTCGTTAGAACCTTGTAACACTAAGTGCATTGATAACATGTCAATTCGCGCTAAGAAAGTCAGTGTGGATGTTAATGTGAAATGGTTGTTCGATGCTTATTTTCAAATGAGCATCCAGTATAAATTGGACGAGTTATGTTTTATTTACGATTCAAATAATCCATATATTTTTTATAATCTCAAAACACGAAGTACTTATGACAGGAGAACGTCTTTATCCATTAACGATAGACTAAGCCTAGGGTAAAAAAGAGTTAGCCACGTTTAGCGTGTATGTTAAGTGTTTCTTAAACTTCTCGCTGTCACAGACCACTTACAGAATTTCAAAAGTCTATGGATCCCTGTCAAAGATTATTGTGAAAAGAAAACAAAGGCTAATATTAAAAATAATATTATAAGTTAATATGTTAAAGCTTAACTGAGTTGCTGAGCATTCTCTTTCAACGGAACGAACGAAATGATCGCTAACCTGTTTGGTCTGGTTGCCTGGAAGAGATCGCTCTGTAGTGATAAGGCCACCTGTTGCTTACCTAGTAATTTTGTAGTTTATTATGTGGTGTTCTGTAAATTCATTGTATTGTATGCTATTAAGTCGTCAAATTCTGTAAAGGCAAACTAAAGGTAACTCCTGTCGTGAATACTTTGAGGCTGAAACACATAATAAACTTGGCCCTGTCTACCCCGTAGGGGATAAAGACGTGATTTATGTATGTATCTGGAACACATTCAAAAGTGTAAAATAGGCGATTTTAAAGTAAACTTCGGGGATGTATAAGGGTGCGACCAAACCGCGGCGTATACGCAGTGACGTGTCGTAGGCGTCACGTTTTCTCACCGTTTCTTCATACATTTTGTTGCGATTCCGTAACGTCACCGTTTTTTAAGCGGCGGTGTGATTTGATAGTTATTTAATAAATTTTGATTAGTTTTGAATTTCGATGCGAGAATGTTCAAAATTGTTCCCAAAGTGATGACAATAAAACCACTGCCAGTAAAATTGAAGTATTTTTCGGGAACTTAGGTTATTTTGCGAGCGAATTTGTTTTTGCGTGAGTGATTTTTAGTAAAAAATTGTATCGGTTTATTTTAATTTATAAGTGTAGTATTAAATATACACTATTTTTGTGGTTAAATTTAAGCATGCTCGCTGATAATTAACGCGCAAATGAGTCTTCGCTTGTGCGGGGGACAGTCGCGCTCCCCGCCCGCACGGGGCTCCCCGCGGGCGTCCTCCCCCGCGCCCCGCAGCCGCGCGGGGGAGGACTCGTTTAAGCAGTCAATCTATAGAAGCTAGTGTTGCTTCTCGGCATATTTCAATAATGCCAACATAAATCCTTGAAGCGATGGCCCAATGAAAGTCTTAACATTGCCTTTGCCATTTCAAAGTTTATAATAAAATTTTGTGGATGAAAAAAAAAAAATTGGTTGCCTGTAAAGTCGGTATACGGGCGAAAGTTTTACGTGACAACGACTTTGAGTGGTAAAATAATTTTAATGTGAATATTCATTCGTATAGTAGGAAGAAGGACGTGTAAACTTGTATGCAGGCGCCTAAGCGAAATAGAAGCGCAAGACATGAACCGGTGTGTATGCCTATCTCTCTCACTCTCTCTCTCTCGCTCTGTCTCTCTCGCTCTTAGGCGGGCTAACTGTGCTCGAGTGGAAGGGACGCGTGCCTTTCACTTTTTATGTCTGTCTCTCTCGCTCTTAGGCGGGCTAACCATGCCCGCGTGCCTCTCACTCGCTCTCATTGTGAGCGCATAACGTGAGCGGAGCGTAACGCAGTTTCTTGAAGTGTCACCCGGCAAACCAATTTATAAGACGTTGTCACGTCAAAACTATAATCCACTATTAGTTTAAGGAACTTTAGACCCGGTCCACGTTAGGTTGCTATACTTAGCGGCATAATTTAGCGAAACACAAAAAAAGTTAGCAAAACGCATACTTAATGCGTGACCAGAAAAAAATAGTACACTTTTTTTGTGTTCTGCTAAATATTTCATCATTGTGATCCTATGTCCCCCATGTGGAGCAGAGGGCATCCATAATGCCGCGCCAAATAAATATGTCGCTGAGTGTATATTCGTTCATTATTGACGCACAATTGTTATTATTCTAACATTCTCTCTGACTATTGACTTTGTGTGAAGGTATAGCAACTGTTAAATGGTGCTCAGAACTGTAAATGCCAAATTACGCGCTAAGAGACGATTAATATTACTTGTCTGTGTTAAGGTCTTTGTGCATACAACCGTGTCATACAAATACAATAAATGATAGGGATGATGACTGCGTAAGGGTGCGACCAAACCGCCGCGTATACGCAGTGACGTGTCGTATGCGTCACGTTTTCTCATCGTTACTTCATACATTTTGTTGCGATTCCGTAACGTCACCGTTTATTAAGCGGCGGTGTGGTCGCACCCTAAATAAAAACAAAATCCTATCTAGTCCCGTTAAATGGGCCAATATTCAAGCGTTTCGACCGCTCGGTTTATGCGTCATTGTCGTTCCACAATTATTATCCTGACAGAAGGACAAGCCGCAAACACTTTAGATACGCTAAATGCAGCATCGATACTGTGTTTCGTTGTCATGAAAGTTAAGTCTCAGCATCATCTCTTTTAATGGTATATGCTGAGACGATAATGACGAAAAAACCGCCGAAAAAAACGCTGAATATTCGCCCTAATATACTCAAATTGTAATTGTTTGTTGACGTACCGTTACTTCCCTATGACAGCAGCGTTTCATGTCTAATAGACGGACACGTTCTGCTATGATTTTTCATACAAATTGTAAACAATGGGACGCGTTTAGCAGTATTTACGTCTAAATGTGGAAGATGTTGGCGAATAAGTGGTGAAATAGATACAAAGAATATATGGCATATAAGAACAACTGGCTGTATATGTATAATAACGTTTATTATAACTGTCCCCGTGTCACAAATACGTCTAGCACGCTCTTTTCTCGCTCTTTCTTATCGAGTTAGAGTTAGATCGGCCTCTTGTGCTAGCCGTCCTATGAAATTAAAAAGGCATTATATTTTTATGTCAAATCGAAATGTCAACAGTTTAATGTTTTTGATAAATCATTTCCATTATAATCACCGAATTATGATATTAAGAGTCTGTTTCATCACTCCTTAACTGTTAGTTATGTATGTTGACGTCTCTGTCTATTTTGTAGTAATAAATAGAGACGAAATCATGGATAACTGACAGTTAAGGAGTGGTGAGACAGGCCCTAAATGTATAGTTATTTAAGTACTTAAATGTGATCGTAATGTATAGTAGTATTTTTAAGTAATTATTGTAAAGATAGCTTTAATGTCAAAACAATTCACCGCTGAGTTAGTTTTATATGGGATTATACAATAATGGCATAATAAATGATTTTTCAATAATATATAAAATGAACTTTTTTTTTTAGTAAATAAATACCAGACTATGCTTGACGTAACACGCATATTGTGTATGTATTGTTTCCTGATTTATCCTAAATACTAACGGTGTTATTACAAAAAAAGTTAAACAGACGTTGAACGCGTGTCTAAAAATTAATCCATTGACTTAAGGTTGATTTTGCAATAGATTATTTTTTAGACACGTGTTTAACTTTTTTGTAATAACAGTAAAATGTATCATCATCATTCATCATTGTCGCTTTTAGTATATGCCCCAATGCTGGGCACAGGTCTTTTTCCAGAGTAAGAGGACTTTGGCAGCAGTTTCCACGTGGACCTATGTGCGGATTGGAATCTACAACAACATTGAAATTCTTGGTAGAAGTGTGTAGCGTGCAAGTTTCCTCGTGATGTTTTCCTTCATCAAAAAGTTCATGGTTTTGGTAAATTTCAAATGAACGATGTAACAGCTCTTTCGCTCAGGGTACTTTTTTTTGTCGAATTGTATAAGTATTATTTATTTTGTTGTTATGTATGACACCATTTGGATATAGAAACCTTAAAAATAAAAACATTTCTATATACCGAAAATGTCTTTATTTTCCAAGTTATTGATACTTGTTGATAGTATTTGCATATAAACTCATGCAAAACAAAATTTTAATTAATTACTTATTACATAATTATTATCGCTGTAAATCAAGATCGACTTGAGAGGGTGCATCCTTACTGACCTGGCAATGTCGCATTTTTGGTGATTTTTTGCGATTATTTCACAGAAAATGAATGAAAGTTTCAAATGTCCGTCTGTAGTGCACTTCGTTTTGAGTGTATTAATGTGTCCAATGCAATGATTAATCGGATTAAACGGATAAAATACTATATCTCGTTTAATAAGAAAATAAAAGTCCATCACGATCAATTACTGCGTTAGACACATCAATACACTCAAAACGAAGTGCACTACAGACGGACATTTGAAACTTTCATTCATTTTCTGTGAAATAATCGCAAAAAATCACCAAAAATGCGACGTTGCCAGCTCAGTAGGGATGCACGCTCTTAATTACCAAACAAGTGTTTTACCTCAGTAAATAATATTTATTTCACTTTTGTTGCATCAAATCCTTTTTCCAATAGTTACTTGAATAAATCATACGTACCCGTTTGCATAGGGAATGTAAAATAAGGTGACTAGGGTCATATGGGCAGGTAAATAAAAAAGCTCAAATAATTTAAAAATTGTTTTATAAAACATAATAAATACAGGCTCTAACGTAATGCACAACAAATAAGGTGGGTACGCTTGAAAATTGAAGTTTTTTCAGGACGGCAAGTGTCTTTGTGTATTCGAGTCTAACTATACACTGATTTCAACAAGATCCTTTAACAATTATTTATTATTATTTTAAAAACGTTCTATTAAAACATTAGAAGCGGCTTCGCTTTATAGAACCATAGCGTAATAATAACAAATAGCGAGGTAACTCGGCCGAAAAAACATGGTAATTATACGACACGGTGCGAGGTTGACCTGCGTTTTCCGTATCGCTGTCCGATTCTCAGTAAGTATATACCGGACTCGACTGATTGTAGGCAGTTAGCGTAGATACCACGGAATAGAAAAAGCAAGTGGAAATGGCATGTTAACGATACACGCGAGCCACCTTTCTGCGCAACATATCACTTCAACTTGTATGTAGTTATGTATACATGTAAACTCTTTATTGCACATAAAAATTTAAAAATAAATAAGTACACTGAAAATAGTACAGAAACAAATAATAATAACAATACTACGTAAAAGTACTTGTTTTTTCTATTCCGTGGTAAAGACAAAGTCCGCACACTATTGAAAATCATTACGCTACGCTATGACAGACCATTATAAAGCCAGAAATATAAAAAACTGCACTGGTGTCGCCACTGTATCTTTTATACGGCAACATAGTATAGTCCATACAGAAATTAGGTGCGAAATTTTCCGCAATATGGCGACGTTTTATATTTCTGCACGAGAGTCCACAAGAGTCGCGTCGCGCGCGAGATAAATTGCGTCTTTCACTGACTTACAATAAACAACTAGACTCCCAATCGCAAACAAAAGTGCAACAAGAAACGTCCGAACGGCGTTGTCTATGTATTGTGTGTCAACACATCAACTTACACAGATAACAAATCCAAACAGAAAACTTCCGGTTTTATTAACCTTAATGCCCTCAATTCACATTTTAGTACTTCTCCGGTCGTAGTGGACCCATCTACCAAACAACGTACACTGTCTAAGCTCGCCAATACCCCTAAACCGGACTTCTCCTGTTTTGATCTCGGAACTATTTCTTCTCAAGAAACGCTGGAGCTGCTGAGGGCTGTTGGGACGAAGGCCATGGGTGAGGATGGCCTGAGCATGGATATGCTTGGGCCCGTGGCGGAATACATTGCTCCTATTATTTCCCATATCATTAATTTTTCCTTTTCTTCGGGCCAATTCCCCACGGCTTGGAAACTAGCACACGTAATTCCTCTCCCAAAATCTCCTAATCCATCAGGTTTTTCTGAATATCGTCCTATATCTATTCTTCCTGTTCTTTCAAAAATTGTGGAACATTTTGTTTGTCGACGTTTGTCCTATCAC
Source organism: Pandemis heparana (assembly GCA_963854515.1). Taxonomy (NCBI): domain Eukaryota; kingdom Metazoa; phylum Arthropoda; class Insecta; order Lepidoptera; family Tortricidae; genus Pandemis; species Pandemis heparana. Next base: position 2,550,182 of record OY978025.1, read on the forward strand.
CTTAATTTCCATAACCTCCTGAATCCGTTCCAGTCTGGATTCCGCCCCGGGCACAGCACCGTCACTGCTCTTGTCAAGGTTACTGATGACATTCGTCTTAACATTGAGAATAAGAAGCTAACAGCTCTTGTTCTTCTGGACTTTAGTAGTGCTTTCAACACTGTGGATTTTGAGATTCTTTTGGGAATTCTCAAAACCCTAAATGTTTCTGATTCTTCCTTGTCATGGTTTCAATCCTATCTCACGGGAAGGCGCCAGCGTGTGAGGTTAGATGATGCTCAGTCTGAGTGGAACACTCTCACTGCTGGTGTCCCCCAGGGGGCAGTGCTTTCTCCTCTTCTATTTTCTGTTTTCATAAACGGTATAACAGCGTCTCTACACTCTAGCTACCACCTTTATGCTGATGACCTGCAAATTTATGCGGCGGCAGATTTTGATGATTTCCCTAACTTGATTAACCGCGTTAACGCTGATCTCGAGGCCATACGGGTTTGGGCGGCGGATTTCGGGTTAAAGGTGAATGCTGGAAAGTCGCAGGCAATTGTTGTTGGAAGTCCTCATTTCATCTCAAAGCTGTCTGACCTGGTGTTGCCCGAATTAGTTTTTGACGGAACTTCTATTCCTCTCTCATCCACTGTCAGAAATTTGGGTGTCATCATGGATCAGACGCTTTCCTGGTCGGCTCATGTCTCCGAGGTCAGCCGGAAGCTCTTTGCCTCGGTCCATTCTCTCAGGCGCCTGCAAAATTTTCTCCCTCTTCATACCAAGATAACTCTAGCACAATCTCTCCTTCTCCCTCTTCTTGATTATGGCGACATAGCCTTTCTTGACCTTTCCGAGCAGCTGCTTGACAAGCTTGAGCGTCTACAAAATGTCTGCATACGCTATATATTTGGCCTGCGTAAGTATGACCACGTATCCTCTTTCCGCGCTCAGCTGAAGTGGCTGCCGATTCGTCTTCGGCGGAATGTCCACATCCTGTCGTTGCTTTTTAACGTCCTTTTTAAACCCCAGTCCCCATCCTACCTTTCAGATAGATTTAGTTACTTGGCCGTTGGTTCCGAGAACCGATTGCGGTCGAGTAATAATCTATCTCTTGCGTTTCCTGTCTCTAAATCGAAAACCTACTCCAAGTTCTTTTCCGTGCACGCTGTTAGACTGTGGAATCGTTTACCTGTTGAGATCAGGCAGTCGCAGTCGGTTGCCGCCCTACGAAATCGCCTAAGGAAGTATTGGCTTGATGAGTCTTCTTGAGTGGACTTTGTTTGTTTCGTGTGTGTGTATATTTATGTAGCTTAATATGTAGGTTATATTACTATGTAGTGTATTTCTGACATATATTAGTTTATTGTATATTTATTTATTTTTATATGTATTAGGGTGTACCTGTATTGTTGTGTAGGTGTATTATTATTATGTTAGTGCTTTATTAGTTTAGGTTTAAATTAGGGTCATTGCTCTTCTAGCTTTCCAGTGTGTCTACTCTCTATACTCTGGTTTCTGTTGTCCTGTCAATCGTTCGAAGGTTAACTGGAAGAGATCCCTTTAAGGGATAAGTTCGCCTTTGTACATCTATTTGTCTCATTATCTGTAAAATTAATGTGTTTTATGTACAATAAAGAGTTATACATACATACATACATACATAACATCAACATATTCGTTCAAATTAACACCTTATTTCGTGGCAGTAATGTTTAATGTCAATTGCATACGATCGTGAGAAGTAATAACACTACGACACGCGCTGGAAACCTGTCTGTCTCTTGTTCTCAAGCGTTTGAGATTACGGTGCGAAAGAGACATGTACATTTTTATCGAAGCGCGGTCGAAACACGACTGAACCAAAACTCTGCACAATAGACGCGTCGTGCAGACTTTTGCTTCCGACAGTTTTTGAGCGTGATTGGGAGTCTAGTTGTTTATCGTAAGTCAATGCCGTCATTTACCGTTCGTTCTAGAAAGAGACGGATAATCTATCTCGCGCGCGACGCGACTCTTGTGCGCTGTCGTGCTAGCCGGGCTGGTTAGGCTTTAATACTTTCATGCCACGCCTGCCTGAAAAAGTTATCGTAATATTTAAGTGCGAAAATATGTTCAAATCAATGTATAGCTCACATTAGTATTACTTTATATTTATCTTAAAACATAGTCCATTTTACCCGACCAGGACCGGACTTCCCAACATAAAACAAAGATCTATTTCCATTCATTAAAGCTCAAAACGTAATCACACTGGTGTAGTTATATATTAAGCTGAGTACATACAACTCCACGTTACAGTAACCAAAAACACTAAGTGTGGACGTGAGTCGCGAGCGGAACGCCACACCACACTAGGGTTTTTGGTTGCAGCTCGCAAGTGAGTACCCGGCCTTAGAATAGTAGTAAAGAGGGAGCGATTGAGGCGACTCAAATATGTACTTCAATGTGTGCTTATAAACTTTCATTTTATAGCTGTAGGTAAGTATTGTAGTATATATAGTATAGTCAATATTTATGTATAGTCATACTAACACTACAGGTTCAAAAATACGTACCGTTATTACAGCCGCCATAAGATTCATGGAGATATATACATACATACATACATAAATCAAATATTTATCCCTTACGGGGTAGACAGGACCTAAGGTAACAAGACCTAAAGGCCACGTTTAGCATGATTGTGGGCGTGTAGGTGGAAAAGGGAAGATTTATAGTGTCCCACTGTCGCACAGGGGATTTAATACATCACTACATAGTATAAAACAAAGTCGCTTTCTCTGTCCCTATGTCCCTATGTATGCTTAAATCTTTAAAACTACGCAACGGATTTTGATGCGGTTTTTTTAATAGATAGAGTGAATCAAGAGGAAGGTTTATATGTATAATACATGCATAATATACCGTGCGAAGCCGGGGCGGGTCGCTAGTAATATATGTTATATACTTATGCCAGTTTGTGCAAGTATATTTTTGTGATCCAGTCATAAAAATGTAGGCACCAGACCGTACATATATGGTCCTGATCGGGTTTTACATACATAACATTTTATTTTTGTCAATTACATATTTAATACAAGTACAATGTGAACCTTATTACAATGCTAATAAGTTTACAAGTTGTGCAGTCAAAAGCATTCTTAATCATTCGTTAAAGATGGAATTGAAAGATATAGTAAACGATGAAATTCATCAAATGGTCGTAAACTGAACTCATCTTTCAGCACATCATTGTTAGCACTAGAACACGCAAGAGTCCCGTCGTGCTCGAGGCAATCTACCCTTTCTTTTTCTTACTGTTCTTTCTACAGGGTGTATCAGACATCCCCTAACAATAATCCACTGGGGTATATAACCATAGCTATAAAAGCTAAAAAAAATATTTAAAAAAAATTGGAGTAAATTTGTTTTTTTATACATATTTTCTACAGGAATGGTAGTATTAAATGTTATTTGATTTGATTAATTTATTTGTGTTAATTTTAATATAATTTAATTTGTCAAGCTGATTATATTTTTAAAACTGTATTTGATTTGACCTTAATTGACTATATTTTATTCTATTTGATTTGATTTCAATTTAATTTATTTTGTCAAGCTTATTATAAATATTTTTTTTAGAACTATAATTGTGCATGCGTAGTACTGCTGTGGTTGTCGTTTGGTGCAACCCTCCTAAATATTTGTACGCCTAAAATGGCATAAAAGTGTAGAAACTTATTTTATTATGTCACCTATACTTGTAACACCTACTTTTATCAAATAAATGATTGATTGATTGATCATTCGTATAGAAAAAAAAAATACTCCAATTTTTTTCAAAATATTTTTTTTAGCCTCTATAGCTATGGTTATATACCCCAGTGGATTATTGTTAGGGGGTGTCTGATACACCCTGTAGAAAGAGACGGGTAATCTATCTCGCGCGCGACGCGACTCTCGCGATCTCGTGTAGACCGACTCTCTCGGCCCCCGCGGTCGTCCCACCCCGCGCCCCGCAACCGCGCGGGCGAGGACTCATTTAAGCGATCGTTCTCTGGTTTGCTGGTGTAGGCATCTGCTGTCGACCAAATTTGACTGTTTATTTCCAATAGTTGTACAATTTGCATCAGTGTGTGCGACTTAACAGATAATACGAAATCTTAATGTTAATGCTTTGTGTATTAATTGCACTCATCCATGAATGATTGTTAAAAATGACTAGTATAGCAGTTAGGGCTCTTATAAGGCTTTTTTGTGACGATGATTTATCCAAAAGCGATATTTTATTAGCAAAATTTTAACGGCTTTATTTTATAAGCTCTGTCTACACATGGGAGAGTAATTTGCTGGCAAGCTGGCAAGTTTTATATAATCTGCTTTAATTTGTGTGACTGTAATTTGCTGGCAAGTTTTATATAATCGTACATGTGCAGCAACGTATGACGCTCTTGATATGTGTAAGCAATGCTTTTTTTTTTTATGAACATAGCAGGGGGTGGGGGGTACTCGGAAAATAGATTTTCAAAATGTGTACACACCTCGGGCTGTGTTAAAGAAAGGCTCAGATCGCATGTTTATCGCCCTCGCCTTTGGCTCGTGCGACAAGTTCCGGCGATCTGAGACATTCTTTATTTCACCACCCTCGGGTACTCTACTGTCTTAAAAAGGTCTTTTTGGACTACAATGAATCTTTTTACGAAACCCAATAATCTTAAGAGGGTGCATCCGTGCTGAGCTCGCAACGTCGCATTTTTGGTGATTTTTTGCGATTATTTCACAGAAATTGAATGAAAGTTTCAAATATCCGTCTGTAGTGCACTTCGTTTTTAGTGTATTAATGTGTCTAATGCAATAATTCATAGTGATGGACTTTTATTTTCTTATTAAACGAGATATAGTATTTTATCCCTTTAATACGAAAATAAAAGTCCATCACCATTAATCATTGCATTGGACACATTAATACACTAAAAACAAAGCGCACTAAAGACGGATATTTGATACTTTCATTCAATTTCTGTGAAATAATCGCAAAAAAATCACCAAAAATGCGACGTTATGAGTTCAGCACGGATGCACCCTCTTAAATAAGCACCGAAATTACAAAACCTTATAAGAGCGCAGTTAAAAAAATACAAAAAAAAATCAAAACCGTAATAGTAAGAGATTCGTGTGGAACTAAAAACTAAGCTAATGTTAACTAAACACACCTAAACCCAAACTTACACAATACGTGGTAAAATAAAGCGTACACAAGGCATTATGTTCAATACAAACTAATTATAAATTAAACATACTTAAAACTATTCAATGGTGTAAGTTACTGGAATACGAATATATCAGAGGTTACCAAACGTTTTTTTTTTCTCGCAGACCACGGTCAAAGTCTTACTGTTTTCCCTTGCTGCTACATTTCTAATAGGTATATTCACAAAACCCTCTTTTTTGCGCCAAAGTCGACCCCTGACAATGACAATTCAGTTTACATTACAAACTCGACCAGCATCAACGCCGATTGGCTTCATATTGACTTTTTTTTTTACATAAAATAGGCTTACGTTTGACCTCAATTTCGCTTGATGGAAGGCGAAGATGAGGCCTAAGATGGTACACGTTTGCCTAGAAGGTGTCTACGTCTTGCATGTCAAATTGTCACATATCGCCGACATTTGTCAAATTGGTGAAATAAAGGGGGTCCACCTGAACAATTTTTCCTAACTTTCAAGTGTAACTTTTAATTATTTTATTCTGCATTTTTTATAAGATTCAGGCGTAACAGTAAAACGCCACTTGCGCCTAAGTGCACGAGACAATTATTGGCGGTTGTTGTGTAAACAAAATAGTCACAATATTGGATTATTGGTACCTCCCCAAACTAAATTTCAAATTCCATCTAAAAATTAACAGACGCAACAAAATGTCTCACGATAAATATCCTTAAAACTGAAATTATGCAGCTCGACTTAAAATCTAGAATGTTCGCGGTTTCTTTATATCGTTAAACAATTATATGCTCTATTCGCTTGCAAATAAAGCTCAGTCGACACATTAGCAATCATTTTTTTACATAACGAATCTATCATGTCTTTTGTGGTTTTTGTTAACAAATCGAATCGGATCTTTAAAAACGCTAAGCTTAAAATTAAAAGTAATACGTTCAGAATAGCAAATCATTTGCTTGTTAATTACACAATATTAATTACTTGCTCGATCAATAAAACAGACAGGTCAGTGCTCAAAAGTCATCTCTGCAAATAACGCCTCACTAGCGGAGTTAGGTCTTTTGATTAGTTCGCTTAACACTCTATTGTTCCGTAGCGAAAGATCATAAAATAAGATTCAATGATGATTTGTGATTACAAAATAACTCACGTATAGAAGCCGAAAGCATTCCGCTCCGATAATTGTGTTCGTTTCGCTGCCGCCGGGGCGAGCGCTCTCTGATGAAGGACTACGGAATAGTCCGAAACAATTGTCGGAGCATTCCTTCGGCTTATATACGTGAGTTATCCGGTTTGTCGTAATTATGTTTGATTCTCACGGTAGTTTCATGTTGAAGATGATTTGTGACTTTATTGAAGCTAGTGTTAGGGTTATTAATAAAAATGTATCACTAAGTTAGGGTATAAATTATATACAGGGTGTTTGGTAGCCAGCTGCAAAGCTTTAAGGGGGTGATAGCCGAGGTATTTTTGAACATTTTGAGCCATACATGTCTTAGCCGAAATTTGATATTTTTTTTTAAATCGTAAATTTAGAAATTTTATGAAAATACCCAGAATTTGATAGAAACGAGTCAATAATGCACCAATGAGCGTTAATTTTTAAACAAAATCTTTTATTTCGTGTACTTTAATGTGTATTGGACCAAATGAAACAATATTTATGTGTCTGTCTTGCCACTGAAACAAAATGGAGGCATCCGAAATTACTAAAATGTCTTTTTTTTAACAGAGTCATCTTTCAGTGCCATAAAAAAAAATTAAAAAAAAACCTGGAAATGTTCAAACATTTTTAAAAACATGCCTGTTTATTGCTCTTTCTTTTAAGGTATCACACATTCACATTGCTTGCTAAATATGAGATAAAAAGTAAAAACCAAACTCGGGGAGCACTCGCTAAGAATTCACTAGTATTGAAATTTCACGTTAAAAGTAGACACTTCAGTAGTAATTTACATGAAAAAAAGGTTAAAAAAAAAACATTAATCTTCACTTTCTTGTGATTTGAATAGTAAATTAATTCATTTTACAATTCTTTTTTTACCTTTTTTCATGTAACGCGTAAGACACGTAAGACATGTATGGCTCAAAATGTTCAAAAATACCTCGGCTATCACCCCCTTAAAGCTTTGCACCTGGCTATCAAACATCCTGTATGTACAGATGCGGGTAGATTTTTGATTGTGTGTGTGACCAGTCTTTAGAACTATTGATCGAAGCCATTATAAATCAGTAAAGGCTACAGCAGTAAAGGTATGTAGCGAAATATTTACTATAAGCCTCCTTAATGTTATAAACAAGACAATGGCTGAACTTAACTTAGTACTAACTTAGTATGAGAGAGAGCAAGATAAACATTTAAAAGTTTTTATTTAACTTAACCTGTTTGTTTTGTGTTTGCGTCTAATCTTACAGTTCAAATTAGCTCTAATTCTAGTGGTTCGATAGCTTTAAAATTTGGTACACCTATGTAGAATGGATGACAATGCAAGTAGAGTCATAAAAAAGCTTGAATTAAAAACGAAACCACACGGCGGCCACGACGTACAAAATCCGCGTTCTGAAATGAACACAGGCACGACGTCGTCTGTACACGCGTCAATGTGTGCGTAAGATACACAGGGCTGTCTATCGCAAAAACCTAGTACTATAAGTAATACCAATGACATAAATATACTAATGATATGGCTTAGATGTGTTGTGTGCAAATAAATGTACTTAATCGTTATCTATTTATTTAAACTTACTTAAAATGTGTCTGTCTGTGTATTTAAGCATTATTATTTTCAATTACAATAGATGTACGACAACAAACTTAAGCGAATGATTCTGTAGTTATTTCATGTATTAATCGCGATAATTTCAGAAAGCATTAATTTTCTAATGTTTTATAAAATGAAGTAGGTAGGATAGGTTCCCGAACTTGTGACGTGCGGCCGACATACATCGCGTCGCGAGCCCTACTAGTTGCCAGCAGCTTTCCGGCAGACTGCGCTTGAGGGGTGGGGTAACTCGAATCGGTGCGGGGCGGAGCGTGGCCATTCTGTACGTTAGTACTATTATATATTCTGTGACGAAACTTTAACCTGACCTTATAGTAATATCGCGCTAAATACCTTTGCAGTAGCGTTACTTAACGGCCGGTAACAACCAAGCCTTATTCTACTTAACTTATTTTGGTGTTAAGCAACTTCCAACAACACAGCAATTGCGACTCCAGTTCTAAGTCTAAGCTAAAATTTATCATTAAAAACCATATTGTAAACCCTTGAACAACGTTAAATATTTATCATAATTTAATTTGTGAACACGTCCATTTTCTTTGACTTAGTAATGACAGTTTTTTTGCACAATACGTCGTGTAAGCGTAGAAGTTTAAATTCGACTTTAGCGAGTTGTTTTGAAAAAACAAATGCAAGTTTTTTAAAATCACACTCAGTAGAGAAATAGTTCTAAATTTTCACAATTGCATAACGGTATGCTTTTTAAATTGACACATTTCTCTAACAAAAGGGTTCACAATTAGCTTCTGTTCAAAACAGACACACTTACAACTAATGCCATGACACTTACTAGCTACCTGTCAATAAATTATTATGATAAGAAGCGACTGAAAGACCCCCCACTAGTTCCATTTTCATTATCACTGTACAAAGTAGTACCATCAACGGAACTGATAAAGGTACTAGTGGGAAGATACCAACAAAACTAGTACTAAACTTACATAAAAAGTTTCAAAATTGAAGTCAATTACAATTTTTAATTGTGCTCAGGTAACTGGAAAAAACCTTAGTGTAAAAAAAGTAAAAAAACTTACAAAAAAAAAAACTAAACGAATCCTTCATCACTTCAGTCTGAGTGGAGTGTTACAGAGTGGTATAATTTCATCCTAAACTTGTACAATCAAGTAAAAAAAGGGCTAGAAATAGCTGTCATCATCTCGCGAAAATGGTCAGTTTCTAGGGGGAAAAAACTTTTACTGTCAACCCCATTGATAAGCTGCAAAAGGTCGTATTATAACAATATTATGTGAACTAAAATGAATAATATGAATAATCGATTCGCTCCCGCATAGGCTTGTTTAGCCATCGACGCAGGTGCCGCTGACAATGCTTAAATCATCTGTCACAGATGCTGAGGCCTAAATGATGAATGACCAGGGCAATATTTCATAAAGCTGCAAGTTACATTTACAAGCGGAAGTCTCTTTCTGACCCTATGTGTTAGATAGAGACTTCCGCTTGTAAATTGTAAGTTATAGCTATATAAAATAGGGCCCAGCTTTTCTGCAATTATATTAATAAAAATAACATTAATGGATTCATCAAGACAAAACTACTATTCTATTTGAATCGCGTTTGAAATTATACATAACATGAGTGCAGTATCCGGCCATAAAGATTGTACTTCGGTGTTTGGAAAGAGACGATTAGCGTCACGTAAGAAGAGCGAGACAACGCTCTACGAAGCCGAAATTAGCCGAGACCGATATGCAAACTTTATGGCTGGGTAATGTATGTTATGTAGGTATGCATATTTAAGGTGATATCAGACGGTTCATTTTTTGTTCATTTTCTTATTTCATATTGCATCTTTCACTCAAAGTGACAAGTCTTAACTCAAAGTGAAAGAAAAGTACCGAATCAGTAAGTTGATCAAACGGTGTTGGATATTTTCATTCGGCATCATTCATTCGAGTGAACCGTCTGATACCACCTTTATGCACTGGACAAGTTAGGACTCAGATAAGCACCTAAAACATTTGAACATTTTTATAAACAAATTCAGATCGTAAAATTATTTGGCAAATTAAAACTAGAAGATAAAAATTTTTTGACATCGAATTTACTAACATTTTATCAAGCCTACAACTTGACTGCATTTTTTTGTGAATTTATTATTTTTAAACAGCAACTTATAAACTACACGAATCTATCGCTGTTTCAAATATGTTCTGTCTTAATCCAACACAGCGGCGTTCACACTCGAATGAAAGGGACGCAAAATATACTGCAAGTGTCACTTTTTTCACAAAAACTTGCAGCCAAATACACACGACCAAAGCTTTGCTTTACAACATGGACTTTATAACGCTAGAAATATAGTTGTATCTCCTTCATCAGTCGACGATGATCTCTCTATACTGTCTCTCTTCACTCTGTTCCCTCTCTTGATCCGACTCCTCTATGAGGGATTCCGTTCTCTCTATATCTATGCCCTCAGTTTCGCTAGTAGCTGTTTTAGTTTCTCTGTAATCGAACATGGAAAACTATTTTAATACTGGCACTCCACTTGACGTTGCGTGTTCGCGTTGCGCTATTGGCATCTTCGTCGCATATGCCAGAAACAATATAGTGCATCCCCTTCACTCACGCAAATATTTGGATAAATATGCCAAGTGGAGTGCCAGTATAAGATACGTAAATACTTCGTAACAATCAGGGAACGGAAATGCTCAAAACTAGGTAGGTTCGAATATGGGTGCGGGTCAGAATACATAGTTTAAAATGTATAATGGGTTAAAATACATAATGGTTCAAAATATATATTGCAATTTTCTATGAAATTAGTACGAGTAGCTAGATGAACTTTTTGAGGGTGTAATCAATAGATTTGTTTAGGTTTTTTTTTTTAGTGCCGCCCCTTCATTCTGCCACTCGTCCCTGATAAGAGCATGCTTCATGCTCATGTATGAGCCTGTCTTAGGTTTAGGTTAGGTTAGGTTTATTTTAAAATAATCGTCTTAAGTTACTATTTTGTGAGCAAATTGCATTATATATTTTGAACCATTATGCATTTTAACCCATTATGCATTTCAAACTTTATGTACAAGTGCCGGCACGTAAGTCTAGCGCTGACTTTGTATGCGCAGAAGTATAAAATACGGTATCCGTGGGTGCGCAGATCCCCACCACGTGACGCGTTAGCGCTAGACTTGCGTGCCGGTAGGTTTACCTAATTTAATACGTACCCTTCGAATATGGTGTGAGCACAATGACTAAAAATATAAGTGGGAACAAATTATAATGGCTGTGGCAACTCTGAACACTTAGACATATCAAAACACAAGGTTTGCCCGACGTATTTCAAATAATTCGTGGCACTTTGTCAATGTGTGCTCGAAGCGCCCTAAATGTTAATCCAAGTGCCAAGATCCACCTAAATCCGTTCAGCCGTTTTAGTGAGAAGCCATAACCAATATTATGAAGACACATAGAGATAGAGACTAACAAACTTCATTAACAATATTAATAAGATTTCTCTAGTATTCTTTGTTGATGCCTCTTTAGTTAAGGTGGACTTACTGTTCTTGTAGCGGCGCGGGCTCGAGCGGAGCGGGCGCTGGGGCGGGGGCGGGCGCGGGGGCGGAAGCGGGTGCGGAGGCGGCGGATAGGGACAGCGATTGCGGCCGCTTGAGCCAGCTACATCGCTCCTCCTGACAATTCAAGTTCAATCATTATATTTCGTTGCATGTTGTTTAGGACAACGAACGAATAATATATACATATATACGGCAAGGAAGGAAAACGAGCAAGTGGGTCATCTGATGGTAAGTGAACACCATATACACAGGGGGGTTATATTTTTTTATTTTAACGTAACGTCTTTCGTGTGGGACATTTTAAACTTTAGAATAGAATAGAATAGAATAAACTTTTATTACCACAAATAGAATATACATACATAAGTATAAATAGCATAATATGTAAATCAAACTTAAAACTAAGCGTGGCAATTGAACCAATCCAAGCTCAGCGTGTGCTGCGGGCGCGCACGCACACGGCGCTGATTTTCAGCCCAACCCTATTTACTCCTCTGTAAATCTTTTTTGTTACGCGGGTAAGTTTGAACAAACAAAAAAAAAGAAAAATTCAAAGTAAAAAAAAACAGGGTAAAATATTTTTTGAAGAATTTGCACACTAACAAAATGCATCGGCTTAAAGCCAAAGAGCAGTTCAAAGTAAAATGACTAAAATAATCCATCCTAAAATTAAATACACGTGCATGGCACGACATAATAAGTACTTACTTAAAAATAAAATACTCAATTTGTGTTTCAAAGATCTCCGGGACATATTTTTACGACAGTTGCTTATTGTGATAAAGTAGTAAAGCGTTGGGCTACTTTGCGCACCTGCGGCGTGTTGACTGCTGTGATGTCAGTCTGCGTGGCGGCGGGCGCGGCGGCGCGCGCCGACACGCAGCGCAGCAGCTGCTGCATGCAGCCCTGGAGCTCCACCACCTGCACGGACAGTACAGTGCTACAGGCCGGAAGGCTTGTCGGCGGATTTATAGGCGGCCGAGCTGAAGCGAGGCTGGATAATTTGAGGCTAGCAACGCCTTTTTCGTTTTCTATACAAAACTACGTAAAAGTAAACTAGATAAAATAAAACTGCAAAATATAACAAGTCTTATTTATTGTTTTTGTTACGTAGGCACAGTCAATTCATCCTTACGTGTTTTATCATGTAAACATACACTTCTCAAAGACATTTGTCACACTTTTCTCTCGGATTACACAATAATTATGTTGTTATAGGCTTAAAAAAACTCATAAAGTATTAAAATTAACCAAGTAACCAATGCAAAATATAATTTTTAATAACATTTTCTTCAATAATCGGAGAAAAGAATGAATCAACTCGAAAATATCTGCAACCAGAGTAACGCCACGAAACCGAAAACCTGATACAAGTTCTATTTATTTTTAAAGCAAAATAATCGGTCACGTTTTATGTATATTTTATCAACATTTCCAATCACTAATCATTGTCTATTATTCTATTATAAGACACGTAAGGATGAATTAACCATACATATTACCTGATCTAATACTGTTACATATTACCTGAGTCTGTAGACTGCAGCAAGTCTCAGTCAGCTGTCTCAGCGCGTCGCCCTCGGGCTTGTAAGAGTCTGCAGCTTGTAACGTAGACACCTTCTTCCACAGAGCGTTGATGGCTTGCATCTGTAGTTGTTGTATCTTGCGTTCGCTCTCTAAAGCCGCTTTGGTGGCCTCCATATCGCACGTTAGCCTTCTGGATGCAATAACATCGTATTATAGGTGAAAAACTTAAGTAAACCTGGGCCCTATTTTATAAAGCCAAAAGTTACAATTAAGTCTCTTTCTGACCCTATGTGTTAGATAGAGACTTCCGCTTGTAAATTGTAACTAGTAGCTTTATAAAATAGGGCCCTGTTGTATGAGTGAGTAATGTGTGCTAATAGACAAATTGACGATCCAAACTAGAAAAATGATGTAAGTGCCATGTCAGTTCTGTACACTACTACATACAACAGGTCATTTACTTAAGTTTTTCACCTACAGCAATTTGAAGAGTTAATGATAGTCATAAAATCTTAGTGCTTAAAGACATAAACAAATAAGTTTTAGTAAAAGTTTCAATGAAGTACAAGTTTCTTTTTGCTAGCTCTAGCTACTTTTTGTTGACTGTATTTGCATTGTCGTTCTTACAAATGTGTACAAAATCTGAATGCAATCCTACCACTACAAAAAATTAAAAAACTTGAAAAATTTGGCCTAAATATATAAACGACAAACTTGGTCAGATTAATAAAAAGCTTGCAACATTGTACAGAGATTTCAGAGGCGATTTTTTTCCAAAAAATCTCTTCCATCTGACCTGGCATTAACGCTGTACGAAATTTTTACTGTTTGTTATATTAAGTGAGGTAGGAAATATTGACCCAGTAGGAAAATGTTACTATCGTTAGCAAACATTTTCAAAAAAGCTATAATATGAAGCCTTAGTTAACCTCGTTTCTTTTCAGATTATCCTTCATAAAGATCAGTTTACCCATTATACTTAAGGCCACTTGCACAGTCTAGGGTTAAAAAAATGGTTAAAAATGGTTAACCGTGGCTTAGATATGATAGTTCCATACATTTTGACACTTCTATACTCCAGTGCGCATCTTACCCTGGCACTCCACTTGGCGTTGCATGTTCGCGTTGCGCTATTGGCATCTTCGTCGCATACGCTAGAAACAATATAGTGCATCCTCCTCACTCACGCAAATATTTGAATAAATACGCCAAGTGGAGTGCCAGGTGCCAGTATTAAGCAGTTAACAATTGCTACTCACTGTATATGCTGCCTCGCTCTCGCCGCCTGTATGGCATGCAGGATCCTCAGGGTGTCCTTGTTCAGATTCCTGCTCCTGTACCCCCTCCACATCTTCTGTATAGTGACTGCGGCCATTGATTCCACGCTCATCTTCTTCTGCCGTCTCTGATTCGAGGCCAACTTTATAATCTCCAGTTTATCTTGATCAACATCATCTTTGTTCACACCGTTGACTTTTGATTCTAGTTTCAAGCTGCCTTTTCTTTGCTGTTCCGCTTTGGATTTCATTTTGGGGGAAGAGGTCGCACTCTTTGGTAGTTTAGGCGAGCTCTTCATGTTGTTGTTGATTGTTTTTGGCTGCGTTATTTGCCTATGTGGTTTCTCCTCGTGTATACTGCTATTGCTTGATGATGTGTTCGAGATTGTGTGGATGGAGTTGTTGGTGGGCTTTGGTATGGTTCTCTGTAGGTCGTACATGGGGTCCTGGTAGTCTGGACTCATGAGGGATTCTGGTACTGGCACCATTTTTGATGCAGCCTCTAGCGATTGGTTGACGGGTTTAGGAGGTGGGTCTGAAACTGTAGTTCTTTTTTCAGTCAGTATCTATTAAGGAAATGCTGAGGATTCTTCTTTATTTCATTAATGTTCATAAAACTGAAGAACTCAACATTTTAATGAATAAAGCAAAACAAGTTTTTCTATGAGACAGAGGTTTTATAAGACCGTTTGGTTTTTAAGGTTACTTAGTGGTAAGTAATCGCCTTTACCTTTTATTTGATAAACTTTAAGTTATTGCATGATAATGTAGAAAGCTAAGACACAATATTTCATGTGCCAGTAATGTACCCAGATTCAAATGGCGCGTGTTACAACTTTACGCCACTTAATTCTCCAAATTTTGGTGGTAGATGGGAAGCAGTAGTAAAGTCGGCAAAGTACCAAATCCAATTGAACGGCTACGCTCAAAAAGTTAATACTACAAATTAATAAGAACGTAGGGGCACTAATGCTTATTAAATTCTTCTGCAAATCTCACCTTTCTCTTTTTCTTTCTCCTTAGTCTTCTCGAATAATCCCGGGGAGTCAAAGCTCTGGCTCATAGCGGGAGATACCTCCGAGTAAGAGAGAGACATCGGATGCGAAGGCGAATTCGTTTTCGATAGAGCTGCATGGTAACTTGATGTCAGTCGGTCGGGGGATCGACCCATGTGCCGCGCGGTGATGCGGGCTGAAGATATAGATAGATATATACATAATTATTATAACCTCCTCAGTCCCCGCGTACATTTTTGTACATATTTCACATTTAAACTTATGTGCATTCTAGATAGTTAATATTTCAAAAGTAAAACGTAATACTTTGGATTAATATTTCTTAGTTATTTGAATATTTGCGTTACTCACATTGCATCCGCGGCGAATGTATCCTCGACTTGACAGGACTATGGTTTTGGTCCTTGAGCTGCTGTTGATGGTGCTGAGCCTAGAAGCAAACAATGGATGGAACTCCTCCACAAAATTTGGTTTGGCTTTAAAATTCGAGTGTCCACGGACGGTAACATTTTGCGGATGGCAGAACTCTGTGCTAGGTCCGTCCGGAACGCTAACATCTTACGAAGCCGTAAGCACCGCTATCCCTTTCTTTATGGCTATGACGATAAGTATAACATTTCTTTTTTGTCTCCTTTACATCGGCCACTTTGCAAAATATGGTATAACGGTGCTTACGGCAGTTTGAATAATAATAATAATAACTTTATTTTCCATCACAGAAGCTACAAATGCATAACATTTTACAAAGCACACCAATGTGTGTAACAATCTACATAGAGATGGGTAGATGACATTTACGCGGTAAGTGAAACGGTGGCCTTCGCACTAGACTCTGGGTCTGTATCGCGAGTGCCAAGGAAGTACACAAAATACAAGAATAATACAAATGATAAAAGAAGAAAAGAAATAGCTAGAAAGTTTGTGTGTGTGTGTGTGTGTGTGTGCCAGCGTTAGGGAGGGGGGGGGGGAGGGCTCAGGGCGCCAAATTTCAGGAGCCGATCGGTGGGGACGGGATGATTATATGAAGTATAGGAAGGACATCATCATCACATTGTGTAGTACACTGGGGCTCACGAGGTTAAAAAACTGTTACCTTGCTAAGTATGAGCCGGAGTTTCCTCTGGTCTTCGGTGTCCAACGCATCAGCTGTCAGGGGGCAGGTGGCGGCGAGGTATTCGCACAGGTCCTGGTGCTGGCCCGAGTGGTAATGCCGACCCTTGCCTTGGCTGTATAGCCATTCCGCTTTTAGGCTGAAAAAAATATGTTAGTGCATTCTGGGCCCTATTTTATAAAGCTAAAAGTTACAATTTACGAGTGGAAGTCTCCATCTAACAAATAGGGTCAGAAAGAGACTTCCGCTTGTAAATTGTAGCTTGTAGCTTTATAAAATAGGGCCCTGATGTGTGACTGAACTTTTATTTCAGCTATGGCGAGTTTAGGTGTACTTTTGTCTTTGGTGTGCAAAGAAAAAACATACAACGTATCAGTTGCGTCTCTTCCCGCGCAGATGGTAAAAGCCCATCGAGGGCATGGGTGAAGATCGTGGGAATCATGTTGTAGGCGATGCGGCTAGCAACCCATGGCCTTTAGGTCTTGTTACCTTAGGCTCTGTCTACCCCGTAAGGGATATATACGTGATTTGTATATGTGTATGTATTGTTAGCCTGATTTCTGAACGTTGCCTCGTAGCCTAATGCTATAGTCTGTGGTTTGACAGACAGAGCTCTCTGCGTGGCCTCTTCCCGCGATGCTCGTATTAGAAATGGCGTTGTATTAATATCTTGGAAATAATATATTCTTGAATACCTGTGATCAGTGCTTTTATTCAATTTAACAATATGGTACTTGCTTACCTTTCTATTGCGCTGACGACGAATCCATCTATTGACTTGACGCTCATGATCCAGTTTAATACAAACGGGCGGTAGTCAAAACCTCTGTACGCTTCGAATTAAGGTTATTAAGTTATGAATTAGTTACCTCCTTATTCATAAACGCTCTAGGCTTCTACTAACTTAGCAATCGTTTGTCCTTATCTGTGAAAGGAAAATGTCAAAGTGACGGATAAGGACAAACGATTACTAAGTTAGAAACAGCCTTAGAGCGTTTATGAATAAGGGGGTTATTTTTTTACAGAGTAGTGCCTTGTTAGTTAATGACTATTCTTTTTAACAGACTTCAGAAAACGAGGATGTTATCAAGTCGGTTGTATTTTTTTTTATCTGACAGGATGTCCAAGACTTACTACTTACTTTTTTTGGGGTCTTATTAGAAAATGAAAAAAAAATGTTCTCCCAACAGCTTTCACAAAGTAAAGTAGTAATTTATACATTTAAAATCGGCTTCCAATCAGCTTGCAGCATTCGGTTTCCACAATGATTTGGATTTGAGTAAAAAATTCATTATTGAAAGTGGTGAGTGCCGTGTGTCGCGAGTCGATGGCAAATGTACCAAAATAATCCATGATTATCTTTTAATTATACTAAACGTGGCCTTTAGGTCTTGTTATCTTGAGCTCCGTCTACCCCGTAAGGGATAAAGACGTAATTTATGTATGCGTGTACACATAATCTATGATTTCTTCTTTTAATTTAGTGCCTTATTCTACACAGGGACCGGAACCGTTATCGATATACCTGTTAATATTGTTCCAATATCGTTATTTTATTTCGTTCGATAGTATACCGGTTTATTGATGGAACGAAAAAGTACACAGAACGAAATTTTAACGTTCGCGTCAGCGATATTATACCGGTTAAACCTAGCCGCCGTCGACATCCGTCAGATGCTCCAGTAGTGGTGTAAGAGACAGCAATACAAGTTCTAACTCGCTCTTGTTTCGTAATTTTCAATTTAACCGGTTAATTTCGTTCCCCAAATAGCGCCTGGCCTTACGTCCGAAAAGGGTAGGAACATTTCACTTCCGGATACCAGCACCAAATTTTTATATGTTACTAGGCATATCATCTAGACCACAAAATTGCCGGGAGACAGTTTCTGAGGTGTCAGGGTCACCAGATATGACGTCATCAAATTGACCGCCGCCGCGTTTTGAAAAATTCAAATTACACCCTACTTATACAACGCACGCATACATGAGGGGTATCAAATGAAAGCTAGTTAAATATACTATCTTTGCGCTTTGAACTGCAATTGCATTAATGTTGACGTTTAAGAGCTATTAAAAGAAAAATGATAATCTTGGAAAAATATTACGGACTTTTATTTCTTGCACCAAAACTAAAGACTCCAGACTAAGATAATGTATTACAATAATGAAAACAAATTATTAAGCTTTACATTACAATTCAAAGTTTGAAAATCGGATATGAAATGTCGAAGTTATGGTCAAACACTTGACGACGCTGCAGCGTCTAAAATTACGAAAAAAAATTTTTCTTCCCGAAACCAGCACCAATTTTTTATATGTTACTAGGCATATCATCTGGACCCCGAAACTGCCAGGAGACAGTTT
Source organism: Pandemis heparana (assembly GCA_963854515.1). Lineage (NCBI taxonomy): Eukaryota > Metazoa > Arthropoda > Insecta > Lepidoptera > Tortricidae > Pandemis > Pandemis heparana. The sequence continues at coordinate 2,568,988 of OY978025.1, forward strand.
CTGAGATGTCAGGGTCACCAGTTATGACGTCATCAAATTGGCCGCCGCCGCGTTTTCAAAAATTCAAATTACACCCAACTTATGCAACGCACGTATACATTTAGGGTATCACGTGAAAGCTAGTTAAATAGACTATATTTGTGCTCTGAACTGTAAATGCATTAATGTTACCGTTTAAGAGCTATTAATAGAAAAATGATAATCATGGAAAAAGTATTACGCACTTTTATTTCTTGCATCAAAACTAAAGACTCCAGACTAAAATAATGTGCTACAATAATAAAAAAAAACTATTAAGCTTTATATTACAATTCAAAATTTGAAAATCGGATATGAAATGTCGAAGTTAAGGGAAAAAACATAAAGCGCGCGAAATTGTGCCATCGCTGAAAACTGTAGATACCTACATATTTTCACTTCGAATTTTAGTCTGCTCCAAAATTTGACGCGTGAATGATTCGGTGGTGGTGTATTTATGCGCCTAGTAACAATGACTGACGATGAATTGTAATGTAATAGGTAAGTTATTAATTTTCTGCACCGAGACGTTACAATTGGTTATTTTATTATAATTATCATATTAATTACCTAAATAGTAGTAGTAGTAATAGTAGTAAGTATACTAATTGTTCGAAGAAGGAGGTATTAGGTATATAAATCCAAAGTGCGTAAGTATAATATTTATTTATATTTACATTTATAATAAAAAAAATATATAATTTAAAATTACCCTTTATGAGGCTACATAATAATTGAATTCATCAAAAATACCTTGAAACACCAGTTGGCATGGGCATATACATTATGCGCATAACGCGACATGTCACGTTGTTTGTGGCGGCCGCCGAATTATCTTTAAACCAGCATAGCTATGTCTTTTTACACCCGATTGTGATGATTAAAATTTTTTACTATAGAGGAATAGCGTAGAATTATTTGAACCATATATTTTTTTTCTCCAACTTAAATGGTTCTCTGGCTATAAAAATAAACATGCATTTTTTTCTTTAATTTGTCTATTTGTTCTAATATTTTTGTTGTTTACATATTTATGCAGTTATAATCAATGAATACAATGCAGCAAATTTTAATATCTTTTCATTTCATGCCCCATACGTGCATATACACTGCGTAATTTGTCTAATTTAAATCTTTTAAAACGCGCCGGCGACGTCGTTTGAATATATCGCATCCGCCGCGCTTTATTTTAAACCAGTATAGGTATGTCTTTTTTTACCTGATTGTGATGATTTAAATTTTATACCATAAAAGAATAACGTAGAACTATTTGTACTCTATATTTTTCTCTCCAATACAAATGGTTCTCTGGCTATAAAAATAAATATGCAATATTTTTTTTGTAATTTGTCTTATTTATTATTTATTTTTGTTGTTTTCATATTTACGCAGTTACAGTTAAAGAAAACAATGCAGCAAATTTAATATCCTTTCACGTGATACCCCACATGTATACGTGCGTTGCATACGTTGGGTGTAATTAAAATTTTTCAAAACGCGTTGGCGGCCAATTTGATGACGTCATAACTGGTGACCCTGACACCTCAGAAACTGTCTCCCGGCAGTTTCGGAGTCCAGATGATATGCCTAGTAACATATAAAAAATTGGTGCTGGTTTCCGGAAAAAAAAATTTTTTTTCGTAATTTTAGACACTGCAGCGTCGTCAAGTTTTTGACCATAACTTCGACATTTCATATCCGATTTTCAAACTTTGAATTGTAATGTAAAGCTTAATAATCTGTTTTCATTATTGTGCTACATTATTTTAGACTGGAGTCTTTAGTTTTGGTGCAAGAAATAAAAGTCCGTAATATTTTTCCAAGATTATCATTTTTCTATTAATAGCTCTTAAACGGTAACATTAATGCAATTACAGTTCAGGGCACAAATATAGTCTATTTAATTAGCTTTCACGTGATACCCCACATGTACACGTGCGTTGCATATGTTGGGTGTAATTTGAATTTTTCACAACGCGGCGGCGGTCAATTTGATGACGTCATAACTGGTGACCCAGACACCTCAGAAACTGTCTCCCGGCAGTTTTGGGGTTCAGATGATATGCCTAGTAACATATAAAAATTTGGTGCTGGTATCCGGAAGTGAACTATGTTTTCCGTTATTCCAAGCACTAAAAAACGAATGACGAACGAAAACCGCACAAATTTTTTTCGTTCTCGGGCGAGTGCACAACACCGGTTTCAAAAATTAACCGGATTCCGGGCCCTGATTCTAAAAAATTCATAAAAAGGATACAGCTTATCCTTGCCGGCCATGGCAACACACGGATTCCCCTGCACCGTAAAGCTGTCAAGCTTGCTCAAATGCACAAGATGGCTGACCTCATTCAGGTCCTGGATGTTGTTGTGAGCAAGCCCCACATGCTCGAGGCTCGGAGGGAGGTAGCGGTCACACTGCCTGAGGTCTGCTATACGGTTACGTTCCAGGTTTAAATGCTAAAAAAAATATTAAAATACAAAAAAAAGAAATAAAATCATACATACTTTAATTTTTGGTGATACTTAATATGGCTCTTGGGCCACCAGGGTCACTTCGGGCTGTTGTTAACCCTTAATTTTGCAATGTATACAAGTTCTAAGAATACCTGTTTGTATTTTTTTTAACACAAGTTTTGGACTCTAAAACTACGGTAAGGTTTGAACAGTGTTCTTTTTTTAATTAATTATTCTAGGCTTCCTTCAGGAGCTGAGCTGGCACGAGTAGTACCTACAGCCCTCCATGCAAAATTGGTGCAGTATCAGTCGCTGAGTTGCAGAAAATAGCCCGTTACAACTACCTAATATTAGAGTCCAACTATACTTCATTTAATTTAGAATGAGAAACCACAATAACATTATATTGCGACTGGTCAACTATTTCTTACCTAGCAAACAGTACAGTGCAATAGTTTGGCAGCCGCAAAATAATTTTATTTTTTTGCCAAGTTTTAATGCCACTTTATTTTCGTGGCGTCAATTGTTACTCTAGTACAAATCGTAAAGATATTACAGTTCACGAGCCGCAATATAACATTATTGTGGTTTCTCATCCTAAATTAAATGAAGTATAACTATGACAAAGCTTTTAGGCAACACGAGTTTTGGAGCCTCTTTATCTTTTTCTAACTTCCTAAAATATAATTACACATCCGGATAACTTACATATAAAAGCTGAACAACTACACAACTACGGAATAGTCCGAAACATATGTTGAGCATTGTCCGGCTTTTATATGTGAGGTATCCGTTTGTGTTATTATGTTTGAGTCTCATGGTAGTTTCATGTTGAAATATGTTGTCTGCTACAAGCCATTCTTGATTTTTTTTTACTCTGAGTAAGAAGCCCCTGCTCTAATGAATTCGGCCCAGACTAACACAAGTACTTACTTTCCAATTAGGAGATTTACCTTTAAACTCTTCAAGTAGCTGATATCAGCAATGAAAGCAATTTGGTTGTTGGACAAATCCAAATGCTCAAGATGCATGTTGTGGTTCAGATGCTCAATCGATTTTATATTATTGCCTGAAAAAGAAAGAAAATATTGCAGGAACTAAACTTTAATACCTACCAACAATTTTAGTTTTTTTTTTTTTTTTACATTGGCGAAATACGCCTTGCTAATTCAAAGCAAGGGTGAAAGCCATTAAAAAAAAATTTATGATTAAAAGTTGTTGAATTATTTTAAAGCATGCTGCAGGCTAGCATCAAAATAAATTTGTTGCCCGAAGGCACTGGCACCAATAGTGATACAAATAATGTTAAAAGCAACACCATGTAATTTACCTATGTTGGAAAATCTATTATTAAATATTTTTTTGAGTGTTTTGAATGTTTTGAGTACTAAACATAGTTAGAACATAATTTAGGATTCATAAAATTATTTCATTTTAATTTTAACTTACCAGCCAGCTTTAAAACTTTGAGATATATCAAGTCTTTTAGACCCTCGATCTGCAGGATGCCATTGTTGCTGAGTGCCAGCGAACGCAGGTTGGTGAGCCGTGACACTCCGTGCATTCGGAGCAGGAAGTTGTTGCATATTGATAGCTACAAATATAGTATATTATATATTCTAGCTTTTTTTGCAAATTTTCAGCAGTTTTCAATGTAGATAGAGCATTAGCAATTTAGTTATTAGTTACAAAGCATGATAATAAAGTAACCTCCTACAAAAATAATGGGAATGAATGTTATATTAACCAATTGTAAAATGTAAATTGAGTTCAGTTAACAGCCACTTAAAGTTAACAGAGACAATGAATGGTGACCTCTCTGAGAGCTACTCAGGTTGGGGAATAAACATAACCATAACAATGTTTATGAAATGTAATGGATGAAACTTAACAGAAAACTAAGCTTATTTTCTATTTAGTTTTTAGTTCATTAGTTAAGAGTAGTGGCGTAGTTTATATATTTTATGTGAAGTAATTGTCTCACATTCTCGACGCGGCTGTAAGTGTCGATATTGTCAAGCCGCTGCAGCTCGTTCTGGTCGAAGATTAAATTTATTATCAGTTTTGCATCCTCAGGCGCTTTCTCTATTTTCTTCAACCCACGCCTCGATAAATCCAATGTTTCGTTAATAGACTCCCCTGTTAACATAATAACGGTCACAGAAACAAATCAAGCCTAACAATCAACGCAAACACAAACGGACTTACCCATTTCAGTGCACTTTTATAGCATCTTTTATTTATTTAGAAATTTGATGCAGTTTTTCCCAAAAATCAACATTCGTAAATTTGCGTTCGGAATTATAATTTTAATTATTGGGTAACTGTCAACGCCCCAATATTTACAGTAAATATGTTTTCTATATTATTTGTAAATATTGCAAATTTTTAAAAGTCAATTGTTCAAATTATTTATCATTTACAGAAAACAATCATCTTGTAACTTAATTTAGAAATATTATTTATTATTTACCGTTACACTTTTTGTAAGTGGAAGTGGAGAATAATGGTTTTCGAATTTATTGCTATTTGACATTTAGTGTTGTAATCGTCGAACTTTTATCGGTTTTTATTAGAAAACTGTTAAACAAAAAAAATAATTAGTAAACTGTTAGGAATAAGCGGTATTTCATGAATTTCTTCTTAGAAACAACACACATATAGATGATTGGTATGATTCTTCTTATAGACATCAAAAATCAATCGAAGACAAAATATAATACAAATTGATCCGATCGGTAAAATTGAAAACCGAAAAGCTTGACATCGATAAATCGGTTTCTAACAACACTACTACGCGGCGGCGGTGGGCTTGTTGTTGAGGTTAGTGAGATTTTTACGATAAATTGTTTTTCTTTACGAATGTAAACAAATATTAGCTGAATTCTAGTAAGAACAAGACTTATTAATGTTTGCCAACTGTTATCTGATAACAAATTGCAAACATTCATTCATTTTCATCGTTAATCACAGGGACGCGTTAGTTGACACTTTTTTCGATAAAGTTTGTTTCGCTTCATAAACTCAAACAGCTTTAAGGCTTCTCATTGGAATTTGACCTCAATCCCTCTAAATGTAAATCTACTATTATTAACACGTATACAAATGTGAATTATATTAAGAATTGAGCACATTTGAATTTTCTATTAATAGCACTGTAACCTCTCTGGTTTAGGCGGGAGAATGGCGCTGCCGTTCAATGCTAAAGGGCTGAGGCCATCGCAGGCGGTACTGGCTATACTTTTCGTGAGGATCCTGTCTGTATTCTTGGTGCAGACTTGGTATGTGCCAGATGAGTACTGGCAGACTTTGGAGGTGGCCCATAAGCAAGCTTTTGGATATGGAGCCCTAACTTGGGAGTGGCAGAAGGGAATAAGGAGCTACTTGTATCCAAGTGTTGTGGCAGCATTGTATACTATCCTGAAGTTTACCGGACTGGATTATCCTGAAGCTGTGGTGAGTATTGTTTGCTTATGATAAGAAATGATAAGGCAAATATTATAAAAAAATAGGGTCATCATTAGCAAGCGTTTTAAGGAAAATCAAGGCAGGACTTATTTAGCATTGTCAGCATTTATTTATGAGTCCAGACTTAACTTAGAAATGTTATAGTTTGCCCAAAAAGAGTAGAAGTAGTAGTAGTAGTAGTAGTCGGGTTACCTTCGCGTGTGGTCAAGAGCTGCGGTTCGTTTTTGGATCCGTCCGAGGGGAAGAACAGTGCTTGGTCCGGTGCACCCTGGGCTTCGGTTAATGATTTCCTGGCGGTCTCCGTGGGTGGGATATCATTGTCCGTTGGCTAAGAGCCCGACAGGGGGGGAGGGGGTCGTTTGACCGTGTTCTACCGTACAACGTTGCCGACATTTTTATGTCACAAGATTTTTGAATACTGTATTTTTTACTTTGACATTGGCGAAATCATCTCATCGATCGATGGGGCCATATTATTAAAAGAAGAAGAAGAAATGAAAACTTGCAAAAATATTATCATTATTGCCCGGCAAACAGTTATCTAGTGTTCCCGATGGCAACAAAGCCGAGTGGTGTGCGAATGAATAAACCGTCAGCTGTCAGTAGTGTTGTGTTGTGAAAATTGTAAATGTCAAAGGGAAACCCGGAAGACAAGGTTTTTTACAATAGCAGTATTGGACGGCCGCTGGACGTCATTTCCTGTTTTACATATTTTGCTCATTTTTCCAAAAAATACTGTACGAAAAAATCCAAAAATATTTTTATTGTGTCCTACAAGTGTTTCTCTCGAAATGGTTTTTGATTTATGAATATAAAGAAATTTGAAATATTGTAAATTTTCACATTTATCAATCTTTATTTTCAGATCTTCCTACCCCGCATCCTGCAAGCCCTGATCAGTACCGCAGCAGACTACAGTTTCTACAAATGGACGGGCAATCGCAAGTGGGCCCTGTTCCTGATCCTTACGTCTTGGTTCTGGTTCTACACTTCTGGACGTACTCTGCTCCAGACTGTGGAGACGGCATTGGTTGCTATAGCTCTATCCAAGTTCCCGTTTAAAGATGGACGGGATAGCTATTACACAGGTTTGTTATTGTATATGCTACATGTTTTTTAATGTTTTAAACTTTCGCGATTTTCACTCATATTTATTTAAGGTATTTCGGGACTTAGCTGCGAAAAAAATTCTAATAATTACCTCAACGTTTCGGCTAGATGCAGTGGGTCGATATCGTGATTACGTCAGCAGTTATTATTCACTTTTTTATACAAATGGCAATCCACAAATTGTCTTTGCTTGAAAACAAAACACATATACACACAAAAACATACATTGAAAGAAAAATGCATATACATAAGCATGGGAGGGGCGGGTAAGAGGTTTGCTTAATAATTGTAAAAAATCCGCTTTCGTAATAGTGGAGCAAACTAACGTCATAAACTATTAATTTCGTATGTTGCAGAGAACAGTACCTGGATATGGTTAGCCTGCGTTAGTGTGTTCTTACGTCCGACGTCTGCGGCGCTCTGGGTAGTGCTTGGAACGTACAACGTGCTGACGACCAATCAGGGACGCTTGAGGCTGCTCGCGCGCACCGTTCTACCTATCGGGTCAGTTCTACCTCAGCTTACTTCTACCGAGGCCACCTTCTGTTTCCATTCTAATGTATTTTGGGTAGTGAGACAGCTGTGTTCAAAATGTAGGCAGTTTTAAGTCAGTTTATTTTACTTACATAGACATAAAAAAGTAACAATTTTAGTATTTGTTGTTACGGCGGCAATAGAAACACATCTGTGAAAATTTAAACTGTCTAGCTATAACACATACATATATACAGTCACGCCTCTTTCCCATATGGGTAGGCAGAGACTACTTTGTTCCACAGTACAGAGCCCTAAAAAATATGTATAACTGAAATCTTCTATTGGTAAGTGTAATGAAATATTGTTACAGACTTGTGTCCGCCGCTGCGTTGATAGCCCTGGACTCGTACTGCCATGGCAGCCTAATTGTGACACCCTGGGAATTCTTCCGGTTCAACGTTCTTCATGACATCGCCTCCTTCTATGGCAAACATCCTTGGTAAGTAACAGCCTTATTCATAAAAGTTAGAAGCTCGCTATAAGCTCGCTATAGGACCGATGCAAAAAAACATGATTCATAAACGTCAATTAGCGCTAATCAGTCCATCAAGGGTCTGTTAAGTCTTCCGAAAGTTAGCGGACCGTAGACCCTACTTTATCTCTCTGCTAACTCACAAAATGGCCGCCACACATGTGAACAGCTGATTTTGGCAAAGAGCAAAACCATACGCAAGATTTGTTTTAAGTTTTTATTCCCACCGGGAAAGGTAAAGGAAACTAGATCCACACTGCCTAGTCTGTCGTGTTAATTCGCTGGTTTCCCGCTAATTCGCTGCCACTGCTGTAAATTTTTTTTTTATTCACTAAAAGGCCATTTTTGGTCTATGATTTGTCAAGGTGACAACATAACGCGTCTAATCCAGCCATCAGCAGCTCATTAGCTAACAGACTGCTAGCAAGCGTTTATGAATCTTACTTTTTAACAACTGTCAAATAAGCTTAATCAGTCTGTTAACTAATCGACTGATCAAACCTCAATTAAGGATTTTTTATGAATAAGGCTGTAAGCCTTTAGCTTTACTTTATAAAAAAAAAAACAAATCTTCGTGAGCTAACAATATTGCGACAGTTTCATGTACTCGTATCATGGGTAGTCAATCTTGCGCGTGTTTTTCCAGCCAGTACTGTTTTTGATGGCATTTTTTTTTCTAGGCACTGGTATTTGACACAAGGCCTGCCCGCCGTGCTTGGCATAAACCTGGTCCCCGTCCTGTGGGCCGTGTACTCAATACTGCGCCGTCCTCGGGAGAACAAGACTGGTGTGCTGCTCTTGTCTATGGTAGCCCTACACGTGGCCCTCTACAGGTGAGGACTACGACAAACTAATTATCAGAGTCCGGAATTCTCGTAGCACTTTTGTGCTGTACAAGTACATTTAAGTAAATTTCTGGACGAGCCAAGCCCACACGAAGTGTAAAATATAGTAAACTCTAGTATTTATGTATCTATATTTGTTGTTGCAGTTTCATTCCTCACAAGGAGTTCAGATTTGTTCTACCGCTGTTGCCGATTTTGCTGTATTTGGCCCAAGACGTCATTGTACCCTGGAGCAGGAAAGCTAAGAAGTAAGTCGTTATTTCTCATTTATTTATTTATTTATCACAACACGTTTACAAACATTACGCGCGACGATTGGGTCGCATACATAAGAGACTAGCCAGACTGCACCAAAGTGTAAAAAAACTTCTGAAAAACTATCGCTTGCATACACCCTTAGGGCCTGTCTCACCACTCTCTGACGTCTCTGTCTGTTTCGTAGTAATAAATAGAGACGGAATCATTGATAACTGACAGTTAAGATAACTGGATCTTAACAGAGGCGTGTGGCGCCATCTATCACAACTTGTCTATAAGTCACGACTACTAGATCCAAAGGAAGGAAAGGCGTAAGAAATGATGTACCACTTCTATTTTCCATATACCATTATTATTGCTCATGCGCATGCATTTATATAAAAAGAAACCTTCAGGTGTTCTTCGCATCAAAAAATCACAACTATTCTATCTGCCACCTTGCATAAAAAAAGTAAAACCGGCCAAGTGCGAGTCGGACTCGTGCACGAAGGGTACCATTAGCTATAAATATCTATAAACCAGTGTAAGCAGAGCCCTGCTCCAAAGCAAAATGTATGCAGTGTGGAGTCACTTTATATTGTTCACTGATATATACAGACATACGTACATTAGTCTGTTTTTTTTTGTATTTGTTGTTATAGCGGCAACAGAAATACATCATCTGTGAAAATTTCAACTGTCTAGCTATCACGGTTCATGAAGCAGCCTGGTGACAGACGGACGGACGGACAGCGAAGTCTTACCCCCTTATTCATAAACGCTCTATAGGCTTCTTCTAACTTAGCAATTGTTTGTCCTTATCTGTCACTTTGACATTTACCTTTCACAGATAAGGACAAACGATTGCTAATTTAGTAGAAGCCTATAGAGCATTTATGAATACAGGTGTAGTGCAGAATGATTTTCCATGACAGTTCGTCAAACTTTATCCGGTTTTCAACTTTAGTGACGTGTTATTAAAGTCGTGTATACAATGCAGCTGTCAGATTAGATTGTTTTGTAAATAAGAACCTTATTTAAATGTCGTTAAAGTTGAAAACCGCATGAGATTCAACGAAATGTCGTGGAAAATCATTTCGCACTACATCTGTAAGGGGGTTAGTAATAGGATCCCGTTTTTACCTTTTGGCTATGGAACCATTGACTTAACAATAAACAACTAGACTCCCAATCGCAAACAAAAGTGCCTCAAGAAACGTCCGCGCGGCGTTGTCTATGTATTGTGTGAGTCAACATATCAACTTACACAGATAACATTAACATATTCGTTCAAATTAACACCTTATTTCGTGGCAGTAATGTTTAATGTCAATTGCATACGATCATGAGAAGTAATAACACGACGCCACACGCTGGTAACCTTTCTGTCTCTAGTTCTCAAGCGTTTGAGATTACGGTGCGAAAGAGACATGTACATTGTTATCGAAGCGCGGTCGAAACACGACTGAACCAAAACTCTGCACAATAGACGCGTCGTGCAGACTTTTGCTTCCGACAGTTTTTGAGCGTGATTGGGGGTCTAGTTGTTTATTGTAAGCGATGTTAAATTGTCCAGATGGCAGCTGTACCTGGTGGCGGGCGCCATCTTGTTGGGCAACGCGGTGCCGTCGCTCTACTTCGGCGCGGTGCACCAGCGCGGCACGCTCGCCGTCATGCCGCTGCTGCGCGAAGCCCTGCCCAACAACCGCTCCTCTATACTCTTCATGATGCCTTGCCACTCCACCCCGCTCTACAGGTGAGGGAGTCAAAACCCATCACTATTTGGATACCCCTTTTCTCCTATACGTTCACAATCATGCTAAATGTGGTCTTTGGGTCTTGTTACCTTAGGCTCTGTCTACCCCGTAAGGGATAAAGACGTGATTTATGTATGTACTAGCTGTTGCCAGCGACTTCGTCTGCAAAGAATTCGTTTATCGCTATCCTGCGGGAACTACACAATTTTTCGGGATAAAAAGTAGCCTATGTGCTATTCCAGACTTTTCTCTATCTATGTGCCGAATTTCATCCAGATCCGTTGGGCCGTTCTGGCGTGATTGAGTAACAAACAAACATCCATCCATCCATCCATACTTTCGCATTTATAATATTAGTTAGATTAGATGTGCGTACTTACTGTTTCCAGCTTGACTTTTCCCGACGAAGACTATTTACAGCCGCCTTAAAAGGGCACCGTCACATCTCCAGACCGTTTAGACAACGCCTAAATTTCGCCGCCAGTGACCGGCAAATTTTTTACAGGGTGCCTTTTCAGTACCAGTCATTAGCACGCCGCCACAACCGAGAGAGCGGGGCAGCGAGAGACGCGAGCGGAGGTCACTGGCGCCAAAAAATAGACTTGTGTTCTATTCCGTGCTAGACGCTAGCGTTTGCCAAAAAATGGCGCCGAAAGTGTTTATACGGTGCCTTTTTTGGGCGCCGTAATTTAGGCGCCTGTAAATAATCCTTGTCTAAATCGACCAACTGCCTTGTAGTCTACTCGTGACTACTATCGCGAACGAAACTTGCTAATTCAAAAGCTCCGAGTTTCCTCAAACGTTTGTAACTTCCAGCCATCTCCACGTAAACATCACGACTCGCTACCTCAACTGCGACCCGCCTATCGGCAAGACCGGCGAGTCTTACGAGGCCGAGGCGTTCTACCACAACCCGCAGCGCTGGTGGCGCAGCGAGTACGCCAGCCGGCAGCCGCCGACCTTCGTGGTGCTGTTCGATGTGCTCAAGGGGAGGGTGGAGAGCTTGCTCGCTGGCTATAGGCAGATATATGAGCTGCCGCACACGCAGGTAGGTTCATAGCACGACAGGGCGTAGGGTTAAAAAAACACCGGGTAGCACTCCGGGAGTGCCGGCAGAAGTGAGAACTACATACGCACACTCGCGCAAAAAGGAAAAAAAAACTTTTTCTACACGAGATTTGAACTGGTCACCTGTGAGAACGCACTGTTGCACGGCCAAAACCGAAACCAAACCTTTTGTAAATGTGATTGAAGCGTGGAATAAAATGTCAGTGTGTCGTTCTTACTAGGTATATGAATGATAAAACGTTCCACGTTTCATTTTTCTCGGATTGAAGTTTCAACATTGTCATAGTGACAATGGGTCTAAATTAAACTACCCTAAAAGTTTAAAATGTAACATTAACTAGGAATGAAAGTACGATGTTGCAAAATTCGGCGCGGACGAATGGTTCGGCATCGGCGGTTTTTTAGCCGAAACCAAAACTTCGGTCGGACTCTAGCGACAGTTATAAGTACATATCAAAAAAATATACTTTATCAATAGTAATAAGAGACATGTGCTGGTGGTTTTAAAGAAGACCTGCAAAAGAGCACTTGGCGGCCTTAAGGCCGAATTTACATAATGCAACTAATTTCGTGCAATTAGCATTACATTGCTCGGCCGATAACCTAACGCTTCAAAAGTGATTAATCAAACGCCGCAGTGTAATACTAGTTGCACGAAATTAGTTGCATTATGTAAATTCGGCTTTATAGTCTGGCAGCTAAACCACTGCAGCCAGATGACACTTCCAAATGTCATTTTACGAAATAATGATACCACATTTATTTCACTAGTGCTCGACTAAGGTCACGTAATGAATGATTTGATTATTGAACGAACGAAATATTTTATGAATGTCACATCCTTAGTTTAGTATATTTTAAATTAAAAGCGATACTTTTGATGGGTTCAAGGTTCATATTAATGAACAAAAACGACTTTTGCATTTCCACTCCGAACTGCAACCAAACTCAAAACTTTAAAGGCTTGGTCCGCTGATTCGGAATAATTTAAGTTTTTAAGTAAAGTAAAGAGATAGAAAAAAATATTAATGAGATCATAGTTGTTTCATTTATGGCAAAATGGGGAATGAGTTGAAAACTGGTAACTGATTTGACATGCTTCCAAATCGCGCTCTTACACTACTACTAACTAGAAAACATACAAAAAACCTTAAACCTTATTGAACAAATAATTTTATTAAAATTCGCTTTGAAAATTCACTATTTCAACATAAACGACGAAAATGAATTTCATTATATCGTTCATTCTTTCATTCACTCACTAACTCACATCACTATTTAATATTCGCCAAAAACTGACAACACTGAAAGTGTCATCTGGCTGCAGTGATTTATCTGCCAGACTATAGTTACGTTAAAGAAGTTGGATTTTCGTATTGACATGTTTCGTAGCTGCATAGTGTCAAGAAGTGATTGATATATGATTGTAAGAAGCGTGGAAGAGAAAGTATGAGTATTATTTTTGTATTAACTGTAAAATTTTATTAAATAAGTAGTTAGTCAATTGAGTTGGTTATTAAGACCATCCATGTACGAAACAAACTCCTTTGCCGACCGTTTTTAACGCTGAGAATCTCTGCTGCTGCTACAATCGTGTTCTCTCTTTCAGTTCCCCGAAGGCGAAGTGAGCGAGAAAGTGCTAGTGTTTCAGAAGAATGACAGGCCGAAGCCGACCGACGAGGCTGTTTAACGAAGTCTACTGTTAGTAAAAACCGTTTCACACTATCAAAAAAAATAAAAAAATAGTACTTTTATACCGGTTCTACGCCGTTTATACATTTTGCATTTCGTAAAGCAGTGCCAAGAGTGAAAAATAGAATAACATTAATTAATATATAAGATCGACTGTATGGAGTATCGCTCCATCTATTTAACTTAAGTAAAAAAAAATAGAATCAATAGGGATTTTGTGGAGCTAAAGGCGGTAAATTTGTAACTTTTTATTATTATTTGTTGCTATTATAGAGTGATAGTAATACCCAGTGAAATTTTTAAAAAATAACGTCCTGTGGCAGATCAAAAGCCTTATCAAGAGCAAAAATACATGGTTATTAAAAAAACATCATGGATTTTTGATGTCCCTTATATAAAATTGATGATTGATTTGTAGCGTAGAAGTAAACAATTTGTATAAAAACATTGACCAATCGAATAGATGGCATTTTCATTAAAAAAAAGTCAAGCTAGCTGACCTCACAGGCTTTTATACACTCCGACGTTAGAAACTAGAACTTGGTATTGTGCCGCCTCACTCATACTACATAATAGTGTTTAATGGGAGAGTAAGAGGGACGGTATGAAACGAACTTTGATGTCGAGAGTGCCCCAAGTTTATACCAAAGTCGGCAAATGTCAATAGCTCTGCACAAATCTCAGTTATGTCTCGAAATTTTGCTACGTTTGTAGTCTGAATTAATGTATGTCTTGTGTATGTGTTGTGTAGTTTTTCTTTCCTGTAATTCAGCTTGCCCATGACTATTGAGAGTTTTCTGACTGCCAAGAAAAAAATACACCAATATTTATGACCTTTGTTAATAATCAATTTGACATCGAATCTGACCAGGATCAAGAAGTTAACTCTTTATTCCACATAACAATAAAATACAATAATAGATAGATTATAGTACAAAGGCCAACTTATCCCTAAAGTTATCCTGAATATCAATTTAAATTTGATTAAAAATAAAAACAAAGTTATTGACGCGATAGGGCTTAGAGTTCTATTTTTTAATGTAGAGTCCGTTCGATTAGCGATTGCGATATCATGCAGAAAACTCTTATAACGACACGCAAGTACAAATTATGTTTTAAATTACATATTTTATTCACTTGCCAAAGCTAGTAACATTTTAATTAACGACTAACATAATGATTATACTATACAGTAATTGCGTTTCGTTCCACTGACAAAAGCCTATGGTTCAGAGAACGAAACGCGATTTTCTACGACCACCGAAATAACATGTTGATTTTGATGATAATGCATTATTTACAATTTTTATTATTAATTATTATTTGGATAATATAATTTGCTTGATATCTATGGATTTATTTGCAATGGAAAATTAGATTTATTTTTCTTAATTATGTAGTTTAGAATAGAATGGACTATTGCTTTGCTCAAAATATAAAGACAAGTATTTTAAGATCTCAGCATTGTCTTGTAATGTTAGAGTATTTTCTATATGAATAAATGCATTTCTGTCATCGACAGCAGTATGGTAAAAATGGACTTTCCCAAGTTTTGTTGCCTATACTAGGGATGTATCGGATACCGGAACCGTTATATCGCCGATATCATTTAGCCGAAAGCCGATAGATACGCAATATCTACGCAAGGGGAATCCCCAGGCTAATTGCTTGTTGCTTTCGGAGCGTAATAGTTTTTTTTTCTTTTTTAAGACATTTTGAACTCAATAAATTTTATATAGGTGATATAAATAACACAGTATGTTTCCAGTTTCACACAAAAAAAAGGCAGACGTAGTGCGGTCACGTTACTGGTCATGTCTAGATATCTCCTTTCTGTCCCTCTCGTTATGAGAGACAAGTAACATCGCGGCGGCGCGAGTAGTCTCGTAGGGCCGCTTCTACATATTCATGGTCATATATTCATGGCACGTAATAAGGGCTTCCATAGACTGAGTGCTTAAGAGGCTGACAAGACCTAATTTTGTTGAAATTGATGTTATTTAAGCACTTTTTTAAGAAAAACTATTTGTTCTATAATATCAAAAACAAAAATGTAATATTCATCATATTTCAAAGACCGTGGACGGACTCGATACATAATTGAACGAAATCGGCTCGATAGAAAATAATTGCAAAGATTGGTCTTAAAATCATCATTAAACGGTTCTATGTCTTTATTTTTTCGACGTATGGGTCTGCAATTAAAAACATGAAGTCAACATATTCATACCTAAACCACTAACGAGTCATATTTCACAAATAATCCATATCTTTTTAATTTCTTATTATTTTTGTCTTATTTGCAAGACTAGACGCGCGCTACGCTGCCGGAATAGTTTCTTCTCTTTCACTAACAGGCACGCGAACCGTATGTGTGAAGAGTGGCGCTGCTCAAGGTCATTGGCGGTTGGCAGCGCCTTAAAGCAGTCAGTGCCAACAGCTTCAATCAGTCGCTGTTGGGTGATCTGCAGTTTCAATACAAATTCAGAACAGTCTGGTTGAAGTCGACACGACTGCAACACGACTGCTCTTGTGCCATTGGTCTCGACCGCTCTGTTTGTCTATGGAGACCCTGAGGGTGAGTTCACTTATCTTGCTGCTGTTTACACGTAATTACTTGTAAGGTATTTAGGTGCAATGAAGATGTATGTATTATTTATTAAGAACAAATGAGCAATAAGTCTTGGTGAATAGTTTGTTATTTCTTAGTGTTAATTAAAGCAATTGTCTTCTATAGAAATGTGAAGTGTGAATTTTTGAATAAAGATTTTATTTTAAATAAGCTGTATGATTATGAGTTTATTTTGTGTTTGGACGCTTTGTGTTTAAGTATTTAAAGTGGTTTGGAATTTGGAGTCCAATTTTTAGGGTTCCGTACCCCAAGGGTAAAAACGGAAACCCTAACTATTCGTGTGGCTCCGCTGTCCGTCCGTCCGTCTGTCACCAGGCTGTATCTCATGAACCGTGATAGCTAGACAGTTGAAATTTTCACAGATGATATATTTCTGTTGCCGCTATAACAAGAAATACTAAGAACCAGAATAATGTATGTATGTCTGTATATATATGTGACCAATATAGTGACCCCACACTGCGTACATTTTGCTTTGGAGCAGGGCTCTCTCTGCTTACAATGGTTTTTAGATATTTATAGATAATGGTACGGAACCCTTTGTTTTAAATGTTTTTAAAATTTGTGTATTAAATGTTGAATAAGTTTCTGGCAAACTTTTTGGTGGATAAGATAGGAACCTCATGTCCTAATAATTTCAGTCATAAAATTTCTCAATTTTTGCTTGTTATATAAATAAAGAAAAGATAATCATTTTGTAATCAAAACCAATGGAATGGTAATGAAAAATACATATGAATAGTATAGGTATAGAGATTTCCTTGTCTTATTTATAACCTACATTGATAAGCCGGTCGAGGGTTATTTTATACAGCATCTTATTCTGATAACTACCTATACATATTTTATTAGTTTTTTTTATTTAGTCTTATGATTTATTTACGTGGATAAAGCGAAAGAGGTATGTCAGGATCGTAGCAAGTGGAACAAAGTAGTCTCTGCCTACCCCTGTGGGAAAGAGGCGTCACGATATGTATGTATGTATGTATGATTTATTTTAGACCTTTTCTAAAATAACAGTACCAGGCTCGCTTCTTTAGCTCTACATTTCTATTGATTATTATAGTTTTTAGGGCGAAAATCTTAGAAATCATGCTGTAGGCGATGCGGCTAGCAACCCATTGCTATTTTGATTCCCCTTTCCCACGCCCACAATCATTCTAAACGTGGTTTGTTAGGTCTTGTTATCTTAGGCTCTGTCTGTCTGTAGTGAAGACGGTATGACATGAACACACACATAAACATACACTTATCTGTTTCTTTATATTTGTACAATAAAGCATTACTTACTTACTTATCAGTAGACCCCCAAATATGCAGCTCGCAGGGCTCACGAGGTCACGTAATTATGCCTTAAGTCGTAATATAGTTAAAGTTTAGCAAGTTCCCGTTCTAGGGTCAAGAGGTGAAACACAATCTGATAAATAACCAGTAGTATTGCAATCGTACCACCGAACAGACATTCGCTGATGTTTCGATAACAATGAAAAAAACAGTGCAAATAATTTTAGCGCTCGCAAATTTGGTGTTTTATGCTCTAGGAGATTCAAGTGCTGAATTTAACAACGATAAAAGTAGTTTAGTGTTTGTGTTCGATACAACGGGTTCTATGTATAATGACTTGAAGCAGTTGAGAGAGGGAGCCGAGATGATACTTAGAACTGCTTTAGAGGAAAGTGAAATTATAGAGGATTTTGTGTTCGTGCCCTTTCATGATCCTGGTGAGTAAAGTTTAGGATTTGTAGATAAATGCTCAACCTTTTTATACGGGAAGACTCGTGATCGCGAAGCGTTAGAAAACTCGCAGTCTTTATGTAGGTAGGTAGTTATATTAAAAACTATAGTTGTTGGCTGCGACTTCGTCCGCGCAGATTTAAATATAGCCTATGACACTCACAAGTAATGTGGTTTTCTATCGGTAAAAGAATTTTCAAAATCGGTTCAGTAGATCCAGAGATTAGCCCCTACAGCCTCGCAAACTCACAAACTTTACCTGATTATAATATCAAGTTTATAAGTACTATACTTAGATTAAGAAATAAGCGGAGCGAAGTCTGCCTAGACTAGTAATAAGCGGGACTACTTCGATATCGTACCGTCCCTCTCGCTCTCAAACAAATGACTATTAGTGTGAGCGAAACGGCAACAAACGAACTCCAAATATCGATTTCGGGTTATAAGGCCAGGAATTGAAGAACGAATCGTCATGCAAAGCTATTCTATGTTCGATTTTATGTGAAAACAAAACATTTCTTTTTTTTTTACTAGAACAATCAGGCCTGATGGTCGAGAAGACCTAATCTAAGATGGACGCTTGCCTTAGCCTATGTTGCCCGTGGTCCTACAGTTTGTCCTATTGGTTGCGCGGAGCTCCTTTTTCTGGGTATTTTTCCCTTCAGGCAACTGAAGATACCTAACTAACCTAACCTACCTATTTTTGTATTCATGATTCAAAATAAAGGCAGCATTTTTTCCGAGTAGGACAAATTAGTAAGACCAACGGGCAATAGACTTTGCCTAGTA
This sequence comes from Pandemis heparana, assembly GCA_963854515.1. Lineage (NCBI taxonomy): Eukaryota > Metazoa > Arthropoda > Insecta > Lepidoptera > Tortricidae > Pandemis > Pandemis heparana. The sequence continues at coordinate 2,587,801 of OY978025.1, forward strand.
GACAGGTACTATCAGCCAAATATGTGGTCTACCACCCTAAGGTTAAAATTCCTTTGCACGTCACCACATATAATGTCGATAAGACAGGCTGTCAACTTGAAAGTTCGACTAGCGACATTTTCATTCGATAGGAAGGGAAGGGAATAATTATTTAATTATAATATTAGCAGTGCATTTACAGGGTTTGATCTTGTATCCTCTTGTATCAAAGCTAATAAAATGTTTGTCTTTGTCTTTGCCTTTGAAGTCGGATGAAAAGTGGTAGACCGTACATATTATTACATTTCGTAACAGCCGTGGGCCCAGCCACAGTGACCCGGGACAAGGCTGTCTTCAAAGCCGCCCTCAACATAATCCGGGTGTACGGAGGCGGGGATTGTCCAGAGAAGAGCCTCACTGGCATTCAACTGGCCCTCAACGTCAGTCGGCCGAGGTCCTTCGTTTACGTGTTCACGGATGCCACAGCGAGCGACCACAGACTGGTCGGGAGGGTTTTAGATTTGGTGCAGAGGAAACAGAGTCAGGTGAGAAAGTTTACTAATTCAGAACTATCTTCCCCTCCAGTCCCACCATACCCCTGGCACTCCCTGGGGGTAGGGTGGGAGTGAACTGAACCATACCACCATAGTAGTGCTAGGATTTGAGAAATTGAAAAAAATGGACGGGAGCGGGGCTCCTATTCCAGGGCAACTTGCCCTTCGGGTGTAAGGACCTACTTAACTAACCTAATCTAACTAATACTCGTATCTTACTACAGTACATACTACGGTGGTGTGATTCTGTCCCACCCTGCCCCCAGAGGTAGTGCCAAGAGTATGGTAGGTCTGGATGGAGGCTCCTCTTCTCTACAGGTCGCATTTTTTTACCGATTCTCGTGAAATTATACATACATAAATCACATCTTTATTCCTTAGGAAGTAGACAAAGCCTAAGGTAACAAAACCCAAAGGCCACGTTTAGAATGTTCGATAGTTACCTACTATATTTATGACTTTTTGTCGGGACAGTTAGAAAAAAAAACGGCGGAGCCTTGTATGGAGGTTGAAAAAGTAATGAAATGTTACAGTCTCAATGATTCTATCATCAACATACAGGTTAACAGTTCTCTTGTAGAACAAGTGGATAATTGTATTTGCTTTTTTATTTATGAACAATAAAGTTTTTTTTTAAATAACCTATTGCGTAGTCCCACTGCTGGGCAAAGGCCTCTCCTCTCGACCTACACAACTCTCGGTCCGACGCAATATCAGGCCACTCCTCCATAATAATATACGCGTCCAAATCGTCCCGCCATCACCTTGACGAATAAAGTATTTACATACTTAAAATTAAATTGAATGTTACGTGTATTTCAGGTGGTATTCGTGCTAACAGGTCACTGCAATGACCTGCAGCGGTCCTCCTACCAGGTGTACCAGCAGATAGCTGCTGCCAGCTCGGGACAAGTGTTCAGCCTCAACAAAACCAACGTTCACAAGGTACGACAACTGTTTTACGTGACGTCAGTGATGACAAGTATGGCAAAGTTGGTGTAATAACTGCGAGATGTTGCATCCGAAGACGTACGTAACCCACGCTTCGCTCACTCGCGCTTTCCTTGCTCGACGCTTTAAGGTAGGTATAGTATGAAGTATGAATCTCATTCGAAATATTATAAACGGGATGTGAACCGCGATTACCTTTTTTGAGCACCCGATATTCTCGAAACACCCGAAATATCGGGTGCTCAATAAAGGTAATCGCGGTTCACATCCCGTTTATAATATTTCGAATGAACTTAACCGTGAATCATTAAAAACTCTTATAGTGTGAATCTTCCCAGATGAATTTTTCGCTTCGAGCACTAATCTTTCAGACAAAGGCCATTGTCTCTATTATCGCAAAGCCGCAAGCTACCGAGTTAGCACGTGCCACTACAAGATTCTTGTTGAAAATCAAACGGTATCGTCATAGTATTAAGGTTCAAATTAAAAATAATATCTAGAATATCAGTGACATTAAATTTGAACCTTAATACTATCACGATACCGTTTGGTTTCACCTGGGAAGATTCATACTATAGATCAAGATATTACCCCCTACAACCTCGTAGACTCACAAACTTTACTTCTATATAATATTAGTATGTATTAGTAATTTAATCGATTGGTACACTTACATAGTGGCAACCTATTCGATAACCCGTGAACTATTGATAGAAGGGACAACAGAATATCCATTCAGGAAATAAATAATACTACTTGTTAGTATATTATTATATAATCTGTGATAACGCTAACCTCTAACCTCCTGGGTTCCAATCAACTATGCAAAGGACATAAAAGTTAATTTTGAAACTTAATGACAATTTGCAAGGATTTTAAAACCATTTGTCAAAATATAACAACCTGTAGGCATGAGGCTAAAAATACCTTTCACAGCTATAGGTCCAATTTAGTCCTACTAATACTATAAATGCTAAATTTTGGGACGATGTGACGATGTGACGATGTGAGTGAGTGTGTATGTTTGTTCCTTCTTCACGCTAAAACGACTGGCCGGATTTGAATAAAATTTGGGACGAAGATAGCTGGTACCCTAGATTAAAACATAGGCTACTTTTATCCCGGAAAATAGCATAGTTCCCGGGGGATAGCCATAAATATGTCAATTGCTAATTCTACGTAGACGAAGTCGCGGGCAGAAGCTACCTTTCACAGCTATAGGTCCAATTTAGTCTAGCAATAAAAATCCTAATTAAAGGTAAAAGCCCATCGAGGGATATTGGAGAAAATCGTAAAGAATCATGCTATAGGCGACGCGGCAACCCATCACTATTTTGAATCCCCTTTCCACCTATACGCCCAGAATCATGCTAAACGTGGCCTATCTTGTTACCTTAGGCTCAGTCTACCCCGTAAGGGATAAAGACTTGATTTATGCAGGTATGTACCACCTGCTCAGATCTGTTCTTTTCTCTGGTCCGTTATGGTTGCCTGGTAGAGATCGCTCTGTAGCGATAAGACCGCCTATTGTTACCTTATTACTTCTGTATACCTTTTTCCTGTTTTGATTGTTATATGTGGTGTTCAATAAAGAGTCATTGTATTGTATTGTATTGTATGTAAGAATAGTCTTGCCAGTTTTATTACATTGATGCCGTAATGCGAACGGGTCAGAAGTCGTCGACCCAGTGCTAGGATGCTCCCCCCTCCCCTCTCCGCAGGGAGAGAGGTCGGGGGAGAGAGTCCCACATAACCCCCGGGTCCCCCCGGGCCCTGGGGTACTCGTAAAGAGCTTTCACTGCGTTAAAAAAAAAAAAAAAAAAGTGCTAGGATGCTAGCAGTGGCAATGTTTGATTTTTGTCAGGATATTTTTAACTTTTTTTTTCAGGTTTTAGACTTTGTAAAGAGTTCAATCAAAGCAAGGACTGTCAATTTGGGTTCCGCGAGAAATCCTCCCGGATACAACTATACGCAAGGGGTGAGTTAAAAAATAAAATCGGTAGATTCACAGAAAACCATATTTGAAATCAGTGCTTCGGCACAAACCGCCACCCTTATCTACTACTTATTACGCCCACTTGCACAAGCCAGAGTTAAGAAATTAAATCGCTAACTCGGGGTTAGGTTTGACAGTTCCATACATTTTGCCACTACTTAGCCCCAGGTTAGCATCTAACACGGGGTTAAGTCGTTAACCCTAGTCCGTGCAAGTGGACCTTAGGCGTTATCTGATAAAGTAGCAACCTACATTAAGAATATAGTCCTATGACAGGAGGGGCGGACATTGAAGGTTGAGCAATAAGTCGTCAGGCGCCTATATCAAGACAATTGTCGGTGATAAGTGACAATTCTGTGTACATTGCAAACTCGACCAGTATCTACGCTAGTTGGCTTCATATTGACTACGCCTTGCATTTCGAATTGCCACATGTCGCCGACATATGTCAAGTTAGTGAAATATGGGCCAGAGCACATAATATGAAGTCCCTAAAGCCGAATTTACATTATACAACTAGTTTCGTGCAAGTAGCATTACATTGCTCGGCCGATGACCTAACGCTTCAAAAGTGATTAATCAAACGCCGCATTGTAATGCCAGTTGCACGAAATTAGTTGCATACTGTAAATTCGGCTTAACTGTTTATTTTGCTTCTAGATCCCTGTAGACAGTACGCTAGGTGAGGTGACTGTGTCCGTGTCGGGAATCAAACCCCGGATCCAGGTGTTCAGTCCTACCGGGGAACAGGTCACTGGTCCGCCACAGTTGGAAACCACTTTGGACTTGGCAGAAATTATGGTACAACAACTGCTTTTATTATCGCATTCATGCTACGTCTCCGGAATCACCCGTATAAAACACCTAAATCGCTGAAATCGATGTTCCTTAAGGCGCTGTCAACGGCAAATGACCTTGAGCAGCGCCACTCTTCACACATATGGTTCGCATGCCTGTGAGTGAAAGAGAAGAAACTATTCCGGCAGGTTGGCGCGCGTCTAAAATCTTGCAAATAAGACACAAATAAGAAGAAATAAAAAAAAGTATGGATTATTTGTGAAATATGACTCATTAGCCGTGTAGGTATGAATATGTTGACTTCATGTTTTTAATTGCAGACCCATACGTCGAAAAAATAAAGACATAGAACTGTTTAATGATGATTTTAAGACCAATCTTTGCAATTATTTTCTATCGAGCCGATTTAGTTCAATTATGTATCGAGTCCGTCTAGCGTGTTTGAAATATGATGAAAATTAACATTATATTTTTTTTGTATTTTTTTTGCGCGTAGTTTTTCTTAAAAAAGTGCTTAAATAACATCAATTTCAACAACATTAGGTGTTGTCAGCCTCTTAAGCAGTTTTTAGGGTTCCGTAGCCAAATGCCAAAAAACGGAACCCTTATAGATTCGTCATGTCTGTCTGTCTGTCCGTCCGTATGTCACAGCCACTTTTTTCCGAAACTTTAAGAACTATACTGTTGAAACTTGGTAAGTAGATGTATTCTGTGAACCGCATTAAGATTTTCACACAAAAAAAGAAAAAAAATTGAGGGTTCCCATACTTAGAACTGAAACTCAAATTTTTTTTTCATCAAACCCATACGTGTGGGGTATCTATGGATAGGTCGCATTTATAATATTAGTAGGGATTATTAGAAATAGTTCCTTCTCTTTCATTAACATGCACGCGGACCATACGTGTGAAAAGAGGCGCTGCTCAAAGGGTTTTTGAATTGAAAACTTCTTTAGCGTCGTTGGGCACTTTGGGGTGGGTAAAAAATGTTAAACACGCGTCAGGCGTAAGACGGAGGGAGAGTGTAAGTACCAGGATATCAGATCCTCTAAGAGCTTATTTTGAAATACGAATGAATCGCGTTCGATTTTTGAAGTGTTTTTTTGTTGAGTCGTGGAGCAAAAGTACTAGGGTATCAGCACATTGTTAGAGGTCTGTCAATATAATACGTACGTTTTTTTTTGTAAGCGGCCAGTACGGTACGCGTCTTGAGCGTTGGAGGTTACAATATTAAAATCTAAGCTGCTGTTTTCACTTCTGCCGGCACTACCGGAGTAGTACCCGTCGCTCTTTTCAGGTAGTAAAAGTCCTACAGCCTGAGCCTGGCAACTGGTCCATCACAGTCGGCAGCGCCGCGGACCACTCCGTCCAGGTGGTCGGCTTGTCCAACCTGACGTTCCACCACGGGTTCTCCGTCCAAAGACCTGTGACGGCCAAGGACACGAGTTACAGGCCGTTGCGTGGTAACTCAAATACCTACCCCCTTTCATAAACGCTCTAAAGGCTTCTGCTAACCTAGTAATCTTTTATTCTTTGTGTTTTAACTATCTATCCACATTCACAACTTGTTAAGAATAAACACTTTTATTCCTTATTTGATAACTAGTTATTAAAATGCATAGCTGGGCATTAACTCGTTAATCCGTTAATCGTTAATTAACGAAGTTAACATTTTGATTAACGGATTAACTTTTAAGTTAACTTTTGAAATGTTAACCGACACGTTAACTTCCGTTAATATGCAGGAGTCCGTTAATCGTTAATCCTATGCCTACTATTTACCGCACGGCACCGCGGCGCGGCGCGAAAAACAGGTACAGACAAGTATGAAACGACGAGTGAAATAAAAACAAAACTAAACTAAAACTAGATAATTATATTTTGCCGGTGCGTGCGAACTGCGAAGAGATTTGTTTCGTTTGATCATTTCATTACTTAGCGCAGAACCTAAACAACAGGTTTTATAAGTTCACTAACGCAACGATATAAAAATGCAATTTTACATATTGTATTAACGATTAACGTTAACTTGCGTTAATTCTTCCGAAATGTAACGCTTTAACGTTTAACGAAGCTAACTTTTTTTGTAACGGATTAACGAAGTTAACTATTTGATTAACGGTGCCCAGCTATGTTAAGGCTCCTTACAAGCTCAAAGAGTGAATTTAGCTAAATTCTTAATTTTTCTTCAAAGACTATGGCGTATGTGTTCATAATGTCAGTAATATTATTAATGTACAAGATAGTTCACTTCTTAAACTACGATACTGCTGTAATCGGCGCTGAATGAGGGTGCGGCGTCAGTCCGCCGTGATATATAGGTGATATTTAAAAATTTATACTGAATTTAATTCAAGACCGATACTAATGTTTTTTTTTTTCTGAGTCAAAATAGAGTTGAGCATTGCTAAATAATTATTTTTAGAGCAGAATATCAATATCAGAATATCAACACTGTTTTCGAGAATCAAATAAAATGTAACCCTCTTTTTCATCAAAAAACTAGCTAACGTTGAGTAGCTATTCTATCTATTAATTAAGATGAATCTTCAAGTTTTTCACGATGACTTTTTAGTTCAAGATATACTGAATTGAATTGAGTTCACTTTAGGCGAGAATGAGATTCCGTTTCACTTCGAAATTGAGAATGAAACTTCACCTTTTAGAGCAAAATTTTAAAAGCCCTCCCAAGGAAACACCTTTTTTTAGATTTCACGCCAAAAAATCAATAATTTAGCACAGCAGTATCTTAGTTTAAGAAGTGAACTATCTTGTACATTAATAATATTACTGAAATTATGAACACATACGCCATAGTCTTAGAAGAAAAGTTAAGAATTTAGCGAAATACGCGCGTTGAGCTTGTAAGGACCCTTAAAATGGAATAAAAAGTGGCATTTCTTAACTGTCATTCGAAATGGTGTATTCCACGTACACAATCAAGTTTCATAACCGGCACTGGTTAAACCAATGTAGGATGATTAATTTGGATTAATTTAGGTTTAGATGCGGCACTTTGACTTTTACCTTTTACAGATAAAGACAAACGATTGCTAAGTTAGCAGAAGCCTAAAGAGCGTTTATGAATAAGAGGGCCAATATGTAGCTAACGCAGGGTAATTGTATTGTTTGATTCACTTTGTATCGCATTACACCAATGCACATACGATTTAAGGCTAGTAATTAAAAAATAAAAGAAATAGTAGTAAATTAAATTCGTTAAATAAAAGTCGTTCTGCCAAATTTGAGTTTTTCTGTGGCACATTTTAAACGGGTGAGCCAATTTGGATGCAGTGTTTTCCATGTATTCGAAAGCAGGATTTGTACTCGTAATACAAGTTTTCTCAAAATCGGTTCAGCCGCTTTTGCGTTGGGAGTTCCAGACCAGATCGATAATTCAGTGAATAGTTCAAAAAACTCCATCCTAATATGTATCTAGTATTTATACTGGCACACTTAGCGATTCATTTTTATCTATATAGATTAGTTGTCCGATGTTGCCCAGGGTGCATCGGCCCGAACGTTGCCCTTTGACCCTTTGGCATTGTTACCCACTATGGCCGCCATCTTTTATTCCAGGCGCCTACAACTACATGCTCATATCAATGACAGAAGTAGACAAGGACGTCACGATATCGTTCGCGGAAATACTCTCCCTGGACGGAAAGACTTTGTTCGAAATACCGTTGAAGCAAATTGATTCTGTCAACAAGATTTATTTGGCTGATGCTTTTCTACCACCCGATGAATTCTTCTACATTGCCGTAAGTAAATCGTCAAGATATATTTCAAGGGCGTCGCTCAGGGGGGCCAGGGGAGGGGTGCCCCCCTAGAGATTTGAAAAAAAAATGCCTTTATTTTTAAGGTCCGTACCGAAAGATAAAAACGGGAGCCTATTATTAAGATTCTGCTGTATCTCAGGAACCGTGATAGCTAGACAGTTGAAATTTTCACACAAAATGACAGGTTATTGTACGAAATTCTTAGTACTTCCCGGCTGTGGTATATATAGGTATCCTATAAAGGGACAGGAAGAAAGAGGGGAGGGAAGGGAAGAAGGAGGAATAAGGGAATATTTATTATTATTTATTTCGCAGATAAATGGTATTGGTGAAAACAAACAGGAACTACGTAGAGTCGGTGCTACGGCGATACAAGCCAAATCACCAGGTTGAAAAATTATTACTTACAATAGAAGTAGATAGTAGTATTACACTATTTTACATTAACCTGTTTAATTTTCTGTTACAGAGGTTCCTTATTTAACTGTTGTTAAAAAGGTGAGTATGCCATAGACTTATTTCAGAAGTTTTGTGTTATGAAGGAAAACAAACAAATTGCCAATTGTGTTCTGATGTACTTAACAAGAACATAAGTTTTGAATTGAACACAAAATAATAATATGAAAGGAAAACAATAATGAAAAACTTCAAGTAAGGCTAAAAATAATGACAGAATTATCTAACTAATAATGTTATAAATTTATTTACGTTACCAAGACGCCAAAAACATCTATACACCTTTACGCCTCAAACAATAAGGCCGGTGACACATATATTTGACATGATGGCTGTATCGATATTTATGCCCTCGACTGTAGTCACATTCGATATTAGCTATGAAGGCAAAATTGAAACACAGAATCAGAGACTGTGTTGTTAGTTATTACAAAACAGTTAAACACGTGTCTAAATCAACGCACCTGTGATTCCCCAAGTCTTGCAGGTGTCCACGGGCGATGGTGATTACTTTCCATCAGGTGACCCGTCTGCTCGTTTGCCCCCTCTTATATAAAAATAATAATAATCTATTGCAAAATGAACCTTAAGTCAATGCATTAATTTTTAGAAACGCGTTCCACGTTTGTTTAACTTTTTTGTAATAACGCCGGTAGTGCTTAAATTTATAAATTCCAAAGATTCAAATACTTTTAGATCAAGGCATTCTCGCATCAGTCAGTGACGCTACGATGTGACATAGACAGCTTGGTTCCAATCAACGCTTTGTGGACCAAAGACGGTACCAGGCTTCAGCAGACTTCCAGTTTGTGAGTTTATACATATAAAACAGCACATTTCACAACCTCATGTACAAGACAAGGCTACCCTCCTCGTCCACAAAAATCAACTCGTGTGACCTTATTATGAAACTCACCTAGGTTCGTTTCATAAAGCTGCGCACGTGTTTTAAGGCCCCTAGTTATGTAACGCCCGCAGCACTAGAGAATTGCAGATGCGATGCCAGACTCGAGGAGACAGATATAAGCTATTAAAGATTTGTATATCTATCTTTCTATTCTATTCTCTATTGATTGGTATGTAAAGATAGCCTAGGATTATAATATTAATTATGTAAATTTTCGCATGTCATATATACTGAATGTATTAAGGACCTAATTGTACTACATGTAACATCTTTTTGTACCATATGTTCTGTGAATAAGCATTCATTCAAGCATTCAAAAAAAAACGGAACTTTAATATGGAGTTTATATGGGCGTTGTGACAAATGACGTTACATGTCATATCGGATCTCTCTTTCTGATTGCTGACTAATAGTATTTTAAATTATATTATATTTTTTGTATTTTTTTTTTGCAGTTTGGCAGAGGTATATAGATATAAGTATTTTGTACTTCTTTTATATTCTACTTGAGTCAAATAAATTGAAAAAAAAAAAAACTTATACCTATTTTCCGTATTTCTTGATCAATGGTATTTTTAGTTTCACTTGCCATAATTTTTACACTACTTTCATATTTTATTAAAAAAAAAAATTTTGAGCGCTGTGAGGAACAGTGTGTAAAGTTCCTCATCCACCATTGAAATGGGAGTATCCTCCAGCCAGACGGGTGTTGTGCCTGCCCGACTAGCACGACAGCGCGCAAGAGTCGCGTCGCGCGCGAGATATACTACCCGTCTCTTTCTAGATCGAACAGGAAGAAAAAGACAGGCAATCTATTTTGCGCGCGACGCGACTCTTGTTGCGCTCTCGTGCTAGACATGCCGGTGGGTTGTATATATGGTCAAACTTTGATATCGCGATGTAGGATACGTCAGTTTTTAGTTCGTATGTGGCGAGATAGATGTCGCCACAGAATAATTTTTAATGCATATTCCGTATTAAAAAAGCCTGAAAAACATTAACATTTACAGGAATCAATTTCACATTTCAGTCAATTCAGTTAAACTTAATAATCTAACTAATATTATAAAAGCGAAAGTATGGATGGATGGATGGATGGATGGATGTTTGTTTGTTACTCAATCACGCCAGAACGGCCCAACGGATCTGGATGAAATTCGGCACATAGCTAGAGAATGTGGCGGAAGCCACATGATAGGCTTGTGTTATGACAGTTAGCGGTGGCACGTTCCTAACGTGCCATATTGTAAATCTCATAATCGATCTTATCGATTATGAAGATCGCTGACTAAGGAGTTAGTTTAATATATAAGCATAGTTATGTATATTTGTAATTAGAGAGAACGTGTTAGTTAGTTCAGTAATCAGTTGGAGACGGTTGAAATAAGAAGAGTTTGAAACTGACTACAATGTAGTTTCCCTTACTCTTCCCCTAATAATTACCACCTATAATCCTGCCGGTAAAGTGGTGACCCCGACGTGATCCACGTGTCCTGACGACGTGCGACGTGCGACGTGTCCTGATTCCTGATCCTGTGTGTGTCCTGTGTCCTTGCTTCTGAGCTCCAAAAATCTCGAACACAGCTGCTTCGTTTTGCCCGGACCGGGGCAATATGGATCCCGGTCTCAGCTCTCGGTACTGCCAAGTAATGTTCCGGGTCACCACCAAAGGCGGCAGTGACCCAGAAGATGCTTACGACGCTGTTGCTACTCCATCCAGAAGTCTTCTTGTTCAACTCGGGGTCACCACTTTACCGGCAGGATTATAGGTGGTAATTATTAGGGGAAGAGTAAGGGAAACTACATTGTAGTCAGTTTCAAACTCTTCTTATTTCAACCGTCTCCAACTGATTACTGAACTAACTAACACGTTCTCTATAATTACAAATATACATAACTATGCTTATATATTAAACTAACTCCTTAGTCAGCGATCTTCATAATCGATAAGATCGATTATGAGATTTACAATATGGCACGTTAGGAACGTGCCACCGCTAACTGTCATAACACAAGCCTATCATGTGGCTTCCGCCACAGAGAAAAGTCTGGAATAGCACATAAGCTACTTTTTATCCCGGAAAATTGCGGTAGTTCCCGCGGAATAGCGATAAACGAATTCTTTGCAGATGACGTCGCTGGCAACAGCTAGTAACCAATAAATTAATGCATTTATTTCGAACAACAGAGATTAATTTTAGTTACATAGTACTTAACATCCTTTTTATTCCGGAATAATTAAAAGAGACCTTATATGATTTCAGGCAGAGTACTTCGATACAGTATGAGATAAGGGATATGGGAGAGGAAAGCGTGGGCACATACCGCTGTGTCGCCAGAAACGTGGCGGGGCTCAGTCAAGCCACCACCGAAGTTGAGCTGTTAGGTGAGTTTGTATAGTGCGCCTACCGGAAGACGCAGTTTACAAAGACGCCTTTATAAAGAAACCATCATCTTCCCAGCGTTTTTCCCGGCATTTGCCACGGCTCAGTGATCCTGGGGTCCGCTTTGACAACCTAATGCCAAGATTTGGCACTAGTTTTTACAGAAGCGACTGCCATCTAACCTTCCAAGCCGGAAGAGTAACTAAGCCTTGTTGGGATTGGTCCGGTTTCCTCACGATGTTTTCCTTCACCGGAAAGCTCACGGTAAAAATTAATAGTATAAAAGCGAAAGTAACTCTGTCTGTCTGTCTGTTACGCTTTCACGCCTAAACCACTGAACAGATTTTAATCAAATTTAGTACAGAGATAGATTTAGTCTTGGGGAAGGACAGAATAGTTCTTATCCCGGAAAATTGCATAGTTCCCGCGGGATAGCGATAAGCGAAAATTACCATATAATATATTTTTCCCATACTTACATAAACGTCTTTATCCCTTGCGGGGTAGAAAGAGCCTAAGGTAACAAGACCTAAAGGCCACGTTTAGCATGATTGTGGGCGTATAGGTGGAAAGGGAAATTAATATAGTGATGGGTTGCTAGCCGCATCGCCTATAACATGATTCCTAATATTTTCGCCCGTTCCCTCGATGGTCTTTTGTCATACGCGGGAAGAGAAGCAACTGGTATTATTTATTATGTATGTATGTACTTATTTCTTTTGCAGTAGAGCCTCCGGTGGTAACGATAACAGCTAGCAACACGACTTTGTTTTTTGGAGACAATCTAACCATCGCCTGTACCACGCTCACTGAGACCGTCCTGATAACCTACCAAATGGTGTTCAACGGAACAAGCTACCACAATGGTAAGGGCTAACAGCTAACATTACCTTGCTCTTCCGCGGCTACATGCGTAATAACTGCGTCTGTTTCAATTTTGTCGACTGATCATTCTTGAAAGGAGGTCAGCTAGCTCATTACGTAACTCGCTCTCAATCGTAATCGTGTTCATTTTGACAGTTCATGTATGGGCTGACAGTTGGCATCGGAATCAGCTAGCTGTCACATTCATACAAGAACTGTCAAAATGAACATTGAGGGCGGCAGACGTAAGCTTGCCTTCGGAATCCAAAAGCTTATCGGTTACTTACTTGACATGAAATGCATATTTCATAATTTTTATTATATATTGTATTTTTGGCTTCTATGGCGCTTATAGAGGCCTCTTAGTTTATTTTTTTGCTCTTTTTCTCATTGACATTGGAGATATCTCCAATTAACTTATTTAATGGTGGAGGCGTTTTACACCTCCACTGAACTCAGATTATGCATATTTTGTTTCGCTTTGACCAGTAGAGACTTTATACATCTCTACTATAGACCAATGTAATTTAAGGTACCTACGGACTTAACTTAGGGACCTTTTACATCCCTTTTATAAAATGTATTAATTATATTAGGTAAGTTAAGTAGAATTTAAAACTATTGTAAATCTATTTTATTTTGAAAAAATGACTTTCTGCCAAGTTTCTTGCGGCGCATTCTTCTTGGCAATGATGGTCTTTCCGAATGCGCTGGTAGATTCAAAAAAAGACATGTAAAAGAGCCCTCGGCGGCCTATTTGCAAAATAAACTTTTGACTTTTTTTTGACTTTTTGAACACGATGGCGATTGCGAGCGCGTTAGGTGAGTACGTAATAAGCTAGCTCTAGCAGGCGACGTAAATAGATGGCTCAGGTGATATAAAGACTAGGATAATATAAATCGTCGATGGGGTCTAAAGTGTCAAGCAAAACACTATACTTCGATTTTGTTAGAATTAGAAACCACAACAACATTATATTGCGGCTCGTGAACTGTAATCTCTTTACAATTATTGACGAAACGCAAATAAAGTGACATTAAAACAATTTTATTTTGCGGCTGCCAAACTATTGCACTGTATTATTTGCTAAGAAATAGTTGACCAGACGCAATATAATGTTATTGTGGTTTCCAATTGTAAAAAAATCGAAGTAACTATAGGTAGTGTGGAACTAGGTAGTATTAGCTCTTCGGGCTGGCGGTAAGAAGGTTACTCTCGAAGTTCATAAATCGAACATTCGTCCGATTTGATATTTCATTGTTTTTTAAGAACTCGGGGACAGGCCTCAGACCAGCTCGAACCTGGAACGAAATCACATAAATCATATATTATAATGTCTTATCCTTGCAGTAACTACAATTAGCGCTGAACCTAATTACGAGGGAGTGTATTATTTCAATAAAACAATTCTACGTGTCACGGAACAAGATGGCGGCGTATATTCCTGTATCGCTGCTCATAGAGGTAACCAATATAATAACTTTTTCTTACGGCTACTAAATTCACAATATTTTTTAGACCCAATTACATTGAGAAATAATATTTTATTTTTCATGTTAACTTTTAATAGTTTATCAACTGTGCAATAATAAATTAATTAGCCAATGCACTACTTTAAAAATCATTTTTACAGGCGGACAAACATCACAGTCAGTAACCATAACGGTGTCCAGTCCACCCACCGCTCAAATACTAGGACCACACACACTACCAAAGGCTATAAACTCCGTTATACAGCTGATATGCCACGTAGAGAGCTGTAGCGAAGTCCAGTGGCTGCTTAACGGTGATATAGTGGAGAGACGCGCTGTAAACGGCAGTTATAACGCTATGTTAGAAAGAACAGTAGCTTCTGATGGCGTTTGGACATGTTTGGCTTTACAAGGAGAGAATAAAGGTACTTAATCCTAATCCTACTAATATTATAAATGCGAAAGTTTGTGAGTGACGATGTGAGGATACTGACGATGTGACGATGTGAGTGAGTGTGTATGTTTGTTCCTTCTTCACGCTAAAACGTCTGAACGGATTTGGATAAAATTTGGAACGAAGATAGCTGGTACCCTAGATTAAAACATAGGCTACTTTTTATCCCAAAAAATTGCATAGTTCCCGCGGGATAGCGGTATACATGTTCAAGGTCATAGCTGCCAAATGTAAGTCTAATTCTACGCAAACGAAGTCGCGGGGAAAAGCTGGTTTTTTTATACTTCCGTACTGGTCTGGGAGCAAATGCACCCACTGCCTCTCTTCCCGCGCAGATGGTAAAAGTCCATCGAGGGAATGGCCGAAACGAAAATGTTATTATCATGTTATAGGCGATGCGGCTAGCAACCCATCACTATATTTATTTCCCTTTCCATTCCACCTACACGCCCACGATCATGCTAAACTTGTTACCTTAGGCTCTGTCTACTCGTATGGGATATGGAATGATGAGGATCCGGGTTCAATTTCCGGCCATAGCTTTGCTTTTTGGATTTTTCTCTGTTCTAATTTTATTTTTAGCTTCAGACTCAGTTGAAACAATAGTACTAATGAAACCAAAGGTTTCCATAGAAGGAATAAAGAATATCACCATAGTTAATGGGACAGAGTATAACGTTACTTGCTTGGTGGAAGCCAAACCGACGCCAAGAATTTTGTGGCACAAGGAGACTGAAACGTTTCTGAATAACACTGTGAGTATTTTATATTGACGACCGCATAGTTTAGAAAACCTGACCATAAAACTTGAGGTAACATACCCATACTTTTTTACAGATAACTAGGATAGCACCAAATCTATACAAAAGCGTGCTGACTCTAAACAGTAAAAACGGCGAGGTGAACGGAACATATTTCTGCTTCGGGGAAAATTCCGAAGGTATAGACCAGGATAGTGTCACTGTGCTAGTTAGGAGGTCAA
Organism: Pandemis heparana; assembly: GCA_963854515.1. Taxonomy (NCBI): domain Eukaryota; kingdom Metazoa; phylum Arthropoda; class Insecta; order Lepidoptera; family Tortricidae; genus Pandemis; species Pandemis heparana. The sequence continues at coordinate 2,603,380 of OY978025.1, forward strand.
TGACACTCATACAAGGATTTTCAGGCAAGTACTTGTTTCCTTTACCTACTGTTACTTACGTTTTCATTGCGCGATAGAATCCGGAATAAGGAGATTCGCCGAAGAACTTGAGTCACCGACATAGCTTAAAAAGTATGTACGTTGAAGTGGCAATGGGCAGGCCACATCGCTCGTAGAACAGACAACCGTTGGGGGAGAAAAGTTCTCGAGTGGCGACCACGAACCGGAAGACTGTTGGCAGGCCTCCCGCTAAACCCCTTATATGTCCATGGGTATCCATGGGCAACAGTGATTGTATTCCATCAGGAGATGTATGCCTAATTTCAACGCAATCCGTTCAGTATTTTAAGTTGTGCATTGATCGATCAGTCAGTCACGGTCACGTTGCCTTTTATACGAATCTATCTTGCTTGAAAAGCTATCTTTTTTTAAACAAGCTCTTTATCATTACAGATATATCCACACAACTTTACTCCAATGTATCAATGCGATGCCTAGTAGACTCGTATCCAAAAGCAGAAATAAAATGGCTTCATAATTCTACTGAGCTGTCAAACAAACCCACAATACACAGAACAGATGACTCCACTATTAGTATAGAGAAAGTCGACTTCGACGATCTGGGAATGTATTCTTGTGAAGCTAATAATGGGTATGAAGACCTTGTTGTCAATGGGACCTTAAGCGTCAACGGTTTGGGTATGTCAAAGAAATTAATAAATCTAGGACATTCGACATTTTATGTAAAAGGTTTCAACAATATAAAAATAATTATCAGCGTATCGTTTGTATTCGTACAAATACTTCCAAACCATCTCAAAATATCACCTTACTATCTATCATTTATCTATCTATCTATCACTTATAATCTATAATTTTATTTCAGAAAATCCAGAGTTGGCCATTGCACCAGGCAGAATGGTGACGCGGAAAGGAAATGCTACAATACTAACATGTAGGTGAGATTGTGTATCGTAAAAGCTAAATAGAAGGAAACTAATAATTTTTGTAGCATACATACAACGCTATTGTAACGAACTATGGTGTATTAATAAAATAACCCCCTTATTCATAAACGCTCCATAGGCTTCTGCTAACTTAGCAATCGTTTGTCCTTTTCTGTCGCTTTAACATTTGCCTTTCACAGATAAGGACAAACGATTGCTAAGTTAGCAGAAGCCTATAGAGCGTTTATGAATAAGGGGGTTAGTCTAGGGATGGACGATATACATCGATGTATTGTAAACACTCGATGTATAGTAACGATGCATCGTATTGAACCGATGTATTGTTAATACTTCAACATCGAATATATATCGATGTTTTTTTATTCGATGGCTGACTGGAACCTGAATCGTAATAATCAGTTTAGCCTTTCAGTCAATATTACACACCTACCATATTTTATCGGTTATGCTGAATGGGTTATGTTCCCTTTGCCACGGTACCGACAGTCAAAATTTAATAATAAAACCTAAAACAATATGGCCCACCGAGTTTTTGTTGCGTAGTGTAAAGTGTGAATGTAATGTGTATTTGCATTGTTTTTTATGATACAATTACGGTTATTTGCCTAAACACATGTCCATTGCGAAAAACAATCGATGTTTTGGAAACATCGATGTTTTTCTAAATTCATCGAATTAACATCAATGCAACCGATCGATGCATTGCATCGGAAAAAACATCGATGTATATTTTAAATGTCCATCCCTAGGTTAGTCTTTTGCCGACTGCATTATAACCTTCATTTTCAATACTTATAACTTTTTTCAGTGTTTTAAAAGGCAACCCCAAGCCGATGTTAACCTGGCAATACTCAAATGGCACAAGTTTCGTCCCACTGCCAAACGATGTGGTAATTAGCGATAATGGAACTCAAATTATCATTTCCTATACAAAAGTTGACCATGCAGGGTCTTACAGATGCATAGCTGAAAATGTACTCGGAAAGAGATTTTACGATGTGGAATTGTCTGTGCAGTGTAAGTAAATTGTATGTTTTGTTGTATGTAACGTGTTCTTGATGAAGGGCCGCGTCCTGTAGGCTTATTGTCTAACTCGCTCGCAATCGCCATCGTCTTCATTTTGACAGTTCATGTATGGGCTGACAATTAGCATCGGAATCAGCTAGCTGTCACATTCATACAAGAACTGTCAAAATGAACACGATGGCGATTGCGAGCGAGTTAGACAATAAGCCTACTGGTCAGAAACCAGGCAGGCAATACTCGCATTTAAGTCTTTTAAAATATCAAATAAGTAAGGCAATTTTACTGGGCATTTAGGAAGTAAAAGAAAAATTTTACACAAGAGGATTGTAATTTCGTCATCTCTATCAGAAAAACGAAGTATAGTTGCGAGAAAAGTAAATAAAGTTGTAAATATTACTCTAATTCCTTTAACAGATGCTCCAGAGTTAAAACAGATATCAAATCAGAAACCTATAGAAGTACAGCTGGGAAAGAAAATTTCGTTGTCGTGTTTAGCCATGGGTATACCTAAACCTATAGTCGTTTGGACAAAGGACGAGAGGCCCTTGAGATTTACAAAAAATATGTAAGTAAATAACTGAAAATTACATTTAAACTTACGAAAAAAATTACGCAAAGAGAAAATACCGCAGCTAACAAAAGCGCTGATAACTTTGAAACGACTGGACTAACTTTGATAAAATATGTTTAAATACCACCACTAGATCACGTGCATTTGTTTTATCTGCATCCGGTTCACCTTGCATTTGTATCGTAAAAAAGTTATTCTTAAAAAAAAAAAAAAAAGCTGCTGACTGTACTTTTCGTTGCCTATACTTGCTTTGTCATCCATCTTTCATAGGTGTACCAAATTACAAAGCAATCCGCCCTCTAAAAGTGGCTCAAAATTGACTTCCAAGATTTGACCCTAATAAAACAAACAGGTCAAGTTAAATAAAAGCTTATAATATGAATACTACAGAGTCTTATTGTTTCTTCTTTAACATATGTACATACATACATACCGTCACGCTTCTTTCCCACAGGGGTAGGCAGATACTATTTTGTTCCACTGGCTACGATTTTGACATACCTCTTTCGCTTCATCCACATTCGTCAATCTCTTCACACATGCTCGTCGGTCTCGGGTACTCTTGTCCCCAATTTGATCGCGGAACGTCCGTCTAGGCCTTCCTCTCCCAACGCACCCATTCACACTCCCCTTCTATAACTTATTCTTTAACGCATTTATGTTATAGATATTTGACAAGTGACAGCGACTTAGTGATAGAAAAAGCGACTGTACACGATTCTGGTTTGTTTTCCTGCAACGCCACCAGTGTTTTGGGATCGACGCGGAAAAACTTCACTTTGATTATTTATGGTAAGTTAAACCGTAAAAAAAAGCCTGTGGCCTCTCAAGCAGAGCGTCGTGGGTTCAAATCCCGGGCTCGTACCTCTGAGTTTTTCGGAATTTATGTGCGAAAATTGCATTTGTAATTTGCCATGAGCTTTTCGGTGAAGGAAAACATCGTGAGGAAACCTGCACACATCTGCGAAGAAATTCAATGGTGTGTGTTAAGTTCCCAATCCGCACTGGGCGCGCGTGGGAACTATAGCCCAAACCCTCCAATACACGGAGGAGGCCTATGCCATGAGGCACGCCGAATTACGCGACAATTTAATAAAAAAATAAATAAAAAAAAACGACAATAACAACAACATGTACTTAAGTACTGAAATTGTAGCGAATTCGGAATAAAAAGGCTTATAAATAAATAAACGGTAAAATACTCAGTATGCAATGTTACACATAACATATACATAATATAGGTCTATAGGTCTTGTTACCTTAGGCTCTGTCTACCCCGTAAGGGATAAAGACGTGATTTGTGTATGCATAATTTGTAATTATATCTCACTTTCCCATATCCAGCTGCTTCCGAAATAACGCCACCAGGATTTGAACCCGCGGTGGATTACTTGGAAGGCCAATTGATAGAACTACCGTGCGTCGGCAAAGGCTCCCCCAGACCGGAAGTGAGGTGGTTGCACAACGGGAACGCCGTCACTGACGACCGGAAATACATTGATGACTTCGGAATAAGGTGCATACTTAAATTGTATTTTTTTTGAAATGTACAAGAAGAAGAAGAAAAACATTTATTGTCAAAAAATTCGATACAACATAAAAAATAAAATAAAAATAAACATCTTAAACATAAACAAATGACAAATATGTTGTAAGTGCTGATTATTGCCAATAGGGCCACATCAAGCGTGATGCTGCGGCAAGCCACAGCGCTGGTTTTAAATAGTGCCGTTTTTCTTCCAAACTAAACCTAACTAAATTTAACAACTACTAACGTCGAAAGCATAAATGTCGATACAGCCGTCATGTTAAATATATGTGTCACTGACCTTATTATTTGTGGCATAAAGGTTATGGGATTATTGGGCGTAGGTTATTAGTTATTATTAAGATGGAAACACATTATTAACACGCGACGCGACCCGATGCAACGAATGTGTGCGCATGGCGTCGCGTCGGATGTTCATAGTGTGGTTCTGGTCATAGAAAATAATACAATTTGATTCGACTGCGTTGCATCGGGTCGCGTCGCGTGTTAACAATGTGTTTCCACCTTTATTATTGCCTGTCAATCACCCGCTAGTTACTGTCACTAATGTTTACTGCCAGGCGCGCTATGAGGATAGTGAAAATCAGAGTTTGGATACTTGTTGTATTAGACTTTCACAAAGTTATTTATAACTACGAACTACACAAGAGCTAAGGAGACTACGATTTACACAATAGCTGAGGAACGACTGCCGGAGCGGGCGCTTGGTCCCGCTAAAACCCAGCTAAAAGGAATTGCTGACACCGCCCATATCTTAGTGCACTTGCACTGTGATATCAAGGCGTCGTATGTCCCTACAAGGTGTATAGATGTCTTTCATGTCTTGATAACGTACATATATTTATGCCCATGACAATACTTTATAGTAACCAAAAACCTTAACGTGGCGTGGCTCGCGAGCCTGCCGCGAGCGATATGCGCGAAGATGAGTACCCGGCTTAAGAGGCTGACAACACCTAATTTTGTTGAAATTGATGTTATTTAAACACTTTTTTAAGAAAAACTGCACACAAAAAAAATACAAAAAAAATATAATGTTAATTTTAATCGAACACAAAATATTTACCTTGCTACTCCGCTACTTACGTGCAAGATAACCAAGCTTGTGCGAAATATGTACGTTTTGCATGCAAGCCCTCCCACCACTACTACCACACAAAACGCACACAAATCCCACAAACTTAATTAATCCTAACACCACACAAACACTGACGCGCGTTTCGATCCCTCTACGGGATCATTCTCAAAGTTAGAGCACAACCGATGCACATGCGAACCAACGTCGTACTAATTTGTAAAACTATAAATAAACTAAATGTACCCACATTCGTATATTATCAAACTACCCTCTTATTTATAATTTTAATTAGCCATCAACAACTACCTTCATAAATTTTTCCGACTACAACAAAAACAAAGAGGGTTATGTATTTAACAAAACAATTTTACTATTCATCAAAATGGACACGCAACAAAGGTGACGACACCAAGTTCACCTGTTCGTTAATTATTGAAGCACTATTGTTGTACCTAATTATTTCCAACTGCTCTAAAACATCCAACCGTAAACCCTTTTCACAAAAATGCAAAACATCAAATGCTGCTGAATCTGACAATGAATGATTTGATTCTAATAAGTGTTTTGCAAAATTTGATCTATCTGGATGATTAAGCCTAAACGAGGCAACATGTTCCTTAAATCTTGTACTAAAACTACGACCCGTTTGCCCCACATACACACTATTGCAATCATTACATGTTAGCTTGTAGACCCCAGATCTACTTCCTTTATCTACCCTCTCTTTGTTATTGCATAGCCTCGCACGCAAAGAATTATTTGTCTTAAAGGCAACATTAATGTTTTTTGACTTCATAACACTATAGATCTTATCTGACAAATAACCTACATAAGTAATACTAGATCTGTAATTGTCAGTAATCTGCGTAGGTTCTGCGGCGTAAAGCAAGCTATCCGCTATCCGCTTCCGCTTCTTTCTAACTAAACCGTTAACCATTGCTACACTGTAACCATTTGAAACTGCAATTTGATAAATAGTACTTAATTCCGAACTGTAATGTTCTTCAGAAAGAGGAACTGTTAATAATCTATGTACATAGCAATGGAAAGCAGCCAATTTATGCTGCCAAGGGTGAGTGGAAGCAGCCGGGATCACAGCATCTGTCTGCGTAGGCTTACGGTAAATTTGAAAAATATGCTTGTTATCTACTCTAGTTATTGTCAAATCCAAAAAATTTAATGAATTGTTCTCCTCTAATTCTCTCTTGAACTTTATCCTTGGATGCTTACCATTCAAGCCATTAACAAATGAATCGAGCTGTCTCATACTTCCCTTCCAGCAAATAATCAAATCATCGACATACCTATAATAATAAATAATATTATTATTACCAACAATGTACCGAGTTTCAAAATTATCCATAAAAATATCTGCCATTAGTGGACTAAGAGGAGAACCCATTGCCAATCCATCATTCTGTAAATAAAACTGCCCATCAAATCTAAAGTAGTTCTGTTTCATGCAAACAGTTATTAAATCTATTAATTCTACTACCTCCCCCGGATGTAAGCGCTTCCTTTCCAAATGATCTCTAAGAATATTTAAAGTTTCAGTGTAAGGTACATTAGTAAACAAACTATCCACATCCAAGGAAAGCAAAGTTGCATTAGGTGGCACGTTGATGTCTTTGATTTTATCTATTAAATCGGAACTATTTCTCAATGAATAACGTGGCTTAAAAGAAGATTTTACCCTAACAATTTCATTAAGTTTCTTTGCTAATTTGTATGCTGGAGCCCCCAAGTATGAGACAACTGGGCGAACCGGAATGTTATCCTTGTGAATTTTTGGTAGGCCATAAAGAATTGGTGCCTGCGGATTCATAGGTATAACATAGCTCTTTCTTTGGTCCGTTTCAAAGTTAAACGAAGTATTTTTAACAATGTTTTTTACATCTTTATGAAACCTTAGGGTCCTTACGCAATATAGAAAAACCATCTCCTTGAATTATATCTAACACTTTTTGTTTATATTGATCTCTTTCCAAAATTACAACGCAATTACCCTTATCGGCCTTTGAAACTACCAAATCATTGTCACAGACTTTTTGCTGAATGGAACGCACTGCACAAAAATCCCCCGTATCCACAACCCTCCCTGTATCACCCACATTCTTAAGTGCATCAGCTACCAATACCTTAGTTCCAAAGTCACCCCCATTACGAACAATAGCAACCTCAGAATCTACCGCCAAACCTTCCACTAACTTTTGATTAATTTTGCAAAACGTACATATTTCGCACAAGCTTGGTTATCTTGCACGTAAGTAGCGGAGTAGCAAGGTAAATATTTTGTGTTCATTGAAATGGACCTCCGCAAAGTAACGCCTGATTCAATAAAATATTTAAAATCGGCATGCGTAGCCGTACAGGCACGATTATATAACAAATTAATGAAACAGCACCGTTTAGCTGTACAGAATATCTGGTTTAATCAACGTTGTAAAAGTTTGAATGTTGTACCGAGTTATATTCAATTGCGATGTAATAACAATAGTAGGGCGGCTAGAATTGCGATAAATAGGGCTAAACGTATTTGGCTATGTGAGGAATCCCGTTATTGGTTTTGGGTGAGAGATAATTTAAAATTACATTTAAGAGTTTTACAATCAGAGTTGTCGTATAAATTACATTACATAGAATTTGATAGTTTAGATCAGAGAGCTAGATATTTCGCTTCACGTGAGGCCCATAAGAAGTACATAATTCAATGCGGTAAATTGCGTAGGCTAACGCGACAGGGTGTTGAATCTTTTTCTCAATTGAACAGTTATAATTTGGAATCTGCTAACGTCCATTCTTTCTACCCTCGAGTAAAAAATTTAAGTAATGTAGATTTTGATGAGCAAGAAGTTCGTTTGTTAGAGAAGGGTTTGAAATACAATCTACCCTCCAAAATTAATCAAAAGTTAGTGGAAGGTTTGGCGGTAGATTCTGAGGTTGCTATTGTTCGTAATGGGGGTGACTTTGGAACTAAGGTATTGGTAGCTGATGCACTTAAGAATGTGGGTGATACAGGGAGGGTTGTGGATACGGGGGATTTTTGTGCAGTGCGTTCCATTCAGCAAAAAGTCTGTGACAATGATTTGGTAGTTTCAAAGGCCGATAAGGGTAATTGCGTTGTAATTTTGGAAAGAGATCAATATAAACAAAAAGTGTTAGATATAATTCAAGGAGATGGTTTTTCTATATTGCGTAAGGACCCTACCGCAGGGTTTCATAAAGATGTAAAAAACATTGTTAAAAATACTTCGTTTAACTTTGAAACGGACCAAAGAAAGAGCTATGTTATACCTATGAATCCGCAGGCACCAATTCTTTATGGCCTACCAAAAATTCACAAGGATAACATTCCGGTTCGCCCAGTTGTCTCATACTTGGGGGCTCCAGCATACAAATTAGCAAAGAAACTTAATGAAATTGTTAGGGTAAAATCTTCTTTTAAGCCACGTTATTCATTGAGAAATAGTTCCGATTTAATAGATAAAATCAAAGACATCAACGTGCCACCTAATGCAACTTTGCTTTCCTTGGATGTGGATAGTTTGTTTACTAATGTACCTTACACTGAAACTTTAAATATTCTTAGAGATCATTTGGAAAGGAAGCGCTTACATCCGGGGGAGGTAGTAGAATTAATAGATTTAATAACTGTTTGCATGAAACAGAACTACTTTAGATTTGATGGGCAGTTTTATTTACAGAATGATGGATTGGCAATGGGTTCTCCTCTTAGTCCACTAATGGCAGATATTTTTATGGATAATTTTGAAACTCGGTACATTGTTGGTAATAATAATATTATTTATTATTATAGGTATGTCGATGATTTGATTATTTGCTGGAAGGGAAGTATGAGACAGCTCGATTCATTTGTTAATGGCTTGAATGGTAAGCATCCAAGGATAAAGTTCAAGAGAGAATTAGAGGAGAACAATTCATTAAATTTTTTGGATTTGACAATAACTAGAGTAGATAACAAGCATATTTTTCAAATTTACCGTAAGCCTACGCAGACAGATGCTGTGATCCCGGCTGCTTCCACTCACCCTTGGCAGCATAAATTGGCTGCTTTCCATTGCTATGTACATAGATTATTAACAGTTCCTCTTTCTGAAGAACATTACAGTTCGGAATTAAGTACTATTTATCAAATTGCAGTTTCAAATGGTTACAGTGTAGCAATGGTTAACGGTTTAGTTAGAAAGAAGCGGAAGCGGATAGCGGATAGCTTGCTTTACGCCGCAGAACCTACGCAGATTACTGACAATTACAGATCTAGTATTACTTATGTAGGTTATTTGTCAGATAAGATCTATAGTGTTATGAAGTCAAAAAACATTAATGTTGCCTTTAAGACAAATAATTCTTTGCGTGCGAGGCTATGCAATAACAAAGAGAGGGTAGATAAAGGAAGTAGATCTGGGGTCTACAAGCTAACATGTAATGATTGCAATAGTGTGTATGTGGGGCAAACGGGTCGTAGTTTTAGTACAAGATTTAAGGAACATGTTGCCTCGTTTAGGCTTAATCATCCAGATAGATCAAATTTTGCAAAACACTTATTAGAATCAAATCATTCATTGTCAGATTCAGCAGCATTTGATGTTTTGCATTTTTGTGAAAAGGGTTTACGGTTGGATGTTTTAGAGCAGTTGGAAATAATTAGGTACAACAATAGTGCTTCAATAATTAACGAACAGGTGAACTTGGTGTCGTCACCTTTGTTGCGTGTCCATTTTGATGAATAGTAAAATTGTTTTGTTAAATACATAACCCTCTTTGTTTTTGTTGTAGTCGGAAAAATTTATGAAGGTAGTTGTTGATGGCTAATTAAAATTATAAATAAGAGGGTAGTTTGATAATATACGAATGTGGGTACATTTAGTTTATTTATAGTTTTACAAATTAGTACGACGTTGGTTCGCATGTGCATCGGTTGTGCTCTAACTTTGAGAATGATCCCGTAGAGGGATCGAAACGCGCGTCAGTGTTTGTGTGGTGTTAGGATTAATTAAGTTTGTGGGATTTGTGTGCGTTTTGTGTGGTAGTAGTGGTGGGAGGGCTTGCATGCAAAACGTACATATTTCGCACAAGCTTGGTTATCTTGCACGTAAGTAGCGGAGTAGCAAGGTAAATATTTTGTGTTCATTGAAATGGACCTCCGCAAAGTAACGCCTGATTCAATAAAATATTTAATTTTAATCAATTTTCAAACACGCTAGACGGGCTCGGTACATAATTGAACAAAATCGGCTCGATAGAAAATAATTGCAAAGATTGGTCTTAAAATCATCATTAAACGGTTCTATGTCTTTATTTTTTCGACGTATGGGTCTGCAATTAAAAACATAAAGTCAACATATTCATACCTAAACGGCTAACGAGTCATATTTCACAAATAATCCATACTTATTTTTATTTCTTATTATTTGTGTCTTATTTGCAAGATTTTAGACGCGCGCCAAGCTGCCGGAATAGTTTCTTCTCTTTCACTAACAGACACGTGAACCGTATGTGTGAAGAGTGGCGCTGCTCCAGGTCATTTGCTGTTGACAGCGCCTTAACTAATGGTTAAAATTATCCTTGTCTCAGGTTTGTCGCTAACTTGACCGACTTTGGAGACTACACGTGCGTGGTCAGCAACAAGTATGGAAACACGAACGTAACCTACGCCGTCTACATTTGGGGTAAGCTTAGGGCCTGTTTCACCAATCCTTAACTGTTAATTATCTATGATGACGTCTCTGTCCGTTTCGTACTAATAAATAGAGACAGAATCATAGATAACTGACAGTTAAGGAGTGGTGAAACAGGCCCTTAGAGAAGCATCTACTAAAAGGTCCGCCTATAAAGTACGTCGCACCAATTGTATCATTTTTAGAGCATAAATGACCCAATACATGGTTTTAAGGTGCGACCACGCCGCTTAAAAAACGGTGACGTTACGGAATCGCAACAAAATGTATGAAGAAACGGTGAGAAAACGTGACGCATACGACACGTCACTGCGTATACGCGGCGGTGTGGTCGCACCTTTAAACGATCAACGTTTCCTAATCCTTATTCCTTCCTTCCTTAATCCTTATTATTGTTTATTTAGTCGTTAATCTGGTAAACTTGATAGTATGTGTTGCCATCGTGTAAACTCAATTGTATACTGTCGAGCAAAAATTACGGGTCATTTTCGACTACCTCTCTTTCAGTACCACCAACCATTGAACCGCCTTTGGAGGTTGACGTGAACGTTTTGGTCGGTTCCAATTTAACCCTGAATTGTGATGCTGTTGGGTTTCCCATCCCCACTTTACGATGGGAATTTCGAGATAGTGCGCTGGTGGAAAATACTACAAATACGAGGTCAGTTTAATTTTAGATTAACCTTCAGGCAATAGTATGCCCCCCACTAATAAGCACAGGCCATAATATATATTACTAGCTGTTGCCCGCGACTTCGTCTGCAAAGAATTCGTTTATCGCTATCCCGCGGGAACTACGCAATTTTCCGAGATAAAAAGTAGCTTATGTGTTATTCCAAATCATAAACTATGTCTGTTCCAAATTTTATCCAGATCCGTTAAGCCGTACTGGCGTGAAAGAGTAACAAACATCCATACATCCATACATCCATACTTACAAACTTTCGCCTTTATAATAGTAGTAGGATTAGCACATAATATATGATACTAGCTGTTGCCAGCGACTTCGTCTGCAAAGAATTCGTTTATCGCTATCCCGCGGGAACTACGCAATTTTCCGGGATATAAAGTAACCTATGTGCTATTCCAGACTTTTCTCTATCTATGTGTCGAATTTCATCCAAATCCGTTGAGCCGTTCTGGCGTGATTGAGTAACAAACAAACATCCATCCATCCATACTTTCGCATTTATAATATTATAGTTAGATTAGCGGATCTGATTTGCTAAAAAACTTTTCACAAATGCATCATTTCACAAACACATAATTTGACAACCCATTAGATAATAAATATCTGATAAACCGTAAACTTTAAAAAAAACGAAAGCCTTTAGGCGTAGCTCACATTAGGATAGGTTACATTTGTTTTATAAGTGCTAAAGATAACTAATAAAGATTTGTCAAATGATGTAGGTGATAATGAAATTATTTCTTTTCAGATTCAATGAATATGGAAATATGAATATTACAAACGTGACGTCTTTTTATGAAGGACAGTACGCCTGCATAGCTGACAATATGGTCGGTGTCGCTAGGAAGAACTTCTATGTACAAATCAATGGTAGGTACTGTTGTCTCGAATGGATTGAACGAAAGTAATGTCAGCTATCGCTGTTTGTGAGTGAGAGCTGGTGCCTTACCATGACGTCTTAATGCGATTCAGTTTAGGTTCGCTCGCTGTCAGATTCATACTAAAAGTGACAGCTAAATCTTGAACTGAGTCGGAATTAGGATGACCCCTGTTCTTATAGGGCCCTCCTTATATCGGGAATCTGTGTTTATATTTACATATCTTACAAGAAGTATTGTGCAAGTTTTTACACTGCCTCAAACACTTATTCGAAAATGTTTAGCATCTGTTCTCACCCAGACTATCACGATGTCTTCTTACAACTAATCGCCGAGGCTGGCGGTACGTTTAGTGTATTCACTTTCCATTACGCGTTCAAAACGCTGCCTGCATCGCAGTTACTGAGCAACAAGCAAACTATTAGAAAATCGCTCGCCGAGCCACCAGTCTCGTACAGCAGGCTTATTACGTATCTCGCTCGCAATCGCCATCGTGTTCATTTAGACAGTTCTTGTATGGATGTGACAGCTAGCAGATTCCGATGCCAATTGTCAGCCCATACATGAACAGTCAAAATGACGACGATGGTGATCGCGAGCGAGTTACGTAATAAGCCTGCAGTTTTGATCGGGTCGTTAGTTTACTGTATGAATGTTCTAGAACCACCTGTGATACTAGAAGACTACACAGGGACTTACATAGCTACAGACATGGATTCTCTGCTGATGGTGCCTTGCAAAGCAGCTGGAAAACCTAAGCCTTATGTGTATTGGATGAAAGATAATACTTATCTTAATAAAGGTAACCCTTGTATTTAGATACCACACCATACACCTTAGAATTGAAATGTCTGCCGCATGCACCCAGAGCGGTGGGCACGTGCTACCGCGCAGTGTGTGCTCCAAGATGGCTGCCGGCACCGCGGCAGGCTGAGGTGGAGATGCCGGGATGACGGGTACGTATTAAAATACATAAAGTTTAAAATGTATAATGGGTTAAAATACATATGGTTCAAAATATATAATGCGATTTTCTCAGAAAATTGGGAATTAACAGAATTGTTATAAACTAAACCTAACCTAACCTAAACCAACCTATTGATTACACTAACAAAAAAGTTCATCTAACTAATAGTTGCACAGAAAATGGCATTATATATATTTTGAATCATTATGCATTTTAACCCATTATACATTTTAAACTTTATATATTCTGATTCGCACCCCGGGATGACTAACCCCCTTATTCATAAACGCTCTATAGGCTTCTACTAACTTAGCAATCGTTTGTCTTTATCTGTCACTTTAACATTTACCTTTCACAGATAAGGACAAATGATTACTAAGTTAGCAGAAGCCTATAGTGTGTTTATGAATAAGGGGGTTAGACGCGTTCTCGAGCGACTGGCCAGACATAAGTAAGGACAGGGTGATTTTGAAGTGTAGAAAAAAGTCCTTTTCACTTCTCATGCTCAAAAAGTTCGACTTTATGCTGTATGTAGGCTGCATAAAATGGCATTTTATGCTCTTGTGCATAAAGTAAAATCTTCGTCTAAGACCAAGACAATCGGGTGCCAACAGCCACAAACAATCACTAAAACTTTACGACAGTATATTTTGTTTATTTTTTAAAAGTTTTTTTATATTATAATCTGCGGTCTATTTAACTGTTTAATTAGTACCTAAAACTAGGTAACAATAATTTGACAAGTTATTATTGAAACAAATATGTACATGAAAAATAAAACTTTTTAAAATATAAATCAACACCTGCCTACTCGAACCTTACCGCAGTATAACGTTTAAAAAAAAAAGAAAAAAAAGGTAAATGGCGGGAACTCAGGCGGGAACGTCCTATTTTCTCATAGTAGGATTTATGTTACGTTATGTTACAATTTGTTACTCTTTTACGATTAATATTCAATAATTTCGTCAAGTGAAGAGGAGTTATTTCCTCTTCACTTCCTAACACAGTATATTTGCCAGGAAAAACCATTAAATATATCGAATTGTTAATATGTTACATTTAATTTTAATTCATATTTTTGCAATGTTTTTGTTTTGTTTCTTCGCAATCTAAGTGAAAAGCAGAGTGTATAACTCGTTCATAAAACCCATTTTCCCCTCGACGTGTCTATCCACCCTCGCCGTACCGGCTCGGGTGGCTATATGAACGTCTCGGGTAAAATGGCTTATTTTATGCTCTTGTTGTACAATCTACTATTTCCTAGCAAAGCTGGAAAAACCCCTTAGAACGAGGAATAATCCAGTTTTTATATACAAGGATGGTAAACGAGCACAGTGGGTTAGGTACCTGATGGTCTTGATAACGGGGAGCTAATATGGAATACCTCATGATCCAGTAATTTCACTGGCTGTGTTAGGGTGCGACCAAACCGCCGCGTTTACGCAGTGACGTGTCGTATCCGTCACGTTTTCTCACCGTTCTTCATACATTTTGTTGCGATTCCGTAACGTCACCGTTTTTTAAGCGGCAGTGTGGTCGCACCTTGACTCCGCGCCGGAACACAGCGCAGACACTGCTGCTTGGTGGCAGGACTGGCAGGATTAGCTAGAGTGATGGTAGGACCTTGCTCAAGGTCCTATCACCCTCATAAACACGTATATTACAGACAGCCGCTATGACATCGACGCACACGGGACGCTAACGATCAAAAAGCCTTCGCCTGAATATAGCGGCTCGTACCTCTGCAAAGCGAAGAATACTGTCGGCGAAACGAATAAAACTGTTGCTGTCGAGATATACTGTAAGAGATTCCTTCGTTTGGTCGAATAATCGTTTGGTCTAAAATTTCTCCGGCTGAAACTGAAAATATTTCAGAAAATATTAATATATTATACACAAGCTTTAATTTGTAAATGACACTGAAAATTAGAACACAAAAAAATCCGAAAGTAAAACTATGGCCGGGAATCGAACCCGGGTCCTCGTCCTTCTGCGACGCGTGCTATACCCCTACACATAGCAGGCATACAGACATAGCAGGTCCTGCTAATAAATTTCTTGATTCATTTTATATTTCCTACACAAGCTTTGTAAAAGGTTAGGTTTATTTCATAACTTTGCTGAAAAGTCGATGGTTGCAGTATAAATTCAGTTTAGACCAAACGATAATTCGACCAAAAATTACATCGTACCAAACAATTATTCGACCATCCAATATAGACCCATAGGTACTGTAAGTATCATAACTATTTCTCTAGCTAGAATAAAGCAAAAAGAACACACACACAAATAAACAAATGATTTTGTGTTGTCTTATTTGTCCCTTATTGTTATACCTAACTCACTAACGTATCTAGCCTCCGCGACACAGGTCCTGGGTCTGAGGCTGTTCAACGGACACATAACCTTTTGCATTTTTGTAGAATAACTACCTAACCTATCTAAGCTTGGGGGTTTCAGGCCAAAATTGTGATGGTGCCATATTTTCAGCCCTGCCCGGAAAAATGCAAGCGGACGAATCAGATTCGAAGATAACATTGTTAGAAGGGTCAAATGTCACCATGGAATGCCCGATGACAACCTCCGCGAGCGACGTTGTAACATGGTACAAGGTTCGATTCTAAAAACACCGAAAATTTATCAACGTAAGGCCCAAACACCTATTTTTAGGAATGCGAAGTGTAGTCCTTATCTAGCTCATGCAAATATCGAAACTTATCAATTAGCGGCCAACGTCTCAAAAGTATAGGATATACACTTTAAGCCGATCCTTGAATTTGGTTATCGGACTCTACCTCTAAATATACCATTTTCAGATTTTACAGCAATTTTATTCAAAGGTGCAGACCTGGGAAAAGGCCGTGGTAGCCTAGTGGTTTGACCTGTGGCCTCTCAAGCAGAGGGTCGTGGGTTGGAATCCCGGGCTCGCACCTCTGAGTTTTTCGGAATTACCATGAGCTTTTCGGTGAAGGAAAACATCGTGAGGAAACCTGCACACATCTGTGATGCATTTCAGTGATCTGTGTGAAGTTCCCCATTTGCACTAGTTCCGCGTGGGAACTATAGCCCAAGCCCTCTCGTTCTGAGAGGAGGCCTGTGCCCCAGTCAATAGTGGGACGAATACAGGATGGAGATGATGAAAAGTCTGTGCATTTAAAAAAATATATATTTCGCTCAGCCTTGGCTGTCTTGCACGTGAGTAGTGGAGTAAGGCAAATTATTGTTCTTATTAAAACACTTTTCAGGACGCCAATATAGTGTCGCACGGTTTTCTCACCTTCGTGAATGTATCGCGCGACAACGCTTCGCAGTACGCCTGCGTGGTCGCTAACGCCGTGGGCTCGGCCTACGCCAAGCAATGGGTGGAGGTGGAATGGCCGCCGAAGTTCACGGCCGAAGAAGCGGAAGAAGTGGAAGTGGTGAGGGGGGGTGACAAGTGGCTGGACTGCGGGGTGGATGCTAGGCCGGGAGCCGCAGTAAGTTTGTTTTGATTTAAAAATATAAATTACAGCTGTTGCCCGCTTGTAGCTTCGCGCTAAATTAAATATGTTCATCAATCATCACGAATTAAAAAAAAAGAATTAAAGAAATTGGTCCTGTAGTTTCGGAGCCTAATCAGCAAAGAAACAATCAAATATTCCCTCTTTATAATATTAATTAGTTTCTGCCCACGACTTCGTCTGCGACCTTCCTGTCGAATCACTCTATCTATTAAAAAAACCGCATCAAAATGCGTTGCGTAGTTTTAGATCTAAGCATACATAAGGACAGACAGATAGACAGACAGGAGAAAGCGACTTTGTTTTATACTATGTAGTGATGTAGACGTAGATAGATGTTTATTGATGCACATATATTGAAGCGATAGAGAAAAAATTGTGTATGTTTACTTCCCTAGTAAATATCAAATGAATCAAGAAAATTATTTCTTGATTTTTTTGTTTACTTTTTACGGTTTTACCGTTAGAAATTTAATTTCTAAACGACACAGAAAATTAGAACACATAGAAAAGTCCGAAGATAGCATCAGATTAGCGATAGCATCAGGTAACCACCTGCTATGGGTGGTGTAGGGGTATAGCACGCGTCACGGAACTCACGGAATGACGAGGAATTCAATTCAAGGGTTCAATTCCCCGCCATAGCTTTACTTTTCGGATTTTTCTATGTGTTCTAATTTTCTGTGTCGTTTAGAAATTACTTCCCTAGTACTAATGCTTGGACTTGTATTTTAAATGCAAAAATGACTATCTGTCTGATACCTAAGCTTTTCACTTAAATCGCTAATCTGATTTAGATGAATTATGTTATGAACATAGTTTGAGCTCCAGGGGCGGACATAAGATACAAGAATGTCTGATTTATTAGATTGTTTTATTTAAGATTTATTTTTTATTATTACAGATAAAATGGCTGTTCAATTCTAAAATAATTCCAGCCGAGAATAAAGACCGCCTCAAGCTGATCAACCTACAACTACATCATACCGGGATGTACAAATGCGTAGTGAGCAATGCGCACGGCACCATTGCAAGACATTTCAGTTTGGACGTTTTGGGTATGTAACGTTATATCAATGGGAAGACGTCCACTGCTGGGTATCAGCCTTCAAATCCTAGACGATCGTCGGTTGTGCTACCAGCTCGACTAGCACGAGAGCGCGCAAGAGTCTTTCTCCTATTCTCCTAACTGTTCGTTCTAGAAATAGACGGGTAGTCTATATCGCGCGCTGTCGTGCTAGCCGGGAAGCACGGCTAGCGCAAATGCGCGCGAGAGGTGTGTCGCGCGAGGTAGATTCGACATTTTTTTCTAACTGTTCGTTCTGGAAAGAGATGGGTATAGTATATCTCGCGCACGATACAGCTCTCGCGAGCTTCTGTGCTAGCCGTGCAACAAGCAATATTTGCCCCGTGATCTTTTAATCGTATGTTACCCAATCACAAATCCTTATTCGAAATATTATAAACGGGATATGAACCGCGGGTGGTAGGGCCTTGTGCAAGGATAGCTACCACCATCTTGCTCGCTAATCCTGCCGCTAAGCAGCAGTGCTTGCACTGCTGTGTTCCGGTGTGGAGAGTAAGACCGCCGGGGAAATTACAGGCACAAGAGGCATTTCATCTTAGCCCTCTAGGTTGGCAACGCATCTGAATCCCTCCAGGGTTGCGGGTGTCTATGGACAGTGGTGATCGCTTACCATCAGGTGACCCACTTGCTCGTTTTCCTTCCTATTCGCATAAAAAAAATGAACCGAAACTACCTTTATTGAGCTTTATTGATATTTCGAATGAACTTAACTGTGAAACTCTTATCACAAATCCTTAGTTTCTAGTCCTCTCTGTGTGTGTGTGTGTGTGTGTGTGTGTGTGTGTGTGTGTGAGGGGACCTATTTCGATGCGGTTTTTTCATTCGAAAGTAAGTTTCCTTGCGGTGGTTCTTAGTCGTGTTTGGTAAAAATCAGTCCGAAATGATGCAAGGCATTTATGGCATAAAATGAAATTATTTTTTATTTACATATGATTAGGTACTTAACTTACTTGATTAAAGCGTTGACGTTTTAAAATGTCAGTTTTTTGACATTTATGTGTCTCTATTATTGGAGATATGTATAAAGCTGTTGAGTATGTGTGTGTAACTAAGAACACACTGACGTACGCTAACAGCAAGGGGTTGTTTCACTTGTCCCTAGGTCACATATTTAATAGCAATATTGCAATATTCATTAATAAAATTACTTTTCCAGTGCCGCCGTTCATATCTGAATTCGACTTGTTGGACGTCCAGCTAAAGGAAGGAATGAATGCTTCCCTCGACTGCAACGCCAGGGGTTCTCCAAAACCCGACGTGAAGTGGACCTACAAGTAAGAAGTTTATATAAGCGTTTTTACTTGACACAGTAATTTTTAAGTGGGTCAGTATAAATATCCACCGTAAGGAGTAGGGAAATTTCTTAGTGTGAGATACACCAAGTTACCTTAACAATAACATTAACCGTAACCATTTAGACGTGCCTGTCATAGATTTTTTGTCAAATACACCTACGTCAAAACAGTTGGTTACAAAGGCTGAACAGATCTGGATGAAATTTGGCACAGAGGATTAAAGGTACCTAACTATAAATTCTGATAAATAATAATAATTCTAATCCCGTTTAGCATAGTACTAGTTCATAAGAATATTAATTATTGTACGCCTAACTGGCAGATTATAGCAGTTCTTATAGTGATAATATATGTCTAACATGTATATGTACCTATAATAGCAATAAATGAGTTTGAGTTTATAATCTGGAATAGCACACAGGCTTTTTGTCCCAAGAAGTTGTTTTTCCCGTGGGATAGCTATAAGCTATAAACGAATTATTTTTTATAATATTTGTATGGATTTCTGTTTACAGTAACACAAACTGGCACTCTGACAATTCCACTCTCGTCGCTGCGAACGTGTCTACTCTCTCTACGGGCTTGTACCGTTGCGATGCTCGCAACAAGGCTGGCTCCGCCCACATTGTCTATCGCGTCGCTATAGTGGCGCCACCTAGTGTCCAGGAGTTGATACTGTTTGAAGGAGAGCGGGGCCTCACTGTGGAAGGGAGCGCTGAAATAGTGGTAAATATATGAAAATAGAATACTTTTTTGGATCCTTTTACATCCATTTTAAACAAGTGGGTTGGATCCTCCCATACAAAGTGTGTTCACGGCGTTATTACTATTTAGTTAGCGAGAACAAATGTGTTTAATTTTGGGATCAACAGATGTCACTCTCAGATGACGTCATCATTCCTGAATCACGCGAACGATATGTCGACCTAGATTCCTTATACTGGCACTCCACGCGTTGCGCTATTGGCATCTTCGTCGCATACGCTAAAGACAATATCCCCTTCACTTACGCAAATATTTGAATAAATACGCCAAGTGGAGGGCCAGTATTAAGTAATTTTGAAACATAAGAGTAAATTGTCTTGTCGCAGACAGTTGTTTAATTTTAACACTGTCAAGAGATGGCGCTACTGTGCAAGATCGGGCTTCAACTAAGTGGTGCCCTCTTTAAATTCTTGTAGTAATATTATTCTTAAACAGGTTTCTCGAAGGATTTTTTTTAACCTAATTTTTCAAGTCCAATTTATCTTGTAGTGCGGTTGACTTGGGATTCGGAACATTGTGTAGAATTAATGACAGTGCAAATACAAACATGACTGCAATTTATTTTAGCTCGGTACCAACATACGCATTTCCTGCAAGGCATCCGGTCAACCTATTCCCGCCATACAATGGATCAAGAACGGCCAGTTGTTGTTTGAAAACCGCGAATACATCAGTTACACTGACTTAACGCTAACTGACGTCAGAACCAGCCATTCTGGGATGTACTCGTGTGTCGCGAGCAACGAAGGAGGGATGGATGAAAGGAGACTCAAGGTAGATGTGTTAGGTGTGTAAAACGTTAAGAACTATTTTTTATTTGTATGTTTGAAACTCGACTATTTTCTTAATCTAAGCGAATTTTGTCGCGAAGCGCCATCTATTAACAGATGTGTGTACGACACAAATACAAACTCCTGTAGAACATGCATTGCTCACCCAGGACGAGAGATGGCGCTGTTTTAAGCGATAGATCTATTGTTGTATTAAAATATTTTTTTCCTGGTTTTATTATTTTTATTTTTCTAAATTATGGGTAAAGAAAACTAGAATATATTATTTAAGTTTTTTTTTTGCAACGCATTCAATTTTATGTCTTTCTAGAGCCGCCAAAAATATTCCAAACATTGTTTAAAAATTTGAATATAACGGAAAAGGAGACGAAACTAGAGGTTATGTCAGGCCAAGCTTTCTACCTGCAATGCCATCCCTATGGCAACCCCATGCCGGAAGTATATTGGTTCAAAGATGGCCTCCCCTTAAGGTATTTTACTATCTTTTCTTACGAGTATAAATTAAAGAAAAATAAAAAAAATCCCACAAGCCTGCTAGCTTATTACGTAACTCGCTCGCAATCGCCATCGTGCTCATTTTGACAGTTCATGTATGAATGTGACAGCTAGCTGATTCCGATGCCAACTGTCAGCACATACATGAATTGTCAAAATGAACACGATTACGATCGCGAGTGAGTTACGTAATAAGCAGTCTGAATATAGTAACTTTTTTCGAGTTCTACAACCTTGTCTAAAAAGTTACAAAACATGACGAGAGATGGCGCTAAGGTGAAGATAAATCCTAGTTTTTTTTCCAGATTTTTCGACGCTACCATGGTGTCCTCTGATTTTGGCGAGGTGATACAGTCCCCGCAAGCTCGCTACGACCAAAGCGGGAACTACACGTGTGTTGCCAGGAATAAGATTGGTCATACCAGCATTGTTTACCTGGTTGACGTTCTAGGTGAGTTGTTTTAAATTAAAAACTATTGTAGGACTTAATGCCTTAGAACGTATCGTTACTTTCGAAAGCTTGATCGTATAGTCATAGCGTGGCAAGAGAGACCGATCTAAAAGCACGCACACACAGACACACACACACACAGATTTGGGAGACATACAGAGAGAGAGCCAGCCGATACAAACTCCGGTCTGCAAATGAAAAATATCTTTGTTTTTTTTTAGCCAGTTAGTGTCCCACTGCCGGGCCAGAGCCTCCCCGTTTTCCCGCCACTCATCTGTCGAGAGCATGTTCCAGACTCTGTCTCGATGGCCATCCCTCTGAACACAATTCGTCGCGTGGTGGACAAATAATTCTAGCATATGCATATCGCATCGTGGTTAAAATCGAAACTAATTCTGCATCAGTGGCGGGTGCCCTATTAACTCGGTAACAACCGGGTTTCTCTATTAACTCTCTCTCGCTCTTTCTTCACTCGCCTCGCCACTTTTAGGTTCTTTCTTTGGGCCACGTTGCCTAACGATTATTTTCATGGAACGCCACTGACAGTGGTCCACTGTTCAGTATAAATACGTGACACTTACATAGACAACCGCACCGCTCTTTTTTTGGACTGTTGCTGTTAGCCTTAGACGGCTTTTACAGCTTATCGGAGGGCGGGCGCTCTCATTTGTTTTTTATATCGATACTTGTGAATTTCAGTCCCCCCACCTATTCCAAAGGAAGCCTCGCGTTCAGTTAATACTCGTGTGGGTAGGCCAACGACCTTGGAATGTCCTGTTGAGGGCAGTCCGCCGCCTAACGTGATGTGGATCAGACATCCTTACTCGGATGTCACTAATTCTACCAGAATTACTTTCTCCGAGGACAATGTCACGTTGGTAAGTCTAAATTATTACTTAGTACCGTCCCTACTGTGAATAAAAGTGGATTGACGTATGTAGTCTCTAGCAGAGGGTCGAATGTTCGAATCCAGGCAACCACTGAGTATTTCGGAATTTATGTACGAAATAAGATTTGAAATTTCGGTAAAGGAAAACATCGCGAGGAAACATTCAACACCTTCTAAGTTCTAAGTAATTCACTGGTGTGTAAAGTTCCCAATATGCACTGAGCCTTTGTGGAAATCATAGCCCTACCCGTCTCATTCTGAGAGGCTTTTGCCCAACAGTGTGACGTTTATTAATTAGGTTGGAAATAAGTAAGTAAGTACTTAAGTAATGTAAGTAAGTAATGCAACAATAAATTGTACAAATATAATAATACAGTACAGTGCGTTAGTATTTAAAAAGACCTTCGGGTCTGTCTTGCCGTGTCACTCACTCGCTGGTAAGATAGTTAAATCGGCCGAACGTACCCGAAACCGGAATGTCGGTCTAGGAGCTCATAGACTATACCTTCAATGATTAACCCCTTTATTCATAAACGCTCTCGGCTCTATAGGCTTCAGCTAACTTATAATTGTTTGTCCTTATCTGTCACTTTGACATTTACCTTTCACAGATAAGGACAAACGATTGCTAGTTAGCAACACTGTTGCTGTGGTGTTGGTTACACTGTGCGGTTGCATTAGACTTTTATAGGTACACTAGCGATCCGCCCCGGCTTCGCACGGCATATTTATGCATGTATTATACATATAAACGTTCCTCTTGATTCACTCTATCTATTAAAAAAAACCGCATCAAAATCCGTTGCGTAGTTTTAAAGATTTAAGCATACAAAGGGACATAGGCACATAGGGATATAGGGACAGAGAAAGCGACTTTGTTTTATACTATGTAGTGATGAAGAATCAGTTACTTTATTTCCATTTTATTTAGACGATACACAAATCTGAGCCAGCAGACTCCGGCCTCTATTCCTGTGTCATGTTTAACAAAGTTGGCACCACCGAGGTTATGTACGACGTTACAATCGAGAAGCCGCCGTCCATTGCTGGCAATGTAGGGCCGAATAATACCGAGACGAGAGTAGTGCCGTTGCTGAGGAGCGTTGTACTGAAATGCGAGGTGGATGGTCATCCGATGCCGAAGATTAGCTGGTTGAAGGTAAGCGAAGGTATAGTCGACCAAGAAAATCCTTTACCACCTTAAACGTACGGCTAAAACATCAAGGACTATTTTTACTCACAAATCAACAATATCAGTAGTTTTCAAAAAAAATTACATAGTTGCTTAAGGGCTTAATTACAGCTAAATCTAAGTAATTGATTCCGTCGTCGTCGTCTGTAACGACCTTTTCACCTTTATTCCATTGCATTAAGGGTGAAAATGACGTTACACAAAGGAATCAAGTTTTAATTAAAACCCTTAACTATGTAATTTTTTTTAAACGACTCATCAGCTTTTTTTCTGATGGAGGAACTGACATAAAAATTATAAAGCACTATCTTGGTCGACTATACCAGGGTAAATAAAACATTTTTCTACGTAAGATTAGGTAAAAGTCTTAGATATGAATAAATTAAGACTCACGTTTAGTGCCCATTGACTTTAAAGGTTGGACACATTCTCACTTATCACTCAATAATATTTGTATTTAATAATATGAGAATATGACCTATAATAATTGTATTGTTGTGTGTTTTAATACACCCCCTAGCAAAAAAACGGGCACTCATGGTTTTTGTATTTTATGTGCATACCGCACCGCACCACACCGCCGCTTAAAAAACGGTGACGTTACGGAATCGCAACAAAATGTATGAAGAAACGGTGAGAAAACGTGACGCATACGACACGTCACTGCGTATACGCGGCGGTTTGGTCGCACCCTAAAAGCTTATTATTGTTTAAGTACCCGATTTTTTTGCAAGGAGTGTAGTTGTAGTTAACCGTGAATCTGAAGTCTGTTATTGTATTAGGACACCCAGGCAGTGAGTTCGGGCGCTGGCAACATACAGCAAGTGCTCGGCAACAGTCTGCTCGCGATATGGCGGCTGGCGTCGCGCGACGCGGGCCAGTATATTTGCGTCGCGGAAAACGCGGCGGGCGCGCAGCACAGGCGATACAACGTCGTGGCACAAGGTATCTATATACACGTCAGCATAGTATGATCAACTTCATTAGATTCAAGATCAACTCAAAAATGTGTTCTAATTTTCAGTGTCGTTTAGAAATTAAATTGCTAACGGTAAAACGTAAAAAGTAAACATTAAAAATCAAGAAGTAAATTTCTTGATTAATTTGATATTTCCTTTCATTTGAAAAACAGCGCCTTCTCTCGTCCCTGGTGAGCAGTACATGTTCCACGGGAGTTTGTAATTGTGTCGTACAGACACATTATTCAAACAGATGACGCTTAGCGACAAATATTCGCATAGTAACAAGGTCACGTGACAGTTGGTAACAGATAGAAAAAATCGGAGGCTTACTCACCTGCTATGGGTGGTGTAGGGGTATAGCACGCGTCACGGAATGACGAGGACCCGGGTTCGATTCCCGGCCATAGCTTTACTTTTCGGATTTTTCTATGTGTTCTAATTTTCAGTGTCGTTTAGAAATCAAAATAAACTGTCTATATTTCCATGCTGATCGGGGAGCAAAGAAAAATCATAGAATGTACCAGTTGCTTCTCTTCCCGCGTAGGTGGTAAAAGCCGATCGAGGGAATAGGAGAAAATCTTATGAATCATGTTATAGGCGATACGGCTAGCAAATATAAAATCTAGAATCCACACCCTGAGGTACTTATTTAGTTAACGTTGGCCTAATCATTCGAAATTTTGTTTGTTTATAAAGGGAGCGGATCAGAATACATAAAGTTTAAAATGTATAATGGGTTAAAATACATAATGGTTCAAAATATATAATGCTATTTTCTATAAAACTATTAGCTAAATAAACTTTTTTGACATCGTAATCTATAGATTGGCTTAGGTTAGGTTAGGTTTGTTTTATAACAATCCTGTTAATTTGTCACTTTCTGAGAAAATCGCATTATATATTTTGAATCATTATGTACCTATATTAACCCACTATACATTTTGAACTTTATGTATTTTAATACGTACCCGTTTATAAATTGTTACTTTTGATTAAATATTGTTATTTAAATGAAGTGATTTTAATTTCTCTCCCCTTGAAACGCCAAGCGTTACACCATCACTATTTTGATTCCCCTTTTCACCTATACGCCCACAGTCATGCTAAACGTGGCCTTTAGGTCTTGTTACCTTACGCTCTGTCTACCCCGTAAGGGATAAAGACGTGATTTATGTATATAAGTATGCATTGGTATTTGTAGTTTTGACACCTTTCGGGAACTTTGGTGCTGATCTTTGCGTGGTCGCGCTTTTGTACAGCGATGTCGGTCCTCTCTCCTGTCTGTGTGTGATGTATGTCTGTCGGTGTGTGGCTGTGTTGTGTCTATGCTATCTATGTATTATTATTATTAAAGTGGAAGTATACTCGTACGTTTTCTCGCAGTGCCAGGCAAGTGGACAGATTGGGCTCAGTGGAGCTACTGCAACGTGACCTGCGGGCTCGGCCACCAGGCCAGGTCTAGGAGCTGCCAATACGTCGACGACTTCGCTACTATCGGTAGAACATTTTACAATACAATAACTCTTTATTGAACACCACATATAACAATCAAAACAGAAAAAGGTATACAGAAGTAATAAGGTAACAATAATAAATTTTACCACGTCTCCAGCGTTTACAAGTCCCACTGCTGGGCACAGGCCTCAAAATGAGAGCTTGGACTTTAGTTCCCACTTAGGCCCAGTGCGGATTGGGAACTTCACATTCGCAATCGCACCATTAAATTGCTCCCAAGTGTATTGCGGTTTCCTCCTGATGTTTTCCTTATCGAAATGGTCATGGTAAATTTCAAGTGTAATTCGCACATAAAATTCAAAAATCTTCGAGCTCGGGATTCGAACCCCCATGACATGACCCTCTGAGTGGTTAAAAGTCAAACCGCGTGTGGTAGGGCCATGTGCAAGGTCCGTCCGGATCGCTACCACCATCTTACTCGCTAATCCTGCCGCTAAGCAGCAGTGCTTGCGCTGCTGTGTTCCGGTGTGGAGAGTAAGACAGCCGGGGAAAATACGGGCACAAGAGGCATTTCATCCAAGTCCTCTAGGTTGGCAACGCATCTGCAATCCCTCCGGGGTTGTGGGTGTCCATGGGCAGTGGTGATCGCTTACCATCAGGTGACCCACTTGCTCGTTTGCCTTCCTATTCACATAATAAAAAAAAAAATAAAAAAAAAAACCAACTAGGTTACCACGACTTTTTGTAAGACACTTACCCCTTATTCATAAACGCTCTACCTATAGGTTTCTGCTAACTTAGTAATCGTTTATCTTTATCTGTGAAAGGTAAATGTCAAAGTGACAAATAAGCACAAACCATTGCTAAGTTAGCAGAAGCCTATAAAGCGTTTATGAATAAGGGGTTAGTAATTACAAATTGTTAACTTGAAACTCTCGACTCTCTTGAAACACTCTCGACTCGACTCTTTAAAATCTGGTGGAATAGTTTGTTCTTATTTATTATGTGATTTATTTTCAGACGAAAAGAGCGAATCGGATAAATTTGTTTTGGATCAGTCAGCGTGCCGAGGGCCTGGCGTCGAACGGAGGAAATGCCACATGCCACCTTGCGAGGTAAGTAAAGGTGTGCCTAGTCAAATCTTGCAAGTGAATTTTGGCCCACTTCCAACGGTCGAATTCACATAAAATTTTGCATACTTATGTAAGTCCTGCGTGTAGATTTTGTCAAACGATCATTCGACTAAAAATTACATTAGGAGAAAAAATGTTCGATCCGATTCGAAGGACCAATGCAGCAGTCCCTATGTAGCTGTAGTTTGGTGGACAACCACGTGTGAAGAAACACTTTTTTAGCACGTTACATACATACCATACAGTCGCGCCTCTTTGCCATAGGGGTAGGCAGAGACTATTTTGTTCCACTTGCTACGATTTTGACATACCTCTTTCGCTTCATCCACATTCATCAATCTCTTCATACATGCTCGTCGGTTCCGGGTACTCCTGACCTGCCTTTATTCAAAACGTCTCCTATTTGGTCCAGGAACGTCCGCACACACGTTAGCACGTTAAACAGTTAAATAAGTCAAAAACAAGATAAAGACATACCCCCTTATTCATAAACGCTCTATAGGCCTCTGCTAACTTAGCAATCGTTTGTCCTTATCTGTCACTTTGACATTTACCTTTCACAGATAAGGACAAACGATTACTAAGTTAGCAGAGGCCTATAGTGCGTTTATGAATAAGGGGGTTTGTGTGGATCAGCAGAAGAAAGGGTAACGGTGGTGTAAAAGTAAAAATGTATCCAAAAAGCTCTGTTGCGTTGCCAAGAACCGTTGTTTGTGTTGTGCAGGAGTCTGCGTCTGGGTGGTCTGGCTGGAGCAGGTGGTCTGTGTGCTCGTCCCCCTGCGGCGCCGGCACGCAGGCGCGCACGCGCCGCTGCCGCCGCGCGCGCTGTCCGGGGGACAACGTGCAGGTACATTCGACCAAAGAAGTCGTCTACCACTTTTCATCCAACTTCCTATCAAACAAAAATGTCGCTAAAGTCGAACTTTCAAATTGCCAGCCACGTCTTATCGACATTATTATACATATTGTGACGTGCAAAGGATTTTTAACCTTAAGGTGGTAGACCATATATTTGGCTGATGGTACACTGAAGGAAATTACTCACGTACCAGCTTACAAATTTCTAGATTAGATTAGTTTAGATTATTTATTCATTTAATAAAAAATACATCATAAATTGTACATTGTCAGGGAATTTAGATTGAAGTTATTTCCTCTACTAGCTGTTGCCAGCGACTTCGTCTGCAAAGAATTCGTTTATCACTATCCCGCGGGAACTAAGCAATTTTTCGGGATAAAAAGTAGTCTATGTGCTATTCCAGACTTTTCTCTATCTATGTGCCGAATTTCATCCATATCCGTTGGGCCGTTTTGACGTGATTGAGTAACAAAAAAACATCCATCCATCCATCCATACTTTCGCATTTATAATATTAGTTAGATAGACACACTACCTACCTATAACAGCTATACTTAACCTGCGGCCCGCTGGGCCTTTCCCCCTTATTCATAAACGCTATATAGGCTTCTGTTAACTTAGCAATCATTTGTTCTTATCTTCCTGTGAAAGGTAAATCTCGAAGTGACAAGTAAAACAGTAAAGTTGCTATCAATGTGAAATCTTTTCTTGTTAAGTGAATTGCAATATTTTAAAAAGTTCCTGTTATGATATACCTTTCTATTTACAGATAAGAAAATGTCCGGATCTACCCAAGTGCGACTGGGACGGCGAATCATCAGCAAGTGGAGGTCGAGACGAAAATAGCGCCGAAGACGATATAGACACTGAAAATGTTAGTATCCAGGTGTTGCATAAAAAAAATGCCTATAAATCAGTTCAGGTTTTAGCTGTTATTTTTAATATGGATCTGACAGCGAGCGAACCTAAACTGAATCTGAATTGAATGGCATTAAGACGTCATGTTAAGTCCCCAGAAAGTAATTTTTGCTGCAACTTTATTAAACTGTTGGTTCTAAAATAATATATTTTTAGGACAGTTACACACCAGAAGCAACGTTCGAGTTTCAACCGGAAGTCGTCGATGCTGAAGAATTTTACATGAACACTGGTAAATGTTTTTTTTTTTAATGAACTAATAAACCTATCAGTGGCGGCGCGTGAAAAAGCACATTTGGCAAAACGACACGTCCAAAAAACACTACCTAAAAGCGTTTCGAATGTGTATGCCAATCTAATCTATTCTATTCTAGATATATTTTTGTAAGTACAACACTGTATTTTTCAGGCCTTCCGCTGTCGGTGTATGACGTCAAAGTAACACCGGATCCGGAGCAAGGTCCCTGTGAACTCGGGTACAGGCGTAACAATTTAACACAGAGCTGCGATGGTAAGTACATTTTATACATATTACAGTGTAAAATATCAGGTACTTAACTACTTGCTGTCAGTGAGAGTGAGTTGTCAATGGTCAATGGGGGAGGCCTATGTCCAAAAGTGGACGTCCTATGACTATACGGTGATGATGATGATGATGATAAAAGTGGAGGGTTATAAAACAACTAGCTGTTGCCCGCGACTTCGTCTGCAAAGAATTCGTTTATCGCTATCCCGAGGGAATTTCCCGGGGTAAAAAGTAGCCTATGTGCTATACCAGACTTTTTTCTATCTATGTGTCGAATTTCGTCCAGATTCGTTGGGCCGTTCTGGCGTGATTGAGTAACAAACATCCATCCATCCTGCTATGGGTGGTGTAGGGGTATAGCACGCGTCACGGAATGACGAGGACCCGGGTTCGCTTCCCGGCCATAGCTTTACTTTTCGGATTTTTCTGTGTTCTAATTTTCAGTGTCGTTTAGAAATCCATCCATCCATTCAAACTTTCGCATTCATATTATTAGTTAGATATCACAAAAAATAAGACTGTCAAACATTTCCCGGCAGACATAGACGAGTGCGCGATGGCGAACAACCAGTGTCACTCGACGCAGGCGTGCGCCAACACGGCGGGCGGCTACCGCTGCGGCTGCGCGCGCGGCTTCCACGCGCTCGGCGCCGGGCAGCGCTGCCTCGGTAACAGTATAACAACCAGTGCCACTAACGCAGGCGTGCGCCAACACGGCGGGCGGCTACCGCTGCGGCTGCGCGCGCGGCTTCCACGCGCTCGGCGCCGGGCAGCGCTGCCTCGGTAACAGTATAACAACCAGTGCCACTAACGCAGGCGTGCGCCAACACGGCGGGCGGCTACCGCTGCGGCTGCGCGCGCGGCTTCCACGCGCTCGGCGCCGGGCAGCGCTGCCTCGGTAACAGTATAACAACCAGTGCCACTAACGCAGGCGTGCGCCAACACGGCGGGCGGCTACCGCTGCGGCTGCGCGCGCGGCTTCCACGCGCTCGGCGCCGGGCAGCGCTGCCTCGGTAACAGTATAACAACCAGTGCCACTAACGCAGGCGTGCGCCAACACGGCGGGCGGCTATCGCGATCGACCGGTCGATCGCGATCCAGTCCATTAGTCCAGTCGATCGTGCCAAGGCAAAAAATATTAATACGTAGACCAGACTGCGCAACGTGTTTCATTTAAGGTTTCATGAATTGGTAGCTATGTAATTGGTAGATCGCGCAGGGTTTTGTTAATAAACAGGAGATCTTGGGTCTAATCAAGTTGGCCACCCCTGCTCTATAGGCTTCTGCTAACTTAACAATCGTTTGTCAAAAGTGTCACGTTGTAGCGTTCTGCGTGACGTGAATGTTTCTTTATGATGTTATCACGTAAAGCTGTCGTCCGTAAACTGACTTGACACTACAGGTTTTTTATATTATTGCTTATTTTTTTTTTAGATATAAACGAGTGCGCGCAAGGGCTGGACGAGTGCCAGTACGCATGCGTGAACGTGGCGGGCGGCTACGTCTGCGCGTGCCCGAAGCACCTGCGCCTGCACAGCGACCGGCGGCACTGCGTCACCGGTAACTTACCTATATAGTATGAATCTTCCCAGGTGAATTTTTCGCTTCAAGCCCTAATTTTTCAAACAAAGGCCGTTGTCTCTATTATCGCAAAGCCGCAAGCTACCGAGTTAGCACGTGCCCCTACAACATTCATATTGAAAAACAAACGGTATCGTCATAGTATTAAGGTTCAAATTTAATGTCACTGATATTCTAAATATTACATTAAATTTTAAACTAGCTTTTCGGTAGTTTGCGGTTTTGCGATACTAGAGGCAATGGCCTTTGCAAACAAAGAACATAGAATGTACCGGTTGCTTCTCTTCCTGCGCAGATAAAAGCCCATCGAGGGAATGAGCGAAAATCATAGGAAATCATATTATAGGCGATGCGGCTAGCAACCCATCGCTATTTTGGTTCCCCGTTCCACCCGACATTCCATTGCCTTGTTGATATTGATTATCCAAAGTTTCTTGCGGCGCATTCTTCTTGGCAATGATGATATTTCCAAATGCGCTGGTAGTCTCAAAACGAGACATGTTAAAGAGCCCTTGGCGGCCTATTTGCAGAATAAACATTACCTTAAGATAAACAACTAGACTCTCAATCGCAAACAAAAGTGCCTCAAGAAACGTCCGAGCGGCGTTGTCTATGTGTTGTGTGTATCAACACATCAACTCACACAAATAACATTAACATATTCGTTTAAATTTACACCTTATTTCGTGGCAGTAATGTTTAATGTCAATTGCATACGATCGTGCGAAGTAATAACACGACGCCACGCGCTGGAAACCTGTCTGTCTCTTGTTCTCAAGCGTTTGAGATTACGGTGCGAAAGAGACATGTACATTGTTATTGAAGCGCGGTCGAAACACGACTGACCCAAAACTCTGCACAATAGACGCGTCGTGCAGACTTTTGCTTCCGACAGTTTTTGAGCGTGATTGTGAGTCTAGTTGTTTATCTTATGTCAATGCATTTGAATTTTGAATTTTTGAACACTTTATATTAAGGGTACTTATCTGCGAGCTATGACTTTTGCACGTTACAGTATCTAAAAACCCTAGTGTGGATGTGGCTTGTGCCTGTCGCAAGCGGATCACTACGTCCACAGGATATTTAGACGAGTACCCGGCTTATAACAATCATTATATAATTACAGTATCTTCGTATCAAGAGCCTGAGCGCGAATACCTAAGCGCCATAGTGGAGTTCCCAGCTAAATACAAGAACACAAGGAATTAAAACACGGCAATTACTTCAACATAATATATATTTGTTAATATCTCATTTTATATCCATTCAAATCTGCCTAACTGCATAAAATACTGTAATTCATTAAAATAATAACTTGTTTATAAAATATTTTTAAAACATTTTATACCTATATTTGATTTTATATAAGATTCTAAGAATTATAAATATTTAATTAATAATTTGTTTATAATTGTCTGAACAGGTACTTTCTATAGTGCTGGCTTTGCCATCTAGATCTTAAAGCTTATATTCAGTGTATCGTAAATCTCGCGTTCATACTAAAAGGTACTTGAAAACACATTTACTCGCGCATTTCAAAACTGCACACTCTTCTGGTATCAAAAATGTATGTAATTTTTTGTGATATTAAAATTTTACTACCAGATTTTACAATTCATCGTTTTATAAACACAAACTTATTGTTATTAGTAGAAGGTGTGTTGGATTTCTAATTCTGGAATACAATTCAAAAGTTAGTTGGATTAATGTGATTGAACACTTATCTTCTGTAAAGATTCCTTCCGTATCTATTGTTTATTCACATAAGTTAGATGTGTTACAAGAAAAATTGTTACGAAATTGTTGTCAATCCGGTGAACAATTCGAGTCAACAAGGCGTTTAGACAAATTGCTGAATCAAAAGTTCTAACTTTCTAATGTGGTTAAATTTTCATTAATAACGCTTAGTTTGCCGTCCAAGAAGAGGGCTATTGATGTTTTCATATAAGTCCATCAGTGCGCTGTAGTGTTGTCTCGGTTGATTAAATAGACAGAGTGCTGTGAGTGAAGGTGACGGGTGATTAAGTGGCGATGGGCTGGAGCCGCTGGTTGCCTAGGAGCCTCTTGATAGGTCCTCGCTTTGGGTCCAGCACTCGCTCGTCGCCACGTCGGGAGATGTTTCTAGAACGTCATACCCGCAGGACAACGATAAAGTTCATGAAAAGCGGAATCGAGTTTTAGTTAAACTACTTACATATAGTTAAACTAATTACATATGAGTAAAAGCATGATTTTAAATTAAACTATTAGCAATACAAAATTTGCAAATTTGGCTATGAAACTCGAAAAGTTTAAATTTAATTAGGAATTTTTTGATTGCATCGCCCTCTGGCGAGTAAAAACCATAAGACCTATTTAAGAACCATTTCTAATAACTTCACAACCTTTTAAAGAAAATTGCGTCTAAATCGGTCAAACCGTTCTGGAGATAAATGGGAACATTCGCTTTTTATAATATATATATGAACATTGCAGCGCCCGCTAGCGGTCAAACACCAAACACCTAAGAACCACCGCTAAGGAAACAAACCTAATACAGAAAACCGCATCTAAATTGGTCTAACCGTTCCCGAGATAAATGGGAACATTCGTTTGCACACACACGCACAACCTATAAACGCATATACCTTCTCCATTCCGTCGTGGGTAAAAAGCATGGTCTACGGAACCCTATAAACTTTAATTTACTGCTTTATTTATCCTTTTAACCCTTCCTGATCTATTCGTCTCCTTTTTTCCAAATTCCGATCCTTTCGTATTTTCCGTTCTTAATTCCGTTTCCCCGTTTGGCTAAATACGCCAAGAGCGTGAAGCTATAAAAAAAAATAAACCATTTCGCCGCCACGTCAAATATAAGAGACGTCACCCATACGCCAGACTTATTTATTGCGATGCCTTAAGTTGAACCTAAACCCAACTGAACGAAGGTTGCTTTTGCATTGAAGTACCTAATGGACGTATATATAGGTCGTTGGCGTCGAAAATGTTAAACGGGTGATTCTTAGCCGACCCCAGACATGTGAAGTAGTCGGACAAAGTTGTTTGTAGGAGGCTATTTGCAGTACCTGCGAGTATATTGCCACTCCTCCCTTATAGAATTTAGGCGCTCCTACATTAGGTACTTCAAGTTTCAAGTGTAAAAAAAATAACATGGTTAAGTGAGGAAGGGGGCGAGGTGAGGTATGCGGGGGTGCATTTATGACACTTGAAATATCGCAGTTGCGGGAGCGAGACCGAGAGAGCTCCCCGCTCATTTAAACGGTATAGTGAATTTGTCCACTACTTCGCATCATGCTTGAGGCAGTAGTAATGGAAGCGAATACAGTTTGAAAAAGCATTTTTATCATTTCCAATTTTGTTCTAGCGTAAATGTATAGGTAAGTACTTACTGCCAGTAAGAGCCACTCCTCTGTAGTCTCATGATGTTGTTCTGACAAATCAGCAGCTCGTTCTGCAGATACGTCCTTTGGTCGTTCACTCGCACGAACAACTGGGAAAACCATAAACTTCATGATTCTGAGCAATTTTACAAACCTTAATAAAATAACCTTATATAAACTAATAGTAAAACGGAAACATTTAGCCGTGATTTTTAAAATCGCATTTGTGAGTCTACCGTGCGATAATGGTGAAAATTACTGTTGAATTTGAAATATGAGTGGAATATTCCATAATCATAATTTCAGATTTACCTTATTAAAATTTGTCAAACTGTCCAAAATTTAATTCGAATGTCATTTTTACGTGTGACTTTTAAAATCGACCTTTAGAACTTAATATAATTATAGACCGTCTGTCTTAATCTTAATGAGTCCTTGCCCGCGCGGGGTGGGACGACCGCGGGGGCCGAGAGAGGTGCGGGCGGCAGGCGCACAACCCGCCCACCCCTCTCTCGGTCCCCTTTGACGTGTGGGCAAAATCTGCAAAATCTGTTGAGTTTTCATGGTCCTTTGATCCGGATAAGCTATTCGAGCCACAGAAAAAAACGCTTATTTATTTTGTCCCCAAACGCATTAAAATATGAATACGCTCTATTTTGTTTAAAAGTTAATTATAAATTACATAGGACGAATTAGCTACCTTAGACTCAGAATCTAAACGCCACTCCTTGCTGCGCAGGCTGCTTAATAAATCAGTTTTGATTCTCTCAAACCGCTTCACTGTACGAAGAAGTTCAGCCTGAAATATATTTAAGTATGTATAGTTAAACTGATACTCCAATTAATATCTAAAGTCTAGGTGAAAAAGTGAGAGAGAGGTTGGAGACCTTTGAGATGTGGTGTTGGAGGAGGATGGAAAGGATTAGCTGGACGGAGAGGAAAACCAACGAAGAGGTGCTTAACATAGCCGGAGAAAAGAGAAGGTTACCTACTGGAGACTAGATGTACCAGAAGAGGGAAAATGATGGGACACCTGATGCGACGCGACGAATTCTTTTTAAACCTGCTAGAGGGAAAAGTGGAAGGGAGACGAGGCAGAGGAAGGCCAAGATTAACGTATTTTGACCAGGTGAAGGAGAGAGTGGGTGCCGCGTCGTATCGGGAGGTCAAGAGGCTGGCTGAGGACCGAGCGGAGTGGCGACTACTCCACCGACAAGAGCCTGGCTCTTAAATACAAGAAGAAGAGAGAAGAGATGAAAAAGTCTTTGTAGACCTTATACTCCGAAATTCAATTCACGCTTAAAGGTGCGACCACACCGTCGCTTAAAAACGGTGACGTTACGGAATCGCAACAAAATGTATGAAGAAAAGGTGAGAAAACGTGACGCCTACGACACGTCACTGCGTATACGTGGCGGTGTGGTCGCACCTTAACAGTCATTAATTTAAGAATGAGAGGCACGGAGTATGATACGAAATCCGAAAATTAAATTTGCTAAACTTCAAAGAAAAATATTATACTCTATGTAGGTACTTACCGGAGTAAGAATGTCCAAGTTTATGTTGAGATCGTCGTGCTTCAACTTGCAATCTGGGATATAAAGTAATGTTACAGCAAATAGATGAAAAAAATCCCAATCAATTCTGTATACTTTTTAATTACCTATACTCAGCGGCATATTTAGCGAAACAAAAAAAGTTTGCAAACTGCAAAACGCATTAGTAATGCATGACCTGAAAAAATAAATAGTTACCTAAGTAAGTACACTTTTTTGTGTTCCGCTAAATATGCCGCTGCGCTGAGTGTATATTAAATAAAAAAAAATTTGAACAAACTTTAAATACCTATTTAATTATTAAGTATATTTTATATATTTACCTGGCCCGCAAACCTTAGCGTTCTTCAACTTCTCCTTCCAAATGGGCAGTTCAGCTCTCAGTTCATCAATGGTATCCAAAAGCTGTTTATGTTTTTTGTTCTCCCTGTCCAAGTCGTCGTCATACTCCCATGAGTAGTCCGCTTGACGTAGATCCTCTTGCACCGACACTATTTGCTTCTCAAGATCGCCGTTCTGCCAGGCCGCTGATTCCCTATCGTTTAAAAAAATTTTAGGCGCTAAGCAGGGAAATTAAAAGCACGAGTAAGTAAGTATAACATATTTTTTAGTCTGTCTGGCTGAAGTGCTCGTGCACCGTGGCCTGAATTAAAAAAAACATTACTGGTCTGTGAAGTTCACGTTAATTTATAATCGAGGGTAATTTACCTATTCGGAAATTATGTCGTGATGTAAATGATATATTATAATATATACCATCCGAACGGATTACTGGGATGTTAAAACTTATGCTGTTATGTATAAGTATGCCTATAGTATATGCAATCGGATCAAACAAAGGGTCCCAAACTAATTTGTTTAGTACCCACTCACCTGCATGATTTTTCGTGATCTAGTTCTGATTTGAGGTTGTCAACTTCGCTGTCGTTCATTTTAGTGCTAGTAATATTAAAATAAAGGGCTCAAGGCAAAAGTATACTAAATAGGAAACAGTGGTGCAGTAATATTGATTCAACAACATCTTGGTAACGGCATATTTTCAAGGTTTTATCAGTGGTTATTCGTAGCAACACTACCGTGTCCTGAAATTGTATATCGTGTTTGGATTATTTAGTAAACGAAATTATTGTGTTGAGAAACTTTAATTAAAACACCTTTAAAAATAAAGGTTTATTTAAATGTTCCGCGCTTCATTTATTTTTAGTTGTTAAGTACTTAGCAAGAACAAAACGCAGAACCTTGACATGACATCTGTCAAAAAAGATTCGAATTTTGAAATATTTAACTGAAACTGAAACAAGAAACATCGGATTCACTGTGCTCTCTTTTAAACTATTTTTGTTCATAAAATGAGTTTAGTAAGTGCTGTTTTACAGGAAGTAGGTTCAACTAAAATTAAGGATTTTAAGAAGCTGAGCGATGAAATAACACCGCAGGTAAAAGACCTCATCGATAGAGTAGAAATACTATCATGGACTTTGCAGCAAAATTTCATCGATTCGTTCCTTAATTACACAACAACTAAAAGTCTTGAGCAGTTGAACTATAAAAATAGAAAAGGAAATGTGGTTAACGACTACGCTAACATTAAGGAAACCATAAAATCGTTGCGTGAAAGTTGGGATGTGAATGACGAGGAATTTAATGATCGATGCGATAAATTAGACAAGTCGATGAAGGTATTGAATGATCTATGTACTGCTGTAGAAGGTAAGCGAGTTCTAGAACTGGCGAACCACGAATTCCGAAGACATAATTACTGTGAAGCCATGTTGGCCATCAAGGAACTTCAAGATCGAATGCAGATGTTGAAATTTAGTGGTGATTCTGCTAAAGCGCTATCAAACTTGGTAGAACAGGCCGAAAACCAACTGGCCTTATACACAGCGCACCTGAGCGTGGATTGGGAAGACCTATTCTCATGGACGGAGAAGAAAAGTTTACAGTACCTTACGTATTCATTATCAGTTCAGCAGAGCGACCCAATTTTGCTACAGAAAGTACTTAGGTCCTTACAAGTTACGGAAAGATTGAACGCCGAACTCGGTGTGTTCTCATGTTTTTTCGTAGACCAATTACTCCACAACGTCATAAGACATAACTGTGAGATTTTTACGGAGGATCACATTGGTGCCGTTGTCTTCAACATAAAAATAACATTAGGGAACAAAAATATACCCAATTACCAAACAATATTCACCAATATAACTGCTATATTTGAATTCTTGCAGTCCACTCTCGGCTCACAATTAGAGAGTGGACAAACCTTCATAGAAATCTTTGCTCAGTCTATCAGAGAGAAATTCTTCAGTAAAATAATAGAGGACTGCATTAGGAACAACCTGCCGTCATGTAACAGCACTTATGAAAATTACACCAACCTTGTTATTGAGTTGGATGCTTTCAATAAATTTCTGATAGAATCAAAGTTCGTAGATGCTGCCAAGTCACCACTAAACAAGTACATAAATGACACAGAATGTGTGCTGTACAACAAGAAATGTGATAAACTTCTTTATGATGTCCGCAGCTTGCTGAGTTTAAGTTTATCTTACGGTACTGAAGTAGTCGGCACTGAAATGATGAGTGAAAATGAATCAATATTAGAAGTTACTGAAAAATGCGAGAATGTTTGGGATTTAAACAAACCAGTGTTTCTATCCAAATGTGTGATTTCTCAGAATGTTAAGAAGATTTTGAAGATGATTGTGGAGCATTTGGAGGAGAGCACCAAGTTGCCAGAGAAATATGGCACCCAGTTAGTTTCATACATCAAAGATATAACGGTGATGTACCAGAGTATTGTGCCGAAGAAGTTTAAGACTAATCTGGAATGCTGCCCTCTTGATATTGGTGGGTTTCTTACTATTTCTTAAAATTGGTTTTGTTCCCATACCTTTATTTTTTTTGTAATAAACCCCAAATTATATCTTATTTAAATTCATTCATTTGATTTTGAAAAAAGGCTTGTCTGGTAATAAAATAAGGGACCATTCAAGTATTACCTAAGCACAATTTTTACAATTATTTACCCCCTCCTTCCCCTTGTCAGCAAAAGTAAGCAAACCTCTTCCCCCCCCCATGCTTACGTAATCATTGGTACCTATAGGCATTTTTCTTTTAATGTATTCGGTTTTTTATATATTTGTGGGTTGCCATTTGTGTAAAAAAGTAAATAATAACTGCTGACGTAATCACGATATCGACCCCCCCCCCCCGCCCACCATGTCATCAAAAATAAGCAAAGCAAAGACCCCCTCGCCCCTCTCAAACATTTACATAATACTTGAACGCCCCCTAACATTATATTGTATGTAGGTACTTTTTGGTTATTTACATAAAGAAGAGAATTGATATTCTGCATCCTATTTATTATTATTTAACTAGGTACTAGTTAGGTATATGGTAATAAATAAAACAGTGAAAATATTGATATTTTCTATATTATTTCCAGCTCTATTCTTCAACAACTGCTTCTATTTAGCGCATGGGCTGCTCGGCCCTCCGTGGAGGAACACCCTACCCCCGACACTCTCCAACCACCTCACCACCGTCATGCTGGTCTGCATCCAAGATCTCAGGGTCCTGGGCTTGGAGAAAGTATCCCTGTACCTGCAGAACCAGAAGAATGTTATTACACAGAGTATTGAGACTAGTGGTGAGTTCATAGTTGGATTTGTTGTGAAAAAGTTCCAACTATACCTGTCTTGGTATTGGGTAATAATGTAGTAAAGTCCTGATGCATATACTGAATATTTTAACTCATGCAAAATCCTACTATAATATTATAATTGTGAAAGTTGGAGAGGATGTATGGATGTTTGTTACTCTTTCACGCCTGAACAGCTGAACAGATTTGGATGAAATTTGTAACAAAGATAGATTGCAGTCTAAAATAACATATATTACTTTTATCCCGAAAAATTACGTAGTTCCCGCGAGATAGCGATAAACGACTTGTTTGCAGACGAAGTAGCGGGCAACAGCTAGTATAGTATAACAGAAGAAAATTATTAAACAAATGAAAAAGTTCTCCAACTGTAGGACAAAACTAGGGATTGCAAAATCCGGTTCTTTTCTCAAATCCGGATTATCCGGATTTTTCAGATTTTTATTAATATTTTGAAATTTACATGTAGTTTGAAACCTAATGGTGTTCAAATTTATTGTTTTTAAAATTTTTAGAATATATAAAATAAAACTGCAAAAATCTTGATAATCCGCGTTTAATCAGTCCAGTACTGCTGTGTCTGCAGTACAGTACTAGCGGACCGGCCGACTAGCTAGATCTAAAGCTAGGTATGAGGTAGCCAGTAAAGCGCGGAGGGGAGAGGGATAGATATGCTATGCTACGTGGCGGGGAACGAAACCAAATTCAATAGGAAATTCTGCTTAAATGTCAACTTTGTCAACTGTAATTGAAATCCGAAAAAACCGGATTTTTATGCTAAAAATCCGAATTTATAAAAGCCGACCAAAATCCGGATTTATCCGGTTATTTCGGATTTCGGATCATCCGGATTGCAATCCCTAGACAAAACTATCCTGTCCTTTCTCGGGCTGTAACTATCACTATACTAAATTTCGATAAAATCGGTTAAGCCGTTTTGCCATGAAAGAGCACGCCTTTATAATATTAGTACATAAAAGATATAATTATGTACATTTCCATTTGTAAGATAAGATATTTAAGATACTTAACTACTAGTAAGAGCGGTGTCTCTCAACACAGGTTTTCTAATTAACTTAAAGAGAGGCACCATCCTTTACTACCTACACTTATGTGATAACGAAATAATTTTTTCTTTTTTAATATTTTTTTTCATTTTCGTTCCAGAACTCGCCTGGTCTAAGGAAAGCTACGAACAATTCGACACAGCGGTCAACAACGCCATTATCCAGATGAAAGACCTCAAGTGCAGCTGGCACAACATCCTGCCCACGCGCATGTACGAGATGGCCATGTGCACCCTCGCCCAGGCGTTCTGCCAGGCCGTGCTGCACAGGATATTTGCTGACAGCAAGCCCATCAGCGAGGAGCTGGTTTACATGCTGGCTGTGAGGATACAAGATGCTGCTGAAGATATTACGGCTTTGTTTGAGGTAACAATTTGTTAGTACACGATGGCGTATGCTGGCCCATTACAGGCGATTGCCATTGCGTATAGTTTTGTCCGCCAGTATATACCATTACCATAAGAATAAATAAGAACATAGTAGAACGGAAACTCCCACTCCGGCCGGACTCAACGATATTAGAGTACTCGCTAAGCGGGTATTCAGTCAGGCTGTCGCGGCCGGCGTCGCCGCACGCGCCTTTGACTGTTTGCGCGTTCCGTACCTTCATCTTGGAAGCGCATCTTATGATTTATAAATCTCATTTTGTAAAACTAGAATAAAATAATGATTTCAAAGTAAATAAAAACTAATATTTTAGCGATATTATCTTTAGACGTAAGTAATATTTAACAGGTAAGCAACCCTAGCAAAACGCCTGGACGACAGAGGGGTGTAACGACGTGAGAGGGAAGTAGGTATATAAATGGCGGCGTTTTGGACGCGGTCAAAAGAAATTCCGTTCTACTCTGTTATTACTTATTCCTATGCCATTACCCCCTGTACACAATGGCGATCGGCGGAAACGGGCCAGCATACGCCATTGTGTACTAGGGCCTTAATAAAGTGTCATTCTATGGAACTTGCTATGTAAACAAACCGCCATATTGAACTTGTTTCTGAATGATGAATTTACTAGTGATGTTTATTTACATAGTTAGCAAGACCTATAGAATTACACTTTAGCCCAAAGTAGACTCAGATACTTTACACTAGTTGCTTTAATTTCCAAATAATAATAATATAAAAAAAAACTCCAGTAAATAATAGCCTATCCCTTATTTTCTTTTCTTACCAAATTTCATCACCGGTAAACAGGTTTTAATGTGAAGATAAAATTTACTCTGCGTGATCTATGTACAGTCGGCATCAAACAGTTCGTGACACCCAGTGGTCAAAAAATTTGCAACACGACCTTATTTCAACTGTAACAATGACGTGTTGCAAAATATTTGGCTACTTTGGATGTCACGAACTATTTGACGCTGACGTACCTACCTACATCTCAGAGCCACAAGTTTTAAAAATATGAGAGATTAGCAGTTGCACGCGACTTCGTCTGCTTAATTATATACTTCGACTCGACTGGAGAACCCTCGTTCGTTTTCGTCGTTCAAATTCGACTTATTTAAAATCGTAAGTAATAGTTCTTGAACCCATTCGTCCATTTTAGGAGCCAATCGAACTCGACAAGAAGATCATCGTGTGGTCCAAATTCACCAAAATGCCGCAACTGCTGAAGGCCCAACTCCTGGAGATCGTTGACATCTGGATCACCAACAAGGAACTGTCCCAGAGTTACGTTTGCGAAGAGATAAGACAGATTGTCAAAATGAGGTTCCCAGACAACAAGTACAGGTTGAAAATACTTAAAGAAATACAGTAAATGATCATAACCATTTTTTGTTTTAATTACAACATAATTTAAATCAAGTAGTGTTAGATTGA
This sequence comes from Pandemis heparana, assembly GCA_963854515.1. Lineage (NCBI taxonomy): Eukaryota > Metazoa > Arthropoda > Insecta > Lepidoptera > Tortricidae > Pandemis > Pandemis heparana. The sequence goes on from OY978025.1 coordinate 2,646,206, forward strand.
TTCCTGAACGTTGCCTTGTAGCCTATTGCTATAGTCTGTGGTTTGACAGACAGAGCTCCCTGCGTGGCCTCTTCCCGCGATGGTCGTATTAGAAAGAGCGTTGTATTAATATCTTGGAAATAATATATTCTTGAATACCTGTGATCAGTGCTTTTATTCAGTTTAACAATTCAGAAGTGGGATACAGATAGGTAGTTGACATGAAGTAGTTCAATTTGTAGTGACGACCTTCGAGGACGAAGGTTTATCAGGATGGCCGAACTGTTAGATTGATTCCTGAACGTTGCCTTGTAGCCTATTGCTATAGTCTGTGGTTTGACAGACAGAGCTCCCTGCGTGGCCTCTTCCCGCGATGGTCGTATTAGAAATGGCGTTGTATTTAATATCTTGGAAATAATATAATTCTTGAATACCGGTGACCAGTGCTTTTATTCAGTTTAACAGTAGTACAATTACATCAATGGTCAAATACATCTACAATCATACTACAGTCTGTCTAACCAAAGCTGAACCTGTAAAAGCGCGGCAATTTCAAAAAATCATGACCGGGTAACACAGGATCACTCACACAACTGCAATTTTCTTAGAGAAATGTCAATTTGACATACAACATGACACCTCAGATAGACACACTTAAAGACAAAATGTTGCCAACCAAATAACTAGTGGGTTCAGCTTTGGTTAGACAGACTCCATAGACCGACCGCTTAACTGAGTCCTCGCCCGCGCGGCACGGGCGCGGGGTATGCGACAAAGGGGGCGAGGGGTGCGGGCGGCAGGCGCACTACCCGTGTGGCGACGTATTTCTCCATGAACCACATAAATACAGATGGATAGCGATCCTGTCACACAATGACTATATTTCATTGATCTTTACTTTTAAGTCTGTTGAACTTTAGCTTTACTTATGCAACACGAGACCGTGGTCTCCATCTCTAATACGGGGTAGAACTTATACATGAGGGCCCCCTTTAAACTTATGCAACCCTCGACAAATATGGGTGGACTTCCAGAAACTTATGCACGCATAGAGTCCCAGAGAGGCGAAACTACTACACTCTCTCCTAAGCACCGAGCGGGACCGAAGTCCCTTGAAGGACCTCCACAACACCCCTACAGTCCAACCCTTACCACCGGAACTCTCAGTGCTTAGACCCATAAATTGTCTTCACTTCTGTAGCATGGACAAGTTCTGCAAGCTACTGACTACGCTTAGCATACACAACTTCTGTATGCCTCTGAGATCACTTATGCCTTCTGCCTTTGTTCACCGGCAACATCATCATCTCCTATAGTCACTGTCTCAGGATCACTATCCCACACGAAAGGACATGAGTCCATCTTTGGTAGTAACATTTAATGGTTATGATCATTAGTTATAATATAAGGAGGACTCACCTGTGGCTGCCAGTTCGCTCGCCTCCTACTCTCAACTCACTTTCTTACTCGGTTTTTGCCGCGCTAAAACCGTCGCGATCTGTCAAAGTGCGAATTCACAGGTACAAGCAGGTTCACAGTGTTGCCAACGTCAGAAAGGTAATAAACTTACCCGTGGGTCATGGCTCGCGAGCTTCGCGACAACCCGCCCGCACCGCTCTCGGTTCCCTTTGTCGTTCTACACTCCCCCCTACGCATTAATCGAATAATGAAACTAAAAAACTGCATCGAAAACGGTCCATCCGTTTGAAAGCTACGATGCTAGACTAGACAGAGACACACAGAGACATCGACGACAAATTAATAACACCCCTCTTTTTGCGTAGGGGGTCAAAAATTACTGGGGACCAAACACGTAGTAGTTATACCTACTTTAGTAACTGAACAAACGTAAGACATCAGTGGCGTGAGTATAGGATGGCAGGGCTGGCAAAATGCCAGGGCCCCCCAGCTCTACGGGGCTCCGAACTGGCTTGGCCTTGAGCACAGAAGGGAAGATGATGCACTTCTTTATAGTGAGGAAGGGCCCCATCTGATGAATTTGCCGCGGGCCCATGACGTTGTAGTTACGCCACTGCGAGACATACTAACTAAATAGTTTTTCTGATCGTTGCACTTGCACTGTGCGTGCATTATAAACATGGTTGCGTAAGTAATAATGTGCGGAAGAAAATCGGAAATAGGAAAAGTATAACTCAATATTTGATCACGTACGGTTGGTTCGCACGTTGGAATTAGCGTCTATTATTTTCGCGCCAATGTTGCGCCGCCATCTTTATAAGTGAGGTACAAAAAATTAATTCTACACAGTTGTATACATTATGATTATGACACTACCAAATCGATTTTAACACTAATAACACGATGTTAACTTTAATATATAAAAATTACTTGACATGAATGCATTCACTGCCGGCAACGCATATGCGTTTTTATGACTTTCGCCCAGCGTCATTGTCACAATTTGAAAGCATTTCAACGCAGATAATGAATTTGCGGCACCTGGGGCCATAACGTCATAATGCGATGCAGTTTAGGTTCGCTCGCTGTCAGATTCATACTAAAAGTGACAGCTAAAACTTGAACTGAGTCGGAATTAGGACGTCATGGTAAGGCTCCAGCTATTGCCAAGCAGCAACGCTTGCGCTGCTGTTTTCCGGAGTGGAGAGTGGACAGCCAGTGAAATTTCTAGTACATAAGGATCTTTGCCGTCTATATAGGCTTGCTGCGCTTTTGTAATGCTATAGTGTTTCTCTATTACTCCGACCGAAAGACTTTGTATCCATGGCCATGAAAAAACCTGTAGTGTCTGAAAAGTCGGTTTATGGACGATAGTTATGGGGTGCGACCACACCGCCGCTTAAAAAACGGTGACGTTACGGAATCGCAACAAAATGTATGAAGAAACGGTGAGAAAACGTGACGCATACAACACGTCACTGCGTATACGCAGCGGTTTACGTGATAACGTCATAAAGAAACATTGATGAAAACGTAGCTCTGACGTCACGCGGAACGTGACACTTTTTCGTGCGTGCAGCCGGTGTTCATTTATAAGACGTTTTCACGTCAAAAGGCTATGTAGTCTTCTCTCTGTGTTGTATAAAAGAAGAAACTAAAGAAATCCCGGTTTCGACAGCCAGCAACGAATACCTTAACTAGTATCTAAACGTTTACATTACATTTTTAATTACATATTATTCGTTTTGTTCGTTACTTTCTTGGGTATCAGTTAATTACTGCTTACCGCACAGCTTATCGTAACTGACAGGTCAGGACCGTACCTACCTGCATAATATTTACGCCAATATATAAATAAAACAATTAATGTACATTGCGTAGCCATGAAAAATTTATAATCATCATCATCTTTGGCGGCCGGGGCTACCTAACTACTGCCAAGTTCGAAGTTCATATCATGGCTTACCATTGTAGGGTGCGACGAAACCGCCGCGTATACGCAGTGACGTGTCGTACCCGTCACGTTTTCTCACCGTTTCTTCATACATTTTGTTGAGATTCCGTAACGTCACCGTTTTTTAAGCGGCGGTGTGGTCGCACCCGTATCGGTCTCACTCTCCTATTAAATTAAACACTATAAGGTGTACAGTTTGTCTATAAATTCGTGAAATTAAAAAGTGGCAATACTGTAGTGTCGTCCCTTCCTAATTTATAGGTCTAAGAAAACGGGACGACACTACAGTATGGCCACTTTTTAATTTAACGATTTTATAGACAAACTGTAAGCAGGACTACCGACTTCCATACCGTACTTATAGAAAAAATATTTGAAAAACCGGCTAAGTGCGAGTCGGACTCGCGCACCGATCGGTTCCGTACAAATTCGCGAAGTTAATATAAAATCCAGTGTTAGCAGAGACCTGTTTCTAAGCAAAATGTATGCAGTGTGAGGTCATTTTATATTGGTTATCTGTCTATACAGACAGACATAATATTCTGTTTTTAATATTTTGTTGTTAAGCGGCAACAGAAATACGTCTCTGTGAAAATTTCAACTGTCTAGCTATCACGGTTCAGGAGATACAGTTTGGTGACAGACAGACAGACGGACGGACACAGTGCCGGATTAGCCACGTAGAAAGAGTAGCAAATGCTACGGGCCTCGCGAATTTAGGGCCCTGCGCTCTAACGCCTGTCTAACCGTATCTAATAAAAAAATATTAAATTAGATAGGAGCATAAAATATCCTGCATGCCTTAAACGCGAAGCCGAAGGGCTCCTTGACAGAATTTGCTACAGACCCCGCGCTGGCTTAATCCGGCACTGGACGGACATCGAAGTCATAGTAATAGGGTCCCGATTTTACCCTTTGCGTACGGAACCCTAAAAACGTTTCTTTTTACGTGTTCCTATGGGATTGCTGTTTATGTATGTAGTAGGTACCTTTACCTAATTAGTAAGTATGGATGTCTATCTGCTTACAAAAGTAAATTTATCACCGATCTCTCATTTATCACCATAAGTGAAGATAAAGAGACGTTAATTGCCTCCAAACAATAAACACATATGAATAGACTACCTATTATAGTATCGCTTGTCCACTTGCCACTTGAATCGGTAATTGCACGCAAGTATTCGGTATTCGAAACATTATGTTTCGTTTTTGTAACAACCAAATAAGTACCTACCTATTGTTAGCGACAAAAAGTTCTTGTGTTACACTTTTTAACTAGTGTTATAAAATAACGTTACTATGACTAAAAATAACCGACGATTTTGTCGTATATTTGACAGATAACCTATGCAGAATGTACCAGTTGCTTCTCTTCCCGCGCAGATGGGTAAAAGCCCATCGAGGGAATGGGCGAAAATCATAGAAATCATGTTATAGGCAATGCTGCTAGCAACCCATCACTATTATGATTCCATTTTCCACCTAAGATACGATACGCCCACAATCTTGCTAAACGTGGCCTGTAGGTCTTGTAACCTTAGGCTCTGTCTACCCCGTAAGGGATAAAGACGTGATTTGTGTAGGTACCTATGTAACTATGTAAGAATTTATGTCAAAATCGTCGGTTATAGTAAATGCAATGTTATTGTTAAAGTAACCCTAGTGCGATTCACGCTGAGTGTTAGTAAGCCATCGATTCTTCCGTTATAAGTAACTGGCTTTTACCCGCGACTTCGTCCGTGTAGTCTTAATTTATCTTCAGCTAGCTGTTGCCAGCGACTTCGTCTGCAAAGAATTCGTTTATCGCTATCCCGCGAGAACTACGCAATTTTCCGGGATAAAAAGTAGCCTATGTGCTATTCCAGACTTTTCTCTATCTAAGTAGGTATGTGCCGAATGTCATCCAGATCCGTTGGGCCGTTCTGGCGTGATTGAATAACAAACAAACATCTATCCATCCATCCATCCATACTTTCGCATTTATAATATTAGTTAGATATTAGTTAGATTAACTAAGCCATTTCCGAGTATGTATCCAAATTATATAAAAAAGTCATTAGCTATATTTCTCGATTTCTCGACGAAGAGTTCTAGTGATAGAGCCACTTTAAAGGAAATGTACCGATCTCTTATTTTATACCCCGTGAGTTTTTTTTTCTTCCGCCACCAAACACCACTGTGATCGGGATTACTACTACTACCTAGGGATATGTTCGCTTCTTTATGCCTTGGCCTGGGGGGCTATCCCGAAATTCGATTTTCGAAGTTCGTATCACGTCGTCCCTCTCACTCTCAAATTAATAACTTTCTATTAGTGAGAACGGACCGGGCGAAACGAACTTCGAAAATCGGATTTCGGAGTTGCCCCCCTGAGTGTCACAAAGTAACAATCGATCATTCAATCTGCCCACCAATAGCGCTGAACCATGACAGCTACAGCAATATTCAATAAAAACTATCTATTTTTTTATTATTACAAAGCCGTGGTAGCCTAGTGGTTAGACCCGTGGCCTCTCAAGCAGAGTGTCGTGGGTTCAAATCCCGGGCTTCGCACCTCTGAGTTTTTCGGAATTTATGTGCGAAAATTACTACATTTCAAATTTCCCATGAGCTTTTCGGTGAAGGAAAACATCGTGAGGAAACCTGCACACATCTGCGAAGAAATTCAATGGTGTGTGTTAAGTTCCCAATCCGCACTGGGCGCGCGTGGGAACTATAGCCCAAACCCTCCAATACACGGAGGAGGCCTATGCCATGAGGCACGCCGAATTACGCGACAATTAACAACAACCAACAACAACAATGTACTTACTGAAATTGTAGCGAATTCGGAATAAGAAGGCTATAACTATTATTATTATTATTATTCTTTTATTATTATACGCTAGATTACCTTTCACACCGGCTGAATAGAATCGAATTGTGGCTCATCTTGTGTGTAGATCTTTAATTTAGGCAATGGACTAAAAAACCGGCCAAGTGCGAGTCCTCATATTTTTTTAAAAACGGCAATTTGTATGGAAACACCTCAGGGAAACACCCTTTTTATAAGGACTGTATCTTCTGATTATGTTGACTTAGACTTAGAGGATTAATATTTTCTAAGGGAATGCGTGCCTGAGAAAAATGGTCTTGATAGATGGATAGACGGACAACAACGTGATGGGTGATATGGGTTCCGTTTTTTTTTGAGGTGCTGAACGCTAAAAATCAGAGACAAAAGTCGTACGTGCGCGCATGCCCAGTCAAGTGACTACGTTGATGTTGTTATAAATTCTTTCCGCTACGGAAAACGTTACAGTAAACAGTTTTCGACGTTAGGCAGGTGCATGTTGTTAAATTAATCTTACAGGGATGAAAATCATGGATGGTAGTAGCAGAGAAAGTTCGCGTCCCGAAACTCAGCCACCCATTACTAACGCTATATAAGTGAGTGGCGTTTCCTTGCACCCATCATTACGTATCGTGCATGTCTGCGACCGGTCGCCGGTGCCGCAATATGCAACACTTATCGGTAGGTACAACACTAGTGAAAAAAAATATAAACGTCAAAATGCGCGGGAAAAGTTAGAGGGAAATGAAAATGGAGGTGAAGTGAAAGTGATCCGTTTTTGGAGATGTGCTGGAAAATCGGGGATGTGATTTAGAAATAGTTATCAAAATTGGTGAAATTAATGCAGTGACCTTGGACTTTCTGGTTGACGTTTAGTGATGGTGTTGATTGTTCAAGATCTTGATAAATCCTAAGTAGTTACAAGAGTTAAATAATGGAAAGTGAATGTTTGCTCTAATCAAAATTAACGACTGTCAATTATGTTTGGCACACAAAAAACGACTATAGCCACCATGTTATAAATTTAAAAATGGTATTTTAATTAAATTATTCTACTTAAATATTTACGTAAGTCGATAAATATTAAATTAATTTTCAGTTGCTAGGTAATTCATAATTTGTGTCATTTGTTACTAATGTAATAAAGAGGTAGGTGTAGGGCATTTCCGCCAACATCTCTAATAAACTGTAGTTTCTAACAGGTATAATGATGAGTACCTAGGTATTTTTTGTACTTTTTTCTATTTTATTTGAGTAAAATAAAGACCAACCAGGTCCAAGAACTTTCTCGGATTGAAAAGTTCCCACGGGACGCAGACGAAGTTGTAGCCAACAGCTAGTACCTACCTATAAAAACAAATATAAATTCTGAAATGAATGTTATCTTTTCGTATAAGAATTAATAATAGGTACTTAGTCTATCTATTTTTCGATTAAAGTTTCTTATACTTATCTAAATCTGTAATACAATGCATATGATAGTGATCAACCGCAAATTCCCATGTCCCAATCCAACATTTTTAGCCGCCAATAAAAAGGCGAACGTCAAAGCGCGAAAATTTTGCGTGTTCACTCGCCGGCTAGGCTATAAAATCGTGAAACACTCATAAATAATACAAAATTAATTCAACTTACCTACTTTTTTATTAAAATAGCTTAGTTTATTTTATTTCATTGCTAAAATAATCAACCGTAAATAGCTAGTTTCATCACGATATAAATATCATGCCCATGGCATGGACGCTCGCTATCCTAACCTCTACACTAGAAGTTGGGTGTCTATCATTCGTACATTGCCGAAAATAAATATAATATCCTATGATGTAGATGTCTAGTTTTAAACCTAACAATAAATATACAAAAGCATTTACTTACTTACTTACAAATATTAAATTTCCTTTACAGACGGCATTCCTGATCCTAGCGTTAGTGATCGCCGTCAGTGAAGGTGGCACGGCGGTACGCGATGACAACAAGGACGACCAAGTCGCTGACGAGTCCAAGAACAGAGCCGTCACTATAGTCGACGGTCCCAAGTATGTAGCCCCAACCAGCACGACCCAAGTACCGAACCAAACTCAGCCGGAGGCGCCGGAGCAGCGGCCGCCTAGCAAACCGCCTCATCCCGCCCCGGACAAACAGAAAATACATGTCTACGTAGAGCAGCCGCGACCCTACCACCAGATCAAGCAGGGCCCGCCATCCCGCCATCTCTACCCCAAACCGATGAAGCTCCGACGCAATCCCAACTCTGTTCACAAGTTCCCCCGAGTCATCCCGCTAAGCTCGCACCACAGAAACCACTATCACTCTAAACCACCGAACCGGCAACCTCTCGCCTTCGCCGCTTCCTCCGGCAGACCTGTTCGCATACCGCTTAAGCCTCCCAAATTTAGTGTGCCAATCGAAACCATCAACGGCATACGCACAGACTTCGTACGCCCGCCAAAAGACGTCCAAAACCCTTTCCAAAACTCTACCACTACCTCTACGACTACCAGCACTACGACGACCACGACAACTCAAAGACCTTTGAGAAACAAAAGAATCTGGCCACAAAGACTTTTAGAGAAAAAGATCGAAATATTCAGAAACACGACATCGAATATTAACACGAGCAACACTGACAACAGCACAAGCACTAACAGCACAGATCTCGAGATCGCTTCAGCGACCCACTTCCGCTTTCGATTTGTTGACAGGAACAGAACGGCACATACTTCTACGACTACTTTTGAACCGCTTACGATCACGCGAGGCTATCGCAGGGTATACCGGGTGCCTAAACATACCACTACCACCACGACCGCCACGGACACTGATTCAAATTACACCCGCTTCGCACCTAACGACTGGGTACCTATAGTACCTTCGCACTTTTCTAAAAGGCGAAGGCCCTCACAAACACTGATATCCAGGCGATCGGACTCTTACTCTACTTTTCCAGAGGACGACAAACGCACGATGTACTTAGAAAATGTCCCAGAGGACAACAAACGCACGATGTTCTTAGAAAATGTCCCAGAAGATAAAAAACGCATGATGTACTTACATACTGTCCCAGAGGACCAGAAACGCATGGTTTATTTACAACCTGCCCCAGGGGAAAACGGCGAGGAGAGCAAACGCACGTTATATTTGCAATCCTACGGGCTGATGCCTGTTAAGAACCCGCGGTCCAAAGCGCCCGTTTCCGGAAAGAAAAAGATGGGACTCTTTCGCAAACGGGAGCCAACTCAGAATTCTTATGTCTACTCTGGCTACAACACAAAACATGCCCTGCACTCAGGCACGCAGTACCTTGTGGGAGACCAGCAACCTGAATCCAGTAAACATCCTCACTTTGTCACGAAGATCAAGCATCACCACCACCACCATCACCATAGATACATCAAAACCGTCGAGAAACCCGTCAAGGTCCCTTTTAAAGTCGAAGTGCCGAAGCCTTACCCGGTAACCGTCGAGAAGAAAGTGCCCTTTGAAGTGGAGAAGATAAAGATCGTGGAGAAGCCTATGCCGTACCCGGTGCCGGTGGAGAAGAGGATCCCGTACCCAGTGCAAATCAAGGTTCCGCACCCTGTTCCGTATAAAGTGATCGAAAAGGAGTATATTCCAAGACCGTATCCGATCGTGCACCACGTGCCGATTTACAAAAACGTGGAGGTGAGAGTGCCTCATCCTGTGCCTGTTCCCGTGGAGAAGCGCGTGCCTTACCCGGTGCCTGTAAAGGTTCCTGTCGATCGACCTTACCCCGTCACCGTGGAGAAAAAGGTGCCCTACCCAGTGCCGATCAAAGTGCTCGTGCCTCAACCATATCCGGTTGAAACGAAAGTTCCTTACCCAGTCGAGGTTCCAGTGAAAGAACAAGTTGAGGTAGTGAAGCACGTGCCAGTAACGGTGCCGTATCCGCAGCCGTTCCCGATCAGAGTGCCGACGCCGGTCGCCGTGCCGGTCGAAAAGAGGGTCCCGTACCCCGTTGAAGTAGAGAAAAAAGTCCCGGTGCCCTATAGAGTCGTAGTTCCTCAGAAGGTCGAGGTTGAAAAGAAGGTTCCTGTTTACATACCACGACCTTACCCGGTTGAGAAGAAGGTTCCTGTTCCGGTGCAAGTGCCGTACGCGGTTCCGGTTTACACGCAGGTTCCCATTTACATGAACCAACCTATGAGGTACCTGAACGACTATAATATACGAGGTGTGACTGTTTCTAGCAATAGCCAGGCATCAAGTACGCCGTCGTACCATACCGCCACAGTGCACGGAAACACAGGATTCGTAGGTTTTCAATCGCGTTCCGACAGAACCAGCAGTTCTGAGGCATCGTCATCTGCCGAAAGTATTGAATCGAGCACACAATCCGAAACCACAACAACATCAACAACTACGGAACAACAACAACTAGTGAAATAATCGGACATGACCCACAGGAGTCGTAGTTTAAAGTGTTTGAAGACAATTTTCATACTAGTGAAATAAGGTCTCTGATTGATACGCCAATATTCAATGTAATGCCGTCCAAAGAGTGTAAATACAGCCTCAAGTGTAGCTGACAACTGTACCCCGTAGATGTAAATAAGTTATTGTCGTGTGAATGCGTGGAGTGAGCATTTGTGAGTAAATGAGTGCTGCTGTGATAAAGTTTTTATTTTTATTTTAAAATCTTCATTCGATCGAGGGTTGAAGCATCGACATTTTGAATTGAATTTTACTCTTTTACAACGGACTTGAATGGTCTTTCGGCCAAGAATTTAATAGAATAACTGAAAGATAAAGAGATGCTATTTAAATTTGAGCATTTAGATTTAGCAGTTTGAAGATATATCTGGCTGATTGAGCTTACTTGCTTAAAATTTAAGAAATTATTTGAGATGTACTTTATAAAAATAAGTACAAAAGATTTTTCCCACTTTGGAACGGTACGTTAGAGTGATGCGCTTTCAAAAACGCGCTTAGCTATTTCATCATCATCGTCTTCTCCAGCCTATTACGTCCCACTGCTAGGCACAGGCCTCATCTCAGAACTATAGTTCCCACGCAAGCCCAGTGCAAAAGTTCTCATTCACACACACCATTGAATTGCTTCGCAGATGTGTGGAGATTTCCCGATGTTTTCCTTCACCGAAAAGCTCATGGTATATGCGAGTGCAAAAATTCGGCGCATTTATAGTTGGTTACCGTATACTGTGACTTGGTATGAAGTAATGAAGTAATCTCTCCATAATAGTCAAGTTCACAGCAAACGCGCGGACTGTGACCAGTCGTTCACCCGCTACTTAAATGATAACTCCGCCGCTAAATACCGCTCGCTGTCGCTTTCATTGACTAATTATGCTCTCTAGTAAACACCTGGGCGCCATTTTAAATTGGTTCGAAATGTATGTTGACTTGTAGACGAGAACTTATGTGAAGTTACATTCATAATATAATGGGAACTGAAGAATTCTAAAAGATATCTACCTACTTATCTTCAAGATTGACATATTCCATCGAAATGAAGTTAAGTAAGTATATACGGTAAAACCGTATGCGAGAAAATATCGAATCGAATAGTCGCCGTGTGAACTTAAGCCTTAGTCTACTAACTATTTAAAAAATATGAACTCAGCATATCCTGCATATATTATGAATATTATGATAGAATCGTGATCTATTTCAATTGTAGCAAAACCTAAACAGGACTATGATTCATACTGATTGTAGATATTTAATAATTTCTTGCTAGCTTCCCAGGTGTCCGTTGAATCATCGCTGTGATCTTCAGACAATCATAACATGAACCGTTCGCTAGCTAGTATTGTATGGAGGTAAGTGTCCTGACATTGGTCATGTTGTTGAACTTGACATAGACCAACTTGAAAGCATTTAATTGTGTAATGCCTACTAGCGAAACCAAGTTATGATTGAATGCTAAACGCATTGGAGCGATGAGTTCACAGACGACTTTCATGTAAAGAAAACTCCAGGAAAAGGAGTCAATAGAAACAGGGGCTCTACTACAAAGTTCAAACTTAGGAGTTCTTTAGTATCAGTCTCTCTTGCTCTCCTATTAAATTCTATTGGTGTAAGCGGGACGGCACGATTCGAATTTCTAATTTCAGAGTACAAAACAACGTACGCGCAGAATAGGAAGTGCGTGCGTCACACGCCACTTGGCGCGAAATCGCATTAACTTCGTTTCAACACAATACTATTCAACTCACGATACGTACAAATCAGGAAAAAACTGAATGAACTTCAAATATTGTGAAAATGTCTACTGATCCAACTGTAACGTAGTCTATGAACACGGTATATTTTACTCGCCAGTAGGCTGTAGTAACAATCTTACCGCCTGTCGACAAAAAATATTATTTGAGCCAAATTTGCCGCCCTAGACTCCAACCTACTCAGCCACCACTGGCATTGATGAAGGTTGCTCTTCTTCTGATCCTCTACTATTTCACTGATGCTACACTATCCCAAATTCGCAATGTCAACTTTTTATTCACGGAAAATGCAAAGTTCCTATTATTCAAACTGAACCATCAGTGTTCAATCCTCTCGTTCCCACTGGGCCCTCTGCCCATTGGCGTATTTAGGGCTATTTCCCATTGGCTGGCTCCTGAGGTAGGCAAAGGCCATACTGGGGTGGTCAGGGCACGGCCCGGAACGTCTGGAATGTGTTCACTTTGAAGTGTCAAATACGAGATTCGGTTGTTGTCAGTGTTGTTAAGTACCGCTAACGGCGCTGCCAATTTTTCCATTCTGATTGACGATAAGCGACGTTCGAAACTTTTCTTCTTGCAGTGCCGCTCCTATTTCTGGACGTCGGCAAACATTATAGCTATCCTGACCCTGGAGACAGCACGGAACAGGGATCTAGTGTTCATCCTGAATCACGTCCTTAAGGTGCGTAGGTATACGCTAGGCTTCGTCGTTCGCGGTCGCGGCTCAAGTGTGGTTCGAGGCTTGTAAGTCGGTCCACACTAGACGAATCATGTTCGGCTCGCCTAGCGTAGACGCACCTTTAGATTCTTGAGCCATGCGTTTCATCTCCTTATAGGTTCCCTCCCCGCACTTTAAGCTGATGGCGTCTATACTTTTTTACTACGCATTATGTGTCCGAAGTATTGTAACTTCGTAGCTTTTGACTTCTGCTGTGTCAAAAGTAGAGCAGGGCAAGGATTCCCAAGCTTATTTATTACGCGCCCCTTTCTAACCAGAAAAAAAGTCCGCGCCTCCCCTAGCCCAGATACCTAGTTAACTTTAGGTTACTATTTACTATCCGATTAATAAAAAAAAAACAGTTCAAACATCAAGTTACGGCGTAGAGCATAAAAACGGGTAATGTGTAAATGAGGGCCTTGACCGTACCAGTGGGCAACGCCCCCTTTTGCAAGTCTCTGCGACCCCCACTTTGAAAATACTTGCATTAGAACAGAGGTTCCCAAGCTTTATTTTCTCGTAGACCAAGTTTAAAGTTCTACTGTAGGTAACCTTTCCAATATCTATATACTATACTTATATTACTATACCTACCAATTGTTTTCGCGCCAACGTAGACCCCTTTTTTTTTTTTTTTTTTTTTTTTTGGTGTGGAAAATGCGCCTTATGCATCCGCCCAGTACGGGGTTACCGGGGGTATGTGGGGCTCTCCCGCGACGGCAGGCATACCCACTAAAAACCACACGGATTCCCTCCTCGGTCGAATGTGAGGCGCTGCGGGAGAACAAGGTGTCACCGCAAACGCCCCACGACCACCCCGGGATGGGGTTCCCTCTCCGCGGCACCTGTGCAATGCAGGTTTGGGAATTCCCGCCCTCCCCCGCTGGTGCCGCTTGGATTTTTTATAGAGGTTATCTCCTCGTGGCCCCCGTCTTGAAAAAGACAGCGGCCCACGTTCCCGGCGCCTGCGGGCCGGGGTTACGTGTTGACCGACAGTGGCCGGAGCCACGCCGCTCCGCGATCGCGTCCCTTACGGGGCGCACCGCTCCGACGGCAGGCTTATGCCCGCCGACCCTCACGTCAGCTCTCACACCCTCATGTACTACTCTGAAAGCAGAGCGGTACCGAAGGCATGATCGCGTCCGTCACCAAAAGCACCTGCGGGTGCGACCCTCTGGATTTTTTATAGAGGTTTACTCCTCACGGCCCCCTGTCTTGAAAAAGACAAGCGGCCCACGTTCCGACCCCATGGGCCGGGTTGCGTGTTGACCCCTCCCCCCCAGTCGGTATTAGCCAACAGTTAACTAACTTACTAAATAAATTAATTAACCGTTGTTGCCCAGGGTGCACCGGCCTAAGCGTTACCCTTCCCCCCCGTGAGGCCAAGAGCCTCTGTTAGAAGGGAACTGTAACACTAGAGCTCTCGAGGAGGTTTCCGACTTCACACCCCAACGTAGACCCCTGTTGTGGACCCTGTCTGGTCTTTCGTGGACCCCTGGAAATTCTCCTGGACCACTTTAGGAACCTTCGCATTAAAGGCTCTGTTATAGGGACTATTTCAGTCGCCTAAAGTGTATTTAGGTATATACATACCTACACCATTCATTTTCTATTATATAGTTCTTGTAACGCTGTTTTCATACCCTAACATTTTTCCGGTACAGTAACGGCACACATTTTTTGCTTAATTTCCTTAATTTCCTCGGATTTTCCGGCCAGCATACTTTGTGTGCATGATTTCGGAAGTATTTGCGGAACCAGATATACGGACGTCGGCCGTGCGATAACTGTAGGTTAGACAGACCGTAGACACGCAATTTATCATGTTTACGTTTGCAAATAGGGAATTGGGTGGTGCTGGGCGTCAATCACTCTGCATGCAACCTACGACAGCTGTCAGGCGCCTATTTCACCACGACAATTGTCGGTGACAAGTGACAATTCTGTTTACATTGCAAACTCGACCAGCAGGGTAATTGTGTAACTATTTTGACACTGCATCGAATTGAAATGACAATTCTTGTATCAATGTTGACAGCTGTAGCTGATGCCGATGCTAATTGGGGAGCGTGTCGGGTTACCTCCACGTGTGGCCAAGAGCTGCGGTTCGTTTCTGGATCCGTCCGGGGGGAAGAGCAGTGCTTGGTCTGGTGCACCGTGGGCAACGGCTAATGATTTCCTGGCAGTATCTGAGGGATATCATTGACCGTTGGCTAAGAGCCCGACAGGGGGGGGAGGGGAGTCTTTGACCGTGTTACCGTACAACGTTGCCGACATTTTGTCACAAGATTTTATTTTAAGAAAATTTTACCCTGACATTGGCGAAGTTGTCGTCGCTATAACGACTTGTAACGCCACGAATAAAAAGAAGAAGAAGAAGAAGAAGAAGAAGATGCTAATTGTCAGCCAGTAGGTACATGAACTGTCAAAATGAACACGATGGCGATTGCGAGCGAGTTAGACAATAAGCCTAACTGAATATACGCCAGTTGGCTACATATTGACTACGCCTTATATTTCGAATTATCACACATGTCGCCGACATATCGTCACTACTTTGAAAAAATCTCGTACGTCTACTATCTTAAATGAATATTCAAACAAAACTGAACCTTGAAATACAGTATTTAAAGTTCACTTCGTAAGATTAGCGATTTCGAGATACGAGATTTTTTTTAAAGTAGCGACGATATGTCAAGTCGGTGAAATGGGGAGCTGGTAGATGTAACGTGTTAAATAATAATAATAATTGTTGAGATATTGAAATGGTAGGTATCCGTAAATCTCACTCCATAGCCCATTAATCCTGCCCACAGCATCCCATTCCATGTCGCTTCCTACCTGGCAATAGTTTGGCAACTGTGGAGGACTGTCCGCTAGCACATCTTCATGGTGTATTAGGGGATAGACCTCCATAGTTGGGCCGTCTCATTTATATTAAATGGTACCAAAGGCCTCTTCATGTTGGCCTCGGCCCCATGAATGGCTTTCAAATGACCGGGTCCCCATGGGCCCGTGATCGGAAATTCGTACCAACATAATAATAATAATAATAAGAACCTCACGCCGCTCTCCTTGGCAAACGAGAACTGGCGCAGACCCACGGTGTTGAGCACTGAGGACCGCAGGGACATATGGAAGAGCAAGGAGCTACACGGGCGGTTCTACCGGGCCTTGAATGGGCCCGATGTAGACCTGCTTGCGTCGGTGAACTGGCTACGCTTTGGTAACCTTTTTGGGGAAACCGAGGGTTTTGTGTGTGCAATCGCAGACGAGGTCATGATGACGAACAATTACCGGAAATATATCCTGAAGGACGGTACGGTCGACATATGTCGGGCATGCCGCCGCCCCGGAGAGTCACTCAGGCATATCATTTCCGGTTGTTCTCATCTGGCTAACGGTGAGTACTTGCACAGACACAACCTAGTAGCCAGGATTATCCATCAGCAACTTGCTCTTTTATATGGCCTTGTTGACTCCGAGGTGCCGTACTATAAGTACACACCCGCGCCCGTTCTCGAAAATGGTCGTGCCACGCTCTACTGGGATAGGTCTGTTATCACGGACAGGACTATTGTTGCCAATAAGCCTGATATTGTGCTAACAGACCGATCCCAGCGCCAGGCAGTGCTTGTTGATATCACCATCCCCCATGACGAGAACCTCGTGAAAGCCGAGAAGGACAAACTCAGCAAGTACCTTGACTTGGCTCACGAGGTAACCGCCATGTGGGATGTTGACTCAACAATCACTGTCCCGATAGTAGTTTCGGCGAACGGTCTGATAGCGAAGAGCCTTGACCATCACCTTAAAAGGCTCTCGCTAGGTGGTTGGGTCAAGGGTCAGATACAGAAGGCGGTACTCCTGGACACGGCCCGCATAGTCAGGAGGTTCCTCTCTCTGTCGCCCTGACCACCGGCAGCTTAGGCCCCGCCTCGCTGCCGGCGGCACCCTAGGTTAGGTTTTTATAATGTTTTTATATTTTGTATTAATATTGCTTTATTACTTTTTATTTCAATATTGTAAAAACCTAACTTAAGATAAAAGATAAATATACCGAATAATAATAATAGATAGTAAAAAAAAAACTAAAAATAATATAAAAAAATATATATATATATAAAAAAAAAAAAAAAAAAAAAAATATCTTTTATTATTATTTTTATTATTATAGTCAATAAAATAATAAATAGTCATAGGTTGCTTTTAGCCGCGTCGCCTAATAACATGATTCCTAAGATTTTCGCCCATCCCATCGATGGACTTTTGCCATCTGCGCGGGAAAAGTAGCTGTTACATTCCGTTCTTTCTTTGCTCCCAGACCAGCATGGAAGTACTTGTTAATATCTTTATCTTTATCTTTGTTTCCTTAAGGATATCTAAGCAATCGAGTTTAATTATACTTGGTACTATTCAGAAAGAGCTTTCAATAACAAGAAGCATCTACTTACGGCTAAAATTTCCACAAAAGCTAAGAAACGCCTAATAAAAGTGTACATCTGGAGCATTGCTTTGTATGGAAGTGAGACGTGGACCATGACTCAGCGTGATAGAGAGAGGTTGGAGGCCTTTGAGATGTGGTGTTGGAGGAGGATGGAAAGGATTAGCTGGACGGAGAGGAAAACCAACGAAGAGGTGCTTAACATAGTCGGAGAAAAGAGAAGGTTACTGGAGACTATAAGTACCAGAAGAGGGAAAATGATCGGACACCTGATGCGACGCGACGAATTCTTTCTAAACCTGCTGGAAGGAAAAGTGGAAGGGAGACGAGGCAGAGGAAGGCCAAGACTAACGTATTTTGACCAGGTGAAGGAGAGAGTGGGTGTCGCGTCGTATCGGGAGGTCAAAAGGCTGGCTGAGGACCGAGCGGAGTGGCGACTACTCCACCGACAAGAGCCTGGCTCTTAAATACAAGGAGAAGAGAAGACTATTCAGACACTTCCGGGATAAAAAGGTCCTTCAGTATAGTCAAAATCCGTACGGTAGTTTTTGCGTCAAAGTGTAACAAACCTTCATAACTTTAGCGTTTATTAAGAAGGGTATTCAGTACTAGTTTTTAATTAATAAGCAATTTTATTAAAAATATAAATATTGCAGTGTAAATTTTGGCCTTAGCATAATATAATAATAAAAACTAACTTATTTGACTTTGACAAACTGCCATTCTAACTCGTAAACACCGACCGAGGTTTGGTTCTTCTCATCGTACTCCACCCATTCTTTTTCAGTCAGATCCACATCTTCAAACTTTTTACCTGGAAGAAAATAAGTTTCTTTTTACACGTCTTTTAATTACATAGAAGAACTAACCACTGCACTTTCAACATCAAACTACCATGAGACTCAAACATAATACGGAATAATCCGAAACATATGTAGAGCATTGTGGTAATTATAATAGATTTGCAGTATAGGGGATCAGATTCTGTAAATTACAATAGTTGGATGGGCTTGCTAGTTCCCCTTTGTCTTGTTTATTTTATGTTATTGTTTGCTTCTGGTCCTTTTTTATTTATTTCTTTAGTTATTGTTACTAATATACTAATTTAAGTCAAATTTACTCTAACAGTTTCTTTAGTACAACAAAGATTTTTTGGTAGATCAACATCAGATATATCGAAAAAATAAATAAAATGAAAAATGAAAATGAAATTATTTATTTCAGATAAAAATTAATTAAGCAATCCATGTCCATATATAATTTTAGTAACAATAAGACTTAAAATTTAGGTTGTTAGTAAAACATGAAATGCTCGCAACACAGCAAGTGTTTAAAAATATTAGAATAAGGTGTCAAGGGCCTAAGGTTTTATATAATTTATTGAATCATTTTCCATGTCCATATTTATGAACAAAAAACATTTACCTTGCTACTTTGTGGCAGTGGAATAGCAAGGTAAATTTTTAAGTTTATTAAGGGCCCTAAGAGTGTATTCTTCACTTAAGTTGCAAAGAAAGGTGAAGGTGTTTTTTTCTAGCCCTCTAGGCAGGTAACGCATCTGCAATCCTGCAGTGTTGCTGATATCCATGGGTGGTGGTGCTTGCTTACCATCAGGTGACCCACTTGCTCATTTGCCTTCCTTGTCATATAAAAAAGAAGTATTAAAAAAGATGTTGGACTCTGACTGTATCAAGTTTTTATAGGCCTTCACCGCTATACATTAATTTTAAGTTAATTAGCGGTATGGTTTACCATTATCTTCAGCCTCTGCGATCCAGCCTGATTTGGGCTCAAAATCCACGGGTTCCACACCTCGGCAGTCAAATATTACCAACGTCTTGAATTTACCCGCATCATTGCTTGTAAATGCACCTGAAATTATTAATTATAAAATTAGTATATTTATACTACAAATAGAAATACCAATCCTCCATTTTGTTCTTGTCCATGGCGACTCTGGTCACACACAGGTTTTTGGTATTATTAAAACCTGAATGAAGGCAATAAATAAATAAATATGAAGTTCCAAACGTATCAACTTTATCTGGTCAAACACGAAAAGTTGAGCTAGTATTTCGTAAAAATAAAATTTTTTGATGATTATTTTCTCCAATGTGCAAATTATTTTGACTTAACAGGTCTGTCAATCAAAACAATTAGATGCATACTCATCCTTCAAATACAAATTAACTCAAAACGCTTACACTTTTGGTTCAATAATCAGTCTTTAGTTTTTTTTTTATATGAATAGGAAGGAAAACGAGCAAGTGGGTCACCTGATGGTAAGTGATCACCACTGCCCATAGACACCCGCAACCCCAGAGGGATCACAGATGCGTTGCATTGCAGATGTGGTCTTTAGAAATGAAAATAAAATTATGCAAATATATGATAAAAACTCAGGATTGCGCCACAAATTGCAGCAAAGAAAACGGAGAAGAAACAGCATAGTCTGGAATGGAAAACCTATTAATCAACCTGATAATTTCTTTACCATATTGGAACCAAATGAGGACATGGATTATCAAGCATTTCGAGGCCATATATTATTGTATCCACCCTCTTGAGAGGCTAAGGTCAAACCACTGCAGGTGCTAGATAATTAATAATTACCCTTAAGCATTCAACCCAGGCCCCGTTTCTCGAACCTTATTAGACTAATAATATTAGTGTTTTGTCTCGTAAATTAAACAAAAAAATGAAACAAAACACTAATATTATTAGTCTAATAAGCTTCGAGAAACGGGGCCCCGGTGGGTGGTGTCTGCAAAGAATAGCGCGCCTATCGTAACACGATAAGGTTATGTTTATAAAACTGTACCCACCGTTACTTCCTTCAATAACATCCATACTGTTTTCCCTTGAACACAATTTGCATTTAATAAGGAGGTTGGTCTCGGACCGGTTATGTTTTTGCGGCACCTTGTCTGCCTCCGTGAGATCATGAAACTTCTCTGAAACCTCCCCACAACTACTGCACTTCAGCTTCAAAAACCACTGGTAATGCGGATGGTTGGTGTAGAGTTTTTCTATGCATTCTACATTGGCTCGTATTTGAAGCGCAATTTTAACCATTTTATCAAGTAAATGGTGCGTTTCACGTCAAAAACTGGAGTGAATGCCGTATCGAGTAGAATTATAATGACAACTAATATTAATATGACATGACAAACACAACAACGTCCGCGTCAGACGTCAAATTTAAGAAGCAACTGTCAAATGCATTCCCAAGCCGTTCAAGATAGCTATAAAAACGCTATAGTTAAGCTTATAAGATTCAACCACGATTCAACGATCAGTTGTGGTTCAGTTTAACAATAAAATATAAATGAAATGAGTTTTGATTTCGTACTTATTATTTCCATGGTTCCTATTCCTTCCTGTACAATACAATACAAAAATTATCAGGTCGTTGATTCCAGACCGTGCAATCAGTCTTTTATGTGTCATTGACTAAACCCCAGCTTGGCCGAGAGCTGAGGTGCCACGACCATATTAGGCCGGTGTTTGTAAGGTACTTATTTTTGAAACTTTGACTATATAGATACTTATATATTATTACACTAGATTGTACAGCAGGCCTTGTACTCCGAAATTCGATTTTCGAAGTTCGTGTAGTGCCATTACGCTCACACTAATGGTCATTAATTTGAGAGAGAGGGACGGCATAATAGAACTTCGAAAACCGGATTTCGGAGTAGCCCCCTGACCTACGAAAACGATGAGGGCTTTAGTACTCTGTCATAAATATACCTCCTTGTAAAAAAAAAAACGAGCACCCATGGTTTTTGAGTTTTGTGTGCATAAAAACTTTCTTTCTAAGCTTTAATGCCTAAAAATCTGAAAAGCAAAGGTGCACGATTTTTTTGCAAGGGGGTGTACCTACACTTTGACGTTAAACAGATAGATGCCAAGTTAACGTTAAAAATGTATATTTTCACGGATCGAAATGAAAAACGCCCGAGATAGTTATTAATATTCAATTTAATGATATTAACTTACTTTTGCTACGATATGTAGCTAAAACAACATTTTGCTGAAAAAAATATACATAAAATGGGCGTTGGTACAAGCATACTTCGACTTGATTGGTTGATTACAATAATGGAGCGGACACGGACAACACTGACCGTATAGGGCAACACTAAATTACTTTAGGAATAAGCCGCTATTTTGATAGAATTGCCTTGCCCGTCTGTGGTTAGAGTGATTCCCATGTCTCTTAGCAAATCGTTGTCCACTGGCCCTTGGAGTGTCATCTTTGATATTACCTCCTAGAAAATAAACCAATCTTGAGTTATATGGACACTTGTGTTGATACATGCAAAATAGTGTGCAAGTAATACAATTGATACGGTAGAAACAGACTTCACAAAATCGTTGCCATATTCAAAATGTGAAAACACTACAGTCGAGTTTTCCAATATCTATACAGCCAACTATACAAAAATAGGTATCTTAACATAGACCAACCGGTCGGCAACAGGAGGACAGCAGAAGGCCAAATATTGTTCTTAATGTATTGTATACCAAGTATCAATTAATACGTAGATAAGGTATACTTGTTTTTTTCTGAATCTCGTCAAAATTTTCTAACAGTATCCGGACCCCACCTAAAACTACTTGCCGACCCCTATAGTCTGGCAGCTAAACCACTGCAGCCAGATGACACTTCCAAATGTCGTTTTACGAAATAATGATACCACATTTATTTCACTAGTGCTCGACTAAGGTCACGTAATGAATGATTTGATTATTGAACGAACGAAATATTTTATGAATGTCACATTCGTAGTTTAGTATATTTCAAAATAAGCGCGATACTTCTGAGGCATTCAAGGTTCATATTAACATAGTAGATAAAATGTGCGATGACTTTGTAATACACGTAAATAGTGACAGCAGCAGTGAAACTGAGTCGGAATAATTTAAGTTTTTAAGTAAAAGTACAAAGGTAGAAAAAAATATTAATGTGATAATTGTTGTTTTATTTATGGCAAAATGGGGAATGAGTTGAAAACTGGTAACTGATTTGACATGCTTCCGCACATTTCCAAATCGCGCTCTTACACTACTAACTAGAAAACATCCAAAAAAACCTTATTGAACAAACCATTTTATTAAAATTCGCTTTGAAAATTCTCATTTATGACGCAAATTAATTTTATTACATCGTTCATTCTTTCATTCACTCACTAAGTCACATCACTATTTAATATTTGCCAAAAACTGACAACACTGAAAGTGTCATCTGGCTGCAGTGGTTTATCTGCCAGACTATATAAACCTGATTTTTAGTTAGAAGCATTAGGTTGTATTTAGATATTTTTACGTGACTGTACATTGCGGCGTTCGGTGCACCATCTATGATAAATTAGACCCGTGGCTCAGTAATGTAAAGCTTGCACGATATTTTCTTGCATGTGTATGGTGTGACCAGCTAGCTTATTACGTAACTCGCTCGCAATCGCCATCGTCTTCATTTTGACAGTTCATGTATGGGCTGACAATTGGCATCGGAATCAGCTAGCTGTCACATTCATACAAGAACTATCAAAATGAACACGATGGCCATTGCGAGCGAGTTAGACAATAAGCCTACATCATGTATGTAAGAATCATGTGTACCTGATTTTCCGGGCAGTTCTCGCAGAGGTTTCGAACAGCGAAAATAACCCATTGCATGATTACTGTAGTCTGCTAAGGAAACAAAGGTTTTCTACAATGTTCAGGAAAAAAATCAAAAAAACATTTATTCATTTAATTAGTAGTGAAAATTGACTAGGAAGATTTGATCTAAACAAAGTACGTAACATGCATAATGCTGAAGTAAACGTTTTAGCTGGCTTGCCCTTCATCGGACAAAGCCCTTAGCATATATTTTGTGCAGCATTCCTTCATATAGAGCATCTGGCTCTGGGGGAAGGGATGCTGCATGAATTTTGATATCCGATCTTCTTGAGTCCTCCCATGAGGCTGACATAGGCACCCCTCTGTATTAAAGCCTGTTTAAAATATGAGATTTAAAAAAGTACGTAATTAACTTAAAAGGTAGTAAAAATAGTTTTCGCTTTTTAAAAGGATACGTGGATTCCGCGCGTCGATGTTGCAGCAGTCTAGGAGCACCGAAATGACGTCCAAGTCCCGCATCTAGAACACAAGAGGAATCGTTACTCGTACGCACAAAATACATATACCTATACACTACCCAATACCTATAGAGGTTTGGGCGCATAACGTCCCACACGCGAAACGTCCCTCCACCAAAATTACGTCCCATTCGCAAAACGTCTTCTCTGCAAGTGGTCCTTTATGTAAAATACGTCATTCGCAAAACGTCCCTTTCTCAAAAGGTCCCACCCCTTTCGCAAAACGTCCCGTCTGCGAAATGACCCATTCGCAAAATGTCCCGTTTGGAAAAAGCTTGTTTCAGTAGAGAGTAGAAGTCTTCTCATGGGATAAGGGTCGTTTTGCGAACGGGCCATTTTGCGAAAGGGACGTTTTGCGAACTGGACTTTATTTATGTGAAGGAACGTTTTGCGAACGGGCCCTTTTGCAGAAGGGTCGTTTTGCGTAAGGAGCGTGTAGGAAAGGGACATTTCGCGAAAGGGACAAAAAGTCATTATGCGAGTGCGACGTTATGAGCCTAAACCCCTATAGATACGCTTGGTCCGTGGGGTTCCAGCGCTATTAGCCTCTTCAAAGATATTTCGATTATTCATATTGATTAGCACACAAACAATGCAATGGTAGGAATACCTGTTTCTTATTGGCCTGGTTCTTCCAGCAGAGGTTGGCTAGCGTCCGCACAAGCGCAGCCTTGAAGCCGAACGCGACGTGCCGTTCCACCGTCTCCACGCTAGTGCACAGCGTTTTGCTGGTCGTCATGTCCACTGCTCCTAGTCTATGATGATACAATATAGTCAGAGAGCTGGGTACACATTTTTAGGGCAGGTATTTGAGGTATCGTAAAAACTTGCATGATGTTTCCTCTTTATGATAATACTAGCTGTTGCCTGCGACTTCGTCTGCAAAGAATTCGTTTATCGCTATCCCGCGGGAGTTTTCTGGGATAAAAAGTAGCCTATGTGCTATTCCAGACTTTTGTCTATCTATGTGCCGAATTTCATCCAGATTCGTTGGGCCGTTCTGGCGTGATTGAGTAACAAACAAACATCCATCCATCCATCCATCCATACTTTCACATTTATACTATTAGTTAGATATCTAACTAAAATCAAACACAGAACCAGTGATTCTTTACAGAACTCGGCATTACTCAGAATCATGTGGCAGGAAGCCGATTGCTGGTCGAGTAATGTTAAAAGGCCGAGCGCAAGCTAGAGAGGAGTCCCGCATACGCCGTTCCGACTGAAGTAACACCACTAACACTTCGAGCCGGTAGAGTATCTGATGTGAATAGAATATTCCTTTTCTCGCTTTAATTTAATGTTTTGATTAAAAAAGTTAACACAATAAGAATGGATTTCTGTACCTACCTACTTATATTGCAACCAAAGGCGGCAAAGAACTGGGCCCCGATTTTTGAAAGCACATCACTCGAAAGTGGTATAAGTCTGTTTATATCTTCAATATCTTCAAAACTATGGCTCTAGTCAAATTTTTGACTAGTCCACATGATTAATGAGAGCCGTAAGTATCTCGTAAGCTACTCGTTTTTCAAATTCACAGCACAGGTTGGAATCAATATTGTTGCACGCACACACACACACACACACACACACACACACACACACACACACACACACACACACACACACACACACACACACACACACACACACACACACACACACACACACACACACACACATACACACACACACACACACACAATCATTTCTGCTTCACTCATTTTGATTAGCGATTAGTACTCATGTATGTTTTCTATTTGTTGTGAATCCATACCATATGTTTTTATTGTCACAAAAACGAATGCTCTAGTTTGTTAAGTATCTACTGTGTTAACCTATAATTCGCCATGTAACTTTATATCTAAGTGTACAACTGTAATTTAATTAAGGCTGGTTGGTTTCCTGAATAAATAAATAAATAAATAAATAAACAATTGTTCACTACTTTAGTGTGGTATTTTCACACATATTGTGCTTTCAAAAATCGGGCCCCTGGGTGTTGGAATCGTCCACAAATATTCAACTATGTATCTTCTTTATTTGAAAGTAATGTGAATATTACTCAGTATATTTGAGAAAAAAATAGAAAAAATACTTTGTGTTCTACTCACCTCGTTTTCTGGCTTTCAGGCGAATCAATCTTAACCGAAGGCACTTTATTCACCACAACATCTTCAGAAATCTTTACTTCTTTCACCGGTTCCTTTTTCTCCGCATCCACACGTTTCTCCGTTATCCCCAGTATCTTCTGTAATTGTTCGCTGAGATCAAAATCCGTGGACAAATTCTGACTCTTTTTAACTTCCTTTGGCGTATCGGGAGATTGTTTTTGCGACTCTGTCTCTGCTACAGCATCTGCTAAAGGCGGTGATATCTCA
The DNA here is from genome assembly GCA_963854515.1 of Pandemis heparana. Classification (NCBI taxonomy): domain Eukaryota; kingdom Metazoa; phylum Arthropoda; class Insecta; order Lepidoptera; family Tortricidae; genus Pandemis; species Pandemis heparana. Next base: position 2,672,289 of record OY978025.1, read on the forward strand.
CTTGGAGAAGCTTTGATTTCACACTTGATTTCCTCTTTTGGCAAATGTATTTCTGTAGGTGGATCATTAGGGGTGCTATCTTGAGACTCTGTTCCGCTAGTTGGCTGGAGTTCTAACCTAGGGTGCAAGCCTACAGGGATAACTTCGGCTATTGTTTTCATGCTACCGTTAGGTGACATAGCATCTATGATTAAAGGTGGTTCCGTATCATCACCTATGTCTATCTTATGTTCAAGGCTTATTCTTCTAGTGGGTAATACAGTTATCCGATCATCAGCCTTTGGCACAGAACTGCTTCTTTTATAAGCTACTTTAGTTAAGTCATTATCGATTTTGACGTTTGGATTGCCATTGCCGTCGGTCCTTTTTGAGTCTAGCGGGTTGTCCGTAATTGGTTCAAATCGATCCATGAATGAAGGGTTCTCGTTGCATTCAAAGAATTGCTCGCTGCTTTCAGATTCCGTGCATTCTGATGTTGTTTCGTTACAAGATAGCATGTTGTCTGCCGAGTCGTTTTTAGTCAATGGATCTGGAAATGGAAATATAAAAGATTTAAGTAATTTCCTTATTCTTAAAATTTAATTTACAAAGAATTTTTTTTATGGTTTTCTCCCTAGTTGGCAAGTTGATACTTTTGAAGGCCAATCTAATTATTCAAATAATAACTTATTGAACACTTACACTTAGGTTCCTTTACAGAGGTCCATAATATTGAACAAAAAGCATTTACCTGGCTACTAAAATAATTGCTATTTTAACAAAGAATATAGATGATGACAACTTGTAAATATCAGTTTTGTTGAAAGATGAACTAATTTCACTAATTATATTCTTTCAAGTAGATTATCAAAAATATTGGATTTTTGTAGGAATGCAGACAGAAAGAAATATGGTCTTATATTTTTTTATAATCTAACTTATGGACTAAACCTAATTTCATTTTCTTTATCCAGTCATCATTATGTCCTTGGTAATGATCAGGTCTTACAGAGGGGCTGGCCAAAAACGGTAGGAGAAATCACATGATCATTTGTTGAGAGGATAATGAGGGAAGAAATGCTGAATAACGAACTGGCAGTGGCGTAACTACGACGTCAGGGCCCCGCGGCAAATTCATCAGATGGGGCCCTTCCTCACTATAAAGAAGTGCATCTTCCCTTCTGTGCTCAAGGCCAAGCCAGTTCGGGGCCCCGCCCCGTAGAACTGGGGGCCCCTGGCATTTTGCCAGCCCTGCCACCCTATAGTTACGCCACTGAACTGGGCACTTACTTTCAGTAGGCGGCGTGTGCGCCTCGTTTTCGTCATTGACTAGCTGCCGACCTGTGGCTTCGTACAGTTTGTTGATCGACGTGAAGAAGTTGCTGCTCTCCTTACCAAGCTTGTGGATGGCTTTTAGGAGGACTGTAATGAACAAGACATGATTTTTCATAAATGCTATAATGGTAAAATTTAACTTCGGCATCTGTGTGCCTGAAACTCATGTTTTTAGTGAGTATTCCTGATTCAAAATATATAACAATTCTTCATAATCTGAGTATAAATAATCAAAGGTTTGAAGACATTTTAAAATAAAGACAAGAAACCCTCGTACTTACAGGCACAGTTTATGAATAGAGATGTGTCACTCTGCAAGCAATCCATGTAAGCATCCATACTGGAGGCAGTAGCTACAATTTCCAGCAAAAACACAACTTCTTGCGGTTCTATCGTATTCACATACTTGTCCACAGTCTTTAAAATACAATCTGACTTGGTTTTAAACTCATGAGCCATAAACTTTACAAAATTCACAGAGACATTTATATCTTGAGACTCCATTGACATCAAAATATTGTATGCTAGATTTAAAACCAACATACGGCATTCTGGATCCAATTTGGCATACAACTTTTCAATGTAAGTATTTTCTACGCCAATCAAGTATTCGATAATCAAATGTGGATACTCAGTGTTCTCGTTACTATACATGTACGCTAAAGAGTTTAGCAGCATCACATCATCTGGCAACACATTCGGCTGGCCCAATAATATGTTGTACACAATCATAGCTGCTGCTGAAGATATTTTATCGTTAGGACTAACCAAAGAGTTCAAAATTATACTGTCAAATTTGTTCCAAATCATAATTTGGTTGAACGGATTATTGACAACCAAGTTTCCCAAAGTTTGTATCAAGACTGTCATACAAGATTCATATTTCTTCTGTAGCTCTTCATTTATGAAGTCAACGCTGGGATGTTGGTATTCGGTGGCTAGAATTAACATAGAGTCTAGGATAGAGAGTTCTTTAGAGATGTAAGTCTGCACTTTGGTGCCAGCTGCACCACAGGAGCGCACGAGGCGGAGACACTGCTCAGCCACGGCCAGGGTGCTGCGGTTGTACGAAGCCTGCTCCACATCCAACCGCATTATGTGAAGGACTTCAGCTATGAGACGGAGTGTGTACTCCGAAGCTTTTTTACTGAAAAACAAATAAAATCACTATCAATAAAGTGCAAAGTAATATATAAAACTTTTTTCTAGATGTAAAAGTTTAACACCAATTAAAGAAGGATGTACACCAGAGGCATAACATTTGTCATTAAATTCCCAAAGCACATGTGTGTGCAACATACTGATGGTAATAGCTGTAATAGAACTCTTGAGTAACTCTTATGGTAAAACACATCCTCAACAACAATGGATATTTTTTCTCCTTGGTAATTTTGTGAATCTATTACTTGGTTTCTTTTTTAATTGATCATTAAATGTTAACAAATAACAAAGAGACGATATAAGCGCAATATCCTAGTTACTCACGGACGCAGTCGTCCGGTTTCGGTATCGCGCGAGAGTTGGGCCTCCGCACGCAACATTTCCTCCACGGCGTCCCATTCACCCGACTCTAGTTGGAAGTTGATAAGTTTAGCATCTAATAGTATCTCTTCTGCAAACCAAACACTTTTGTCTCGCGACATTTTTAAGAAAAATTCGCAGATTTCGCCCGAGGAAATGTTGGTTTTTGTGACAGCTGTTAATCTGTCACAGTGACATTTTAATTTTTTCTATTGAACAGACATGGGCAAAAGAATCGCCGGATCGGAGGTCCTTTTTGATGGTTTTCAAATGGTTTTCAAAATATTATTTATGCGTTTTATAATTGACAATTACCCGTTATTTAGCAAACTCATGGTTTTAAATTTTGGATCTATCAAAACTTATATGTTCCCTTTTTCCTTGAACGCATGCCGTTGCGCTATATTTTCACTTCACTTCGCTGTTTTTTATATTATATTATAGTGTTTATTTCAGTCACAATTTAAATAAATCCCAAATAAATTCTTAATTACATATTTTCATGGATATTTTTTTAATAAAAATAGCACTTCACAAACAAGTTGGTTTTTGCAAGCTTTTATTTGGTAGGTAAATACTACACGGCTGTGCTCCCGAAACGTGATAGGTATTCGCTCGCTTGCTCCCGCCTACCCCCCTGCGTCTCGCTCGGTCGAACGAAAGGTACGAGTAGCGACAGGCGGTGAGAATGGTATTTGTGCGTTAAATTGTTAGTTTTTTTGTGTGAACAAGTGCATATTTCTCACAATAACGTCTTTACGCGATGACCTTTCTTATAATTGTGTGATTATCAGTTACATAGTGCATCGTTATGTGTCGTTTAAAAGCGTTTGTGTTTCGTGAAACGTAAGTGACGGTCCGGGGTGGTGGATGTCCCTTGGATTTTGTATCGTTGTATGCTGCAATAATGGACTGAATTCCCGCTAACGTTGTTGGAATTTAAACAATCCGGTGAGTCATCGACATTTTGAGTTGTAACGTCTTAGAAAACGAGTAAAAACATAGAAGATATTATGGACAGAAAGCTATAAATACATCGTAAACTTTTGGTATCGCGATGTTTTAGGCAGTATCAGGTTCGTCGGTTTATTTATACTAGATTAATTGTCTCCGATGCTGATAGTCTTCCGCGTCTGAAATAGCAGCCAATGTAAACAAGCTGTTTGTCAAGTGGTGCTTTTGTCTCTAGTTCCCAACTATACGTAGCATCAGGTTATTATGTATACAATTTTAGAATTTATGTCAAACCCTCCAACAAAACTTTATCATATTAGATCTCACTATATACCATTCCATTTGCATGTCTGTGAGCAGTTATCAGCTGAAGTATATAAACAAACAGTAGAACATGAGGTTCACACACAACTTTATCTGCTAAGCTAAGAAAGCTTTTATGCCACATTCGAATACATCAACAGTGTGTGGAACAGTGTATAAAGGTACACAACTCTTCTCTAACATACTAAAACAAATCTTTTAATCTACTTGTTCAGTTGACTGTGCAGCAATAACATTTTAATTTATTTTTTGATGATATTTAAGCATTCTGATACATTATTGTTAAACAAAATATCCTCAATTTATTGGAAGCTCTTTTTGACTCACTGCTTTTTGTTCATTTCAATTATTGTCATTCAATGTTACTCAAACCAAATCTCACAGGCTAACTGCTGTAGATAAAAGTCAAGTTGCAAAAAAACATGTTTATTTATTTCAATTTGTTTACTTATGCACTTACATTATGAACATTGCAAGTTGCATAAGCTTGTAAAGTTTTGTTATTAGGTTGGCAATAGGATGGCATACTTTAAATTAAGAAAGTATAAATGCCTCAAGAAAATGTAAACACTGAAAATTATTGTGATCTAAATGGCCTTTCATAAAGCTTTATTTATGTAGTAGGTATATTATCAATTAAGGTTAAGAAAACCCAAGAGTGAATCAGAAGCTGAGAAATATGTTATCAAAACAAATTGATATGTCACAATTATCTTTTCTCAGAATGTTTTCATTTTATCTTGAATGAAGTAATGTTTACTTTCTTTGGAAATATATTAGCAAAATAAATGTTATGTTGAGTTAAAAAGTTTTCAGTAGAGATGTCAGCTGACTGAGATGCAGTTTGAAACGAGGAAAACTTAGTTGTTTCCGTGCTAAAGTGGGCAGATGTTGCCTGAGAAAGAAGTAGATATTAAAATGTACTGCAGAAATTGTTACTGCCATATACCTGTGTTCCTAAGGAAGACACAAAACCTGAGATGGGTATGTTATTTATTTATTTATTTATTTGTAGCCTTTCATTCAGGTTACTCCCAAAAACCTGTGTGCCTTCTGGCGAAGGCCTCGTCCAATCTCCTCCATTCGTTCTTGTCTGATGGGTATGTTATGTATATTCTAATAAAAGATTAGAAGTAATTATTTAATTTTATTAACTTTATATTTTATTAACTGCCACCAAACAAGTAGGTGGTTTTTTTGAAAACTTTTAAACTTAATTTCAAAAACTAATTTCTAACTTGCCCATTTAGTTATAATATAAAATATGATTATTATATTAATTTTTAATCTTAAATTTTTTATGGGGCTTAAGTTTACCTTTGCAACTATGCCAGCCTAATATTATTATCAAACTAGCTGTTGCCAGTGACTTCGTCTGCAAAGAATTCGTTTATCGCTATCCCGCGGGAACTACGCAATTTTCTGGGATAAAAAGTAGCCTATGTGCTATTCCAGACTTCTCTATCTATGTGCCGAATTTCATCCAGATCCTTTGGGCCGTTCTGGTGTGATTGAGTAACGAACAAACATCCATCCATCCATCCATACTTTCGCATTTATAATATTAGTTAGATTAGTTAGATTAGATTATTGTTATTATTATATTATTAATCATTATCTTCTCATCCATCAGCACAGTTATTTAAATGAGATAAATATAACTAACTAACAGCTAGCAATAATAACTATAAATACACATACATAATGTATAGCCATACAAAAGCAACAATTAAGAAAGTTTTAAGAGTCCTCATTTAAAGAGTGTATTACGTCCATTCAATGAAGTTACTATTGTCATGTAAACAGCCAGTAATGCCTTACATTGAAACCAAAAACAACCTTAATTAGTGGAACTCGACAATGTATGTAATGATAACTGTCAAGAAACCATTTTTCACTCCATTTGATGTCTTTTTTGTGCCACAATCACACAACACAAATGTTTCTTTTACCTTTACAAAAAAGTTAAATGATGTTGTTCTGTCTTTATATTGAAAAATGCTTTATAAAAATGATTAACTAATCTCATGAAACAAAAACAATATACCTAAATGGCTGTATTTCATTGTTATTAAGTCATAAGTCATTTATTCGTCGCTTTCATGTGTACTTTGGATCTTACAAGCTAATAAATTGCCTAACATGAAACCCTGTAATAGGGCACTGCAACAAAACTTAACCTAGTAATGCGAATGACTGAATGATTAAGTATTTCATAATCACTTGCAGTTACCTAGTGTGATTTGCACCATACTGTCTCTTTCTGGAACAAACAGTAAGAAAAACACTTGTGCTAGCCGTGCAACAGTTACGGCTACAGCTCACAGATGAAGTGTAAGACCTGGTAGCTTATTGTCTAACTCGCTCGCAATTGCCATCGTGTTCATTCGACAGTTCTTGTATGAATGTGACAGCTAGCTGATTCCGATGCCAATTGTCAGCCCATACATGAACTGTCAAAATGAACGCGATGGCGATTGCGAGCGAGTTAGACAATAAGCCTACTGGATTAACGTAATCGGTAGCACAATCGTATTCACCATTTTCTCTATAAATTGATGTTAGATGAGGTTAGAAATGGGGGATTGCTGAGGTCATACGACATCATACCGCGGTAATTGAAAAGCTCCATTGCAAATTAACAATGTTTAAATATAGAGCTGAGGTCAGCACATGATCGCCAAATTAATGCGTCTTGAGCTCAATTGGCAAAGCACTCGCCCACTTGTTGTCTTGGCCCTTACATTTAGCTCCGTTTACGTCACTGTCACTATATAGCTCTTAAATCATGGTTATCGTCTTGGTTTCGTGCCGTTCTGCTTATACTGATAGTCGTTAATTCTAGAGTGAAAGGAACGGTATGATATTTATGGACTTCGAAAATCAAATATCGGAGTAGCCCAGCTCTCCTTGAATTTTGGTCACAAAGACATTTGGAGGCGTCCTAAAGTTGTGTTTTATTGACCACTTTTTTATCCCATCACCTCTGGTGACACTTCGTCAGATTAAGAAGTCCCACCCCTTTACAGACTTATTATAAAGTCTTTAATGAAAGCCACAGACAGACAGACATGGCGAAACTATTTATAAGGGTCTTTGGTAACGGCACCTAAAAACTTGATTTTGGTTGGCTCTCTCCCTAAATAGAAGTATAGCCATATTCGGAAAGATAGTACTGAATGTGATATTTACAGGTCTGTCTTGATCAACAGAGCATTCATAAATAAATTTCGAGGGTCCACATGCGCCTAAGGTTGCGCATCTAGTACTATACCGCAGACCGCTGCGTGAGCAAATAATCCACCAATAGGAAAGCAGCGCATTGCGAGGCTAAAAGAATGCAATAAGCCTATTGATGGATTTGTTTCCTAGCGTAGAGTTTCTTTCGCTTCGCTACGCTTCCTCGCATATCTCTGGTGGCCCTGCCTTACTTTACTAGCATAGTCTAATTTTAAATCTAGAATGTCTAAAAAGGGCACGGAACTCTTAACTGTCATTCGGGTTCAATTCTCTTGAATCTCTCTTGAGGTCTTTGCAAATCATCTGTTCAAATTAAAATGCACTTTTTCGTTGCGAGAGATGTTCTGTATTAGACCGACTGACAATGACAACGAATTGACAAGAAGTTCTAAAAATCTATTAAAAAAGTAAATTTGATATGAAACCTCAACATCATCTTTAGATTTCTAAAGTTCATCCAAGATCTACATATAACGACAAACGACAACGACTGAAAGTTACATTACATACCACCAAACCAACGGAACCATTCTCACATGCGCGCGCGGGAGGCGTCGACTGTTTAAACTTTAGCGAAAGTTTAAAATAAACTGAATTGTTTTGTTTTAAAACAAAAACCTGACTGCAAAACAATCTTTAGATAAGGAGGGTTTTACATTTGTACAACCTCGAGACGTCAGTATTTGAAGTCACGTGTTGCTTTCGTTGAGATCAGTCCGTTGTTTCTTAAAAAAGTATTTCTGTTTACCTTTAATGTGATAAATTTCTTGTACAAACTCGATTATTAAGTTTCTTTGTTAGAACCCAATCTGCAGAGTCATCGGCGTTGTTTGTATTAAGGGCGGCCAATTTTAACTTCCTGTTCCCTTCCTTCCCTTCTTAAAATAACTACACAAAGGACATGTACAACATGGCTTGTATAACTTGTAAATATTTATGTTTGTTAACAGTTTTTTAAGCTTTCCGAAGCTGTACGACCTACTTAAACTTTTATGCCGCTTTTAAAGAAGCCATTTAAAGTTAGAGTTTCATGAAACATTGACGCTATTTAAAACTAATAAACATCAGAATATTCGTTTTATTTTTCAAAAATAAACTTTCCCCCTTATTCATAAACGCACTATAGGCCTCTGTTAACTTAGTAATCGTTTGTCCTTATCTGTCACTTTGACATTTACCTTTCACAGATAAGGACAAACGATTACTAACTTAGCAGAGGCCTATAGTGCGCTTATGAATAAGGGGGTATATCTCCAAGCCACAATTAATTATTAGCATGAGAATATGTGCGACTTTCGTTTTCAATACGCGTACAGTAAGTATGTACCTACGCGTACAGTACCACCGTAGAACCCTATCGCAATAAAGAGATAATATCACTCGAGTTTGAGTGACGGCTGCCTGTCAATTTCCCTTACTGTACTAGCTCAATCACTCGACGTGGGCTAAATTCTCGTGCCAGATCCTTTTGTATTATCGTGTCGCTAATAGATAGAAGTAGTTAGTTACCAGTCACGTCACAGTTTGATAAGTTAGCACGCTTACATCTTTGCCTCCTCGCTTGCGTCGGGCTGTCAACGCAAGAACAGCGCACAGACCGTCGTTTGCCCACCCGCGTCACTCGGCACTTTCGACCGCTGTTGTTGACCACTAGCCGTCAATCAGCCGCTGTCTCGCCGCAAGCAAGATGTCGGCCAGCCGTATCCGCGCTGACACCTCGAGGGTGCTGGCTGGTGCGCAATTGCCTATCCGATTCTGTGCTGATATGGCGTAAAATTATAACCTTTTGACCCCACAAAGATCTGCTAGTAACGCTATCCAAATCCATTCATTATTAAATCTGAGTCTTGTTTTTGTAAAGTATGCAATTATTCTAATGCATATTTACAAACAATGATTATTTGTATCTTGTCTTATATGAACTGACTCATTTCCTTGTTCTACTGCGGTGTTGGGAATGTCGGGATAATAATACTCCAAGAATAATAACACAAAGGACAATATTAATTGTGGTTCTATTGACTGCAACGCAAGAGACGCGAGATAGTTTTCATCAGTATATCGTGGTCCTTCTTAACCTTCAGAGTAAATCACTTAAGAGTAAAACATAAAGACTGTCCAAGAGACTTAGATTTCTGTGAGGTCCCCGCATTGATGTATATCTCGATTCATTGCCTATTCCTTCGTACTCACGTTCGACTAGTGTGCGCTCGGTCAGTGTGTACCAGTTGTAAAGAAACAGTGAAGTTAGACGCTGATCGCTAACGGATTTCGGATTTGGAAGGTTTCGCGGTTGGTGGTTTGGTAATATAATAGATGCTATAAGTATAGTTAAAAGAAGCTGGACGCTTCTAAGTGTTAACGCCGGAAGACGCAAACAAAATTCTATCCCACTAAGTGTTTGCGATGGGTTCGCTCTGCAGGCAGCAGCTGTTGCTAGCATGCTGAGGAGGTACTTCATACAATTATATAGAAACCAGTAGTGTCGGCAACACGTCTGCCGCCTGCAGTCGACTATAAAATTAGACCTTTACGCGTAACATCTGCGCGTGAGGATAAAGTTTCGTTTGTGGCACCTCACATTTACGTTTCCTAGCGTCTTGTACATCTACGTATGCAGTAACTACAAAGGTGGAATGCCCGCCTCTTTCTAGAACGAACAGGGGCCTTACCATGACGTCTTAATGAGAGTCAGTTTAGGTTCGCTCGCTGTCAGATTCGTATTCGTACTAAAAGTGACAGCTAAAACTTGAACTGATTCGGAATTAGGACGTCATGGTAAGGCCCCTGTAAGTAAAAGAGGGGTAGTTTTAGTTTACCTCGGCGACACAGCTCTTGCGCGTACTTGTATTAGCCATGCTGAAGAAAGCGTTAAGTCTAAGCGTTAAGCGATAAAGCAGCAGATTAGACATCAAATGTGCTCGAAAGGCGTTCTATTTCTCTACATTGGCATATAACATACATCTGCTGCTAGCTAACGCTTGCTTAATCTTTTTTAACTTGACGCTTTTGTTTGCAGGGTGCGAACGGAATGGACGAAGGGCTGTTGAACGACCTTCTCGAGTGCTCGGTGTGTCTGGAGCGTCTCGACACCTCCTCTAGGGTGCTGCCATGCCAGCACACCTTCTGTCTGAAATGTTTGAAGGTAGGTAAAGAAGACGAACGCGCAACGGCGGCAACACACTAACAAAACATCAACCATTTCGCGCACAACAAATCAAGCTAGAAATAGCCCTTATCCACGCGTTTATTAATTAACTCGTTTCATTACAGTTCATTAATTAACACGTACAGTCAGCGTCATATAGTTTGAAGCATCCAAGCCGGCCAAATAGCTCGGTACACCGTAGAAATAGTATGGTGTGTCGAACTCTTTCGTCTGCTTGGATGTTTCATATACTAACGTGATTATGTTCAATGTATTTGTAATTTTGTGAAGATAATTATAACGAGGCCTTATCATGTTCAGTGCATTGATAAATTTTTTATCTAAAAAATCTATTTTTATCTAAAAAAAATGTCTCCTTATTTTAATTTGTCACGAATGTCATGATTCATGACACGTTCAACAAAACAGTTCCGCATTCCATACAGTTCATCAAATCCGTCTGATGTATTTAATTTCAATCCATTTACGTAAATAATGATCAGCTGTTTGAAGATTAAAAGGATACACATGTTAAATGCGCGATACAAAATCGTCAACGTAGAGTTGTGAAAGAATTGGGGCATCGTAAACACGCTACCGGCAGTACTGGGCTGGGGGGGAAAGATTGTAAAATTAGTTTTACGCCAGTGAAAATAGAAGCATTCTCACTTAGCTTTAACTTTAACAGTTCTTTAAGAAGTAGTGCGAATATTTGTACCATCCTTCCCTTATATGTAAAATTTGGGTTGGGATACATCATTTCCAGCCTGTACACAGGCCTCGTATTCGTATCAGATGAGGGGGCTTAGGCTATAGTACCCACGCGGGTCGAGCGCGGATTGGGAATTTTACAAACACCATTGAATTACTTCGTAGTAAAGCTTTCCTCACATTGTTTTCTTTTATGTAAAGCTCATGATAAATTTCATATGTAATTTCTCGCACATAAATTCCGAAAAACTCATAGCGACGAGCCCGGGTTTCGAACTCACGACACGACACGACCCTCTGCTCTGCATGAGAAGCCATAGGTCAAACCACTAGGTAACCACGGATTGTCATGCCTTTTTTGGGAAACAATTAATTTCTTATAAAACGCCATAAACATAACGCAAACCCCTTTATAAAATAAACATGCGTGTTCTAACTAGATAATTGGATTCCTAGGTCCAGTCGTCAACAGAGTTCACAAATTTTCAGTACAATGTGTTTGTGACTGAAGTGTAGTTAGTGTAGGTGTGTTTAGATAGCAGTGGCGTGGCAGTTTGGCAATTTATTGAGCAAAATTAGAGGAAAAGGCTAGTTAAGTTCCCTTCGGCTTGCCTTCTGATATACTTGACGCCACGCCACTGTTAGATAGGTACTACTCTTTTGAAGGCTTCTGCCTACATACAGCGTAAAAAAGAAGAGGCGTATGTGTAGGTTACAGTGTACAGTGGGAGGGTAGATCCTAGAAACTTTTAAATTCTGTCCTTTTCATCAGAAACAAATTCTAATTACAGAAACTTAAACAGAACATGTTTGCTAATAACTCGTAACTTTTTTCCCACACAGTAAGCTTGCATCCTGCCTGCCCTATACGCTAACAACCCCATCCTCCAGCATAAATAAACATCGCTTTATTACTTCTAATCTAAAGGTTAGCCCGTCCAACGCGACCTGAACCACGCGACCATATGGATAGTTAATTCTCGCAGTTCACAGAATAGTGGCCAGTCTGCGTTGACTCAATCCATGATTGAGTCATCCAGATGTTATTTAGTTATAGATCGTGGATAAACTATTAAAGAAGTACGCACTTATAAGATACTCGTTTTATCATGCACTTGTATTGTATGTATGGTATTAATGGTATGGATGGACTAAGCTAACTTTGCTTTGTCAGAGTTGATGGGATACGAGTTCTGTGACCTCATTTAAGGACGTCTCATTTCTCTCAGTACTTGAATCATGTCATGATAGATTTAACATTTCACTGTAAATGTATTTGTATGGGCAAATGTCTCCCCCAGTCCTCGGCAGGAATTGGATGTTACTATTTATTTCTTAAATTGCCCGACTTTTGTATAATTGATTTCGTCATAATACTGTTTGTCTCGGCCTTCTGTATTTCGTATATTTTCAGTTGCCTTTTCATAATTAAATTTGACAATAGTACGTAATAAAAAGAGAATTTCCTCAACTTGCTTCACATCGGATTCTAAATTGGAGTCGTTGTCGCCGTTGGATAGCAACAACCCTAAGAAATAGTCTTTATTGTAAGGCCTTTGTTGTTTCGTCTCTATGATGAGGGGAGAAGGTTTTAATTTGGCGCTAGTGAGTACTCAGTTTGTTTTTCATGAGTAGGCGTTCAATTGCGAAAGAAGGACGCTCGACTTAATCCTGAGCGGAATGGCTACAGAGCAAATAAATGGGTATTTTTCGAGGTTCGCCTTGTGAAACTGTACTTTTTGTCTCATTAAGAGTCCGATATAGCACAGCACAACGTTACTAGATTAACAATTTAAGTAACGAGTATCTGTCCTATGTATGTTTACTCATCAATGTTGTCTACTATCATTCGTCAGTTTCATTCCTCAATACCTAATGAAGGGTTACAGATTCGCTGAAGTAGCACTTAAAGCTAAGATGGATTAACTTTAGTGCCAATGATCCGGATGTCTTATCCCATATAAAGGTGTACCTAAGTAAGCTAAGCCTTAATACTGCGGCAGCATTGAGGAGTAAGATATAGTGCGAACTGCGAACTGATTTAGCTTAAGATCCTTCACATTTACCAAAATGGGAACAGTTTGGGCACATATTTACTTTTTATTGCCACGATATACTCAAGCAGTCCTACGTTGCCCCGAAGATGAAGATGTGTACCACTAATTAGGAACCAGTTTGTATGTTATATGATGGAGGAGACATAAAAAAAATCGTGAATGTTCCGTGGGCAAAGAATTTGATTTTTTTGTTCTCGTCGCAGCAGTAGAACTTTATAAACTTTTGCTGTGGCAGACTTTTTGTGGGATAGGCTTGAAGCTACTGTTGAAACACGTCATATATTTTTCGAACAAAACACTATCTTTATCCTATGCCTTATCCTAAACTCTTAACCAAACATCTTAGGCAGGCAAATAAGGATACGATAAGATTTACCATTCAAAGCTATTCTCGCCCACAGAAATCCTTATAAGCTTCTTACATTAGTTGCATCTGTGTCACTATTTCGTGCATTTTACGGCTGCAGCGCAAAACAAACTAATTAACCTTTTACACTCGGAACACACAATGCTTTTTGTTTAAAAGGAACTACGCCTTTGTGTTTGTCGTATGTAGTTTTGTGCTTGTGATTACGAAAAACCAAAACGCGTTTCGTTGCATTTGAAAGCTTGTTGGGGTGTGCCACAAGGCTTTGTGTTAGGTAGCACACTGTTTTTGGCATAGTTAATGGTAAAGTGGAAGTAATCAAATAAAATTAGAGTATGCACTGTATCTAAAACAAATCGAACGATCGTAGATGTAATCATAGTTGGGAGTAATTCATGATTTATTGCATTCTATCTTTAGTTTCTGCAGATAATATTTGAATCTTCAAAAGCTAAAAAGCGATAAAATAAACTTTTTGATTTACGATCTAATGTATGAACAGCCAATATGAAATTAAATTCACAAAGTAATATTTTGAAGTGAGTTTAATAAGTTTATAGAGATTTCGAAGTTACTTTTCACACAGAACAATATTTACTGAGGGTCTAATTTATACCCAATCTTGAACTTACGTGAACTGATCGATTAACAATAGTTCAAAGGTTAACGTTCTTAAGTGAAAAAATATCAAAGGGATGAGTTGTCTTTTGGTTAAAAAGCACACAATATGCGGTTTTAAATCCACCATGTAATAAATTCATGTGTGCTTGTGAAAGTAAAGTTACGAATAATAATAGAAAATCTTTCCATTAATAGTACATTACTGCAGAGGCCGTGAAGTAAGGGATTGCAGGACGAGATTGGGGTACACGGCCGAGTCGTAGACGAGGCCGGATAAAGCGAGTCCTGCAATCCCTGTTTCCGGCCGAGGATTGTATAGTGCTTTTCTCAAGCAATGCGAGGAAATCAAGTAAAAATTGTTTAACTAGCCGCATTTTTAATTTTTGAAACATGCCATTTGAACAAACTATTGCTCGCGCCATGTTTAACCGCACACCCGCCCCGCGCCGCCGCCCCGCGCCGAGCGCACCCGACGACCGCGCCACGTTACTTCTTGGCCTAGGCCGTAAATGTGAACTTCTTGGCTTCATTTCGACCGCACCATATTACTTCTTGGCCTAGGCCGTAAATGTGAAACTTCTTGGCTTCATTTCGCGACATTAACGCGTACATTTCCGAGTATGCTTGAGAAAAGGAAATATTATTCAATAAATTTGCACTGCGAACTGCGAAGCAGTTTAATAGTGTGTTTTAAATTCTCAATCCGCACTGCGGAACTATAGCTGAAACCCTTCTCGGAGCCCAATAACGGGACGGATGTAGGCCGGGGCCAATGATGATGAATCAATTGAGTTATTACAAATGTCACCTTGACTAAGTACTTTCCTAAAACAATGTCCTTTGTCATCAGAACCTCATGTCCATCCGCACAGCGAAGGCGGTGTGGTATTGATCACCACTTGCCCCACTTTCAAACTAGCGCGACGTGTTGTGGGGGTATAAATAAATGGGGCTGGGTTATATTTGGAAAGACTAAACCGGTTGACGGTTAGAACAATTTTTAGATTTAGAAGTCTGACTGGAAATGTTTCATTGAACCTCATTATTTTTTCACGCCGTTGTTAGCCTTTTTTTACGCAATCTTTTCTGTCGACAGCACTTCCGTTGTGCTCAATTATGTAAATCCCGTTGAAATTGAACTTCAGAAATTAATATTTCCTGTTTTTTTTATCCATTACTGGTATTGGTTATTTATGGACGCTGTACTGTTACAAGACTACGTTGCTAAGGCAACGCGAACCGGGAAAGGAAACGTTCAATTATGTTATGACAAGCTTTTATTTAACATAATTTGTTTTTGTATGTTCGTTTATTAATGAAATCTTGCAAAACATTATGATCGTAGATGTAGTATAAGACTACTGTAGTTATAAAATATTGGTAGCACATTTGGATTAGGAGTTCAAAGACTGCCCGTCTTTTTCTTACTATTCATGCTAGAAAGAGACGGGAGTCTATCTCGCGCGCGACAGTCCTCGCGAACTCTCGTACTTGCCGTGCTGGGAGTATACCACATCACAAGATTATTATTTTTTGTATTTTCTTGTCAAGTAGTTTTAACTTTATACTGACGGTATAAACTTATCAGCATCGTATGCCCACTATTCCGGAAACTGCTGTTATCGAGTCGTCTCTCACGAGATACCGATATCAGATATCAATCGATATGATACTTATGTAGCGTGAAAGCACCTGTTGCCGTGGGTTTCCCACACTGTCGTACAAAAGTATGGGTAAACCCAAATTAGCTTCGGTATTATTAATAGAGGTCTGATCACGAGCTCCTCGGGACCCGGTCATTTCAGTCATTCTTGCTAACATGAAGAAGCCTTAGGTAAGGACTTACTTTGGGCACAGGGAATGTGCAAGCGGACAGTCCTCTACAGATATCACACTATTACCAGGTAGGAAGCGTAATGAAATGTATGGGGGTTGGGATGCCATGCTATGGATAATCGTATCCCAGCAATCTTGCTGGTATAAGATAGCAGCAGCAATCTTGATGGTAGGTGTCCCAGCAATCTTGCTGGGACACCTACCATTCAATATCTTGAAAAATCCAAGTTTGGTTGGCGGTGACTCTGACTCTCCTCCCACTGGGCTCTTCAAACTATCTTCTCGAAACAACGAGGCCATTAGTGTGACCAGCTAAGGGCGGAGAAATGTTTCTGGAGCATGAACTGCCATCACTTGGTCCTTATAAACAGTCGCATCAGATGCCAACAGGTCACGCAAACATTACAGCCTTCGAGCATTAGCTTGCGTTGCGTTCCATTCTAGGCGGCTAACTATGTGATGGGCCAACTCGTATTTATTCTGTACCACTAACCATGTGGTGGCGTTTAGTACAATCGCGCTAATTTACCATGTCTATAGATTAAGATTTGAGGAACACCTACCGTAGCGTTTCGAAATTACTTCGTATACTTTGTTTGTGTTCCCCCCGTTTGCGAGATAAAGTTATCGGCTAAGATAAACACGCTTTCTCTCGTCTCTTATATGTGTATTATGTAACTAGCACAAATATGTAGAATCGCGATTCGCGGTAGATTAATATTTTATTAATCTTGGCGAGAACTCGACTCCGATCATCTCCGGTTTTATAAAGTATAATTTATATACTGGTATTGATAAGAAAAACGTCTTTTTCATGTTTTAATATTTAATATTTATTTTTCTCATAACTTGCGACGTTAACGGCATCATCGTATCTCAATTATCTACTCATCCATGATGGATTTCATTACCTATTGGATTTAATCAAAGTTCGTATTATAATAATATATCGTCCACGTACCGTGCGTCGTTCGTTCGTACCGGAACGTCTTCTCATGATATTGTTAATTAATGTTAATAATAAGTCTTTTACGATAACATTAATGTAAAAGAAATAGGTATAAAATACTGAAATATCTGCAATATCCTGAAAAATCGAGAGCTACCCCTAGCAATCAAAGATCTGATATTGAAATTCACAAGTAACTGGGTAGCAAGTTACTAGAACAGCAAAACTGTTTACAATAACGTTAGTTTCTTAACTTACTTTTTCACTGCTCACTATAGCATTGAACTTTATAATAAACAATGTTTCGATTATATCTTTCCTTGGTGTTTGTTTGTGGACTGCAAAAAGAACAGTTTTATTGACTACAATATTATGTTTGCAACCCAACCTGTGTGATTATCTAATCAGAAACGGCCTAGCTGTACTTAAATTTTATTTGTCAACATGTTTTAAGGAAGTAGGTATGCACAATTATAGCAGAAAGTGTTGCCTTGACTCACAAATCTTATCGATATAACAAGCGATAACATACGCATGTTAATTTAACCCAGTCATTACTTGTTAGATTTGTTAGTACACAATCGATTGTTATTAAATTTTCCGCAGATGTCGACATTTGCAAACAAATTTGGATTTGGTCTATAATATTATACGAATATTGTACCTACCTAAATGTTATCAACATAAGGGTGCGACCAAACCGCCCCGTATACGCAGTGACGTGTCGTATGCGTCACGTTTTGTCACCGTTTCTTCATACATTTTGTTGCGATTCCGTAACGTCACCGTTTTTTAAGCGGCGGTGTGGTCGCACCTTAATATCGTTAACGAATTACAGTGCGGTCCAATGGTTCGATTCCTAGTTCAATAAATAAATGAAAACTGCAGCAAAAATAAATAATGGATCACTTCTCATAGAACATTTTACGAAAAGTGAACCTTTATTTTTGTTCGTCAGTTCAGTGTATAATGCACGTATTGTTTTCACTTTGTTACAGAACATTAAATTATATTACAGTGCAGTATAATACTATCAGTAATAGCTGTAGAAAGTAATGTAGATGTTATAAAGATGCTTGGCACTGTGCCGTATTATGCTTTATTACATTAACTGTAGCTATATTACTGGCACGAAACAGCGGGTGCATTTCTCGTCTAGATTGTTGCAGTCTTGCTTTTTTTCCATACCTATATATTCATATGCTTGTTTTTATTATGTTGTCTTCTTTAGTCCTACAGAATAAACAGAGGCGGTATCATAGACATATGACACTTAAGAAATCCGGAACTGGTGAGGAAACACACCCTAAATCAAGTAATGTAGGTATTTGCTTCACATGAAAAAAGTTTCAGTGATGCATGCACTTAACTTCCGTTGGACAGATAAACATGAAGAGACATCCTTCGAAGTGTTTTATCCTCTTTATCATGCTCCATTCTGTCATTATTATCAGTTGATTTTTTTTTGTACAATCACTATCAAGTTTAGTCTTTTGAAGCGGAAAAGGCACTCGACAATATCTTAACACGATCCAATACCATCTTGACATGATACAAGAACTCTGTAGTACTCTTTATAACTAATTGAGACACAGACAGACGTGTAAGTTCGCCTATCTACTTACGGCTCGATGACTTCACTCGCCTGCGCCTGTATTTTACTCTAAAAGTACGCTTACTAAACTGACACACAGGCGAGTAAAGACATTTCATAGCAAATCAATTATTAAACCTGTTCTATGTTATTTTTTTTCAAAACTAACCTAGGTCTCATTCTGATCTCAGTGATAGATTCTGAAATTGTCGTCGCCATTGACATAAAAAGAGCCATCAAGGAATCATACCACACACCACACCACAGACCACAGACACCACACCACCACACCACACCACACCACATACCACAGATTCAGTCAAAAACTGTGTAACCTCTCATATCTTGGGCTACTATCGCGTCTATCCCCAGATCAATAAGCGTATCTGTTACAATGATCGATTGTGAGCTAGTGTAAAGGTTTAAAATAAATCTAATACGGAAACAAAAGGAAAATTATTCAGATTACTTACATTTAATAGCTACATTGTTTGACAGCCGTCGTTTACTAATTACACGCGTGCGTGGTTACACTATATTGTGGGACAAGGGACAAGAGTTGGTTCAGAAGGAGATCAGTACTATGAAAATTAGCGACGCGGTCACTAAATTAAACTGGTTTCATTCAACTTCTCATCACTTCAAGTCCACTGCGTAAAGCAAATCGTGTTACCTCCTTTAGGATTCGGAATTAGAACCAAGTGTTTTGACGTTACTCAATTTTTTTATCGAATTCTACAACGTTACAAAATGTAAAATTCTGTCACTAGCCCACCAAACGAAGGAATCTCAATTCAATGGAAGGAAATTCGCTTATACACGAGTTTTTTCCCCCGAGACACTGTTTTTGGGCTTCGTTGGACGGGCTACACCGTCTCAACTGCCAGACACACAATACACTGCTTTAAGACTATAAATATTATTTCCAGGTGATAGTAGAGTCTCACAAGGAGCTGCGATGTCCGGAGTGCCGTGTGCTGGTGGAGGCGAAGGTGGAGGAATTGCCTCCCAACGTGCTCCTCATGAGGATCCTTGAGGGCATGCGGAACAACGCGCCGAGGAAACTGCAGCCGAGAACTAGACATGTACAGGTACTGTTCCTTCGCTAATTTAGTTACCCCAGCTCCAAGTAGTCTTCAAATTAAGATACGCCTGTCCGAACAATTCGCTTACTGCGCAATTGGACATTTTCTCTGACACACTTTGACAGCTGAACGATACGGCATCCTGTCACAGACTAAGGCACGGTGGTCTTTTAGGACCACCGCATTGGACAAATTACTCGTGAGCGTTGGGCCTATCTTTACGAAGTAATATATATATCTATGCTTCAAATGGATGATGATGATGATGTCGAACGGGTGGTTGCTGTGTGATTCTCTAAACTAAACTAGTTCGTGAAGCAATAGCTGGGTTCAGTCATAACTTGACTCTTGAATTAGTCTTCGCGTAAATCGTTGTGTGTTGACGTTGAGAAGACATTTGACTCCGTAAAATGCATGTTCAAGGACCAGTCACGTTGTAATTGTCTTCCTATAGCAGCGATTACCTTATGAGGTTCGTTCAGAGAATCACAGTCCGGTTTTTAGCCGAGCGATCCGGTTGAAGACCCTTTTACCCGACTGCCCGGAAAAAATATTCGACACGATTATTTAAAATTAAAAATCTTCCATGCTAGTCTGGGTGCAAAGAAAAACATGGAATGTACCAATTGCTTCTCTTCCCGCGCGGATGGTGTACTAGTAAAAGCTTATCGAGGGAATGGGAGAAAATCTTTGGAATCATGTTATAGGCAATGCGGCTAGCAACCCATCGCTATTTTAATTCTCCATTCCACCTATGCGCCCACAATCATGCTAAACGTGGCCTTTAGGTCTTGTGTTACTTGGGACAATTGACACCAATTGACATAGGCCCAAACTTAAGCAAAGCTTGTAATATGGATGAGTACTATAGACAACGGATAAATCACTACATAGTATAAAACAAAGTCGCTTTCTCTGTCCCTACGTCTCTATGTATGCTTAAATCTTTAAAACTACGCAACGGATTTTGATGCGGTTTTTTTTAATAGATCATATGTATAATACATGCATAATATACCGTGCGCAGCCGGGGCGGGTCGCTAGTTATATATAATAATAAAACTACAAATTTAACGTGTATGATTCGAGAACAAAGTATAGTCGTATCTTTTATCCATAATCTGCCCCGACCAGGGATTGAACCTGAGACCTGAAGCTTCATAGTCAGGCCATATATCTGGTCGTCGAATATGTTAGTTGTTTCTGACAAAATCAACACGCCTAATAGCGTAAACCAGCTAATCACTAATTGGATGCCTGTATTTGTTCTGTAGTGTCAACACAGAATCGATTCAGATTCGCGAACCGTATTTATATTACACTAGGCAGCGTATAACTTCCGTGCTGGTCTGAGAGCAAAGAAAAAACCGGCCAAGTGCGAGTTGGACTCGCGCACCAAGGGTTCCGTAAAATCTAACTAATATTATAAATGCGAAAGTATGGATGGATGGATGGATGTTTGTTTGTTTGTTACTAAATCACGCCAGAACGGCCCAACGGATCTGGATGAAATTCGGCACACAGATAGAGAAAAGTCTGGAATAGCACATAGGCTACTTTTTATCCCGGAAAATTGCGTAGTTCCTGCGGGATAGCGATAAACGAATTCTTGGCAGACGAAGTCGCTGGCAACAGCTAGTTATCTATAAATGTTATCCAGAGCCCTGCCCCAAAGCAAAATGCACGCAGTATGGGGTCACTTTATATTGGACACTGATATATACAGACATACATACATATTTACGGTTTTCGCAATTTTTCCTTTATCTGTTCTATGAGACGTTGCTTCGTACCAAATTTCAAGATTCTGAGTTCACGGGAAGTTTGATTTTTTCACAGCTCCAAGGGACAGTAGACCTGAGTATTTTATATAAATTTCAGCTTGATACCTCCACGCGTTCCTGAGCAAAAGGGTCTTGACAGACGGACGGACGGACGGACAACAAAGTGATCCTACATATAAGGGTTCCGTTTTTTCCTTTTGAGGTACGGAACCCTAAAAACAGCATGTACCAGTTGCTTCTCTTTCGGCGCAGACGGTAAAAGCCCATCGCGAGCATGAGCGAAAATATTAGGGATCATGTGCTAGGCGATGCGGCTAGCAACACGTCACTATTTTGATTCCCTTTTCCACCTATGCGCCCACAATCATACTAAACGTGGCTTGTTCTTGTTACCTTAAGGCTCTGTCTGCCGCCCTAAGTGATAAAGACGTTTATGTATGCATGTAGACAGCGTATAAACGTTATGAATGAATCATTAGTTTTACAATAGCTTTGCATAACTTGTGTCATAGCTGCAGGTGTAACCTTATGTAGTGAGTGTAAGGTTTCAAATGCGATGTCAAATGAAAACAGAATGAGTCAATACTTGAACGGGTGCATGCTTTAATGGCATAAGTAGTCCGATAGAGTACGTGATGAGTGTTGTGGATTAATTTATGCTCATATCCTGTTGATATTGTGCAGGCGATATAATGTTGATACACTTTTTTTTCTTACCCACCGTAGAACGTTCTCGCAGTAAACGTCACTTGATTTTCCTTGCCAATTCAATTTAGTCACTATGATATTTACTGTGAGAGGGTTCTACAGTGGATCAGGCATCAATGTGTTCGATGGTACGTACTGGCCCGCAAGATGTATTAGCGTCTCAACCGCTGTTTGTTTTGTATCCTCTAGCGTAAATGAGCTAGAGTTAGCATCTAGTTTAAATAAATTGATTTTTGTACAGAGCACACTGTATTGCTAAATATGATAGAACAAAGTAGACCACGTCTGTTTGTCTGTTCGCGATAAACTCAGATACTACTGAATAGATTTTCATGCGGTTTTCACCAATAGAAAGTGATTCATGAGGAAGGCATAATATAATAAATATGATAATAATAGTGGTAGAGCCGTATTAGTACCTAAACTACATTGCACTCGTTCGAAATCGGGGCATGTCGCTAATATTTTTATAAACTAGCGAGCTAAAGTGCGACAGGATACAGAAAGCAGCTAAAAAAACTACCTACATAATCCTAGATACCTCTAGAGATCTGTTCCTAACGCAGCATCAGTTTCTGATACCAGTATCACCAAGTTCTCTAAATATTCGTATTACCCGTGTACTACCTCTACCGAGGTCTCTCTCGCTCTGTCTTCACTCCTCCTCTTTAATGTTTTTTTTCCGGCTTGCCTAAAGGTAATTTCCACTAAACGCCACTCGCCAGACTCCCTTCGGCCGCGTACGAAACCGGAGGTTCGTAACCAGTTGCGATAATAAACTTTTTTGTACTTGTACGAAACCAGTTGCAATCAAAGACTTATTTGTACTCTTACGAAACCGCGTTGACCTTTTAGTAACTGGTGGCGAGCAAAGAATTTTTATGCCTTGTTTGTACGATACTAGATTCTAGACGCAGAAACAGATAGGTTTAGTATTGTAAAAAGAAGACTTATTCTCCTAGCGCAATCTCCGGTTTCGTACGCGGCCGAAGGGGCCAGCCAGACTTCTCGCTTTGGTCAGGGGTTGCAAAATTACTTAAGTAATACCCACTTAAATATTTGTTTGTTTCCTTTGCAGGGTCAGCCCCAGCAGGGCGGGCAGTCCGCTCGCGACGGCAAGCAACTGCCGCCCCACGGGCGAGCTTTATATGACTACATCTCCAAAGAACCTGGGTAAGTCTCAACTACGCTCTTAAGACCTTTAGGCGTATTGTTTAACTCGCTCGCAATCGCCATCGTATTAATTTTGACAGTTCATGTATGGGCTGACAGTTGGCATCGGAATCAGCCAGCTGTCACATTCATACAAGAACTGTCAAAATGAACACGATGGTGATTGCGAGCGAGTTAGACAATAAGCCTACAACTTGGGCATGCAAGAAAATTCCTTAAAGTCGCTTTACATTATGCAACTGTTCTAATTTCGTGCAACTAGTATTACACTGCGGCGTTTGATTAATCACTTTTGAAGCTCTAGGTTATCGGCCGAGCAATGTAATGTTAGTTGCATAATGTAAGTTCGGCTTTAAAGTCGCTTTACATTGCGGCACTAGGTCGGTGATTTAAATTTGAAACTTGTTTTTTTCAGCGACTTATCCTTCAAGAAAGGCGATACTGTGTTGCTTCAGAAGAAGCTCGACGCTTTCTGGTACCAAGGAGAGACCTCGGGAAGGACCGGAGTCTTCCCTATTACGTATCTACAGGTAATTTTAGAAGTGAAAACTTCAGCGGCACTGAGCACTTTTTGGATGGATAAAAAATGTTAGACTCGCGTCAGGCATAAGGCGAAGGGAGAGTTTAAGTGCCAGGATATCAGGATCCTCTAAGAGCTTATTTTGAAACACGAATGAATCGCGTTCGATTTTTGAAGTATTTTTTTGTTGAGTCGTGGAGCAAAAGTACTAGGGCATCAGCACATTGTTAGAGGTCTGTCAATATAGATAAGAACGTCATGGAGGTTCCAACATTAAAATGTAATCTAAGCTGCGGAGTGCTACCCATTGCTTTTTTTAATTATTCCTTTGTTTGCCAGGTGGTGATCCCTTTGCCGGTGCCGACGGCGCTATGCAAAGCTCTCTACGATTTCCGAATGTCGGCGCCCGACGAGGAAGGCTGTCTGGCCTTCGACAAAGGTGAAAATCACCCCTATGTTCATAAATTCATCTCGGCAAAAACAAAATATGTGACTACTCAGTAGCCGACATATACAATAAATAATTCGAAACCATTACTATATCTAAGCAACAGCATGTCTAGCACGAGAGCGTACGAGAGTCGCGTCGCGCGCGAGATAGATTGCCTGTATTTTTCTTACTGTTCGATCTAGAAAGAGACGGGTAGTCTATCTCGCGCGCGACGCTACTCTCGCGCGCTGTCGTGCTAGCCGGGCAGAGCGACTGTTGAGCATAGTTGTGATCTGTTTAACCCTCGGAATACACGGTGTGTGACGGTAGTGTAACGGGCTTTGTCTGCGCAGGCGCAATAATAACGGTGCACCGGCGCGTGGACGAGAACTGGGCGGAGGGCCGGCTGGAGCAGCGCGTGGGCATCTTCCCCATCGCCTTCGTGGAGCTGAACCAGCCCGCCAGGCAGCTCGTCAACAGGTCAGCGGACACACAGACAGATATACACCGACCGCTTAACTGAGTCCTTGCTTGCGCGGGAGCAGACGCGCGGGGTAGGACGACGGCGGGGACGGCTCTCGGTGCGGGCGGGGAGTGCGCTGCCCCCGCGCGAGCCTACCCCGCGCCCCGCAGCCGCGCTCGAGAGGACGAGGTTACGCGGTCGGTCTTTAGCTAAAGCGGTATGGTAACTAACTACGAACAAACGGTCGTAACGCCACACACACAGACGCAAGCCGCTACGAGACTTCTAAGCGGGTGTCACTAAAAAACTAAAGAATAGTTGTTTGTGTCTCGTTGTTTTGAGTATATGTTATTGTTTCAGCACCCCCTTGAACCGGCCCGTGCCGCCTCTACCGGAGCACGCGAGAGCGGGACAGTCTGATCTCAGACACCATGCACAGGTATAAAATAAAACTAATTAATTACGAGACATATTTTTTTTATACGACAAGAAATAGTAATACTAGAGGATTGCATATGCGTTGCCAACCTAGAGGGCTAAGGGTATACCTCTTGTACACTCGAGGACTTTAATTGTTGAGCATACATGGAACGCTGTCATAGTGAAGTAAAGCCATGTCGACAAACAAATTTCAATGTTTTGACATTGACAATTTGCGACAAGGTTCTATCGTGGCTCAACAATTAAAGACCGCGATTGTACCAGTAATCCGCAATGCAAGCACTGCTGCTTGGCTGCAGGATTAGTTAGTAGTTGGTGGTAGCGATCCGGACGGACTATGCACGAGATACTACCCGCAATAAATTGACAATGACATAACAACGACTACTTAATATCTTCTGTTTTTAAATTTACATGCAGCCAAGATTAATCATTTCTTAGGTTAGGTTTGACAGTTCCATACATTTTGACACTAAACTGTCAGTCAATTGAAATTGCAAACGATGTAAACAAACCTGGTATTTAAAATGCCTTTAATTTCCATTTTCCCTCATCAAATACTAGCAGTAATCCGTGTGTTATTTAATCAATACTTACCACAACATTATCCTGAACCATTAAAACAATAAACAAGTGCTAGAATATGGATATTTCATTAAATTGTTTATTTACATTGTTCGCAATTTCAATTGACAGCATTGACTACGATAAACAACTATAGACTCCCAATCGCAAACAAAAGTGCCTCAAGAAACTTCCGAGCGGCGTTGTCTATGTATTGTGTGTGTCAACACATCAACTTACACAGATAACATTAATATATTCGTTCAAATTAACACCTTATTTCGTGGCAGTAATGTTTAATGTCAATTGCATACGATCGTGACAAGTAATAACACTACGCCACGCGCTAGGAACATGTCTGTCTCTTGTTCTCGAGCGTTTGAGATTACGGTGCGAAAGAGACATGTACATTGTTATCGAAGCGCGGTCGAAAAACGACTGTAATGAAATGAAATTATTTAATTCGCAAGAACATACACAGGTGTTATTTTATAAACTGAACCAAAACTGCACAATAGACGCGTCGTGCAGACTTTTGCTTCCGACAGTTTATGAGCGCGATCGGGACTCTAGTTGTTTATCGCGAGTCAATGATTGACAGCGACTTTACTTAGACCCAAGTCAGCATCTAACACGGGGTTAAGTCGCAAACCCTGGTCCGTGCGAGTGGCCCTTAGATATAACGTGTAGTTTTTTGTAGCACTCCCACCGCTACCAGCCGATGTCGATGTCCGCCCCCAGCACGGGGCCCGGCAACTACCAGAACACGGCCGCCATGAGCCAGTCCCACCCCAACTATCACGCGCCGCCGCACATACTGGCGCCGCAACCCGCGGCCCACGCTCGGAACATCATCGAACCAGCCCAGACCAAACACTCGCTAGACCTCATACATTTCACCAACATGCACAACAAATCCCACCAGGGCACCATGGGTATACAGAGCGTCTCGCGAATAAACGACAGCTACGACCGACTCCGCGCGGTCAAATACGACAGCTACAACTCGACACCGGTACACAAGAACGACACATATCAGAACGTGAGGACGCACGAACACTTTCCCGTGTCGGTGGCCAATTTCAACGCGAACAACGTGAGCTCGGACTCCAGTTCTAGCGTTAACACGGCTTCCGTCGTCAGTTCGACCACCACTCCTAACACTAGCTCGGATACTAGCACGTGCGAGAGCGCCGAACCTAGCCTACCGAGCTCTCCGGATAATAACACCGAACGTAACGCTACCGTTGTGGCGTCAACGAACCAAACGGTGGAAGAAGAAACGAACGACAATCCAGACTCGTCGCTCAACGCTTCTATGGGTGTTCTCAGTTTGAACGAGAGTTCTACCGCTACTAATACGTCGCTGAACGTTTCGTTGCCGCCAGCGGAAAGCCCGAAATTAAATGCATCTGCTAATAGCACACAGAACCATAACGATAGTCAAGAAATGACAGAGAGGATCGACGCGCCGTCTTCGTCTAAGGTGGTGACGCGTTCGAGTGGACCGGATTCGTTGTTGAACTTCGGTATAGGTCTGCAAGCGGCTCTGTCGCCTTCCCACGGGAAGGACGGGAGCTTTATGGTGGCGAGGAACCATAGAGACCATCATCATAGAGAGAAGAGGCATAGTTTGACGCCGTCGTCGCATTTGCAAGGGAACCATTCCACGCAGAACAGGTGGGTGAATTTGTTTTTTTTTTTGTAAAGTATTTTCGCTAAAGAACGCAAAAATATCGAATATTTAGATATTTTCACTTAATTATCAACAAACCATTTTAGTGACTTTCATGATCATAATTATAATTTGTATGTAATACAAAAAGTTACTTGTAGCTTACATTAACCAAAGTAATTTTCCGTATAAAGCACCTAAAGAAGCAGAGTATGACAGGTTTTATTATAGGTGAAAATGACCTGTTGTATGTAGTAGTGTAAAATTTGTAAGTTTATGAATAAATGTATATGAATATGAATATGAATATGTACAGAGCTGATAATATGGGACTTAAGTCATTTTTCTAGTTTGGAACGTCAATTTGTCTTTTCGCACAGATTAGGTACACACACGTACAACAGGGCATTTACTTAAGTTTTTCACCTATCTGTACAATTTTGTTTTCACCTATACAACGTTGTGTCGAATTATCTCATAACAGATGACAAAAGGTTTACAATCGCTGGTTTTAGATTCTATAGTCTATTTTATTCATACTAAATACTAAATTGACAATTGCAAATGTTAAATTGTGAAATAATGATATCAGCTTAGTGATAATGTGCAGCTTAATGATATTGTTTAGTGGTGTACTCGAAACCATCGTCAATGTTTGTGGTCTGGATACAAGAGGTTTGGTCATGTTATATTTTAAGAAAAACATACGATTATCATAACCAAGGAAATTTAAAGGTTTATTAGTTTATTACACTAGCTTATACATACAAAAATCTATACTAAATTTAATTTATCGTTAACTTTCGTCAGTGGTGGCACATCACTATTTTTGAATTGTAAAAAACAAGCAACACGGGTAATGTTATTTTAGTATCTAGTATGAATAAATAGACTTTAATGTTATCCTGCGTGGACCATAGTTTTAATTGTGTCTTTCTGGCCAGGCACTCTGCGGAGATCCTAGCGACGAGTCTACTGGACCAGTCGACGGAGGACCGAGGCGAGCGGCGGCGGCGGCGCGAGCGCTCGGCCGAGCGGCCGCTGCCCGCCGCCTACATCGCGCTATACCCCTACAAGCCGCAGAAGCACGACGAGCTCGAGCTCAAGAAGGGAGGTCGGTATACTACACACTGGATTACACTCGCGTTTACATATCCTAGTGACCCATATGTGGGTCACGGCGCACGAATTCGTGACCCACATATGGGCCACGACGTGCTAGCTGCACGAATCTGTGCCCCACATGTGGGTCACTAAGAAACCCGGTCAGAATAGTACATACAGGGAGGTGCAGTGATTGAATAATTAGCTTAACTTGCGAGAATATCGAAGCGTTTTGACTGGGGGCTGGTGAACGTAAGTAAAGGCTTTTCATCGGTCCTATAGTTTCGGAGCCTATTAAATACAAAAGAAACAATCTAATTTGTCCTGTTAATAATATTAGTGTAGAAATATTCTGAGGCGCGACCATTATGTTGTCCAAGCGTCACTACGCCGAAAGCGGCTTAAGATGATATCAGACGATTCACTCGAGTGAGTGAATTCGAGTGAAATCTGCCGAATGAAAATATCCAACACCGTTTGATCAATTCACTAATTAATTCATTCGGCACTTTTCTTTCACTTGGCGTTCAGACGTGTCACTCTGATATCACCTTTAGAATTGTTTTGCGGGCACTTTCGAGCGACTGATTTCTAGTATAAAATGATGTATATTTCAACCGTGTTTTTTATGGTTGTGTTCAGGCATCTACATAGTGACTGAGCGCTGCCGCGACGGCTGGTACAAGGGCCGGTCGGAGCGCTCGCAGCGCTGCGGCGTCTTCCCTGGGAACTATGTCGCGAGGCCCAAACACGACAAGACACAGGTACGACAACACTACGATGCTACCCCGAAAATCGATATACGTTCGTATCTTATCGTCCCTTTCACTTTTATGTTAAACTAACTGTTGCCCGCGACTTCGTCTGCAAAGAATTCGTTTATCGCTATTCCGCGGGAATTTTCCGGAATAAAAAGTAGCCTATGTACTATTCCAGACTTTTCTTTATCTGTGTGCCGAATTTCATCTAGATTCGTTGGGCCGTTCTGACGTGATTGAGTAACAAACAAACATCCATCCATCCAAACTTTCGCATTTATAATATTAGTTAGATGACTATCAGAGTGAGTGGAACGGCACAAAAGGAACTTCGAATTTTGGAGTGTAATTGATGGATGTTGAAAGTCGGCGTCACCGTCACGTTTTACCATCTGCGCGGGAGAAGCTACTGGTACATTCTATGATTTGACGTGATTACGTCTTATAATATAAACACCGGCTGCACGTACGAAAAAGTGTCACGTTCCGCGTGACATCAGAGCTAGCAGTTTTCATCAATGTTTCTTTATGACGTTATCACGAAAAACTATCGTCCGTAAACCGACTTTACAGACACTACAGGTTTTTCCTTTGCTCTTAAACCAGCATGAAAGAACAAGTAAAAATAAGTAGGTACTAGAAATATTTAACCCTTTATAAGGCCCCATTTATTGGAGCATACTATCACAGATGCAAAAGCAGGTATCGAATGCATAGTTACCTGACAAAGGATATTTTCAAAGCTAATTGTATTTTCAATAATTACAATGGAAATTGTGACTTATAGCGAAGTTAATAAGGTTGAAATTCCAACACAATGCATGTGGTCGCCAAATCGCCTCTACCTAATAAAGGATTAAATTGTCTTTAAATTATTCAGGAACACATCAGCGTGTGGTTGGGTAGCTGTAAATCTTTTTGACGTTTTTTTTTTGTGGTCGGCAAATGTTCGTACCTATTGGATATGCAAAGTGAACCGCGTCTAAGGCGGGACTAAATTTTTAATCAAAAGTTTAAGGGCCTGTCTCACCACTCCTTAACTGTCAGTTATCTATGATTCCGTCTCTATTTATTACTACGAAACAGACAGAGACGACATCATTGATAACTGACACTCAAGGAGTGGTGAAACAGGCCCTAAATGAATAATCTTCGTAGGGGTGTTGGTTCAGTCGCACTAAGCCAACCGCCTGCTGAAATATTTGGGAAACATTCGATTCGAGGTCTCTCAAGAGTCAAGACCTCGTATCTATAAGTGTTTGTGTGTCAGGTGGCGGCGCCTGCGCCGGCGCCCGCTCCCCCTGCGCCTGCGCCTGACGCACCGCCCCGGGCCAACAGCCCGCTCATCGCACCAGGTAGGTATACACGCACACACACACACACACAAACACACACTTTGCCCTGTATTCCAGTTCCATAATCTTCCATTAAGCATAAGTCATATAAGAATACACTACCGTCTGAAAGTTTAGGACCGAACGCAGTTTAAGTTTAAAAACTACGTCAACACCTTCTGTGTAGCTGTTAAAAAATAATTGTTACGCAAAAATAAGGCAAAAAGATGGCAATGCACTATATCCCACGAGGATTTTACTTTATTTATTATTAAGTAATTATGTACCTTTTTTTAATAAAATTTCGGTCTAACAAATTGTTATACGCTTTTTTTTCGATTGTGGGTACTATTTTCATAATAATTTCATAAAATATTGATTACATATTGGCATATTTTGCGTTTGTGCTTGAACTTTTTGAGGGTAGTTTACAATATAGCACAAACTTATCTATCACCAACACCGCACAAAAATGCTGCGTTGTTGCGTGGTGTAACATAAAACTGATTTTTTTTAGAGATTGCCTTATAGGCGTTTTGTCTATAATTTCTAATTACCTTTTTACGCGACTGCTCAAAAAATAGAAGGTGTTGTAAGTATCTATTTTTTACTTTACAGCTCAACCTTTACCGTACCCATGGAGTTCTGGGACGCAAACGCAACAGACCACGCCCAAAACTGACAAAGTAAGAATTAACTTCGTTTCGATTAAAAACCTTCGCGAATCACCTGTTAATGAAAACTGCATGCAAATTCGTTTAGCTATTTTTGAGTTTATCGCGAACAGACGCGGCCGAGAACTGTTTTTTATATGTAGTGATTTGAATTAGGAACTATGTGATGTCACTTTAGTTTGAACACAGTTGCTTAGAAAAAAAGAAACGTGTGCGTCTCGGGACGCCCGACAGAAGTGCTAACTTATACTAATCTAAGTTACTAACAGTATATGTCTATCGCACAGTAAGCACTGAGTAGAGAGAGGGGAGCGTCTGTCAGAAATACTACTGGCGCTGTGGGTTAGAGTGAGAGAGGTAGCCTGCCTACCGCTGCCGTATGCGTCAGAAAGGGAAGCCAGTAACTGGCGCCGTAACGCGTTACGTTACGAAACGTTACCCTGCCATAAGAAGTTCAAAGTCAAAGTCAAAATATCTTTATTCAATTTAGGATTTACAAGCACTTATGAATGTCAGAAATAAAATCTACCACCGGTTCGGAAAAACGTCTGTTGATACGAATCCGGCAAGAAACTCAACAGGGTAACAGATTACAATATTTTACACAACTAGATTTTTTAACTCAGTAGTTACGTCATTTGATTTTCCGCGATCGCCAATGCGGATTGGAATTATTCCCAAACATCCCTGTCCATGATATAATCATTAATTTTATAATACGCCTTAGATATCAATGTTTTCTTGACAATTAATTTGAACTTTGTATCTGTTTGGTCGGTAATATTTTTTGAAATTTTGTTATAAAAACGTATGCAATTTCCTAGAAACGACTTTTTGGTTTTAACCAGTCTGTAAGATGGAACTTTAAGCTTCTAGTACCTTTGGCTAATCGACATTAGTAGTAGTAGTAGTTATCACTTCGAAAAGTTATTTAAACATTGTGTGATATCTTCAGTCAAAAGACAAGCCTAAACCCGAGAAGTCCATATCGACGGGCGTGAGTCTGATGAAGCGACTCGCGGCCATGAAGAAGTGCAAATCGCCGCCCCCAGTGGGCTACAGTATGGACAACCCGGTGTTTGAGGACGCTCCCGGATCCTCGCTGATGCTGCTGCCGGCCCAGCATCATCCTGTACACGTCAGGTAAGGGCATACAAGGGGACTTAGAAGGGGGTATAGCGTAGGAGTGGGGTCAAGGATAGACACCGCGGACTAACCTCATTATTCATAAACGCTCTATAGGCTTTTGCTAACTTAGTAATCTGTCACTTTGACATTTACCTTTCACAGATAAGGACAAACGATTGCTAAATTAGCAGAAACCTATAGAGCGTTTATGAATAAGGGTGTTATTCTGTTGCGTTACCTTAGCGCTGCCTAAATATGGCTTAAATTTGAAGAACATATTGTCGTCTCTTGATTCCTAGTTATGTTATATTTTAGGGATATTTTTATGTGAGATAAACAAGAGATAAAATAAAATAACTCGACATAATTATTCAGTCCCCTCATTCCACTAGTGGGCTTTTCACGTTTGTCCCCGTTGTCCCAGCATTGTGTGCATTATGTTGGTAGCATGTGTTTGTGTTAACTTGTTCCCACAGACAGCTCAGCGTTTAGTTTTTTTTTATTGTACAGTTGAGGGTATCAATATCGATACAGCCATCATGTCAAATATGTGTAACCGACCTTATTGTTTGGGGCATAAAGGTGTATAGATGTTTTTGACGTCTTGATAACGTACGTATATTTGTGGCCTTGACTGTACTGTCTATATTTTATTACTCTTAATTCTTACGACCGCGAAAACGTTAAATAGTTAGCAGATACATATATCGTAGCCGATGATGTAAATTTGAACACGCTCCAACGTTATTAGCGGTTTTCTATCATTTGCTATAATTTCATGTGCCATAAATGTATTGTTTGCCATAATGATCGTTTGCCCTAACCAGGCTCCGTACATTGGCGCCGTTGACGTAAAAGTATTTTCACTTACAGTGTTATTTTTAACACTATAAGTAGTTTAATTTACAGAATCTTTTTTTTTTAATTTACTAGGAAGTCGTCTGGCCATAAATATCTTTCTCTTTCACTATTAATTGTCCAGGATTGTTATAAAACTAAATTAACTTAACCTATGCAGTTCGACAGCTTGGCCTTTTTAAAGCTCCTGAAATGACGGTTTCAGAAAAAAAAGAGATGACAAATGATACAATACAATACAATACAATAACTCTAATGATCATTAAGGTAAGTATATAAAATTCGGTCAAATAAAAGGATTCGGCTACAATCAATATGTTTGAGTAACTTCACTTCTCAGCTATTTAGTAGCGCTAGAAAACCACACAATATGCTGTCTGTGGGTTTTCTGTGGGTTACGTGACTCGAATTTTACAACAAAAATATAATAAAAATAAAATATTATTAAAACTCATGTGGAACTAGATGGTTCAAATTATAACTTCAGTTGCTAACAAGCATAACAATAACATTACTTAGAGTAGTTTATTATTTATGTTTCTTGAAAGAGCTACAATAGTGTATAGTTTTCTTAAAATTGGAGTTGCGTTGTCACAGCTATAATATGTGTCTAATGGACTTGCTCGTACTAACCTAGCACATTGTCACGTGTTCGTTTTGAATTCACATGTTGTTAACCACCACAACCCGAGGATATTATACATAAACATAATACAAATATATTGGAAACTATCGACGCCAATTTCTTGCGGCGCATTCTTCTTGGCAATATGACGGTCTTGCCAAATGCGCTGGTAGTTTAAAATAAAAGACATGTAAAAGAGTCCTTGGCGGCCTATTTACAAAATAAACTTTTGACTTTTAAATTCAATACTTTTGAGTCTCAATACTACTAAATATGGGCACTAGGCAACGGATGATACATAAAACGTCAAAGACTCGAGAACAAACGTTCGCATTTTTCATACACCGTGCTCGTAATTTCTGCCCCGAACAAGAATCTTCATAATCTTCTCTAAAAACTAGTATTCGGTCGTTAAAATAAATGTAATAATGTGCAAAAAATATAGTATTTTAAACTACCCCGAAAAAAGCGTGAACAAATCAGTTTTTTTTTTTTCAAAAATTACTCTCACCGTATTCGGTTCTTCAAATATATGTAGTTATACCAATTTCGACTATCAAACAATAACATTAACATCAAACAATAACATATAAACATTAACTTTAGCCCGGTACCCATTGCTAAGCGGTCGGAGTTTAGGTTAAGTTTAAATATTATTTTTTAAGTTTTCTTTTAATTGTATTTACCTATACTCACGTATGTTGGCAATAAAAGGTTTCTTTTTACGCCATTCTAAAGTAAACGGACTATTCAGTATCTAAAAGAATCCGTGCAAAATTGTTGCCCTTTCAATTGATAACTACTCGGATAGGCGAGCAGTCGAAATAATAATTATGTGCCTAAATAAATATAATTTGATAACAAATAAATATTTCAATTAATATTTGAACATGGACAAGTGCACGAGTGTATCCATAAAACAACGAATATAATAAAACACAGTAGTTATTTAGCATGGATGTATATGTATAATATGTCGGGTTGTGTGTGCGGTGCGCGCGCGCAGGTCGGGCTCGTGTCCGTCGCAGCTGCTGCGCGCGCTGCCGGCCGCGCACGCCGCGCACGCCGCGCACGCCACGCATGCGCGCCACAAGGAGCGCCTCGCACAGCTCGACACACGACTCAGGTAGTTGCATTATAGCTACACGGGACGTAACTACATTAAAACAAAGCTTTTTATACAAGAAAGCTAGTAGCTAATGGTAAGTAATCGCTAATGACCGGAGACAGGTAGAAATGTGTGATACTTTGACGTCGATAACTAACACGGATAAGCCTGTTGTGTTAAAATACTACAATGCATTGAGTCACATCCATGTTATATTTTCGTTCTACAATTGCTACACCTACCTATTTCCGATCATTGTTGCCTATTTAATCACCACTGCCCATGGACATCGGAGCATGGCAAATGCTCGATCAAAAGATAAAACTGTTGCATATTTATTAAGAATGCCGGTTGCTTGTACTTGTATTATTGCGTCGAAATGCCTTCTTGTTTGGCTTCGTTTTGTTGTTTTGTGTTGCAATCATTCCCGTATAATCCCGTATAATCCCGTAAATTAACTATTTTTCATGTAAAATTGACTTTAAACTAAGACATGTAGGCTTATTGTCTAACTCGCTCGCAATCGCCATCGTGTTCATTTTGACAGTTCTTGTGTGACAGCTAGCTGATTCCGATGCCAATTGTCAGCCCATACATGAACTGTCAAAATGAACACGATGGCGATTGCGAGCGAGTTAGACAATAAGCCTACTGATTATTATAATTGAGCACTTTCACGAAAATATGTATACACGAAATTGCACCCTTTTCTAAAAAAAATATGCCAATTGAGAGATAACACTTGATTCTGTGGTCAAAGCCGGTAAAGCCGAGTTCTGATTTGACAGCGGTAACAAGTCGCTATCAAATCGGTACTTAAATACAGTGACGAGAAAAAATAAAGAGTCACTTCCCATACAAAGTTGTATGATAAGTGACCCGCTATTTTTGCTCGTCGGTATATATCGGCGACTGTAGTGATTTTCACAAGATTTTGTATCAAGTTTTTTAAAACAAAATGAAATGCTGCAATACTTATGTACAGTCGACCAAATAAATGGTCTATAATTTTTTCATTCAACTTCCTATCAAATGAATATGTCGCAGAGTTCAACTTTCAAGCTGACAGCCACGTCTCATCGACATTATATTTTTCTGCCTGCAAAGTATTTTTCAACTTTAGGGTGACGAAACATTTTTGGGACCTTGTGCAAATTAATCACAGCAGAAAAATTACAAATAAAAATAAAAATTGCAAATTAAACACGCTAAAATGCTTTTTGCGGACTATTTGCAAAATATACTTTTGATTTTGTGAATTTCTGTTAATTCTGACGTCTCCACTCCTGTACAGTCAGCGACATATACTTTGAAGCATCCAATCCGGCCAGATAGTTTGGTAACCACAAAATAGTATGATGTGTCGAACTTTTGGGTCACCTTGGATGCTTCATACTAAAGTGTATTTTTTTACTCCGTGGAATTCTGACATTTCTTAATACTACCAGTCAAAAAAACGTTCCTTAAATCTGTGGTGAGAAATGCAAAAAATTAATAAATGTAGAACATAATGTTGAAGTTGAAATACTTAAATTAACAATCATTTCTACATATTAGTAATTAACACATACTTGGTTTAATTTTAAATCGCATAATTTAGACATAATTAATAATCATATTTTTTTTGGGGAGAAAATAAATTGTTTTGGGTATTACTTTGATGTTTGTCACATATGTCAAACCTTCGGTCTACGATTATAATGATTTATTTCGTAAAATGATTTCCCTAATAATAAATGTGACTTGTAAAGTTTTTAACTTAAAAGTTCCGTACTCTGATTAGCCAATTGTCTTCAAAATAAAACTGTATATACTTGCCGGAAAATATACAAATTATTAAGAAATACCATGGCTTCTCCGTTTAATTTAATCAAAGATTTTAAGTATTGCTGTAAAACAACGTTATTTTAGCTTCTGTACTTTTTCTTCCGTGATTTATTAGTTAAAATAACAAAAGCTTAGTCTGACAATTATTTGTCCAGCAGAAAAAAATGTTGGTGACCCCTGAAACGTCTAATTATGACAGCTGTCAGAATTCCATGGACCAAAAAAATACAGTATAGACGCTGACTCTCAAAGCGCACCCTAAATTACTGACACTGTATTGAATATCGATCGCTTGTTGTGCAGTAGGGTCAACAACGACGGGCCCTGGCAGTCGCAGCATCGGAAGTCCCAGTCGCTGGACGTGACTGCCACCAGACGCGACAGGCACCACTCGCAACCTGTCAAAGAGAGGTATATTATTCTGAATAATCAGTAATCTCATCATCATCACCAGTAGGGACAGGAACCGTTATTGATATACCTATTATTATAGTTCCAAACAGTTCCAATATCGTTATTTTTCCATAAATCGAACCGACCGAAAAACCGACTAACTGCATCAATGATAAAAGGGAGGTTAGTCGGTTTTTGCAGTAAGGGGGCGCCCTTACTGCAAAAACCGACTAACCTCCCTTTTATCATTGATGCAGTTAGTCGGTTTCAGCAGTAAGGGGACGATTAATGTATCGGTTAATTGATGGAACGAACAAAAAAAAATTGATATGGTCTTGCTTATCGATAACTACAGACAACGAAATTATAATGGTTAAACCCAACCGCCGCCGACATACGCCAAACGCTCCAGTAGTTGTGTAAAAGAGACAACAATACAAGTTCTATCGTGCTCTTCTTTCGTAATTTTCAGTTTAACCTGTTAATTTCGTTCCCCAAAAACGAATGACGAACGAAAAGCGCACAAACCGGTATCTCAATTGAACAGTTTTTTTTAACCGGTAACCGCGAACGGAAACGAAATCCTTTTATTTATTATTACGGTACTGTACGGAACCCTAAAATAGAAACTTATTGGTGGCCAATTTTTGATCGCAACCAATTTCCACCCTCAGATTCCGCTGTATAGTGCCCTACCCGCCGAACTCGGAGTACGAGCTCGAACTGAAAGTGGACGACATAGTGCTAGTGTCAAAGAAGCGAGGCGACGGCTGGTACAAGGGTACTCTCCAGAGGACCGGGAGGACCGGCTTGTTCCCGGCCTCGTTCGTCCAGAGCTGCCCCCGGGAATGACCGCGGCCCACTCCGAGCCGCTTCGGGACACTCTTCTAGCGTCTTGTGGTGGGTGGATGTTCGAGCGTTCCGAACGCGCGGTTCAAACGTCATTGGTTAGACAAAATCTGATTTATTGGTTAACTCTTGTACAATCCGTGAGCTCTCAGAATGCCATCGGCCGCTGACTCAATTATCAAATCCATAAGAGTGATTAAGTCCCGTTTTCTTATAATAATATGTGAAAATTGCGAAAGTGTGAATCGATTCATAAGAGTGAGTGAAACAGCAAAAGAATGGTATTCTAAGATGTCACGGACTACGTTATTGTTATTACCACAAGTATAATGTAGACTACTATAGACCGATCGCTTGAGTCCTCGCCCGCGCGGCACAGGGGCACGGGGTAGGACGACAAAGGGAACCGAGAGCGGTGCGGGCGGGGAGTGCCCACCCTTTGTCGATCTATAGGTATTGTAGGTATTCGTTTTTATAAACAGTTTTTTTTACTGAGAAGATAATGACAAAATGAAACGCCGTTATAATGCTGAATATCGACCCCCCTATATACAGGGGAAAGTAAGTTAAATATGCAATGAACATAGCAGATATCATATT
This sequence comes from Pandemis heparana, assembly GCA_963854515.1. NCBI lineage: Eukaryota > Metazoa > Arthropoda > Insecta > Lepidoptera > Tortricidae > Pandemis > Pandemis heparana. Next base: position 2,711,026 of record OY978025.1, read on the forward strand.
AAAAGATACATTATTATTTTGTCGTAATAAATGTTCAAACCTGGGCCCTATTTCATAAAGCTGCAAGTTAAAATTTACAAGCGGAAGTCTCTTTCTGACCCTATGTGTTAGATAGAGACTTCTGCTTGTAAATTTTAACTTGTAGGTTTATAAACGGGCCCTGGTATTCCAGTATAAATAATTCATTAATCATTACATTACAGAATGAACAGACGAAACAGGTTCTTTTTGTAAAGGAATGTATCTGATATCTTTACCCTTAAAGGCAGAGGAGATATAATTAACAGAGCTTTTTTTATTCATGTAACTACAATTCGGTAAAAAAAAGATAGTGTTTTAAATACTCATATTTTGTACGTTTCCTTGTATATAGGGCCATAGTTTTAAACTTATGTAAAGGACCTATTTGGGCTCTGTATGAAAATAACTAGTTCTGATATCAACTATGTTTTGAGACGTACATGACAGACGAATGAATGAGAACGCGTTCTTCATACGTGATTGATCCGTAGTTTATGAAGTTTGACACGACACGAGAGTCGAACTATATAAAGGTAGCCCTTGGAATAATAAATAGAATAGCGATAGGTTATAATTATCTCATAATCTAATTTATTTAGACGTTTGGTACGGATCAGTTATTATTTATTATTCTCAGGACGCCTTTATAAAACATACGCTGATATTACTGTGGATAAACTTAAAACCTATGTGAAATGACCTTAGACATGTTTTCTATGTGAATCCATACATATAAGTCAAAGAGAATGTACATAAAGAGACGATTATGAGAAGGTTGTATTAACCCAGCGTTATTTAAAGAAAGAGCAGTCATTGTACCAGTTTATTTCAACAAGTTAGGTTATTGTTTTATATTTTAAACCATTCAAGCGGAATTTACAATTTACAAGTGGAAGTCTCTATCTAACACATAGGGTCAGAAAGAGACTTCCGCTTGTAAATTGTAATTTGTAGCTTTATAAAATAGGGCCCAGGTGGACAGATCAAGTACCAAATATATAAAAATTTTGTTAGTAAAAGTGACACCAAATTTTATTCCCCGATATAGGACAAAGCTTGCACTGAGCGAAATGGAAGAGTGAAAAGTTGCACTTATAAATCGTAATATCTCGAAAACGGTGAGACTTTTTACTATGATGATGTCCACTTAATTTCCCTTAATATTGTCATACTACTTTCTGTGCAGCCTGTATAAACTTCCAATCGAGTCATTAGACCCATGTGTAAATATTACAAGACACGATGACACGTTGTCTTTGACCGTGAGAAATTGGTATGTGCATCGAGGTCTATTTCCAAATTCGAAGCCCGTATCACACCGACCCTCTCACTTTAATATAGAACACTATTAATATGAGCGAGACGCCACGATTCGTAGTTCGAGTTGGGAGTATAAGACTTGTATTGGTTACGACGCGTATTTCGTTTGGAGTGTCTTCCCGTTGCTTTTAAGAGCAAAGTTTTTGCGTCGGTCTGGTCTTATACTGCGAAATTCGATTTTCGAAGTTCGTTATGTGGCGTTCTGCTCATACTAATAGACATTTATTTGGGAGTGAGAGGGATGGTATGACACGAATTTCGAAAATCGAATTTCGGAGTAGCCCCCCTGTTAGTCACCAGCCTTCGTTTATAGCTATATTAATGTATAGAGATCAGGTTTTTAACCCGTCAAATGTCGCGCGCCGAGAAATAATTGGTCTTCAATTTAGTCCCATTTCTTTCTACGCAAAAGTTCAAATGAACGATCGGTGAGTTAGGTGTTACTACTTTCAAATCGTCCCTTTGTAAGATTCAATCCTCCAAATAAAGATAGGATGTAAGCGTGCGTAAATAAAGCTCATTTTTGTATGGACAAAGCAGGGAGATATGTCGTTAAGATTGTGAGCCGCACAAGCCGAGATTGATTGAATGTGATTGAGTATGATCTGATTTTGTAAATTGAATTCTTAATTAAATGATAAGGTTTTAAATTTTAATATTTAAAGAGAGATTCATGATTTTCATAATTGAATGAATGGTATAAAAAACGTAATCGAAGGATTTGAATTGACTAGTCTCGTCACTAAGCAACATCGAAGAGCGAAACTTTAGTACATATAAATGCAATAAAAGGCCACCACAAAGTTTTATATTCAGTATTTTTTTAAATCGACCCAGTATTTTTACAGACCCCCAATTGTTTTGACTGATAGCTACTGCCATTGCCTTTTGTATGATATTTCTAAAACGGTCATATTTCTTCTGTTGATGAATTTCCCGTATTTTACGGCAATAGCCATCCAAATAACTGTGGGCCAATCGTGAGTCCAGAGTAATGTATTTTTATAATGAAACAAGATGGAGTTCCGTTGGCACTTCGATGTGTTAATGTTATTGTAATCGGCTTTTTTGTATCACAGATAAATTAGGCGAAGTTTCTCGGCTAGATTCACACACATCAATAACAGAGTGACATAAAATGTTCTTTTCTTTCTCAATATATATAAATGAATTGCTATTCATTTGTCTAGCTTAAACTCAAGAATGGCTAGACCAACTTGGCTAATTATGGTTTTGAAATATTTGTACAAGTCCAGGGAAGGTTTAAACGGTAAGAAAATATAGAAATATATAATATAAGTGGACGATTTTGTTGTAACATCTTATGTTAAATATATTCTTGTACACTGGTAGCTATATCAATGGCGTATGAATTCATACGAGTTTCGATTCCTAGGAATTATTGCAGTGTTTAAGAACATAGTTTTCACAAAACGTTGCTAATCAACTCCTGTTTGCGTCCTATTGCTGTCCCTCTAAACGTATATGAGGAGAGCAGAGGCAAAAGAGACTGGCAGATGAAACAGAGCTACTGTCATGTCTCGATTGCTATAAAAGTTGTCAACGTGTAAATGCTTTTCACATGTTTTTTTTAACAAACGAATATAGCGTATTGGGCGAGCCATACAGATTTACTCCGCTCCTAAATCTTCATGTGTACAATTAAAGTGTGATAATCTTACTGTGGCACATTGCTCGGTCTGTGAACTCGAAGATTTCGGGAAGCCATCGTCACTCGTGTGTCTGTGTGACCTAGCCGAAAAACAATAAGTACATAGATTTATAATTACATAGGTATATTTTTCAATATTTAAACTACCTATATTCTTATAACGTAGGGTAGGCGTTTTATTTTTTGTTCGTAATATTTTACTTATGTTTTATTTTATTATTATACATTATAGATACTCTCGGTTGAATTTTCTATATTATTGTGTAAGTTGGATACGCTTATTATTTTAAATACATTACGTTTTATTTCTAGGACCCACTGCCATATTAAACTTTTGTTGCAAAGTTGTGTTTGCATTTCAGTTGTTTTATACATATTGTTAAGGCATTATCCCGATTAGTATGTATAAGTATTAACTAAAAACTAAGATAAAGATTTAGCGTACAATTACACCGTTTTATTTATACTTTGATAAATTTATATAACAAACGAAATATTTACGTTTCACGTATTCGATAATTAAATTTTAACGGTATTGAGACTGTATAAAACAATCTTTGTTTGTAAGGACTATTTATATAGTTAAATTTTAAACGGTATAAATTTTTAGCGAAAATATGTAATGTCGTTTAGATTTTTTTTGCGTAATCTTAGGTAATTAATAAGGTTTTTGAGTGATATGTCACCGTTGATAGCGCCCTTAGCGTTTCATGGTTTCCGATGTTGAAGTATGCCATGTTTGATGTTGAATTTTTGTAGTGTTATACACTCCAACCGTTTCTAATGTATATTTTAGCTGCTCCGAAATTCTAGCCTTCGTCCTTGTCTCTCACCCTCGAGCCGCGGTCGTGTAAAAGAGACAGAAGATCGAAGTCTCTTATTTCGTTATAACTTCGTAATCTTTAGAGGCAGCCCGCTCAAATAACAACTGGTTATTGAATTAAATTAGTGTTTATTGAAAATTTGTAATGTCTTCTATCATCTATCTAAGGGAATGTTGAGTCGAATTTTCGTAGACAAATTTTATTAAGGACTGTTCGCTTGTGGAGAGCTATTTATATCATTTTATATATTATTTTGGTAGCTACTCTATTGTAATATATTTTTAAATCCATTTATTTTAGGGCGCGTTGTTCCCAAGTTTTACCTAACTTCCTAATTTAATCTTTATAATTTGTGCTGTCTTATTGTCTTGCCAATATTTCTGATCTAAGATTGTATGAGCTAATACTCTCCACACGAAAACTCCTAGGCATATTAGTCTTGTCACAAAAAAGAACTGATTTAATTTAAAGCGTATTTATTTGATGTCCTAATTTTGTTTTTTGTATATTTTTGTGTAACCTAATGATAATCCACAACGAAACTGAGATGTATTTTTTTAATAGCATGTGTTTTATTTTAATGTTTTGCGTTTTTATCGTTTTACTAGACAACGACATAGGAAAGGGATGGCGAAAGTAGATTTTGATTGCTGACGTCAGCTGACACGTAGACCGTTGTAATATTCTACTATTCGTAGAGTCGTCCATTTCGTATGTTTTAGATGAAATCTGTTACAAACATGGATGCCGCCTATGCAACGTGTATAGAAGGGTAGACGCTGAGATCCACTTATTTCCAGGTTTCTGGGTATCTGTTATAAAGTGGGACCGTTTCATAAATTTCACAGTTGCGTGCTTTCTTTGGAAACTGTAGTGTCCGCATTATTTATTCTATTATATATATACCGTCATTGTAGAGTCAGTGTCATATAGTTTGATTGAAGTATCCAAGTTGGCCAAATAGTTCTGTACACCATACATACAGTATGTTTTTCATATTATATGATGTAGACCAGTAGTTCCCAAAGTGGTCCAGGTTGGACCCCCAGGGGTCCACGGAAGACTCGACGGGGGTCTACGTTGGGCGTGACCAAAAATGGGGGTCCACAATCGCAAGCGGGGGTGCACGAAAATTGAATAAAATTTGTGAGAATTGATTGGTTCTTGTGCTGTGAGTCATTGTAGATTTCAAGAAAGTAAAGTAGGATGCAGTCAGTCGCAGCTCAAAAATATAATTTAATTGAAAATTTGTTTAGTCGACTTTATTTTCAAATAATTAACCCTATGAAGCAATCAATTCTAACCAATTTTTTCGAAAACTGTTAATTTATCGTTGAAACTCAGCAACAACGCAAGTTTCCATAGATTATAGAGCTAATCTTAATTTTTTTTCGAGATTTGGTTTAGAAATTAGTGGTAATGTAGCTGCAAGGGGTCCACCGGATCCAGCAAAATTTTGAAAGTGGTCTATGGAAAAAAAGAGTTTGGGAACCTCTGATGTAGACTGTACATAGTACAGAAGCATTAGATTACATAAAAAAAATATAGGTAGGTAACACTCAGGTAAAAAATACACCAACTACTTTCAACTTGCTGTTAATTATTCGACCAGTACTCATATCTCAACTTAACCTTATCGCCGCCACGTCAAAATATACAAGAGACGACACCTATACGCCAGACTTCTTTATTGTGATGACTTAAATTGAACCTAAACATAATTGAACGAAGGTTGATTTTACATTGAAGTAATGGACGTTGTATAGGTCGTTGGCGTTGAAAAGGTTAAGCATAGGCGGTGTTTGTGTTCGTATTCTCTTTCCCGTAATCGTGACAGATTATTAAAAGGTTCCATGTAACATTTTCAAGTAGTTTAAAATGAGTCTTCGCGACGGACTAAGTTGATATACATTCTACTCCTTGAAACCAGTTGGAACCTTTTTGTTCTCAAGTCGCGTACTGTCAATACTTGCTCATAGATGGCGCAAGTGTGACAGATTTTATTTTTATTTTTGTCGAGTATCTTTCGCTTCTAGTTAAATTAAGAAAATCATATCGAAGAGTTGATTAGGTAATTTTGAAATGAAATAAAGATTTCTTCTTAAATTTGTGTTTGATTCTGTAATTCCTTAAACACAATTGACAACATTTCATATTTCTGAGCCTATAGTTTTAATGGTTCTCTGTATTTTGTTTGAAAAGATGAACATGCTGACAATTTAATTTTTTCGCTAGGGTTTGTATTTAATTTATGATTAATTTATTAATTTTTGCTTATTCTAAAAGGGTGTAACTCCGATACTATCACAGAATAGACACTTATTCTTTTGTCTTTTCTGTATAGAAAAAAAACTGACGTCAATTTCAAATTGTTAATGTCAGGCCTTATTCTCCGATATTCGATTTTCGAGGTTCGCTTCGTGCTGTTCCGCTCATACTAATATAGTCATAAACTAAGAGTGAGAGAAAAGGTATGCAACGAACTTCAAAAATAGAATTTCCGAGTTGCCCCCCTTGTACTTTGAAGTTGTCAAATACAAAATTATGGTCGCTTATTTTTTCTCGCGAAAAAGGCAGACATTTCACCTATCCTGTGGTAGAATTGGTAAAATCAAGACATGTTTTTAATTAATTTTTATTGTCTATAATAAGCAATATTAAAATTATATAATCATATTGCAAGTGATCAAGAGGCAAAATGCTTTCGAACCATAAATACATTTTCAGGTGTCATATATAAATGTAACTTTTGGTGGATGGGTATGAAAATGACGGTGGTAAAGATAAAAATTATGGACTAGTTCGTTTCCGCGTTCAGAAAGATGCAAAAAGATCTCTCCGGCGGGGAATCGAACCCCGGTCTCCCGCGTGACAGGCGGGGATACTTACCACTATACTACCGAAGACTTGAGAGTGGAGTCGAAATTTTACTACAGCTTTATCATACATCGAGAAACTAAATTAATAGGTACCTTATCGAAATATTCAAAATTAAATACCACTTATGAAAATTGTTATCAATCTATAATTGCATCAACTCTTGCTTTCTTGCGTAATTATAACAACAACATTATATTGCGGTTCGTGAACTGTACCTAATCTCTTAACAATTTGTACTGGAGTAACAATTGAAGACACGCAAATAAAGTGACATCAAAACAATTTTATTTTGCGGCTGCCAAACTATTGCACTGTACTATTTTCTAGGTAAGAAATAGTTGACTAGACGCAATATAATGCTATTTTGGTTTCTCATTCTAAATGAAGTAGGTATAGTCAAACCTAGCCCAGACGGCTGTAAATGAAAGTAGGTACTTATCTAACAGACGCCTCGTGCATTACTAGAAAATAAAAACATAATAAAATTACCTCAGCTAATATCCACACTTCCCCCCTTTCACTTGTCCAAACGGCAATCGAAAGTTTGGTAGCGGTCAAATTTCTAAGACCTTTTATATTCCTAAGTACCTCTGTACTTGCTAATAATAACCATGCATTTTGCTTTGTGACAAACAGTACCTAGACTATTCAATTTCGTAACAATTGTAGTAGGATTAAGCCAAGCCAAGTTTTCTATTTTTGAATCTTCGCTCCCTCAGGGAAATAGGAAGCTCTCTAAAAACTAATTTAATCATGTCAGTTACCATTTCAACTTTGCGTAAAAGGACAATGCCTCCGAAACAACGCCATAGGCCATTACCTTTGAACTGGAAGAGGGGTATAACTAACACCCGAAATACCTGAGCTCGTTATAATCGCCGCGATCAAATACATTAAGCCAGTAAATGTTGGCGAGTACCTACTTAACAAGCAAGTTGTTAAGTCAGTACTTAGCCAACAATGTCATCTACATTTAATGTTATTAAAAGGAAACTAACAATTAATAAATGAATGAAATATTTAATAAAAATAGGTCTTAGGTAACTAAACAAACAATTAAAAATAAGGGCTCTAGGGTTGTACAGAGGGTACTGAGACGCGCGCCACCGGGAGTGGGAATGGGGTGGTCGTCCCGCTATGCGGCGTCTTATATGTGCTCGGCGGTGACTTAGCCAGGGCTGGCCGGAGGAGTGAATGTTGGGGATGACGGTGATGCAGCTAACACGGCCTCTCCTGACGTGCCAGCGTCCTCGCGGGCCTCTTCAGTCGTTGGAGCTACTGCAGCAGGAGTTGCCCCAGAGTCATCATTTCTGGGTGCTGCCAAGGAGGTGCTCGGCTGCGGATCCACTTCATTCTCCTCATCGTCGGAACCTACGCATCAAGAACCAAAAATAAGCATCTAAATATCAGATACTGCAACTGCAACAGGAAGCTGGTGATTTTGATTGTTTGATTGACTCGAGCAAATGCTAATCAGACTGGAGTAGATTTTGCTATTGTTTAGATAAGGCCGATAACAAAAAATAAAACTTGACAACGACCACTTACTCACTGATCGTAGCACGTGGGTACGCCACACCACACGAACTCAAAACTTTTTCTTTAAAAGTCATCAATGAGTTCGCAAACTAGCTCAAAACCTCATAAAGGCCCTCAATGAGCTCACTTATACCAGCTCCCAAACCCCTGCAGTGGGCTTACATACTTGTGTTTTAATGGGCCTTGCATGATATAAGTGACAAAAATTGTCCTCAGGCTTTACACAGTACTTTGCCAGTCACGCCCCAAATGTCACACCTAATGACATGGGTACTTTCTGGGTCACGACTGTTACCTACAGGTAGGACAATACTAAAGGCGTACCTAGGCTAACACACAGCAATGTGAGTACTCGTTGCCTATAGACATAGACCAGGTATTTATGCGGAAGGTATACATCATACCTCACAAGCAACTTGTACAACCAAAGTACTTAGAAATGTAACCTCGTCAACGACTTCAAACAAATGACCAGCTCAGTTCATTGTTTAATATATAACTTTGATTTGAAGTTTGTTTAATTTTTGTTCACACTTCACAAGTCGGCCGGCAATAAGTTTCTACGCAATACACTTGACGCATAAGTGCGGCTTCGACGACGGCATACCAGTCAATCTTGTTGTCGCATAACGTTAAGTGCCGCGCGTAGTCAAGAGTATTTTTTACACTTAAATAACTCTAAGTCTGGTTAGCATAAGCACAATGGGATACTGTAACTGTGGAGTATGTAACTCAACACTAATTCTTCGAGTGGCGTTTGTTAATCTTAACAAAAGGGGCCAAAATTATTTATGATAAAAGTGAAGAGAAAAATTAAATTCAGTTTTTTTTTACACACTATAACTTACATTCGAAAAATGCAGCACAAAATTCGGGTGTCCATTCACCACGCCATGGCAATATGTACTCAGCAGCAGCCTGAGTGGTTTTTCCGTAAGAGCCCGATACCAACTGGAGTTCGTAACGACCATTTGGCAGGACTTTTATGATACCTACGATAGGGTCCTCGCATACCACTATCTAGTTTGCTTATTGATTGTGACCTTTTTATTACATAAGCCAAGTCAAGTAATTGACGCACTTGTTTGACTGTCTTTGGGGCTGGTGACTTAGTTAAAGCTTCTATTTTATGAGCGCTCGGTCTAACCTGACCATTGCTAATTGACCTACCAAGGTACACTCTACCTCTAACGTCAAATTGTCGAACTCGATAGGCAAAGTGACATAGCTATCTGATCGTATTTCGTGACCACCTATTCCACGCAACATCTGACCATTAGGGTTTAGACGGCAAGAAAAATGTTTGAGAAGTTCGCTAGATATAAGGGATACCGGCGATCCGCTGTCAATTAAGACGTCCGTAGGTACACCACACAGCACTGCGGGTGTTACGTCACGGCTGGCTGTATCACCCTTTATCTCACGACAAAAATTAACATGTGATTTATTGCGCGACTCCGATCGCTCTTTAGCAAAACACTTTTCTTCCGTATGTCCCATTTTTTTACAAAAGTTGCATTTAATAGGGTTTTTGTTGTTTATAATATTTGAATGTGTATTACTACTTTGACTATCGTTTACATTGATTTTCGAACGTTTAGGACACGCGTTGTTTTTGCTAGTATGCCCGAGAGCGCCGCAAGCGAAACACTTCAGATTTTTTTTTTTCAAACACACTACGTTTCCTAATAATGTTATCGCGCAAGCTAACTTGTCGGTCGGGATGATTAACACTGGATTTACATGGGTTAACATAATTTGATAAAAAATCCACAATACTCTCGGGTGTTAATTTAGCATTCATCGCTGTAGCGCGAATCTGCAGGTCCTTAATGCCACGCACAATGATATCGCACAGGAGTTCGCTGCTTAGTCCTTTTATAATGCGCAATCGCAACAAGGATTTGCGCGCGTATTCCGCATATGTGGAAAATTTATCGGACTCCGTGCTCATGACGTCATAGAGGATATTGGCGGTATTGACACGTCGCGGGCAGTGACTTTAACTCTAATTTAAAGGTACTCCAAGTACGATCCGTTTCGGTCCATTCGCGTAACCATGAGCGAGATTCGCCTTTTAAACACAAACCAATACGGGCCAGACATTCTTTGTCGTCCCATCTATTTTGTAATTTAGCGTGGTCAACCTCTTCACACCATGCAATGACGTCATGAACATTAGGGTCAAAATCAGAGACGTAATAATGATTCGATCTCACCGGGTTTATGCTCCTTAGCGCATCGATGAGACGCTCCGCGACGTCCCCTGCAGCTGACGTTGAAGGCGAAGGTGACGTCGGGACAGGCTCAGGCCGCGGGACACCGAGAGGGCTGGCCGCGCGCCTCGCCTCCCCACGAGGCTCAGCCATGGACGGGCTGGTCGTGCCGGTGGTCCCAGAGCACGGCTGCTTTTCCACACTCGATCGTGGTTCTGAAACCGATCGCTCCAGGGCCGAGACCCTATTAAGAATTGCGTCTAGAGTTGCACTGAGTTTATTTATCAGGTTAGGCGGCGGTGGCGTGCAGTCACGTTTACGTTGTTTTTTGGAGTTATAAGACATTTTTTTTTTTTTTTAAATGGGAAACAAAAGATTCGAATCCCGCTTCTGATAAAAGGAAACTAACAATTAATAAATGAATGAAATATTTAATAAAAATAGGTCTTAGGTAACTAAACAAACAATTAAAAATAAGGGCTCTAGGGTTGTACAGAGGGTACTGAGACGCGCGCCACCGGGAGTGGGAATGGGGTGGTCGTCCCGCTATGCGGCGTCTTATATGTGCTCGGCGGTGACGTAGCCAGGGCTGGCCGGAGGAGTGAATGTTGGGGATGACGGTGATGCAGCTAACATTATATTAAAGAGGAAATATTTGATTGTTCTTTTTTTAATGCATCGAATAGGCTCTGAAATTACTGGGCCGATTTGAAAAATTCTTTCACCGTTAAAATCCTACATTATCATATCCCTGATGAACATAGGCTATAATATATATTCTGCGCGGACGAAGGCGCAGGCAATAGCTAGTTCTAAATATAATAAATGAAATTCGTGCGTGGAGTCATCGCCGCGCAGACCATATTTAGTAGGGATTATACAGAGTCAAGTATCTTGACATTGGTCGTGCGGCGACGGTGATTTAAGTACATGTTCCTGCGTATAACGCCGAAGGGTCAAATCCTCAGAATGAAGTTTTAAATGTTATAAACCACACAAGACGGAATGCTCGGAGCACCGAGCATTTGTGCCGACAGCTTCAAGCTGTCACTGTGGGTGATCTGCAGTTTGAATACAAATTCAGAGCAATCGGGTTGAAGTCGACTCAACCGCAACACGGTTGCTCTCATGCCGTTGGGTCTCTAAGCAGACTAAAGCCGGCCTAAAAGTCGAACAGTGGTCTACTTAACTATACCTAGTCCGTAGATTCTAGAACGGCATTCGAACCCCGGGTACCATCGGCCCGAAGTTCTTTTTAAATAAGTACTATCGCACTCTAAAATTGGTAGCCCAATGTAATTGAGGCTTTAGTCAATATTCAATTAAATGTACGAGTACTCTATGGTAGGGTCGGTGAACGAAAATACGAGTAAACAAGCCTTTTGTGAGAGGCACGTGATGTCTACGACGTAGAAGCTGGGAGCGTGCGGGCCATTTGTTTACATTTGATGCTAATAAACATGTTTATGTATCAGGAACGTAAACAGAAGCCAGTGAGGGTAGATTGCAAAACTCGAGGGGATATGATCGCACGGGGATCCTTAAGGGTATTTGACGTCAGTGGATAGAGAGATGTAACAACATCATAACCAACAAAACAAGTCACGTGCATTCACAATGTGAAAAAAATACATAGGCAGGTATAACTTAGTTGGGAATGGGCGAAAATTTCATAACAGCGGAAAAAAGAAAATAAACGCGGGATTAAAACAGGATCGAGATCGATACATGTTCGTGTGAATTATGAATAAACAAAAGTGTTGATTAATTATACTTTTCAAACACACGTCACCACTAACAATGGTGCAATATTTATTGCAACAAAAAGTTAAATAATGTTCTGAACGAATAGTCAGCGTGGGCGTCAGTGTTAAATTAAAGCTAAAGAAGCGTCTACGCTAGGCGAGCCGAGCACGAGCCGAACATGAGCGGAGCCGTTCTCGGCGCGGCGTCATGTGGAGAAGCGGGAGAAACTGAAGTTCGAGGCTTGTAAAAGGCCTTCTACCAATATCATTGTTCTACACGATCAGAATCAACCGCCGACCATCGTGTCCTTGGTCGGGTTGATTTAAAAATGGACCGTGTAGGAATCGGTTGCTCCGACCGATATTTGGTTGATGTCAACGGCCTTGGTCGGGAGTACATCCCTTCCGACAGGCGTCCGCGGCGGTTGACATCAACCACTGACCGTGTAAAACGAGTAGAAAAATTCGTTGATCCGACCAAAGACACGATGGTCGGCGGTTGGTTTGGTTCCGATCGTGTAGGCCTTTATTTCGGTCCAATCCACCACAGAATATATATGTAATTCCACACTAGACGAATTGTGTTCGGCTCGTGCTCTGCTCGTGCTCTGCTCTTGCTCGGCTGGGCTAACGTAGACGCAGCTTAAAACTGCATGGGCGGCAGATTTCAACTGCGGACGACGTTATTTTTCAAACACAGTTTTGAAATGTGAGCCCAGTGAAGATTTAATTAAGAATTTAATACTATTATTCTTTAATTATATTAACACATTCGTAATCCTACGCTACGCTGTTCATGAATAGGGAGGCCGAAATGCCAAATGCAAATTAATTATTTTACCAAGTACTTAGGTAAATTGTACCTTATAAAGGAGTGCAAGTTTGTGTCTATTTCAAATTGATTTCTAAGGATTTCTGTGTGTAAATGGTTGTAGCATGCCTTTTTAACCCCCTACGCAAAAAGAGGGGTGTTATATAATAAGTTTGACGTCGATGTATGTGTGTTATCAGCAGAGATGCGATTTATTTGAAATACTTCTATTTAAAATGCAAATACAAAATGCAAAATACCTATTTTGTATTTTGCATTTAAATACCTTTTAGTAAAAAGCATTTTGTATTTTATTTGAAATACCTTTTGAGATGTATTTTGCATTTTTAATATTTATTTCAAAATGCAAAATACTTTTTGATTAAGTTTAGCCAACATAACCAGTCAAACAAAAAAATTTTTGTCAAAATGGTCATTTGACAAACTTTAAATATCTGATAAGCCAACCTTTTTAAAAACTTATAAAACAAACCTAACCTAACCTAATGTGGGCCACGCATAAAGGTTTTTCGATATTTTAAAAAGTTCACGGTTTATCAGATATTAACTTTTTGTCAAATGATCATCTTGTAAAATGTGATGCTTTTGTCAATAATTTTTAGGTTAGTTATGGAAGGACACAGAAATGAACGAAAGAATGACGCTTGTATTGCCGAATTTGACCGATAGAGGCGCCTGGTAGCCATGCGTGCCCATTTTTAGGGTTCCATAGCCAAATGGAAAAAAACGGAACCCTTATAGATTTCGTCATTTCCGTCTGTCTGTCTGTCCCTCCGTATGTCACAGCCACTTTTTTCCGAAATTATAGAACCTATACTGTTGAAACTTGATAAGTAGATGTATTTTGTGAACTGCATTAAGATTATCACACAAAAATAGAAAAAAACCGGCCAAGTGCGAGTCGGACTCGCGCACCGAGGGTTCCGTACAAATTCGCCAAGTTATTATAAATATTATGATTAATTATTATTATATTGAGTATGAGTATGAGTAAAATCCGGTGTTAGCAGAGCCCTGCTCTTAAGCAAAATGTAGACACAACAATAAATTTTGGGGGTTCCCCATACTTAGAACTGAAATATCAAGACACTTCCAAAGTGGTGAAATGTGTCCCCCCCCCCCTTGTAACTTCTAAAATAAGAGAATGATAAAACTAAAAAAAAATATATGATGTAGATTACCATGCAAACTTCCACCGAAAATTGGTTTGAACGAGATCTAGTAAGTAGTTCTTTTTTTAAATAATTTCTGTCTGTCTGTATAAGTAACCAATATAAAATGACCTCACACTGCCTACCTACATTTTGCTTAAGAGCAGGGCTCTGCTAACACCGGATTTTTTAATAACTTGGCGAATTTGTACGGAACCCTCGGTGCTCGGGTCCGACTCGCACTTGGCCGGTTTTTTTTCTTCTTTAGTCAGAGTGCGCGCCTTATGTCTGACTAGTGAGGTGCCATTTGGCTCGGCATTATATCTCTATTCTATTTCTCATGATAAATACCTAAAATAAATATAAATCATTCGATCTGGTAAAAAGGTATTTTATTTTGAAAATACCTATTTTGCATTTAGCATTTGAAATACAAAACGCAAAACTATTTAGTATTTTGCATTTGAAATAGTAAATCTGAAAAGTATTTTGCATTTTGTATTTAAATGCTTTTTCAAAACCATTTTGTACATCTCTGGTTATCAGTCTGTGGCATTGTAGATTGTTGTAGCTCTCAAGCGGATGGACAGATTTGGATGCGGTTTCTTTCATTCGAAAGCCAAGCCTTGCCGTAGTTCTTATCCATGTTTGGTATAAATCGGTCCAGCAGTGAGTAGGGTATCAGCTCTTTTCCAAAATGATGTAGGGCCTTTTGGCATAAAATTGTATTACCTACGTATAATTATTCGATTAATGCGTGGGGGGGTTTTCAATTTTTTTTATTTCGTATACCTTTTTGTACTCTCATTGTAGGTACTGATTTGTGCTGTGCGTATTTTATTATATTCGTACTTAGTCCGAGATAACTATGTAGTTCCGTCCTTTCTTGCTACATGAACGCGACGTATAAAGACACCATAGAACAAAAAACAGCACCTGGCAACACTAATATCATATGTCAATCATTCGTCATTTCGCGCTGGAATGCAATTGACACGCAAATTGGTTTTTCTTTCGGGAAAAAATACATTTTACAGTATCAGTTATCGTTATCGAAAATATTATACTGCACCATGCCAAAAAGAATGAGAGATGTGGAGGAAAGCAGAACAAGAACGAAAATACTGCAATTAGAGAAGAGGCTGGATAGAGATGGCGAAAAATTATGACGCAATTCCCACCACCGGCCTCTCCAAAGGGTAAGTGATTAGGAATATTATAATACAGGGGGTTTAGGCAAAGAAATATACATCTCTCTTCGTTATAATTATAAGTTTATTACAACGGGAAAGTTTTTCCCAAAAAATAGTTACGAAGATATGAGATCGTACGTACCTAACCTAACCTATCCTATTGAAAAATAATAAGATGTGTTTATACGTTGAATGTTTGTATTGAAGTAAAAAATAATATTGACATACAGCTGACTATTCTTTTTCTAAATATAAATTTGAATTGACATTGTATAGTTATAAACTACAACACCCTCCCCTCAATGGAGATAAAAAGAATAATCTAACTACCAATACTTACACAAAACAACAATAAATAACTAACAAAATGTATTGGTCAAGTCAAGCCCATACCTACAACGCATCTTAAATGAGCAACACGCCTTAAGGGCTTACTTAGTATGTCAGCAGTCATTTTTTCACTCTGTAAAAACTTAACATTGATAATGCCATCACTAATTTATTCTCTTATAAAATGAAATTTAGTATCAATGTGTTTAGTCCTATTGTGGTGAACTGGATTAAGAGCGATTTTTTGTGCACTTTGGCTATCATTAAAAAGTACAACCTTATCAGCGTTACCCGTTATATCGAAAACTAACCTTCTTAAAAATATAGCTTCTTTTGCAGCGCTAGCTAAAGCCATATACTCGGCCTCGGTAGAAGATAACGCTACCGTCGGTTGCTTCTTGCACTCCCAGCTGATGGGTCCGCCTGCCAGCGTGAAGTAATACCCAGTGTAGGACCGCCGGTCATACATGCAGTTTGCCCAATCCGCATCCGTATATCCACATAGATAGGAATCGGTTTTTCTGTAAGTGATACAGTAATCAATAGTACCTTTTAGATACTGTAAAATACGTTTTGCGGCCAACCAATGTTTCTTTTCGAAACAATTATTGAATTGGCTTAGATAGCTAGTAGCGTAAGCTATGTCAGGCCTTGTGTTTACCGCCAAGAACATCAAACAACCAATTAAACTTTGGTAAGGGTAAGATTCGTCACATTCTTTACCTTTTTCATATTTGTTATTGTCCAGCGGAGTTGACATATGCTTGCATTCTTGCATATTAAAACGTTTTAACACTGTTTGAATGTACGTCTTTTGATTAACGCATATTTTCTCGTCCGTTCGTTTCACATTCAAACCTAAACAAAAATCTAATTTTCCTAAATCTTTTAACGAGAAATATTTTTCCAAATCGGTTTTCACGGTGGCAAATGATATTTCTTTTTTTATAAAATATGACAATGTCATCGACATAGACGGCCAGGATGACAGTTTCGTCACCAAAACTTTTTAAATAAACACACGGTTCCGAAGAGGTCCGTATAAAACCTATAGAAGATAAAGTTTGATTTAATTTAATATTCCAAGCTCGAGCCGCTTGTTTCAAACCATACAACGATTTTTTCAACAAGCAAACTTTTCCTTCTTCGCCTTGTTTGATAAAGCCTTGAGGTTGTTGCATGTAGACTTCCTCTTCCAGGTCTCCGTTTAGGAACGCTGTGTCCACGTCCAAGTGTTGCATTTTTAAATCCATTTCTGCCGCTAAAGCAATTAGTGTACGCAGAGATGAATTACGAACAACTGGTGAAAAAGTCTCGTAATAATCAACACCTGAAACTTGACTAAAGCCTTTAGCAACAAGTCTTGCCTTGTATTTTACGACTCTACCATTGGCATCCTTCTTTATTTTATACACCCATTTACAAGGTATGACCTTCTTGTTGGATTTTTCAACTAAAATCCACGTCTTGTTTTTAGTCAAAGAGTTAAACTCGTCTTGCATCGCAGACTGCCAGCTTGCACTATCTTCTGCTCTGATAGCTTCAGCAAAGCTTTGGGGCTCATCAGGTTCGCTAGTAACAGCAGCATTACAATCAAAATTACCGTTATTTTTCTTAGCAATTCTGTTTCGAAGAGGGTACCGTTCTTCAGGCTCTATCATAGTCTGTTCAACTACATCATCTTCGTCAGAAATATCTTCTGCGCTAAGAAATTCCGAAGTATTGTGAACCTGCTCTGTTATTGGCTCCGAGACATTAGCTTCTTCTTCACTTTCGGTTGAGACAGTCTGAGTGCTCGAAGCAACTGGCAGCAGTGGATTCTGCTCTTTATTGTAAACCAAATCCAAAATAGAACTGTCATGGACAGTCAAAGGAACAGACTGGGTGTTTTTTGCTTTTATATCTGTAA
This sequence comes from Pandemis heparana, assembly GCA_963854515.1. Taxonomy (NCBI): domain Eukaryota; kingdom Metazoa; phylum Arthropoda; class Insecta; order Lepidoptera; family Tortricidae; genus Pandemis; species Pandemis heparana. The sequence continues at coordinate 2,728,658 of OY978025.1, forward strand.
AATAATCTTCAAAAAATACCACATCTCGTCCTTTTATTAACCTTCTTGGACAACTAGGTTCACGAAACAAATAACTTTGTCGGTCGTCTGAATATCCGACAAAAATGTACTGCGCAGCTTTCGGATCCAATTTCTTCCTTAGAGCGTCTGGAATCTTCACCATCGCGCGACAGCCAAAAACTTTTAAATGAGTTAGGTTTGGCTTTTTATTATGCCATAGTTCGTAAGGCGTCTTCCCGTCGAGAGCTCGATGAGGACATCTGTTCTTTAAGAACACAGCAGTTTCCACAGCATCTTGCCAATAACCTTTCGAAAGCGAACTATCTGAAAGCATACAACGAGCCTTTTCTACAATAGAGCGGTTCGTTCTTTCTGAAATTGCATTCTGTTGTGGATTATATGGCACTGTGGTCTGATGTTTAATACCTTCTTTGCACAAGTATTCATCAAACTGTTTGTTGATATACTCGGTCCCACAATCGGATCGCAAAGCTTTTATTTTTAATCCAGTTTCCCTCTCGACCATCGACTTGAACATACAAAACCTATTAAAAACCTCAGTCTTAGATGAAATAAAGTATATAAAAATCATACGGCTAAAATCATCTATAAAAGTTAAAGCATATTTATTTCCCTGAAATGAATTTTCAGACATTGGACCACAAAGATCCGAGTGAATCAGTTCCAATTTATGTGTTGTTTTCTTGTGAGATTTAGATTTGAAAGGTTTTGAAAGGATTTTATTAAGCGGTAAGCAAGATTACGCTATTTGGAAATTCAAAATGAGGATGTACCTCATACATGAAGATTTGTGGAGTACTATTGTGGGCTATTCAAAAGATGTTCCCGTAAGTACTAAGGTGACTTCGTCTTCTCTGTCCTTAGTACTTACGGGAACATCTTTTGAATAGCCCACAATAGTACTCCACAAATCTTCATGTATGAGGTACATCCTCATTTTGAATTTCCAAATAGCGTAATCTTGCTTACCGCTTAATAAAATCCCAGCAAGGGAACGTACACCAGATCCTTTTATGTAATCTGACATTTCGCACTTTTATTGAAAATTCGTGTAAAAATTCACTTTTAAGAGGTGAATTTAAATTTTGACTTCACACACAACTGTATAACACTAAATCACAACTTATTAATAGCTTTTAAGAGCCTTCTCGTGCTGATAACGTATTGAAAAATAATAAGATGTGTTTATACGTTGAATGTTTGTATTGAAGTAAAAAATAATATTGACATACAGCTGACTATTCTTTTTCTAAATATAAATTTGAATTGACATTGTATAGTTATAAACTACAACATATCCGAGTCGCTTCTGCTCCGAGTAGTCTTGCCCGCTCGCTTCGCTCGCTCGCACAAATCAAATGTTTTTTTTTTTTTTTTTTTTTTTTTTTTTTTTTTTTTTTTTTTTGCGTTTGGCACCAGCCAAATTTACTTACTTATTAAATAATTATATGTTGCATGATGTTATACCTTCTAATCATTATTATAAATGTTGGTATGGATTTTAATCATTATATTGAATAACCGAATATTCAAATGAAATTATTGCAATTGTTGTTATGACTAATGAATGTTATATTATTTAAAGCTTATGCTCGGTAAAAATCTAGAAACCGTTTTTATGTTAAATGAATATTATGATTTTTGAACTTAGTAAAATTAAATTACGCTAAAATCCAATATCTTATAAGTATATATAATTTTTTTTTTTTTTTTTTGAAAGAGCTAAATTTGTGGCTTTGGAATAGTTGTGGTTAATTATGATAACATTATTACCATTGGCCAGAAGGCTAAAGAAGATCTTACATGGTGGAAGAATTATAGTAAGACTATGTGTTGCCACATAAAGTAATATAGTTTTGCTTTAGAGATTTTCTCAGATCTCTTTATCTGGTTGGGGGTCAGTATGTAATGGGAAGAGTGCTAAGGGAAGTTGACCAATAGAAGAAAAGAAAAATTACATTAATTATCTGGAGTTATTAGCGGTATATTTGGCTCTAGGATGCTTTACAGGTGATCGGAGATAAATTAAGATTTTATTACGAATTGACAATACTACATACTACTGCCATTTCTTATATAAATAGGATGGGTTCTATTCAATTTCCACAGTTAAATAACCTTGCAAGACAAATTTGGAAATGGTATGAAGCAAGACATCTATGGATTCTTGCATCATAATATTAATTTTAAAGATAACTCTCGGAGGCAGATTATGAATCTTGGAGTTCAAATCAGGATACAGAACGGGAATTACCACATGAAGTTTTTGAAACAATACTTGAGTCAATAGGGTATCCATCTATTGTTCTGTTTGCTTCTCGGTTTAATGGAAAGTGTGTTAAATACATTTCCTAGCACAGGGATCCATTTGCATGGAACATTGACGCCTTTACAGTCAAATGGAGGGAGTTCTTTTATGCATTCTCTCCATTCTCGCTATTCTCAAAAGTATTGTGTAAAATTAAACCCGATAGCGCAACAGGAATATGTATTAGTATTTCCAGTACGGCCTACTCAAACCTGGTATCCATTGTTAAAGTCTCTCATAGGCTCAGAGGTACGGTCACCACATCCCTTACATCTTTAACTTACCCTGGTGACCTCAATATTTTCAGGGAATCAATGTAGAGAAGAATGCTACCTAATGTTGCAATTGATGTTATGGTAGCCTTAGCAGTATGATTCATGTTTACGACAGTGGAACTCATAATGAAGATCTAGTAAACGTTTCTGTACCCAAGATTATATCATATTTAATGTTAGTATTTCAAAGAGGAGCCTGCTACCAAACTTTGAATTGCTATAAGTTGGCTTTGTTTTTAATTTTAGGTAGCCATATAGGTAATGACGATAGAATAAAACGCTGGTTTAGGGGAGTTTATAAACTTCGCCCATGTATACTTAATACTTAAGTACCTGGGACTCGGCTTCTGTTCTGTCTTACCTCAAACACTGGTATTCTTTAGAAACTTTAAATTTAAAGAGAGCTCACTTTAAAGTCTATTATGTTATTTTATTGGTTTTAACTACAGGACAGAGGGTCCAAACGCTGTCGCTAATTATTTACAATAAGATTAAACAAATTGAAGAGGGCGTCGACATATTTTTATCGGATATTCAAAAACCTCAGCTCCAAGACGATTTATGAATAAATTATCTCTACCATTTTTTAGTAAGAATCCAGACATTTGCCCTGTAAAGACCCTGTTAGGATATTTGAAAAGTACTAATGACTTAAGACAGAATAGTGACTGCATTAAATTGTTTTTGACTGTAAAGGGACTTCACAAACCAGCTTCAACACAAACAATAAGTAGATGGCTCAAGTTAGTGATGATTGATGAAAGACAGTAGTATAGATGTCAATAAGTTTTCTTCACATTCAACTAGGCACGCAGCATCGTCGCGAGCATACCTTATAGGTCAGTATTTTAAAAGCTATTGGGTGGTCTAGCAGGTCGCCTACCTTTGGGAGACATTCTAACAGACCTCTCATCAATGAGTGTAATGCACAAGATTTATTTGGCCAATCTGTGGCATTGCCTAATTATTCATTAGAATAATGTTAAGATTTAAAATTTAAATGTAAAATGTGAATTATCAAAGGCTGATTTTCTAAGGATTTCCTGTGGTATTAAAATTATAAGAAGTAATGTTACTGATTTTTGTTGTTTTAAATAATTATGTTCTTGTTGTTTTATTATTAAGAAAATTAATATTGAAATTTAGTTGGGATATTTATATGTTTATTTTTTCTCTAAACATCTACATAGTTATCTCGGACTAAGTACGAATATAATGATAGGATTAAACGAACTTACCTGAAGTGAAGTTCGATCCTGATTATATGAAGTACTTAGTCCGAGATAAGGGAGCCTCCCGCCCTCCTCACGGATAGTCACTTTCTTACTATCCCCCTAGGCCCTATTATGATGACTCTAAACGTAATGATTGACATATGATATTAGTGTTGCCAGGTGCTGTTTTTTGTTCTATGGTGTCTTTATACGTCGCGTTCATGTAGCAAGAAAGGACGGAACTACATAGTTATCTCGGACTAAGTACTTCATATAATCAGGATCGAACTTCACTTCAGGTAAGTTCGTTTAATCCTATCATTATGTTGTAAATAGGTACTTAAGTATTTTTTATCCGACTGCGGCAAAGCCCGAAAGCACAGTTAAGTTATGTGTTTGCCGCGCTTTTTAGAATTTTAAAACTTACTTTACCACTATTGATAACCGGACCCCCAAATGCTCCTATAAAGTGTAAAGGTAAGCTTTCTCGAACAATTTCCGCGCAATTTCCCATACACGATAAACACTGTTTATATTGTCTTTGCTCCCATAATTCCAGTTTGTAGAACATTTCAAGAAATTGTATCCAACGCAAAGACAATATAACCACTGGTTTACTGCTTCGTGTCGTGATCCAACGGGAATAGCAAGTCCTGCGATAGCGAGTGTGTGCCGTCGACGGGGCACGTGCCGCCTGTTGCGACGTCACAGGTCTGTCGAACGTCGCGTGCCAGTCTATAGTCTATACCTATACCTATACAGGTTCTAGAATTTCTGCAGCCGGTTGGGTTGGTATGGTAGGTACCTGCAGTTTCCAATCCGAGAAAAAAAAGGTGACTAAATAGCCAAGAAATAGCCTGTAAATGCTGTCAGCGGCATATTTAGCGGAACACAGAAAAAAGTGTAAGTAGGTAACCATTTTTTTTCTGGTCGAGCATTAAGTAGGTACCTATGCGTTTGCTAACTTTTTTTGGTGTTCCGCTAATTATGCCGCTGAGTATATTATTTTTAAGGATTTTCGAATCATAGTTGACATGTTTCCATACCTACATAGATCAATGTTCAAAGTGATTCGCGTAAAGGGCGGGACAAAATTTTGAATCACTTCTATCATTTTCAATGAAGTTAATATTTTTTTTCACAAGACCTAGGAATTTTAAGCACCAAATCCAGGTAGACTAGCAACATAAACGTAGACTTTTTTACATTTGGCCTTTATAACGATTCTCGCTTCGGAAAACAACAGACTTAATTATAATTAAGAATCTAGCTACATTCCTACAATACAAGTAGGTACATAATATTTAAAACAGAATCAGTGTTGCCAATTTAGTGACTTGTCGCTAGAAATGGCGACTTTGCCTTAGATCCTAGCGACAAAAAAATTTGGCAGTTTTTGGGTTAATTTGTTATTGTTCAGCTACTTTGTTATTTTTTTATATTTGATCTTAATAGTTTCGATAATGCCAGAAAAATGTAAAATGAGTTACCTACTCTAAGTTGCACCAATTTAGGTACTCTTGCAACTATATTAACCATAACAGACAATTTTGACCTATCTTTAGTAGGTTTAGCCTCCCAAGACCCAGAGTATTACTTTTGACTTTTCAAAAAGTAACTTTCTGAAATTCACATAATTTTGAAATTGGAATGTGGAATATATATATTCCATATTGTACATATACGTACAAAAATTTGTACGCGGGGTCTTAGGAGGTTAAGTTTTCTGTCAAATATACGTTAAATACATCATCATCATCATCATCACCAGCCTATACACGTCCCACTGCTGGGCACAGGCCTCCTCTCAGAATGAGAGGGCTTGGGCTATAGTTAAATACATTACATAAACAAATCAAGCCGTTATCCTTTACGGGGTAGACAGAGCCTAAAGTAACAAGACCTAAAGGCCACGTTTAGCATTGTGGACGTACCTAACTTATAAGTGGAAAGGGGAATCAAAATAGTGATGGGATTCTTTGCTAGCCGCATCGCCTAGTAGATATAACATGATTCCTAAGATTTTCGCCCATTTCCTCGATGGGCTTTTACCACAGATCATAGAAAGGAATACCATCTGCGCGGGAAGAGAAGCAACTGGTACATTCTATGATTTTTCTTTACTCCCAGACTAACATGGAAGGCATACATAACCTAACGTTAAAAGCGTTGGGTTATGCCAAAAATATTGATTCCTTTCATCTAGCGACTTTGGCGACTTTTGACATTGAGCCTAGCGACTTGGGTCTTTTGAAGCTGGCGACACTAAGCAGAATAATAAAATGCGAACGGTAACAAACTTCCGCGTAGACGACTGATATTTTTAGTCGGCCTTGCTAAGTCATTTCCCGGTGTAAGTTAGGTGGGGTGATCGACCACAATGAAGCTATTAAAAGACTTCAATTAGATATCATTGATTTCATTGAACTACTCTATCTGATTGTAAATATCACCACTTGGCTTAAAGGATCCAGGCCATAAAATCTTTAAAAAAATGGCCAAGTGCGAGTCGGACTCGCGCACCGAGGGTTCCGTATCATTATCTATAAATATCTATAAACCAGAGTAAGCAGAGCCCTGCTCCAAAGCAAAATGTACGCAGTGTGGGGTCACTTTATATTGGTCATTGATAAATATCAATACATAGGTACATATTTACGGTTTTCGCAATTATTCCTTAATCTGTGCTATAAGACCTACCTTCATACCAAATTTCAAGATTCTGCGTTCATGGGAAGTACCCTGTAGGTTTTGATTCCCTTGAGAGTTGCGGAAATTTGCGGCAATAACGGCTGTATTTTTTGATTGCGTTGGCTTAGAAGTTTGATTTTTTCACAGCTCCAAGGGGCAGTAGACCTGAGTATTTGATATAAATTTTAGCTTGATACCTCCACGCGTTCCTAAGAAAAAGGGTCTTGACAGACGGACGGACGGACGAACGGACAACAAAGTGATCCTATAAGGGTTCCGTTTTTTCCTTTTGAGGTACGGAACCCTAAAAAAGCCTGCGACTTCACTGCATAGAACCCAGCTGTCGCTGTTGCCAAGAGGGTTCCCAAAGAAAAACCCCGGGCGAGTTCATTGTGTCGGTGCAGGGATCGATAGCCGGCAAGGTGAATGTCGGCGGCAAGGACGATAGGGATGCGCTGCAGCCAGAGGCATAAAACATCGATATAATTATACCCCCTTGTAAAAAATCGGGCACATGACATGAAATTAAATTAAATTCTTTATTTGCATAACAGTATGTCCATAATGCAATACAATACAATACAATAACTCTTTATTGAACACCACATCTAACAATCAAAACAGAAAAAAATACAGAACCACCTACACACCACACCACACCAACACCACCTATGGCACCTATAGTTTTTCAGATTTTTAGGCATAAAAGCTTAGATAACTAAGCTTTTATGCACATAAAATACAAAAACCATGGGTGCCCGTTTTTTTTACAAGGGGGTGTATATTACATAATGTTAATCACGAGATCACGACGTAGTCATAGGGCAGATGCCCAGATTCTGGCCGTGGGCCAGTTTTGGCCATTTTCAACTTTAAATCGAGGTTGCTATGGTAATAGACAACTAGGTAGGGGCACCTGCCCTAGTCCCTAGATCTGGGGGGCAACTCAGAAATCCGATTTTCGAAGTTCGTATCACACTGTCCCTCTCACTCTCAAATTAATAACTATTAGTGAGAGCGGAACGGCACGAAACGAACTTCGAAAATCGGATTTCGGAGTATAAGGCCTGGCGATTTGGGAAGAAACGGATTACGAAGCTTGAGACCGCAGGTTTGATGGGCAGACAGATTTTGTGTTGTACAAATGTTTGTTCCGGAGTCCACACGCTAGAATAGCATTAAAATACCTATAGTGTAATTTTTTGAGATTCGTACCCAAAATAAGTGTTTAGAAAGGTATCAATAAATAAATAATATCTATCGGTGTACGGAGCTCTACTTGTGAACCTAGTAACAAAATTTATAATTTATTTTGCTTTATAAATGATGAATTGATTTAAAAGCTTAAATTATATAAAAAAATAAACAAAAATTACGTCTAATCTGTACAGTAAATAATTTTTAAAAAATAACTAAATATTACTATATGTACAAAATTAACCTAAACCTAGCGTAACAAACTACAACTAAAATTTAAAAGCTGACTTATTTTATTACCTATTATTTTTTAAACATCGGCGCCACGAATCAAACTTACAGCAAATCATAAGCGCCTTCCTATGTCCTCGCTAGTTACCTTACAAAAAGAAAGTGTAAGTAATTGCAAACCCCCAAAACAGTAATAACTGCTTTCACTGTCAGTTTGCGTCGGGCGCTATCGGGGAACCCGTCTTTAATAATTACAATTACCAATAATAAGCACTTATATTACTCGTACTTGCTTGCTAGAATATCTATAGTTACGTACATACCAACCGCCAGGGTATAGGTACGGCAATCGTAAGAATTCGGCCATTTTAAGGTACCTACCTTTTTTTTTTAACATTAAACGGGACGGGATCACAGAATGTACATAATTACGGGACATCTGCATGAAATACACATACAATTTACGGCTAATAAAAAAATAATTAAATAAAAAAAGTATTAAAACTTGAGAAAACAATTCGCAGCTTATTGCGCACGCGTAACTCGCAACGGATTTGTTACCTAAATTAGTATGAGGCATATTCGATGTTACATACATGTGATAGGTGATAGATTTTCTTTTAAATTCTTACATACATAAATGACTACAAAACTTTAGTTTCTAGAAAAATCTCTCCTCGCTCCTGAAACCTATTCCAAAAAAATCAGCGGCCTTACCATGACGTCCTAATTCCGACTCAGGGCCCCGATTTTTGAAAGCACATCACTCGAAAGTTGTATCTGTTTATTTTTATATCTTCAAAACTACACAATTTCAAATTCAGCACAATTTTTCACCACTTTAGAGTGGTATTTTCACATATGTACTTTCAAAAATCGAGCCCCAGTTCAAGTTTTAGATGTCACTTTTAGTATGAATCTGACAGCGAACGAACCTAAACTGAATCGCATTAAGACATCATGGTAAGGCCCCAGGTCAAACTCCAAGAAAACTATACTATTATTCTACTATTCCTACAAAATTAGATACCTTGGCTTCCCGGCCGCAGATTTACTGTTCAGATTTTTCCATGTTTTCTATGTTTTCAGTATCTTTTAGAAATTATCTAAATAAATTATCTTGAACAGGTTTCGCTTAACTTTGCGGTTGGTGTGGGCGCGGATTTATGCGACATCATAATAGGTAACAGAAAACACATTACGCGTACCGTTAAATTTAAGAATATGCTTATCACACTACGTAATGGATATTGCGTAGGATTTAATTAATAGTTTGATTAATAGCAAAATGTTAATCTCAGATGATTTCACTGCATGATCCCACAATTATTACGCAAACCTCATAATCCAAGCTTTTTGTAAATATTTATGCATAAACTCTGCCAACCCACGGACAACTTACGGACTCTATCTAGCTTACAATTCGTCGGACTGTTGACCGTAGAAAAAAAAAACTACATTGTACTGAAATTGTCGCGAATTCGGAATGAAAGGGCTTAGTATCTAAATCTAAATCTAACCTTAAAATTAGAAATTTATGGAGCAAGTGTCACCTGACGACAAAGAGCGCCGTTAAATACCCATGGGGACTCAACAAACAGAAAGAAAGAAGGCACTGCTGCTAGCGGCAGCGCCGGCAGCATTAAGCGAGTAAGTGGCCTTGCTCCTACTTAACCTTGTAAACGTTTCTATGATAGTTCCTACCTCTAAGAAAGTTGTCGATAAAAATGTTTCATCGACAAACTGTTTTTAAGTGGGGCACATCACTAACAATAAGTCCCTTACGAGAGTTACGAGACTGTGTCGCTGTTACCAATTTATAAGAAACCTTATAAAGTCGTTGTACAATTTGTTACATTATTTGCTTAGCCTATGCCTATACCACCGATGCGTTACCAGCCCAGAGGGCTAAGATACGAGTAGAATACCTACCTCATCTCATAGGTTTGCAAGTAATTTTACCGGCTGTCTTACTCTTCTTGGCGGCAGGATAAGAGAGTAAGATAGGTGGAAGCGATCCGGATGGACTTTGTTTTTTAGAGGAAGCCTGTGCCCATAGTATAGATCTATACCTATATACTATGTGGCTGATTTGAATTTACCATGAGCTTTTCGGTGAAAGAAAACATCGCGAGGAAACCGGACCAATCCCTATAAGCTTAGTTACCCTTCCGGGTTGGAAGGTCAGATGGCAGTCGCTTCTGTAAAACTAGTGCCTACGCCAAATCTTGGGATTAGGTTGTCAAAGCGGACCCCAGGCTCACTGAGCCGTGGCAAATGCCGGGAAAAACGCTAAGAAGATGATGATAATGACTATGTGGATGATTATATTCTAAAGGGCGACACGGCACGGCGTTCGTGGAAGCTAAAGGTCAAGTATCCTATTCGTGGGACATAAAACATACATAATAACGCCGCGGGGGAAGATTGCTTATATATTAAGTTTAAGGCCAAGTTAGCAGAATGTTATTTGACACAGTCATCTCACCATCTTTATTAGGTACTTACAATAAAACAAAGTCCTCCAGTTTGTCTGTCTGTTTGCGATAAACTCAAACTACTGAACGGATTTTCAAAAAAAGGGCAGACTTGCAAGATTTTAACCAAAAAAAAAACATTCTAAGTTGAGGAGCTACTCCGAAATTCTAAATTTGAAGTTACTATTAGTGTGAGCGGAACATAACGAAAACAAGTTCGAATTTTTAACTCCGTAATAGCTAAGTCTGGGTTGTTAGAATAAGAATGGATGTACGCGTAGCTCGGATTTTAAACGCGACGGGTTTTTATTTACGATAATATTCATCTTTGTTGGATTTCTTTTGTGAAATGTACAAGATGCTCCAGATGAGCAGCTGCTGAGACTTAAACGTACATACAAATTGTCCAATACGGCATTGAAGTGTCGTATCTAAGAGCTTGTGCAAAGCTTTTGCGATGAAAGAAGGTATAAGTGCCGGCACGTAAGTCTAGCGATGACCTTGTATGCGAAGAAATGTATAAAATACGGTATCCGTGGGTGCGCAGACCGCAGATCCCCTCCACGTGACTCGTCATCGCTAGACTTACGTTCCGGCACGTATAACCCGGTCTTATACACTGAAATTCGATTTTCGAAGTTCGTTTCGTGCCGTACCGCTCCCACTAATAGTCATTCAATTTAGAGTGAGAGGGACGGTATGATAGGAACTTAGAAAATCGAATTTCGGAGTAGCCCCCCTTTGTTAGGGGCGCCCCCTCTCCAGCGTTTGAAATAAATTGTATTTTTTGGGTTCCTCAAAAGGAGAAAACGGAACCCTTTTTTAGGATCACTTTGTTGTCCGTCGGTTGGTCCGTCCGTCCGTCTGTCAAGACCCCCTTTTCTCAGGAACGCGTAGAGGTATAAAGTTGAAATTAATACCAAATAGTTAGTTACTTGTCTGCGATACCTTAGAGCTGTAGAAAAATCAACCCTCTAAGTCAATGAAGAGAGACAGTCGTTAGAAAAGGTGTTTCCATACAAACTACTTTACTTTATCTATCCAAATTCCAAACCAAGCGTTATCTTTTCGGCGCCTTTAAGTCTGAACTGACTTGAAATCTTGGCGCATTTTAACATAAAATGAACGTCAGAATATTTAAGCGAGTTACGGTATACGGTATTAAGTTACGAGATAATATTATACCTAATATTCTATTTTAGACGGCATATCATGTAACGTAATTTTTGCTTGTTTATTTTCAGATGGTTGCGGTAAAAGTTTCAAATTATATTTTACACGAAATGTCCAATAAGGATTCAAAGGGTCCACCGGTCGGTGTACGCATTTAAACACCTAGTTTCTTATCTGTAGTTGGGGAATTTCAGAAATAGGGTACAATTATGTTTTTTCTCCGATTTTAGAAATTTTTGCATGGATCTGCTCAGATTATAATGGCGTAAATAAATGTCCCCAGTTTTTCCTTTTAGTAGTCCTATTAGTAGTAGGTTTTGTTACCTTCAAACATTAATGAATGAAAAGTAACAAAACTGACCTTGGGACTTTCTTCCACTATATAGAATCGCTAGTGCTATTGATTTCATGCAAAAAAAAATGTAAGAAAAAAAATGTATTGTACCCTATTTCTGAAATTCACCAGTTAAGAATGACTTATAAATGGATGTAAATATTTACTTATGATATGTATTAGAAATTTAGCTTAAAGAGACATCGGTCAAGATTAAAAATCTTTGTTTTTGCATGTAGGGGATAATCTATGGGTGCTCAACCACATGAAAATCCGTCCAATAGTTTTTGAGATTTTCGAATAGACAATACGCAGCAGAGGAGTTTGTATATGTATGTAGTCATTGACATTTATCTACTTACTACAAACATATAAGTACACTGTATTTAATTAAACTGGGTTTAAGTACGTAATTGCCACAGTATGCTTAAAGACGAATAAAAAAGTAATTGACGGTTAATGTAAAGGAATGGAGGTTCGCAGAGGGGGTGGAAAGGTCACTCCTTAATTAATGTTAACGAGATATTGTAGACAACCGGATAGCCTAGCTAGACGAAGCTTAAGGACATGGGTTCGAACCCCATGCTGGACAGATTGTAACTTGATTATAATTATTAGGTACCTACCTATGTATGAAAAATACGATGTTTTATTTTAATATTTTGAATGTTTATTATTAAAGTATTTTCTATTATAAACTGTCTAGATATGATTTTTGCACCCAAAAACCCTGTTCATCGATACCGTTATAATATAGAGCCGTTGTCGAGACCTCAAGGTCTCAAGACTCGAACTCTGACGATGACGCTGACGGGAATGTGAAATATAATGACGTTGATGCTTTTTATCACACCTGCATCTATCTAATATGTATTTAGCTATATATAAAATAAAAATGTTGCTCGTTTGATATTAAAAGATAAAGGAATGCAGCATTGAAGACGTCCGTGCAAGCGGCTGTTTCATCACGTGTCGTGTGTGTGTTTTTGCAAGCAACTGCCAGTAACGTGTGTAACGTTTAACAAAAGGGCCATGTGTCCCACGTGGCCCGCCGGTACGTCTCTTTCCCATGGACCATTGTGCTCGATTGCCGGCTATTGTAGTCCCCAGATTGAGCTAAAGCCAAGTTTACACTAAGATAGTGTTGCAGAGGCAGATTAATCTTGTTGGAAATGGAAATATAATTGCAAACGGTCAATTTTCGTAGGCACCTAATCATTTCAGTTGGAATTGTTCTAAGAATTAGATTAGAAATAGCAACAACGACGATTGTAACTGTAACCACAGACGAGTACCATGACGTCTTAATGCGATTCAATTCTGATTCAGTTTAGGTTCGCTCGCTGTTAGATCCATACTAAAAATGACAGCTAAAACCTAAACTGAGTCGGTATTGAATAACGTTAAGACGTCGTGGTAAAGCCCCTCAGTATTTTGTTAAACCTTTGTATTCTATATATGTTGCTGTATCATTGCAGTGTGTATAGTATATGAAAGTATATAAAAGATCATCACCTGTCAATGGATTGTCCGACTTGAAAGTTTTTTGCAGTTTCCGTTATGGTCAGAACTAGGTTTCTACGAACGAGAAATTTGGTAAAAATCTGCAATGAAAGCAAAACCACTGGCATAAGCTAGTTTCAAATAGAGTTCTAAACCTAAAATAAAATAAGGTAACATATTCATTTTATGGGAAGCTAAGTTAGTCCAAGATCTGTCATATTTACGGTTTAAAATATCGAAGATTTGTTGACGTGACAATCAGCCTTGATTTTGGGCGATTCAGGAACTGTCCAAAAATCGTAATGTATTCTATACACTGTCTATGAAACGAGTCATATATTTTTTTAATAGTCTATTGTTAGCTACGCATTTCGCTAAACACTAGTGACTAGTGTCAGTCAGTAGTCACTAGGGTAATGTAAACTGGTCTGTAACATGTTTTGAGAGCGCCATCGCTAAATGTCATTGTCAAGTTAACCCGAGGAGTACCGGCGTTAGTATGATAGGTACATGTTTTTTCTATACTTAATGTTTATTGTTATTTTTTTTTGTTACAAGCTTTATATTAACTTGCGCCGTATTTATGTGTTTATGTATGTTTTCATCATGTTCATTCGACTAAGCTGAAATTTTTCATGCTTGTGTAAGTCTGATGACAATACAATAATCTGCAGGCTTATTACGCAACTCGCTCGCAATCGCCATCGTGTTCATTTTGACAGTTCTTGTATGAATGTGACAGTTAGTTGATTCCGATGCCAATTGTCAGCCCATACATGAACTGTCAAAATGAACACGATGGTGATCGCGAGCGAGTTACGTAATAAGCTTGCTGGTAGTATGTATTAGGATTCTGCCAGGACCGTCTTCGCAGGAGGTAACTCTTCAACGGTTGGTCCGATTGATTTGAAATTTGGTTCACATATGTAATATTGATGACAATGCAAGTACAGTCAACAAAATTTACAGTCAGCAAAAAAGCTTGTATCAAAAATGAAGTTTTTAGGTTAGGTTATTATTTATATACAATAAGAAAGGCAAACGAGTACCTAATGGTAAGTTAGCACCATCCACAACACTAGAATATTGTAAATGTAATGTCAGCCTAGAGAGCTTAGGTATATAGATTACCTCATGTCTCATGTGCCAGTGATCTTACTTAGTGGCAGGATTAGCGAGTTCGACAGTTGTAGCGATCCGGACGGACCTTGCACAATACCCCCATTTTTTTGTTTATCACTACATAGTATAAAACAAAGTCACTTTCCGCTCTGTCCCTATGTATGCTTAGATCTTTAAAACTACGCAACGGATTTTGGTGGGGTTTTTTTTTAAATAGATATGAGTGATTCAAGAGGAAGGTTTATTATGTATAATCTACGTAGATGAAGTCGCGGGTAGAAGCTAGTTTAAGTATTAGGTTAGGTTAGGTTAGGTATTGTAGATATTTTGTCGGCGGTAAATATCATGTGCCATATTCAACGTGATTAGCTATATGTATGACAAGCGTTGTTGTCAACGAAAGACGGCAATGATTTTAGAAGGCATATGAAAAAGTGTTAACTAATGACTGCTTTGTTGTTTAGCATTTGTAAATAGACTTGATTAGTATTGACAATGTAATGAGCCGTTATTTGATCGGCAGTCTAGCTGAGAAGCCATAATAATATGCATAATACAATCATCTTCAGCCTATTTAGGTCCCACTTCTGGGTTGGGCTTAATTCCCTAGTGGACCCAGTGAAGGATTACCAACTTCACACACTTTTGGACTATTTCGCCGGTGTGTCTGGGGGCACGGCAGTGCCTCCGCCAAGTCGAGCAAAAAAGCGGCACGGCCGTACCATTTTCGATCCCCATAAAACTTCTTTGTGGATAAAACTAGAAGCCTGAATTTTCAGTTATCAAGCAGGCATTGTATAGACACGGTATATTTCAAATTTCATTCAATTCGAATCAGTAGTTTAAGAATTATAACTACAGTCAACTGGGGTGACTTTAAAAAGTAGTTTTAATGACAAAACCATTGTTTTTTATTTGCGTTTATTGCTTCCAATCAATGTCTTCTTCGCCTTTGCGTCTACATTCTACATGCCAAACATTCACCGGATATGGATAATATCGATTTTATAGCAATTTTAAAACGATCAAAGTAGCCCCAAAATTACCGAAGTCACCCCAGTTAACGGTAGTTAATGTTTCTTAATTTTGTCACTCACTGACTGACTGACCGATCATCAAAAGTTAAAGGCACTTCTAGCAGACGTAGAAACTTATAGCAGATATAATATGTATTTTACTTGTGAGAAAAGTGTTTTTTTACTACATATAATATTAAACTGACGGTTTAATGCGAATGCAAAGTCAATCTATTTATTTAAATCATAAAAGATTTTTAATATTGATATCCTCATCACTACATAGTATAAAACAAAGTCGCTTTCTCTGTCCCTATGTCCCTATATCCCTATGTCTCTATGTCCCTATGTATGCTTAAATCTTTAAAACTACGCAACGGATTTTGATGCGGTTTTTTTTAATAGATAGAATGAATCAAGAGGGAGTTTTATATGTATAATACATGCATAACATACCGTGCGAAGCCGGGGCGGGTCGCTAGTTACCTAAGATGTTGTTAAATTAACCGACTTGGTATTACACGGATCTCACAACTTTTTACGGCAGAAGAACTGCGTTGCTAGACTTGTTTTTTTTTACAAGTTTATGTATGTTTTTAATGGAATGCTGTTTTTCTTTCATTAATTTCCTTTACCAAAATGCTTATGGTAAATTTCACACATCAAAATAACTAGTAAGCCAAACCACAAGCAGTAGCTTTGCCAAGGCTTTTCATGATAAATATATGAATCACACGAGTATCTATCATACACTTACATGTGTTTCACTAATGATATCAAGTTAGTCGCCTAAAACCCCCTGTTAAGTTTATAACTCTAATTATTACTCACAAAATAAAATAAAATAAAATAGTACAATGAAGTACTCTGAGAACTTAATACATAACATTTTATTATTATTTTAGCGCTCGCCAAAACTGCCACTTCGCCCCGGTTTGCCCCTAAATCTGGGGCTGCCATTGTTTCAAATTCAAAAGGATGTCAAGGTTTACAGGACAAATGAGTTAGGAACTCCGAATTGCTTTCTTTTAAACTAGGTCTATAGTTGTTATTATGATAGGTCAGTATACTGCGTGTAGGTACGAGGTATACTTAACCAACTGCGACGATATTATAGAAAGCAAATTTATGTTGTCGCAGGGATAAAAATTCACGTTTGACCTCATCATCTGTCCAACAACCGGCAAGCCTCCCAGCGGTTAAGTGAATGCAACTAACAAATAACGATCTCGGGCGAAAAACCCCGAACTGCCGTCGGTTCCCTGAGGTTATAAATAAGAGGCGCTCGGGAAACAACTCTTCAGTCCGTTCTAATCTGCCAGTCGGAGTACGTGTCTCGCGCTTTAGCTCGCCGCTAACGACAATATTGAAGGCAAACAAGATTGTTATGTGAATAGTGAGTTGTTGAATTCAAAACAGTGAAATGCCGACAGACATTATGTCAGCTTCCTGCCGTGCAGAGCGGTTTGGCAAGAGTTTCAGCAAAAAATCATGCGATGCCGAGGAGAAGTCCGGCTTTGTGGTGCTCAGTGGACTCGGAAGGATACGACAAGACGTCCGAGTTGTCGTTTACAGGACATCTTTGGAACATTTCGCCGTAATATACCCGAGAAAACGACTATCGAAGCCCATTGGAGTGGTTAACCTGAGGAATACATCAGTCGAGCGAGCGGGATCTGAAATGGGGTTAGTTATAAGGCAAAAGGGCTACGACAACGCCATATCCGCCAAGTTCCTGTGTGCTGAAAGAGATATAGACTCGTGGATAACAGCGTTCACGACGAGAACATCGCCTGCTTGCCAGCATCAAACTAGCCTTCCAGTCCTCGTGGAGGCCGAGGAGACGTACGACAATTGAAGACTCGATTAAGGAAACTGCGTTGATTGTTGCGAATTTCTAATTCGAATGCCGCTGCGGCAGCAGACCAAATCGTGCCAGTTGCATCATGACAACACCGATTATCCAATGGATATTATTTTCGGTTTTCGCGACTGATAATGTTTAGCGCTACATGCGAATTTGTCAGACGCGAGATCGAGGTTATGTTTGTTTTGCAATGAGATTGAAAAAAGTGAAAGCTCGTTTTTTGCGGGCATGTGAAAGTGCCAGTCAGTAATCATGACATATACCTGTGCAGGTACATACTGCCAGGTCTGTGAGTCAGCGACAGCGCACGGTCACAATGGGCCGTTCAAATAGATTTCCCTTTTGTAACATTTGGCAACAAAGAGAGAATTTTGCTACAATTCTATAGAGTTGAAATAATTATTATTGTACTTAACTAACTAATGTTTATATCTGATTAGGTACGTTTGTAGATTCATTTTGTGGATTAATCACTCGTAGTATTTATCGACCAATGAGCTTAATAGGTACACTTTGGGCAATTCGAGACTTTGTATACCTACAATTAAAATATTTTTGTTTAGATTTAGAAAACAGTGGTTCTGTAGTCGTATGACGTTTGCCAAAGTCTTAAGAATTTAGTCAATCATTATCTGTAAAGTCGTTTACTATATATGTTTATAATTAAGTATATATACTTATACACGAAGCCAAATTTTCAATTTGGACATCGTTTAGACGATTTTTTGTAGTTTTGACTCGTAGGTATTTAGACAAAAATGACTGTATGCGGTTAATTTTGATTTTCGAATTTCGGGTTTTTTTATTTCATACATATGAGCGTTTTTACTAATATCACGGTGACAAAACAGCAATCGTATTCAAGTGTTAATAAAAAAAATAGGATTTTTCTAATTGTAGTAATTTAAATTTAACACAGGTGTAGGTACTCGCCTAGAAATATGTGATATAGATCACGTTTTGAATTGTTCAACTGTAATTAGTCAAAATTCTTCCAATGTCAACATAAGGGCTAATATATTTAAAGAACTGCCTATACTATCGGTCGTTGAGGATATTTTATGTGTAGAAATTCGATGACCGAGTCATCGGTACATTATATGTTAATTATACATAGGTAACAGGCTAGTGATCGTAATTATCATATATGTTATTAACACAAAAAATATTTTTCACGTGGCTAACCTTGTTTTTTACTGTTGTAAAATCCACATAGATACCTGTTTAAATAGAACTTCCTTAGACATTTTTGGCCTAAAAGTACCCCTACACTACACGGTGTTTCTTTGATGTAAGGAGTAGGTAAGGAGTAAGTATATTATACTTAATTGAGTACTGAGTAAATCCATTTTAATCCTATTGCCAGTGTGTAAGATCATAACATGGAAAAACTGTATGTTACTACTTGTGGCAGTATTTTCTAATATCAAAACGCATGAAGACAAAATTACGGAAACATTGAATTACAAGTTGTAAAATACTAACCTATTGCATAGCAGCAAAGCAAACCCCTTTATCTCGTAATGACCTATAAGATTTTTGTGTTTAGACATTTCACGAAAAAATTGAATTTAGTTGTATGCCTACAACATACCGATTTAAAAGTGATTTAAGAAAACTAAGATCAAAGGAAAAACTAAGCTTTACTAGAGTTTTTATGTAGTTCTGTCCTGTGTAATTAAAAAATACGAAATGGGCGACAGAGGAACGCAATAAGTTTTGTGAATTTCCTACAAATTTGATCGGAACGGTCCGCATTGGCAGTTCTTTTATTTTCTACCTAGCACAGCACAGAATGCTATTTTTTATCGTACCTAATACGTTGCCAGGCGCAAGCAAAACTAAAGGCCCCTATACATTCAGCCATGGCTTCTCTTTTTTTCTTAATAAAACACTTCATAGGTATGCCAGTATTTTCCTACTCTCTAGGCTGAAAGGAAAGACAGCAGCGCAAACAGCCAAGCGCTTGACGGCGGGATCTGAAAATAAGATGCTGTTAGCGACACGGACGGACCGTGCACAAGATTTACTTCTACCGACTCTCATCACAATTCTAAGTTTAATTTAATGACGTAACGTTTAATTGTATAATTTTAACATGCTAAATAAGATCTGTCTTAATCATTGCTACGAGAATTAAAATTGAAATATAAATTATTTATATTACGGCAGGCGGTCGTGTAATCATGTTCCTTAAAGAACAGTCATTTGTTTTTCTATTAATTAAAATAGAGAGCATCAATGTGATACTTACATGTGTGATTGTTTTATACCCATAGTATTATTTAGTGTATAGTTCAAACAATTATAGATAAGTATGTACCGAGGAGATTTTTTTATTTTACTTTACCATCATTGAACCACATTCTTTTTTTGTAGCACTATGGTTTTATACCTGGTCTGGTCATCTCGTCAACGCACGGCCAACGCAACGCAACGCAACACTAATCTTTCTGCTAGCGCTGCTAGCTAGTGTTGCCATCTCCAAAAGATAAGTCAAAAACTATATGTCATATCAAAAGTCACTAGAATGCCGTCGTAATGCCGTTAAGTTAAATGGGGCGCTAGTTCCAGAAAACCGCACATGCCGCGGGGAAGAAAGGGGGTATTGAACCGTCAATTACCAAAATTTTTGCCATACTACATTTAGGGCTTTTTTTGGTACATTATCGATGAAGTACTTACCTAAGTATAATAACTAAACTAAGTAAGTAGGTAGGTATCCACTGCCTGAAAGAGCAAAAAAAAAATGCAAAAGCGAAGTGCCCTAACTACTAGTTTCTAAAATTTCAATTGGCGGATACACCTATAGACACGGTGGTGTAGTGTAACTAATATAACGGGGCCCGTGCCAAATTTGTGCGTCCTCCTGTGCTACAGGTGTAGTCAGAGCGAGGCGCTGTAGAATTAAGGGCCGTAGTATTTTGTCCGCCCAACCACCCATAGGGCCGGTACACCAAATGCGTGCTGCGTGCTGCGTGATACGCGCACGCACCAGTTATAGTGTATGAAACTATGAGATAGATGCCAGACCAGATGCGTGGTCACGCGCTCACGCGCGTGCGTTTATTGTTACCCTACTAATCACACAGATCCCTGCTATGCTATGATACACGGGTCGTAGCTTTCATTTCTTCAGGATATTGGTCAACTCGTTTAGTGTTGATCAGCTAGGTGCGTGATTTGTTATCGCCGTATCCAATACCACAAACTTGTGCAACTATGTGTAACACGCTCGCGCCAACACGTCATATCGGCCATATCTCGTGCCTAACGACCAATTAACCGAAAAAAAAACACAATAAAAACACACACAATGCACAAAAGCATGAAGTTAAGCAGAGCGAAACGACGGAATCTGACCCGTGACCCGATCATGCGAGCTTTCACCAGTTTCGTCACAGTGATGCTGTTTCTGGTCTTCGTGTCGGCGTTTTACCTCGCGATGTCGTTCAAGCCAGTGTCCAAAGAGGAGCACGTGGAGAGAATCAACAAAATGAACGAAGAAGTCGAACCGTTTAGAAGGAATTTGACGGAGTGCGCGCGGCATGTCAAGGCCACCAACTCTGATATCGAGCATTTCCTCAAAAGAATACCGCAGTCGACTTTCCAGGGTAAATGCTTCGTAGCTTGCATATTAAAACGCAACGCTATTATAGTCAAGAACAAAATCGTGGAACGGAACCTTTTGAATGCGAATAGAGCGGTCTACGGCGACGACAGCGAAGTCATGGCCCGTCTTAAAACGGCCATCAAGGAGTGCTCGAAAGTGGTCGACGGGATTTTTGAGATATGCGAGTACGCGTCAGTGTTTAATGATTGCATGCATATGAAAATGGAGCATATTCTGGATCGAGTTACGATGGAGAGAAGGATGGAAGCTTTGGGGCAAATGTCTTCTAACCCTGATGAGTGGAGCGAGGAAGAGGATGAAATGTTGAAACTGGTTAAAGATGAACTTTAGTTTGTAAGAGCGAGAGCGCCTAAATAAATAAGTAAATTAGTAGGTAGAGTCTGTCTAACCAAAGCTGAACCCACTAGTTATTTGATTGGCAACATTTTGTCTTTAAGTGTGTCTATCTGAGGTGTCATGTTGTACGTCAAATTGACATTTCTCTAAGAAAATTGCAGCTGTGTTGAGTGATCCTGTGTTACCCGGTCATGATTTTTTGAAATTGCCGCGCTTTTACAGGTTCAGCTTTGGTTAGACAGACTCTACTAATAAAGTTAGTCGTTGTTATAAATAAAAATAAATATTGAAATAGTGTCAGAGCATTTCGTTATTTATAACCGTCTGTCCAGCTACATAATACAGTCTGGAAATTTGTTTTTAGATAGATATATATTAGAACTAGCTTCTGCACGCGACTTCGTCCGCGTAGAATTAGATTTAAGAACTGACGTTGATAGTTATTAATATTCTGCAATAATTATTTACGCTGCGAGTCTAGGCAGCTACGACCTTTGACATGTTTATTACTATCCCGCGGGAACAGTACAATTTTCCGGGATAAAATTAGCGTGTCTATCTAGAGTACCACCACCCATCTCAATCATATTTTATCCAAATCCGTCCAGCCGTTTGCGCGTGAAAAAGTAACAAACATACACACGCACACACACAAACTTTCGCCTTTATAATATTAGTGTGATAAGTAGTGTGTGAAGTGTGATGTGATAATCACTATCACTACATAGTATAAAACAAAGTCGCTTTCTCTGTCCTTATGTCCCTATGTCCCTATGTATGCTTAAATCTTTAAAACTACGCAACGGATTTTGATGCGGTTTTTTTTAATAGATAGAGTGAATGAAGAGGAAGGTTTATAAGTATAATACATGCATAATATACCTACTGTGCGAAGCCGGGGTGGGTCGCTAGTAAATAATAAGCAAAGCATATAGTCTAAGAGCTAGCTACCGAAATAGGTATACAATTTCTGCTCAAACTCAATCTCTGCTCTTTCTGCTTTCAAGCTCTGAGTTTCGTGTGATATACCTAATAGCTAGCTAGTTATATATTTAATTCGAATATAACATTGCTAGGCGTTTTAATTGGAGGAAAAGTAAGTGCCGGTGACGTCCAAAGGTGCCGGAAAAAGTGCCAAAGTCACCCACCGCTGAAAAAGCTGCCAGGTGCTGGAATTTAATTAATAATGAATTAAATCGAATAAAATCGAATAATCGAATCTAATTATTAATGTGTTTTATGTACAATAAAGAGTTAAACATACATACATAATGATATTATGACATGCTAACTAGAGGGATTTCATTTTCGTTGCTCTATAAATTGTATACCCATTTCGGTAGCTAGCTCTCCGGCTAATACATCTTGATTGACTTAAGGTACAGAGCGCCATCTTGTGCAGCTTTTATGTACCCTGCTACAATACAACAGTGCTTGTTTGGGTTGTTTGTCGTTTCGCTAACTAGGATAATCCTAGTAAATCAAAACTAGGTGGCGGTATCATTGCCAACAGGAATGTATTTTATTGTTCACTCACTGCATTGGGATTCAAGGACTACAAAAACTACAAAAAGGTACTACAACAAAAATACGTATGGCATTTGTTTGAAATTATTCTTTGACTGTATACGCGTTATAAAGCTTTTGCATTTTTTTCAAAAAATTCGCGTCGAATCTACTAGGGATGTGAAAAAAAAATCGATTATGGAAAAAACGATTTTTTCAAATGTAAAAATCGATTTTTAGTCGCGATTTTTTTATCACAAATAATCGATTAATAATCGATTTTTTTTATAATCAAAAATCAAGCATAGTCGATTTCTTATCTACCACCCCTGACATTAAGTCTGGTCTTTTTTAACCCGGACCGCGAACTATCAAAGAATACTATCTCCATGGAGATGATATTACGCATTAACGCCATCTGTGCGTCTACGATGGCAGCCCTTCTGTGCTTTTGAAACAGTTTTAATTAATAAAACCACGATAAATAAAATATTTATAGCGTTTATTTTGAAATTCATTAAAAAATTAGGAAAAAATCGATTAATAAAAAAATCGATTATTTTTTTAAGAAAAAACGATTATTTATTAATCGATTTTTAATGCGAAAAAAATAATCGATTAATTAAAAATCGATTTTTCACGTAGAATGTCACATCCCTAGAATCTACTCCGTGCTGTCATCCTATACTGCCATGTATAAAAAAAATATCTACCATGCTGCCCTCTGTAAATCGGTTCCGTGGGGCGCCTATTTATTCAGTGTTTTAAAATTATTTACCGTTACAAACTTGTCTTGGTATTTACGAAAAGTCGTATTTGATATATTTTTTAAATCGTTAAAATGTTATTCCGCCTCTATATGCCGAGATATTCAAATTGGTGTCTTAAATTAGACTAGATGAAAACTGAACCATATCAATTGAGATAAATCCTAAAGATGGGTTTACGGGATGGCGCTACTGTCATGTACAGGTACAGGTAATAAATGAAACAAAAAAAAAACCACCTCTTTTTTAAGACGACATATTGTTTTTATTATTAGTAAAAACCAATCCTCCAATCACAGCTCTCTTCTCCTCCTCTGTTATCTATGACTTCCATAGAGTACTTAAAGCTAGACATACACGTATGTAAAGGTTACACCAGCGGTTTTATTGCCTCTAAGCTCACCCACCGGGCTCCTCGCCGTAAAGTACGCTATCGCTACAGAAGACATGAGGAGCGACATGATGCGTACCTGATGACTAGAAAAAACAGACTACAATGCAACGACTGCGACAGGACGTTATATAAAAATATTTTTTACATTGGACATTGCTGTATGGGGTTTGAACCCTTTGCCTTTTCAAAGTGGAAGTGGAAGTAGTAAATTTTAAGAAAATCTTTGCTTGCTCCTTGCTTGCTTCAATGGGTGCAGTTAATTCCCGACCATGGAAATACCGGCCTGGAAATCCCGACCCTATATTCCGCGTACATTGTACATGAAATATGGGTCGGTATTTCCACCCCGGTATTGGCTTGTACCGCGGTGATAAAACGCGACCTGATAAATACCGGCCTGTTAATCGGTGTACATTCATTCGCAATGACAATCGATTCTTGGCATCGATTCTCTAGAGTGCATTTGTAGTGATTGCCTACTAGAAATAATGAATGTCGATATATCGATGCCTATCGACGTGATACTGTCGATAACATATTGAACATAACTTAACTACATCGTTTTGTTTGTTTAATCTGTTCTTTTGCAATTTAGTATTATTTTGGTATTATTTATTTGATTAAGCTGTGGTGCGAATGTCGTGTATTTTATTTACATCTATGAAATGATATTAATGCGTTTTCCGTTGTTCCGCTCACATAATAAATATTAGATCAATCAAACATATTTTTAAGTGAACACTTGAAGCCACCGGGTTCTCAATTCTTCAATTTTATTTCAGTAAGTATAATTATTATATAAATTGTTCACCTCTTGTCAATTCAAACCAGGTATTGAAAGAACAAACGGTAGATTATGTATATTATGCAGTATGCACATGCAGTTCCAGTCAGCAAACACGCAATCAATAGTCTATTTAATTTCAAGAAGAGCAGGCTTAATTATCTTACATACATACATACCGTCACGCCTCTTTCCCACAGGGCTACCCAGAGACTACTTTGTTGCACTTGCTACTGGTCCTGACATACCTCTTTCGCTTCATCCGCATTCATCAATCTCTTCATACATGCTCGTCGGTTTCCGGTACTCTTGACCTGACCTTTTTCCAAAACGTCTCCAATTTGATCACGGAACCTCTGTCTAGGCCTTCCCCTCCCAACGCACCCATTCACACTCCCCATATAAATCTGTTTTGTTAATCTTCTTTCATCCATCCGCTCTAGGTGACCAAACCAACTAAGCATACCTTTTTCTATCCTAGTCACTAGGTATATCTTCTTTCACACCAGCATGTTACCCTTACCACACTATTCCTTATTCTATCTTTCAGTGATACACCTTCCATACTTCTTAACACACTCTCATTTCTACTGCATTTATTCTACTTTCAGCTACAATATGTGGCTGAATCCATTAATAATAAAATACCGGTCATGTCAAGTTGCTGGATAAATTAGATTCTTATGGGATCAGAGGTCAAGCAAATGATTGGCTTAAATTGTATCTATCCGACAGGAAACAATGTCCAGAAATAACAAAAATTTAAGAAGATAAAAATCAAATCCAGAAGATAGTGTATTGATCATCTGATAGTACTGTTGTTACAGGAGTGCCTCAGGGCAGTAATTTAGGCAGATATTAATGAAGCCTTATCTGACACGAGTTGCTAGATACATAGTAATTATCTTTTAATAAACCTGAGCAAAACTCAGTTTATGCAATTTCACTCAGTCAAGGCCAAACCTCCTAAGATCAATATTAGAATTGAAGAGATTGAATTGCAGGAAGCTAGTAGTGTTAAGTTTTTGGGTTTAACTATAGACCCACACCTAAATTGGAAGGGACATATTGACTCTGTATGTTTTAGGTTGGAACGTTTCGTTTATGCATTGCGGAAACTTAGACAATGTGTGTCAAATGAAGCTGCACTTAAAGCCTACCATGGGCACGTATCATCAATCCTTAGTTATGGCCTAATTTTATAGGGTAACTCTGTGAACTTTGGTAGGGTTTTTCTGTTGCAGAAGAGATGTGTACGTGCAATAACAAATGCTTGGATAGGGTGCAGCTGTAGGCCCCTTTTTAAAAAACTAAATATTTTGCCGCTAGCCTGTATGTATATTTATAAAATCTGTAATTTTATTAAGAAATTCCCTAAATATTTTAAAAAGAGATCAGATCAGCATACAAGGGGCATAAGAATGCAATATAAATATCTCTTATATCAACCACGCTGTAATAATAGCATCTACAAAAGGAATAGTTATAATATGTGCATTCTAACTTTCAATAACTTACCTGACCAAATAAAATCACTTGAAGGCAATGGATTCAAACAAGCATTGAGATGTTGGCTCCTTGAACACTGTTTCTACAGTGTCAAGGAATTTACTAGTTATAGACTTAATATATGACATGAATTTAGAAATTATTGACCGCCTACTATTGTTCAAATTTTATTTTTTTAATGTGTTTACCATATAATTATATATGTTATTGTTGTTGATTTTATTATTGTTGATGCACATTAACTACTTTATATAGTTGCATGCTGTATGAATGCAGCTGAAAAAGATGGAGCAATATCTAACTTAAAATTAAGACAATGTCTTATGTATCTAACACTTTTTCTGCAAATAAACATTATCTTATCTTGTCTTATCTTCATGCTTCTTTTGCCATTCCCAAATTTCGTTACCGTACATTAGTGTTGGGATGAGCACTCCTCTGAACAGCCCTATTAGAAAATAACAGAAAGTGTATTGCAACCAAGTCTGTACCATGTTTGAGGCTTGATTTTCTTTATAAAGTTGACAAGTCATTAATTATTAATTATCCCTATTAAAGGAATGAGGTATGGCAAAGACCTCGTCTGATTAAGGGAAGGCACTATGGAGTTCTTCAACCAACTATTCCAACGAAACCATAGTTTTTTTAAAAACAGAGAATTCTCCAAATTGTTTACCTCCATAATTATTAGGCTAAGATTGGGTCATTTTTGCTCACCTGTATTCTTGGCAAAGCTCTGAATAAAGGACAACTCCATCTGCGAATGTGGTCTGGCAGAGGGTACTCTGGAGCATATATTTTTTGATTGTCAGCCTGCTAATATTAATATGCAGGTACTGTTACAAATGTGTATCATTTTGTTGTATGAGATGATCAACATGATGTGATTTGATTATAATTCGTTGCCAATGTTTCAACATATGCAGTGACTGATCAAGAGTTCTGACTGCCTTAGGTTAATTAGGTGCTGCCTGGAGAGAGCTGGTACGCCGCGCAACGACCTCGCATGGTCACGACCCTCAGTCATGAGGAAGCGACAGAGAAGAAGAAGAAGGTTAATTATTTTTTTTTGTCAGTGTAGGGTACCTAGATGGCAATGATGCTAGATTAATAGTGCATGCGAAGACACGATTTCAGCGCGCCATAGGCTGCAGCCTAATTAGCCTAAGGGTTAATCAGGCCCTGAACATATGAGTAATTAAATATATTACTGGGGGGGGCGTTAGGTATTAACTTTTTTTATTTTATTTTAGAGAGGCCAGACAAACGAACTAGTCAGTCACCTGGTGTTAAATGATCACCACTGTCCATAGACACCCGCAGCGCTTTACGCTATGCCAGTGCGTTGTCGGCCCTGCAGAAAATTGTACACTCGCCTCTTAAAGGCACCCTGGTCGTAACTCGATGGGAAGACCCCAGCGGGAAGCTCGTTCCAGAAAACTGCTTGACAAATAAGCTTATAAGCAATAATCCACAGATGTTTAATTTTACTATCACTGAATTCCAGATATGAGCGACATCACACACGAACTGCGACAGCGCTGCTCAGTTCCCACGCCGCGTACGGCGCGCAGGCCGCCGTCGCTGGCACTGGCAACTTAGTCTGAACCAGGGACTGACTTGGATGACAGTCAGTTTTGTTATGAAAAAAAGACAGCAAGTCACCTGATGGTAAGCGATTGTTGCTAGTGTTGCTTTTCATAGACGCCTGCAATGTTGGAAGGATGGCTGATGATGCAAACTAGGAGATCAAGAAGAAATGTCTCTTGTGATAACAGGCCGGGTCCACTCCGCACTGTAGGTATAAAACTACAAGTACGCGCGGCGGCTGGCCCGGGCCGGTCAATCAATGGGTCGCCGCGCGCTGCTTAGTTCGCTTCGCACGCGTTGATTCTCGATTTCTCGCGCTTCCGAGTTAGGTAGTCAGTCAGTCATTTAGGACAAAGCATTTTATACATAATAATATGTATGTATAGATCATCGTAATTTGAGTTCTTTTTGGAAATAATTAAATTGAATGTCCTTTAATTGCGAAAATAAACCACCTACATTCTTATTACCTGTAAAATTAACGTGTTTTATGTACAATAAAGAGTTATACATGCATACATACATAATAAATAATCAATGTTAGTAATGTTTGTAAGAATAATTTATTTATATAAGTGTGTCGTTTTTTCATTCAGCACACCTATTATTCATTTACCTATTTCAATAATACTTATCGTCTTTCACTCGCTTCACTCCGTTCTACCCGCTACAGTACAAAAAATATTATAATTCGTAAGTCACAACCTTAATTATGCACGCGGTGACGTCGTGAACGGCCATGATTGAAACGGTTAAACTTAAAGAAGCACTCTCGCGTCGTAACACGGTTTATTTTTGCATGGACAGACTTGAATATAATTATAACATCTTTAACTATAATGTACATGACATAAACAATGAATAAATGAATATGAATATGAATGCTTTGCGGGAAATGTGATGGAGTGGGGGCTGTAGGCTGTTATCGCTGTAGGTAAATATAACAGGAGCGAACTAGATCGTGCTTTATTTGTTCGCGGCAAGAGTTTTTATCTAATTCATCGGCTTCTGAGAGTGAGCCTTCTGTACTTTAGTACTATTACTTATTCTGTGATGTAACGGAACGCATATTTTGGGACATTCAAAAAATATGTGCTCCAAAGTTCCTTCACCAATACCACATTCGCATATAGAATTGTCCCTGATCCCTGAAAAAAGAAATTTTGAGTTTCAGTTCTAAGTATGGGGAACCCCCAAAATTAATTGTTTATTTTTTATTTTTGTGTGAAAATCTTAATGCGGTTCACAGAATACATCTACATACCAAGTTTCAACAGTATACCTGATATTGTTTCGGAGAAAAGTGGCTGTGACATACGGACGGACAGACAGACAGACATGACGAATCTATAAGGGTTCCGTTTTTTTGCCATTTGGCTACGTAACCCTAATAACCATGGTCTTGAGGGAAGATCTGGTTGTAGGCTACCATAGTGTCTACCTTTGGTCTGTTGTGAATTATGCCACAAATCATTTCAGCTTTCAAGTAACTGAGGTCGGACCTCTGATCTTAAATCTCGATTAAAACATTTGTCGTAAGAATTGGTTCCCATCCGAACAGCATCTCTTGCTCATTGGTCAACCACTTCGTCTCATAGTCATAAGTTATAGCTTTTATGAGACGTCAAGCGATGACAGCTGTTATTGCGGTATCGCTTGGCGATGGTCTGTGCTTGGCTCAGTTGCAACTACCTGCAATGTTAGTACAAAAGACAGAATTACATCTGGTGACAGTGGGAAGCGGGGGGCATTCTTCAGACTTCTAAAGTAATCCATTTGCATCGACGTACCGTTTTAAGTTTAATGGTGAATTGTTAGTGATTTGTTGTATGTTTTTTTTTAATGAATATTCTCTATTGTGTTAGTTATAAAAGTCTTAAAGATATTGTTAGTAGACACAGAAAAATACTATAAATTAATCTAAACTAATAAATTAATCCTTCGTCAAGCGAAGAGATATCCACCTACCCAGCATTGGATATATATATGTATATATAATCTTACATTTATTTTCTTTTGTAGAGACAATGTGAGGTGGTGATATTGTCGAGCTGTAAGCCGTGCGGGTGAGCGCGGCGCGATGGCAGTGGCGGCCTCCAGGCATACCTCATTAGCTGCAAGCTGCATCTTACACGACACTTTAGAGGAGCTGCGATCATGGGGTTAGCACAGAGCTTCCGAGCTTATTAATATCCAAATAAACATGCCACAATCACCCCTATGCAAACTCAATTACAGAGCTGAGCAGATCCTGAATATCCGTTTCACACCTGTTGATTGTGTAAGAGTAGTTTTTGTACAAGAGGGGGTTGTCATGAGTGAGAATTTTTATTGGTTTGTGTGTTCATAGGTAAATAGTGGTCAAACGGTCATTGAATGTAGTAGTTAGAATAATAATGTTTGAATGCTATATTCCCAAAAGATACTTCTTATTTTTATATTTAGGCTATTAATCATATTCTTCAGAAAAATCATACAATTTACCAGTTGCTTCTCTTCCCGCGCAGATGGTAAAAGCCCATCGAGGGAATGGGCGAAAGTCTTGGGAATCATGTTATAGCCGATACGGCTAGCAACCCATCACTATTTTGATTCCCCTTTCCACCTATACGCCCTTAATCATGCTAAACGTGGCCTTAGGCACTGTCCACCCCGTAAGGGATAAAGACGTGATAAATGCATTCACTGATTAAGTGATATATGCTTTACCTCGATATTGAAATTATTTGTGATCAAATTTTAAATTGTGTTTCTTTGGAGTATATTAGGGCCTAATCCTCTACACTTGAAATGAAACAAGGAGAATGAGTTTTCATGCTTACACAAACTTTTATGCATGGAACCATTTGCTGTGGGTGGTATTCAATGCTATTATATTAGGCTAGCTATTTATACTTATACTGGACTATTTGTAAGCTGAGTTTTCGTTCGTGTTGGTTGTAGACTGTAGAATGTAATTAAATAAAAACAACTAAACTATACTGAAGATCCAACACCCAGCGCTGACAAGAGCAATGACACAACACAACTTCTTTTGTTTTTCTTTCTGTGATTCTAGTTGCTTCAATTCATTTAGCCATTGTTTCCAGCGGGTGTGCTCTTCAGGTCGAATGCGACATTTCCGGTTCACACCAATTCTATGGCCATTGTAGGCGACGCGCCTATTTAGGTAGAGCTAGGCATAACAAACTTTTTGTAAAATATCGTATTTTAACCCTGGCCCTTGCACGTAGCGCTGACAGAAAAATAAACAAAAGAAGTTGAGTTGTGTCAATGCTCTTGTCAGCGCTGCGTGTTGGATTTTCAGTATAATTTAGTTGTTTTTATTTAATTACATTGTACAGTCTACAACCAACACGACCGAAAACCCAGCTTACATAGTCCAGTTCCTATGAATAACCTCAACCCTATCCTATAAGTATAAATAGCTAGCCTAATATAATAGCATTGAATACCACCCACAGCAAATGGTTCCATGCATAAAAGTTTGTGTAAGCATGAAAACTCATTCTCCTTGTTTCAAGTGTAGAGGATTAGGTCCTAATACCTATAAATGGAATGGCCTGCAGGCTTATTGTCTAACTCGCTCGCAATCGCCATCATGTTCATTTTGACAGTTCATGTATGGGCTGACAATTGGCATCGGAATCAGCTAGCTGTCACATTCATACAACAACTGTCAAAATGAACACGATGGCGATTGCGAGCGAGTTAAACAATAAGCCTACTGTCCCCACTGTACCAGCAATTATCCGCAAAATAAAACTTAATTATTTTTTTCTTTGATTTTTCAATGTGTGGCTTCCAGTTTACAGCAGAGTCAATATTAATTCCTAGTAAGCAAAACTCTGTCACTTCTTCTATCTTGCTATGGTTTATTTCTAAGTTTATTTCTAGGGGTTTTTTCTGAATGGGTTTAAATTATATGATTTTGGTCTTTTTAATATTTATTTCTAAATTGTGATCATCAAGCCATTGTTTAACGGTGTTAAAATTTTGCGCGAGTTGGGAGTTACATTCGGAGCTGTCCGAGCAGCCGAACAGTAATGAGACGTCGTCTGCAAACATAACGCAATCGGTGCCTCCCTCTAGAGCCCTAGGTAGGTCGTTGATGAAAATCAGAAACAGGGCACACGACAAACTGCTCCCCTGCGGCAATGAACACGTGACACGGCGAAGTTTAGACTGACTAAATATACCTAAAACAAAAAAAAATCCGCAAAAACGAGTACACGAGTAACGAGTATCGGTGATCGCAAAGAGAGCGCGAGACGGTCAAAGTGCGGCATCAACTTAATCATCCTTAAATTATCAGTGTGTGCGTGCGGCGGGTTGCGTGCGTACCGCCGCCAACTGGCGCGCACACATTTAAGCCGCGCGATGTACTTTTGTTTGAAGTGTACTTACTTTCCCTTTTACTATGTTATTGCGGAGCTCAATCTGTCGCTTGCTTTTTACCCGCGTTCTGTGTGAGATCTTGAGACTTGTTCTTTATCAGCCATTTTATATGTTTGCAATTGAATGCCAATCTGTTGAAACTTTTACACCGAACTGATCGTTACCGTTTTTTCCAAAAACCTCAGAAATATTAGTAAACGAATTCTGAATTACTGAGTAATCTCAATAGAACAAACCGATTAGTGGGGGTCTACCCATTAAAAATTCACCGGTGTTTCCACTGTACGCGCGGGCAGAGGCTACGGGAGCGGGATCCGGCATCCGCGGCACTCCACCGTGTGTTGCCCTTTCGGGCCCACCTCTGTGGGGCTAACGCCCCACGGACTCCGGCTAAGGCACTCCGGAAACACATGGAGCGCCTTACCACCTCGGGATATCTGTAGCGACGGCAGCGATGTGTTGCGTCGAGCTGTTGTGGACCTCCATCATCTTGTCGGCAAGCAGGGCGAGGTCGTCGAGCGTTGTTTTAATTTTGAACGCCTCGCTGACGGCTAGTACCGAACGGACGTGCGGCGGCAGATGTTCGAGCCACATCATTTTGATAGTGCTCTCAGGAAACTTGTCTTTGTTGAGCTGCTGCATCCGTCTTAGCAGCTGACTGGGTTTCTGGTCGCCGAGTTCGACTTGAGACAAAAGCTTCTTAGTTTGCGCGCTGTTCGATTCCTCGTACAACGAAATTAGACGACTTTTGATAGCGTTGTAGTAGTCTGCTTGCGGCGGCGAGTAGATGAGATCGGCGATGTTCTGGATGTCTTGCTTTTCGAGCTGTGCGATGACCATTTGGGCGAGCTGGGCCTGGTTGCGTTTGAGATCGGCGGTTGCTGCTTCGAAACTGCAGAACCAGAGGAGCGGCTGGTCGCGCCAAAATGGTGGAACTCGAAGCGACAGTGAGATACCGGAGACTTCTTGGCTCGACGGTTGTGAACATGGATCTTGAGGTGGAGGCTTCGCGCCACTGGAATTTCCTTGCGATTGAGAGTCCATCTTCTTATGTGTTCTTCAGTCTGGGGTCACCACTTTAGGTAGTTTAGGTTGGATGAAATTAAACTTCCTATTTAGATTGTAGAGAAGGAGAATACTTGTTCTTTACCTGCTATGGGTGGTGTAGGGGTATAGCACGCGTCACGGAATGACGAGGACCCGGGTTCGATTCCCGGCCATAGCTTTACTTTTCGGATTTTTCTATGTGTTCTAATTTTCAGTGTCGTTTAGAATTTTTTTTACTTGTTCTTTATCAGCCATTTTATTTTCGTCGTCGGCGGGCGGGCGGGTGGGCGTCGTCCGTCGTTGGCGGCTGCCATCAACGACGTCGGCGCGTTTTCGGCTTCTTCTTCTTGGGCGACGCGCATGTCCGGGGGCGCTGCGTTCGAGCGCGCCTTGGCGTCTGCCTTCCGGTTGCGGGCCTCTTTCTTGAACACCGGGCATGCGACGCTATTTGCAGGGTGCGCGTCCCCGCAATTGGCGCATGTCGGTGGGTCGCTCCTTGGGCGGGGGCAGTCTCGCGCGGCGTGCTCTGCTCCGCAGCAGACGCAGGCCTGTCTCCGGAAGCACTGTGCCGACGAGTGCCGGAAACCCTGGCACCTGTGGCATTGGGCTGGTCCCCTCCGTACTCGCCAGGCCTCGACGGTGACTCCGGCCATACACAGCATCTCAGTGACGCCGTATATCACCTACATTTTCTTCAGCATTTCTTCACAGCTCCAAAGGATCGCAGCAGACCTCAGTATTTGGTATCAATTTCAATTTTATGTCCATACGCGTTCATGAAAAAAGAGCAGAGCCCTGCCTCTAAGCACAATGTAGGCAGTGTGAGGTCATTTTGTATTGGTTATTAATATAGACAGTCTGTGTCTGTGACATACATAATTAACTTCCTTACGGGGTAGACAAAGTTTAAGTTGACAAGACTTATGACCACGTTTAGCATGATTGTGGGCGTATAGGTGGAAAGGGGAAAGGAATCAAAATAGTGATGGGTTGCTAGCCGTATCGGCTATAACATGATTCCTACGATGTTCGCCGATTCCCTCGATGGGCTTTTACCATTTGCGCGGGAAGAGATGCAAGACAGACAGAAAATCAAAAATCAGATTGGTAGATTTATTTAATTAGTTGTGCTTTATTTAAGAGCTATTTTCATACCAAATTTCAAATTTCTAGGACAACTGGACCCCATAGGTTTTATTTATAATCTCGGCAATTTGTATGGAAACACCTTTTCCAATGACTATGTTTCGATTAAGTTGTCTCAGAAGGTTCATTTTTTTACAAGCCCCAGGGGACCTCATACCTTAGTATTTGGTATCCATTTTCTATTTTATACTTATCTGTATGCGTCCTTGAGCAAAGGATCTTGATGGACAGACAGACAGACATACAGGCAGACGGACAACGGAGTGATCTTATAAGGGTTAATTTTTCCTTTAGAGGTACGGAACCCTAAAACCCTGAAACCCCGTGTGTGTGTGTGTGTTAAAATGTGTAATTAATGAAGTTTTTAATCCCCGCCGCAAAAAGAGG
Organism: Pandemis heparana; assembly: GCA_963854515.1. Classification (NCBI taxonomy): domain Eukaryota; kingdom Metazoa; phylum Arthropoda; class Insecta; order Lepidoptera; family Tortricidae; genus Pandemis; species Pandemis heparana. The sequence goes on from OY978025.1 coordinate 2,763,585, forward strand.
GGTGTTACAAGTTTAAGTGAGTTAGTGTGTGTATCTGTCTGAGGCAACGTAGCTCTCAAGCGGATGGATTGATTTGGATGTGCTTTTTTTTTTTTTTTTTTTTCATTTTAATGCCAGTTTCCTTGCGGTTGTATTAGTCGAATAATGGTTTTTAGATTTTTAATTTAGTGTTATTGTTAAATACCCGTGCGAAGCCGGGGCGGACCGCTAGTAATTAGTAATAAAGGTATTTTGTTTGTGTTCTGTGTCTTGGCTGAATTATATAAGTGGTAAGTATAGGTACGATAGAAGCCACTTTACAGTAGGTAATCGCGATTAGCGAAGCGGGAGCTGTCGAATCAAGTAGACTGCGTTTTCCCCGCGCCTACCAGTGCGTGTTTGCTTTATTTTGCGATGTGCAGTTACGAATTTTGAGGTCGTAGTGTTAGTGTATTGTATACTGACGAGCCACAATAACAAATCATACTGCATACTTCTAAATCGGGTTATAGCGAGTAATTCCGCCGTTGTATTGTTTGTAAACTAATTAACCGATGTACTCCGAGATGTCTTGTCCGAAAAGGGCAACTGTTGAAACTAAATTTACTTATAAAACCTATTGTACACAGTTTAAACTATAAATAATTATCTTATCTTATCTTATCTATTTTCTTATTAGCCCAATCAAGTAGAAAAATACCGTAATAGTTGTAATAATAAGCTGAGAGAAGTGTATTTTCCTACTGAATTTTCCTGTTGTGCTGGTAAAATCTGTAAGAACATGAAACACAGGTCTAAACTGAGAGAAATGTATTTAGATATTGTAAACACATTAAGTGAGGCGGCTTCTGATAGTTACGAGGATAAGCCGGCTCGTAGGGGTGGTTATATTCGAGGTTGGAACAAACACGTAGCTCCACTACATAGGGAGGCTAGACTTCGGTTTCAGATGTGGGTCGTTGCCGGTAGGCCGCCTGAAGGTAGGATTCATTATGAAATGATTGAAGCACGAAAAGCATTTAAAAATAAACTCAAATGGTGTCAAAATATGCAAGAACAATTGGAAATGGACCGCATTGCCACACATCATGCAAATAAAAATTTCAAAAAATTCTGGAATGGCACAAACAAAATGAATGCGAAACCTAGTGTACCGGTGTGTGTCGATGGGTTCCATAATTCAAAGGACATAGCGGACATGTTTAGGGACAGTTTTAAAGTAGAACATAGGCGGGTGCCTGAGCCGGAGGTGAGCGATGTGGGGGCGGCTGCGGGTGAGGACCATATTAGGTTCAGCGCGAAAGAAGTTTCCCTAATAATTAAAAATATGACCAAAGGAAAGTCACCCGGTCATGACAGCCTCAGCATAGAACACTTTCAAAATGCTAGCTGTCACGTGGCTAGGGTGCTTGCAACCTTTTATACCCTGTGCCTGGGTCACTCCTACTTGCCACCTGAAATGATCAAAACTATTGTAGTACCTATTGTAAAGAATAAGACAGGAGATCTAGCGGATAAAACCAATTATAGGCCGATTTCCCTGGCAACCATTATTGCCAAAGTTTTTGACGGTTTGTTGGATGGGCATAAGGCGGGATATCTGGGGTTGCATGACGCCCAATTCGGATTTAGAAAAGGGGTCTCAACGGAAAGTGCCATATTCTCACTCAAGCACACTGTAGGATACTATACTCAGAGATCAACCCCAATATATGCATGTTATCTTGATTTATCAAAGGCATTTGATATGGTGTCATATGAAGTTCTGTGGGGTAAATTAAAGAAAATGGGTATACCTTATGAGATTATAGAAATGTTCAGATATTGGTACTCGAGACAGGTAAACTGTGTTCGGTGGAACAACACTCTTTCAGAAGAATATCATTTGAATTGCGGGGTTAGGCAGGGTGGACTGACTTCTCCCAAATTGTTTAATGTATATATGAATGAGTTGATCGAGAGGCTTAGCAACATGCATGCAGGTTGCTATATTGAGGGCATATGTATTAACAATATAAGTTATGCCGACGACATAGTGTTGCTGGGCCCCTCGATCAGCGCCCTTAGAAAACTTGTTAAAGTATGTGAGACATATGCGGCGGAACACTGTTTAAAATATAACACCAAAAAGAGCGAACTAATGTTGTTTAAAGCCCGAAATAAAATGCCATCGGAAATTCCTCCTGTAATGTTAAATAATGTCGCTCTTATACTTGTAAACAAGTTTAAGTACCTGGGGCATGTAATAACTGACACTGTCAGATGACTTAGACATTGAAAGGGAGCGCAGGGCGTTGGCTGTGCGAGGCAATATGCTGATTCGTAGGTTCGCTCGATGCACAAGAGAGGTGAAGGTGACGTTATTCAAAGCGTATTGTCAATCATTCTACTCGAGCGGCCTGTGGGTCAGATATACGCAACGCGCATACAACGTCCTGCGCGTGCAATATAATAATGTCTTCAGGATGCTGTTGGGGCTACCCCGTTTCTGCAGCGCTTCCACCATGTTCGCGGAGGCAGCGGTGGATGGCTTTCATGCCATAATGCGAAAGAAGGCTGCTTCACTTCTTCACTGAATTAGGGGTGGCACCAATAGCATTATGATGGCTATATCAGAAAAACCAGATTGCCCTATACAGAGACATTGGGTTGCCATCTGTACAGGGCAGGCATATTAAATAGGGATTTAATTTGTTTTTATTTGATTTGCCCTAATTTGATGTACCTACCTACTAAAATTAAACTAACAAATAGAATGTAAGATTGTACTACTAACATTATATGGATCTATGGTCTGAAATAAATGATTTTTATTTTATATTTATTTTATTTTTATTTTATTTATCTTACTTCCCTGTACTTACATGATGACATTGATGATAACCAGCGGCCTGCGGAAGTCTCTTTTCAAATCCATAAGGAAGGAGGGTTGTTTTTTGTGCATGTAGGAAGTGCCGGCACGTAAGTTTAATCTGACCTTGTATGCGCAGATCCCCTCCACGTGACTCGTCATTGCTAGACTTACGTGCCGGCACGTATAATATCGATATAATAATACATATATATATATATATGTATGTGTATGTCAGCTTGATTGGAGGAATGCCATAGGCTAATTTTTTTTATTCAAAATACATGACTTAAGTGGGCCATGCCAAACATTTATTATTATTCAGGAACGATTAGCATATGGCCTACATTAAGCAACCTGTATCTGTGATAGTATTATAATGTTTACTTTTGAGTATCAATATTGCGGTGCAATAAGACTCAATTTACGAGCAACTGTGTTGAAAAGTATACGACTACATAATTAAGCATTATAATACAGTCACGTAAAGTACTACTTTATAGTCTATTGTTTTTGGAATCTGTTTTTATAAAGTAAAATCCTTTGCCGTAATGTAGGTACCTAAGTACAATCATAAAATTTGGTATCTTTAGACGGCCCACCATCATCTCATTGACATATATTCACGCGCCTCAAATGGCTGAATATATATTAAGGGACTGATAATTAAAATACCATCTATGTAAATACCATATGTTCTGGTGAATAAATGATTGATTAATATAGTAACCTGAGATTGGATTGCCTACCGACAGTAAGTTTATTGAAACGGCAAAATTTATTTTATTTAAAACAAGAGCTAGATTAAATATTGGGAATGGCTGATTAAATATCGGGAAGAGAGTTGGTGACCTAAATCCATTGCTATCCAACGAATTTCCATTTCATGGGGAGTTAAGTACATATATTTTTTATTATTTGTTTGTTCGTTTACATAAGTACAGCCTGACTAAAGTTTTGAATAAAACAAAATTAATAAAAATCAAAATATATTCATAACTAAGTATAATTAAAACAATAACAAACACATTGATAAAAAAAATTGCATTTTGCGGCAACTTTCAGGGTTGGCACTATTAAGCTTAAACTAATTTAAATTGTTCTTGTCACAGGTAAAATTGCATTTTTTTTAATTAAGTACTTTTACTATAGTATGTTGGTATGTAGATATACAAACGACGTAGGACTTTGAAATCACATCAAAAAGAAATTTTATCAACGACAGTGAAAAACTGCCAAGTAGGTAGGTAAGTAAAGTACATACATACCTAAAAAAGATTTTTTTAATAAAAAAATAGAACCGCCTTCAATTGGCTACCTACTTTAGAAACGTTAAATTAAAATTATTTTTGGGCGAGTGCTACAGCCAACGTCAAACAAAAGTAAGTGATCAAAATAACGTTTCAAAACATCTTCTACAGTTTGTCTATAAAGTCGTGGCATTAAGGCGAAGGGATAGGCAAATGACCTTGCCCGTTTGTGACGTGGCAAGCAGTCCGATCAACGCGACATCTGTTAAATAATCGACGTGTAAACTCGATGCGAATGGGCGCGGGCTGATGGATTGAAATATTGCACTGTGATGTTAGTAGATGGCGCTTGTGTCAGTTTTCCGATTGCCTTACACACACAGCATAATGTTCAAATCAGATTTCGCAAAAATAATAAAAATTGTAACATTTCGGCATTCGTAACGTGGCCTTAAAGTCTTGTTACCTTGGGCTCTGTCTGCTCCGCAAGGGATAGAGACGTTATTTATGTATGTATGTATGTGATATTATACATGAGAAAGTTTGTGACGATGTGAGTGAGTGTGTAAGTATGTTTGTTTCTTCTTTTTTTTTTCTTTTTTATATGTGAATAGGAAGGTAAACGAGCAAGTGGGTCACCTGATGGTAAGCGATCACCACTGCCCATAGACACCCGCAACCCCGGAGGGATTGCAGATGCGTTGCCATGCCAACCTAGAGGACTTAGATGAAATGCTTCTGCATGAAATTTGGAACGAAGACAGTTGGTACCCTAGATTAAAACAGGCTACTTATTATCCCAGAAAATTGCGGTGTCCAGGGTCTGTCTAGAGTCGCAACGTAAATTATTATTGCAGAATGAAGTAAAACTTGAACGTGTGCAGGAAAGGTACAGAATAAGGTATAGTTTTTCCAATGATTATTTTCAAAACCGATATCTGAGGGTCCGAGAGGTCCCCAAACATAAATCCGTTATCAAAAATGAAAAAGGTGGCCGCCATTTTGAATTCTTTAAGTTTTGAAACGACTATTTTCAAAATCGATATCTGAGGGTCCGAGTGGTCGTCAAACACAAATCTGCTATCGAAAATAAAAAAAACTGGCCGCCATTTTGAACTCTTTACTTTTTGAACCGATTGTTTCCAAATTCGATATCTGAGGAAACAAGTGGTCTCCAAACATGAATCCGTTTTTAAAAATGAAAAAAGTGGCCGCCATTTTGAAAACCTTTGTTTTTGGACCAATTGTTTTCAAAATCGATATCTGACGATCCGAGTGATTCCCAAACACGTATCCGTTATATAAAATGGAAAAAGTGACCGCCATTTTGAAATCTCTAGTTTTTGAACCGATTGATTTCAAAATCGATATCTGAGGGTCCGAGTGGTCCGCAAACATGAATCCGTTATCCAAAATGAAAAAAGTGGCCGCCATTTTGAAATCTTTAGTTTTTGGACCGATTGTTTTAAAATTCGATATCTGAGGATCCGAGTGGTCCCTAAACATGAATCCGTTTTTAAAAATGAAAAAAGTGGCCGCCATTTTGAAAACTTTTGTTTTTGGACAGATTGTTTTCAAAATCGATATCTGATGATCCGAGTGGTTCCCAAACACGTATCCGTTATATAAAATGGAAAAAGTCACCGCCATTTTGAAATCTCTAGTTTTTGAACCGATTGATTTCAAAATCGATATCTGAGGGTCCGAGTGGTCCGCAAACATGAATCCGTTATCCAAATTGAAAAAAGTGGCCGCCATTTTGAAATCTTTAGTTTTTGGACCGATTGTTTTAAAATTCGATATCTGAGGATCCGAGTGGTCCCTAAACATGAATCCGTTTTTAAAAATGCAAAAAGTGGCCGCCATTTTGAAAACTTTTGTTTTTGGACCGATTGTTTTTAAAATCGATATCTGATGATCCGAGTGGTTCCCAAACACGTATCCGTTGTATAAAATGGAAAAAGTCACCGCCATTTTGAAATCTGTAGTTTTTGAACCGCTTGATTTCAAAATCGATATCTGAGGGTCCGAGTGGTCCGCAAACATGAATCCGTTATCCAAAATGAAAAAAGTGGCCGCCATTTTGAAATCTTTAGTTTTTGGACCGATTGTTTTAAAATTCGATATCTGAGGATCCGAGTGGTCCCTAAACATGAATCCGTTTTTAAAAATGAAAAAAGTGGCCGCCATTTTGAAAACTTTTGTTTTTGGACCGATTGTTTTCAAAATCGATATCTGATGATCCGAGTGGTTCCCAAACACGTATCCGTTATCAAAAATGAAAAAGGTGGCCGCCATTTTGAATTCTTTAAGTTTTGAAACGACTATTTTCAAAATCGATATCTGAGGGTCCGAGTGGTCGTCAAACACAAATCTGCTATCGAAAATAAAAAAAACTGGCCGCCATTTTGAATTCTTTACTTTTTGAACCGATTGTTTCCAAATTCGATATCTGAGGATCCAAGTGGTCTCCAAACATGAATCCGTTTTTAAAAATGAAAAAAGCCTTTGTTTTTGGACCAATTGTTTTCAAAATCGATATCTGACGATCCGAGTGATTCCCAAACACGTATCCGTTATATAAAATGGAAAAAGTGACCGCCATTTTGAAATCTCTAGTTTTTGAACCGATTGATTTCAAAATCGATATCTGAGGGTCCGAGTGGTCCGCAAACATGAATCCGTTATCCAAAATGAAAAAAGTGGCCGCCATTTTGAAATCTTTAGTTTTTGGACCGATTGTTTTAAAATTCGATATCTGAAGATCCGAGTGGTCCCTAAACATGAATCCGTTTTTAAAAATGAAAAAAGTGGCCGCCATTTTGAAAACTTTTGTTTTTGGACCGATTGTTGTCAAAATCGATATCTGATGATCCGAGTGGTTCCTAAACACGTATCCGTTATATAAAATGGAAAAAGTCACCGCCATTTTGAAATCTGTAGTTTTTGAACTGATTGTTTTCAAAATCGATATCTGAGGGTTCGAGTGGTCCCCAAACATAAATCCGTTATCAAAAATGATAAAAGTGCCCGCCATTTTGAAATCTTTAGTTTTTAGATTGATAGCTTTCAAAATCGATATCGGAGGATCCGAGTGGTCCCCAAACACAAACCCGTTATCAAAAATGGAAAAAGTGGCCGCCAGATCAGATATCGATTTTGAAAACAATCTGTTCAAAAACTAAACATTTCAAAATGGTGGTCACTTTTCTATTTTGTATAACGGATACGTGTTTGGGAACCACTCGGATCGTAAGATATCGAGTTTGAAAACAATCGGTCCAAAAAGTAAAGAATTCAGAATGGCGGCCAGTTTTTTTTATTTTCGATAGCAGATTTGTATTTGATGACCACTCGGACCCTAAGATATCGATTTTAAAAATAATCGGTCCAAAACTTAAAGATTTCAAAATGGCGGCCACTTTTTTCATTTTTAAAAACGGATTCATGTTTGAGGACCACTCGGATCCTCAGATATCAATTTTGAAAACAATTGGTCCAGAAAGTGAAGAATTCAAAATGGCGGCCAGCTTTTTCATTTTCGGTAGCAGATTTGTGTTTGACAACCACTCGGACCCTCAGATATCGATTTTGAAAATAATTGGCCCAAAACATAAAAAATTCAAAATGGTGGCCACTTTTTTCATTTTTGATAACGGATTTATGTTTGGGGACCTCTCGGACCCTCAGATATCGGTTTTGAAAATAATCGGTCTAAAAACTAAAGATTTCAAAATGGCGGCCACTTTTGTCATTTTTGATAACGGATACGTGTTTGGAGACAACTCGGATTCTCAGATATCAATTTTGAAATCAATCGGTCGGAAAACTAAAGATTTCAAAATGGCGGCCATTTTTTTCATTTTCGATAGCAAATTTGTGTTTCACGACCACTCGGACCCTCACATATAGATTTTGGAAATATTCGGTCCAAAACTTAAAAATTTCAAAATGGCGGCCACTTTTTTCATTTTTAAAAACGGATTCATGTTTGGGGACCACACGGATCCTCAGATATCGATTTTGAAAACAATTGGTCCAGAAAGTAAAGAATTCAAAATGGCAGCCAGTTTTTCATTTTCGGTAGCAGATTTGTGTTTGAAAACCACTCGGACCCTCAGATATCGATTTTGCAAATAATCGGCCCAAAACTTAAAGATTTCAAAATGGCGGCCACTTTTTTCATTTTTGATAACGGATTTATGTTTGGGGACCTCTCGGACCCTCAGATATCGATTTTGAAAATAATTGGCCCAAAACATAAAGAGTTTAAAATGGCGGCCACTTTTTTCATTTTTGATAACGGATTTATGTTTGGGGACCTCTCGGACCCTCGGATATCGGTTTTGAAAATAATCGGTCCAAAAACTAAAGATTTCAAAATGGCGGCCACTTTTGTCATTTTTGATAACGGATACGTGTTTGGAGACAACTCGGATTCTCAGATATCAATTTTGAAATCAATCGGTCGGAAAACTAAAGATTTCAAAATGGCGGCCATTTTTTTCATTTTTGATAACGGATACGTGTTTGGAGACAACTCGGATTCTCAGATATCAATTTTGAAATCAATCGGTCGGAAAACTAAAGATTTCAAAATGGCGGCCATTTTTTTCATTTTCGATAGCAAATTTGTGTTTCACGACCACTCGGACCCTCACATATCGATTTTGAAAATATTTGGTCCAAAACTTAAAAATTTCAAAATGGCGGCCACTTTTTTCATTTTTGATAACGGATTTATGTTTGGGGACCTCTCGGACCCTCAGATATCGATTTTGAAAATAATTGGCCCAAAACATAAAGAGTTTAAAATGGCGGCCACTTTTTTCATTTTTGATAACGGATTTATGTTTGGGGACCTCTCGGACCCTCGGATATCGGTTTTGAAAATAATCGGTCCAAAAACTAAAGATTTCAAAATGGCGGCCACTTTTGTCATTTTTGATAACGGATACGTGTTTGGAGACAACTCGGATTCTCAGATATCAATTTTGAAATCAATCGGTCGGAAAACTAAAGATTTCAAAATGGCGGCCATTTTTTTCATTTTTGATAACGGATACGTGTTTGGAGACAACTCGGATTCTCAGATATCAATTTTGAAATCAATCGGTCGGAAAACTAAAGATTTCAAAATGGCGGCCATTTTTTTCATTTTCGATAGCAAATTTGTGTTTCACGACCACTCGGACCCTCACATATCGATTTTGAAAATATTTGGTCCAAAACTTAAAAATTTCAAAATGGCGGCCACTTTTTTCATTTTTAAAAACGGATTCGTGTTTGGGGACCACTCGGATCCTCAGATATCGATTTTGAAAACAATTGGTCCAGAAAGTAAAGAATTCAAAATGGCGGCCAGTTTTTTCATTTTCGGTAGCAGATTTGTGTTTGACAACCACTCGGACCCTCAGATATCGATTTTGAAAATAATCGGCCCAAAACTTAAAGATTTCAAAATGGCGGCCACTTTTTTCATTTTTGATAACGGATTTATGTTTGGGGACCTCTCGGACTCTCAGATATCGGTTTTGAAAATAATCGGTCCAAAAACTAAAGATTTCAAAATGGCGGCCACTTTTGTCATTTTTGACAACGGATACGTGTTTGGAGACAACTCGGATTCTCAGATATCGATTTTGAAATCAATCGGTCGGAAAACTAAAGATTTCAAAATGGCGGCCATTTTTTTCATTTTCGATAGCAAATTTGTGTTTGACGACCACTCGGACCCTCACATATCGATTTTGAAAATATTCGGTCCAAAACTTAAAGATTTCAAAATGGCGGCCACTTATTTCATTTTTAAAAACGGATTCATGTTTGGGGACCACTCGTATCCTCAGATATCGATTTTGAAAACAATTGGTCCAGAAAGTAAAGAATTCAAAATGGCGGCCAGTTTTTTCATTTTCGGTAGCAGATTTGTGTTTGACGACCACTCGGACCCTCAGATATCGATTTTGAAAATAATCGGCCCATAACTTAAAGATTTCAAAATGGCGGCCACTTTAATTTGTCATTTTTGATAACGGATACGACACGTGTTTGGAGACAACTCAGATCCTCAGATATTGATTTTGAAATTAATCGGTCGAAAAAATAAAGATTTCAATATGGCGGTCTTTTTTATTTTGATAACGGATCCATGTTTGGGGACCACTTAGACCTTCAGATATCTTTTTTTTTTCTTTCTAATGATAGACTATACATTGGAGTACTACTTGCCTAAATATCAAAATTTTTCATGCAGTAATTCCAACCAAAATCCTATTTCCCATGCTTGTTCGCTAAACAGCAAGTAAGTATCAAACCAACCTGCCACTAAGTTCCCAAAAAACGGATTGAAAATAATAACTTTTAACTTAATATAGGTATTATACGTGCGAAGCGAACGAGTACGACTTTTTGAAGCACTGTTTTGCGCCTATTCTGTGACTCAAACAACATGCTTAGCCAAACCAATATGAAAAAACGCAAAGCGAATATTGGCAACGTCGCGTCGCTTACACACTGCCGCCACCGAGCGAACATGCAACGTTGCTTTTTCCTTATTATTTTCATACGTCTTATCCAAATTATTTTTTTATTTATTTATCTATTATTCTTTTATTTATTTTTTATGAACATTTTTGGTTTTATCTTAATAATTTATTTCATTGTATTATCTTTTTAACATTTTTTTGGTTTCCGAATTTTTTTGTACATTGAAAAGCGCCTGATTGAATGTGCGGGCAAATATTGCGTTCGCCCTTTTCACAGGATCAGGGCAGTACTACTCTCTAAAGCCTTATTTGTTGGCTAATTGAAGCAAACGCACCGCGGAATTTTAATTATGAGTTACTAGAGTGACCTCGTCGAGATTGGTAGCAAACAGATTGGTTTCACCCGAGCAAACCGTGTACAAAATATTTGCGAGACTCTTAGAGCAAACGAATTTTTGTACTAACTACGACATTAAGGAATATGTTTTCACCGGTGAATTCTAATTCAAGACATGTTTTATAGAATGTGCAGTTTTCAAAACTCCAAATTGTGTATTATCGCCATAAAACATGCACAAAAACAACCAATTTTTGAGCTTTTGCCTATCCCTTCGCCTTAAAAAGTGGCAATACTATAGTGTCGTCCCGTTTTCTTATACCGATAGATTAGAAAGGGACACGACTTTATAGATATTATAGTGCACACACTGAGATCGACCGTCTTAATTCAGAATAAATTACTTGATACGTATAAAAAACTTCTCATTAGTAACGACAATAGTATAAAAAAAACTCCTACAAAAAAGTCTCGGCAAATAATCCCACTTCCGAGCCAAGTAAAAAAAAACTCAAAAGGAAACGTCTAGATAAAGAACTTCAAGATCAACGTTTCCAGAGCACTCCGGACCTGGGAAACAGTGAGTCATCAAAAGGGGAACAAGATGCGCCAAGATCGCCACTGAACGTCGAGACTAAATCGTCTAATAATAACTACAGCGACAGGCTAGCCGAAAAACCTGAAATATGCTTATTAAGTACTAATAAACAACAAAATGTTAAGTATTTCTGACCATTTTCTGGGCTCAGATTATGAAATATGCCATTATCTCAGCCCAGGAGTTGGAGTTAAATACCTTTTAAATAACCTAGAAAGTAATGTACTTAACTAATTTTACTATGAGCGATTATTGTGTTATCTTTATAGGTGAGCGAGATTATGAAAAAACGCTAAACTATAGAAGTTTGGTATTGTGCATAAGAAAAACATTACAAAAAATAACACACACCAACATAGTCATATGTGTTCCGACGTTAGGAGGATAGAAACATTTAATGAACTTTTGTATGTAGATATGTTGAATTACGAGTATGCGTAGATATGCGCTTGACAGCAACCTTAACTTGCCCTATAGTAGTAAAATGTTTTCAATACAAACTGGAAGCCTGAATAATTATGGTATGAGGATTGTGTTCCATGGCTTAAGTAAAATTATAACAATAATAAGAGAAGAAAATATTGTAATTTCATCTGATGAAAATTCCTCGTTTTTTCGTCAATAAACCTGCTAATGAGCCAAAAGGGTGCAAAAACCATAGTCTAAAGATAATGCATCAACCTCATAATGGACATTCAGGTAATTTGAAATTATTGCATCAGAATGTTCAAGGTTTATTATACAAATTGGATGAAATAGAACTGTGTATGAATGAGTTGAAAGATTTATGTAAATATATTGATATTTTGTGCTTTACGGAAACTTTTGTTAAACGTGGCAGTGAGAACAACATTCATTTAAAGGGTTACGGGTTGGCTTCTCAATTCTCAAGGATAGATAAAAAACGGGGTGGTTCTTGTATCCTCCTTAGAAGAGGCATTGAATATAAAACAATATCGTGGTGTAACAAATTATCTACCGAAAAAGTTTTTGAGTGTTGTGGAGTCGAGATATGTGGACTGAAACTCATGGTGTTCTGCATATACCGTGTGCCAGAAAGTACTAACCTTACAGTATTTTTTGATAAGTTAGATGCACCCCTATATAAAGCAACATTAAATAATAATTAAAAAAAATGTAGTTAATCACAGGTGATCTTAACATAAATACATTAAAACCTGACAGTACCGCACAACGCTTAAAAATGTATTGTTGAATTATGATGTTCATTTACATAATAATATCGATGCCCCAACACGTAGTCAATCATGTATCGACCATGTGGCAAGCAACATAAAAAATGTAATTGGTTACGTGTATAGGATGCACCTCTCGGATCATGATACATGTCAAATACTAGAAATGAATATGACAGAACCACTGAAACATCATAAGGGCTTCTGGTATATTAGAAAGAGGGAGTATAGTGACGAAAATATAAATAGGTTTCTTGACTGCGTTTCTTCACTTACGTGGTCTGATGTAATTAATGAGCCTGATTGTGATCTGGCTTTTGATATGTTTCACGATACTATCACTACTATCAGTCTTTTTTATAACTTATCTTCTCCTGAAAGAAGTTAAAATTAAGGCAAATAACAAAAAACCAAACTGGATCACTAAAAATATGAAAAAATCCTACAAAAAAAAGACATCTAAGATTTTTATATTACAAATATCGATCAAATGAACAAAAAATTGCATACAAGAAATATAGTAGGTAAACTATTTAGAACATGCATCATACAGTCATAGAGAAACATAAATAATAAAGTTATTTTAAACTCCAAAAATAAAAGTAAAACTACCTGGAATATTATTAAAGACAAAACAGATAAAATAAATATTGAATCAGTCCTATTAAATCAATGAATGTAGAAAAAAACAAAACAATTAATAATCCACTAGAGATAGCAGAAGCGTTTAATAACCACTTTATAAATATTAAGAATGGAAAAATAGGAACCAATCCAATAATAGATAAAATTAAACCAATAAGCACTAGCATTTTCGTAACTCCTTGCACAGCAAATGAAATTGAAAAATACATTAAATCTCTAAACAACACAAAAGCTAAAGGTTTTGATGGCGTAGCGACTCGTGTTATAAAGTCGAGTGCCAATCAAATAGCTCCTGTTCTGTCACATTTAATAAATAAGTCTTTCAGCCAAGGAAAATTCCCAACATTACTAAAGCAATCTATAGTTACCTAAACCGTTATTAAAAAAAGAAGATAAAAAAGACTTAAATAATCATCGTCCTGTTACACTTGTCTTGATGAAGAGGAAAGAACTTCAGGAACAGACCAAAATCGAAAGGGAGAAAGGATACCATGTAGAAATAAAATATGACCAACTTGGTAATAAGCGAAAAAAATAAAACAACTGGCAACAACAAAAGATTGTTATAAACTTCTCCTGACATCCAAAGCACCGATGGAGCCGAAACAAGCGCATATGCTAACAAGAAAAATAAAACACAAACGCCAACAAGAAGAACATCTAATCTACCAGATGGATTTGCAAAAACAGGAATGCCGATTTACCTAATTAACAAAACCCCAAACAATTCATCAGAGGAGCAGGCAAACATTAACGACAATATATAGCAAACTACCGCCCCCCTCTTGCAGCGACAAAATTCGAAACCCTTTATCAGAACATGAAACTCATCTTCCAAGACGGCGTGGAAGATCACGACCAAAACCTTCCAAATAACAAAACAAATCCACATAGGTAATCCACATAAATATATACATAAATGACATAACACTCTCATCCTCTGAGCGTTTGATAGAAGTCATCAAGGAAATTAAATACGACATATTAGGATTAGTCGAAACGCGACGAATTGCAAACAAAATTGAAGAACACGAAAACTTTATTTTATGCTACACAGGACACACAGCTGGAAGATTATGGCATAGGACCTACCTATAGGTTTTATAATAAAAAAATATCTCAGAAATAATATAGAAAGTTGCACTGGTCTATCGGAAAGAGTGAAATTTGTAAGCGCTCACCTATCCATTATACAAGTCTATGCCACTTAAAACTACTACTACTAGCTTATAAAAAAAAACGCACACAGTTACTGATGACGCTTCTGCAGTAGGGGCAGTCCGGGTACTCAGAAGACTCTATCCCTTGTAGGCATACCGAGCATAAGGTATGCCCACAAGGGATGAGTACGTGGGTGGGTCTCTGGTCTATACAAATCCCGCACGTTATTGCGGGCTCCGCCGGGGTTGCGGGTGCTGGTGGAGGCGCTGGAGCGGGCGCGGGCGCGGGCGCGGGCGCGGGCGCGGGTGCTGCTGGCGGTGGCGGAGGCGGAGGCGGCGCGCGCGGGGCTTGCGGCGGGGGGGGCGGGGGGGCCGAGATCTCAACGAGATCTTCCTCTGCGATGTTATCGGCGCCGACTTCTTCGTTGGCCGCCACCTCAGGCACGTCGAGGGCGGGCACGTCGAGGGCGGGCACGGCTATGGCCCTGCTGGTGGCGACCAAAAAATCCCCCACGGTGATGACGCCCCTCTCCAGCGCTGCGAGATTCGCGTCCACCACCGCCCTCCTCACGAGCGACCCTTGCCGGCTGCGCCAGGGTAGAGCCAAGTCGCCCGCGAGTCGGGCCTGACGCCGCGCAGCGCACACTCCAAACTTCGTCTGGAGTACTTCTACAAACAGACATGATATTTTTTTTTACAAACGCTGTCAGTTTTTGCTAAAAATTTAGTTTTTAAGTGTTTTTAGGGTTCCGTACATCAAAAGGAAAAAACGAAACCCTTATAGCTTATAGGTTATAGGATCATTTTGTTGTCTGTATATCTGTCCGTCAAGATGCTTTTTGTGAGGAACGCGTGAATGTATCGAGCTGAAATTCATTATCAAATACTCAGATCTACCCACGGTCTAACTTGGGTCTAACTGTCCTTTGAAGCTGTGAAAAAATCAAACTTCTAAGAATACAGCCATTAAAAAACTGTTTCCATGAAGAATACCTACCGTGGTATCAAAACCTATAGGGTAGGTAGGTACAGTCAACGTCATAAATGAGTGATAATATATGTAAGTACCTTGTCGCTTTCAGTCGTTACACAATTTCGTATGACTTTTCAAACATGGCGTCAAAGTGACAAGGTACATAAATGATCACTTATTTATGACGTTGACTACTTCCCGTAGATAGTCCTAGACATTTGACATTTGGTATAAGGTAGCTCTTACAGCACAACGAAATAAATAATCCCGAAAATCTTAAATTTTTATGTCTGTCTGTCTATGTATCTAGTTGTTTATGCCGCAAATTTTCGACACCCTCAAGGAAATCAAACCTACAGGATACTTCCCGTGAACTCAAAATCTTGAAATTTGGTACGAAGCAACGTCTTATAGCAAAATTGCGAAAAGCATAAAGTTTTAGTTACATCATACATATAATCTTCTTCACCATATAATCATTTTTCAACAATTTATACTAGGTATACTTCAGATAGGTAGTACATTCGGCAGCTACTATTCGTACTATTATTTGTACCTAACTACTTTATAAAGAACTTACGTGAAAATTTACGAGGCTATACTACTTAATACTTCTAATTATACTAACACTATTTAAATTGTGATAACTACTTTACAAGATAAATTAGCAAGAGCTTGGAATTACATTTTGTATTGATTTTGTAGTGGTTGTACAGTTCGCATGAAAAGGAAAATGACTTAAGTAATATTCTTAATGTAAAGTAATGTAATACATACCCATATTTATTTATTATTTATTTATTATTAATATTCTTCATCTGAGCTATCACAAGTATCATCATCACTACATAGTATAAAACAAAGTCGCTTTCTCTGACCCTATGTCCCTATGTATGCTTAAATCTTTAAAACTACGCAACGGATTTTGATGCGGTTTTTTTTAACAGACAGAGTGATTCAAGAGGAAGGTTTATATGTATAATCCATGCATAATATGCCGTGCGAAGCCGGGGCGGGTCGCTCGTTGATAATAATATTATGATCTGTAATTCGATCCATTTCCCCTTCTTGACATCTATATTTAAACTGTGTACCTATAACTTACAGTCGTAGGTACGGGCCCCGAGAGAATTATTTCAAAAATTGTGAGGATAGAACCGACGTAGATAATAGGTATTTAGAATTTGACACCGACATTATTTTGGAATTTTCTACTTCAATATAATTATTACTTACAAACCTCTTTTTATATATGTAGTAGTACGGGAAAAGGGAAATTTCCAATGTTGAATGCCTATACATAGGTACGAGTATAAATACACAATACCACTAAGTATATGCAATTCCACGCTCTCGGTAATTCTAATATATGTATACGTATCGTATGTAAAGAATAAATGAAATAAATGTCATTTTTTTAGTAAGTAGGCCGTACAGGCACCGCCGCATGTACTTAGTGACGTGTCGTATCCGTCACGTTTTCTCACCGTTTCTTCATATATTTTGTTGCGATTCCGTAACGTTTTTTAAGCGGCGGTGTGGTCGCTCCCTTAGCGAGCAAATAAATAGACGATTGAGACATAGGTACAGCGAAAATAAAAAACACGATCGCGATGAAATGCGACGCGGTGAATCGCTACAAAAAAATATGCTTTTGGGGTAAAGTATTAGCAACAAATAGTTTAATGACTAAGTTATTCGGTGTCGTCAAGTTTAGCCCATGCATGTTTGTCTGTTAATTACTTAGTCGTCTATCCTATAATATACTTTTGACATTAGAGACTTTTTTAATATGAATAATCTAACTATGTATACTAAATAATGCGAACTACTACGAGCTACTTGAGAATAATGTTTTTTTTACGTGTGAATCGCCAAATGTTTGGCGATGCCCCCAGCATATTTTTTAGATAAGCGTGGAAGCTCTCGGCTGTGTTCGATGTTCGGTGTGCCCTGTTGTGCACCGAAAATGTTTCGGGCCGGATCTGAAATTTATTTACAATAAACCAAAGACAACAAAAATTACCTGAAAACCCAGGTGAGGGTTTAGTGGAAACCGGGAAGACTTATCTATCTCAATTTGTTTTGTCAAAACACTTACTCGGGTCATCCAAAAATTTTCAAAGTATTGATGGAATGCCGCATTAAGCGGCAATCCCATTCCTACTGCTGCCTGCGGCAGTTGGTCGAACGCGACTTCCGCGCGTTCCGGCGGCAGCAGCGCCAGCGCCGCGTACAGGCGCACCAGGCGCCCGCCCGCGGAGTTGCGCCCCACTGCCAGGTGGTCATGCCGAGCTCGCCGAACCAATGCCTGATGACCAAATAAGTTTGCCTTTGTATGTACTACCTACTAAGTATGCCAAACGTAATTAACTAAACGACCACAATAAACATTTACTTTTCATGTGATTAATTTATAATTATTTTCGTAAGTCCTTAATCCTTAAAATGCTCCTGAGACACGGGAATACATATTTCTTAGTTAAGTATTTAAAAAAAAAACCCTTTGTTATCTTTAGCCTATAAGTTTGTTATATGTGACAATTATTGTGTAAAATAAATAATAATAATTATTATTATTGTTGTGTTTGTAAGACAAAGAGTTTATATTTATATACCAGCATAAATACATACATGCATTATTTCATCATTATACGCATTCAACAATAATAGACTAATAAAAAAAGATTACATATCAATACATATAATAAAGCTGAAGAGGGTCGAAAGTCTGTACATGGAAGATATTAAAAAAAAAATAGGCTGGGGATACTTAGAATCGACAACAGAACACGTCCCAACAGATTTTAGAACTTTTGTCTGTTTATCTGTTTGTCTGTATATTTGTGCGCGCATCACGTGAAAACTGCTGGAAATTTTACTAATCTGTTGAAAAAATCACCGGCCAGGTTAAAGGCTACTTTTTATCACGGAAAATTGCATAGTTCCCGCGGGATAACGATGAACATGTCGAAAATCGCAGTTGCCTCGATAAATATTGCTTCAGTATCATAAAGGTGCACTAAGGAGGGATTTTCGAAATTCCCACGGGATTTAATATCGCTTATTATAAAAAATATATATTACCAGTTAAATGTCAGAATAGGGGTGTTAGGGGTGTGTATCTTAGTGATAAACATGTAGCACCTTAAAATTGTCTGTTAACCATCTTATTTTTAGACCATGTTTGAACAAATAAATGACTGATTACTGATTACTAAGTGCCTGTTCAAATATGCATAGCAATATGTGACTTTTGTCAATAAATGCTGAAGTCTACGCGGACGAAGTATAGAATATAAAAGCTAGTATAGAATATGTTATTTTACGAGAGCTTTAAGAGTCAGTAACGTTCACAGTGTGAACTTCACACAAACATAACGTATTTTTGGGATAGGTATACGTACACCCGTAGTAACACCCGTGTATGTTCCAGCAAAATAAATAAACTCATTCCATTTCATTTCATTTACGATTATAGAAGATTATTTGTAATACTTACTTGCACAAAGTGAAAGTAACAACCCGTTACTGGCACTCCGCTCACCCTTGCCAACGCCGCCTGCAGGGCCGGTTCGTAGTCGGTGGTGACGTTTGAAGGGTGTGGTTCGGCCATCTGCCACACCCTTTGGAGAACCGCCTCGTAGAGTGGTTGTCGGCGGTTCTCCATCACGACCACCACCGGGTGCGTGTGATGACCTTGCCGGATGGAGTGCAAGGTCAAAATTTGCACCGCGTTCAGCCCTGCTGGCACAGTTTGGAACGTGCCGTCGGCGACAATTGTGTCGGCCTCGCGGAGTGCCTCCTCCCACCCGGTCATGGCCAGTATCACGGCGCTGCCGCCCGCCCCGGCCGCGACGCTGACCGTGCCCGCGTAAATGTCCCGGTACAAGGGGTGGGCCGCGAGGGCCAACCCGTATGACATTACGTCGCGGGGCACGGCGGGTTGTGCGCTCCTGCGCCACTTTCTCATTGATGGTAGTACTAACTCGTAGCTGAGATGCGGAGCGGCATCCAGGTACCTGATAAAACAATTTTTTTTTGACAAAAAAATAAGTTTTTAGGGTTCCGTAAAAAGAAACCCGTGTGGGAACACTTCGTTTGTCTGTCTGTCATCTGTCGAGACCCTTTTTACCCGACTGCGGCGAGCCCACAATGAGGATATTGTGTTTGACTTGTATGTATGTAAGTATGTCGATGTCCGTTCCTATGTCCACTACTCGTAACTACTAGCAGCTCGACCGATTTTGATAAATGATACGTTATTAAATTCGTCTTGATTGGCGCAAGTGTAATAAAAAAGTGTCACTGAGTAAGTAATAAAAAAATCTTAAATAAGTAAAAAATCATCATCATCTTTCGGCCAGTACAAAAGACACATAGGCACAATTTAGTAAGTGAGTAAACCAGTCAGCCGATCCCTCTCAATTAAAAACAGTAAATTAATGGGGAACCAATGTTTCTCCTCTTTACTATCGGCGAAAGCAAATTTGAAAATAATACCTAAAAGCCTCATCCTCATAAATGGAAATGAGCGATGCACTCGGGTCGGCGACGCACCTCTCCTTAAGGGCCTGGTATAGTCTATTCCTGGTAATTAAAAATATTACATAGTTAGATTTTATGTTTTACCCCACCCGATAGTACATCACAATAAGAGATTTCGATCAGCAACGTAACACCAGCGTCCAAGATGGGTAGGTATAAGATTATACACGGTTCGATGTAATGAACCGCAGATATTTCAGCCAGGGGTTGAACAAGTCTAAGTGAACGCCCCTGCAAAGTTTTTTTGAAAACGAAAATTAAAAATAAATCATTCTCCCATACATAATATATTGTCAACCAGTAGAGGCAATTAACGTATAGGAAAATGATTTTTTTCCAAAAAAAAGTTACAGAGGTATTCACAGTAACCATTGAAGAGGGCCCCTCCTGTGGAGTGGGTTCTGGCTGAACCAAAAGAATTGCACTATTAGATAAATAAATAAATATCAGGCACGCCAATTGATTCCAAACTAGGCAAAGCCTGTACTATGTATATAATCTGCTCAATAATCTGGATCTCGAAAACGGCTCCAGCGATTTTCATGAAATTTTTTATGCAGGGGGTTTCAGGGACGATAAATCGATCTGGCTAAGTTTCATTAAAAAAAGAAGTTTTAACCGTGTTTTAAGCAATGAAAATCATTAGAATCCAAAAGTAAATTTCACCCACGTCTAATGAGGTTATATTAGCTCAGGTGGGAAAGCGGGCGAGGTTGATACCAGACGACCGTAGTTCGAGCCCAGGTGAAAAATTATCTTTTTCCTTTTTTTTCAAGTTTCTTCTTTTGTGGGAATATTATTGCGAGTGCTTTAGGAACGCAACCAATTCGCAATATTATGATCTCCAAAAAACATGATATATATATATATACAAGAAATAAAACCGAGCTCGCCCACGGACTACATAATTAAATTATTCAACATCCATGACTCGAGTACAGTACAAACATTCGTATTCATCATACAACCGGGGATTGACCTACCTTCCCTAACCACTATATTTCATTTAATTTAGAATGAGAAGAGAAGTAAATAAATAAATAATAATAATTGTAGCATCTAGCTAGCGGCATCTGTTGGGTGCGTGCTGCGTGCGTCGGTCAGGCGAGCGTCCGGGGGGGGGGGGGGGGACGAAGCGACGCGGGAAGATGCGCGCGGTTATTTAGTTGGTTCTGAAGTTCTAGTTTATTAAAATTGTACCTATACAATACTATCCATAAGTCCATAACTATAAGTTTATGCATAATATTTTTATGTCACATTAATTATTAAACGCTCTTGCTTACTAGGAACTTATTTACAAATTGAACATAATGAAGCTTAGTGACTGAGTCTTGTAGGAATATTAAACGATACTACCAATTTGGCATTTATTAATAATGAAACAAAGCAATATTTTAAAACAGACTAATACTAAAACTAAAACTACTACTAATTATAAAACTATAAAGTAAATATGTCGTCAAAAATAACGATTAATATTTGATACTTACAATTAAGTAATAAATGATTGCATTATGATATGATATAGGTACCTGTTGGGGACCCACGGTTGGTCATCGTGATCGTGGACCCCGTTCACCGGGCCTGGGACGCCATATTTGGCCATAAACTTTGCCGGGCAACCGGAGCTCCCACATTTGTAGTTTATTGCCTGGCCCCGTTTTCTAACCACTGTATAAAAATGGGTACCCCTTTGCACCCATGTACTGCCTCCTTTATAACTCTCTATGGGAATTACATTCATTTTGAAACAAAACTACTCAAGAACTCAACTCACTACTTCAAAAGTTTAAGCGGGAGTGTTCAACAAAGTTTAATTCCCGCCTCGCCCGACCTTGGAAATAGGTACCGGTCTGAAAATCGGCGACCCTATTATCAGGTCTTGTACTCCGAAATTCTATTTTCGAAGTTCGTTTCGTGCCGTTCCGCTCACACTAATAGTCATTCATTTTAGAGGGAGAGGGACGGCATGTCACGAACTTCGACAATCGAAATTCGGAGTAGCCCCCCAGCGCATCGCGTGGCGTCGCCTTGCTGCTGGAGCATGCGCACTGCGCTCTGTCTTACCAACTGCGTGTGAATATGAATACCGGTACGGGAACTTTACACTTTCTCGGGACAAAAGTATTCTATATCAATCAAAAACAATGTAGCTATCTATTAGTGAAAGATTTTTTTCATCACACTTGCTCGTAAAGGGTGTTATAACAAGCGTGCTTATAGAGCCGTAGTGGCTGATTTACCACCCCCGGGAATTTCAAATATTTTACTCCCGTGGGAATTATTTTTGTATGGATTTTCATAATTCCCTCGGGAGGAAAAGTTTAGTTTTAAAATTAAGAACTCATTGTACGCATTTCAAACTAAGGAGGTTCAAATCAGCCAGGTTTATTTAATATCTTAAAAAAAAAAACTACGAACCAATTTTATAAAACTTTCAATTAGACTACTGTTTACGATCCAAGATGGCGGATGACAGTTTGACACTAAAAATATTGATGGCGGGTTTCATTTTCGAGTAATTCGGTGGCTCCGATCCGAGCCCGATTTTGGCTTAATTTTTTGGATCCAAGATGGCGGATGACATGTTGACACAAAAATTGACACTAAAATGTTGATGGGTGTCATTTTCGATAAACGCAAATAAACGATTCTATTCTATTCTATGAGTAATTTGGTAGCTTTGAGCCCAATTTCGGCATAATTTTTGGATCCAAGATGGCGGATGACATATTTACACTATTGACACTAAAATGTTGATGGCTGTCGTTTTCGAGTAATTTAGTGATTCTGAGACCGATTTTGGCATAATTTTTTGGATCCAAGATGAAGGACTATATTTTCACACTATTGATACCAAAATGTTGATGAGGGTCGTTTTCGGGTAATTTGGTGGTTCTGAGCTTGTATTTTGTTTTTTTTTTTTTAATTTCCTCGCAAATGTGATGAAAAACATTGTACGAGCACAGTAAGAGGATAACAAACTCGAGTCAATAAAAGCCCTCCACCTTCGGCGTCGGGCTTCTAATAGACTCTCGTTAGCAATCCCCTTCTTACCTCAAACAAATCAAAATTACCGCCCTCGGTGCACAATGTACTATTACTCCGTCTAACAACGGTATTACTATTAAGTACTTGAGTTATTGTCTACGCGTACGAAGTCGCGGGCAAAAGCTAGTCATATTATAAATTACATCTCCTAGTCATTCGTCTTCACAAAACGTGCAGAATGACCTGCATTTCTCGCAACGCCACGAAGCCCCTGGCCCGCAGAATTTACTGTCAATACCTGAAGATTCTGCAGCATCTTTCGCCGTCAAGTTTATACCATAGTAGTAATTAAATAATTAATATAACACCAATTATTTTAATGATAATTTCTTTAATAATTAAAACTTATTTTAATGTTTAAGTACCTATGTTAATTGTATCAATCAATATAAAATTACATCATCACTTAAAAATAAAGTAAATAAAACTACTAATAAACTACTACTACGTACTACAAGCAAACAAGCTTCTTATAAAGTAAATTGTATTTTATACAAAATTATCCTGCCACGGCACTTTGCCTTCATTGACAAAGTAATTTTGGTATTTTTGTCTGAGGATTTTAGCATTATTAAATACATTTCCTTGATTTCGCCTTTGTAAATTTTCCATAGTTGACCTTGCAGTATCATACCCATTGTTGGCAACAGTCCCGTTGTTGATATTTTCTTGGGGGTGCATATGAACATGGCACATTTGTCATTAAAAAGTTGTGCAAAGCAATGGTAGCCATCACTATCTTTTCTATATTATCTGGTTCTATATTAATTTTAGTATGGTAAATGCGAAATCGTGAAGACCATATGCCAAATGCGTTTTCTACGATACATCTTGCGCGAGATAGCCTATAGTTGTTTTTTTTTCTCGTGGCTGTCCAAATCAGCTTGGCGATATGGATTCAAAATGTCGGTTCTCAACGGGAACGCATCGTCAGCAACAAAAACGTACGGCAGACACCTTGAATTACTTTCCACGTTTTCAGGATTTGATATATTTAATGTTTTATTTTGCAACTTCTCAAAAAACTTGGTGTTTTTTAATAGGTACTCCTCCGTCGGAAACTTCCATTTGTTCCAAAATCAGTATAAACGGGTAGATATCTTGCGTCAACAATTGCCATGAGTATCGGGAAACTGAAAAAGACATTAAAAATACCTATATAATAAGTACTGGATATGGGGTAATCACGTTAACAGGGATATCACGTTTTGTTAATGTACTCGTAATTACTGAACATAATGATATCATACTTCATACTCATACAAATATTATAATATGTGATAGTATGGGTTCAATCTTCCGCTGTCATGTATGTATATAAAATACTAGCTGTTGCCCGCGACTCCGTCTGCGTAGAAGTCACTTATCGCTATCCCGCGGGAACTATGCAATTTCCCGGGGTTTAAACAGTCTGTAAGTATATCAAATATCAACTAAATCTGTCAGCGGTTTAAGCGTGAAAGGTAACAAACAGACAGACAGAGTTACTTTCGCATTTATAATATTAGTAGGGATAAAAAAAACAGCAATCTTACCAGTATATAATCCTGTTTGAGAACTTTGTAAATAGCAGCACAGGTTTCTGGTATAATTCGCCCTAAAGATTGAGGCGATATTACGGCCGAAAATTTTAGTCACTCATAGGTATGATCTCCCTGTTGCCAGAAATCGTAAAGTTACTGTTAAGCTCTCGTATGCCGAGATAGCGTTTCTCATAACAGTATCTTGCTTCTAAATTAGGGAAGAGATTAACTAACGTTAGGAGTTTTATGTAACTTTCTTCAATCATTTGTAAATCATTAAAATAATCTTTTGGCGTAATCCTCAATTCTTTTAATAAATTTGTATGTATGTATGTAAACTCTTTATTGCGCATAAAAAATTAAAAATACAGAATTACACAGAAAATAGTACAAAGGCGAACTTATCCCTAAGAAGGGATCTCTTCCACCTAATCTGATACAGAAAGGAATAGTTTACAAAAAAAAGGCAAGCAGACATTATTATGCGCAAATAAGTTAAAGTATTAATACTTAATAAATTAACAACTAAAAGTAACTAACTATTTGTTTATCTCTATTACGGTATATTCATAACATATTTAATGTAGCTAAGAAATGTAATTATACTCGTGCTTCATCCTCTAGATTAGTAACTTACAATAATATTTAACACAATGTAGTAACGCATAAGTGATACCACTTCAGCACTATAGTTGAGGAAATTTGTTGCCCTATGCTGGCAACACTTTTTTTTTTTTTTTTTTATACCTTCACCTTTTCTTTATTTCATTTGCCTTGGCGCCATTACTTCATTCGCATTTTAGTGCTCAACCGCTTCACACGTCACTTTCATCATGCCTAAGCGCGGTTCCGAGGACAACATGGAGTTCATAGCGAAGCGATTGAAAAAACTCGAAAAACGAATGAAGCGCTCTCGACGTCGAAAGCGGGAATCC
The DNA here is from genome assembly GCA_963854515.1 of Pandemis heparana. Classification (NCBI taxonomy): domain Eukaryota; kingdom Metazoa; phylum Arthropoda; class Insecta; order Lepidoptera; family Tortricidae; genus Pandemis; species Pandemis heparana. The sequence goes on from OY978025.1 coordinate 2,789,122, forward strand.
AACATCCCGCAGTCATCTTCGTCGAGCTCGAGCTCGTCAACGTCTTCATCGTCAAGTTCGAGAAACACTTCGCCAGAGCGGAATTACACAAACGGTTAGTAATGTCTACCCGCAAATTTACGATATTATTACAAGTATAATTAATGCAATCAGATTAGTCTGTGGGACTATTTCGCTGCATTTAAATTATACTCACATGAAATCAGATCAGTCTTTGGGGCTGCTTCGCTTCATGTACTTTTTAATAACGTACTCAGAGCTATCTGTGGGATTGTCTCGATACGTTTATTGCTCGTTAAATTGTAGCCTACCTACCATGTAATGGTTAAAATATGGCGGTTACAACTCAAATTCTAACACATCGATAATATCGTTATTACAGGCCGAGACCTACTCATGCGTGCTATCGAACACGGACAACAGGACGACTCTAGAAACACCCAAAATCCTGACAATTCTATGTCGCCGCCACACACCGAGGCGCATCAGAATACCGCCGTGCCGTCGCCACGGCCTACCAACTCGCTTGCGACAGACCCGCCGCCGGTGCTCGCCTCCTCAAGGGGCCAGACGGCAATACCCACCGAGAATACTGAAGAGTACACCTGCCCGGCAGATTTACTTGAGATCCTGGGTACAGACCCAACGCTGACGCAAGAGTTTGGCCCGGATATAAATAAGGAGGTTGCTACTAGATTGGAGTATATAGCTACGTCCGGTTTAGATAAAGAAGTAAGGAAAGAACTTTTAGAGAAATATTTGGTGCCTTCTAACACCAAACACGTAGCTGCCCCACAGCTCAACGCCGAAATTAAAGCCGCGCTTTCAGAGATAGTTATCAAGCGCGACAGAGCAATCGAAATTAGGCAGAAACAGGTTGCAGCGGCAATCACCAGTGTAAGCCAAATCGTGTCTACACTAATTAACGTTAAAGAAAAAGACAATAACATCTTAAAACAACTAATGGATACCGCCCGCATCCTTTGTGATATCCAATATGGTGAGTCAGTTGCTAGAAGGAATTTCGCAACATATTCCTTGAAAAAGGATATGAGAGATCAACTTCTAGGTACAAAGATCGATAAGTACCTATTCGGAGTAGATCTACCCGAAACCTTAAAGGTTGCCAAGGCGGTCTCAAAATCAGTTACAGACTTGAAAGAAGCACCGAAGAAGGTCAAACCTCCAAGTTCTACACATATAGCATCGAAGAATTTAAACTGGAGAGCGGGGCCCTCTGTTCGCAAGCAGCAGACGGGCCCGCCGCACAGACAGCAGCCTGCAGCTCCGAACAACCAGCAGCGCGCGCGCGCCTCGCACAGGTCGTCGCATCGGCACAAGCAGACGCGCCGCCGCTAACTTCGGTACGTTACGCTGGTCGACTCTCACTATTCGCTAAACAATGGTCAGTCATAACTTGTGACCGAGCTATTCTTTCTTGGATCGACGGATATAAAATCAAGTTCAACAGAACTGTGTATCAGTCCGTTGAACCTCACGAAACAAGTTATACTCATTCTGAAATAAGCCACTTTAATGAATCATTACAAAACCTGTTAACTATAGGAGCTATCACTGAATGTGAACCTTGTGCAGATCAGTTCGTTTCACGGGTGTTTTTAGTACCAAAGCCGAATGGGAAGATGAGATTTATTCTAAATTTAAAAGAATTAAATAAATTTATACCTACCCAACATTTCAAATTGGAAGATTTACGGACTGCATTGAAGCTTATCTCTCCAAATTGCCTAATGGCTACATTGGACTTAAAAGACGCTTATTTTTTAATAAACGTACACCCAGATTCCCGTAAATATCTTAGATTTCGGTTGAATGGTAAATTGTACGAATTTAATGTCCTCCCATTCGGTCTTTGCACGGCCCCATACATTTTCACCAAATTAATGAAACCTGTAATTAAATTATTACGCTCCTGTGGTTTTCTGTCATCAATCTACTTGGACGATTTGTTTTTGATTGGTGATACATATGAAGAATGTGTAAATAATTTGGAAAATTCAGAAAGTTTGTTAAATGCTTTGGGCTTTATACTTAACGACGATAAAAGTAATCGCATTCCCACTCATTCTTGCAAATACTTAGGCTTTATCATAGACTCTCGTATATGGGAAGTTAAATTGCCCACAGAAAAGAGGTGTCGCATTAAATCAGAACTTGTAAATATCAAACGCCTAAGCCGTTGTAAGATACGAAGGTTCGCACAGATAATAGGTCTTCTGATATCCGCTTGTCCAGCGATTGAATACGGTTGGTTGTACACGAAACAGTTAGAACGCGTTAAATTCCTTAGTTTGCAAGCTAATGAAAATTACGACCAATATATGAACATACCCGAATCCGTGTTACCAGACATCAACTGGTGGATTAAGGCTATTGACAATTCTGTTCACCGTATCAAAGACGACAATTTTGTATGTGAAATATTCTCTGACGCCTCAACAACGGGGTGGGGCGCAGCATGTGGGGAAGAAACGGCTAGTGGACGATGGTCAGAAACCGAGGCTACCCTACATATTAACAGTCTTGAACTGCTAGCGGCCTTCTTTGCCCTTAAAGTATTCGCGAAAAATTACTATAATTGCCAAATCCTCTTGCGAGTCGATAATACCACTGCTGTTTCATACATCAATCGTATGGGTGGAATTCAGTATCCACATCTAACAAAAATTACAAAAGAATTATGGCAGTGGTGTGAGGCTCGCAAGATATTTGTAACATCATCATATATTAAATCCTCAGAAAATGAAATTGCAGACAAAGAATCCAGACGCTCTCACCCTGATACAGAATGGGAACTCTCTGCGTCAGGATATCGTAAACTAACAGCTAGATATGGCACTCCAGAAGTAGATCTTTTTGCAAATCGTATTAACAAAAAATGCGATACATACGTCTCCTGGCACAGAGATCCCGATGCGTTTGCGTTTGACGCATTTACACTAAATTGGTCCAAGTTTTTATTTTACGCCTTTCCTCCGGTATCTGTGGTACTTAAAACCTTAAGGAAAATAATTTCTGACAAAGCCGAAGGTATTTTGGTTGTTCCTGACTGGCCCACGCAACCTTGGTACCCATTATACATGCGCCTTGTTACCTCAGACATAACGTGGTTACATTCTAATGACGTAATCATGTCTGATTACAGCCACCGGCATATCCAGGAGAGCATTACCCTGGTTGCCGGACGATTGTCAGGACAGCGTTATCACAGCGACGCGTCCCTTCATCAGCCATGGACATTATGTTAGCGTCATTGTCAGACAACTCGTGGAAACAGTACGATGTCTGTCTCAAACGGTGGTATACATATTGCATTCAAAATGAGATTAATTTGTATGAACCTACTATACCAATGGTAATTGATTATCTAGTACAAATTTATAATTCGGGAGGCCAGTATGGTACTATAAATAGTCACAGATCTGCCCTTTCGTTAATACTAGGATCTATGTCAGATGACGATCGAATAACTAGATTTTGTAAAGGAGTTTATAAACTAAGACCCCCATGTCCACGATATAATATGACCTGGGATGTATCAATAGTATTAAATCACTTAGCTGCTTTTTTCCCAAATGACAATCTAACCCTAGAACAGCTTTCAAAAAAATGTATAACCTTGCTCGCCCTAGTGACAGCCCACAGGGTGCAGACTTTTTCAAAGATTAACATTAATAACATAGTGATCCTTCATGATCAAATAATAATAAAGATTAGCGAACTAATTAAAACTTCAAGAATTGGTATCAATCAACCAACTTTACACCTACCTTTTTTTGAGGAGCGCGCTGAATTATGTCCAGCGAAAGCTTTGATTTCGTACATAAATAAAACCAAAGAATTGCGTAGAACCGATGAACTTTTCATCGGTATTAAGAAACCTCATAACAGTGTCACGGCTCAATCTCTCAGCCGCTGGATTAAGGCGACATTGAAAGATAGTGGAATCGACGTATCAATCTTCTCCTCTCACAGCACGAGACACGCTGCTACATCGATGGCATACAAAATGGGAGTCAGCCTCGATGTCATAAGAAAAACAGCGGGTTGGAGCGGCGATTCCACTACCTTTGCAAAATTCTATAACAGAAATATTGTGGACGATACTAATTTGGTCCTTGCTAAATCAATTGGTAATTATTACAGTAAGCAATTGTGATCTATATTTTCGATTACAAGACTATGATTGGCGAATATAGATTTATTGTAACCATGTGTAATCATTTAAAAATTCGGAACGATCAATAAAATTGTTCATAAATAGTATGTCAATCAGAAACATTATATTTTCTTTCTTGTTCTTGGCAATTAATAAATGGTTTTTGGTTAAAACAGCGTTTATTAATGCTTTAGTGTGATAATTCCACAACCTGCTCTCAACATCTACATTGTGTTAAATATTATTGTAAGTTACTAATCTAGAGGATGAAGCACGAGTATAATTGATGATTAAACGAACTTACCTGTAAGTGAAGTTCTATCACAATTATACGAAGTGCTTCATCCGAAGAGATTAGTAACGGATTTCCCGCCCACCCAGTATATATCCCGGTGTGGTTGCGGAAATATCAACTAACTCTTAACTCTAAACTTAATGAAGTAATGGCGCCAAGGCAAATGAAATAAAGAAAAGGTGAAGGTATAAAAAAAAAAAAAAAAAAGTGTTGCCAGCATAGGGCAACAAATTTCCTCAACTATAGTGCTGAAGTGGTATCACTTATGCGTTACTACATTGTGTTAAATATTATTGTAAGTTACTAATCTCTTCGGATGAAGCACTTCGTATAATTGTGATAGAACTTCACTTACAGGTAAGTTCGTTTAATCATCAATATTTTTATAATGCATAATCTTATTGCCGGTGATAAAACACGACCTGATAATTACCGGCCTGTTAATCAGTGTACATTTTGGCTGCCAAATATCTGGTCGGATTTTCCAGGACGGTATCTATTGCCCCCCCCCCCCCCCCCCATTGCGCGTCAGCGTGGAAGAGCGTCAGCGATCAGCGTCATTCATTTTGGCGCGAAATCTACGTAGCGTCATAAAAAATGACAATCGTTTCCTCTGCGCAACAACCTCGACGTCGAGTGCGCCGCATATGGCAACACTGGCGTTTCAAGTGTACTATTGCCATACCTACCATACTATTGCCAATTCGGATGGATTCACAACGAAGCTCCATTAATAACTAATGTTCATTATTCGACATAGTATATACAGGGTGTTTGGTAGCCAGGTGCAAAGCTTTAAGGGGGTGATAGCCGAGATATTTTTGAACATTTTGAGCCATACATGTCTTAGCCGAAATTTGATATTTTTTTTTTTAAATCGTAAATTTAGAAATTTTATGAAAAGACCCAGAATTTGATAGAAACGAGTCAATAATGCACCAATGAGCGTTAATTTGTAAACAAAATCTTATATTTCGTGTAGTTTAATGTGTATTGGACCAAGTGAAACAATATTTAAGTGTCTGTCTTGCCACAGAAACAAAATGGAGGCATCCGAAATTACTAAAAAATGTATTTTTTTTGAACAGAGTAATCTTTCAGTGCCATAAAAAAATAAATAAAAAAAAACCTGGAAATGTTCAAACATTTTTAAAAACATGCCTGTTTATTGCTCTTTCTTTTAAGGTATCACCCATTCACATTGCTTGCTAAATCTGAGATAAAAAGTAAAAACCAAACTCGGGGGAGCGCTCGCTAAGAATGCACTAGTATTGAAATTTCACGTTTTTTCATGTAATTTACTAGGTGAATACCTACACTTACCTAGTAAATTATATGAAAAAAGGTAAAAAAAGAATTGTAAAATGAATTAATTTACTATTCAAATCACAAGAAAGTAAAGATTTGTGATATTTTTTTTTACCTTTTTTTCATGCAATTTACTACTAAAGTACTTACTTTTAACGTGAAATTTCAATACTAGTGCATTCTTAGCGAGTGCTCCCCGAGTTTGGTTTTTACTTTTATAATAAATCAGTAGAAGGTTCGTGTCTGTACTGTACATGAAATAAATTCGTCAAAAATAGAATATTAACGAACGGGGGTGTTCTCTAAGGAACAGTAATCAAACACAAAAAATTATAATTTTATAATTTTTGTCTGCCTGTATGTATGAATGTAATTATGTATGTATGGATGTATTAATTTATGTCTGTGTTCGCTTATCTCCAAAACTGTTGGACCGATTTAAATGAAATTTTGGATGGTGGTACCTTATAATTCCCGGTCAATATTTTAGATACTTTTGATCCCGGAAAATTAAAGAGTTCCCGTGGGATAGTTAAAAAATTATATAACTTATGCAGCTTGGCCACTCCATTGATAACTAGGTATGTACATAGGACTTGAAAATATGAAGTTTAATGTACCTAATTACGCTTGATTACAAGTGAGAAAATAATGTAATACTAAAATTGGTCATGTTGCGGTGATAAGCAGTGGACTGGACGACTTGTGAGATTTACACATCTGACTACATTCTAGCAAGACGCTAAAAAAATGTATGAATTCATTCATTCATTCAAAATCTTAACTTAAAATCATGACTTTAAAATTACTGACAGCAAAGCAGTACAAGAGAAGAAAAAAAAGAGTAAAGCAAGCATGACATGACAGTGACAGTTGAAACTGTGGTTGAAACAAACAAAATGTCGTCGTCGTCGTCGTCTTCGTCTTTTATTATGCTTTGATTTGCTAAGATGTTTTAATTTGTGCTCGAAGCGATAAACATTATTATCTTCCGCTATGCGATACGATAAGCTTTTTCCTTTATTGTCCTGTGCTTGCTTCTCTAAATTTGGTTAGTGATAGTGTTTGATTTTCGATGTACTCTTTGCATGTACAGTAAGTACGTAAAAAATAAATGATCAAACAAATTTAATGACAGTGAGATAGGTATAGGTGTAGTATAATATCGGGAGGTATAGTATAATGCCTTTAGGTACTATTTAAATATTTGAACTAAACTTAATTTAGAGGTATGTCAGGATTGTAGCAAGTGGAACAAAGTAGTTTCTGCCTACCACTGTGGGAAAGAGGCGTGACGGTATGTATGTATGTATGTATGTATGTGTATGTATGTAACTAAACTCAAAATACCCCATTACTTAATACAAAAGGATAGAATAGATCTGTATAAATGGCATGAAACATAGCATAAGCATGTTTTTTTCTATAGGTACATCTCAAACTTACAATATATGACTGAGTATATAACATTGTAAATGTGGAGAGTTTGTCAATCATGGGGTTAGTACAGAGTATCCAAGCCAATTAGGGCCAAATATACATGCCACAATCACTCCCCTAGCTTATACTTAAATGCATATTCAACATCCAAGACTGCGAGTACAAACATTCATATACATCATACAAATATCTGCCCTGACAGGGGATCGAACCCGGGACCATAAGCTTGACAAGTTCTTTAACCACTAGGCTAACCGGGTTGTCAAAATGATATTATGATTCTTTCATTGTATTTGTATTTCTTTTGTACTTTGTGTAAAATATGAAGTACTACTTTTTTATTTGAAAAAATATTTCTTGCCTAGTTTGTTGGAGTACATTCTTCTTGGCAGATGATTTTGTTAAATGCACTGGTATACTAAAAAAAAGACCCCTTCAAGAGCCCTTCAAGGCCTATTCACAAAATCTATATTCTATATCTATTTCTATATATATAAAAGAAAGTCATGTTAGTTACACTATTTATAACTTGAGAACGGCTGAACCGATTTGGCTGAAAATTGGTGGGAAAGTAGCTGAGAACCAGGATAGGTAATAGGATACTTTTTTTTTCAATGTTGTCCTAACAATGTAGCTGCTGAGTCAGTAAAAAAAAATTGTCACTGGGTTGGATTATGGTGGATTTGGGACTCACAAAAATTTTTGAGGATCACAGTGGTGGTTGGTGGTGGGAAAAAAAAAAGTCACGGGGTATAAAATAAGAAATACATTTCCTTTAAAGTGGCTCTATCACTAGAACTCTTTGTCGAGAAATATAGCTAATGACTTTTTTATACAATTTGGATACATTTATACCCGGAAATTGCTTAGTTAAATCAACAACGAAGTCGCGGGTAAAAGCTAGTATACATATAAAAGAAAGTCGTGTTGGTTACACTACTTATAACTCGAGAACGGCTGAACTGATTTGGAGGAAAATTGGTGGGGAGGTAGCTTAGAACCAGGAATAGGTTATAGGATACTTTTTTTCCATTATTGTCCTTCTAACAATGTGGCTGCTACTGCTATAGAGATCCGAAATTTGGGTTGGAGGCAGTTTGTAGGTAGGCTACGTTAGTAAAAAAATATTTGTCATAAGGTTGGATTAAGGAGGTTTTGGGACTTTCGCAAATTTGTAGGAAAGTCCTTGGCTTTTTGTACCAGATACGTGGTTGGCAGGGAGTTAAGTTTATGAGTAGGAAATGTCAGTTATAAACGGGTTGTGCGACTGGGTCCCCAACTTTCTGGTCGGACCGGCCTGCGGCGTGGGTCGCGCACATAGAATCCAACTTCGCGCTGGCGCACATCACGGCTGACGAGACAAAGTATAATTATGTAGTCAGCCAGATGGATGCCCGCCTTTCCAAGGAGATGGAGGACTTGGTGGTTAATCCTCCACCGAAAGGAGAAAAGTATAGTGTCATTAATACTCAAATGATGAGCAGGTTTTCTACATCGGAATCTCAAAAGGTGCGGCAGCTGCTCTCTGGAGAAGAGCTAGGAGAGCAAAAATCGACTCAATTCCTGACGCATCTCTGGTGCTTGGCAGGAAATAACTTGAAGGATGACACCGTCCTGATGGAGCTATGGTTCCAGTGGCTCCCCCATAACGTTCAGGGGATCCTGGCAGCCCAGAGCGACCTGAAGTAAGTCCCATTAATAATTCTAGCCAGCCCTGCCTGCCCCAGTATCACCTGACTGGAAAGGGCAGGGCTCGTTCACAATCTAGGTCGACATCCTCTAGGACCACTAGAAGTAAATCTAGGGACAGTAGCAAGGGAGGCTCTGCTGGTACCACCACAATTACAAGGTCAAGGCTGCGAAGTGTACGCCCCCGTGTAGCTGGTCGAGAAATCAACCCGATGGCCAGTATATAATTTAGCATGGTCCGGCACAACACTAGCGGACGGCAGCGAGCGAGGGACAGCACTATGTGTCAAATCGACACTACGTTAACAGAACTCGAACAGGAAGCAACATATATTTAAATCTAACGATTTCTCTGTAATCTTCGTGATTAAACTACTTTTATAATCATCATCATCATTTCTTCTACATCCAAAATCATCTGCGAACACCCGGAGCGTGCATTCGTTCCATCGTTATTACAATCTTTTGCCTGACTGTCGCAACAAAGTGCTGCGGTGTGGTGTCACAGGGCTAACAACTCTGGCCACCATCGCCAACTGTGGTCAGCCGAGTGTAAAAGCTATTAATAATACTTCTACTAACACAATTCTTTCTGAATTTCCAGAGATCACCTGGCCACCTGGCATCACACGTGAGATGAAGCACAACTCCGTGCATCACATCCAGACAGTCGACGGCCCTCCAGTCGTGGCTCGGCCGCGCCGCCTCGCACCCAACAAGCTGCGTGCTGCGCAGAAGGAGTTTGCTGAGATGGTGCGAGTTGGGATAGTGCGCCCGTCTAAAAGCCAGTGGTCGTCGCCCCTTCACCTCGCGGCCAAGAAGGATTCATCATGAAGACCCTGTGTTGACCATAGGGCACTTAATGCCCGCACCGTGCCAGACGATACCCTGTGCGTCACATAGGGGATTTCAGCCACAACCTGGCTGGCTCCACTATATTTAGCACCATTGATCTTGTGAAAGCCTACCAACAGATCAGAGTGGAATCTGCAGACGTGTGCAAGACAGCAATAATGACTCCATTTGGGCTCTTCGAGTTTCCATACATGGGTTTTGGACTCTGGAATGCTGGACAGACCTGGACAGACATTTCAGCGATTCATTGATGAGATAGTCAGAGGTATGGATTTTTGTTTTCCCTATGTAGATGACATCTTGGTGTTCTCTCGGGATACTGAAGAGCATGCTACTCACCTCCGTGCATTGTTCAGGTGTTTGGCAGACTATGGTATGGTCAATGCCGGATTTAGAGGTCTGGAGGCCTCTGGGCAACAAAGGAGTGGAGGCCCTTGGGCCCAAATTATTTTCATGTTCAAGTTCTGTTGTTTACTAGTGTTCTATTGTGGGGGCCCCGCCTTTGTGGAGGCCCCGGGGTGTAGCCCCGATTGCCCTCCCTTAAATCCGGCCCTGGGTATGGTTGTCAATCTTGCTAAATGTGTAATAGGTGCTGCAGAAGTCATTTTCCTCGGCTACCATGTATCTAAAGAGCTGAGAAGATTCTTAGGTATGCTTAATTATTACCGTCAGTTCCTACCTAATGCTGCAGAGACACAAGCTCCACTCATAGACTTTGTCACAGCTACCATTCTCCTCTAGCATTTTACATGGATGCCTCGGGTACACAGGTTGGTGCGTCTCTAGAACAACAAACTGAGCAGGGATGGCAGCCATTAGCATTTTTTAGTAAGTAAACCAGCTCAGTTGAACCAACTCACATTCATATCCCAATTCACCACTAATATCAGACATGTCAAGGGAGAGGATAATGTGGTAGCAGATACCATGTCTCGCATCGAAACCATTTCCTTGTCAGATGACTATACTGGCCTCGCACAAGCTCAACAGTCAGATGAAGAGCTAAAAACTGTTTCAAACAATTTATCGCTAAAGCTAGTACCCTACTCTCATTCCAGGATAACGATTTTTGAATCTCACCGATGATCTCAACTCACCCGTAACATTATTAATGTCACTGGTGACTTTTTTGTCACTTTATCAAATGTCGTATTTTTTAATGTCACACTCTGTGTGTACCAAAATGCAGGGCCCTGTTTTATAAAGCTACAGGTTACAATTCTACAGGCGTTTATTGGCAACATTTGTCCTGTTTTTTACAATTTGCGTTTTATAAAAGTACTGTGTAACAATTTTACATGCTACAGGTACAGGCGCCTGTAGGCTGATCATAGACAAAAACGTGGACCTTTATTAGTTTTAAATGCATAAATACATAATCGAACAAATAAAACGCTTGTTGTAAATAAATATTGTAAAATACCACTGTAGATTGGTACAATTGTAACGAAAACTTACATACGTCTATACAGAAAAGCTTCTTCGTACCATCATTTAACCCTTATGTACGCTCGTACATAATTTTTGGCGGCCGTGACAGGACATCGCCTTTTTGTTTAAGGACTCCTTTAGCAAAAAGGCGATCAAGAATCGAAGCGAGCGCAAGCAAGAAAACTTCACCAGCCGGGCGGCGGACACGTCACAAGGTCATCGCCGGACGAAGTATACCCACCTACGCTGCGACGCCTGCTTCGATCATCTTACCAAGGAGAGTGGCGTGAGCTTACCTATTGATTCCTTTCTTTTTTCCCCCTTAATTTGAGCATATAAAAGCGACTGCCATTCTTATAAACGAGTGTGTACCCCGCCCGGTACTTCTTTTATCCTACCTTCATTTGTAGGATTGATCATCATTTCATCATTATCATAATCGGCAAGCTGGTACTATTCTTTCTTTCTTATCATTAAATCATCTTGCGGGTAGTAGGACCTTACTGTGCTGTGTCCACCCGGATCGCTACCACCATCTTACTCGCCAATCCCGCCGCTAAGCAGCAGCGCTCGCACTGTTGTGTTACGGCGCGGAGAGTAAGACCGCCGGTTATAAATTACTTGCACAGGAAAGAGGCATTTCATCTTAGCCCTCCATTTTTAGACCATCGATATATATACCTATGTACTTAAATCTACCCTCATAAACGCTACCTTGCTTCTTGCATGGCACCGCTTGTAGAAAGGTAGCTACATATTAATCTTGTGTTTTTTACAGCATCCTACATTTAATTTGCGCATTTGCACATATTTCGCATCGTTTAGCTTGACCAATTTTATTCATTTTGCGCTAATGTCTTCCTACCCACTTTCAAAGCCGATCTAAATCAATATTTTAATTAAAATTTGTTTGCATTAATTTACTTTTACTAAGCACATCGATCAATTTAACTTCAATCTTACCCCACATTCACCGCTTGTTTACGCTCACATCTTCTATTCATGCGCATTTCAGTGAGAATTCTTGCCCGAGTATCAAACGGAAGCAAGCTCCCGCGCCCGTCCTGCTGACCGCTCCACCATACCTACCGGCCGCTCGGCTGCCTCGTCGTGCCGCCGATTGCTGACGCCAGCGCATTCCACAACACAAAGCATGGAGCGTAAGCCGTTCGCAATTTGTACTTGTTTACAATTTTAACGTCATTATAACTTAACGATACATTATTCTACTTGCACCCTTCATTTGTAGTTGTCTCATTGATTTGTTTTTTTTTTACGTAAACTTAAACATGACACTTTCTGATTCGAAGTTGGATATGACTTCACAAGGGCATCGCCAAGTGCCGACCTTTAATATACCTACAGACGAGTCACTTGCTGATCTTAAGGTTAAACGTAGCTCAATTAAGGGTCAGTCACCAGCATAAATGATCATCTATTAGGCTCAATAGCATATGACGACACTACCGCAGTAAAAATAAGTGATGCTTTATAGGCGTAAGAAACATCGTCACACCCTTATCAGCAAAAATATCAATTTGCAGTGAAAGCATATCATCGGATGATAGGTGGGCCACATAAATATCAATTTGCTGTGAAAGCATAATCATCGGATGATACGCGGGCCGCATATATATCTGACGCGTAAAAATCAACTCTATGTTGTTGATTTGCAAAAATGAACCATCCCTGGCTAACATAGAGACGTAAATTGTATGAAATGATTTGACAATTCACGAGAACAGTGCAGACTTGTCATTGCATACGTCTGTCTCACATTTTTCCAATCGCGAATATGTCAATAATATAATTTTAAAATCTTTAAGATGTGTGAATAATTAGTGGCCGGTATCATTTTAGGTTAACTAAAAAGTTTTTATATTACGAACAATATTATAAACTTCCATACATAGTGTTATAAAAAATGTGGTATATTGACGTTATCAGCACCCACAGAACTATATCAAGATAGAATGAAAGAGTTCAGCGATTTGTTCGCGACCGAGCGTGTAACATTTTGCGTGTGACATTTGACGTCACGAGCGTAATTTAGTGATGGGAAACATAAGCCGCGCGAAAACAATTCAAAAGCATCGATTCACAGATCGATTAGAACACGGCACCGATTCTATGCACCGCGCCGCGACCACAGAAATATGTCTGACATCGGACGTTCGTCTTCGTTGTGAAAAGAAGTAATTACATCTTTATTCGTGTGATGACAAAATATTTACTCGTACATAATTATCACTCAATTATATTACGCCAGTTATTGTAGGTGCATTTTTATCGATTTTAAATATCGATAAGAACCGACAGAGGAAATGATAATTATTTTCGACAGAGGAAATGAGAAAGCTCATAATTTTAAATCTAAAAATATAAATGTAGGTAGGTACCTACCTAACCAATAAATTGCGTTACATTTATACATATTACTTCCTTTTTCAAACCTTTTTTGCTTTATTTAATAGTACAAACTGGACAAAATAGGAGACGTTTTGAAAAAAGGGCAGGTCAGGAGTACCTGAAACCGACGAACATGTATGAAGAGATTGATAAATGTGGATGAAGCGAAATAGGTATGTCAGGATCGTAGCAAGTGGAACAAAGTAGTCTCTGCCTACCCCTATGGGAAAGAGACGTGACGTATGTATGTAAAAACTGGCACGAACGCATATTACGCTAAAAAAAAACAATTTTAGAATTTGAGTTTCGCTTGACATTCTACGGCGAAACAACAGAGGGGGATTCCTGGCTGGTCGTTGGTTGTAGACGGACCTGAATAACTGATTTTTTATTTTTTTCTCCTTAATTTTGTAAATTTTGTTAAAATTTATAAGTTTTTAACAGCTGTAAAGCCTAACCAGAAATATAAAAACCCTCGCCATATTGCGGAAAATTAAGGAACTATTTTTGCAATTAGAAATTACGTAACACAGATTAAAAATCGACTAGTGGCGACTCCTTGACAGGGTCTTTATATTTCTGGTCAGGCTTTACTTAGGCACCTATTGAAGACCGTGATAGACATTTAAAATTTCCACAGATAATGTATTTCTGATGCCGCTATAACAACAAATGCTAAAAAACAGAATTCATTTTTTACGACCAGTTGCTTGAATCCATTTATTTTTCATAACGGGATCAATCGGAAAATTTGAATAAAATCGCAATATAGAAGGAACCATAACCGGTTTGTTAATAATATTTGCTTTGCTCTACGTAGGTACATTATATAGCTGCATAATTAATAATATAAAAACGTAATTATCATTTCCTCTGTTTTCAAAATCGATTTTAATCGAGTAAGACAATCGCAGTGTGCAGCACTGTGGTACAGCACTATTCTTACTTTTGACAGAAAAAATGAGAAATCGACCTTGAACGCGACTCGACAGTTTGAATAGTATATTTTTACATCGCTGGTTTTGAATGCACGCCAAGTCTGGCTCGTCAAATTAAAGCCGCAATGGAAAACTAGCGTTGGCACACAATCGCTCGCTACTGTTTTGATAAAAATAATAAAATAAATAGTTTTTTAATTAATAACAGATATTTAAGGACAAATAGTACTTCCCGATGAAAGGAAATACCTCGATTAACAGCTCGCAACCTTTTTGGTAGTGTTTAAACAATTAACTATTGAGCAATAAATAATTTTGTTTTTAAAATCTGTCGTCCACTGACGTCACATGCAGACCGCGGTCGGGAGCAGATTGAAGTTCGCGGCGAGCAAGTGAGCCCACGGGACAACTTTTCGCCACGCGAGGTACATACACTCTTTCCTTCTATCTTGATATAGTTCTGTGTCAGCACCTTACAAAAAATGGCCTAATTATTTTATGCGGAGTTAGAATTTAATTTATTAATTCGGACATGCTTTAATCAAAAATCATTCAGGCGTTCAGGACAAAATACAAACAACTAGGTATCAACTTCGTCTTATCAACTTAGCAAGAAAACAAGCTAAATTCAACATCAGAAGAGATCGAAAAGGCCGGAGAACGCTTTATTCTCGCGGTATATAAAGCTCATCCAGAGGAACAAGATTTAAATAGTCACAGATACTTTTGTTTTAACAAATTCGTGGGGCAAGCCAAAAATGCAGTTTTATTGGCAAAATTACCACCTACATCGCCTACTGCCCGCCATCATTCTCGGCGTACCTACCATCAGGTACAAAATTGGAGGAGCAAAGAACGATAACTCCCTAACGCCGGTTATAAACAGAGCCACCAGCACCAGCCTCCATTCTCAAGCTTATTACATGTAACTGCAAGCAAGGCTGTGGTAGACGATGTGGGTGCGTAAAAGCAAACTTGAAATGTTCCATAATGTGTAGAAGTTGTCGAGGCCAAAGTTGTCTCAATACGATTGAAATAGATATTGGAAACGAATAAATTTGATTTAAGTAGTTAGTTTTTTCTTTATGCTTTATGCGTTATTATTAAATCAAACAAAAACGAAAATAATCATTTTAAACTTCTCTAACCTTCAAGTAAAAAAATTTAGTACGGGACAATTATTTTTTAAAAAATCATAAAAAATTCAATTTAGCTAGTATATAAATAAATAATCCCTCATTTTAAAGAAAATATTTCATTGTTTACTTTAATAATACATTTTTAATGCGTAACATGTGTACTTTTTGAGAAAAATAAAGTTTTGTCGAAAGAAATAGTAAAATTAAAAAAAATGTTGATTTTCAGCGTTTGCTTGCGCCAAAACCATAAGAGATATCGCTTTTGTGTGTATGACAGATTTATAGTAAATTTATTGAACATTATTTCATTCTCACACACTTTTTCTCTATCGCGTACGGTTTTCTCAAAAAGTTCAAAAAACCGCGTTTCGGGACACTTAGGGGGGCGTGGGGGGGGGGGGACGCGCACCTCGGAGGGGGGGGGGAGAGTTGATAAATTTTAACTCCATCCCATAAGGTATCCATCCCCGTAGATAAATGTTCTCCATATATTTTGCCACGTTTTGAGCTATTTTTACTGAATTATAAATATTGTTTCGTTTTCGTACCTAATTAATCAAAAATATATTGAACAGTTCTTTTTGTGTAGCCAATTGTTTCACCCAATGGTTTAAAGTAGGTACCTACAGCATTTTATTGCTTTTCGCATCTTTTCGTCAAATCTTCAATAGCCCCGCCACCGGTCGTTGACCTTTTCTCGCTCGCTAAAATAATGATTTCAAAGTAAATAAAAACTTATATTTTAGCGATATATATTGCACCAAATAAACCTTTTCCTTTCTTTCTTTTATATTATCTTTAGACGTAAATATAATATTTAACGGTAAGCAACCCTAGCAATACGCCTGGACGACCGAGGGGCGTAACGACGTGAAGGGGGAAGTAGGTATATAAATGGCGGCGTTTTGGACGCGGTCAAAAGAGATTCCCTTCTACCCTGTTATTATCTATTCTATGACCATACCTCGCCTGGAGCTCTCTGGAGCCCTTCTTGCCAGTCGCGTTGCCGCCACAGTTACGACATCACTTCGCAAACCTATAGCACGCTGTATATACTGGACGGAGTCTAGTGTTGTGCTAGTCTGGATCAATACCTGTCCGTCTAAATTAAAAACATACGTCGCGAATCGTGTCGCAACTATTCAAGAGCTAACTATGGCTTCATCATGGCGCTATGTGCACACAGCTCAAAACCCCGCAGACCTCGCATCAAGAGGCATTGACCCTCAGCACGTCCAATCTGCAACGGCATGGTGGTTTGGCCCGACATTTCTCTTAGAACCCGAAGAAAGCTGGCCCGTCCTTAATACCTACAATAGCGCACCCGACTTACCTGAATACAAACCTATCACTTCTGTACTGACAAACATAGATGAGCTAAATAACGTGATAGACTTTGAAAAATATTCCAAGTTCACTAAACTTACAGTACTAAACAAACGTACAGTCGCATATGTGCTACGCTTTATTAACATTAAATGCAAAAAACAATGCATAAAGGGGCCATTAAGCGTAGAGGAGCTAGAACATGCATTAAATGTTTTAGTAAAGTTGTCACAACAACAATCATTTTCTAATGAGATAAACATATTAAGTAGAAATAAGACTTTTAAGTCCAAAGTCAAACATTAACTCGCTAGCGCCCTTCATCGACTCAGGGGATCCTGAGAGTAGGGGGCAGGCTTGATAAGTCTATACTTCATTTAATTTAGAATGAGACACCACAACAACATTATATTGCGGTTCGTGAACTTTAATATCTTAACAATTTGTACTAGAGTAACAATTGACGATACGCAAATAAAGTGTCATTAAAACGATTTTATTTTGCGGCTGCCAAACTATTGCACTGTACTATTTGCTAGGTAAGAAATAGTTGACCAGGCGCAATATAATGCTATTGTGGTTTCTCATTCTAAATTAAATTAAGTATAACTATGATTTCTCAACTAAACATCCTATACTTCTTTGCTCAAAACACACATTGACAAAACTCATATTCAGCCATACACACACACGCCTCTTGCATGCAGGACCGCAGCTTATGTTAACGTCTGTGCGCGAGCAGTTCTGGCCCATTGGGGGTAGGAACCTGGCACGACGCACGGCCCGCCAATGCGTCATCTGCACTCGCTTTTATGGCAGAACCATGACACATAATGGGTAACCTGCCTGCGCAACGCGTCAGGCCTGACTTCCCGTTTCACAGTGTAGCTGTGGTCTTTGCCGGACCATTTTTGATCACTGATCGGCGATGGCGTGGCTGTAAGATTACTAAATGCTACCTATGTATTTTTATATGGCTTAGGTTTAAGTGTGTCCATCTAGAGGCTGTGAGCGAATTGTCAAAGGATGCCTTTGTATTGGCCCTGCGCCGCTTCATTTCACGCAGGGGCAAGCAAGCCCAGGGAAATATTCTGTGACAACGGAAGAAATTTTGTAGCAACTGCAAGGGAAATAAATGATTTTTTTGAGCAATATTCGGAGTCTATGATAGAGTTTGCAAATAATCAAATTCAAATTTGCGCCGGTTTACGCTCCAAACTTTAATTCTTTAGCTGAAATTAGCGTAAAGCTCGCCGAATTCCACATTAAACGAATACTGGGCAACACTCACCTTACATTTGAGGAGCTTATTTGCTCAAATTGAGCCTATCCTAAACAGCCGTCCTCTCGCCCCCCTCTCCTCTCCCAATGACTACGCAGCGCTCACACCCGGGCATTTTCTCCTTGGCAGGCCACTGACGTCGCTCCCGGGGCCAGACCTGGTGGACACCGCTATCACCAAGAGGGCTCGCTTCAAACTGCTGGAGCAAATGAGACAGCATTTCTGGAAGCGCCGGCAAGCTGAATACGTCACAGAGCTGCAGCAACGCCACAAGTGGAGAACACGTAGCAGGGATCTACAGCAGGGAGACCTAGTACTCATAAAAGAGGACGGCGCGCCGCCACTGCTATGGCGCCTGGGGCGAGTGCAGACGCTCTATCCCGGATCGGATGGAGTTCCCCGAGTCGCCGACCTCAACACTGCCAGAGGGGTCATCAGGCGCGCACTGAACCGCCTCTGCCTTGACGCTCGACAATGGCTAATTATATATCGTGTAAACCTTACTCAAAGTAACTCATTATAGCCCTCGGCTTCAGCCGGGTAGTAATATTGTACTGAATTTCATTATAACCCGCTGGTTAGTAATACATATAAATCTCACTTCTCATAGTTCTTATTGTTATACTCATTAAGTCTAATTTCGTAAAAATCGCACGGCTCCGAAAATAGAGATGGCCATGCCACGGCAAGCGGCGGCGTTCTATTTTCAAACGAATGAAACAAATTTCAAATAAAACAAAAGCCGCGAGTGTTTGCTGGCGCTGTAATATAGTTACGTATTAGAACTGCTAAGATCTATACATATAATAAAATTGTAACAGGTCGATGTCTGTACATAGGAGAAATTACAGAAAAAATAAATTGAGGGGGCTCTATATGCGCCACAGAAGCCAAAAATACAACTTTTAGAATTTTTGTCTGTCTGTCTGTATGTTTGTTACCGCGCTATGCAAAAACTACTGCACCAAAATGAAAGCGGTTTTTTTAATTGTATTGCTGGAGGTCTAACTTAAACTCCCATGTCGCGTTCCACCTAGAAGTCGAGATATAAAAGAAAAAGGGGGGTCCACCAAAAATATTTTTTGATACATTATTTATTGGGATACCAAATGAAAGAGGAAGAAGTGCTGAGTTCAAAAATGTAGTACATGTAATATGTTATAATAATACTAAGCAATAGAATAATAATAAAGTTTACTATGGGTTAATTAGTTCCGCTATTTGTTAATAGATGTCGCTTTATGCACGTCATTTTTCCCAAGGCTAACTAAATGAAGTAATTATAATAATATATCTATTTTCAGGCTTCTGTACCTCAAAATGTGTTGTCGGTCTGTCGGTCCGAGCGTTTGTCTGTCAAGACCCCTTTTATCAGTAACGCGTAATTAAAAGTTAAAGTTGAAATTATACTAACTAGGTATTACTTAGGTCTGTGGTTTCTTAGAGATGTGGAAAAACCAACCCTTGAAGTCAAGGTAATCACAAGGTACAGCGATTAGAAACGGTGTTTTTATACAAATGCCTTGCCATCAAGAAATGTGGGGTAGGTACTTTCAGTTGTCCTAGATATTTGAAATTTGGGTAGTATAAGGTATAATTATATAATATATTAAGCACATTCATAGAACAAGGAACAGTAAAGCTATGTAAATGTAATCAAATCATAATAAAGTTTTTATCTATTGGTCAACAGATGGCTCGAGTTGTATCATAATATTTTGATGTGATTTTAAGTCTGTTTTTATTTAATGTAGGGTTTATTGATATTCTTAAAATATAGGTAGTTATATCATGCAACAGTTAAAAAATATATCCAACTAGCTTCTGACCGCGACTGCGTCTGCGTAGAATTGGACTTACGTTATACAGCTACGGCCTTTAACATGTATATCGCTATCCCGCGGGAACTATGCAATTTTCCTGATAAAAAGTACCCTATGTTTTAATCTAGGGTACCAACTATTTTCGTTCCAAATTTTATCCAAATCCGTCCAGTCGTTTCAGCGTGAAGAAGGAACAAACATACACACTCACTCTCTCACATCGTCACATCGTCACAAACTTTCGCATTTATAATATTAGTAGGATTTAAATCAAGTCTTTTCTGCAATCATATTATTTCATGTGTCCAATGTATGTCGCCGTAATGGAAATAAACAAGGTATTGTTTTATGCTGTTACAATTTCAATAAGAAACGTTTAAAAAGTTCACGTAGGCTGCAACGCGTATCAGTATCTCTACTGGAGTCAATAGATATACTGTCTGGAACTGGGTTCTGACTGGGATCCCGTTTGTTCGGTGTGTGAAGGTTGCTCTTATAGCATAGCACAGCCAAAATCAAATCTAACTAAAAATGTTTGTATATGTCTTCTATGTCTGTCTATATAGGATTAGGCTCTGCAACACTGGATACAATATTCACTTGCTAAATTTGTAAGGAACCTTCGATACGCGAATTCGACTCGCACTTGGCCGATTTTTTAAAACAAAGTGTCTTCACGCTTAAAGCACTTCTTAACAAATTTTATGAAATTAGTTAAAGAGATAGATAAATAGACCTATAGAAAAAAACAAGTTTAGGAAATTTATACTTACTCTTGAATGGAAGTGAAACTTTGTTTGAAAATTTATCATTTTACTTAGAAACTACGAAATATAGACGAATTAAATATTGAAGGTCAATATTACCTGAGTCATGGTCACCCGTAAAGCACGATATATTCTTGTAGTTATTATTGTTATTATTATGAGCCTATTGTGTCCCACTGCTGGGCAAAGGCCTCTCCCCAACTCTTCCACTGCTCCCGGTCTGCTGCGGTAAGTGTCCAGTCTTTAAAGAAGGCGTCTAACTCGTCCCGCCATCGCCATTTAGGTCTACCGGGCCGCCGCTTTGTTAATGGGACTCAACTTGGTGGTTGTCTTGGCCCATAACTCATCCGGCATACGGCAAACATGACCAGCCCAGTCCCATTTCAGCTTTGCCGCCTTTTGATTTGACCAACGTCTGTGACTTGAGTCATGGAGCGCAGGGCCACGATTTTTGAAAGCACATCACTCGAAAGTGGTATAAATCTGTTTATATCTTCAAAACTACGGCTCTTATCAAATTTGAGTGCGACCACACCGCCGCTTAAAAAACGGTGACGGTACGGAATCACAACAAAATGTATGAAGAAACGGTGAGAAAACGTGACGCCTACGACACGTCACTGCGTATACGCGGCGGTTTGGTCGCACCCTTTTTGCATAGTCCACATGACATGATTAATGAGGGCCGTAAGTATTTTTTAAGCTACTCGTATTTCAAATTCAGCACAATTTTTCACCACTTTCGAGTGGTATTTTCACACATGTGCTTTCAAAAATCGGGCCCCAGGTCGGTGTACCGGATTCGATCCACTAGTTTTACACCTAGCATGCTGCGTTCCATGGCTCGCTGGCAAACCCCGATTTTGGATTTGAGAGCCTGTGTCAAAGACCAAGTTTAAGCACCGTAGGTGAGAATTGGAAGTACACACATGTCCATAAGCTTCTTTTTCAAAGAAAGTGGAAAGTTGCCTTTCATCAGGTGTTTCATGGACCAATAGCTCAGGCGTTTTTTGTCCGTCTTTCGACTTCTTTTTGTTGTCGAGCCTGGAAGGAAACTAATTGGCCCAAGTAAATGTAGTACTCCTGGACATATGCGATATATGTTCTCTGTTTATGTCGATCCAACGTTCGATGCTATTTGTCATTAGCTTGGTCTTCGACATAGTTATTCATCTTAAGTCTAATTTCGAGGCTTCCTTTGCTTAGGTCTTTTAGCATGTGGTCTAAGTCGGCAGCTGATGAAGAGAAGAAGACTATATCATCGGCGTAACGAAGGATTCTTGTAGTTACATGAAAAAAATTAGGGGTTACACGCGACACAGCAGTGACAGTAGGTACTTCGTTAATTTTGGAATTGACATTCAACGGCCACGCACACACATTTTTAAGTAAAACGAAGACATCGCTGTAGATTATATTTACTTTTACATTTTGAACTCAAAGTTCTTATTGCGTTACATTACAAGTTGTACCTATATAAAATATCTTTTCACACCACCACAATGGCCATTATATATCATATACCTAAACCTTACTCAAAGAAACTCATTATAACCCTTGGCTTTAGCCGGGTAGTAAAATTGTACTGAATTTCATTATAACCCGCCGGTTAGTAATATGAATCATAGTTCTTATTGTTATACTCTTAAAGTCTGATTTACCATGAGCTTTTCAGTGAAGGAAAACATCGTGAGGACACCTGCACACATTTGCGAAGCAATTTAATAATATAAAAAAAAAAATCATTTTATTTCAGACCGAGATCCATATAAAAATGTAAGTGCCTTACAGTGCCTTAACCTATTGTTAGTTGTTTTATTTCTAATGAAAATAATACATTTTTACATACTAATTTTTAAATCAATTAAATCAAAATTCATAGTAGTTAACATTAAAATAACTTTAAATAATCAATATAATAAAAAAATAAGTAAATTTCAAAATAAAATAAAATGACTAGGATAGAATGTCACAATTGGCTATTTTCATTCATATGAATAATGATTTCATGTCAACAAGTAGGTATAATATAGAATACAGAAATGGTGTGGTGTGAAGTTCCCAATCCGTAATGGGCCAGCGTGGGAACTATAGCCCCAAGCCCTCTCATTCAAAGAGGAGGCCTGTGCCCAGTTGTGGGACGTTTATAGGCTGAATATGATGATGTGCCGTGTAAATACCTATTGTATATTTCATAACAATACAAAAACATTCTATAAGTCTTATAGTTTCAGAAAAAAGTGACTGTGACATACGGACAAACTGACAGACAGACATGACGAATCTATAAGGGTCCCGTTTTTTGCCATTCGGCTACGGAACCCTAAAAACATTTAAAATACCAGTTACAACAATTAATTTGATGTAATTTGCTTAATACCTCCTTCTTAGGGTTCCGTAGCCAAATGACAAAAACAAAACCCTTATCTATCCGTCCGTATGTCACAGCCACTTTTTTCCGAAACTTTGATAGGTATACTGTTGAAACTTGGTAAGTAGATGTATTCTGCATTAAGATTTTCATATAAAAATAGAAAAAAAAAACAAATTTGACAACATTTCATATTGCTGAGCCTATAATTTTAATGGTTCTCTGTATTTTGTTTGAAAAGATGAATGAAGTTTATTTTTTTCGCTAGGGCTTGCATTTAATTTATAATAAATTTATTAATTTGTGCTTATTCTAAAAGGGCGTAACTCCGGTACTATCACAGAATACACACTTATCCCTTTGTCTTTTCTCTATAGAAAAAAAAGTGAAGTTAATTTCAAATTGTCAATGTCTCTCCAATATTCGATTTTCGAGGTTCGCTTCGAGCTGTTCCGCTCATACTAATAGTCATTATCTTGAGAGTGAGAGAGAAGGTATGGAACGAACTTCGAAAATAGAATTTCAGAGTTGCCCCCCCCCTTGTACTTTGAAGTTGTCAAAAATACAAAATTATTTATTATTATTAAAAAAGCAAATCCGTTTCACCTATCCTGTGGTAGTATTGGTAAAATTAGGACATATTTTTAATTATTTTTTATAATAAGCGATATTAAAATTATATAAACATATTGCAGTGATCATGAGGCAAAATGCTTTCGAGCCATATATACATTTTCAGGTGTTATAAAAATGAAATGTGGTCAATTCCCCATAACTACATAGAACTGAAACTCAATTTTTTTTTTCATCACACCCATACGTGTGTGGTATCTATGGATAGGTAGGTATTCAAAAATGATATTGAGGTCTCTAACATCATTTTTTTTCCAAACTGAATAGTTTGCGTGAGAGACACTTCCAAAGTGGTAAAATGTGCTCCCCCCACCCCGTAACTTCTAAAATGAGAAAATGATAAAACTAAAAAAAAATATATAATGTACATTGCCATGCAAACTTCCACCCAAAATTGGTTTGAACGAGATCTAGTAAGTAGTTTTTTTTTATTAAATATTTGTTTGTCTATATAATAACCAATATAAAATGACCTCTCACTGCCTACATTTTGCTTAAGAGCAGGGCTCTGCTAAGACTGGGTTTTATAATAACTGAGAGAATTTGTACGGAGCCCTCAGTGCGCGAGTCCGACTCGCACTTGGCCGGTTTTTTTAAAATATAATTAAATACAAATTGAATTTTTTGTTACGTTTAATCAAGTTATACAACATAACGTTACCAACACAAACACTAGTCACCACGCTATCGATACACTAGAACAGCACTAGAGTATTTGATAGCTTTGTAAGAAAAAAAAAATGTCTATGGTTTTTCGATTCGACTGGCTTCCGATTATCAGCTCGGTATTTCCATGTACGTGAAATATCACCTCGGTATTAGAGCGTACCGGGGTGATATTTCGTGTACGTGGAAGTACCGACCTGTTATTCCATGTACATTTTGGCTGCCAAATATCTGGTCGGGTTTTCCAGGCCGGGAAATACGGGACGGTATTTATTGCCTCCCGCTTCAATTCCTTTCGAATTTCGATTTCTATATTTTCGATTCGTTCGTTCGTTTGTTTTGCGATTGCGTTCGTGCATTCGTTCACAATTTCACATCACGTTCGTTTGCTTTGCTTTGCTTCTGCGCTGCGTGTCAGGTATAGCTAATCTGAAAAAGTGAGGTTAATTCGCCGTTAATACCGTTTTTTTGTGTTTTTGTCGCTGCGTCGGAAAACTTGGGAAATCCTAGGTGATCGTTTGTTTTGTCGTTGTTTGAACATTGATGCATCACGTTAGTATCCCTTAGTAGTTTGTGGATGCATCTTTTCTTTGTCTTTGATGCACATCATGAAACTATTCGTTGCACAATTTGATGTTATAATAATTTATGGTTGGTATAAATCGTGTAGGTTTGTTTCCATAAGTCATGAAATGGGCTGAAAGGCGTGTCTGAAGAAATTTCTAAAGGATTTCAAAAACAATGTTACCTACTGGTTTATTCTGGTCTTGTGAAAAGTTCTCTACTCTTTGGTAGCTGGAACGCTGGAAATGAAGTGATTTTTAAGGTGGAAAGTTTACTGAAAAGTGAAGAGTGAAGTGGATATATTGAAATGGCTGACAGTCCAAAGGCCTTGGAATACTTTATAGTAGGAAGAATTAATATGTCTATTGCTGTGGAATAATTCAGGGTAGGTATATTAAGTTTTACTGGTCAGGGTTTGTTGATTGAAGTTAAATTATTCTATACCTATTTTTATGTATCCATGTATTTTATTATTATAAGGATTTTTTAAATCGGTCCAGTGGTTTCGGAGCCTATTCAATTCAATTCAAACAAACAACCAAACAAAAAAAAAAGATACCTACAAGAAACATGCATGCACTAACACAACTTTTTAAGTCTTCGACTACAAAACACCTATTAAAAGGAAAAACTTGAGTTGAGACATTCCATTGTCTGCCAATAGTTCCACAAATCAGATAGTGTGAATTATTAAGTTGGAACTGATTTCATTATTTGCTTGAGTCTTAGCTCATTCATTGCATTGTTCTGTGTTCTGGAATTTAGGTACCTATGACCAGGAATTTAGAGTTGACAGAAATATAAAATTATATTAATTGTGGGAAATTCTTTGTGCATTTTGAAATGATTGTTTTCTGATTGAACATTTGACTTGTGTTGTGGCCTTTTCTATTCACATTTTTTATTTTTATAATTGTGAAAATTCGGACTTGTTTTCTACAAATAATGCTGACAATGAATTGTCAACACTGAAGTGTCTAAAAATGATTAACTTTGGCAATAAAAATGAAATGAATATAATTTATTCCAGGATTAGTCAATAATTATATTAATACAAATTAATATCACAGCACATCAAAATCAAAATTACAAGCAACACTTAAGTCAAAACAAAATTAAAATAAAATTGAATCAAAGTTAAATCAAAATAATATAAAACAAAATAAAATAAATACCTACCTACCTATTGAATAAAATATATGAATCTATGGAGTTGGATAAAAACTTGACTGCGTTGTGCATTTCTGAGTCTAGGCAATATGGTATTTGGTAAACCATATTATTGCCCCTACCCCGCCTCTTATAAGGACCACCTTATGACCCTGTGCCCTATTTTATAAAGCTATATGTTACAATTTACAAGCGGTAGGCTCTTTCTAACCCTGTGTTATACTTCATTTAATTTAGAATGAGAAACCACAATAACATTATATTGCGGCTGGTCAACTATTTCTTACCTAGCAAACAGTACAGTGCAATAGTTTGGCAGCCGCAAAATAAAATTGTTTTAATGCCACTTTATTTGCGTGGCGTCAATTGTTACTCTAGTACAGCGGCTCTCTAACTTTTTTGGTGACGGAACCCTTTTAGATAGCGAAATACTTGACGGAACCCTAAAATCAGAATGAGAGGTGTTTTGAATTATTTCTAAATTATTGCGGAGCCCCCACGACGGCTTCGTGGAACCCCTAGGAGGGCTTCGTGGAACCCTAGGGTTCCGCGAAACACACTTTGAGTATGGCTGCTCTAGTACAAATCGTAAAGAGATTACAGTTCACGAGCCGCAATATAACATTATTGTGGTTTCTCATCCTAAATTAAATGAAGTATAGATAGAGACTTCCGCTTGTTAAATTGAACTTGTAGCTTTATAATAAAATAATGGGTATTCAGCTATACATATATCGATGGCCCAGACGAATAAACGTGCAAGTGCCATTACACGAAAAATTTTTTTTAGCTTCTTTAGCTTTTATATACCCTAAGGCACGCTGTATATTTTTTTTAAGCTGGTATAATTTTCCGTTTATGAGAAATGACATTTTTTTCATTTATTCGTTGGTAATTTTCCACATAAAGTTACACGAATAACATTCCAAGAGAGTGTTGCTGTTTCAGTAATTGTGTTACTTAACACGAATATACGTGCAATGGCTGCGTCATGATTTTCTATAATTACTTTTTTTTTAACTCAATATGGGTAATAATACTTTGCACGTTTATTCGTGGTAATCTTTGTTGACGAGATTAGTGCGATCTAGCTTTGACCCTTTGTTCACGTTAAAAATTAACAAGAACAACATTGCAAACGCCGAATGCAAAATAAAACGAACTACAAAAATAGACGATAATAATACATTGCACTAAAACAATTACACTTTTTAACACGAATAACGTTGCAATAAGCCATAACACAAAGTGTCTTGATAATTCATGATTCGAATAAAAAAATAAAGGGTTTTTCTTTATTTACGGGAAAATGGTCAAACATATGCGTCAAATATTTACACAGTTTTGTAAGTAATTTTTATATCAATCTAATGATATAATACACATATTATAACGGCTGCCACAACTAACGTAATATTTGTTAAAACTGATTTTATTTTTCCTGTAAAGTTGCTGTTTTACGATTACACGTTTATTCGTCTGGGCCATCGATATATAATAGGGCCCAGGTGTTGTATGTTGAGCTACAGTTGTTTTGATGCCATGGCTCTCTCTTATGTCCATGTGTTATGTGGTTCTAGCCAGTCTGTATCTGTACTGTCTTCAGCTTTTCTATGATTTTTTGGATTGGCATTTGATTGGCATATAATATGTTTTCCACAATTTTGGTATCGGCTGAGAAAACATCCTGCCTGTGTGTGTCGTTTAATTTAACAAAGTCGTCTGTTCCAAAGATGTGTTCCTGAACTGTGTCGGTGAATTTATATGATGGCATTTCTTTATTGATTGGTTTTTGATTGTGTATAAAATCTTAAAATAAATAACAAACAAATCAATTGCATAACACACACTATAAAATAAAAAACCTAACCTAGGGTGCCGCCATTTTTAGGTTAAAGGTCTATGCACACTACACCGTATATAAAGAAAGAAAGAAAAGAAAGAAAAAACAATTTATTGCAACAAAAACAGATTTACAAAAACTACAAATTAAGTAAAAATACTCAAAATTGTTTGTGACAAAAGGTGTCGGCGTCAGCATAAGCTGCTGGTGCCGGTCCCGAGGGCGACGCCCGCAGCGCTGGTTTTCAGCCGACACCCTGACTTATTTCTCCTACAGACCTGCCAGGTGCGAATTAGAAATTAAAATTATATCCGTATAATACCTACCATGACCGTACTATGAACATGTCAGGCAAAAAAATCTTCTTTGTACAGAAAACTATGACACTATGCCCACTTGGACATTTCGTTACCGACCGACACCGTCGCGCGCGTGCCATGCACGGACCGGCAAAAATTGTTGACGATACAGGGTGTTTGGTAGCCAGGTGCAAAGCGTTAAGGGGGTGATAGCTGAGGTATTTTTGAACATTTTTAGCTATAGGGACATGTCTTAGCCGAAATTTGTTTTTTTTTTAATTGAAAATTTAGCAATTTTATGAAAATACTAGCTGTTGCCAGCGACTTCGTCTGCAAGGAATTCGTTTATCACTATCCCGCGGGAACTACGCAATTTTCCGGGATAAAAAGTAGCCTATGTGCTATTCCAGACTTTTTTCTATCTATGTGCCGAATTTCATCCAGATTTGTTGGGCCGTTCTGTCGTGATTGAGTAACAAACAAACATACATCCATCCATCCATCCATCCATCCATACTTTCGCATTTATAATATTAGTTAGATCCAGAATTTGATAGAAACGAGTCAATATTGCACCAATGAGCGTTAATTTGTAAGCAAAATCTTTTTATTTCGGATAGTTTAATGTGTATTGGACCAAATGAAAAAAAAATTAAGTGTCTGTCTTGCTAGAGTAACAAAATGGAGGCATTCCAAATTACTAAAATGTCTTATTTTGGAACATAGTATTTTTTCTGCGCTGGAAATGTCCCCAAACATTTTTAAACAAATGCCGTTTATTGTTCTTTCTTTTAAGGTATCACTCATTCACATTGCTTGCTAAATCTGAGATAAAAAGTAAAAACCAAACTCTGGGAGCACTCACTAAGAATGCTCTAGTATTGAAATTTAGTATTGAAATCCGAAACCCCCTGCATACCTACCAAATTTCATGAAAATCGTTGGAGCCGTTCCCGAGATCCAGATTATATATATACATATCTATACATAATCAAAAATTGCTCGTTTACAAGGTATTAACATGTTGAAGTTCTCGTCTGAAAGCGAGGCTCGTTTTGGTGTTAAAATGTCTTTACCCTTGAAAAACAAGACGTTCAACTGCAGCGCTTGAGAGTATAGCAGTATTGTAATTAATGTATAGATTTATGAATATCTGTTCCCCGAGGAATGCAGCATTGAACGGGTCTTTTGATTTCATGTTCAACCACATTTTAACGAGACTGCGCTTTACTTTTTAAAGAGTTGGAGCTCTTTGGTTTTTCTATAGACTGAGTGACAAAATTGATAAAGTCTTCCTCGTCATCATCGTTGTTACTCGCATTGCTCCCTCCGCCATTTAAACTATCTCTGTCCTTCGAATCTTCTACCTTTTTTTCCATTCACTTTTTTACCATTCGTACGTGAGTTATCCGGTTTGTTGTAATTAGCTACCTACGTAGTGTATAAAGAAAAGCATAAATGTTCACATCCCGCCACTTATCTGGCGATTCTGGCGTCTTCGTAGTGCCGGCGCCCTCAGTATTTAGCCGCCCCGCGATTTGCCCCCATCGCTCGGCGGCACGGTGCCTGGCCAGGGGCACGTCGTTGACAATGGAGCCTCTGCCCATGTCCCTGTTCTCCTCCATGAACTGGAGAAGCATTGCCCACCGAGTCTCCGACATTATCGACTCGAGATATCGAGAATCTTTAGACTCTTAAGGCGTTATTCTATACGGAGAACGATCCGGAGGCCTGATCTGAAATTTTTACAGCGTTGCCATAATAGTCAAAATATACGGTGACTCTGGCCATCCAGAATTCCGCCAAATAATTTTGCAATCCGTTGAGCACCACGCCGCGCAAATTGCGCCGCACGCGGCAGCTCTGCGAAAGCGGCTCCGATGCGAGCTAGATGGCCTGATTATTGGTACCTAACCTATAAGAGTACCATCTACACATCCCAAGACAACGGGCATTCCAAATTTACTAAAAAAACCTCTGAAAATAAAAGTAGCAAAGATTAAAATATTAATAACGTTATTTTTCATTCATACTATTTATCTATATAAAGGAGTAAATAGGTACCAAAATACTTACAGGGTCCATATCTCATTTCTCTCTTCAAGAGTGGATGGAAAGACAATAACTTTCTTCTCATTTGAGGAGAATTTAGACACGCAGTTACTTGTGCAACAACAGATGACACTGTTTGCTATGCCAAGGAATGTGCGCTAATGTCTCCTATCGGTCTTTGGTATGATCGAATGGCATAGAACGATAACGTAGTCAATACCTTAAATAATTTTTAAATAATTTGAACAGGTATTATATATTTACTAATTACTTTTACATAGGTACTTACCTTCGTTTCTAAGTCTAAATCAGTAGACCTTACAGGTTCTCCGAGCATCGGTCTGAGCTCGGCACAGAGGTCTAGCTCAGTTCTTTCGAAAGACGATACCGTTGAATGAACTCTGACTGAATCACCAAGATCAAATTGATTACTTTGCTTACGCGTATTGTGTTACGCCTCCGTTTTTCTTTACCAACGTTCTCCACGAGATCGCATTCCAAAAATTCGAAAAAAAGTAATTCCTGAGACATCTAAAAGATAATACAAATAACTTAATTTTTGGCTATTAAGTACTGTGTTGCTTTCACTTATTAACACTTTTCACTTGTTATTGCACCGGAAAATAAGAAATCTTTTTTATTTTAAGAGTTTTACAACAAAGCGATCCAAAAGAATTGTACGAAGCTATAGTTACTTATTCTGAGTCGCAAAATTTGACACAATATGATGATAACATCTAACCTCAAACATGGCCATACCAAACTTACATTCGTCAGTTAATTCTACGTAGCCGTTCCATTCTTTGAGCTTGAGTTCAACCTGCTAATTGCTAACTCGGTTGTACATTCTCGCAATACCTACTCGCTGAATTTCTATGCACTTAAGGAGCTATCGCCCTTTCCACCTGATGTTCAAAGACGGGTGCTGTCTTCATTTTACTACCAATTACTGATATTTCTAGCAACAACGCTAAATTTTCTTACAACCCAGCCTCTCTCGCGACAGGAGGGGAAGAACAGGTTGTTTAATAATAACAATAATCATTTATTTCGGACAACATGGTTCCATATTAAATACAAAGACAAAAACAAAAGATACAATTACAAGCCACCACCACTTATAAATACTACAATAATGTGTTAGTTAATACTTTGTTGCTAGAAAGATCTGTAACAAGTAATAAGTAATTACTTACTTACATTATCGGGAGTGTGAAACTGTTTATTATCTAACCACCTTTTCTCCTATCGGAGAGAAGGGGTTGATACAGTAGAGCTCCCGGCAATGCCAGCAAATAAAATGGGCATGTCGTCCTTAAACTCAGTATTAACCCAACAAATTGTACAAATTGTACAACAAACATTCTAAAGACCGTATCGAAAAGTATTTTTATTTGGTGTAGAAAAGTAAAATAAAACAAAACTAAACTTAAACTGCAATTTATTCTAAAAGTTATTTTTTAATAATAATGAGCGTGGAACTCCTATTTTGCCAGCAATCTAACTTTCTTTATGTCTCTCATTAAGTTCTGGACGACCACTGAAGTGATTTGCGAATCTGTTTGACACTTATTTATATCTCTTTGAGTGGTGCAGTTCTTTATGCATGATTTGAATTTTGTTTCTGCATGTGGGTGATGTAGCGCAAACTCAAAAATTCTACAATAAACAACTACTAACCCACTCCTCGGTCTGCCCAATTTTGAAAACCGCGGCTCTGACAATAGTAAGTACTACCCTGATATATTTGTCTTGAGATAATTTATTTTGATTATTGTCCAATTTATTCGGAAACCAATCCTGATTACCTTCGGGGTAAAGCAACGGATATTGAAAAGCTTCGTATAATGGATTCATAATGTCCACAGTGTGTGGTTTCTTATGACCTTTCCAAATGGCTATGCAATGTGGTTGGAAAGTTTCTCTCTCTGTACTTATTATAGCAGCAAAGCAACTTCCGTGCCCAAAGGTAAGTCGCCCAAAATTGCGTTGCACGTGTAGTTCTTTCGATCCTTATGGACGCTTGATCGGATGTTTCCCGACTCGAGCGTTTAAAGCATTCTATATACAATTATTACTAATTATAGTAGAATTCATGGCAATATTCTTCCATAATGCAAGTGATTCAGTGACCGGGTTGGGAATAGACCCATCACTATATTGATTTGATATCACTATATGGGTCCGTTTGATTCTCGTCTCTGATGTTTATTCCACTTTTCGTAATCTACGTGGTAAGGTTCAAAAGTTTCCGGCCTAATAATGAAAATTAACGTTTAGGTTAAAAAAAATATTTTTATTTTTCAATGTAGTCTCCTCCTATTGTTATACATTTTTCAGATCGTTTGATTAACATTTCTATGGCTTTAAAATAATATTCGGAAGTTTTGTCTTCGAAATGCTCGAAAACTGCAGCAGCGACCTCATCATCGGACGAAAATTTTCTCCCCCTTAAGTCCGATTTAAGTTTAGAAAATAAAAAATAGTCGCTTGGGGCTAGATCAGGGCTGTAAGGTGGGTGACGGATTGTTTTAAATCCACATTTAGATATAGCCGCCTTTACAACTGCAGCCGTGTGGACAGGCGCATTGTCATGAAGAAGACGGACACCCCTGCTGAGTTTTCCTCGACGTTTAAGCTTTATTGCTTCTCGCAACTGGTCTATAAGGCAAGCATAGTAACTGCCGTTTACTGTCTGATTGTGTTCTTTGATATCTATAAGCAATATCCCTTCGCAATCCCAAAATATTGTGGCCATTATCTTTTTGGTAGATTGGCACACCTTTGCCTTTCGAGGGGGTGCTTCCCCAGAACGACGCCACTCCATCGACTCTCTTTTCGAAAGAGGATCATAGTATAAGACCATAGTTTCGTCTCCGGTAACAATGGACTGGATAAATTCACTCTCACATGACTTGAACTCCTCTAAAAGTTCCTTGGAGCACGCCACTCGTTCAGCTCGCTGAGCACTCGAGAGAAGTTTCGGGACCCATCTTGCACTAACCTTATTCATGTTTAGATGGTCGTGTAGAATCCTAAGGACTGTTATTTTCGTAAGTCCCGTTCTTGACGCTATTTCCTTCGTCTTTAGTCTTCTGTCCTTCAGTACCTCTTGTTCGACTAAATCGACGTTATCTTGCGTAAGAACCTCAACAGGGCGGCCTGGTCGGGGTTCGTCATCGATGGACTCACGCCCTAAACGAAACTGCTTACACCAATCCTTAACAGTCGAAAACGAAGGGGAGGAATTCCCGTACACGTTATCTAACCTTTCTTTGGTTATAGTTGGACTTATGCCTTCCTTTGTCAGAAATTTTATCACTGATCGATACTCCAATTTGAACATTGTACAAATTACACCGCTTTTTATATTTAAATCAAAGAAAATTTTATGAAAACGAAAGTTACAAACCACGAAATTATCCACACAATAGCTGAATAAATGACAAATAAAATGACATTCATTTGTTTCTTGTTTTCTTCTTTTAAATATATACGGCCAGGAACTTTTGAACCTTACTGGTATGTGGTTTGCAATGCGTCATAATCATCAAGCCCCTGCCCGTTGCTGTTATCCATCATCTTTTTGGTCAAGGTTGTCAAGTCATCTGCCATTGTGAGACCGTGGAATAAAGGGACATAGTACAATTTAATAAGGTGCTCTGTAATATCAAAGTACTCCCTCAATCTCCAAGACATCAAAGAGAAGAATCCTCCTATCCTCTTCAATTCTCACTCTTTCGTTTTCAAACCATACCGCTGAGAAAATTGTTATAGGGGAGAACATCCTGGTTGCTTGCCTGGCTGTAGTCACTAATAAGATTTCTGCGATTAATGTTGTTAAAGTTGATATCTCTGATGCCTGTTTGACGGTCTTTGTAAGATTGATAATGTCATCTATGCAAGGGATATGCGACATTGCTCTTTTAACAGCTCTTGCATATTTCTTCCTATATATCCCTTCTGATCTTAGCATGCACAACCAAGCGGTCATGGGTCCCAAGCTCTGTACAATTGATGATCTGCGCTCAGGCGGGAATGAAGTCCCTTCCAATAGAACATGGTGTGCTCCAGAAAGACCGTATGTCGAAACCAAGGAGCTCTTGTGTACGCCATTCTCTTTAGTAATTGGCATCTTGCTGTGTCCTAGCCGAAGCTCATTTGCCCTCAGTGCATATGCTGCAAACATGTCCAAATAAGGGCCCATTGTTCCATACCAATCTCCTGTATCTTGTTCACTAAAGTTTTTATATTCCAGCCCTTTGCCTTATTTGCTTTGGTAACTTTTAGCCAGTTATCATTCAAAGCCTTAGTGTTCAATGCAAAGTCTTGCCCTTTGTAGTACACCTTGAATGCAGTTGCCTTGGTCTTTTTCATCATATTGGTCTCTTCTCCTCCTTCTGCCTTCTTGGCTTGCTGTCTATGGGTGTTGTGCAGCGTAAAGAATTAAAGATCATACTTACAATGTGATTGCCTATCGTGATGTCGCTTGCCAAAAGATCTTTCATGCCACTTTTATCTACGCCTTCTACATCCATTATAGCCTTGGCTTGTATCCCATGGACCATGTCTATGACCTCCGAGTGCATCTCTACAATTGATTTCAAACAATTGTATTTTAATGTTGCATTCAAATCAATTTTGGGCTTCTTCGCGTCTTCAATCAACTGCTTGGTATCAGGGTCAACAATAATATCTTCTACCTTACTCTTTTGACCTGTTTTTCCAGAAGTTCCTACCATTTTAAACTTATACGAATTTTTTTGTTTGTATGCTCAATGTAGTTATAATACAAGGATCTGTTCATACTGAAACTGGTTTAATTAGAGTTACCGGGAGACTAGAAAATGCAAACATCTCATTCTCTCAAAAACACCCTGTTATTTTACCCAGAGTCCCGAATTACAGACTTAATAATAATACATCATGAACACAAACGATTGTTACATGCTCATCCCAAACTGTTGCTCTCTAGTTTAAATAACAAATTTTGGATTATAGATGGAATAAGACGTGTTAAAAAAATTGTTAATAAGTGTTTAATTTGTTTCAGACTAAAAGCCGAGTCGGCTAAACAGCTCATGGGTTCTTTGCCGCCGCAAAGAGTAACTGCCTGTCGTCTATTCCAAAAAGTAGGCATAGACTTCGCGGGTCCTATACCAGACGAAGGTATCATTTATTATATTATGAGATGACGAGAATTGCCGCTAAGGTTTGCTCGTATTGCATTTCGCATGAAATGTAGCCAAAACCGCCGAATACTGCACGTGTCTGTCTGATCTGAGATGGACTCGTGGTCGTGGGGCTTGTGGCGGCCGGTTGCCGGCTCATGATCGTCCTGGATGTCAAGTTTTTCACGAGAATTGCAGCTGAGGTTTGCTCGTAGGTATTGTTATTTCGCAGGAAATATTGTCAAGCCGCCGAAAACGCCGAATACTGCACGTGCCTGGAGTAAACACGCGGGACTTGCTTGCGGGCAGGGTTGGTATTGTCCTGAATCTTGAGTCTCTGGAGTTTTTCACTAAAGCAAATCTTGACCTCACTCTCCTTATGTATGTATGTATGTAAAATTCTTTATTGTACATAAAACACATGAAAAAGATGAATACAGGAAAACACGAATGCACAAAGGCGAACTTATCGAAGGACCATGTTGAGAGCAGGACGTCTGGTTGATGTAGGCAGGCTCAGTTGGGATAAATTAATAAAATTTACTTTAATGAATAGATCGCATGTGCTCATGCTTTTAATAAACCAAAAGACTGGCGATGTTGCCAACTTAAAATATAAAATACCGTTCATTTAGAATTAGGTTTCAATTAGAATTTGTTGGTGTTGCCAACAATAAAAAGTCTTGCTGCCTGTTGACCGGTCTCTTTAATGGTATGTTAACATGGCTATCTTCGAAGATCAGCTGAGGCCTGATTATTAATAGTAAGCTCCTTAACCTACCCGGAGTTCCAGGATCAGTTCAGTACACTTACTAGTAGTTGAAATTAGATTAGATAATTAAAGCAAATCTTGAAACTAACTTAGGTAATCTCTCCTAAGAGTCCGAGGTCCTCTTTATACGTCCCAATGATCCCATGAAAGACAACTTGTGAGATCATTTCCTCGGTCATGCAGGTGGTGTAAGTACAATTATTAATTCATCCCTTGCGCCAATTTGTAGGTTTAGAATCCTCCAGCACCTGTAGTACTGAAAAATTTTCGATTTTGGTATCACTTTGTAAACCCCTGAAAGCATATTAATGGGAAAGAACATTCTGGTGGCTTGTCTGGCCGTTGTAATTAGGATTATATCTGCAATCAGTCTCGTTATAATCCGCCGCAGTCGCGTGTGTCCGCCGCCTTATTTGTATTCTTCGTCAGCTGAATAATGTCGTCAATGCATGGGATGTGGGCTCTCTTGGCAGCAGACTCAAACTTACCCCTGAATTTGCTCTCTGTTCGAAGCATACACAAGAAGGAAGTCATGGGCCCTAAGCTTTGAATGTGGTCTTGATGTCAGTCGATGCCACATTTTGTTGAGCCACTTTTGTTTATTTATTTATTTATTTATTTATTTATTTTAGGGATAACAAACAACTGTACAATGGGTGGCATAATAAATGTAACAAACTTAAGATACTAATAGTACAGTCAACGGCATTATCCACAGATTACTTAATCGAAACAAAACGTGTTGTCGTGTACACGGCACAACAGCTGCATTTGCAGCGCTTTAAGTACAAACAAAAAAAAGAAAAGAAAAATTAGGGAAATAGTACCCACTTATAAATCTACTGACAGTTGAGCCCCTTTTAGGGTGTCCATTATGGCTTTCTTATAACGGGAGGTAGACAAGTGAAAGATATCTAAGTCAGTAAACAGTTCATTATAAGTGGCAAGAAGCCGACGCAGTGGCGCCCGCGCACCGGCGTTAGTTCGGCATTTGGCCGTCACAAACAGCCGGTAGGCGCGCGCAGCGCGGCGGTTCACATTTCGGGGAATTACACACTTTGTTGACAAGAGGAGAACAATCAAACTTGTTGTGGCATAGCCCATGAAGGAACATCGCTTGCAAAAGCAAGCGTCTATCTTTGAGAGTTAGTAACCCATATTTCGTTAGAAGCTCCTTATACGGTAAGCGGCCTTTTCTAGTCAGTTTATAGTTCACATATCAAAGAAACTTTTTTTGCACTTTTTCAATGGCATCTAAATATTTGATATAGAAAGGATCCCAGATTGAACAGGCATATTCTAACTGCGGACGTATAATGCTTTTAAATAAGTATATAAGGGTGGACGCGCGAGTGAAGTCAGTGGCAGCCCTTGTGACAAAATGATACATGCGGAGAGCTTTAGACACAATTATATCAATATGTTGGTCCATGTGTAGTTTTGAGTCCATTTCAACTCCGAGATCACGCAGAGAGTTCACCCTTAGCAGCTTTACATCGCACAAAAAATAATCATAACAATACTTTTTTTTATTCTTAGTAAATGATATAATATTACACTTTGGTAAGCTTAATTCAAGTTTATTAGTATGACAATACACAGAAAACCGGTCCAAATCGTCCTGAAAAAGCGCACAGTCTGTGGTGTTGGTTATTTTTTTGTAAATTTTTAGATCATCTGCATACAATAGTATATTAGTGTTAATAAAACAGTGTTTTACATCATTTATGAATATATTGAAAAGCAACGGGCCTAAAATCGAACCCTGCGGGACCCCGGAAGTGACGTGCACAATGTCGGACTGGTAACCATTAATAACGACTTTCTGTGTTCTGTTACTTACATAAGATGCAAACCACCTCAACAAATTACCGTGTATGCCGTTAAATGCTATTTTGCCAAGAAGGAGCCTGTGGTCAACTCTGTCAAAAGCCTTTCGAAAATCCGTGTAAACGGCATCCACCTGCGTAGCCCTATCCATGTTCTCAAAAAGATAGCCTGTAAAGACCATTAAATTGGTACAGGTTGACCTTTGCCGGGTGAAGCCGTGTTGCTCAGGAATAATAAGTGAATTTATAGCGGGAGAAACCGCTCGGTGGACTAATTTTTCGAAAATCTTGGCAGGCGCGCACAAAATAGATATTGGACGATAATTTTCGATATCTTGTTTAGCTACTTATACCCCAAATCAGCTCGAAGGGGTTTAAGTCACAATGCAATGGTAAGATGACTTCATGATCGTGCTCTCCTAACAACTCTTCAATATCATAAGCGGGGCTTGGCTTCTTTTTGAAAATTTCTAATAAAGATGTTTTTCTCAAAGTAGTATCGAATGGAATGTCATTTTCCAAAAGCCAAAGCTTGAAGTCATTGACCCGAGTAGCCGATGTTGGAGGGCTTTATTTTTCACCACACTGATAATAGGCGTTGTCCATTGCAATGATGGAAGCTAGGTAACATTTGTAATCAGTTTTTCTGTTACCCATTTTTAAAGTTGTTTGCATGAATTTATTTCTGTCGATAAGCAAACTCTTGCTGCTTCGGTTTGCGTACTTGAATTTCAATTTTTGAATTAAAATTGCGTTAACTGGTTTTGGAGAGGTCCTTTTTCCATTGTAGTCTACAACACATCTGATTTTACTGTAGGTCACATGACACGGTGACTAGCATCACCTGCAGTGCATCACCAGCCGAGCGAGAAGCGAAAGGATCAGCTCTTCCCGGTCGGTGAGCTGCGCGAGCTTCTTGGCCTGCTCCCGCCGGGCACAGGCCATAGAATAGATCTGTGGTGTCAAGGAAAAAGGAGATAAGTACATAGACTTAAACTTTTCACTACGGGCAATTTAAGAAATCAAGTCATGAGTTTTATTAGAAATTTTTAATTTACTTTATGTGTAATTTTACTAGCGGCACTTTCAGAATTTATTTAAACAATTGTTAGTGATAAGAAGTTTTTTCTTAATAATAATAATAATAATAATAATTTTATATTAAAATAATTGACATGTCCCGTTTTAACTTATCGAGAAAAAAAATCAAAAAATGTGATTTAATTACATATCTCGTTATTACACATCAAATGCTGCAACTGTAGTAATTTTAACTTTCAAACGGAATCATTTGAACTTTATTGTATTGATTTATTTGCAGTACGATTGCTTTTGTGAGGTGAAAATAAATGCTTTTTTATTTAATTTTATAAATTTATTTTTAGAGATCGTTAAATTCTTCTAAGTCAGGGTCTACATCATGGCTGTTTAAATCAGTGTCCAATTTCCTATAAAATTCATGACAATCACTGTCGATCAAATGAAGAATACTAAGGAGATCTTTTTTCTTTTCCTGGCTTACAGGCAATGGTTTATCGTAACATTTCTGGGGATTTAACGGTTCATTTGCTTTGCCTCTTCTGCAAAACGAGATATTTTTGAATTCAGTCGAGTATAAGCTCGTTTTAAATTGTATCACACCTGATTCGTTATCGCCACTGTACCGAAACCATTTAACATCGTGCCATATAAATTTTTCCCCAGACGAATCGACTTTTCTCAACTGCAGCGGACCCTTATACAGACGTGCAAAATCTAAAAACATATCATTTTTCATTACAATAACAGTAATATTTGGACTTGTCAATCTAACTAAATTGTACCAATCTCTAGGCAAATGTATAGACATATCAGTGTGTTTTTTTTTCGCTCTATTTGAGCGTGAATAGAATCACATTCCATGTGAGTATGACCAGGGGTTAAGAATTTGTGATCAATTCGCATGTCCGGTATAAGTTTGCTTATGCAAAGAAACATAGCAGCAACGTGGCTATTTTTATTCTGTCCTCCACATGTATCAGAGTAGAAAGTAATTTCTTTTATATTAGGACCAAGTGATTTTAAAAAAAGAAACAGACAGGAAGCTATTTGGTTTGCTCCACGGCCCCCATCCGCTTCGTGCCACATATAGCAGAAACTTTTTTTGCTAAAGCAATCATATATAGTTAGGTTAAAGGTCCACAGTTGCCGCTTGTAAAATACAACATTCGTTTTCAAGAAGGGTGTTGGGAGACATTGTTGGAGGTCAAAACAATAAACTCTCTTTCCATCATTACATTCCTCTTTGTCTTTCTTTTTCATTGCATAAGCTGAATCTGCTTCCAATTGATGGGCCTCAAGTTCTTGTTTAAGAGTTTCTGCATCTTGCGGTAAAGCCAATTTAATTTTCATTTTGTACGAGTCACACATATTACAAGTGTCTAATGACGGTTTTTTAAAAGATAGACCCATATTGCGAAAAACATTTCCATAAAATGTATACGATACTGGGTTGTTAGTGACCTTTTCTTTATACATTTGATACATTAGAATCAATGAGAGTCCTGATGGTAGGTATCGCTTATTTGTATGTCTTCGGCTGTAATGCGACTCATATAAGGGATATGAATTTATATGATCTTTAATTGTTTGCACTACATCATCACCAAATTTATTTGATGGCACAAGCGATCCGCGTTTGTCTGGGCTTGTAATTCCAGATACCCTCGTTGATTGTTTTTTGATAATCACCTCTATACATTTATTAGAAATCGCAAATGTTTTCACAAAACAAACTTTGCAAACTTCAATCAACTCGCCATTTACTTTTAAATGATATTTGTGGTTCATTGTTCTTGATTTAGGCTCTCCACCAGTGTTCCGTATACGCTGGGTTTTTTTTGGTGCATCTAAAATGAGAAATGACAGATATGCAGTACGTTTATTGTAATTTCCCAATGCCCATAACTCATCAAAAAGTGTCGTTTGGATTTCTAAGCTAATTTTAGAAGCACATTTTTTACGGCAATCTGATAAGGCGGTAACTTTTCTTGCCGGAATTATTTTTCCTTTTTTTGTTTTGTATGATTGGCCTTTATTTCTTTTAACCTGTATAGTCTTACGTAAATTTTTTCCCTTTCGTTTTCTTGTTGTATTTAAAACGACATCATTATTATTTGTATTTTCTTGATGCACCTCATCCTCAGAAGAGATTGAGCTGTCGTCATCGGATGAACTTTGTTCTAATCCTGGATTGAATGTTTGATCACGTAGGCTGTCGTCTGAATCAAAATCAGCTGGTTCAGTTTGCTCCAAATTATAACTTGGTCCAGGACTTTCTATATTATCAAGTGCTGAGAGCAGATCATCAACTTTATCATGCTTGTCATTGGACGTTATTCCTAAATCTGAAAGAGTTATCAAATCTTCTAATGATTCGGCAGCCTCTTTTTGTTCTTCGTTAAGTTCACTGCTAACTTCAGATATATTTGACAGGTTACTGATATTATTATCCGAAGAACGTCCTGATACTGTAAAATAAATAATAAACGAATAGTGTAGGTAGTAGGTAGGTATTAAGATTATTAAACAATCAAAGTAGCTACGCACGGCGGAAATTTTACTAATACATACATACCGTCACGCCTCTTTCCCACAGGGG
Organism: Pandemis heparana; assembly: GCA_963854515.1. NCBI lineage: Eukaryota > Metazoa > Arthropoda > Insecta > Lepidoptera > Tortricidae > Pandemis > Pandemis heparana. The sequence continues at coordinate 2,831,014 of OY978025.1, forward strand.
TAGGCAAGTAGAAATTTTACTAATACGGCTCACTTATACCAGAGATTATAATTATAACTTTACTGGTACTTATACACAATAATATTTGTTATCATTATCTAGGTACCGATCGATCGTTAAGGAGTTCCTTCCTGCAGAGAGACGATCCTGGCTGGAGTACCAGGATGTCACTATCAGATTATTGTAGTGTCACAAAAATTACAGAAGTATGCGAAGTTTTAAGTCAATCCGATAACTGAAAGTTCGCCAAATTTAAGTTGCAAGATTTGAGCCGCACCTCACTCGCCGCACCGCAGCGCATTTACCCACATAACATACAATATGTACTCACCTACATACACTCATACTTACATACATAAAATACATTTCCAGATAAATATAAGCTTGTAAAACAACAGTTTCAGTCTTATAACGGTGCTAAACAATTACCTAGGTAGGTAGCTTAAATATTTTAAACTGAGCATTTCAAATGTTTTGTCGGGTACCTACAAAAGTTAACCTTAAAAACATTCAATATACTTACGTTCTGCGGTTCTCTCTTTTAACGCTAATGACAATATCTTATTAATTCTCCTCATATTGATGTGAATCAATTCTTTAAAAGTGATAAAATTAATCATAAACACAAAGTCTGTCAGAGCAACACACGACAAGTCGGCGCACACGTCACAACTGGCGCAAGATACCGTCACGTACTTTAGGTACGAGTTGACTCGTCTCACTATGCATTACTGAATTATTGGCGGTAAAAAACGCCATATGGAGATAAGTCGATTGAACTCTCTTTACCTATTTAAAAATTTTGATGTTATAACTAGTCCCTTTATGTACGTAGGGGTGTGAATAAAAAATATACAATTTATTGACTCATCTCCTTATTGCCGTGACACATATTAATGTTTTGGATCAATGAGTGCAAAAATCTCATTTTTCGATTTTTTTGACACATCTCCTTTTTCCGTAACACCACAGAGATAATAACAGGGT